>CM038468.1:45512771-46877935 GCA_021464415.1 Lonicera japonica | reverse complement strand
GCCGTATAGTAGGCTTGATGTGCAGATTCGGTCGATTCAGTCCGATATGAATACGTATTGTGAGGAGCCTGAGGATTTGGTTGAGTATAATGAGTGGAAATTAGGATTTGTGTTGGATGAGAGGGTTGAGGAGGTTGAGGATTTGGGGGTGATTGAAGAGATTTATAATGAGATTGTTCCAGTTAAGGTCGATCGGGAAACGTTTTGGATGAGGTATTTTTATAGGGTTTATAAGGTTAAGAAGGCCGAGGAGGCTAGGAGTAAGCTTGTGAATAGAGTGATTTCGGGGGATCAGGAGGAGGAATTGTCGTGGGATGTTGATGAGGATGATTACGAACAGAGTGGCGGGGATAAATTGAAGGGTGATTTGAAAGAGCAGGTTGAAGAAATGGAAAAGAAAAAGAGTGTGATTGAAACTGAAGAGGATAACGGAAATGTGATTGATGAGAAAGGGGTGGTTTTTGAATCGAAAAGTAACAGTGAAGGTGATCAAATTGGGAATTTAGAAAATAAATTGGATGAGGCTGAATCAAGTACTCAAATTGGGAGTTTAGAAAGGAAACTGGATGAGCCTGAATCAACTGTTGATAATTTGGAGGTAAAATCTGATGATAAGACGACTTTGGAAGGGAAGAACGACAATGGGGGATCTTGCAAAGATAGTGATTTTTCGGTTGTTTCTAGCCAACATTCGCCCGAGGAAGAAGACCTTGGGTGGGATGAGATTGAAGATATGGGTAGTGATGATGAGAATAAAGTGGATGCACGTGGAAGCCCAAGCAGAGCTGATTTGCATAGGCGGCTAATTGCTCCCGATGAAGAGGAAGATCTTACGTGGGACATCGAAGATGATGATGAACCCATTCGATCGTGACCTTGAATACATGTCAAGATTACATTGTTGTTTGTGTCTTGATTCATTAGCTACCCTTGTGACGGGGATACCTGGTAAAGTGTTTATTCTGTATTGTGGTGATTACTTTCGAGCTTTCGTTTTAGTTCACCGTGTATATATTGTTGTTTTAGCTTATAAACTTCATGTTATTATATCCACATTATTACCCATTGTCAATAAGCTATTTTATGGCAGAAACTCCTTGCTGAATTTTTGTATCTAACATGAAATTCAGAATTTGATATCTGGTCTACATATTTAGTTAAGTTACATTATTCATATGTTCTTTTAAATATACTCAAATAAAATTGTTGTTTGCTTATATCTATATCCTGCATTGCTGGTCAATTTCAAATTGTCAAACCATAAGATACACCGACAGTTTCCAAATATTTGTTGTGGAACATAGGATTTAACTCTGTCTATCGAGTATTTACATTTTTAAGTTATGGCGACCTGGCCATTTTCCAAATTCTAGTTTCCACATTTCTTACAGCCAAGGTTACTGTTTTTTGTAACTTATATGTCATAGTTTCACCCTTAACCCACACCCCCAATTGGCAGCCCTGCCCCTTGCTAGCAATGAAATCTTTATCAGGTTTAAGTTAGCAAGTGTTAGGTAATGTCGATAAAATGACGTTTTATAGAAGTCTTTTACAGATGTAATTGCATGTTGTGCCAAGATTTTACGTTGGGCTGCAGGTATATAGCTGTCTTACTCTGAAAATGGGGCCGTGTTAATATTTTGCGATCCATTTTCATTGTTTCATTTGCTTGGCTTTTTTTGCTTCAATTAGGGACTTTTTGTTTGTGTACAGACATGGATTCATTTGAATAACAAAGTTATGTAACTTATGTTCCATAATCATTTTGGTCCTTGAATAATACAAGATTTTAGGGGCACTGACTGCCCAAGAAGTACGGATACTAACCATACAGCTGAACTTACAAAAAGAAACTCAAGCCAAACTAGGTCACTATTGGCTCGTTTGGTTCAAGATTTAAACCATTCTAGGAATGCTACATTCCATTCCGAAACGATTCCCGCGTTTGGTTCAAGTTTTAAGTCCGGAATAAACGATTCCAGGAACAAACCTTTCCCCCAAAGTTCTCCCATTTAAATCATAAGGAATAAACCATTACCAATGGGCATCTTTTTTTATTTTTTCATGTTAGGACTAAAATAACACTCTTCCTTATGAATAAATAATTCTTGTTCCATCAGTGTATGAAAATATTGTTTGGAACTTTTTTTTAATTACGCTGCTGCACAAAAATGAAAAAAAAATATATTTGGAACTTTTTTCTTTTCTTTTTTCCTATTGTAATTTATTTTTTAATTACAAAAAATGTAATTTTTGTAGGATAGTTATTAGCTAGGCATGTGTAATTTTTGTAATTTATTATAGTAATTGTCTCTTTTGAAAAATTAGTAGGTGATGTTTTCTCATCTTATAAAAAAAAGGGTATTTTTGTAATTGATACTTTATTCCATTCCTATTCCTGGTTGAACCAAACATCGGCATGGCATCCTAGATGCTAGGAAAATAACTTTCCAGGAATCAAGTATTCCCATTCCATGCCCATTCCATTCCCAAAACTCGAACCAAACGAGCCCTATAAGGAAACTCTATATTATGACCAACTATATTAGTGTTGAGAATGTTTATCACTACGGTTTCTTTACTGTCGACTTCAACCAAATCTCAGTAGGCGTTTTACATAAATAATTGATGATGTTTTAGTGATGTGTGTAATGTATGTTTTCAAGTAATGCATCACTGTATAACTCTGCCCGTTCCTGATATGAAGTTGAGCTTGTACCTAGAACACCCAATTCATTCTGGGACCTATTGTTGTTAGTTGTTACCCACTTGGCCTGATTCTCTGGTGGTATAAATTTTGTTCTATGATTGCATTGTTAAACATACTTAATTTCCGTCAAATAAAAAATAATAATTTCACCTTATCTGGTATTGAGTGATTACATGGACTCCAGCAATACTAAATATATTATATATAAGTTATGGTTACTTGAATCGATAGTACTATACAAGATGGTAAAGTAAGATTAGCATTTTCAGTTTTAGGCTCCGTTTGATAACATGGAAAATAATAAGAAATATAACTAATTTGGGTGAAAAGATGAAAAATAAATTTAGGGATGTGGTGAGATACTTTTCATTTCATGCTCATATTTTGTGAGTATATGTCCATTTATGTTTATGTGGAAATATTTTTCTTTACCACTGCCCAAAGAAATTTTTCCCATGGAAGATGCCAAAAAGCAAGTGTTAATCTCTAGGCCCCTAACTTATTTTCTAACCATTTACAAAAATGCATTATTTTTGTTAATATTTTTTTTTCATAATATCAAACGGAACACTTAGATGTTTCCTACATATTTACTTACGTATGTTGTGGTTAGTCTATCATTAATTTCTTGTTAGTAATGTCACCTTCGGAGCATCCCACTGCCTACGCTAACGCAAGCTTTCCATGCGGGTAAAAGGATGTCAGAGGTCTTGTTTAATTAATTGCAAAGGGCTTTCCTTGGACCTTTTTTTTAGCCTGTAGCTTATCCCTAAATTTCTGTTAGCAAATAGCAGTGTCATCGTGATCTTACTTGATTAAGAGTCAACCAATTTAAACTCGAGGTGCTTCTGAGAATCCGAGTTCTGACCCCCAACATATTGAAGAGTGCATTTTTATGCTGAAACCATGTAACGAAAGGCCAAAGATTTTACGAGAAAAACAGAACATGGAAACCCAGGACACGAAAGGGGAAAGCACAATTTATAAAGATTACCGTGCAAAAAGTCTAAATACTTTTGAAGAAATATTTTACTTTAATTTGAGAGCAAACACTAAATCTTGCTAAGCCATTATCATATTAAACTAAATATTGTTTGAATCTCATTCTCATCATGTTTATTAAATAATATTGATTTTAATACAAGAATGAAGAGGCAAGTGCCTAATAAACAGCATTGTTTTGAGCACTGGCCTGCAGTGGAACAAAAGAATATTTTAAAGTGGCTGACTTATATGGTCTATAGTTGCAATTGCAATTTAAGTCCTCGTAATTTCCCCCCTGCATTATTTATTGAAATTTATTTATGTTTTCGAGTGGTACGCTGCTTCGCCCATACAAGGGTGACAAGGATTAAGTTCATATTCTTAATTTTTGTGCGTTCATGTCGAATCAATAAATAAATAAATAAAAGGTATGCTAAGCTATTTTTCTTTCTGTAAATAAATCATGTTTTTTTCTGTCTGTAACGTGATTGACCTTTATTCCGTTAAACTAAATGGTGAATAATACTGTTTAGAAGTTGGGAAGGTAATTTTCAAAAGTAGAAAAAAAATAAAAATTGTTGAGATGCCAATATCATGTAGTGGTGGTGACTAGTGTACACCAACAACCTACAAAGGTATAGTGCCTGTCAATTCACAATCGGGCGTCATCAATAAATTATTATATGGGTATACATAGACAAAGCCTTTGCTTGATATATTTTAATTTAAGCACACGATTCCGTAACCGAGAAAGGTTGAGTTGGAATCAAGCTATCTGTAGGTTGGGTGGTCTAAGCCATATGGACGGGCGAAATCTAAGATTTGCTCAAAATGGACTTTTGAAAATATTTTTTTAATTCACAAGCATCACATCCCACAACTTCAAAAAATTTGAGATTTCAATTGACAGATTTTTCTTACCCACTTCATTGTAACAAGAGTGCGCAAATGGGATAAGAATTTCGCAGCTACTATAATACAGTTCAAAATGTTGTTCAATGCTCACATCTCAACAAGGCAAAACTTTGAAACATTTGACATGATTAAATATAGGTTAGCGCTATCAACACACACTAAAATACTCACTAACACTCCGTCCTATTTACCCGGCTCCTAAGGACCAAGTATATGTGCACATACTTGACGCTCAGGGGCCGAGCCATTTTTACTCCTTAAGGGCCGGGCCAATGTACACATACTCGGTCCTTAAGGGATGAATCAATGTAAATTGTTAAACTCTCGTTTTATTGTGCGTTAATAGTAGCCCCCTTATATTTATATATAAATATTGTATGCATACGTCCACACAGCTTAATCCTTTTCATCTTTTTGTGTACAAGTCTACCCCTTCTGTTCTTAGTTATATACTACTACGCTTTTTTGTACCAGATATCGAGATACTAACAAGCATTCCTTTCCTAACAACTCTGAATATTAGTCATTGTTAATATAAATACCATGTCCTCCCAAAAGTGATTTTTAACTTCTGGAAACCCCAGGTCACATATTTCATTGTAACTCTATTCTGGACAAAACCCAAACACCTCCGGTTCTACCACTAGAAGTGCCATCAGAACCCGGGGAAAAGGTGGTGCTATACGTAACATGAAGAAGTAGAATTCCAGGTTACAAAAGAACTTAAGCAGACAACAGATTTTGCACAAATACAGAAAAGATGTTCAAAAAGGTGTGGACAAAAACACTTGATTCAGAATAAGCATAGCGGAGCCAAAACAACCTTCCACAGTTCCACTAGTAATTTAAGAATACAGAGAGATATATACTATATATATATCAACAGAGACTTTTTTGTAATCAGTAATATTATAAAAGATAAAGGAATACTAAAAGATAGTTTCCAGGTAAAAACACCTGGTGGGGTGGTCATTGTTAATTCCCAAGTACTGTATGTAAACCTACCCATCAGCCTGTCTGAGCATCCTCAGAATGGAAAGGAAGAGGTTGAGGATGTCCAGGTAAAGAGTGACGGATGCCCAGATGTATTCGTCGTACGTGAATCGCTTAATCAGGTTGTCTGTGTCATAAACTATGTAGCCTGAGAATATTATTGCACCCACTGCACCATAGATTGCAACAGAGGTAGATCCGAATGGGAAGAACATCTGCATAATACCAGAAATATACCAGATTTATGTATTATAATGCCACAACAATAGATGGATGCATATAATTGTGTGCGTTTGCAACCTTCACGCTCAAATAAACAAATGGCTGTATGTATATGTGTTCATTGTCATCAAAGCAAACATGTGTTTGTGGTTCAATTGCAGTACCAGAACGAGAATCAAAGTGGTTCAATTATGCACTTTTGGAACAGCAACCAAACATGAACTAGAACCAAATATGTACCCATCAGCCTTGGGTTAACTCAGGTTCCCTCAAGAAACTATGAGTTAAAAAACAAATAAAAAACCAGAACCAGTTCAATTTTACACAAGATTGTCCGTTTGGGTCATTTATTGGTTTGTGTTGGATTGGATCAGTGGTTAAACCAGTAAGCCAGTAACCAACCTGATAAATGAATTCTTCGATTTTGAAACTAAACCATTGGCAAAGAAAGGACAAAATACAACAAACCAACTGAAAGTCATTATTTTGGGCCAATTGTTAAGGGTTTCACAACTCCGAAGAACACCCCCGATGTGTGCTTGTTAGAGAGAGGGAGAAATGAATAACCTGTATAAAGCCAGTTAAGAGGAGGACAATGAGGCTTGTGAACAGAACTGGTCCTAAGAAACTGAAGTCCTTGCCCTTCTTAGAAGCCCAGAAAGTGTATCCAGTGAGAGATGCAACCACAGCTGATGTTAAGACCAAAGCTTCAAGCACAATTTTTCCTGTAAATTATGCAAAACTCATTGTCAGGAAGTAGAATAAAATAGCTAATTACAAGGTGCCACACCCTAAAAATTCAATGAAGACTATGAGATGGAGAAAACTACCTTCTGTATTGGCACAACTTACACCAACAGTAAGACTCAAGCACGAGGTAAAAAGTCCAAGGAAAATCAAGTTGAGTGGATGCCTTTGTTGGTAAATGTACAAGGGCCACAACACTGCAGAGGATTTAGGATCATTACTACAACTTATTAAGAGAACACATAAAGCAAGGCACAACAACTCAACCACCTAAAGGTACAAAATTCTGAAGAAACTGAAGATATCAATATATTAATAAAAAACTCCCACTCGTTGCCTCCTTTCCAATTTGTACTACAAGGTAGTTTATGTGAAATTTATTTTCAGGCTATCTAACCAACATTCACTTCAATCAACTATAAATAACTAATACCAAAAATCACAGCTACTTGAGCCTAAGCCCTAAGGCTTATTATTTTGGTTCACTCTTCTGGCATAGAAATGTCAATAATGATTATTATCCTTCTTTCCCATTTGCCAACTGTTAGTTCAACAATGCATTCAATTGACAAAACATACAAACTTAGAACTGATATACAATTTGAAAATATCTACTCATATTATTTACTGATCTATACTCTTGACTCTATATGTCTGGAGAGGGTTTATAAAGTTTAAACTGCTAGACCAAGCTCCACTGTGTTACTTTTAATCGACTTAAGTATCTCCATATTATTTAATAGTTAAACGCCACTATATCGAAAAGGCATTGAGTGTGGCACAATTGCTGGTAAAAATATAAACGGATAACGTTTCCATATAATCTTCCAATACTCCATCTAAAACGGAGTTCAAGAGTAATGATCCTCTCTGTCATGACCATCCTTCGATGAGGGTAGACGAATATAAAGTCGCTAAGAAGGCCTGATATGGCTAAAAGATTGCAAGGAATATAAAATAAAATAATCTATTAACTTTGATGCATGCCAGTGTTCCAAAATCAAACAGAATGAAGAGGTGAGATCATGGAGTTCACACTATCCAAAAGCTGTACTAGAGGTAGAGGATGTGTAAAGGGCCCTAACCACCCGCACCACATAATATGCTCTAGTGCATATACCAATTAAAGGAAAATTATACTCTTACTGAATTTTTATGCAATTCTTCTGTACAAAATGATATGGCGCCACTCAAATGAATTGATGAGGCTACACGCTCTATCTTTTCTTCTATCTAATTGGTGCCACGTCAGTTTGGATAAAAAGCTTGTACAAAAATTAAGTATGTTTGGCATTGCTCTGATTACAAACAGATACACATTTTCTAGGTTGGGGATTACACAATTTCTAATCAAAATAACCTAATAGAACCCAAAAAACATCTAAAATATAATTTCGAAACCCCAAACATCAGCAAAAAACCATCAACCCCGCCTAACGCAGAATCTAATAATAATAAAAATAAAAATTAACAGAAAGCAAATCCCCAAGAGATCAATTCATAATCCTCAAAATGGATAAAAGACCTTACTCTTAACAAAACACCCAAACATCGCACAATTAATCCCAACTCGATTTTTTTTTTTTTTTTAATCAGAAACCAAACCCCAAAATCCTAACTACAATCAAACATCACACAATCTACACAAAATCGAACACGGATCCACGACCAAAATCCAATTCAGAGGCCAATCAAACAACAATTCAGACAGATCCACAACACAAACGTATATAAATAAAAACATTCGATCTATATAACAACTTACACACTAAGGGCATGAAAATAAGGAAGAGCAAGAGGCCAGAGTTCCCCCTGAGGAGCTCGTTGATGGGAGCATAGAGGACGGTGACGGAGGAGACGACGGTGGTGAGGACCATCTGAGCGGCAAGAATGCCGTAGACCTTGCGAATAAAGCCCCAACGAAGCTTGTTTTCGCCATGGTCAAGACCTGGGTATAGGGTTCCTTCTTCTATGTCACCCTTGGTGCTCACGCTCGTAAATCCGTACATCTTTCTCTCTCGAATTTTCTCTCTCTCTCTCTGCAAAATAAGATAAGACTTTTGCAGGTTGGAGGTATATATAAACCCAAGGGGGAGGCGATCTGCGAAATGACCGATGGTTTGACGCTAACCGACATTAGGAGTCACCGGGGGTACTTTGGTCATTTCTCTACTCGCACGTACTAATAAATTTTCGTATCCTTTTTCCTTCTTAATTTCTTCATTTTCCGGTATTAAAAAAAAAAAAATCTTCTTTTTCCATTTGGCACGTGTAAGAGCATCTCCAACAGTCTTTTAAATTTTTGTTTTGTGTAAAATTTACACAACTTGTAAATTTTTTTCTCTCCAGCAGTCTTTTAAAATTGAAATTTGTGTAAAATAGTTGTGTAAAATACACTCCTATTTTACAATGCCACATCAGCTTTCTCTCTCTTCAATTTTTTTATAAAAATTGAAAAAGTAATAACTTTAAATGTAAAATATATATATTAATAAAAAGAGGCAATTAGGTATAAGGGCTCATTATAATAATAATATAATTATAAAGGACATTTAAAAATTAGCTATGTAAATTAAGGACACTATACAAAAAAGACACCAATACCCCTTCCTTATAATATCGTCTCATTATAACACCAACAGCAACCAGAAGGTGCTAAATGCATTTAGCACCCCCTGCACAGCAACCAAAGGGTGCTAAATGCATTTAGCACTACAACCAAAAAGTACCAGAAGGTGCTAAATACATTTAGCACCCTCTGGACAGCAACCAGAAGGTGCTAAATGCGTTTAGCACCCCCTGTACAGCAACCAGAGGGTGCTAAATGCATTTAGCACCCGCTGGGCAGCAATCAGAGGGTGCTAAATGCATTTAGCACCCCCTGGACAGCAACCAGAGGGTGCTAAATGCATTCAGCACCACAACCAGAAGGTGCTAAATGCATTTAGCACCCGCTAGACAGCAACAATAAGGTGTTAAATGCATTTAGCGCCACAACCAAAAGGTACTAAATGCATTTAGCACCCTCTAGAGAGCAACCAGAAGGTGCTAAATGCATTTAGCACCCTCTAGACAGCAACCAGAAGGTGCTAAATACATTAAGCACCACAACCAGAAGGTGCTAAATGTATTTAGCACCATCTGGACAGTAACCAAAGGGTGCTACATGCATTTAGCACCATCTAGACAACAACCAGAAGGTGCTAAATGCATTTAGCACCTTCTGAACAACAACCATAAGATAACATCACTTGAACAATAAATCAAAAGGTGCTAAAATAATTTTAGAACCATTACAAAATAGAGAACAACAAAATTGATGAAATCAACATCCACTCAATTTATTTATATGTATATAGATATGGATCGACGTAGGGTTCGTAAAAAAATAATAAAAAAAAGAGTTACAATCATATATTTTTTTCAAATCCCGCTGGGCTGTCAAAATTGATCGATTTCGATAGCAAAACAACTTTTGATCGTTTTAATTTTTCGCGCAATAATACTAACTTTGTCTTCCGAACAACATATCAAAAAATTAGCCAAATCCAACGGTTTGATCAAAAGTTATATATGTTTTACTATTGTAGATCTAGAAAAAAAGAAGAAGAAGAAGAAGAAGATGATGATGATGATGATGAGGATGAGAACGATGAGAACGATCGGAGAGTAAGGTGGTGGTGGTGGTGGTGGTGGTGGTGGTGGTGAGACAACTTCTCTTTTCTCTTATTTTTTGTTCTCTCTCTAAACTATGTGTATGTAAGAGAGAATAATATGTTTTTTGTATAATTAGAATAAATGATATAGTAGGGTAGTTTTGTCCATCAACATTTATCATTTTCCTTAAAATAAATTAATATTATGAAAAGTGTCCTTATTATAAAACCAAATTATGAAATTAGTACTACTTCTCTTTATTAAACATGAATCCGTCCTTAGAGTTACAACACATTACGGAGCGAGACCTTATAACCCATTATCTCTAATAAAAATTACATATTTGAAATCTACTCATCAATACCTATAAATCAAGATCCATTGTAATTACAAGATTATTTGTAAAAAAATCAAGAAAAAATTAATAAGAAAATTGCTTGAATTGATATTTAACATGTGTTACAATCTTATTTGTTATTTCAAAATTTACACAAAACTTTACAAAAGTACCATTGGAGCACTTTGTTTTTAGCATTCAAGTTTTTTGTAAAAGCGAGTTGACACATGTGATTTACAAATCAATTTTTACACTACCATTGGAGATGCTCTAAGGGTGTAAATGGATATTCGAAAATCAGAATCCTTTTGTGTATATTTATTCGAATGGATATTTGAAAAAGAGGATTTAGATAGTGTTTATAAATATCCAAAAAAATGGATAGAGATATGGATAATGATAGTATTCGACCTGGATAATTCGTATCCATGGTGGATTATTTATATTTGCGAATATCCGCATTCGATATAATTTAGTATATATATTTCTCTCCCCATTTAAAATAAAAATCTGACATTTATTCTGGTGTGCACAAGCAGACCCAATTTACCAAAAAAAAAAATTAAATTAAACCAAACAGAAAAAAAGCTGAAAAACTATTTGCAACATATGTGATTTGCTAGCATTAAATGTACAAGACCATATCAAATTTGAAATTGTAGAGATTTTTAACTTTGATTTTTCATTTTGATCTGTGTGGATTATTGGGTTATACAAGAAGAAAAATAAATTATTTAAGTTAAAAGTTTGATATAAAACGTTAGTTATTATTTTAATACATTTTACAATGTTTCGTTATACTTCTCGAGTTACCACTTGTATAATGTGTCATTTTAATTGAAAAATCATGTAATCAAATATATTTTTAAGATTGAGCTAATTTTTAAGTTAGCAAAAAACAAAAAAAATATGTATATAATTATATGGAAAAATGGATAGGGATATTATCCGAATCTGAGATATCCGATAGGATAAGGATAAGAATAGTTTAATATGCTACCCGAATGAATACGGATAAGGATTTGAATAGTAAATTTTAAAAAAGATACGAATAATGGATAGTGTAGTATTCGGTCCGTATTCGATTCGTTTACACCCCTAACCACGTATATTTTTTTTCTTACCTGGCAAATCAATTATTTATTTGTCGCTTTATTTTAAGAAATTATATTTTTATAGTTATACATTGTTTTGTCATCAATAGAGATAATTGATTTAATAATAATATTATTTTTTATTTTAATAAATAAGTGATAATATTATTAATCGAAATTGGTCAATTTGAATGGACCAGATGTAACAAAAAATTGAGAGTAGGAGGAAATCCACAACATAAAATCATCAACATTATTTACAAATGTGGCTAATCAATGAGCTAGTGAAGTGCCCATCCTAATTTTGTTAAAGTCAATATTAATGCGGCTATCTCTATTCTCTAAGGATTAAAAGCGTTGGAGTTGTAATTAAATGTCAGATTGGTGATTTTTTTGGTTGGATTGACTTTGCAATCACCTTTTTTGCTTGACGTCCAAAGTGCAGAAGCTCTTACTACTATTCAAACGGTGAAATTAGTTTTTGAAGCGTGATTCACACAACTCCACTTGGAAGGGGATTATTTATCCGTTATTCAAGCTTTGGGTCGTGATGAAATTTATATGACATATGCCCGGAATGTTATGAATGATACTATAAAAGATTTTTGAATGCCATGTATAATATTATGTTATTTGAAATTTAAAGTAAAAATTGTACTACTGACTTTTCTCTTTTTTAATATAAACCCAAGCATTTGAGCTGGATGGGAGGATTGGGACTCAATTTTGCACCTTTGTGAAACCACCAAAGGTGTGTTTGACTTGCATCCCATTTTTCTAGTCTATTTGACTTTTTTCTCAAATGCAACTAAGGTGACGTTTAGTAAAAAAATTGAAAATTGAAAAAACTGTTTGTTTAGTTTTAAAAGTTGTATATGAAAAAATGTTGTTTGTTTGAATACAATACATCTGAAACTTAAATTTTTTTTAGTATGCCAATTTTGCCCTTATTATTTTATTTTAATAAATTTTCTCCAACTCATGCTCTTTCTCTCTCTCAAAACTACCCACCCTTCTTCCTCAACATTTTTCCTTCGCTGGGAAAAACTTCATTTTTCGGCAATCCAAAACTCAATCCAAAGCTCGGTTGCCCATATCGATCTCTTGATTTTCTCAGCAATATACATATATATATCTGGCTAATTCAACACAAAATGTCTCCTCACAACCCTCACCCCTTTCTTCAATCTCATGTACTTATCCTCACTAACCCCACCAAGCAATTCCTTCAACCGTGGTATCTCCGCCACCTCCACCAAGGCGTGAGTGTGCTTTTGACCGTTTTATGTTTGATACACCTTTTACGATATTTGAAAAGAGCCAATGTGGATTGGAAGACCAGTAGAAGAGGCGTACAATTCTTCAAACTTAAGGTTGTTTCCCTTCAAAAATTGAGCATTTGTTTGGCTGTGTAATTTTGTTAAAAGAAATAGGATAAAATGGATATTTTACACATTTTAAAATTAAGTTTTAGAGTTAGGTGGCAAAGTAGCTACTTAAAATTTTGGATGAAAAATTTAAGTTTTAAGTGGTAAAAATTAAGTGATCACTTAATTTTTGGGGTTACATAACAACTTTTTAAAACACTTAAATCTGAAAATTTTAAGTTTTCATATTTAAGTGCCAAGTGAACAGCCCCTAAGTTTCTATTTTAATGTCACGTGACCTTATTTTCTTCCAAAAAATAAAAAGTGTTTTATTATGATACGGTAGGTTTTATTTTATAGGTAATTACTCATTTTCAATATTCATATATTTTCTCTCTTTCTCACACACCAACAAGACAAAACCCATTTCTCCTTCTATGGAAGATTGATTTCAAGCATTAGGAGTGATAGAAAATAGTGATTTTTCTTCATAGGAAATAAAGTCAAATACATGATTTTCTTAAAAGCCCATGTGATCAAGGATTTAAAATTATTGTCTTATTTTCAAACACAATTTACACCCTTAGATGTGTCTTTACTCTCACATTAAAGTATAAAATCAATAATGAAAAAGACATACACTCTAAACACACACAATCAAATACACCACAGTCACTCCATATATTATACTTTCTCAAATTTTTTTCTATCTCGTCAATTTACTTTTAAATTTTAAAATATCATATCTTTAAATCCAAAAATTTGATTTAAAAAAAATTACATTTGAAACCTACTAATCAATATTAATAAAATAAGATCCATTGTGATGATAAAATTATGTACATTTTTTTTAAAAGAAAAAATATTGTATATTACATTTAAAAGCATAGTTCATATGTTTTGTACATTAGTGGTCATTTCAAATATGTGTATCTCAGAATGTCATATTTAAGAGGGTGCATAGTCTGAGTAACCTAATTTATTGCCTAGATGGATCAACCCACTTCAAGGGATTTGTGCATGGTCAATTCGGTTGAATTGTCATATTGGCCTAAACTACTTTCTCATTTGACCTATCAATTTTTAAGTTTAATTTAACATCCAACTTATTATTTTTTGATATTTTTTCTTTTTTTAAAAAATATAAAGATAGGTAAGACTATGTATTAAATATATATATATATATATATATGCCATAATTTGCTAAAGTCACATTTTGCTATAAAAACTATGTTATATCCATATTAATAGGAAGGAGGAATACCAATAAGGTTAAAATAGGGTTTTTAAAAAATAAACAGAACAAAGTGTGGTTTGGCCCAACTTTTATTATTCATAAATTGAAAACCAAATCTAAGTTTTCATTATTTTATTTTTATTTTACATCGGATTGAACCATGAACAAAAATGAAACGACCAAAATATGTCAATTTAATTTGTTTAGGTTGATTTTATTATTCTAATGCATTATGGTTGAGTATAAACTCTCAACTTTTTACAATTTTTATTATTAACTTCTCACACATTCCGCTTTTGCTCTACTACCATATTTCATTTATTTTGGTATAGCCTAGTTAAATAAAAGGGCAAACTCAAATATAATGAGGGTGATAGAAGGCAATTCATTTCTCTTGTGAAAATATTGGCTATCAAACAACAAAAGTTAGAAAATATGATTATTTCCAAGAAAAATAATGACTAGCTAGGTATCAAAAAAAAGAAAAAAACACAACATTTTTGAGGTAGCAAATTGCTAATCAAAAATATTTAATTAATATTTTCAATGACTATGACCATGAGTCTTTGTGCCAATGACTTTGCATTAATATCAGTTGTGGTATCATTAAAAGCAAGAAAGTGAGAGTGTAGGGCCAGCCCGGCATCTTCACCAGCTAAAAGTATCTCCAATAGGCATGCGTAAACCATGCCACATATTATTTGTGTAGAATTTACACATTGTGTATAATTTTTGGTATTCCAATGGTATTGTGTAAAATATGCCACATCATCTTTTGTGTAAAATTAGTGTGTATTTTACACATTTATTTTACACATCCACTTCATCATTTTCTCTCTCCAACTTTTTACAAAATCTTCAAAATAATATAATTAAAAATAAAAAATATATTTTGTAATAAAACTTGCATATTTGATTTCTACTCATCAAGATCTTTAAATCAATACCGGCTTTGACTATTTAATTATAAATAAAAAATATTTATAAAAAATGTTGAAAATTATATATTCCATGTGTTTTCATATAATTGGTGCATCGTAATTTTATACAAGATTATAAGTATGAATCATTAGAGCAAAAATGAGAATGTGTATAATTTATGTATAAAACAAAATGTCAATTATTTATTAGTCCACATGTTTTTACACATCAATTTTACATATTGCTATTGGAGATGTTCTAAGCCTGCTTTTATATGATCTTCCTCGTGTAGGTTTAAAATATTAAAATATTCATTTATAATTGCCAATAACTTCTCTCTTTTTGATGCAATAATAGCTTTAGCCTTTAAGACCTGGTATGATTGGAAATGTGATAGAGGAAAAGGTATTTTAAGTTCCAAAATTTTTTGCAAGAATTTAAGATTCGTTTTCATTGTTTAGTTCAAATGACAACTATCATTATTGTCATCTTCTACTAATTTCAAATCACTAAAGTATCTGTTAACAAACTTTTTCAGATGGTCCGTTCTTCTAATAACACAAATAGTTAGTAAAAAAAACAATTTTGGTATAACATTATAGTAGAAGATTAGTTAAATGTTAAAAATAAATCTAGATTTGCCTAACTTACAATCCAATTGGTTAAAAAATACGAGATAATTAACATATATGTAGCAACAGAGGATATGAGGGTGGCAAATGGTGAAAATATGGTAGAGATTAAATAGTTATAAGATCTTGCCAACAGAGAATCGGATCTGGAGCATTGAACTGAAAACTAAAACAATTTGGGTGTAAATTAAGGACAATGATACAAATGGAATATTTATTTGTTCTTTGTAAATCAAAAGGGTATTATAGTCTTTAAACATGTTTTGGGAGGTTTTTTGAAATAAACCCACCTTTTCGAGAATAAATGAAATTTATCATATATACTAGTCTTTGGAGCACACCATACGTGTGTGCAATGGATGGAATAAAATAAATTGTATGTAAAAAATATTTTCATATCATAAGTATATCATTAGTTATGGCCTCTTTGCAACATTTTTTTAATTATGAAATTAGTTCACTTACGATTAGTCAATTAAAAGTTTATGCATTTAAAATGATTCAATTTTACTTGACACAGTGTTTGGAAGAATAAAAAAAAACTTATAATATGTGTTTGAAATACGTGTTCTTGTATACACTCAAAAGTCTTTTTTTTACTTCGTTTCTCTTTTTCTAGTTTTGATAAGTTTGTAGCCAAATAATCCCTTATTTTTTATTTACAAAAAAAAACACCCCTATTATTCTTCAATGCCACACAGAAATCCTCCACACTGGTCATTTTAAACCAGCGGGTGTGCGCATATTAGTTGTGAAGTTATCACATATATAATCAATTTAACTTGTTGGGACTCAATTGTACGTGTGCATAAATTTGTCAAACGACTAATGAATATTGTCCTTCTTCGCTAGCATTGGCAACTCTATCTATTCAAAGGAATTGTTTGTTTTTTCAGGGTTTTTGAATTGAATTATTTCTTAGGGTCTTTTTGTTTATAATAAGCTTGAAGCATTAAAAAGGAATAAGAAGAAACAATGTAGAAGATTTATTCTTTACTGTTTACTTGACGGTGTATATTTCATTTGTAATATTTAATTACTCTTGCCTAGGATTATTAATAGAGTTAGTAGTAACCTTATAATTAAAATCATTTTTTTTAACTCAGTTATCTAAGACAAAGGAAAATTTTATAGTATATTTCGAAACGATTATTGAGTGTTGAGAAAATATAATAAAAAAATTTACTATGACATCAATTGATTGTGGTGTTAAACAATTTCAACATTAATCACAGTGAGTAAAAGCGGATGTGATTTGACAAAAGTAATAGTCATAATTGCGTTGGTAACTCCTTGTTTGGAAATTGAACATAAAACGGGGCAAATTAAAAGTTGTTGGTGGGGTGAATTGAAAATGGGGGTGAAAAGAAGGTTCTCATGGATTTATTTAAGAACACCCTTTAAAATCATCTATGTTACTTAAAAATTTGTGTAGAAGTATTAACATCGAGTGTATGTACTATATTTTTTTAAAATATAGAGTTTGATTGAATTATCAAATTCAAGAATTAAGCAATTTTAAGTCTTATTTCAAATGACTCAATTTTAGTTTTGACAAATCAACTTGTAGTTTCATATTTACAATTATTTATTTTTCATAACCAAGTAAAAATTAATATAAAAATTGTAAATTATCTAATTTATATTTTGAGGGATAACTAAACAAATCCTTATTATATGAAAAACCAACTCCGTAACAAATAAATAGATTTACGTAAATATCATATTTGATAAAAAAAATTTATACATTACAGATTATAAAAAGCGCTGCCTTATTATAAAACTGGTTTAAACTTCCATTAACATAATTTTGTAAATACATGTTTACCTATCATAAAATAGTATTTTTTTTCATTATATATATATATAAATAAGCTTTTAATTAACTAAAAATTATCTAATACTCGTAGATTTGATTGCCATTATTAAATTTTGATTGAAACAAAAATTAAATTTAAACCACTTTTTTAATTGTTAGTAGGGCTGGCAAAGGGTAAATTTGCAAGTGAGTTGGCAAGATCCAAACTCACTTCGTCAAAGAGTCTGCCATATGTTTTTCTTGGCTTTGATCGAGGCAAGTATTATATTGAAAATTATAACTATATCCATTAATCATGCTTGTAAGTCGAAAAATACCCTAGAGGGGGGGTGAATAGGGTTTTTAAAACTTAATCGTATTTTTAAAAACAATTTAAAAATATTATGTCTATATTTATCAAGCAATCAACAGCAAAGATAATTCCAAGCACAATGAACAAATAGCACAATATAATAGAGCAATAGATAGAAAGATAGAATCGATCAAAGTCAAAGATTTTTTTGTCCACACGGTTCGGCTTGTTCCCCCTACTCCGCGCTCGGTTAGTTCCCCGAGAACTTCCACTATAACCGATCTTCTTCCGGGTGAATATCAAACATCTACAAGTGTATTCTTCTCTCACACTCTTACAAGTATTGAAAACACTTTCAATACTCTCACAAGAAATTCTCTCTCTTGCTATCTTAAGAGATAAACCTCTCTTATCGTTTTGAAAGAAATGATTTGGTGACTAACACCAATGTACAATAGCTCTTGTGTATAACAAATTTACAAATGAAGCTCACACTAAGAGATATCAAAATTGATCAATGAATATTAGCTCAAAGAATGAAAAGATTGATCAATGCCTTAGCTTTCAAACTTGAATAATGTGAATATATGAGATATGGGTTTGTATGATGATTCAAGTTAATAAAAATGAGTCTTAGAACTCATATATATAGGTAGCAAAAGTTTATAGCCGTTTGAGGAGAAAATATAAATTAATGGCGCAAAGGTCCACTTTAGAAAAAGTTCCAACGGCTAGTTTTTGTTAAGGGAGTCGGCTCCCTGTGTCTTCATGGAGTCGACTCCATGGCTTTCCTTGAGGGAGTCGACTCCAGCCCTTGTCATGGAGTTGGCTACATGGCACTGGTTTGGGGAGGTTTTGTGCAATTTTTCAACTTTTGCATTTTTGCTCCAAATTTAATTTCAATGCTTGGGGAATGTCAAAAATATGTTTCTAAGACTTCTAATATAGTTTTTGTGCCAAAAATCATTTATATAAAATTATAGAGAATTTTTCGAGATGACTAGTTTTCGGTAAAATACATTTTTAGAGGTAAAACTAGTTTTGATCAATCTTGACATGGCTAAAGCATTTCATGAACTATATAAATGATCAATGATATCTTTTACATAAAATCTAAGCACTCACTCAATTTATAAATGCTTCGAGTCTTCGTGATGCTTGATTTTCTTGAGCGTATCTTCACTTGATTGAAGTTCTTGATTCTTTCTTGTTCTTGATAGCTTGTAGAACATATTGAGATCATTCTTGACTTTGTATAGCACATGTGAATCTCTAAAGTTGATTTTTTGTGAATGAATGGCATTTGCAGAGCTTGTGTGAGAATATGATTGCTTCGGTTTGAAGTTATACTTAGTCGGAAGATGTTTCGGTTACAGTGGCTATTATCAATGAACAACCGAGTTAAATAACACAATATTAATTTATTGTAATTATCAAAATAAGATTAATTGACTTTAAGGTCAACAATGCTTAGTTCCTAGGATTGCCATTTTAGAAAGGGTGTAATGAAATAATATGAAACGATACGAAATTGATATGAAATTGATTGAAGAATTCTAATCCGTGTCTCCAATGTTTAACACGAAATCGTCTTTGTGTCCATAATTTGAAACAAAATTGGAGATATACTGTGCTAGTCGTGTCGTGTATAATTAATGAAAATTAACATTTATACTTGTGTTATGATGTATAAACCCAAACCTGCAATTATGTCCGTTGCTCGTGTTGTGTATTCGATAGGTTGTGTTTGTATTTCGTAGAAGTAATAGAATTTCATGCCATGTTGTCTCAGGCCCAAACACGACAAAAAAATGAATTGCCACCCCTACTTGGACTCGAATTTGTTTTGATCCAATTTAATATGATTTAACGCGTTGTAATTACATGATATTTAAGAGCATGTATTTAAAGAAAAAATAATTTACTAAATTATCCTTGAATAAAAAGAAGGAAAGAGAATGTGGAAGATACTTTAATAATTGAACACATACACCAGAAAACGGTTTGATTAAGTGGTAACACTTATATGACAATTTTTTATATTTATTCAAGTGGTAAAGTGAAGTTTCTTTTATATGTGATAAAATTTTATCTTTTTTCTTAACATAGAAATGTATTTTGATAATTCAATTGACACATCAAAAACTTCAATCATGCTTTATTAATAGTATATATATATATATATAAAAAGCAAGTCTCAATTCAACCACCTAAAACTGTGTCAAAAATTTGAAGTTCCTATTTTACCCTTAGGTTTATTTTTCATTAAAAATATGCTTACAAAAGGATTCAAACCTTCAACATTTGATAAAGTAATCTCCTACTTAACCACTAAACCACTTAGCATCTATTTTATATATATATATATAACTTTTTTTTGATATGAATTAGATATATGTGAGTATTACACGTGATCAAGTTTCCTAATTAAAATGGGGGCATTATAGTTCCCTAGGAATTATATATTTCACTCCGAAGATTGAACCAAACATTAGCATCCTAAAAGGAAGGGAATTAGGATTTCCAAAATTTTTTAAAAATCCAACCAAGCGAATTATAAAATACTTGTCCCCGATATTATATAATTCTTAAACTAATTAAAATGCATGTGGTAGTATATATTAAGTTATTTAACAAGTTATATTTATTAGAAAATTAAAGAAGAATGTCAGATACTTTACTTTTGTTTAATTTTTTTTGTAAAAATTAATGTCTCACCACCAAAATCAAGTGACGAGACCACAAATTATAGAGAAATGCTAACGCGTAAAATAATATAAAAAAATATTTCATAAGCACACTTGGAATTGATGCGTTTATTTGATATCTCCACTCATTACATCAGTTTAATTAAACAGTTTCAAGTGTGTTTGTAGAACTTTCTTTTTGTGTGTTAAACATAATTTCTCAATTTAATATTTTATCTACCTTTCTTTCGGATCCAACATATTTAGAGCAACATAAATAAATTCATTTGAACATATAAAATATTTTTTGCTTTTGATAATAACTTATTTTCAATAAAAAGTAAACCCTAAATAAGTTTATTGCTTTTAATTGAGAAAGGTCTCTAATGAATCCATGCCTCCTTTGATCACGGAAGGAAAACCAATTTATTTATCTTTTCCATAGAGTTGGGAAATTATAGTTCCTATCAAGTTTCTTTTCTTCTATTTAGTAAAGTTTAAAAAGCATTTAGGTAGATGTATTATTGCCCAAATTTTTTGTAATAAATATTAGGAAATCACAAGGCAAAATTAATTACGTAAATTTTAAGAAGAATGACTTTACTCTCTACTTTTTTCTATGTGAGAAAAATATTTTCGGAATTTGTGATTACCGAACAAAAGAAATGAATTTTTTTTTAAGTGCTCAAATCCATGAATCAAAAAAAATCGAAGTGTATATTTAAGATCCGGGATTAAGATGTTAGATGTGATTAAACACATCACATATTTGTGGCAATTCCAAATAAGATAAAACACTGATAATGGAACATGTTTATCGATCGGCAAGACACTGAATTTTACCAGGTTTTGCCGTGCGCCAAAACGGAAGTTTAGGGAAACTATCAACGCTTAATAAAAATGGGAATAAACAAACCCTAGACGGCAACGCCACCTAAAATGGTTGGCCGTTTCCTCTCACCTTCCCCCAACACTTGTCCAACCCTTGTCCCCTCTCCTCCGCTTCAAATCCCATAAATCACTCCCTTCTTCTTTCTCTCTATCTTCAGTACGCCCATTTCACCTCCACAAAATGGCCGGATTATTCGACAAGCAAGCAGATCTCTACTTAGATGCAAGACCCAACTACCCTTCATCATGGTACTCCCTCCTCTCCGATCGCACCTCCCTCCACTCCCTCGCCTGGGACGTCGGCACCGGCAATGGCCAAGCCGCCCTCGCCCTCGCCAATCACTACTCCCACGTCATCGCCACCGACATTAGCCAGGCCCAACTCAGCCGGGCCCCACCCCACCCCAAAGTCAAATACCTCCACACCCCACTCTCCCTCACAGAGAACGAACTCGTCACCCTGATCGGCCCCGACAATTCCGTTGACTTGATCACAGTCGCCCAGGCCGTACACTGGTTTGATCTCCCGAGGTTTTACTCGACAGTCACCCGCTTGTTACGGAAGCCCGGGGGAGTTTTCGCTGTCTGGGGGTACAATGATATTGTCGTGAGCGATGAGTTCGATGTTGTGATGAAGAAGTTTCACGATACTACGTTGCCGTTTTGGGATAAGAAGATTGAGTACTTGTTTGATGGGTACAAGACGCTTCCGTTTCCTTTTGAGGATGTGGGGTTGGGGTGTGAAGGGAGGCCGAAGGCGATGGAGATACCGAAACGGCTGTCGTTTGGTGGGTTTTTGGGGATGGTGAGGTCTTGGTCGGCGGTGGTGACGGCGGCGGAAAGAGGGGTGGATTTGCTGCCGGAAGAGGTGGTCAAGGAGTTTGAGAGGGCTTGGGGAGGGTCTGATTTGGTTAGAGATGTTGTTTACAAGGCATTTTTACTCGCCGGAAAAGTTTAGTTGTAAAAATCATTGGCTTTAGTTGTTGTAACAATAATTCAAGAGGAAGTTAGTAATCTAATTTTTGTTAAATTACTGCCTGTTGCCTGTTGTTGAATATTCGAACATTCGTTTAAGTGTCATTTGTTTGTATCACTTAAATTTAAAAACATAAATGATTTTAAAGTTATTTATTAATTAAAAAAAATTAAGTGTCAATTTAATTTTTGTTTTTACTTAAAACTAAAAAATTTTCTCAAAAATTTTATAAGATAAATTCACCGCTTAAAATATAAAACTTAATTTTAAACAGTGTAAAATATATATTTTACCCTCTTACATTTTATAATAATGTGATTTAAATAAACTAATGAGAATAACATTGTCATACTAAGTAATATTCAGATTTTAGATGTGTTATATTTAAATAAATAACATTTTTTCAGATATAATTTTTAAAAACTAAACAAATACTTTTTTCAATTTCAGTTTATCAAATGCCACCTTTAGTTAAATTACTCATAAAAGCTTAAATGTTCATGTAGGTTGATTTTTTTTTCTTTTTTTTTAAGTAACGCTTTAGTTAAATTAGAATAGTATTTTAATATAGACTTAGCTGAACTGTTAATTTTTAATCTTATTTTTAAATGTTGACATGTTTAACAGGTAAATCATTAAAAGGAAAATTTCACTCTTTCGAAAAAAAGATATTTACTGTTAGACCCAAAGTAGTTGGGGTTGGAGTTGGCCTACCATTGCCAAGGCATTTTTGCAGGATTTTAGAGGCTTTATGTGCGGACAGTTAATTCAAGAAATCCAGCCAAGTGCGTGGGCACTTGGGTTGCAGCAACTTGTGACACCTGATGTGCATGCTACCACTTTGGATATTTCATCTGGTGTAAGCTGTGGCATGCAGTCCCCATGCGAGCTTGGGCGTCCGACACAGCACGTGGGTTACTAGAGTTGCATTGTGGGCTAATGTTGCCTAAGTCATGAGTGGCTCATGACTTGAAATTGTGGGAATTCGAGAAAGGACCGAAACTACGTCGTTTTGGATACGTGGATAGGCAGCTGAGGAAGCTAGCTGCTTGTGGGCAGTTGGCTGTCTAAATTGAACAAGGGAAACTCTTTTGCAATGCTTGGCACAGGACAAGGTTTTTGTGTGGACAAGACTACCTGGCAGTTGTGTAGGTTCTTATGTTTGAATTTAAACAAGGCAGTTGTGTGGGTTCCTTATGTTTGAATTAGACAAGGCAGTTTTGTGCAGACAAAACTACCTTGCAGTTTGTTGGTCTCTTGTGTTTGAATTTCGAATTCCCTAGGCAGTTGGGGTTGTCAACTGCATGCATGTATATAATTATGTCTAGCCAAGTGTGTTTGGATAGTTAGACTTCGTGATTGGTGTACCTTGTAACTATTGAGGCAATAGAAAAGGTTTGGGAGTGTTGTCCCTGTAATTTGCTTGCTTGTCCCTATATCTGAATTGTGAGTGTGTGTGCTTGTATTTGCTGGTTGTTTGTGGAAACAACGCAATCACTTGGTAAGCCTCTAACGAAAAAAGAGAGTTACCCCGTGACATACCATCCTACCCTTTTTTTTCTAATTAATTAACCTTCTAATGTAGTGATTTTAAATCTGTTATTGAGGAAGCTTTGTCCCATCTTAAACTACCATAGGAAATCTCGTCCTTTATTAATAACATTAGGAATGTAACTTCTTTTAAAAGAATGCATTTTGTCTACTTTCTTAGACATCTAAATCTTGTTACTCATTGGGTTGTAAAATCCTTTATTAGAAGGGAACCATTGCCTACACCACCACAACCACCTCTACAACCACTACATCCACCACCACCTCCTCTTTCTCCTCTACCATCACCAACTGCAGTTTTACAACCCTGTAGCCTCCCTACTTAGGTCACTAGTTCTTGTGAGAATATTTTTTCACCCTCAATTATTTATTTAACCCCATAATTGTTTGATTAGCTCCATTGCCATTTGTTAATGAACAACCCCCACTTTCATTTTGATCAACTATTCGAAAATTCACATGACATGATGTGTAAATGAGATATACATATACATACATTAGCTATATAGCATCCACAGCATAATTCGTTCAACTATATCCGTGATGAGTAGAGTGGGCTGTAAGAAGACTCTAAGGGGCTCTTCATATTCTTTTCCCCTTCCTATTTTCTCAGTTTCGTTTCTTCCAATTGCATTTAGATGTATTATATTCAAACAAACAACAATTTTTCAGATACAATTTTCACAACTAAATAAATAGTTTTTTTTCAATTTTAATTTTTAATTTTTTTACTAAATGCCACTTTAGTAATCTAATTTTTGTTAAACTACTGCCTGTTGTTGAATATTCATTTAACAGTCGTTTGTTTGTATCACTTAAATATGAAAACATAAGTAGTTTCAAAATTGTTTGTTAATAAAAAAATTAAGTGCTAATTTAATTTTTGTCACTTAAAACATAAAATTTTAATCAAAGGTTTTAAGTGGTAAATTCACCACTTCAAATGGAAAACTTAATTTTAAAGAGTGTAAAATACCTATTTTACTCTCTTACATTTTATAATCATGTGATCCAAATAAACTAATGAGGGTAAAATTGTCATACTAAATAAAATACAGTTTTTAGATGTATTATATTCAAACAAACAATATTTTTTTTTCAGATATAATTTTTAGAACTTAAACAAACAAGTTTTTCAATTTCAGTTTATCAAACCCCTCCTTAATAAAATTACACATAAAAGCTTAAATGTTCATGTAGGTTGAATTCTTATGTTTTTTTAAGTGACGATTTAGTTAAATTAGAATGGTATTTTAATATAGACTCAACTAAACTGTTAATTTTTAATCTTATTTTTAAATGTTGACATGTTTAACATGTCAATCATTAAAAGGAAATCTCGTTATTTATTCATTAGGAATATAACTTCTTTTAAAAGAATGCATTTTGTCTACATTCTTAGGGGGGTGTATTCAATTTAGATTTTAAAAGATTCTAATTGACTTTTTAAAATCCGTAGATTCTGTTAAGTCTATGGATTATTCTAAATCCTTATAGAATCTGACAAATTTTAATGTATGGATTCTTTTGGATTTCTGCAGATTTTAATAAGTCCATGGATTTCTACAGATTTTAATAAGTCCGTGAATTTCTGCAGATTTTAATAAGGACAAATAATAAAATAAATTAATTACGAGTTTAAAGTAACATTATCAAAAATATAAAGACAATTAACGAAATACATTATAAAAATTCATTTTGAACCCACAAAATTAGACTTCTCACCCCACCAGTATTTTTTAATGAAATTGACATGAATTGTTTTTAAAAATTTGAACGATAATTAGCGGTCTAACCATTTGAAATTATATTAATGTGTGATAACCACATTAGTAAAAGAGAGAATAAAGACTTTATATGGACGAAAAAAAAATTATAATGCGTTTATCACATAATAAGAAATTTGGACAAGGGGGGAGTGAAAGAGAGAATGTTGAGTAAAGTTCTTAAAGAAATGAGAAATCCATCTGAAATCTCTGAGTAAGTAAGAAGATTTCAAGATTTTTTATGTATAAAA
Source organism: Lonicera japonica (assembly GCA_021464415.1). NCBI lineage: Eukaryota > Viridiplantae > Streptophyta > Magnoliopsida > Dipsacales > Caprifoliaceae > Lonicera > Lonicera japonica. Next base: position 46,851,886 of record CM038468.1, on the reverse strand, counting down.
AATGCTTTACAATCCACCAAAATCCACCGCTAATTAAAATCCTACTAAGTCATTAGACTTTTGAATACCATAAGATTTAGATGAATTTTTTAAAATCTTAATTGAATACATCAAGATTTTAAAAGAAAAATCTCAATTGAATACATCATGATTTTAAAAGACTTTTTAAAATCTCAATTGAATACCCATGAACTTTAAAAGTCCATAAAAATCCTATAGATTCTAAATCCAATACACCCCCCTTAGAGATCTAAATCTTATTACTCATTAGGTTGTAGAGTCTTTCATTAGAGGGGATCTGTCTGAGAATTGGGTTTCAAATGACCATCCGAGACTTTTTTCATTTGATTAATGACATGGGTTAAGCCCTTTTCTTGCTAAAAAAAAAAATTCACTCTCAAGAGAAACCAAAATTTAGAATTGGTTATGGAACTTAAACTTAACCAACATTTAAAATGACTAGTCTTTTAACTCTAAAAAAGATACACGTTATAAAATAATATTTTTTATAAATTGATTAAAATAAGATTCATTATAATTTTTTTTTAAAATTAATTAAAATAAACTCTAATAAAAATTAAATTAAACTCAACTTTTCAATATATTTTAACACTTTAAAAAAAAAAAAAAAAAAAACTCAATTCAACAACTCGACGAAACAGACCTAATCACCTAACACATTATATAATCCAGTGCTTAGGTTTTGATCTCAGTCTCTTGGAGTGAGCATGTGGTCCCGCAACAGATAGTGGCATCACGTACGGGACCCTAGTCAGCCCTGTACCCTCGAAACGCACCGGATCATTACTCGACATAGTTACTCACTCTGCCTTGAAGATATACATATAGATATATATATATATCTACATACATATATACACATACACATACATATAGAGAGAGAGAGAGAGAGAGACGAAGAGGCTGATTATGTAACCTAATCAGACCACTTCGACCCCACATCACAAACACTTCCTCGCAATTTCGATTCCTTCGAATCAAAATCACACCTTTTTTTCCCACACCTATGCCGAAATGCTGTAAGTTGCTCCTGCCAATTTGAGCCAATTGTTGGCCACAATGCGTTCGATTTTTAACCCTAAAACTTGCCGGAGCAGTTCGATTGTAGCTTGAACAGTCCCTATCCTTTGCTTTGTACCCCAGATTACGGGCTCAAAAACCCTAATTGAGTCTCTTCGTCGATATGCGAAGGTAAAACCCTAATTCGCCCCTTTTTCTGGGGTTGTTTTCGTTGTTTTTTTTTTTATTGTCTTACCCTTTGAATTGGTGGATTGGCATCGGGATAGTTATTGTTTGTGCTTGCTGCTAATTTAAGGGTTGGTCGATTGAAAAGTTAATTTTGTTGAATTGAGGTTTAGGTTGATACATTTGTAGTTTGCAAAATGATGCCATTTGATCAGTGATTTTTTTTGATCTGGACAGCTACTCTATAGGCTTTACCTATCTTAGACTCAGCTATGATTTTCCGTTTTGGAATTTTGGAAAAATTAGGGCTTTTACTTTATTAAATATGTGTTGTACATGTATGTTGCTCTTGTTGTGATATTGAAAGCAAAAATAGGTATGTGCAATGCTCATAAAGTGCAATGGATAAATACACAATTTGATCCGTTTGTTAGTTTAGGCTAAATGAATTTGTGAATGTTCCAGCTACGAGTACTTCAAAGAAGTGTTTTTTTGCTAATGCAAATCAAGAGTTATAGTTATGACTTTGGCGCTTTAACCATTTAGCCAAGGATACTTAACAGGAATCCTTGTACACAACGTAATGTGAAATCTGACATACTCATCCTCAAAAAATTCTTAGTGTGAAATTCATTCATATTCTGTTATTAATTATTATTATTATTATTATTTTGGTTTCGTTAGTTAATTTGGGACTAATGGTTATTGGTAGAACATTACTAAGTTACTTGTTTTGATTTCTTGCGAAAATATGATGCCATGTTTAGGATATCTTTCCATAGGGTAGTCAAAAAAATGTTGCACATTGTGGTGGATGTGTGCAAAAAAGTAGGGAAAAATCTGGGTACATGAAAAAGAATATAATACTTCTACAGATTAATTTCATAGATTGTTTTATATATGAACTCGAGGTAAGGAGGACAGTGAATAATATTTCAATGATTATTCTTTGCAACCTTATTGAGTTCATTGGACTTCCCTGCAATTTACGGATCCTCACTAGAATCGTCACCGTGATGTTCTGAACATTGCTTGGAGAGAAAATGCAAAATCTTTATAGCAATGCTTTATAACGTTTTATGCTTTGAGTTTATGGAGGAAGAGGGAGGAGGGATGCTTGAGGATAAAGATAATGGAAAGAGGTATGGCCGTATGGGAGATCGTGAAATTTTGGGCATTTTGCTGGCTACTGCATCAAGGACATTTAGCACTGGAACTTTCATTGATTGTGAAAGAACTGCAATGACAAGAATATTGGGCTGTCTGTGGTTTTTGTTCTCTTCTGGCATTCTGTCCCTATTTTTGGGTCTCATGTTGCTTTATGTTCTTGTAGTTTTTCTCCTCCAGTTTTTCCTTTCATCTTTTGTTTCATGTTTGGCTGATTTCCTCTCCAGAATATGCTGGGTGTAAACAGATGGCAGGAAATTGACCTAAGCAGATTTTTCAACACTGAAATTGATGATCTTAAGTATTTCAATTTGTAACTATCAAATCCCGCCTAATACTCCCAAGAGAAATTCTTCAGAATTTTATACTAGACGTGGGGGGTGGTGAGCAGCACCATCTACCTTTGGGGGGGGGGGATTTATAGAATACTGTTTTTTCTTTTTTCCGGCAAATGTATATGGATGAAAAGAGATACATCTGAGCGGTGTTTTAAAAGGCGTTTGAGGCGCACGCCTCGAGGCGCGCTTTAAGACGAGGCAAGAGAAAAACGCTTCGAGGCGTGAATTTTTGACCAATTTCTGAGGCTTACGCCTCTTTTGTCTGAGGCGTGTCTGAGGCGTAGGCCTCGAGGCGTTCTATAGTGAGTGCAGTGAGAGAAAGAGAGAGACATTCTGCTCAGGTAGGGTTTTACGGTGGAAGAAGAAAAAGTAGCAGCAGCTAGGTTAAAATGAAAGAACGAAGGAGAAGAAATGAGATTGAGAGAGACCAGATAAGGGAGGAGACTTACCCGAAATAGAGAGTTTCAAGGAGGGAAGCTCCAATCTTGATGGCAGTGGTGAATTTTAAAGAAGAGAGGGATGTGCGGATGGGAAAGAGGAGAGGAGAGTGGCTGCTGTCGTATATTCTCAAATGGAGAAGACGTTATGAGATATTTTTTATATTTAAGTTTTTATAAAGACCAAAATGACTTGTGTGTCCTTGGTCATTTAAAATATTTACCATGGGTCCCTTAAATTTGTGAGATGTGCTCTTTCTTTTCTTTCTTTTTTAGAGCAAATTACTCTCTTTCTTTTTTAAAAACAAATTGTTACTTATTTAAATGATATTTAATATTTTGAAAAGTAACCAAAAATAAATAAATAATACATTTAGTTAAAATTTTGCTACATAATGTAATTTAATATATATATAAAGTAATTTAATTTATGTTTTTTGTGATTTTATTAGACAAAAATAAAATAAAAATGAGGCTTACGCCTCAATACGCCTCGAAACTTACGCCTCGCCTCGTCCGGGCCAAACGCCTCAAACTCGCCTTTCGCCTTTTAAAACATTGCATCTGAGTCACTCTTTAATCATCTGGATAAGCATGTGAGAATGGTCTGATGTTGAGGGTTGCAAGTCTTTTGCAAGAATTAGGCCGAGAACGGTCTCTGATTTTTAGTCGGGATGCATCCGTACAAAGAAGACGGCACGCTTTCACTTTTTGTTATATGCTAATTGAAATATTAATAATTGGGTCATGTTAACGTGTGTCCTAAGGGCACATGTTACGCACCTATAAATAGAAAGAATTAAATTATAACATGCATTAAATTAGGTACATATTCTCATGCAAAGTGGTATTCTTTCCATTCATAGTATGGTTAACATGTGCCCTAAGGGGACATGCTATCATTTTCTTTAATAATTTAGGTTATTGGGTCAAGTCAGTGACTACTGGCCTATCATCTCTAATAAAAGAACAAATATAACCGCCTTGCCTTGAAGACAAGTCCACCAAGTTAGGATCACCTAAAGGGACCTGAATAATCATGACCAATCTCCAACTACAAAGAGATATTAAAAAGAAGTTGCATATCGAGGCAAAAAAAGAAAAGGAATAATCAACAACTTGGGCACGATCCCGGATATCAAATCTCTTAAACATTATGCCAAGGTATAATACCTTATATTTGTCACATAACCCAATACCCCATCTGAAGTTGGTGTATAATAGACCACCTTCTGAAGTGATAATTTATTTTATGAGTTTCATTGCATATCATTGCATTGATGATTGATTGGCATATTTCTCTGTATGTGTTTATTCTTTTATCCTCCATTACCTTGGTTTTAAGTTTTTCATATTTTAAGATCGGTAGATCAGCCACGGCACTTTGTCACTCATACTTGTCTGCTATGTGGGGGGCCCGCGTGTACATTGGTAGCAAATCATAACGTCCTATCTACTCTTGCATATAGAATTGTGTGCACTTTCCAGTCTGCTATATGTTTTATATCAGCAATGCTTTTAACTTTTTAACAAATGCTATTGTTATCCCAACCCAAAATTTGTTGCAATTGACGTATTGCACAAGTACTGACATGGACAAAGAAGAACTTGCATTTGATGATTTATTTTGGCTATTATTTTTTCAAATCCTTATTCTCTTAGTTTATTCTTTCCCCTCCCTAAACGTGTTATCTTATTTGCATTGCCTCAGATATTGATATGAATAGAGAACAATTATTGAACACCATGACTGTAAGAGCAAAACCAGCAGGTCTAGCCATTCTGAAGAATAATGTCCATAAGGAGGATGAAGGACATTCCAAGTTTGAACCATATGTTGGGTTAGAGTTTGATTCAGCAGAAGAAGCTCAGGAGTTTTATAATATATATGCAACTCAATCGGGATTCAGAATTAGGATTGGTCAGCTATACCGGTCCAGGGTTGATGGTGCAGTTGTGTCTCGGAGATTTGTCTGTTCAAAGGAGGGTTTTCAGACCAATTCAAGAACTGGTTGTCCAGCTTTCATTAGAGTACAGAGAGTTGATTCTGGGAAGTGGGTCCTGGCCAATATCAAGAAGGAACACAATCATGACCTCGAACGCTCGGGTGAACTGCGGCCTCCAAGTATACAAAGGAAAGTCCACCCGGCTCCTAGAACGTCAGTTGTTGTGTCCTCGAGGACCGGAATAAGATCACGCGAGGAAGATGGTCCATCTGGAGTCATTGATCTCAAACGTCTTAAACGAGAGGAAGTGGAAGGAGAACTCAGAATAGAACCAAGAGGAGAACCGCATAAAGGCCTTGAATTCAGTTCTGCTAATGATGCATACAAATTTTACAATACATATGCAGCTTATACAGGGTTTAAGGTTCGAATCGGGCAGTTGTTTCGTTCAAAAAATGACGGGTCGATTACATCTCGAAGATTCGTGTGCTCGAAAGAAGGGCATCAACACCCTTCCAGGGTAGGTTGCGCAGCGTTCATGAGAATACAAAGACAAGAATCAGGTAGATGGGTAGTTGATCGTCTTCAGAAAGAACATAATCACGAACTTGACTCACCGATTGACCCTAGTAGAATAACCGCTACTGCTTCAAAGGGATTTAGAGAAGATTCGAGCAGCGGGTTTGAAAATTTGGATTTAGTAGAAGCGAACGGTTGCCTCAGCCTTGTCAAAAGAGGCCGAGAAAGCAACATTGAAAGCGATTGGTACAATGTGCTCCTTGACTATTTCCAGACTCGACAAATAGATGATATGGGGTTCTTTTATGCCGTGGAAACGGATGAAGGCAAATGCATGAGTGTATTCTGGGCTGATGGCAGATCTCGATTTTCGTGCACCCAGTTTGGTGACGCCATTGTTTTTGATACAACGTATCGGAGAGGCAGTTATTCGGTGCCATTGGCTTCATTTCTCGGTGTTAATCATCACAAGCAACCTGTGCTTCTTGGGTGTGCTTTAATTGCAGATGAATCTGAGGAGTCCTTCACTTGGGTCTTTCAGGCGTGGCTCAAGGCAATGTCGGGCCGCCGTCCTCTATCAATAATAGCTGATCAAGACAAGGCTATCCAACATTCAATCACACAAGTTTTCCCTGGGACACATCATCGGTTTTCTGCGTGGCAGATTTTGGCAAAGGAACAGGAGAATTTGGGCCCACTACTTTCCATGGACACTCGGTTTAAATACGAATACGAAACTTGCATTTCACAGAGTCAGACAGCAAATGAATTTGATTCTGCATGGAATGTGCTTGTCAACAAATACAGCCTGAAGGATAATTCTTGGCTAAAAGAAATGTACAGAATGCGGAAAAGTTGGGTCCCATTGCATATAAGGGGCACGTTTTTTGCAGGCATCCCTGTAGATGGAAGCATGAAATCATATTTTGGTAACCTTTTGACTCCCCATACAGCCCTCCACGAATTTCTTGTACGTTATGACAAAGCTGTTGAACAGCAGCGCGAGGAGGAAAGAAAAGAGGATTTTAACTCGTTTAACTTGCAAGCAGTTCTGCACACAAAGGATCCGATCGAGGAACAATGTAGAAGGCTTTACACAATCACAATGTTCAAAGTGTTTCAGAAAGAGTTTTTGGAATCCATAGGTTACGCTGCGATAAAGATAAATGTTGAAGGTGCAATTAGTAGATATTTGGTGCAGAATAATAGTGGGGATGAGAGGAATACTGTTGCCTTCAATGCATCGAATCTTAATATAAGTTGTAATTGTAGGATGTTTGAGTTTGAAGGGGTGCTCTGTAGACATGCGTTGAGGGTGTTCCAAATAATGAACGTAAGAGAACTTCCATCTCGCTACATCTTACATCGGTGGACAAAAAACGCAAAGTATGGGATTTTAAGGGATGTTGATTCAGGTGGCGGGTCTCAAGATTTCAAGGCTTTGATGGTGTGGAGTTTAAGAGAAGAATCCCGTAACTACATTGAGGCTGGTGCAGCTTCTCTTGAAAGATACAAACTTGCCTTCGAGATAATGCAAGAGGGTAGAAGAAATATTTGTTGGCAAAACTAGCAAGTGGTTTTCATATGAAGGTAAGATAGCCTTTTCCGCCTTTTCTTTTTCCATTTTCTTATTTTATTCTTTTCTTTATACCAACATTAGCTGTTTCTCTGGTTTTAAGTTCTGAAATTGGAAATGGTTCTATGCCCTGTCCTGACCCTAATTATAATTTGTTCTATTTTTTGTTTCATATTGGCAAGTTGTGTTTGGAGGGGAAGGGTATTTTTCTCGCTATGCAGAATCCCCTGCAGGCCATTTATTGGTATGAAGGAAGAATACAGTTATCTAAATCTGGACTTATTCAAAATTAGTGTGCCTTTAGTCACCTAGTGCTTTCGGGAGATCAACTGATGATTTTTTACCATTGTTTTGAAAGTGAGAGTGTGAGAGGTGACAATTTCATTGAAATTTTGTAGTTTGAATCTGTTGGCACTTCAAAAGTAGACACTCTAAGAACAAATAGGCTTACCAGAGAATGTAGTGTCAGTAGCTTCACCCTTCTCTGCAAGTAATGTATGTATATATATACTTGCAAAGATAATTAAAGGTAATTGAATACTTATGCTGGTTGTACTTAAACTAACCAGTTTAGTCATTTTATTGGGGGATCTCCATTTGGGCTTCAATGAGCTCAAAAATGTTTTTTTAGAGGGGGGTTATGTATAGCTTGTGGGTAATATATTTTATTTGCCAGGAACTTTCTGGGTGCCTTTTTGTTCTCACCATTCTTCTGTACTTTTTGGCCCGATGGCAGGCTGGAATGAAAACAGGTAGTATAGATGGTTAAAGGATTGAAGTTGTAAAGGTGGTTGGGTTACATAAACCTTTCTCAAAATTTCCTCATCTGTTTAAGAAAAAGAAATTGAAACCCCAAAATCCCTTGTCGTCTTCTCCCTGTCACATCAACCCTAATTCACATCAACCCCATACAAATCCAACATAGTCTTTGCATCAGCACCTTAATTAGCTGTTGCTGAGCACGGTTGTGTTCTCTCTCTCACTCACTCATTGTGCTGCCCTATGAATATCCTCTCCCCGCCCACTGCATCCCTCCCCCTACTTTTCTCAATGAGAATGAGATTGCGAAAGGGAGAGGGAGGCAGGAGGCAGGTGTGGTCGGTTTATGGGTGATGCAAAGGGTGGCACAACGAGAGGGAGAGGATGCACCCAGGAAGGGTCTCGGGGGTGGAGAAAAGGCACTTTCTGAGGGAAGGAGAAGACAAAGGGGCTTTTTGGGAAATTAATTTTTTTTTCGTTCTGTCATAAGTCATAACGCTTGAAGGGAGTGCTTAGACAAATTATGCAATTTCATATAAAAAGCACTCTATATGACTATATATATGTAATTAGTGTAACTATGACACATTTTACTTAGATTCTCTTGCCTCGGTATATCTCTCCTGTGTAGTCAGAGTTATCATCAACTCTTGTTTTTTAACACCGGAGTTTCTTAATTATTATACTCAGGGAGGGAACTAGAGATAGCTTGAAATTATAGTGAAAAAGGAGAAAGAGAGCATGTATCCAGTTTCCGTGCTCAAGAAGACACTGCTAACATTGGGATAAATGTTGATGAATGTTGATGCTGCTGAGACTAAGAAAAAATGTGTACTCAAGAGAGTGTTATTAGATTATATCCTCTTTTTTTTTGTTTATTTTCGTAAGATTTAACAGTGTCATTTTCTTCTCGTTAAATTGCTGGTTAAATGTTTCTGTGGCACCTGAAAAGCCAAAAAGAAAAGGGGAAAATGGAAATTGATGTTATAATAGTCATTTTGGATATGGTTTTGATGCTTGTTAATTACTGCTACTTCCAGGTCTATTGTTGGAAAGTAGTGGCTGTGGCAGGTGTTAATTTAGAATCATATTTTGTAACATATTAGATTTGCTGTTTTTGTATATTTTTTGTTTTTGTTCACATTTTTACCTGTTTAATAGAATATTGTCACCCTTAGGCTTTGCTACTAATAATTTCTTCAGTCTATTATTAGCAAGTGATAAGAAATATTTTCAGTAGGCCCAAATATATTTGAATAAAATTGTGCCAGCTAATGTAGTGTTCTCTTGATTTTTGTTTTTGCGTAGTTAAAATCGATAATTTTACATATAATTTTTGAGTTCTAGTAAAGGATTTTAGTTTTGCAATTTAATCTATTAAGGCTTCGTTTGATTCGGGTATTAAAAAGTGGGATGAGATTATTAATACCACTTTTTTTATAATACTTTGTTTGATTCGCACAAATGTGCTGGGATTACTAATACAGGTATAAACTTAATATCACTCTTTGTGGTATAATTTAATACCATGAGAGATGTGGTATTGTTTATTCACGATTAAGAAAAATGAACCATATATTTTTAAAAATGCCATTATTATTATAATATTTTCAAAAATGCCGCTATTACTACATTATTATTATTTTAAATTTTTTTGTAAATATTTTTTTATTTATTTTTTAAAATTTAATTTTTTTAAATTTTTTTTTTAAAAATTTCTCTTTTTTAAAGTTTTTAATTTTTTTTTATTTTGTTAGTCCAAAATATAATCCCGTATGCGAGTTACATAATCAAAGATAATATTAACATCAGCATGAGATATCCCAATATTAATACTGCATGAATTAAACAGGGTAGTTGGTATTAAATTAATATCATGGATTAATAGTCTAGTACTATTAATACTGGTGTTATTAATCCCACTTATCCTAATACCTGAATCAAATGAGGCCTAAGTGAATTGTGAAGCTTTTACATCCGAATTTACCGATTCTGGTTCTTCAATTGTAAAGAACAAAGACTAAGCCAACAGCCTTGAAGCCTGATGGTGTGCTCCTAGTCCTTGTATTTGGATTTGAGGACTTAATTGGATTATGCTTTCTTACTGGCCTCAGTAGACAAGAAGTTCAGAGAACTACCTCAACATCACTACATCTATCAGATTCGATTCAATTCAAGTTTAGGGGTTTAGAGGACTTAAGCCTGGACGGCCAAAATAGAACCAATGAAATATTAATATTGGGCCTGAAAATTGTACATGCAGCTATATATAAACCGGATGGAAATTCAATCCGATTATGACACCAATTTTTGGCAATAACCTTATTTTGCCCATATTGTTAGAAAAAATTAACCGATGTCAAGATTTAAACCCACAACTTTTTCATTATTAGGAATGATCCTAACATTAAACTACCTTCCTTTTTATTTATGTAGTTTATTTCAACTAAGATCTATGCGTGTATGAAAATCAGGCGTGCATGTATATAGTGAATGCTTTGTCTCTAGTTGTTAAAAAAGTTGGCCATTCCTCAGGCGAACTTTACAACAAAGAATTATTTTGTGCCTACTACACTATTTGCATGCACCTGCAGCATTATATAAAACGTATGTTCCCCTAAATCAAGACAAAAGGGATTCTACAGTTCAAGGAACTTTTTAGCCCAAAAGGGACCTCGCAACCACGAAAAAATGGCGTGGGTAGGAAAATGAGAATGAACATTGTAAATATAACTCTCAAACTTCTAAAGGGTATTTTTTTGTCCACTCATTTTTCTTTTTAAGCTTTTAAATATTTTTATTTTTATTTTATAATTTACTTTTTCATATAAAACATATGACTAAAAATTATGAATCGAGAAGTACCAAACAAGATCGATATTACATAATTCATGAATATTTTTAGGAATATCTTAAAAGCCAATTTGTGGATAAATACCATTGGATATAATCTTTTTCTTTATTTTTTCCAAACACAGATTATGCCACATAATAAAAAACATGCCTTTACATATCCATGTTATATATACTTATATCTTATATATTTTTGCATTGGATATGCTATAAGAAGATGAGTTATTATACCACAAACTTATAATTTATAAATCATTATTGAATAATTTATAAAATAAAATAAAAAAGAGAGCTTTCATCCGTTTAAGTTATCAATCGAATAATTTATAGTATATGAATATATGGCAAATTTTCTATGCGGATTGCCCGTACGGATTGGCCCATTTAGCACGCTTTCCAATGGGATTTTTTTGATGAAATTTGGTGTGGATGTTCTTCATTGTGTGTAGAACATTTCCACCAAATTTCATCAAAAAATTCAACCGGGAAGTGGGTTAACTACATGATTGAAAAATAGTGGTCCAAAAATAGATATATAAAATCCAATATTTTTTAATCATGTAGTTAACCCACTTCCCGGTTGAATTTTTTGATGAAATTTGGTGGAGATGTTCTACACACAATGAAGAACATCCCCACCAAATTTCATCAAAAAATTCCATCGGAAAGCGTGCCAAATGGACCAATCCGTACGGGCAATAATCCGTACCAGAAATGCTCCCTATGAATATAACATGTCACACTAAGATAGAGGCACCTCATTTTTCTTTCTCTTCATTTATTTTTATATTCATATATATAAAACTTGAACAAATAGAGTGTGATAAAGTATTTGTTAAAGACGTGCAAAAATGGGCAAGGTGGCATGAGTTAAACACCCGATTACTTCAATCTTCACATTGCATAAAATTTGTCTTCATGCTTAAATTGATGATAGCTTAACTTTTCACTAAATCTATTTTTTCTCTATATACTTATTGTTTTTTTCTCTAAAATTGTTGAAATATTCAATTATATATTTAACCAAACCTATACTTTACAAAATATTGGAGGAGACAAAACGTCTAATATGGTATTATATTTATTTGATTTTGTTTTAGGGTAGATATGCAACTATGCAATCTTGGACAAAGAGGTACACTATTCCATTTAGCAAGAGCTTTTCTTCTTTTGCACAACCTTGCATCGTAGTTCTTGAATACAGTGGCCGATGTTGTATGATCTTACCCACTCACGTCTTACAAATAAAGCTTAAAATCCAAGGGATTGAAGAGCTTTTCTTCTTTTGCACAACCTTGCAGCAAAATGTTGTATTTTCTGCCTGTCTAAAGTCACTTTGTTACACTTCAGTGCAATTGTAATATTAGTATTTGTGTTACTATTTATTCAGTAGAATTGTCTTTTGTATAATCCCGGCCTTTTAAGGATTTCTCTTTTCGGAGATGGGTTGAGGATTCACTATGTTAGGATCAGTTTAGCACTGATTCTTTTGTATAATCCCATATTGCTCTCTTTGGAGATGGGTTGAGGATTCGTGAATGTTAGGATGAGCTTAATTAGCACCGATTTGGCAGACTACCTAGCAGAACTATAAGAGGTGGGGTGCTCTCTGAGTATTAGTAAATAGAAAAAAGTTGGTTAATGGAGTGTTAATAAATAGGGAACTGAAACCAAGTAATATGTGCACCCACCATCTGGAATAGAGGTTGTTATTTAAAAGACCGAGTGCCAAATTTGGATCGACAGATAAAACCTTTTGGAATAGGACTATTAACATTTCTTAATGTGGCGTCTAAACTATTTTATTTTTGGAAAATTGACGCTTAAACAATTAGTTTTTGTCAATTTGACACTTCCATCCCCTTCCTTAAATAAAACTAACGGAGGAGGAGGAGCCAAAATGACATACTTTCACTCTACTTTCATTTCCCTCCGGTATTATTAACCAAATTTGCGCCCCATAACTCTCTAATACGATGTCTAAATGGCTCATTGTTTGAACCATTAGTTAGAACACACAGCCCTCTACAACTTTTATGTTTTGGTTGAATTTTAAATCACTCATCTCGAGCGACCAATCGGCGGCTGAAGTTGGGAATTTGCATGGATTAAAACAGTGGCATTTGGCGTATGCAAACTTCTGACTTCGTCGGCTGATTAGACCCTCAAGATGAGTGATTTGGAATTTAGTCAAAATACGAAAGTTGTAGAGAGCTATGTGGTCTAACTAATGATTCATGCGGTGAGTCATTTGTATATTGTATAAGAGAGTTACTACAAATTTAAGAGCATGCACTGTAAAGTTGTCTACATTGTGCTTGTTACTGAACTTGGATACAAGACAGAAAGATTGTGGTATCATAATTCAATTTCTAGGAAGAAACATATCCAAATCCAAGCCCACCCTTCCTACCGACCATGAAAAACTGATTTACATCTAATATGTTAGAGCATGTACAAGGACCTACACTTGTAAGAAGAGAAAAGTCAAATGGAGTTGTGATACAAAAATGGATACTCTCACGGCCAATCAAGACCCACCCATGAGAGTTTATGATGCGCGCATAGATCTAGGGGTTCGAACTTGGGGAAAAGGGAAGGAGCCGAGGTTCAAACCCCAGATATCTTGGCCTTCGAACTAAATCCCATGTCTGAAAATCCCTTTCTTTATATGTTCTATTGAAATTCCAAAATATATAGCTAGTGTGATAAGAGAGAGTCCATAAATATTAAGTCACTTCCTCCACGTATAAGCAGAACTAATAAGATTTGTGTGCCACAAACGAGAATCTTATTTTCACGAACGAGCAAACACAAAAATTATAAGCTGGACCACTTATCTAGAACTAGTCATTATATGACATTCTAATAAGCTTCACTACTGAATTATTCTGAATATAACAAGCTGCTGAATTAACTGAATTTCAGCGTTCACTTGATCAATAGCAGACAAACAAAGCTTCACAAAAACAAAAAGAACCAAACAAAAGAGACATAATGCTTATCAAAAAAATAGGAGTAAACTATAATGAGCAAAACTCAAAAGCTGGTTGTAATTACAACTCTCGCATTGTTGAATACTTTGACAATGAGAAACTAGAATGAAATACATTTTAGTCCTTGAAGTTTCAATTTCTTCCCCTAAAGTTTCATTCCAGTTATAGTGTGACCCTTAATACACTTTATTCCCTCCATTCTCTTTAGTCCACTTTAAACAATGACAATACTCAATATTAACGGCTTCACCTTTTTATTCCGGTATAATTGTGCCCTAAGTACCGACTATGTGCACATTTACTCGGCAACAAGTAAATGTGCACATACTCAATACTTAAAGGTCAAGCCAATGTATTTTTTTTTGTACCCCACAAAGGTTTGGCTCTAAGCACTTAGTAAATGAGCACATATTTACTTATTTAGTACTATGGAGCCAAGTAAATAGAATGAAGTGTTACAAGAGTATTTTTGTGTGTCGGTAACAACCCCTTTTTTTATTTATCCAATTTAAAATATCGAGGAGTGGGGGTTTAGAACTAATATTATTTTTTCAGAAAACTAGAGGGAAAAAATTAAAATTAGAAATGGGCAAATCTAATTGCAATCATTAAATTAAAATGTGCTCAATAAGTGTAAGCAACAATAGCAAACACAAAATGAACCCAAAGATGTCTTTTGGATATGAGAAAACCTACTCCGTTTCTAAGCTTGAACAAGAACAACCAATGACCAAATATAAAAAACATGAACAGCCCGGTCCTTTTTTGGGACCTTTATTTACATGGGATCATCTCCTTAGGATCAAAAGAAAAAACACAAGGAGCTGCTGCAAACGGACTTGCTAATAATCCCAAGTGATTCTCACCAAAGTAACTTTGACTCTAAAAAATGTTTTATGCACTCAATGGAAGTTTCTGAGCAGCAAGAGCTTCAGTCTACAGCTTCGGCTCCCAGAGCAGAGTAGTTTCGGCAAGTAATGCTGTCACGGTATATGGGTCCATGTTTGAAGCTGGGCGCCGATCTTCCAAGTAACCTAAAAAGTGGGAGAATAATCAAATATATGAGAATTTGTGACCCAGCTGCTTCGTAAAAAGTGGAAAATGATCGAAGAAACAATTTAGTTTTATGAGAAGTTTGGAAAAAGAGAATAGTGATTAGGTAAGATGTTGTCCATATGTTCCTATTTTTCATGAAAAAAATCCCTTAACCATTGCCCAAAGAATTGTAGACCATGAAAGAACCGAAAAAGTAATAGAACATTCTACCAAGCCCTTTTATCTCTTTTTTCCAAGTTCTTATAAAAATTAGTATGGTTTGCGATCATTTTCCAACATTTTTATTAAATGCATCCTAAGACAACTTAAAAAAGCAAGTATTTTTATCCTTACTATTATTGGGTTCTCAATACGTGCATTCAGGACACACGTTGACATTACCTTTTACCTTCTATTCTTAACCCTTGATTATGTTGAGCTTTAATGTGTCACTAAAGAAGTGTGAAAATCAAACATGGACTCTAATTTGGAACAGAGGAGAGTATATTCTGTTTTGCATAATTCAAATAATAGAACTTTAATGAACATAATATTAGTGGTCCATTAATGTTAGACCCTAACTTAAATAGTTAAATTTAGTGTCTTAGCGGTTCGTTAATTGGTCTAATTTTTGTTTTTTTGGTCTAGTTGGTCTAATTGATTTAGTGCAATCACAGAATTAGTATTGATAAAATTATTTACCTTTGCCTTCCCTCTCAGTATCACGCCCCACACGGATTGAGCAACCACGATTAGCAACTCCCTGCAATTTGAACCAAGTAATCTAATTAGAAAAAATTGGAAGATGATATATGTCTCAATATATATACATATTATTATATAAAACGAGCAGCCATTTGAACCACCAAATGAGGCTATGTCACACTTTTAAAATGCCTATTTTATCCCTGCAATCTTTTTTTTTCCATAAAAAATATGCTCGTAATAGGATTTGAACCCTCATTACTAAGCAATATAAACTCATGCTTAACCACTAGGTCATCTATGATTTTTGATAAATTTTTTCCTTCAAATTATATAAATGTGAGTCTCACACACACATCATGTGTGCAAAGTAGTCTAGTGTGTATATATATATACGATTCTCTTTTCCTTTACAGATGGGTGTTCGATAATATTTTATAACATACCCATGAGAAGGTGTTGATGCTGGCAGTTTCATGCTTTCCAGTCAACCTTCTCTCATTTCCTTCTCCATATGCATTGATGTGCTCTGTGTGGCGAAGTGACAGATTATGAATCGCCTTCTTAATTACTTCATAGCCTCCTTCCTCTCTCATACTCTTTGTACTGAAAATGAAGATTATTAATTAAACAAATAAACAAGTATTCTTCTGACTTTTATACTGTTTTATCGGTAATACATACTCCCCATTAACATGAAAATACAAGTACCTGTAATTAGTGTGGCATCCTGCTCCATTCCAGTCTCCCTGTCAACAAATAAGTTTTTTTATAATTACTTCAATGAAGCAATGGAAATTGTAGCTCATTTGGTTCGAGTTTTATGTTTTCCTGAAAGGTATGGCTATTGAACTCCAAAAAACTACTTTACCACTCCAATATAATCTTTAGCGATATCTCTTGTGCATCTTTAGTTACAGTGCTAGAGTATTGAATTTGATAATGACACATAATAAGTTTGAGCTTTTAGCTAAGGAATTGGCTCTTAACATGATGATTTCATATGAAAACTTACAGATCAAAGATTCTTGGAAATCACAAAAGATGGAAACAAACGAGGAACAGATGGGATATCGTTTACCTCTATTGGTTTTGGGTCAAGTGTGAGAACAACACCAGCTTGTTCAGTAATTCTCTGTTTGAACAGTAAATGAACAAAAATCAAGTCAATGCATTGAAACCAATACTCAAAAAGACACAAATATGTAACCTGTTACAGAAATTAAAAACTGATTTATCTACAAAACCCACAAAGGTTGAATGATTAGTACCTCAAGGAGGTATCTAGCACACCAGACATGATCTCCAGCTTCGATTCCCACACTGGGACCCACTTGAAATTCCCACTACAAAATGATCATCAAATTAATGTTGATAAACTAGTGACCACTGACCGTCATCCTGACAATGAATTCGTGTTTATAATTTGTATGTGAGAGAGGTTAAAGAATAGAAGAAAACCTGGCCAGGCATGACCTCCCCATTGGTTCCACTTATATTAATCCCAGCATATAGGCAGGCTTTGTAATGAGCATCAGAAATGTCTCTACCAAAAGACTTATCTGCCCCAGCACCACAATAGTATGGACCCTAAAATTTTTGAAAACAAAAAACAGAGTTAGATGCCTGAGATAGTATGGACCCTAAAATTTTTGAAAAGAAAAAACAGAATTAGATGCCTGAGATCATCAAGTACTTGTAGGTTCATTTTGTTAAGTTTTATCAGACCTTGAAATCCATAATTTCAATAAAATAGTATCTAAGTTAATATGTTTCCAAAATACATAGATGATAAGAATAATATTATATTAGCACTTGTAATTGCATTTTCATTGAAATTATATTAGCACTTGTTCATATAAGGGTATTATGGTCCATTCAAGTAAAAGTTAACACTTCCTAACAGAATGCATTAACGATGGGGTGCAATTGCAAATAAAATAAAATGTGGGGGTGCAACTGCAAAATATCTCTATATTATTACCTGAGGACCAGGATAGCCTCCAACTGGCCAACCCAAAGGCCACTTGACATTTGGTTGGAGTAAGGTGTACTCTTGCTCTATTCCATACCTAGGCAGAATGGCAGATTGATTAAAAACATCCCACATTAACAGTTCCCATTGAAAGATTTTAAGCTCTAGAAAGAGAGACTTACCATGGCACTTCAGCTACAACCTTCGAGTTACTGAAAACCTCAGCAGCCTTGTATCGCTTGTTTGTAGGGATGGGCTCACCTTGTGGTGTGTAGGCGTCACAAATTACCTTTAACATATGAAATAAGACCAAATCAGTCTTATAATTCATCTTTTGATCATAACAAATTATACAACAATATCTATATAAATCATTAGTCACTTGAGTTATATTGACACGCACCAAGATATTGTTACCACCACGGAATGGGTCCTTAAAAATTGCTTGAGGACTGTAGAAAAGATAGTTTATTTGAGAATACGGCATGAAAATAAATGAAAATGAACAGATAGAGATGTCATCTATGTAAGATCTTACTATAGAATTACTTCACTATCTTCTCCCGGTGCTTGTCCAGTGCTTGATCCATCATAATTCCACTTTGGAAGATCAGACGGGTGTTTAACTGGCTTTGAAATTGTCTGTAAAGTTAAGATTTCATACAAATCTGAATTTCAGTTACCGTTCATCCCATAATACTTCGTCCTTAAACCAATTCAGTGTAGGAAGTTAAAAACAGTGGGAAAAAATGGTACCCTTGATTTGCTACGCAGATCAATACCAGATCCTCCAATCCTGTTTTGAAATGCAGTACAAAAGGTCAATGCATGCTTGAAGACAAGTGGAAAAGGAAGAGGAAGCAAGAAGTAGATTAATAACCACTTCGCTACTGACAAGCAAGTTCATAAAAATTGGCTAAAGATGAGGTAGTTATCGCATTATTCAACAAAAAAGTGGTAAAGGGGTATACCAAATATACTCCGCAATGATCTTGTCAGTGAATGGAGTAATGTCCATATTGAGCAGATCCTCAATCCTGTTAATGGTGCCGTTTTCAGACTTCAGTGCCATCACGCTAAATTTGGTAGAGGTTTTGACTGATCCTTTCTTGCTTTGTTTCAAGAAAAGAGAACCCCACATTTTTGTTGTCAAGGAGCTTGCATCCGTTGTTGAGTTCCTCGTAAATCTCATCTGCCACTGGGCAGATGGAGCCAAAATCTGTGCCATTTTCACTCTGAAAAAAGAAATAAACATAAAACTTATGGAATTTCCTCATCCAGTTTGAGAAGAACTAAACGAGTAGCAGTATCCTTCATGGTACTAAAATCTTTTTAGGAATAATCATTGGAATGTGCATCAGGTAATTCATTGCAAAGATAACACGACTACACGAGTTAAATCAATGAATGAGATGTCCGACCCCCCTTTCACAGAATTCAAGTGAAAAAAAAGGGTAATGGACTCTTTAATTCACCAAAAATGCCTATCGTGCAAACAGGGGGCTTTCTTATTCATTTTACATATTTTAACAGTGAAAAAGTAAAAACGCGGGGGTAAGTTGTTAGCCAATACAATATCTAGACAGTAATTAGCATCCAAATCACACGATTCACACCAGAATAAACAAAAACCCAATCAAGGCAAAACTGTGAAGACTTCGCAAGGGAATTTGCCTAAGAAAACAAGATGTGTTGTGGCAAAGTGGGCATTTGGTGCATCACATTATTTTGGATCAAACAAGCCCGAAGTTGCACAATTCTGGCTCTCTACTATTATTATTATGACTTAGGTCTAGTTTCGCTGAATAATCTAAATAGTCCATATCTAGTAAGATCAATCCTTTATGAAATTATAGTCTGTAGTGGCCATTCCATCCTAATATCACATTACCTTATAGTCTTATAACAAATATTACATGTTAAGTTTAAATATACTACAGCCCAAATTAGGAATAATTGTGTTCCTTTTGGCAGTCATAAATTAAGAATCTTTTTTTTTTCTAAAATCAATGTGCATAAGTTAATGCAGCTAAATAAGTTCGATTTCATTTCAACTGATAATGCAAATCAGTGTATTCTTTTTTTAAAAAAAGAATAGTGAGAAAGTGAATCAGTATTGACTATCTTGTGTCCTCATTTATATAAATACTTGCACTTTATGCTTATATCTACTCATCAAAAGTCAATGTGTATCTAATAATGGTACATATGCATTGATCTGATATCTAAAATTTGGTCAAATAAATTGATACATCAACATGGAATAGAGAAATCAACCTAATCAATGAAGAATGATGGAAAAATGAGTTAAGTATGTACCTGGAAGCTGCAGGAGTTTGGTTTGAAGATGAGATACAAACTGGGTCTCAGAGAGAGAGAGAGAGAGAGGTATTGTTATTATAAGGAAAGTGGTTAAACGGATTTAAAAGACTTGTTGGAATTTAAAATGAGGTTGAAATAGTGGGGGGAGGTTTGTTTGGCTTTTGCATAGTAGATAGGGGTGTGGGCATTTGAGTGGAGGAAAACAGTGTATGGTCTCTACAAGGTCACCAAGAAAAGTTAATCCATTACAATATTAAGGATAAGGTCCTCTCTCCCTACGCCATTGCTTTGAATCTCATGCTCTCTCACATATTTTAATTGTGTGTAATTAAATTGTTCATCTTAGGAAAAATATTAATGAGGTTTCCAATACTAAATTTACAAATATTGCTCTTTTTTTATTGTAAAATTAATAACATTGATTATATAATAATATATACGTATATATTATTATGTACATACAAATATGTCCGTTGTATGGTTTGACGGTTGATGAAACAGCATTGAAGTATTTTTTTTTTGAACAACTACAATTGGGATCTCCCACTAAATAGATTTTTTCTTGCAAAAATTTAGTAAATCACTAGACAAATCTCATGAAATTGATTATATTGATGCATTCAATATATCAAGTTTAGGATTCAAATGAATCTAATCTTTCACGTAAATATAGTTTGTGTGTCAATCCCTCAATTAATACTGCCGTGCGTTCAAATTATCATTTATGTGATTATTTTTAATTAATTTCGTTCATCTCTAAAATATCTTTCTACAATAACTTATTAAATTCAGTTATCTTATTTGCTTGTTCATTTTTATCTTGAAGCTATATTGTTAGATCAAAGGATCGAATGTGCTGCCTTGTTTCGTGCATCGACAAGTGCTTTCCATTGAACATTGGGGTATGTGTTTTTTTTTCATTTTTTAAACATAGGTATGAATTGAGTTGACTTGAGTTGTATAAATTAACAATTCCTATATTATATTGAAAAGTTTGAAAGATTTAATTAACGTTGAATATGGATACTTTTTGTTTTAGAGTAAATACCATCAATGGCCACTAAACTATTGTCAAATTCTACCAATGACCACTGAACTTCATTTTGTTCCAATCGGACCATTAAACTTTTAAAAAGTACTGTCAAAGGCCACTCCGTCAAATTATACCGTTAATTTTTGACGGAACCAAGTCATGTGCAAAATGTTAGGGGCATTTAGGACTTTTTATCTTTTTTTTTCCTTTTTTTTTTTTCTCTCTTTTCCCTTTTTTTTTCTTTTCTTCTTCCTTCCACCATTATTCTACCTCTGAACTTCTTCTTCTTCTGCCATTCTTCTTCTTCTTCCCTCTTTGACAAAATCCGAAGGCAAAATCGTTCCTTTTTTATTATGGTTTTTTGGTTTCACTGGTTCTTCAACAAATCGTCCCCACTTTATCTCAAAATCCAAAAACAAATCACACCAATTTCGATCCCCTTATTAAGAAATTCAGAAACTCACTTCCAATTTTCTCTTCAAAATACTTGTTTTCCCTAGAAAAAGATAGTAGAGAAAGAAACTCTGTTTTTTTGTTCTTTGTTTCTTCTTCTTCCTTTGACAAAATCCGAAGGCAAAATCGTTCCTTTTTTATCATGGTTTTTTTGTTTCATTGGTTCTTCAACAAATCGTCCCCACTTTATCTCAAAATCCAAAAACAAATCACACCAATTTCGATCCCCTTATTAAGAAATTCAGAAACCCACTTTCGATTTTCTCTTCAAAACACTTGTTTTCCTTGGAAAAAGATGGTAGAGAAAGAAACTCTGTTTTTTTGTTCTTTGTTGGTAATTAATCACAGCTCTCTTGCTTTTGTTTGCTTATTTGGGTTCAATTTTTAGAAAATTGACCTACCCATATTTCGATTTTCTGGGTAAAAACAGATTTTTTTGTAAGAAGGCCAAGAAAATGGAGGGAATCGTGGTCTATAGAGACTTGGATCTCGTTCATTTCTCCGATTTGATGAAAGAGTCAAATTTTTTAGGGTTTCGATCGAGGTAGGTTTGATTGTGGAGTAACAGTGAAATGTTTAAAATTTGAGAAACTGGAAATGAGAGTTGAGAGAGAGCAGTGTCGTCGGTGGTGGCAAAGAAGAAGAAGAAGAAGAAGTTCGGAGGTAGAAGAATGGTGGAAGGAAGAAGAAAAGAAAATAAAAGGGAAAAGAGAGAAAAAAAAAAAGGAAAAAGAAAGATAAAAAGTCCTAAATGCCCCTAACATTTTGCACATGACTTGGTTCCGTCAAAAATTAACGGTGTAATTTGACGGAGTGGCCTCTGACAGTACTTTTTAAAAGTTTAATGGTCCGATTGGAACAAAATGAAGTTCAGTGGCCATTGGTAGAATTTGACAATAGTTTAGTGGTCATTGATGGTATTTACTCTTTGTTTTATTAAGACATTAATTAATGCTTTATTTATTTAATTACAGCAGTACAAGGCCAATGAGATCAATGAATCAAGGCCAAGCAAACCAGTGATGCATGATGATCTATTTTCTCATTCTATCGCTTATTTGCCAAGACCAATCGTGTATTTAATTAGAAACTAAGAATGTTAAATAAGTTTATCGAACTACGATATATTTAACCACGAAAGCTTAAATGATTAATCCAACTGTGTCATATTCAATTTTTCATAACTTAGGGTTGTTTGTGTTTACCTTTGAATACTTAATGAAAGAGTATTAAGCATTTAAAGATGTAATATGATATTTATTTTTTTAAATCATTAAGTGGTTAACGGTTATTTTTTGTAATGATTAAGCATTCAGCATTAAGAGGTATTAGTCCAGCTGAATGATTAATATTGAATTTAAACCATTGTTTTATACAAAAACATACATCATTTTTAGATCTTAGATTCAGCATTTAGCACTCAGTAATTAGTAATCAGTATTCAGCAATTAAAGGTAAAAAAACCAAACGCATCCTTACTGTCCGTACTGAATACACTAAAAATAATTCTTAAATTTTCTTCTTCATTTATTTTTTAATATAAGAAAAGTTTAAATCTCTTTTTTGTATTTTTACAATCTATTGTTGGATTAATTTTATATTAATACAATTAAAGATTACACATGTATATAATTAATGTATTTGTTATCATTTATAAACCTAAATTCAAGTGATCTAAATTAAGGTTTTAAGTAGGTTTAAAGGTATATTTGTCATGGAATTAATGTGTAGATACCTATAGGCAATTTCTAATTCTATGAATGGTAGAATTAGAAATAGTGGAAGTTGGCAACTACCACCAACCGCCACATATATATTTTGGGTCATAGTCCCCAATCCATCCCTAGATCATTTTTCTCACATCCTCTCACGAGAGAAACCTAAGAACAAATAAGGGAATATGATTGGAAGACCATCCTAGGAATCATTCTTCCACTTAATCTTCGTCTTAATGTATTAAGGAATTCTGTCGCCTTAGCTAACTATGACCAAAGAGCTGAACAAGTAAGCTTTGCTTCGCGTCACCCTCATGAGAGTCTCCCAATCGAACCGAACCGAGAGAGCAGCTTCAGCGTCACCAACCACACAACTACACGAACCATACCATATGCATCAACAACCACCCACATAAGAGGTGGACAAATCTCCAACCACCCACATAAGAGGTGGACATATCCAACCACCCACAAAGGGTGGACAAACCACTTTTATTAAGTACCACTTTATTAAGTTCGAATACCGCATCCATGAGTTTCGAACCTGTGACCTCTCTAATACAAGACTAGAGAGGATGCCACTAGGCAACAAGGCCATTGGCAAGTTCTTATGGATTTGATTACTAACAAGTAGACCAAGTGGTATCAAAGCGATCGTATCATGTTTATTGTTAGAGATCGATATTCTATAATAATTAATTCATGCAATTATTTTTTATTGAATATTTAATGGCATGAACCTTATAAGTAAAGTAATTATTTTTGCTGCCATTCATAATCACACTTGTGGCCTTTTTTTCTTTTTTCAGTGGATTCAGTTTACAGTGGTGTCTTTCATGGCATCATGTATATGATATTTACAAGGGTTATTGGTTTTATGAAGTAGACCATACATTGGAGAAAATTATTTATTTATTTAGTAACTGTGGGGTCTTTTCATGAACCTATAAATATATATATATATATATATATAGTTTTGATGAGGCATGCATACGGTATATATACATAATTTTTTAATCTGAAAGATGCACATATGTTTATATGTGCGGCCCTGAATTCATATAGCTATATATATAAGGATTGTCGTGTTATATATATATAAATATAATATATAATTGCCTAATTCATATATATATATGTTCATGCATATAGTAATATATATGGATATCTTTAAGGGATTTTTTAATTTAATTAAATTTGAGTTTTAAATATATATATATATATATATATAAGGGCAGAAATTCAGAAATTTGATGAAGAATATAAACAGTTTTTTTGCACGTTAAAATTGTCACTGTTTATAGCAGTGACCAGTTTATCCATAATTGTCACAGTTTTTAATAGTGACCAGTTTCAATTTGTCACTATTTTCAGCAGTGACAAAGTAATCGAAACTTTTTTTTTGTTTATAATTAATTAGATTAATTACATGTGACATATGTTATTTTTATTACTTGTCTAAACATTCTATTAAGGCCAATTTACTCAAAATGTTAACAAAGTGACATCTCTTGTGTAAATAAAGAATGACTAGATGTTTGTGTTCATTCATGCGAATATTAACCAATCTAGAGAGGGGTTTATATTTGGCAGAATTAAACACACTTGTGATGGTAAGCATGTGACAATTACTAAGGTAATCTAATGTGAATAATAAATCAATCAAAAGATCGATTTGTTATTTGACATAACTTGTTGTCAATGTTTGATCATCATGCCAAGAGTACCACTTACAATTAATATCATTATTCAAAAATTTGATATTAATGTTGTGCTAGGTATTTTGAGATGTTGGCATCAAATTAATTGATTTAAATTTTGTTATCTAAATCGCGTGCCAGTATAACTCTTGTATGTCAATGTCGGTACACACATATAATAGAAACTTCAAATCCAATTGCAATTTTGCATCAGAACAGGACATAATGAATCTGTACTTTTCGTCTCTCATCACTACATTAGATCTAAAGTTATCCAGAATATAAGGAAAGCGAAGTATGGGTCGTCCAATTATCTCAAAATCAACGAGTCGAAACAATATATTGCCAAAGTAACTTCTATTGCTAGATTTATTTATATTTTTACATACTTGGAAGTATATGCTTATTATTCATGCGAATATTGACCGACCTAAAGGAAGGGAATTATTTAGCAGAATACTGATCATATTTGCGGTAATAAATATAAGATATTTATTAGGTTTTCTATGTGAATAATAACTGGCCCAAAGGAAGGTTATTATTTGACGGGATTTGACTTCTATATTTGATTATTGCATGAAGATGGCCACTTACAAGTTGATATTTTTGACCAAAGCCATTAATATCAATGTTGTGTTAAGCATCTTGAAAGGGACCCCGTTCTTACTTATTGGATTAAAGGTTATGCATATAGCAATTGCTATAAATATTTGCTTGTATATATGCATACTAATTGTGAGCATGTTGAATTGATATTCAATTTTTTAGTTCTACTTTACTTCTACCAATATTGTTACAGGTTTTAAAAATTCTTGAGGATATTAAGTTTGGGGAGAAGATAAGGTTTAAAATGTTGTCTTTAAGAAGTTGTCAATTTTCTTGTCAGATATTATTGATAGTTATCAGAATTTTAATTCTAATTGACTGGTTAAGAAACAATTAAGAAAATCAAGGAAATCTAGAATATCAAGATAACAATAAAGAAGCCTCCCAATAAAGATTAACAATTTTAGAAAAGTCAAACTTAATGACCTCAAGATAAAATATCGTCCAGGAAACTCATATGGATAAGTGTATATTAAGATGTTATTTCTAAGTGAAAACATTGAAGAAACGACATATACAGTGCAACTATAAAGTTTAGTATCAAGGAGATACAAAATATACAGTTCAAATCAAGAAATCCATCTATGTGTTCAAGCAAGTTGCTTGTGATTGGTATTACATATTCCATCAATTTGTCACCTCATACAATTTCGAGGCTAAGGTGATGGATGCTAGTATATACCATAACATTAGTGGGAGTAAATTGACATTCCTGGGGACTATGTAGATAGTATTATACTTGTTGATAATGATATAGGTTTATTATATGAAATCGAGAAATTTCATATAAAGAATTTTAAGTTGAAAGATCCCAGGGATGTACTCTTTTGTAAAAAATGCTGAAGTCTTAAGTTATCATTGGGTTATTGCAAAAGAGTTATATCAAAAAAATGTCTTGTCAGATTTTCTGGCATACAAAACTAAATTCCAGGGGATGCTCCTATTGTTAAAGGACACAAATTAAGTATAAACTTTCCATAAGCGTTGGTTATTGAAAATATTATTCATGGTTAAGTATTAACGCATTTGGTTTTTGCGTATGAAGTAAGGGATGTTTGGTATATGTTTTATGAAATGAACTAATAAAGGCAGCAATTAAGATTTTACAGTATTCATAAAGATTACATGCTCATATTTTGAAATCATATCAGTTTTAGATTATTCGATAGTCTGATTATATTAAAGATTATGATTGTCACAAGAGCTGCATAAAGTATTAAAGAATTACTAAAGTTTTATTGTGACATAGAGTTCTTCTTATTATTAAAAAGATAAGTTCAGAGTTGACAAGTATGAATAGAGCATATAAGGTCAATTCCACTAATACAAATATACTCACCGAAGGCTAGATACCCAGGGCCATCACGGTCAACTTGGTCGTGAGATATTGTGTACTTGATGGTGTGACAGTTTAGTGGGAGTTTATGGGTATTTGCTTTATTTAAACATACTTGTAATTTTTCGATCGATTAAAAGATTTAGTTTTGACTATAAATATTTGCTTTCCATTATGGTAATGACATTAAATGAAACATTAAAGGACCGATCTCAATCAAGTAAAGTAGGACCAATTGGAAATAGGTATGTGTAGATCACATTGCATGTAATTTTCATGCTACGCACCATGATTGATCTATGTCATTTGGCTACGTTGGTATACGTGACCATTGACAGGTCGAGTTACTATTAATGTAACAAATACCGCTTTGATCCTATGTCAGTGTAGTTGATAGATGAGATTGTTCGGATACCCTCAAGTCATGATAGCAAGTTTTAGAGCTCACTATATAAGGTTAAACACATTTATCCGGAGGATACATATGTGGTCTAGTGAGAGATTGTTGGATTAATTTTATATTAATACAATTAGGGACTACACATGCATATAATTAATGTGTGTGTTATTATTTATAAACCTAAACTCAAGTGATTTAAATTAAGGTTTTAAGTAGGTTTAGGGATATATTTGTCATGGAATTAAAGTGTGATACTTATAGGCAATTTCTAATTCTATGAGGGACATAATTAGAAATAGTAGAAGTTGGCAACTACCACCAACCGCCATATATTTATTTTGGGTTATGGTCCCCAATCCATCCCTAGATCATTTTTCTCACATCCTCTCAAGAGAGAAACCTAAGAACAAAGAAGGGAATAGGATTGAAAGACCATCCTAGGACTCATTCTTCCGCTTAATCTCCGTCTCAATGCATTAAGGTACGCTTTTGCCTTTAGTCTCTTAGTAATTGATATGATATGGAATTGATTCTTAGGTCAAGAAAATGAAACAAAAACATCAGGTTTGTTTATGTTATAATGTCGAATCAATAATGAGTGGAAGTTTATGATTGGCATATATATATTGGAGGACAAAGAACATTAACTCAAATTGCACTGGACAAGTGCTTGAGAATGGCTAGCTGGTGGGAGAATATGACATTTTAGCACACTTTTGGGACCACTAGTGTTATATACCAGCTAGAGTAGAGATAAAATTTTAGTAGTAAATAGAGGTGCACATGTCACTTGTCGATCCGTCTGCCCATTGATCTCAGATTTAATGCCATTTTTTTTTATTTCAAAACTATATGTTACAAAATCAGCGTTTCAAATCAATTGGTTAAAGGTGTGGATATTCAGATTTTAGATAAAGCATCACCATTCGATTCTCACTCTTTTCTCTTCAAAGAATCACTTAAATTTTTTATCGCTTGTATCAAATATATACATATTACACTATTAATTATATGTAATTGTACATTATATTTATTTAAGTTGGTTTTGAAAATAATTGATTCTTATGATGACAACAAAGCATAACTGTTTCCAAAAGAATAATTATTATGCTTCATCTTTGTTTACCAAGTGGGTTGCTAAATTCTCATTATAATTATTTCAAAGCTAAATCGATTGTTGCACGTAAACAAGTACGTGTGTTTTTACTGTGAAAAGCATTTCAATTTCAGTTTTCTGAACCATATGTGCAACAGTTTTGCTTTTATGTATTGTATGAATATTTAAATTTTATCCTTTTAAATTTATAATTTAATTTTGCTTTTAGTATTTGGGTTGATAAAAAAAATAATTTTAACAAAATTAATGATCAATAATACATTTTATTTTCTATCTATTGTAAGATATGGTACAAAATTTGGTACATTTATGTATAAAAAGGAAGTGAAATAACTGAGTTTGGAGTTACGACGCTAAAAAAGAAAACTATATAATTAATTTGAGCTGGATGTAGTAACAACAATTATTTTATATAAAGGTATTTTTTAAACCAATCGTCCAATAATTAACTAGAATTATTAATTGTACAACATTTGAATGAAATTATTTATTTCGTGCTTCGGATAAAGAGAGGGGAATTTGAATCCGTGTTCATTATAACACTATCTCTTAGGCTTGTAATTAAATGGAATTTAAATCATCGTCTAAATCTTTTCAGATATTTTTGTTATTCATTTGAGGGCAAAAGTTAGCAACAAAAGAAAACACAACATCAACTCCGATGATCAACCTTTGAAGAGAGTAACTCATATTTTTATCAATATCATATTAGAGTAAAAAATACTTAAGTTTTCAAAGAAATATTTGACTATGTAACATTTCAATTAAAACAACATTATATTACATAAGACTAGAAATTAGCTTTTTAAGTGACTCTAAACAAAGTTCAAATATTATAGCAAAAACGAATATTCATTTATATGAATTATCCACTTTAAATACGAATTATCCATGTTAAATAATACTTTCGTTACTTGTATTTATTTTTCAAATTTTAAAAAAATCTATCCATTCAAATCTTCTTGTATATTCAAATATCCATACAAAATATCTACAAAATTTCAACTCAAACACTGATCACAAATTCAAACGTTCAAATATATCCCTCTATGCTCCAAGGTATCTCGATTTTTTGCCACTTGAACCGACTAATTTTTGGATAATGAATTCTGAAATGTAATGTTTTGCCATTATAGTATCTCATAAATAATGTCAGCTATGAATCAAAAGACAAGTCAATGGAAAGTTGGCATTGAGAAGTGAATGATTTTGCATTAAAAAGTGGGAGGTCAGATCAATTATGAATTATTATATATCCAAGAGACAAAACATGGCCACTTTCATGTTTGGGTTTGCGACAAAACGTAAGCTGGAAATATTTTTTCTACTTTCGTAAATGAGGGATTTCTCGTATTTGGTGAAGTACTAGTTTATTGGGTTGATAGTACGAATGCATTTAAAATTTTCAGAAAAAACAGGTCACCAGGTAATTTCCACTTTAATTGCTTTATCTTCTTTTACATTATACTACTTTATTAATTACTTGTTTGTTTGGCTGGACCGTTGGAAGTTTTGATAGTTTATAAATTTGTATACACACGTGATGCGTATATATACACTTATTTTATTTATATATATATTAACATTAAAAAAATATATAATAAATATTGTAGTAGCGTAATGGTTAATTTTTATTTTTTTTATAATCTAGAGATCATAAATTTAAATCTCAACAAAATTTGAAAGAAAATAAATAAATTAGTAACAATAGATAAATACTAAATTTGGTACCAAAACTGAAAGCGGGGCTTCATATATGTGTAGAATTTAATATAATAAGCAAATTTGATGTATATTGTTGGCAACTTACAAGTAATTTAGATTCATCACATTATTTTAATTGCTTCAAAAAATAGTTCCAAAAAAAAAACCGTAACCTAACAAAAAGTATGTTTCCCTCACAAAAATATGAATACTTTTTTAATGTTTTGCAAAAAATATTATGAGCAACTCTTATCACAAAAATGTATAACGTACTTTTCAAAAAATTACAATAAAAATGTACAAAAAGAGTTGACCTCATGTTTATTCGACCACCATTTCCACATTGAAAATTCAATTATCTTCTCCTTCTCTCAAGGTCTAAAATCAGAAATTTTATAAAAAATATTATACACTAGTAAAAGTTAGCCAAAAAATAATAATTTTCATTTTAAGTTTTATTCACCCAAACAGTAGCCGGTGCCCCAGTGGCGTAGCTCGTGTATTATGGTTAAGGAATAATACCACGTAAGTTTAATTATTTTTCAAATTATCGTTCAAATGCAATTAAGAAAAAAAACTATAGTTAATACGAATAGTTATAGACACTCTAAATAAGTTCTCTATTATTCTAAAAATCAATAAATTATTAAAAATTTAA
This sequence comes from Lonicera japonica, assembly GCA_021464415.1. Classification (NCBI taxonomy): domain Eukaryota; kingdom Viridiplantae; phylum Streptophyta; class Magnoliopsida; order Dipsacales; family Caprifoliaceae; genus Lonicera; species Lonicera japonica. Next base: position 46,821,330 of record CM038468.1, on the reverse strand, counting down.
ATAAAGTATTCCTAAAAATAAAATAAAAATTCAATAAGATAATATATATATATGAATGCTAAAATACATCTATCAAGTACAAATGGTCCTACACTAATTAATTGAGGGCCATTTATATTGTACTCAACTCCTCTCTAAGATTCCATTAGGGTGCATTTGATTGCAAGTATGGAATTTATATAGAAAGAAAATAAGTTCCAGGTAATTGAATTGTCTAAAATTGATTTGCATGAAAAATGTCAATTAAATATATTTGATTGCCTTAATTTTCTACCAGAAAAATATTAGTTGTATTATGGCATTTTTAATGTAAAAAAAATTATGGGTATTTTTTTACATAATTTATAGTAATGATGAATCTTGTTTAATTGATCTTGATTAGTAGATTTTAAATATTAAATTTTTATTAAATTTTGAATTTTGTAGTTTAAGTTATAGCATTTTTAATGTAGAAAATGGGTAAATTTTTGTCTCGAAAAATGTGTAATTGCCTGGAAAATAAATATAAGCTCCCCCCTCCCCAAAAAAAAAGAAAGTGTTTTCCTTTTTTTATATGAAAAAGTACATGAACAGTGCCAAAAGTGGGAGTTTGACTGCCAGAAAAATTTTGGCAATCAAACAGCATAAAAGTGGCAACTTGGGTGGAAAAACCATATTTTTCATAAAAAATATGGCTAATCAAACGCATCCTTAGTTCAATTTTTCTCGAGAGAAATTATTTCGAGAACAAAAATGAATTTTAGCAAAAAACTAGGAGATGTTTTTTTATTATAATTATAGTATTTATACAAAATTTCATAAAATGTGATTAACTAAATTTTTAATCAACAAAAATGAATATATATATAACTAGGATCTGGAGCGGACTAGTGTGCATTGGTCTGTACCATATTTGGACTATATATATATCAAATTTTTATTACACCTGCTCCTAGTTTAAAATTCTTGTTAAAATCTTGTATAATTAATATACTCATTGTTGGGTATTGAAATCATTACTGTTTAGTAGGAATGGCAAAAATACCAGCGGTTTTGAGTACCCAAGGTCTCCAACTCAATGGGGGCGGGTATGGGGCAAGTAATCAAGAGTTGGGGGGGGGGTTTAGGTAAGAGATTTTTAAAATTAGTCGAGTCTGGGTACGGGAGTTTCCACCCCATCCCGTTCCAATATAGTTAATTTTGTAATTTTCTTACTTTGTACTTATATTTATGTGTTTATAGACACACACACACATATATATAATTATATAATTATTTCATTGTTCATTGTGTATATATATAATTTCATCTATAGTTGTATATGTATTATATAACATTATATTATTTCTCTCTTCCCTCTTTCCTCTTATTCTTATTTTATTTTTAAAAAATTATCGAAGAATCCTTGCGAGGACTAGTAACCTGATGAGAATGGGGATCACCCTATATCCAAAATCGGAGATGGTTTTTGATAGTGAAGACAAGGATGAAAGTCATAAACTTGTCTTGAACCCAACTTGTTGCCATCCTTTAAGCCTCAAAATAGATCCTATTAGTTACTTGAAAAGGTGTGACATCAAAATTTTTAGTTTTTTAGTTGAATGGTAAGGCAAGCTTATACGCATTGGACTAATTATTTTTTAGTATGGTCAAAAGTAAGTCATTCATCTTAAGATTAAAGTTGCTTAGAGCTTGACATTGACTATTGTAAGTTTGAATTTATGATATATATTTTACAAGGCATTTATTATAATTTAATCTTGTCGCTAAATTAATTTTTAAAAATTAAATTTAGGATAATGATATTAGGCACTTCATAAAAGTATACTAATATTTTAAAATTATCTTTAGTAATATTTTATATAAATTATTTGTGATACTTTTTATAATTAAAGATAATTTTAAAATTATTTTTAATAACATTTTATATAAATTATTTGTGATACTTTTTATAGAATGTCAATAACATTATCCTAAATTTATTTATGTATGGTATTTTGAGGTACTTTTCGATTTAGGGAGCTTTAATTGCTCAGAGTCTAAGACGGCACGAGTGAAAGAGCTTTTAAGAAGAGAGGGATTTACACGTGCGTGCGAGAAGCATGAGAGAGAGAGAGAGAGACAAACGACTCGGTTTTGGCAATCTGTAAATTTTTTTTGTTTACAAGGCACGAAAATCAAATGAAATCAAATCAAATGGAGGAAGAAAACCACTCCCCCTAAAAACAACTACAAGCCCCATCCCCCCCTTCTCTCTTCTGCTGATAATTTCATCAAACGCAGAGTCCCTCGTGAACACCACTTCTTCTTCTTCTTCTTCTTCTTCTTCAACCCTCACATATAAATAAATAAATAAACATATACATATGCTCGATCACTAGACAGCTTAAAAAAGGAAGAAGATCTTCAATTCTTCTTCTGAATCTCTATGGAACAGCTTGTGAACTTCATCATTCGACCACCCAGGTACTACCCTATTTATTTACTCTAGTAACTATATCTACCTCTCTCTTTCTCTCTCTCTATATATGCACACACTATATGCGTGTTTCAGTTTTTCCACCAAATTTTGAGATGAACACGTTCTATTTGGTATAGGCGTTTCGTTTTTTTTTTTTTTTTTATAGGAATTTGCCGAGTTTTCTGTAGTTTCTTCGTGGATATCTATGAAATTGAATCGAGACTGGTTCGAATTGTTGTAGATTTGATACCATTTTTCATAGATTTGATAGGTTTTGAAGATGATAATAAGTGATTTGGTCCTTCTGTTGACCTTTTGGGGCGAATTTTGTTGTTACTGACGATTGCCTAGTATTTGATTTCTTGGATTGTCAAGTCCGTTCTCTTTTCAGTGGCTTATGTTTTTACGGTTTAGGCGGTTAGGGTTTCTGGATTTTGAAATCTAGATCTTATTATTGATACTCAATTAAAATTCGGTAAGGGGTTTATTCTCTCTTGCACAATTTCTTTCCCCTGCTTTCCGTAGTTCATATTTTTTTTATAGAGTGAACGTGTGAATTCAACCTACTTCTAGCAGCAAGCAAGATGGGAGTGGCTAGGGGCTTCTTTCTTGGAGACGATTGGATCAATGAACTCTCATATGTAGTCAAACAGTTGAACATTGTCTTTTTTTCTTTTTTCTTTTTTTGTAGTCAAAAGGTCGAGCAATGAAAATCTGATTGGATCATGTAGCAAAAATGTTCAAGTCTACCAGTCTGTTAGGATGTATCAGTCTGTTGTGCTACCAGAGGCTCTTGGGGGGTAGTCGGAATAATAAAGCAATCATCTTTGGTTGGCCAACTTGGCTAGCTAGCCTAAGTAAGCAAGGTTTTATATCGGGCTCGTCCACTAACCTGTGATGTGATTTGATTAGATTGACATGTGGCATGATTAGGTACTTAGAGATATTGTTTCTCCCTGTTATTTTTCTTCGATGGACATTAGTTCCATCAGATTACATTTCTTGCACAAATCATTTAGTTTGTAATTGCTCATCTATAAAGCAACATTATGAAGATCTATGTTTCCATAGTATTGAATACGTGCGAATGATATACTCAAATTGAAGGAGCAAGATGGTAATTTAGATTTAACATTGTTACTTGACTTCATCTGCCTTTCTACCTACCTATGCTAAGAACATTATAAGAGCTAATGAATCTTAACTCTTGTTGGGTGACAGAGCTGAATACAACCCCAAAAATGATTTATTAGATCAAGAATTCATGCTTAAAGGGAAATGGTTCCAAAGGAAGGATTTGGAGGTAAGCTGTTAACTTTTTAATGAAGAGAACTCTGTTTTCATTGTATTTTGACCTTTTAAGTCAAGAACTGCTCTGTTTGTTGTGAATGTTAAGAGTGATTGTCCCTTTCCACTATAAGATGTACATTGTTTTATTTACCAGCTTCTTGTCCTTGTGATGGTTGGATAATAGCCCATACCCCATCTCCAAGTCATCTGTTGAAAATAATTAAGAAAGAAGGCAGCTAAGTCAAGAAACAAAGAGGTTGTTTGTGTTTGTATTTTTGGAGTAGAGTATCAGTATCTCATTATATCTCCCATTAAAGTTAAGTGCTTAAAACTAAAACATCAAGTACTTATTTTGACATACCACAGGCACACACTGACCATTGCTTAAGGTACATAGCTTGGCATGTTTTAGCTTGGGTTGTGGGTAGGAGTCAATTTTAACTGGGTCTTGTTAATATATGGCCAAGGGCACAAACATAAGAATCTTTATATGGGAAGACCAATGGCATAACACGCACCAGAAATGCACACACCTGAGCAAAACCCTGTTCTTCTATTAATGGGGTTGTTAACACGTGCCATCAGGCCATCAGGGCACGATTTTAAACATTATTTAACTTTGGAAAATTTAAGGAGAGCAATTACACTTCTGTTCATTTACTTATCAATGATCTACTATTTGTACTTAATCAGATCAGTCTCCTCCTTGCTTTTTTTATGCACTATACTTTAAGGAAGATTAGGAAGCTAAATTATTTGAGAAAATTTGCTTATAGGACTTCTGTGCCAAGTTTGTCACAATTGTTATTTAATACTTTGTTGGAGAGAAATGCTGTTCTGCTTACCGTTATCTAGTTACGGTTTCTTTCTTGCCCCAATTACGTGATTTCATATTACTCTTTGAATCTGAGGGCTTTAGATTTTCTGCAGCTTGTAAACAGTCGAGGAGATGTTCTTCAATGTAGCCATTACATGCCTATCGTTCGTCCTGAAGGAAAGGATCTTCCCTGTGTAATATACTGCCATGGAAATAGGTAAGTCCAATATGGGTTTAATTAGAGGGAATCCCAAGATGTTAGGGCTTTATAAGTATGGATCTTTTGCCAATTTAATGTTTCTACACTGCAGTCGATATTTGAATAGTAGTAAGGAGGACTGAAGGTTAGCACTGAGTAAAGCTTATTCAAGCTGACCACCTTGTCTGTGCAAGCAGAGTAGTACAGTACATGTTACCTTAGGGCCACCAAATGTCATTATTTAATTACGTGCAAGTGGGGCTGTAGGCTTTTAATGATTGCTATTGTGGCTAGAAGTGCCTTTTGGTAAACCAATGGATTGGGTGTTTAGTGTAAATACTTTGTAACTCTCATCGTTTCAATCTGAGCAGAAATTTAATACTTGATTTCAAATTTATAAAATATGTCAACACTCACAAAAGTTGCTGTAGCATTATGTAAATGTTGATATTACTTTTGGAACAACTGAACAAGTATGTATATTACATTGTTACAACATAAAAATGAATTTTGTATGACATTTTTCTCAAGGAATTAAGCAAACCTGCTTTGCGCTAATTTAATCTAAACAATGAGCATGCCTGAGTGGGTTAGCTCAAGTGGTAATAAGCAGCCACCCAAACCTGGAGCGCCTAGTTCAACCCTCACCTGGCCCTTCACTGGTAGTTGTAACAAGGAAGAGACGTATACAGTCCTTGGGAGAAAAACCCTACATAATGGGGGTAGGTTTGATTCTATACCACATAATTGTATAGAACAAATTCTGGAAAATTATATTTTCACACAAGGTAACTATTCTCTTTTATTTTCTCTTTCAACCAGCACTTTGTTAGTGAACAGGGGCTAATGCTAATGATAAATGTGGACTGTGTTCATTTCCTCATAAATTGGACATTAAGCTGTTGTTTTCTTGTGCTACCTTGTGAATCTAAAAGCCAGATAGTCAATAGTCAGCTTAGTCAGTACTCAACCAAAAAAGAGAAAAAGGAAGAAAAAACTGAGTAGCTTTCATTCTTCCACCGTTGCTAACAAGCTATTAATCTTTATTTCGTACCAGTGGGTGCCGGGCAGATGCCAGTGAAGCAGCCATAATTTTACTGCCTTCAAACATTACTGTTTTCACACTTGATTTTTCTGGGTCTGGAATCTCTGGAGGAGAACATGTCACTCTAGGGTGGAATGAAGTAAGTGGCTTAGTTTTCTATCCATTTATTGTTTAACAAAGATATTACACCTTATGCCTGCGATGTAGTCCTTTTCTTTTTATGTGTGTTATTTCTGTTTTAATTGAATCCTTGAGCGGGTAGTTTTGGACTAAACGTTATTATCTGTGATGTAATAGTGCCTAGCTTTCACATACTTAGCTACCATGTTATGTAATTTCAGTGTCATGAATCATGAGATATAATAGATTTAACAGTAACTGATATCTTATATGGGGAAATCTCTCTATACATATATGCATGTATGTATACATCACCAACTTGGCTGTGTTTTATTACATGCATGCAAGTGTAAAATATCGGCACAAGTTGATTTGTTTGGTAAGTTTTTAAAAGGGAAAAAAATGCATCAGATCTTGTACTTTCAGAAATTAAACAAGGAGTGAATTGCTGTAAACATGAGAAAAGGAAGGTTAAGAAAAATTGCAAAAGCTAAATAAAAGAAGAAGTTGCAATAAGATCTGGATCATTAACAAAATACAAATGCTCCTAGGAGTCCTCTAGCTTGGATTTTTACCAAATATCTATATATTTTTTTGATCCTGGCTGCTATTCCTCTAAATTTTAGTACGTGTCTTTGGTGTAGATGCATCAAATCAATGATTCCATGATTCACACATAATTAATTATTATGTTTTGTCATATTTGCAAGATTAAATTTGAAGATCTCTTATGCTTTACTCGTATTCTCTTCAAGAAGATCTTTAGTCTAAGAGGCTGGCTGTTAATTATAAGCAGCAGGGGTTGAACCAGGAATTTTGTTAAAGGAGGCAACTTTAGTACTATATTTTTATCGTATTGGGGTGGCGGGGTCAAGATGGTACTGGTAGATTTTTTTCCCCCAAATTTGAAAAATGGTGAAGATGGCTAATATTTGTATATGTTTCTTTTTATCTTATAAGGATATGACCATGGAATATATTTAAGATGCATTCACTCGCATTACAAGCGCGTACTACATAAGTTTTATGACTTCAGTTGATATGCCAAATTGAAGATTTTGTAATTATGACCTAAACACGAAATTTGGAAGAACTGTTGCATAAGTTATAAAATATTCTTCAGATACCTTATTTTTTTTTTTTTAAGACTTGATGTATCATGTTTCATCCCAGTGGAAGTGTTTAATGTAAGTTCTGATAAACTTGGTGGTGATTCCTTTCTTTATTGCTACTGACTAATTGTGTTTGTTTTACCAGAAGGATGATCTGAGAGCGGTGGTCAATTATTTGCGAGCCGATGGAAATGTTTCTTTGATTGGATTGTGGGGTCGTTCAATGGGTGCTGTGACGAGGTTTTCTATATGCACTTGCTGTCCTTTTTATTATCCTTGCATGTAGTCAGAGCAGATAATATGGATGTAGCTTTATTATCCTTGCTGTATTCTAGGGTGTTAGCATTCTTATAGCATTTTCATCTCCTTCATAATCAATTTAATTATAATGGCCTTTTTGGTAGATTATAGGGGATTCTTCCCTTTATCAAAACCTAGAACATGTAGGATCTACTGATCTGCCTAGGTGGAATGCTTTCTAGGAATTGGGTTGAAGTCCTAGATGAGTATAAATGTATAATGAAGATGATTATAGATTATTAAAATGTTATGTGTTAATTGATGAAAAGTGTCAAGAAAGGAATATTTTGCACATGAGTTGATCTTTTTGTTACCGGGAAATAGTTTGAGGCTACCATGGTGAGGAGTATATATGCCTGGTTGAAACTGATTATGTAGACATACCCATATAGCTAATTTATGTATTTCCACTATTATCTATCTTTCAACAATATTTCTATTTATCTTTTCTGCTCTAGCTGTATAGCTTGTATAATTACGTACAGTACTATGCATTGACTTGAAAAATTGCTTCTGTCAGCCTAATGTATGGAGCTGAGGATCCTTCAATCGCAGGAATGGTTCTTGATAGCCCCTTCTCTGATCTGGTTGATTTGATGATGGAACTTGTGGATACCTACAAGATACGTCTTCCCAAGTTTACTGTAAGTAGATGAATAGTATGGTCCTTGTGATGTTTTCAAATGTGAAGACAGTAACTCTGTCGTTTTTTCTTTAGTGAAAACCTCTATTTTCTTCTTAGCTAAAATTCTCTTTTTATGCTCTTTATTCAGTTATATTCTGGTCACTATGATTTTGACATTGTTAAGGTTAATAGTTGTTATTTGTTTTTTTCCCTAGGTGAAATTTGCAATTCAATACATGCGAAGAGCTATTCAGAAGAAGGCAAAATTTGACATTGTGGAGCTGAACACCATCAAGGTTTCATCTATAATTTCATTTGCAAAGTATATGTTCACATATATAATATTAATCTGTGTATATGTATATAACTATATATATGTCAGTCCGATTACCATAAAATGGTCCACAAATTGTATACTGTTTTGTTTCTCATGGTCTTCCCATCATTATGAATTTCCTTAGTACTCTGATTGTAATTATTACTAATGTGTCTATTATTTTAGAATTGTTCCCGCTGTTTTTGTTTAGAATTTAGCACATTCCTTCCACCGGAAAAAAGTCAATAAAATGGACCCAGGGATGGGGACAAAAGATTCTTTCTGCATATTTTTAAATAAATCCTCATTATAAGACGTATGATTATGAAATTGAAAACAGGATTAAAAAATGTGGGATAGAATTCTAAACCTATATATAGAAAGGTTTTCAGATTTTTATTTCTTCCTAGTCAGAGCAGAGACTATCAGATATTTCTTTTACTAAACAACCATCTTTTCCTGTTTATGGTTGTTCTTTTCTTGATGATACTGATATCATTGTTTCTTTCATTTAGGTTGCAAAGTCTAGCTTTGTTCCGGTTCTATTTGGACATGCAATTGATGATGATTTTATACAACCTCATCATTCAGATCGTATATTTGATGCTTATGTGGTAAGCTTTTCATGTCTACTATATAATTGATGGTTCGGTAGTTTCCTAGTTAGCTGTAGAAGTTTCAAGCATTAGTATTATCATGCAGGTTGGCTTCACATATTTGCATGTTGCCTCTCAAATCAATCATTTTGTGTGTGAACTGTGAACTATTTATTTCATGTAGTCTATTTTCTCCATTCTATTGTTTGGATTTGAGAATAACTCATTAGAAATAACTGCACCCACCGAGAATCCCAATTTCAATAAATTCTCCGGCAGAATATGAAACATCAATAAACGTGAAACAGGCGATTCTTTTATTGCTAAAGTAATGATCTAGTCTGTGTGATGCAAATTGTCATACTGATTAAAAGGATAAGAAAATGCCATTTGATGGATGTATATTAAGGAGAAATTAGGAGAGAGCCCCTGGTTTTGTTGTGTTTTGTGCAATAATTGTTATATGTCTTTAGGACAGCAATAGTGGCTTTATATTTTAAGTCCCTAGTTTTAAAAAGGGTCTATACAGTGTCAACCCTCTACTTGCTGAAAAGAGTGTTTAAAAACAGAAAATTTTATTGTGTGCACATGGCAACACACTATTCACTGAAAAAGGTCTAAAAGCACAAAATTTATTGCCTCTGCTTATTTTCGTTTTTGCTCTTTATATTTAACAATGTTCTAAAAGGAGCTAGGCAGACCTAGGGTGGCTATAGAGCGCCTAGCACCCATAGCACCTAGGGGACCTTTTTTTCTTTTTTTTAATATTTTTAACGATAAATGTATATAATTAAACTTGTATAACGGAAAAGTAAGTGAACCATAATCATTAGGCAGCTCCTTTGAATGCTAATTTTTTAACAAAAAGAAAAATAGGTAGCTCCTTTGAAAAAGGAAAAAATTAATGAAGAAAAGAAATTCAGTCCAACTGCCTAGACCCACCTAGCCCGATTAGGCACCCTCCTAAATCCGCCTAATTCATCCCCGCGCCTAAACAACCGCCTAGGCACTAATCGGGGCTCCCGGGCACCGGCTAGCCTGCCTTTTAGAACACTGATATTTATTGAACTAATGAGTCCTTGCTTGAGGGATGATAATTACTTTAATTTTGGCTCATTTTAGTCCATAAAGAGTGTTTCTTTACTGCAAAAATGGGGACTAAAAACATAAAACAATTACTGCTGCCCTTTTCTTGAATTGGGTGTAATACTTGGTCCTTTATTCACACATTGCTTGTGTATTAACTATTAAGCGGCGGTTATCTCTTAACATATACATTCCAATTCAATTAACTTTTGAAGTGTGATGAATATGTCTTCCCCATATTCTAACAAATTGCACTGTCATTAATACTAAAATTGGTGTAGATGTGTCAGATCCTATATTTAAATGGGCAACCATTTAAGACCGAATTATTTGGTTGATTGCATCAGTTAACTAGCATTCCATCAAGATTTATAATACGAACGATTATGTTTTAACTCTGTATTTTGCCAGGGGGACAAGAATATCATCAAATTTGAGGGCGATCATAACTCACCACGCCCCCAATTTTACTTTGATTCAATAAACATTTTTTTCCACAATGTTCTTCAACCTCCGGAGGATGAAGTTGGGGGAACCTTTTTTGATGCACCTCTTGATTACTTTGGGAAGGTAAATATTTAATGCTTTCAGTTCTAACAGAAGTGCCAGATTTATTATCTAGCCATAACTTTTAGTTGATTATTCCACATTCAGGAGGGTAGTTGGAGTACTGTTCATGAAGTAGGATATGAGGATGATTTCCTTGTTACACCTGCAGGCATGATTTGAACTACTTTCTCTCTAGTTTTGAAGTTTTGGCTATAATTTAACCGTTGGAAATCAATTTTACTAATATTATCAGATCTTCAATTGCAGGCCCAGCGGCAAGTAGCACAGAAGATGCCATTACTCAACTTCGCTCCAAAAGACCCATGAGTAGAATGGAGGTTAGTGTTCAATTGCTTGGGGGTCTTTGTCAAATGTTAAATGCGACACTAAAATAAAATAAAATAAAATACAGTAACACTGAGACCCCAGTGTCTATGGAAAAAAACTGCTTGCTGTCAATTCTTGAATTTCCATTTTTGAAATTATATTTTGATGACTGCTGCTATTTGTCCACTCTTTGAAACTGTTGCAGGTCCCTTCTGATATCTCATCTAAAGATAAACAATCTGAAGCTAAGGTATCTTATTTCTTTAATCTCCTCTTTTTTTTTTTTTTTTGGATTTTGCCATTCAGCAGTTCAATTTTTTACTGCTTATAGATTTCTCTACTTAACATCAAATCACACAATGCTGCAGGTAGAAGGATCTAGAGCTGAACCCAGCCCATCATCCTCTAGAATGATTGACTTTGAATTTTCCAATGGTCATCCTGTGGGCCTTCTCCCTACATCAGTAGATGATGATGAGTATGTAGAATACCCGCTCGATAACGTGGCTGGTGTCCCATGCAATGTGGAGGAGGAGGAAAGGGTAAGCCATTTATTCTTGTCTTCTAGATACGGATAAGGTTGCTTTTGATTTACATGGAAAATTATTCAACTAAAGGCCGTTTTCACTTTGTCCCCTGTTCTTAATGCGAAAGTAGACTTGCCCTTGTTTTTGTAATCATTAGACTTTGTCCCCTGCAGGAGGGTGAATCTTAGAGAATTATGAAAAAATGGGGGCAATGCCTAATTTTTCTTTTTTTAATGCAATCCTTGACTTAACCCACTGTTTTTACGTAGTTCTTTGAGATTCTAATGATCATGAAATCAGGGGGTGAGTCTAATTTTGCATATATCAAAAAAGACCTTGAATTAATTGGAATTATTTTACGTGTGAAAGTTTTCCATAGAAACAAAAAGCTTTGGAAGCAAACAGTCTTTTGATTCCTTGGAAAATAAGTAAGTCAATCAAATTCCACTAAAGATTGGAAAGATGGTATCAATTTACATATTCCATGAATGAGTGTGTTATCAAGCACTCTTCAATTTCTTTCAGACTGGAACAACCTTCAATCATCCGATGAGCTCACCTTTACACATTTGGTTTTACCAATTTTTTTTCAGATGTTCATGGAGGCAGTAATTGAGTCATTGAAAGACCTGGAGACGAGACATCCTACTGCTGAAGAGCAGCAATCTAATGGCATTGCTAATCCTCCCAAGCCTTCACAGAAAGATGGTCCACAAGATTCTAATTCTTCCACTAGAGGGCATATAAGGGTGGACCCAGCCACAACCTCGACAGCCAATGGCAGTGACTTGGGTCCCGAGCTCCTATCTTCTATGGTCTGTGCTGCAAATGGAGCTCCATCTTCAAATGACTCGATAAGCACGGGGACTTCTACTCGAACCGATGTTTCAGTGGGTGCCCGAAGCAATTCTGATACAGAGATTGATGACCGTACAAAAGCAACTGTAACAGTTGTAAAGAACCCGGCAAACAACATCATGGATGGGTTGTTACGGCGTTGGGATCTCAATTTCTTTAAAAACAGATGATGATGATTTTTCAGGCCTTTTTTAAGTTACCACAGTTTGAAGATGTATTGGTTGTAACAAAGAAATTGACAGGGGTTAGTGTTGTGAAATAGTTGTCTGAAAAAATTCGAAAAATTGAAAGGAAAAAAGCGAAAGAAATTGATGTGAATGTGTATATTTTTGTGGAGGTGGTTTTGTTACTCGAGTTTATATTGAAATGATTTTACATTTGTTGAAACAGATGGTGGAAATGTACTATAAAGATGGCTCAAGGGTTATATATTTTGATGGAGATAAGGAAATGGACTTGGGGGTTCAGCATTATCCTTTTCTTGTTGCAACTATTCTGCTCTACTTTGTTCAGTACATTGCTGCTTCCCTTAACCAGCCGGTTATGTATTTAGGCCTCGTTTGATTTGGGTATTAAAAAGTGGGATGAGATTATTAATACCACTTTTTTTATAATACCTTGTTTGATTCGCACAAATGTGCTGGGATTACTAATACTGGTACTAACTTAATACCACTCTTTGTGCTATAATTTAATACCGGGGGAGGTGGTATTGTTTATTCAGGATTAATAAAAATGAACCATATATTTTCAAAAATGCCACTACTACTACTATATTATTATTATTTAAAAAAAAATTTAATTTTTTTTTCCAAATTTTTTTTTAAACAAATTTTTTTTTAATTTTTTTTTTTTTTAAAAAAATTGTTAGTCCAAAATATAATTCCGTATACAAGTTACAGAACCAAACATGGTATTAATATTAGCATGAGATATCCCAGTATTAATACTACATGAATCAAACAGGGTATTGGTATTAAATTAATACCATGATTAATAGTCCATTACTATTAATACTGGTATTATTAATCCCACTGATCCTAATATCTGAATCAAACGAGGCCTTAGTGATTTGGGAAGAGGGTATAATATGATTTACAATGTTATACGTGGTTTGATGAAAATATCTTGCGATAACGTAACAAACGCTAATCACTTGAGACTAATTATAATGATTTGTCGAGTCAAGCAACTAGATCTGAAAACATTATAAAATCTTGCATTATCACAAAACACTAAAACTTGTAATGCAGTTCCTATAAGGCCATGTTTGATGCGCTAGTCGGATAGGATTATTTAATCCCATACGGAGATGATAAAACAATCCCACCTCTTTGGTGGGATTCATTACACCAAATACGGGATATAATAAAGTTATCATGTTCTTATTTTTTTATCTAGTGCGTCAAATACAACTTAAAAGTATAGGAGTGCTTCTAGAGGGAGACTATATATCTCGACATAAAAGAAGGATATCGCTATTAGTATTTTATATGAGTAAGTATTCTTACACTCTAAAAAGTGTCATCAATGTATAAAAAATATTTTAAAATATACATAAAAAATGTTAGTAAAGATGATTTTAGAGTATTAAAATAATAATGAGGGGTGTTAAAATTAATATCCTAAAAGAATGAAAACAAAAAAGGCCATTCCAATGTAGAAGATATATGTTACATATTTCAACCAATACATAGTTATTATTAATACGCATCGGTTTTTTATGTCATCTCTAGCTTTATTGAAGAGCATGTATAGAATGTGGTGGCTAACTCTTAAGATCATCTCCAATTTACATGGTAAATGGTAAGTTAAAATTGACATATTACCACACAGAGCTGCGCAACGCGTAGTATAAAAATTTGCTACGTCAGCTCACGAGACACACAGAGTGTCGCGCGCCACATGCCACCTCATCATTCTTCGTGACATTCTGGACCTCACGCGAATGTTCTGATGTTCTGTACATCGCGCGGTGGTGTGTCAGTGGCTCGGCCGTGATGCACTCTCCATCATGAGAGAAGGATAAGTTTGTCGCCATCCACTTTTACCATTTCTCTCCTATTTTAGCAAACCATATTAACTTTTATTTTATACGCTGAAGACGAAAAATAGGAACTTTTACTTATTTACCCTATGCATTGGAGAAGCTCTAATGCAGCAACATTTGAGTTGCACATTATTTTCTTCTATTATTCTCATCAAAATCTAACAATTTTATCCTTGTATTGAACAAGTTGACCGAGGACTTGCAGGTAACTTTCAATCATGCTGGTAAGCCTGCCTGAAATGTGGGCCAGATGTTGCCACATAATACGGTTTTTCCCTCAAATTTCGAACTACGCGAGTGACATCATAAAATATCCATAATATAAATATATAAATATAAATATATAATAGTATCTGCGTGTATTTTTTGAGTTTCTTTTTTTTTTTTTTGTTTATTCTTCTAATGGCTTCAGTTGCGGTCAGAGCCCGTAGTTCAAAGCAATTCTTCTCGCTCATCCCTCCAACCTACTCATCATTATGCTGTCGAGGTCCGAGTTCGACTCAGTGCTTCGACTCGCCGTACGGAAATGCATCAGCTTCGTCTTTCGTTCCATTGTGGCGATCCATGGCTACATTCGCTCGAACGTGAGTTTATTATATGTTATGTTATTTCAATTTGTAGTAGAGATATTCATCATGTGCTAATTATGCATGGAAAAACTGTGATGATCACATTGGATGCTTACCAGTACATGATTAACACGAGACTTCAACTAGCAGTATAAAACTGTCTTATTTCTTTAAAAAAAAAAAAAAAAAACTAATGTATTCACTTGTCTTCTATGGTTCTAGAATTTTTCATTTCAATAATTTTGTTCAATTTTGGTTCGATACTTTGATGTTTGTGGTTTAGTTTGCCTATGGAATTGGTATATTTCTGAAAATGAATTCGGAACATTTGGCACTCATGAACTGAAACTTTGTGGATGTTTGTCTTTGTTGAGGGAATAATGGAATATAGAAAGAAGTAAAACAAACCTATGTACAGTGTTTGTAGTTTTGCTAGTTTAGGTACAAGGACTTCTCAAATTTTTATTAAAAATGAGCTTTCTAGGAGGGTAGGGAGATGGTTTAGTATAACTGGGGGTTTGTTTGTAACAATGATTGGTGTTCCCTTGATGGGTCCGGTAGGAGGATGAGAACATGGGCACTCTAAGCAGAGATAGCGATAAGCGATGTTATGAACAGAGAGGGTTTGCTAGAGTTTCTCTTTGTAGATAATGTTGGTTTTCTAAGCAGCAATTAGCCAGCACGTAATTTTGCTGCAACCTTAAATGGCTATAGTGATAAGGAATGAAGCTTGTTTACATTCGATAAGAATCCCATGAGATTGGTCCTCTGTAATTTGCTAACTGGATTTGAGTCTTATCGTTCTACATATCTACACACATATATTAGATTGTTATGTTCATTGGTTAATTAATATATTAATCTCTGGATGTTGTAGGATTGGGCATCTATCAAGCCCTCACGTCTATTCGTGGTTGCTCCTTTTCGTAGTATCTTCTTTCTTATTTATTCGTTGTTCATTTTTATGGTTACAGAAAACCTCACGTGAATGTGGGTACCATTGGACACGTTGACCATGGGAAAACTACATTAACTGCTGCAATCACAAAGGTTGAGTTACTGATAAAATATGAGCACTTCAATGCATTTGATTTCCTTTTATTTTTCCGTTTAACTTATGGGAAATATCAATGAAAAGTGGCCTAAACTTAGATTACAAGGCGCAGCATAATGATAGTCTAACCTAGGAAGCCTCACTTTTCTTGTATTTGTGTTCGCAAATAAAAACTTTGATGAACACTCTTTCATTCTTTATCATAGGTGCTTGCTGAAGAAGGCAAAGCCAAGGCTATTGCTTTTGATGAGATTGACAAGGCTCCTGAAGAGAAGAAGAGAGGAATCACTATTGCTACAGTTGGGATACTGCTTTTTTGTCTTTGCTTCATTTGTCAATTGGAAATAAGTAGGCCTTAATTCTGTTACCTTGCGTTTGAGATAACCATTAGTTTTGACATGATTTATCAGGCCCATGTAGAGTATGAAACTGTTAAGCGGCACTATGCACATGTAGATTGCCCAGGACATGCAGACTATGTTAAGGTAAGTACTAACAAATCGTCCCAATTAGTAAATGATAATTTTATGCTAATGGATTTCAAAGTTCCTGCTTGGATGCTTTTGCTTTCAAATCAAGTATGCAGATGATGAGTGTGGTCCAATCCTATGGTTCAAAGTTGATAGAATGTCAGTAAGCATGTTTTAATATGGTGTGGTATATTGATTTATGTCAAACAGTCATTTCTGATCTGTTTGATTGGAGATGTAGGGAAACAAATATCGTACATGAATATTATGTGAATGCTGATCCATTTTAAAATGAATAAAGTGTATGTTTATTGATGGATACACTTAAGCTGCGAGATATATATGTTTTTTTTTCCTTTTTATAAACTTAAAGGACCAGTGCCAAACTTGCAACAACAAAAAAAAAAAAAAAAAAAAGAAGGCCTCAGTTACAACAACTCACAATCAAGCTCACTGCCACTCATTTCTTCCTATTTCTAACATTAAGCACTTTCAATCTATCAAGCCATCATATACCACAAAGCTTGGGGGCATTTGACTAGTGCCATCAAACAAACTTTACCACGAGAATCACTACACATATTGGTCAAGATATCTGCAGCTTGAGCATTCTCCCTGAAAGTATGCATTGATTTGTATTGATTCCTTTGACGTGTGGTTGAACATGCCAGGTCGTATCCAATCCAAAAAAACATGTCAATTTGCAGCAAAGAGGGACTGAATAAAATAAATCAAATGGAATTGTATGATAAAAATCTTGAACTGTTGTATTCAAGATTTTTATCATACAATGAGTTCCGTTCTTTTCTTTCCGTTAAGAATCATAACAACGTTAATGTCACTTGTCTCTTACCTTCATGTTCACGCGATTATATCTTTTGAATAATTTATTTCATAAGTTCCATTCACTCACTGATACATGTGATAAAATTGCAGAACATGATTACTGGAGCTGCCCAAATGGATGGGGGCATCCTAGTGGTATCTGCGCCGGATGGACCCATGCCTCAGACGAAGGAACATATTCTTCTTGCTCGGCAGGTGGGGGACCTTTTTGCTTCTAGCTCATAAATATCTAATAATCTAGAGATTGTATTGATACACTATTGTTTAATAAAAATGATACTGTTTTAATATATCATAAATTCATAGAATTATATCTGTTGACTTGTGGTTCAGGTCGGTGTGCCCTCTTTGGTGTGCTTTCTCAATAAAGTTGATGCAGTTGATGATCCAGAACTACTTGAACTTGTAGAGATGGAACTTCGCGGTACAATGATGACTTCGAACGCATAGCAGTTAAACTATTGTTTTGCTGTCTTATCAGATTTTAGTTCTTGTATGTCTTACTTAAGTAGACTTATGACATATTGATATCACTGAATCCGTATGAACAAACAAACTATTTTTACAGAGTTGCTTAGCTTCTACAAATTTCCCGGCGATGAAATCCCAATCATTCGGGGTTCAGCTTTATCCGCTTTGCAAGGAACAAATGAAGAACTTGGGAAAAAGTCTATCTTAAAACTGATGGAAGCTGTGGATGAATACATAAGTGACCCTGTACACCAGCTTGACAAACCTTTCTTAATGCCAATTGAAGATGTCTTTTCCATCCAGGTACTCGGACATTCATTTTGTATGGCAAATTACCCTTTTGCGTTGGCTGCTATTGCTTGTTGTAGTTCAGGTTTACACGAATCCCTTTGAATTCATGGAAAGCTAATTCTTCCCATAACTGATTTCCTTTTTTCTTTTTTTAATATATTCACATACTTTGTTATTATTTTCCATGGGTGCGGGAGGTAAAAAAGGGTATCGGTACATTTACTTGAGAGATTAATAGAAACGTAAGATTAAAAAATCATAGGATTTCACAGTTTGGAGAAAGTTTGTGCTAGTAGTTAGATGCGCAATGTAGTGGTTTATTAGATAGAAACAAAGTTGCAGTGGGTATTTTGATATAATTAAGGATATGCATGGTGGAGCTATCAGAAACTGCTTGAGAAATTGGTGAATTCCCTGCCATTTATATAGGCTTGCACAGGGGACTGTGCCTTAATTATAGCTGTATTGCCTATAGGGGTGTAAACGGATCGGATACGGACCGGATACTACACTATTCATTATCCGTATCCTTTTTTAAATTTACTATCCAAATCCTTGTCCGTATCCATTCGGATAGTATATTAAACTATTCTTATCCTTATCCCACCGAATATCTCGGATTCGGATAATATCCCTATCCATTTTTCTATATATAGCTCAATTTTAAAATATATTTGACTACATAACCTTTCAATTCAAATAAGTATAAAGAAATATTGCAAAAAGTATTAAAATAATTACTAACATTTTATATCAAACTTTTAACTCAAATAATGAATTTCTTTTATTTCTTTTGTCTGATCCAATAAGATTTACGTTAAAATTATAAGATAACCACACAAATCAAGATAGCAAATCAAAATTGAAAATCATTATGATTTTTTGAAATGGGGTAAAAGGTTGTGTGTGACAATCTTTTTTACAAAAAATCAGGCAAATAATATTTTTTTGAAAATAAGGGCCTAATTTTTATTATTTTTCTAAAATAAGAACCTATTTATTAATTTTGTTTTAAAATTGACCAAAATTGTATTTTGAGCAAAATTTTACTTTGTACAAAATTGTGTTTTGTGCAAACTTAACTTTGAAATCTAAAATATTTAATGCAAATTTGTGTTTTGCATGAAATCTAAAATATCTAAACAACTTTAAATAAACCCAAATACATAATAATGTTTTAGAAAACAATGAGTGTAAACTTAACTTTGCAAAACCCTGAAATTATTATCATGTGTATTTTATTAATAAATGAGTTTTAAATATGTAATTTATTGAAATTATTCTAAAGTATTGTCAATTACAACACTTATTTATAGTGATATGCTAAAAAAACATGTAATGCAATAAATTCTGCATGATTTCGTAAAAAATATAATTTAAAAATTTATGCAAAGTTAACTTTGTACTCATTTTGGAGTTTGGTCAAATATAAGCTCTTGATTTACAAAAAAACTCTTTAAAATAAGCCCAATTTTTTAATATCATGTTAGAATTTTAAATTTGTTATGGTTTCGAACCTTTAATGCTAACAAATCATATATGTTGTAAACAGTATTTCTCTTCCTTTTTTTTTCTTCTCTTTCTTATAGGCTTTTTTTTTATCTTTCTTTTTCTTTTTTGGTTTAGTTAATTTTTGCTTTGAAATGGGGAGAGAAATATATAATATATACTAAATTATAGCGGATACGAAGATCCGCTAAATCGGATATCCACAAATATAGATAATCCACCTCGGATACGGATTATCCAGGTCGAATACTATCATTATCCATATCCATATCCATTTTCTCGGATATTTATAAATACTATTCAAATCATCTTTTTCGAATATTCATTCGGATAAATATCCACAAAATACGGATTCGAATTCGGAACGGATTCGGATTTTCGAATATCCATTTACACCCCTATTTGCCTATCTATATTTAATGGTTAAAAATAAACATCTTATTGTGTGCATTAGTTCTACACCCTTGAATGAGTTTTATACACACATCAAGATATCACATCAAAGTTAAAACGCTCACACTAATAATATATACACAATAAATTCTCAGACACCAATAATTTTGTTTACATTAAAAATGCCATAACTTAAAATAAAAAATTCAAAATTTAATATTTAAAATCTACTAATCAAGATCAATTAAGCAAGATCCATTATGAAAAATTATTGAGTAACATTTAAGGACGTACTTTATGTGTTCGTACATAATTGGTCATCTCAGTCTGTCGTTTTTAGGAGTGTTCACGGTACATCAGTCCAATTTTTGGACTATTTTCAAATCATACTGACAGACGTGGTTGGATTATTTTCACATCTAGCCTTGAGTTTAATTTGTTAAAAAATATTTTGTTAAGATCAAAATAAGATAAAAATATATGGTTAAAAGATTCTCTAAAAAATTCAAAATTTCAAACAAGTATGTGCAATCCGGTCTACTTTTAGTTTTTTCAACATGAAGATATATTGAACCTACGTTTCGGTTATTCAAAATTTTAGACTAGGCTAGACAATGGGCTCAAAATAGACTGATTGATGTTTGTTGATTTAGATTCATCACACTTTACTCTTTTTTATCCTATTATCAGACCTTATTTATTTCACCATGCCGGATGGCACGGGAATACCCTAGTACATATGTAAGATAAGGTCTTATGATCTATTTTGTACATATCATTATTTTTCACATGTGTAGGGGCGTGGGACTGTTGTTACAGGGCGTATTGAACAAGGTACCATCAAGATTGCTGAGGAGGTTGAAGTTCTGGGATTGGTTCTGGTATGGTTTAGAATTTAAATCAAATATTCTTTAAAGGGCGACGAAAATCGTGAGTTCAAATTTAGAGGGGAAGAGACTTATACCTTTCCTCTTTTTTCCAAAACAAAAGTAGAATATTTTAAACACTTCGCAGCATATATTTTGCAAATAGTTATAGATATTGCAATGTAATCCTAATATCCTTCTGTCTGTATTTTGTAGGATGGGCCTTTGAAGACTACAGTTACCGGTGTTGAGATGTTTAAGAAAAGCTTGGATCATGGGCAGGTAATTAACCAGTCTCATTCACATTCTTAGGGTCGGCTTGATGAAAAGTTGGAAAATGATTGAAATCACTACTAATTTTTATGAAGAGTTAGAAAAAGAGATGAATGATTTGGTGAAATATTCTATATCTTTTCCTTGTTTTCCTTGGAATTTTTTTATTACCCAACATCTAAAGAATTTTATTCCATAGAAAACCCAAAAAGTAATATAACATTTCATCAAATCACTTTTCTCTTTTCCAATATCTCATAAAAGTTAGTTGGTTTTCTATCATTTTTCCTGCTTTTTATAATCAAACCTACCCTTAAAACTTTTGGCAGCTGTTCATTGCTATAAATGTGCCTTTTCTCTTGTAGGCTGGTGACAATGTGGGCCTTCTTCTGCGTGGTTTAAAACGTGATGATGTCCAACGAGGACAGGTGAGTCAAATGGGTTAAGGACTTAAAGTTCATACAAACATCCCTGGAATATTTGGTAGTACCATCCAATTGCATGTTTTTTCGGTTCCTTTATACCTTTTGCCTTCCTAATATGGTAATGGATGTGGATTCAACATGTGTGATGCACTACGATTTTCACAGGTAGTCTCCAAGCCTGGTACCTTGAAAACATATATGCGGTTTGAGGCGGAGATTTATGTTCTCACAAAAGATGAAGGTGGTCGCCATACCTCGTTCTTCTCAAATTATATGCCTCAATTTTACATGAGGACTGCAGATATTACTGGGAAAGTGGAATTGCCAGAAAATGTTAAGATGGTGATGCCCGGTGATAATGTTACTGCAGTATTTGAGCTGATTTCACCTGTTCCTCTTGAAGCAGGTTTGTTTGACTACAATGTATTTCTTTTGCAACATAAAGATAGATACCGATCATTTATGTATGTATGTCATTTGCATTCTTCTCATTTTATTTGGAATTAAGTTATTGTGCTTTTATCAAATATTCTCCTTCCACTCTACAATAACTGTTAAAGTGGAATGCTTTCTGTGACATCCCGATTGGTTTGGTTTCATCAAAATATGAATTGTAACCTGTACATGGAATAGATATACAGTCATAATGGAAAGAAGAAGCAATTGTGAAACTTCTCATCTTATGTGATGTTCTGTATCACATGGAAATTATTGACCAATCATTTTCTAAAAAGGCACCAAGTGGGAGGTGGGAGGCAAGGGGAGTCCTAGGTGGGGATATTTAGAACAGTGAAATTGATGAACTGGAAATATGTCCATTTGAAGCCATTCAATCCTGCTTAATACTCCTAAACCAATTTTTTTGGGGGGATTTAATACTAGGTGAGGTTGATTGACACACGTGTAAATGTGTAATACATAACTGAAAAGTGCTAGAGTTTGTTTACATTGTGTTTTTTTTTTACATCAAGTTTTACTTGGGGCTTGGTTAATGCATTTAATCTAAATAAACCACTGGCATCAATCTAAAGCCTTGCTCGGATGCAGTGCTTGTTATGCAGTTGTTCAATAAATTAAAGCTGACAACCATGTCCTTGAATGTGGAATTCATATTACTGTGATCATTCATTTAACACAAACCATTAGAGACAAAATTGTTTCTAAAAGAACTTATTGAGTAAAGTCATATGGTAACTACAATGTGTGTGACAATTGACAAAGGCTTTTTGACAGTTTAATGACCTGAACGTTTGTATGTAACTATTATTGGTTTTACTTTGTCACTGCTTTTGTAAAAATCTCCATTATCCTGTTATTTGATTATACAATATACAGCGTCTTGACTCTTAACACTTTTTGGTGCTAATATTCTTTTAAGCTTCAGATAACATTATATCGACTAACCTGATGTTTAATCACAATCCTTTTAATATTGAGAACGAACTATATAAGTTTATTTATTAGCATTTATATTGTGCTTAACACTTGGATTAGTTTATATCCGATGTTGATTTTTGGCGGAACAGGACAAAGATTTGCTTTGAGAGAAGGAGGTAGGACGGTTGGTGCAGGGGTAGTCTCAAAAGTAGTCAGCTGAGATGTTGGACCATTTTTAAAGGCTGTCGCCTCTTTGAGAAAAGTTTCAATTATTTCAGCATGTAATCACTCTATGACGTGATCCTTGTTTCACTGCAAGTTTTGGTGCCCTTATTTAGATAAGTAAATAAACTAGAATTTTGATTCAAACGGAATAGGCTGGGGACAGGTTCATTTCTGCATTCTGTTGGTAGTGCACAATTGTTCACGGTATTTTCACACACTTCAGCAATGTTTATTTGTTTTTCTTAAAATGAATAATTGTCATTTGAGGGCTTATGTATGTAATTAAGTTTCTATAACTGTCATTGCTTTAATTAACATCATATTTGGTTATCAGAATAATGGACTTACATTGAAATAATACTTGTACTTATTTATTGTTTTAGATAAAAAGGAATTTCCTATATTTTTATGCATTCATATTTACATGACTGTCTGGTCATCACTTTAATTTACTTATCTGCGAGCAACGACATTGCAGTTTCAACTAGCGAGTGAATTGTAGTGCTGTGCCGGCTCAGCCCAACAGTACCTGAGAAAATATTGAAGCTTTCAAGCTCTGATGTGGTCTCTGTGATGCACTCCAGTTCCTTCTCCATTCCCAAATCCTTAAAAGTTTGAACATTTGTTTCCTTATCTTTCATCATCCAAATTGCCAACTCTATTGAAAACCTCCTTATTCTTGGAACCTTGACTGCTGGGTAATGATGTTTCCTCAAAATCTGGATGAGCGCCCCTGCTAAGTCTGCCTCTTGAATCCCTGCCCTCTCAAACATGGTGCTCGCTTCTTGTGATGTCATAAATTTGAAAATGTGTGCTGCTAGGCCCACCATCACTTCCTGCAACTTATTTTCCTCTCTCATGATTGCCTTGAGTACCTGCAAGAAGAACTTTAGAGTGATTTAGGGACTAGTGTATTCATTGGAACCGAATAACCCAAAGAACTTAACCAAATTGATGCTTATGAGTCAGTTTGGTTTTTCCTTTTGGCTTATGGGTTGGTTTCTCAGTTCATCTGCCGACTGCATTGGGACCATAATATAATTTGTTATTAATATAGCACTGAATATTTTCTACATTTTTTACTTTTACTTTCTTGTAAGTGGTGCACAAAAAGATCTGGTGTAGTATTTTGAGCACCAAAAATATAAAGTTGGTAGACGTAGGTTTTCCCACTTTATCTGTAACGCAAATTGAAATACAGAGCACTTTTAAGTTTTTCTTTATTTCATGGGGGAATGGCAAACCAAGAACCGATCTGAGCTAACCCAGAAACCAATGGATTACTTTAGTGCAATTCTAGTTCTAGTTCGAAAACCAGGATAATCAAACCACCTAGATTCTGGTTTTGGTTTTGAAATCGAACCCTATTACTCTTATGTTTGCTCTGTTAAAGAATGAATAAAACTTATTGCTGCAGAAGAGAACTTACAGTAGGTGCTGCGACATTTACGCCCCTTAACTTCTCAAAGCAGTCTTCTCCACTATAGGTACACAAATTCCTCAAAATCCGAGCTGCATTTATGCGAAGCAATGGAACCTCCAGTGCGGCAATTAGCTTTTCAAGTACCTTCATTCTCAAGAAACGGTGACAGTTGTTTTTGCTTTCCGATGCCAGCATTGCTAGTGCTTCACCAGCCGCAGTTCTAACATGATTCCGGTTTTCTCTATTCCCCTGTTCAAAGAAAATATTAAACAGTTCCTTAAGGACTCCGCCTGTTCCCCCAATCCTCTCTGTTGCATTCTCTTCCAGTGCCAAGCTCGTTAGAATCTCTATTCCCAGTTTTTGTAGCATCGGGTATTTCTCACCATACCTTAATATATCTCTAATGTTGCTTACTGTAAAAATCACCTCCGATATCTCTTGCCGGAGTTGTTTTCCGGTGGTGCCTGTTGTGCTCACCAGCATCTTCACCACTTGGAGAGACCGTTTCACTGTTAGAATCTGAGACGGTGTGACCGTTTCGTCCTTCAACATCCTCTCTCCCGCATGGGTAAAATCTATAATTTTTGGTAAGAGCCCTCTCGTATTCCCAATCTTTCCACAGTTATCGTGGTCACGCGCAAGTTTCTTCAGTATAAGTAGCCCCAAATGATTAAACGTCCAAAATCCATAATTTTCATTGTCGCATATGATCTTCTTTTCAGAGATTTCATCACCCGCACCACCAATGTGACTCCTTACGACATGTAGCAGAGAAGATATTGATTCCATTGCACCTGTTATACCCGCAACCCGAAGAGAGTTTTGCTTTTTCCCTGCTAACTGCGATAGTATCTGTGCTGCAGACCATCTGATCTCTTCTTCTTCCGGATCTTTCCAATTCAGCATCTCTACCAACCGTTCCATCACTGATATTGTTATTCCAATCTTTTGCAGCGTATCCTCGGAAAACCGATCGCTCACTGCAAATTGCCGTAAAATGCGGGCCCCGATGAGCTGCTCATCTGGGGAATTCGAGGCCAACAGATCCATACCGAACGAAACCATATCCATTCTTAACCCATCGAAGATAGTTCCGTACACGGATTTCGAGTACGCATCATAGAAAAATCGTCTAATCGAAACCATACCTGAAGGTCCCAACTCGCACTCCTTATTCACCTCATCCAGAAGTTTACAGTAAATAACCTTCCACTCCCAATAAGCTTTCTCCAGGAGAAACAGCAAGGCCTCGGCCAAAGCCAAACAGTAGAAGATAGTTAGAGCCTCTTCCCGGTTTCTTTTATCTGTATCACCTTTAGCTACCTCGCCGTAGTTACGTTTGGTAAGCTTCATTGACGAAAGGACCACGCATGTTATAGCCGAAGCAAGCTGCAGCCAGTAGAGAAGCTTACTCACGTTTCTCGAGAGGAAAACCCACTTTGCGTGCGGGAAAATAGGAACATCTGTAGTTGTCCACGAGCGAGTTGGCTTCTTCGTTTGGTTCCAGCTTCTACGGCTTGGCTGGCACATACTTCCATTAATCTCCCTACTATGTCTGCCTGATATTCGAGCTGCTCTAATAGGCCGAAAAACTGCCTTTACGGTTTTAACGATGAAATGCGTGCTTATTTGAATTGCCCGGAAACTGTTTATACCGGCATCAGTTATCGACCAGGTGGCTTGGTGTTGCCACTCAAGCTCATGGCTCCGGCTGAATATTCGAGCCCCTTCGATCAACAGAATGATGGTGATGAACCAGAAATCAGTTTTGTCTAGAGTAATGGCGAATCCACCGAGAAGGACCACTGTGGCCCAGATGAACCCTAGTGTTCCGAGCCCGGTTGCCGCTTTCTCCAGCACGGCGAGCCGGAGGGCAAAAAGGGTCAACTTTTTCTCAGGGGCTTGCACTACAGTCCTTGTTAACGAAACAGAGTCCGCGTTGCTGCTGTCTCTGTTATCAATACTGTTTTGTGGCTCAAAAATCGTAGGACCGCTGCGGGTTTGCCTGAGACTTGGGTCGAGCTCAGCTATGTTAAGATGAATGGTCGTCCCTTCAATTTCCGTGGGCGAACCTCTATCCATATGCAATGAGTTATTGATGCAAATGGTTCTTTTGAGAGATGAATTGACAGTTTGGGTTATTGAAGTGGGTTGAAGGATTGGGATGTGGAGAAAAGAATAGAGGGTAGTTGTATATTTATAAAATGTGAAGGGGAAGATGAGCTTTGGGAGCACGTTTAAGCTGTGGATTTGAGGAAAGAGAAGCGTTAAGCTGCCTCACTTCCCGTCACTTTCCCAAGAAAGTTGAGTTTGTTCTCTTTTTGTTGTTTGTTTATTTGCAGTTAACTTGGGCGAGAAGTTTCATTTTTCTCTCTCTAGGAAGATAGTGTGTTCTGTTATGTCTTTCTATAACTGGGTTCGTTGATGAATAATCAAGCAGGAGATAAGACGAGTCTTTTTTTCTTCATAACAGAAAGGAGTAAAGCTTTTCCCTTTTTTGCTATGCCTTTTCACTCTTCTTTCTTTGCTTCAACAAATCTGTACGTAAAGTTACCGTGTTTCCTCCATTTTAATTTCGGAAAATATTAACGTACCCAAAAAGATATTATTCGAATGTAGTTTTAATATAAATACCCTCTCCATCTCAAATCAACATTTCCAATTTCTTTTTCAGAAGTTACTGTCTTAAATTAATAGTGTTTTATTTATATATATATATATATATTGACCATTTCTTAGAACATCTCGGTCGGTATGGTTTATTTATGAATTTACCATATGGCTATCCATAACGTATCAATCTTAACCCACAAACTTAGTTTTATATTGTACTAAATGTATAAACTTAACATACGGCTAACTTTTAATCATACAGGCAATACTTACTCGTATAACACCAAATGAGTGAAGGCGGCCTATCTGAAACAAGCTGAAAAACCTAAACGGGTGAAACATACTCGGGAGTATCCAAACGAACACGTCATACTCGAGTGTCCTTTATTTGTATGACTATTTTTTTTAGCATATTCGATGTAACTTCACTCCAAATTTAAAGTTAAATTTGTAAATTTGTCCGCTTCGTAAAAATCAAAGTGAGAATTGATGGTGTCTTAACTCCTAACAATGTTTGAATAGAATCAGATTCTACCGGTGTCTTAACTATTAACAAATGTTTGAATAGAATAAGATTCTACCATACATTTACTACCTAATAGACAGGGCAATTATTATTAACATACGCATACTATTTTCTTTTAAGTCATATGTCGAGTAATCATCATCTATCGATTTTTTTATTTTTTTTGATCAATGATCATCCATCGATAAGATGACCCTTTCGCAAAATGTTTTATATTCTTGACAATAATTTGACTTTTGAATCTGTGACTTTTTATATTGAAGTTGGTGTCTTTAAACTCTCAAGATCTGTATAATCCTACGTGGAGTCTTTAAGCTAGAGAACAAGTTGAAATAATTTGCTAAAATTATAACTTTAGTTAATAGACTACATCGTATCAACTACAATAGATTATTTATTTAACTAACAAGTTGCCTCCCTCTTATTAGATTTTCATTATAAATAAGCTATTTAACTAGAAAACATCCCCTAAATTCCATTGACAAGTCAGAATGATTCGCAATCCGTACGTAAATTCCGTAAATTCCAGCGATTAGCTAATCTTACCGCAATTGACAATTGAATTGCAGTTATTTGTCCCTTCAAGATAAAGCAAATAGATGCCGACTTTATGTCTTGACGATTGACATTCTTTTTATACTCGAAACAATCATAGATTAGATTTATATAAATGTTATATCGAGCCATTTATTATACTCCACCCGTTTATTTGTGGTGGTAGTTATAAAATTGTATCATTAATGTATTATTGAATTAGTATCAAATAATAATAATAATAATAATAAAGCAAATATATTTTTCTGGAAAAGAGGTAAAAGTTTTTGCGTGTCAATATTTTTCGCAAAAAATTCAGCGAATATTATTTTTAAGAAATAAGGGCTTATCTATCATTATCATTCTAAAATAAGGGCTTGTTTATCAATTCTGTTTTAAAATAAGGGTTTTGACCGAGTGCAAACTTAACTTTGCACATAGTTATGTTTAATGCAAACTTAACTTTGCACAAAATTGTGTTTTGTGCAAATTAACTTTGCAATCAAAAAAATTAATGCATATTTGTTTTGCATGATGTGTTTATATTTTTTAACAAGTATATTTTTATGTTTCATTCATAAAACTTTAAAATGATGCCAAATAAACACAAATACATAATAATCTCTTAAAAAATAAGGACTGCAAACTTAACTTTGTACAACTTCGAAAAAATTATTATATGCATTTTATTAATAACTAGGCTTCAATATGCAATTTGTTAAAATTATTCTAAATTCCTATCAATTAGACACTTATGTATACTAATATGCTAAAAAACATGTTGTGCAAATTTAATTTTGTATATATGATTCCATAAGAAAATATAATTTAAAAGTATACAGCAAAATTAACTTTGTACTCTTTTTAAAATTTGATCAAATATAGGCTCTCAATTTACAAAAATATTATTTCCTAATTCTTTTGTAAAAAACTTTTAATATAAACTCTATTTTTTAATATCCCCTATATTTTTTAACTAATTATGTTTGCTTTGGGCTCAAGTTGGCACTAGTTCTATTTAGCTAGTCCTTGGCTTGTTGGATTGGATTACAGGAAGAGTCGGCTTCTGTTTAAGTTTGTTGCTTTGTATTGGTCCCCGTTTTCCGTACTCCTCTTCTTCTTGTTCTTATTATTGTTGTTACTTTTGAGTATACGAGTGTTCTTCTTATTCCAATGATTCTTCTTTTAAAACGATATACACAAAGAGAGTGCATGGCGTTTAGTATGAAAGCAAGGATGACTTAAAACAAAATGATATACTTTATCTCAAATTAAATGTCAATCTTTTAAAAAAATTACTAATTTTAATATAACCAATCCTCAAGTGTCTATTAATTGTATCTAAGAAAAAAAATTCTCTAATTTTAGATGTTTTAAAAAAATAAATGTGTAGTTATTAATTTGAGATGAATAGAATCACGTGTAGCTTTGGCAATATAATTTCCTATATATATATATTGTCTTCACTTCAACCAAGAGATACCATAAAAGGATTTAACTTTAATCTAAGTCAATGACCTTAATTAAATTTTAGTCAAATATTGTAGAATTTTGATGTTATGGTGTTTTAAAAGTTTTTTTAGAGAGAGAAACTAAAGCGAAATAAATTTTGAGAAGTGTAAAAGTAGAGTTGATTTTTAGTTAAGTTTTTAAAATTTAGAAAAAAAGAACAGATACCAAATAGGCCCTAAAATCTCATCATTATAAATAAAGAAAAAAAATGTGGCTTGCAATTATTGCTTGGCGTATAATAATTGACAAAGAGAATTTGATTAAGGTGGCGTTTATTTCATTGTCTAAATCTAAAGCCTGAAAGTTTAATTTGAAAATTTTGTTTGCTTTTTTTTTTTTTTTGTATGTCCCATCTAAATATGTGTTATTTGTTTGAACATATCAAATTTGAATACTAAATGAATGTTATTTGGACAATTTTACACTTATTATAAAAATAACTCTATCTAAATAAAAGGGCAAAAGAGGTATTTATTTTTTAAAAAATTAAGGTGATATTTGGTGGATGTTTTGAGTTGAGTTTTTAAAATATGGTATTTTGGTAGAATTTGGAAGTATGTTGAAAAGTGAATTTGGTTTTTGTTTGGGTTTTTTTCAACCAAATAAAAGATCTCATAAAAAAATTTCAAAAAATAGTCACAATGAATCTTATTTTACAGATCTCGAAGAGTATGTTTTAAATATATATTTTTTATTTAATTTTGATTTTTGAATTTAAAGTTATGGTGTTTTAAAAGTTTTTTTAGAGAGAGAAAGTAAAATGAAATAAATTTTGGCAAGTGTGAAAGTAGAGTTGATTTTAAGTTGAGTTTTTAAAATTTGAAAAAAAAAAAACACATACCAAACAGGCCCCAAGTGTTCCGACTTCAAAGGGAATGAAGCCTCTGAAATTTTAAAAGGCAAAAAATGAGAAGATCTAAATTTTTAAACTTACAAAACAAATTTCAAATCTCTAAAATTTGAATGAATCACCCATTCCGATATTTGAAGCGTAAACAATTAGTCCCTAAGGATATATTTAGAAGGGAAACTTCATTGTAATTGTCCTGATGCTAATAACGTAAGCAATATCACAAGACTGAGAATTGTGTACACACAGGCAAGGAATGGGGCCCCCAATAACATTATCAATTGACAACTTCTTGTTGATCATTAATTCTACCAGTATCTGTAATCCATCCATAATTATTGAACTAAATTGACAGAAATTTATGGTCAAGAAGGAAGCAAATAAAAGTACTTATCACAGCTGTTTGGGTAACAATTGACTTTCCCTTTTTCGGATATATTTGGTACTACATGAGGCATGAGCTGCATCGCTTCAAGAGGAAAACTACATGCTGTATTATCATTTTAATAATTACACTTGGAGTGTATTTAGTTCGTTGAAAATTCAAGAATGTTTTTGATGTAAATAGCTTTTCGTATAAATGAAATATTTGTCCATGTTGTAAAATTTTAAGAAAGTGTTAAAGTAAATCAATCTTTGTATTTACAACGTCAACTAAGCAATATACGTAACACTACACTAAGTAGTGCTCCAGAAAACCAGATGCTTTTTCGTCTTGATTCCTTCCAAACATGGCCTGATTTCTTGGCGTGGACGTAAGCTTCTAGGGTATAAACTCCAACTACTCCTTTATAGTCTTGATTCCTTCCAAATCTTTCTTTTTCGAAAGATAAAAACTTCTTTTAACAAAGAAAAACAAGACTAGGAGTGTAGCAAATTTGGCTGAGCGGGTCGATTTCCCCTCATGCACCACAGTTTGATCCATGAAAACTCCGGTTCCCTTGCTCCTCTCCCCATGCTCAAACGCCTAGTAATGAGTGTATCCGTGTACAGCTTGGATCAAAAAAATGCCATTAAAGCTGAAGATAGAGCTTCAGTCTAAATAACTGAATTAAGCTTATAGAAGTAAAATGTTAAACTTTACAATGTCCAGGTCCAAAATTATAAGTCGCGTATAAACAATGAACTGAGCTTAATCACAAATAATTAATTAACATTGTCTTGTTTTATTAAGCTTAAATACAAATTTATGTATTAAAATGAGCATAGACGATCAATCGTCATTCATGTCAAAATTTTGAATCAGAATATGCCAAGTTATATGTGAATCACTGACTTCTCATTTCAGGAAAGGACAAAAACTCTAGCCAATTTGACCCCTAAAATTTAACTTCCCCTCAACCAGGTATATCAATACAACATCAATTCAACATCCAATAAATGGTTCATTCACAATCCACGTAAAACTATCAAAATTGCTAATAAGTTTTAACTATATAGTTAAAAAAGAAGCAGATAAAACCAGAAACATTTCTCCATAGTCCACACTCATGGTGGCTGTGCACGCACAAAAATTTCTATTTGCAGAACAGCTTTTACTGCAAGAAAATAAATAAGAACTTCCACCCAAAAATAAAAAATTCCCGAATGGTGTGATAATTAGAACATTCAAATAGTACAATATATTCTCTTTCTGGGATACGTAGAAGCTAGCCTAGAAAAAGAAAAGGGGACTATCAAAGAGTTCTAGAAACCTTAGAATTAGAATACACAAAATTGTTTTGGCAACCTCAAGTCCTCGAGCATTTGGAAGGCATTGTACAATGCCAACAGCTAAATTTGGATATGAAGCTTTTGAATCCAATACATGCACATGAATTGCATTTTACAAGTTATGTTCAGTTATTGCAAACATGCACTCTCAAGCAAAACTGCAAATACATGACAACGTTATATGACGAACCTAGCTTTGGTACCCGATCAACTCAAACACCACCACTGCAGCTCAAATAACCGCATTCCTTTGCGAAACCCTAGCTTTCTCCGCATCAATAATCGATTCCAATAACTTAACCGAATCCTCCAACTTCCCTTCTGCATTCACTACAACATAATCAAAGTACTTTGCGTGCCGAAACTCCTCTCGAGCAGTGGCAACCCTCACAAGCAGAGTCTCCTTTGTCTCAGTTTTCCTCCCAATCAACCTCTGCACAAGTGCTGATTCACTCTCTGCCGCAAGAAAAACAAACACAGCAGAGTTCCCAAGAATCTTTTTCAGTGTTTTAGCCCCCTGTATGTCCACCCTCAGCACAATATCGTTCCCTTTCGCCATAAAATCCCTAATTTGCTGCTTGGGAATCCCCTTATAATCACCGTACACCAATGCGTATTCCAATAGCTCATCCCTATCTATCATTGACAAGAAATCCTCTTTGCTGACAAAGAAGTAATCTTTACCATCGACTTCACCGGGTCGCATTGCCCGGCTCGTGGCTGTTACAACAAAGTGAATGCTAGCCCTAATTTCTCTCAATCTTTTGATCACAGCATCTTTACCAACCCCGCTTGGTCCACTTATAACCATTATCAAAGGGTTAGGGTTTGGGACCAGAGGCTCCGTGCTAAAAGTTGAACCCAGTGAAGCTTCAAGTGCTCGATACAATTCGAGCTTATCAGCCGTATCAACAGACGGTATGGGAACAGTGGGGGGTCGCCGGGCATCACCCATCTTGCTATTTGAAGATACGTATCGGTGGGGCACAAAATTTTGTCTTTGAGATCTAAATTTGAAGCTGTTGTGGCTCAGGAATTGAGGGTTTGAGTCAAAAATGGCGAAAGGGTTTGTGGATTTTCTATGGAGAAGAGATGGGTTGAGGTCCGAACGGGCAAAAGAGGTACAGAGTTTTCGGAAGAGCATTGGATGCGATTATGTAAAGTTGGGATAAAAGTTGAAAAATAATCAGAAATTTGAACTGACAAATGAAAGAAGAATAGTGATTATCTTATGCGGTATCGGGAAACAAAAAAGTAAGGATTTTTCCACCAATTCTGAAATTTTTTGTTCTGTAATCACTAGTATATCACTGCGAAGACGGATTGTAAGCCACGATTCCTGCAATTACACTAGCAATGTGTGAATACCAACTAGTTTACACAGCCTACAAATAATATTGATAATAAACACCCAAAATAAACAAGGTTTATTGAAGCAGTACTAGGAAATAGAAAAAAATAATAATATATTAGAAATGAAAAGAAAGGGCAGAGCTTCTGATTGCTGTACAAATTCAACAGTAATTATTGATTGTAGTTTGCAATGAAAAGAAACGTTAAAAGTTACAGACAAGAATCTTCACTTTAAACCCAACAATTTTCAAACGGGGTATACAACAAGAAATTGGGTTTAATAAATGGGAGCAAACAAAAAAAAAATAGGAGCAAACCTGGTTATGGATGAGGTAACACTAGCTTCCCATGAAAGGCCCGGTTGCCTTACGTGGCGGCGATGGTGGAGGTGCGGCGACGGTGGAGCTGAGAGAGGATTTTATGTCGGTCCGCCAAAGGTGGAGATTTTTTACTCTCTAGGGAATTCTAGGTTTACGAGGGTTTATCATAAATTGCAATTTCTAATGCTTTGGTCTGGTTTTGGTAAACTACGTAAACACTCCCTTAAATTATTATTTTCAAGCGTGTATTCCCCCTAAACTTTTAAAAATGACATTAAAACCCCTAATGCATACAAACTTGGCTTTAGATTCTATATACAAGACCCTTTAGCACACACGATAAGTGTGTAAGCAATAAGCGTTATATATAAGGACTAAGATCTTGTTCACTTGTCACTTAATTTGCCACTTAAATCTGAAAACTTAAAATTTTCAAATTTAAGTGGTTGTCAAAGTTGTTCGCTAACTAAAAAAATTAAGTGGTTACTTAATTTTTACCACTTAAAACTTAAAATTTTCATCCAAAATTTTAAGTGGGAAAATTGCCACTTAAATCTGAAACTTAATTTAAAAAGGTGCAAAAAGTCTACTTTGCCTTCTTTCTTTTCTCAAAATTACACATAACTCTACCCTCACTCCTTCATCAAAATTACACAGATCGCTCTCTCTCTCTCTTTCACACACACACACACACTCACACACTCGCACACTCCCTTGTTGTTGTTTATATATATATAGATTATCAGAAGCCTTTCTAGATTGAGACAGAAGCCTTTGTTAGATGAGTATGCTATATGGTTGTTGGGTTTCCAGATTGATTGATTGCTGTAAATTGATTGATATATTATTATGTCTTTATGGTTTAAGATTTTCTTCTTATACTTTAAAGTTGTATATTTTATCTTCTCAATCATCATTTTTTTCATTTTCTTCTTCTTATTACTACGTGGATTATTAAAAATGAGTTGCTCTATACTTGGTTCAAGGATTGAAAGATAGATTATCAATGTTTAAGTAATTTTAATTTAATATAATATTATGTCTTTCTTATTTTCATTTGAAATTATGTGTTCAAAATAAAATAATAAGGGCAAAATGGTCATAATAAAAAAAATCAGTTTTCAGATGTGTTATATTCAAACAAACAATATTTTTTCAGATACAATTTTCAGAAGTAAAAAAACAGCTTTTTCAGTTTTCAGTTTTCAGTTTTCAGTTTTCAGTTTTCAGTTTTTTTACTAAACGCCACCTAAGAGTTATTTTTAAGCGCACATAATTTTAAACTTAAAAAAGTTGTAGATTGAATGGATGTGTAATCTTTTAAAATAATAATAATATAGGCAAAATAAGAATATCACATATTTCGGTATCATAACCGAATGTGATGGCTTTGCTTTTATATATACATAGATTATTTTGGCATTGTGAAGTAAAAAAAAATCCTCATATGTGTATTTTAAACAACAAGAAAACCAAAGAAAAGCTTAATTAAATAATCTAAAAATATCCGGGTTTAAATCAAGTGGTAAAAGGTGTGAATATTCACACAAAGTGCTAAGTTCGAGTTTTGTATCCGTTACCTCCACCTCTTCGAACAATCCAAATGTATCTCACACTTACATTTAAAAAACCATATATCATAAGACAATTGCAAGGATAGGAAATCGAGTGAAATTTCTACTCACACCTCTAAAAATCGCTCTTAAAGCTCCTAGCATCTAAGCTAAGTGCAATCTTGATTTCAATACTGGTGGAGAAAATGCAAGAAATGTTGGGCCTATAAGTAAAAGAAACCTTTTGACATCACTGATAATAGACGTGATCTCTTAAGAAAAAGCATATTTGAAACCATAAAGCAACTACAAGAATGATTATCGCAATTTATGCATTAGCAATCTATATTATTATATAAAATAAGGACTTAAACTTTGGATGTTTGATAAATTAAATGGAAACTTATCAACCTCAAGTTTTAGTTCAATTAGATGTATATATGTAAATTGCGGATGACATGAACAAGTTAGTTTAATTTTTCTAATAGCAAGAGCCTTGCATACGAACACGTGCATTAATATTTTGATGAAATCATCTAAAGTAGAACCCTATTAGTAGGCTTATAAGTGTTACTCCTTTATAGGTTATAAAAACCCATCACAGTTGAATTGCGAAAAATGATTAGGAGAGGGAGAGGATGAGAAAGGAGAGGGGACTAATCGCACGTGCTAAAATAAAAGGTTGATTCATACTCGTATATAAACATCCACCAACCTCCATATCCCCTCAAACTTTCTAATAAATAACGGCAATGTAAAATTTTATTAAAATTTCTATGGGATGGATCCTAGATCATATTTACAACACGTGAAAGTTCGAGATGATACAATTTTTGAGACATTTTATTTTTTGCAACTTAGTATATTTACATTGTTGAAACTATTTATTTTAAAATAGGGTTGTAATATTGACACCTACTTATTATCACAAATACTCCTTATAATAAAATGCTCCACATCACTGCTCACCACCTTATTACTGTGTCACAAACACTCCATAGTTTCATAATAACCTAACAATTAATTAATTAAATATTACTTAATTAACATTAACTCAAAATAATCCAATCAAATCTCCCCCTCCCCCTCCCTCTCCCTTGCCCCTAGATTCTGCAACAAAGCTGTGCTCTGGCTGATAGCAAATTGGAGGCACTATTGCTCTTCTGATTTCTGGGTGTTTCCTATCCACCTAAGCTTGCTTCACTCTTGCAGGAGGATTGTACTTCTAGTTAGTTGTTTTTTTCTTTGGTTTGATTCTTCAGTTGTATTTTTTCTTGGTAAAAAAAAAAATAAAGGAAAAAATAAAGTCATGTCCATAATTAAATTGAAAGACGGATTGAGGTGTTTTGAGGAGATATTTTCTTCCTAACCTTCCATGGCATATCCCATCAATCCTTTAGTGATGGTTGTTCTTTACTTCTTCATCACTGAACCCACTTTCTTTGTCTCATATGCATCGACTATCATGGGTTGAACTCAGCTTATTAAAACTGAGTATATTGATTTTTTTGTATACAACTTTATTCTACCCACATGAACCTAGTGAACACTCTTAAGATATGATGAATGTTTGCTCGCCTCACATGTACCAAGAATCAGGGGCTGCATTCGACTTATTGAAGTCGAGTATGTTCATTTTTTATATATAACTTAATTTGGGCCATATGAACTGAGCAAGATCATACCCGCTGCATTTCGGGTAAAAATTTAAGCTTTACTCAATTTATATAGACTAATTGACATTGCTCGAACTCGGTGCATATGAATATAGTAAAGCTTCATACATCTTTTCAAGATCGTTTGATGATGATGATGATGATAATGTTTCCATACTTCAAAGTCGAACACTAATATATTTTCTTAATTCCTCCGCACCCAGTCCAAGTCATTTGGTTATGTATGTTCTTTATTCTAAAATTGATAAAGGCGAAAAAGTGTGTAAGAACATGCTTAATGACGATGAAGACGGAGAATGAGATAAATTGCATTGTAATGGAGGACAAATGTGTATTAATTATATAATTAAATAAATTCTTAAAGTTAATTATCTATATTAAAGAGGTTAGTGATTGAGGTTTTCTTAGCGGAAACCTTAGTTATTAAAGAGGCTTGCATTTTTTGCACTAAAGCTTGTATTCGCAATGCCATTTTTTAGAGTGATAATTCATTCGTGGTGGAGTGGTGCCAGTCAAATTGTTTGGATCCACCTTGGGTTGGTCGGGCTACAGTGTTGGATATTAAATCCCTCTTATCTTCAAGCAAAGCTTTTATTTGTTTTGTCCCTCAGGAGGCCAATGTGGTAGCCCATTAGCTAGCGTGTTTTGTTCTTCCCTTCAGTCCTATGAGGTATTGTTCTTCCTTTCCTAATAACTTTTTTATAAGCTTATTTTGGATGTTGATTAGTTAAGTTGTTTGTTAGTCTTTTGTTGTAGCTGTGTTCTAGCGATTTTTCTATAAAAAAAAATATCACCATTTTTTCTAAAATTTGTAGTAAACGCACATTTAAATCATACATGTGTACGTTAAAAATTATTCAAAATACAGAACTATGTAATACCGGCATTACTTAAATTTGTTTTCTAATATGGTTATAATTCTATTTTTTTAAGAAATACTATAGTCTACAACAATTCTAAAAATTAACTATACAATAAATATAAATATATCTTAACAACTTATCACATTATAAATACATTTAAAGGGTTACTATTAACTTGACCCCTAAGTATCGAGTATGTGCAAATTTACTCGCCCCCAAAGTATTGAATAAATGTGCACATACTTAATGCTTAGGGGCCAAGCCAATGTATTTTTTTTTACACCCAACAATGACTTGGTCTCTAAACATAAAGTAAATGTTCACATATATAGTGTTATGGGGCTGAATAAATATGAGGGTCTATTAAAGAGTTTCGACGTGGATATTATGTTAATGTTTAATGATATTAACACTTTATACTTTTACTCTTAACACTTAAAAAAATATTTTCAATGATGAAAAGTGTATCATAAAAAGTGTTACTAAGAGCATCCACGCTAAGTATGGTAAATGAGCAAATTTACCATGCTCAATTTCACCGCGGAGAAAAATTTATCTACAAACTTATCTTTATATGGTAGAAGATAGCCAAACTTAACATATTCTTAAATTTTAGTTATACCAGTGTCTTTTACTCATATGGGTCAAAAGCATGTCCCTTTTTTTGACCCTTAAACTAAAATGCGCCGCACTTAAGCGTTTAAATTATTGATTATCTCACTTTAACCCTTCTGTTTATTTTTTATTAAGTTGGATGGAATTATGGATAATTTTGTTATTTTAATTAAAAAATCATTTTAATTAGATACCTTTTAATTGGTTCAAGATAAACCAAACTAGTTTGAGTATTTTAACATCGATCCAAAATTTTTTTATGAACATTATGGATCAAAAAAAATGATTTTTTTAAATCCCAACTTAACGTTAAATTAAATATCTTAAAACAACCACTAGCTATTTACAGTCCATTTGGATTAAAGAAGATAGATAAAAAGAAAAAGGTTAATTAGGAAGGAAATAAATGTAATATAATAAAAAGATATAAGTTTAATTTTATTGTTGTTTGGATATATAAGAATGAAAAATAATGTAATAAAAATAAATTTTGTTTGAATAAAAAGAAAAAAGAAAGAAAAAAAGTATCATTTAATATATCGTTAACAAATTATGATTAAATTTGAAATAAGATAAAAAAATTCATTAATTTTTTTTATTTTTTCTTTCAATCCTTCCAATATTAAAAAAATGAAAATAAATAAAAGGATTAGCATTCCCCACCATTCATTCCATTTTGTCTCACCCCCTCTTATAAAAGTTATAAAACTATACAAACAAGTAAATTATAATCATTCCCCCTTTTTTTTTTTTTCCTCTCATGTTAAGTTCTAACTAACGCATCCTACAATTTAAACTAGATTTAGAAATATGATCAAATTAATGTGTATCTTTCAATGATGTAAATCAATTATGCTACTCGCTTTATATAAGGAGAGTAATCTAAACAACTCTCCTTACCAATTGTGAAACGACGAGGGGCACTCACATGTCATTAGGTGAGTGGGGGTGAGTCGGCGAGAGTAATGGTGTAGGGCGGCGGTGCAAATTGAAGGGGGTTGAAACCTTGGTGGTGATATCGGTAGTGGTGAGGTGGGCCGGAAGCAGTAGGAAGGTTGCTGGAGGTGGCAGTGGTGGGGAAAGAGAAATGATATCTCTCTAAAATTTATTTGACCCAATTTCAACTATGGGAAGAAAGATAGGGGGTTTCATGTTGGTGGGGGTTTGATTTTGGGTGGGGATGAGAAAGGTGGAGATGGTAGTGGTGGGGATGAGAGATGGTGGAGAGAGTCGGTGCGAGGTGGATCGGTGGTCGTGTGTGTGAGAGAGATGAGGAGGGTGTGGTGATGGAGGTTTTATAAAGAGAATGAGGCTTTGATGGTGTGGGATGCAGGAAGGAGACGAAGATGATAAGACCATCTCAAACGCAATGGTTAATAACTTTTTTTTTTCTTTTTTTTGAAAGACAATGGTTAATAACTTAATATGCCATATTTACCCCTTTTTTTTTTTCTCCCTCCAATCGATTGGGTATAGTTATTATTGTAGGGTAAATTACTAGAAAAATGATATAAAAAATCTAATTTTTTTTTTGTTTACAATATATATTTTTTTAAAAATATAATTATTTTTTTATATATAAAATATTTAATTAAAATAGCAAATATTCTTGAATCTATTTAACTTAACGAAAAAATTAAATAGAATAATAAAAATGAGATTTAATTAATAGTTTAATTGCACGTCTACCAAAGTAAGGTGGCATTTAATAAAAAATCAAAAAATTAAAAATTAAAATTGAAAAAACTATTTGTTTAGTTCTAAAAAATGTATTTGAAAAAAATATTATTTGTTTGAATATAATATATCTGAAAA
Organism: Lonicera japonica; assembly: GCA_021464415.1. NCBI lineage: Eukaryota > Viridiplantae > Streptophyta > Magnoliopsida > Dipsacales > Caprifoliaceae > Lonicera > Lonicera japonica. The sequence goes on along the minus strand of CM038468.1, from coordinate 46,780,938 downwards.
CTTGCTTTTTTTTAATATGACAATTTTACTTTTATTAGAATGGTACTAACATTATATTTACACTTGGGTAATTTATTTAAATAAAAAAGGATAAAATATATATTTACGTTCTTTAAAATTGTGTTTTCAGTTTTAAATGAAAAATTTATCACTTAAAATTTTAGATAATTTTTTTTTTAAAAATTTTAAGCAAAAAGAAAATAATTAGACACATAATTTTCAAACAACCTCTTTTTTTTTTGCTCAAGGATTAATAGATAATTTTAAAACCATTAAATTTGAAAATACAACATGTGAAATTGAATAAATAGTTTAGGGCATTTAATAGTTTACACATAGGGGTTTAGATTTAAGTTGTTTCAAAGTTTTTTGTTTATTAAAAAAATTAAGTGGTTTACTACTTAAAACTAAAAAATTTGAGCAAAAATTTTAAGTGACAAATTTGCCACTTAAATTTGAAAATTTAAAATATCCTATTGTAAAGTATTTATTTTACCTTGTCTATTTCTCATTTTATATATAATTTAAATAAATTAATAAAGATGAAATTATTATATTAAAAATATTTAATTTTTAAATAAACAAATAACATTCTTTTAAATACAATTTTCAATTATATTTTTTATTTTCAATTTCAATTTCAATACCTTACTATTTTTTAGTATTTAGACAACCTAAAAAAAGTCCACTACCTAGGAGCGTCTTCTCCGAATGCCTCACCTCCATCAATAATCCCCCTTTCAAATCTTCACTCCTTCCAATCAATCCCCAACCAGATTCACACAAACTTCAAATTCACCCCCAATCCAATCCCCACAAACCCTAAAAAAAAAAAACAAAAAAAACCCAATTGATGGGCACAATTAGGGTTTCAAAAGAAACCCCAACAAGACAACCAGCCCTTTCTCCACCCCAATCCCTCTCCACCTCCACCTCCCACACAGACACCGCTAATGGCTCCCATGAGTTCAAAATCAGCGGCTACACTCTCTCCAAGGGGATCGGAATCGGAAAGTACATAGCTTCCGATACCTTCATGGTTGGGGGCCACTTGTGGGCCATATATTTCTACCCCGATGGCAAAAGCTCCGAGGATAATGGAACCTATGTTTCATTGTTCGTGGCTTTGGCCAGTGAAGGGACCGATGTTAGGGCTTTGTTCGAATTGTCGCTTTTGGATCAGAGTGGGAAGGGGAGGGATAAGGTTCATAGCCATTTTGGTAGGGCGTTGGAGAGTGGGCCCTACACTCTCAAGTACCGTGGTAGCATGTGGTGAGTTTGCTATATATATTTATATATATACATACATGTATGTACGATTTTTTAGCATCTGATTGCTGAACACTGAATTCTCTCTCTGAAAATATGTTTGGCTTTGAAAGCTGAATTGATGGTATTTTATAATTATACCCTTATTACTGTGATATGTATATCATCTAGTGCGATGAAAGAAAATAATAGGTGCACTATTGGAATAAAGTTTCACAAAAGTTAAATTACGCATTCAGCTACATAGTTGCCTCTCTATGCTGAATGCTGGATTCTAATCTAATTCAGCATTAAGAGGCTAGAAAACAAACGTAAATTATACTTCTTAACACTAAACGAACTTCTTTTCAGCATTTAAGAGGCAAACAAAAACTCTACCTAAATTACTAATAGCTTTCCGTATCTTTTCTAGCTAGCAGGGTGTCAATAGTGGTGGCAATTGTTTGATTCGTGTTATTGCACTTGGCTTAACCCATATCTGTTCCATTTGGCTGGGTCAAGGTGTATTTACATCGGTTATGTTTATCTTGTAATTTGAAACCCTCCCTGTTGAGGGGTGCTCTATTCAGGTGTCATTGACGAAAACATGCAACCCTGAGATAAATTTTCATCAGTCACAAGAATCGAGAAAAACTTCTTTGCACGGCATGAATATCACACCCATTAGCTTTTAAACCTTAGTTTATCATATTAATAAACATTATTCTAAAAATATCCGCCTACCATCTGCTGCCTGGCGTAGGCATGATGGCACTCAGATAGGCACTGTGGGTTGGGTTTTTTTTTTGTCCTATATTGTGTGTTGGCGTTTTCCACACCTTTTTATTTCAAAAATCTGCTTATGGTTATGGTCACACGGAAAATCTTGCTTATGCTTGCGTTAGGGTGGATGTTTGGTTAGCGAACTCTTATGCCTTTTTAAGAAGTAATATTTTATTGCTTATAACAATATAGTTTTGTATTCATAATTTCATATGGCAAAAATAATCGACCACCTGGGCTATGCAGGTGCTAGGTTTAGCCCTCTTGCTTCTTGCCGTACACCTAGTACTTTTTAGGACAAAATGGCCTCCTTTTTCTTTTGATAATTAAAAGAAATTTGGATAATTAAAAATAGCAAGTTTGAAAGGTGTATATAGAGGACAAGTTGTCCACCAATAGAAACTTGATAAATACAAAATACAAAGATTAGTGAAAAAATGCTCGTACGTTGCTCGTCAGATTTCATCACTCGTCAATCTTTCAAATATCCTTGTCAAAACCACCCTGTGGTCCACCTCTCAAACATTTCCATCTTGGGTCCTTATTTTTAGCCATATGGATTCCTTTTTTTGTTCTTCATTGTACTACACAACTGATGACATGCTATTATAAAATCAAAAGGTGAAAGGGGGTCTCCATGTCTGCTACCTCGCTCCAAACTTCCCTCTTGTCTATCATTTTCGGAAACTGAGAAATTTCCAGGAATTAGAGTACTTTATCAGCGGGAACGGATCTTATAAGGGATCTTTGGAAAAGCTTTAAAAACTTATTAGGCATCTGATTTCAATTTCTCTTTTTCCGGGAACTTTCATGTTCCAAAAACAGGATCTTTATCATTTTGGAAATTCCTATAGCTTAAAAAATCTCCGGACATTGAAATTTTTTAACAGTATTTTGGGAAAAAGAATCGAAGGGTTGCTGATAACCTAAAAGTCACATAAATATTTGGAATTCAACATGATTCGACAAGAGATAGATATAGCTTTGTTCTTTGACGGGATCATGAAAAAAGTAAATGACATTTATGTCATGCATTTACTGCTTCAAGTACTTTATGGATTACAGAAATGGATGTTCAAACCTTGCTTGCCCTCAACAGTAAATGCAGTTAATGTTAAAAAATCATCTCTCAATATTCAAAGATTTGTTTCTGAGTTATATTTCATAAACTGATTAGTAGGTATATATTAAATCTCCTTATTAGTTCAGATATACTTTTTTCTCCTATCAAGATTGCCTATATATTTCAATGACAACGACTGTATAAAATTGGTGGATCCACTCAATGTTGCAGGGGATATAAACGTTTTCTCAAAAGAACTGCTCTAGAAACATCAGACTACCTTAAAGATGATTGTCTCTTGGTTAAGTGCACTGTTGGTGTTGTTAATTCACATACAATGGGTCCTAAGATTTACACGATACCCTTGCCGCCATCTGATCTTGGGCAGCATTTTGGGCAGCTTTTAGCGAGTGGTGAGGGCACTGATGTAAATCTTGAAGTTGACGGGGAAACATTTGCAGCACACAAATTGGTGCTTGCTGCACGTTCACCTGTGTTCAGGGCACAACTTTTTGGTCCAATGAAGGACCATGATACCCAGTGCATCAAAGTTGAAGAAATAGAGGTCCCCGTTTTTAAGGTTTGTGAATCTGCTCTCTATCTCTCTCTCTGTGCATCTTCCAGTATATAATATTGCATGTCTATATTTGTTAGCACACATATGAAGGGTGGGAAAATTAACATATTTGTGCATTACAGTGGCTAAACATGCTTAAGATTACTAGTTCACTGTTTTTAAGGTTTTCCATTCTTTTGATTACAAGGGGATTCCCATGCAGCAAAGTAGGGCGAAAATTTGCCATTTTCCCTGTGGTTCTGCAATGTACTTTGAGGAATGATCTTCATGGTTTAGCGAGCTATACTTTTTCTCGATTTTCTTCATGAAAATGTTTCTTGTTTCTGATATGCAAGCACTTTTCGTTATTTCCTGTTGTGGTCACAATCATGGGTATTTTAACAGAACAAAGTTCTACAAAATTTAGGTCCATGAGGAAATTTTTGGTTTTCCTGGGCATGCATTCTTGTAGATAAAATGGTTTAGGAAAAAAAAAAAAATTTGCAAAATTCCATCCATCTCTAGCCCAGTGGGTCTGCTTGCCTGGTGGTATTGGGGATGGAACAATCAAGTCAAAACTGACGCTAAAATTGATTCTGATTCACCTTGCTCTTTTAGGTGTTAAGTTACATATGGATGTATGATTTAGTATTAGAGAGTCCCTTCATTAGGCTCTTCACTATCCATTACTTTCTACAGTTTGTGTTAATGATCAGCTTGAAAATACTAATGATGCATTAATTGACATTTTTACCCCTTTTTGGTACGATGTTTTTGCAGGCGTTGCTTCATTTCATATATTGGGATGCCCTTCCGGACATGCAAGAGTTTGCAGGTCTGAGTCCAAAATGGGCTTCTGCGCTGATGGCTCAGCATCTGCTTGCAGCAGCAGATCGATATGGACTGGAGAGGCTTAGATTGCTCTGTGAGGCTAAACTTTGTGACGATGTTGCTATTAACACTGTGGCCACAACCTTGGCTTTGGCAGAGCAACACCATTGCTTCCAACTCAAATCTGTCTGTCTCAAATTTGTCGCCCTCCCTGAAAATTTGAAAGGTAAAATGGCTAATATTACTTTTGTTTTTCTGAGGCCATTTTTAATACACTGCTCTAAAACTTGGTTCATGATCAGATGTGAGTTAACAGTAGCATACACTCTTAATGGTTCTGTAAATGTAGTGTTCTGATTGGATAATTTATTTTGCCCCATTAATACATCATTTGATACAATGAAGACTATCTTTTTATTTTTCAGCTGTGATGCAGACGGACGGATTTGACTACCTAAGAGAGAGTTGCCCCTCGGTTATAACTGAGTTGCTGGAATATGTTGCTAGGATCAGCGAGCATTCAGTCACTTCATGTGGATATGGGAATGAAACCAACCTTGAAGGCGTCGACATAAATGGAAGGCGGGTGAAACAAAGGATATACTGATTTACGATTAAAACTGTATTTACAATGGCTGGTAAATGCATGATAGTAACTTACCCTCAAACCTGGTAAATTACTGTTCACTTACCACCCATAGTAAATAATGGTTTTGCTGATTTTACTATTACCTGTAAGATTTGTTCACATATATTGTGCCCAGCAGTGATTTGTTTGTTGTTGTATTGTATTACCTTCTGGATACTGGTGAATCTTGTTTCAATAATTGGTATATTTTGATCTAAAAGCCGAATTGAGTTCTTTTTAATTCATGTCTTTAGTTTTTTTGATGGATATTTTTGTTCATTTTTTGTAGCTCCACCATTTTTTTTTATAAACTGACCAACTTACCCACTTCTTCCAACCATAGCTAACCTAACCTCTTTACTCTCTCTCTCTAAAACATCAAGAGTATTAAAGGGGGTTCTGAAACGGTTTCATAGTACCATCTTTCTTCCATTCCTCAAGACTAGGCATGCTAGATGAATATGCAGAGATGAGTGGGCAAATTGGGCTCAAGTTGTTTATGATCGATACGTTGCTAGCTTATGTATACTTTTACTACCAGAACTCACAATTAACTTTTATTTTCAATCTTTCATTTTATCTTGTTTGACAGGTTTATTCCCAGGATCTTCGATGCAACTTCTGTTGACAAATGAGCCACAGAGAGATGACAGTTTCAGAGATTCAAAGATCGTAGCTGAATACAAATATTGAAGATGCCCATCATAGCCCTCACGGGCGGATTTAGGGGGGATTGAGCGGGGCTATAGCGCAGTCCAAGTTTTTTTCTTCACTATTACTCATAAAATTGATGTAGTTGTAACCCAGACCAATATAAAGTTAATATCTTAGTTAATTATTTGCGGAAAGGATATATTTTACAGTATGGCCTGTGGCTCAGATGGTAAACTTCCTATCTCAAATGCGTTTTGAATCCCTTCCCCCATCAGACCCTTTTTCTTGGCTAACCGCTTTGTCCGTTCTTATTCTCCTTGTCTATCTCATTTTTCTCCTACCCCTTTCTTTTCTTTTCTTTATGTTCTTTTTGGATATTTATAATTAATTTCAAATGCTAATTTAGGTTAAATTTATGACTAACCTTAAAATATTGATTAAGATCATTTATAGTATAAAGGTTGATAGATTCAAATTACTCATTTAAGATGATACAATCTGCTTATAAGTGGTTAGTGTAACCTATATATTAAAGGGTTCGTGTTCAATTTGCCGAGATTAATTAATCAAGTCATATTCGGGTCGGCAGTAAAGGTGTTTTGATACCTGACCCTTGAAAAAGAATTGCAAGCCCTACTTTCAAGTCCATTTTGGGAAGGTTAGTGCCTCTGGTACAATGTAACGAGTATACTTATATCAAGATATTTTTGCGTATTTGAAACTAAAGAAAATGGCTAATTATTTATTTTATAAACGAAATTCTGTAACTCTTTTCAGAAGTGGTGGAACATTTTAAAATAACAATATTTGGCCGTTAAGTTGGATTGATCACCCTCTATTAAGAAAGCACGAGCATATGATAGACGAGAGATTTGTCACTTGCAACAATAAAATTCACCTTACAAGAATCCTGAATCCGTCCTGATTGCCTTAAAATATCGACTACGATTTACAAAAATCCTTTATCCACCCTTGCCCTAGAAATCATGAACCCACCCCTTACAAGATTTTGCAAAAGCAACCCGTAATTTAGACAGTCAACAAATTTGACTTGTATACAAATAAGTAGGTAATATGAATCCGTCCCAGAGCACAACTGGTAGTGATTTTCCTCGAGACAATTAAGGAAAATCAACCAAGTAAAGTGTACGACAAATTTCAAGGAACCACCAAGATGTTTGAAGATACCTTGAACTGAAAATGATGCAAGTTAAAAGCAATATTCACTTGTCTTTTTAACAACTACAAGCTAGCTAAACACAAATTGATAATTGTAGCAAATATGTTTCTTACAGTTCATTGGCAATGTTATTTGTAGACTTTCTTTTCCGCCTCCTCATTATTTTTAGTACTTAACAATATAAGTGTTAAAAAACTTTCATGTCTAACAAAGAATGAAATGGAAAAACCTGAAACAAAGAAGTGAATGACAAACATTACATTTCCACCTCTTCTCAGGTTCAGATCTTCGCGCCTCCAAATCTTAGATCTAGATGAATGATACATCAACGGCCAGGAGAGCCAATGCAAAACACTTTCTACACTCCTAAATCAGCGGTTATATATTTATGTCACAAGCATCATTAGCAAACACGCACCAAATGCATCAGTCCTTCCCAAGCGTCTGATGAAAATATACAGTCAGAAGTCAAACGCCAGTCCGCAATCCACCAATCATAATGGTGATCAATACCACTGACTACCACTGGGTCCACCTTGAGCAGCAGCCACTTTCCTTGGCACGTATGGAGGCTTTGGCTGCAATCCGTTCGATCCTTCAACGATGCTATCTTCTCCCCTTTCGGTTTTATAAGGCGGGTTCCTTCTCGGGTACGAAGAAGTAGGAACAGGTGGATTTCTAACCACTCTTCGCTGTTCAAGAGCCTCTGCTCCACAGTTGTTGTAACGCATCACTGAACCAACCGCACCAACCGCTTTTCCAGGCCTTGCGGAGCCTGCTGTAAAAGCCATTACTTATCAGACCGTGTGCCATCCCAGCAGAGAAGTGTAAAGGGTAACTTTAATTGTAGCTTAATGCCTAAACTCAGGCTCTGAATTATGTAAATAAGGAGATATATTGTCAAAAATAATTTAAATGTACACAAAGGCGACGGGATGTAGTTCACTGATGGTATTCATTGTTCCTCTGTTGTAATAAATCTCTAATGGACATAATTTTGAAAACTAATAATCGATGCATATCTTAAGATGGATATGCTGTAGATTGTAGAATTGGAAATGGTAATATCTCGAACAAATTCAGTAGTGAGATGGCACATCTATATTATAAAACACAAAGTTTGATTACACTATTCCTTTCCAAAAGTCCCCTGATCTAACGATCCATATTGAGTATAATTGGTGTATGATCAATCTTAGGCCTCAGACGTGATCTCTCCTCTCATTGAAACATCAAATCAATACAATAATACTCACACACAAAATATACACCTAACAAACTACTCTCCTTCCCCTTTTCGTTCTCGTCAACTTTTTTTAAGAACTTTAAATTGCCATAACTTTAAACTCAAAAATCAAATTCTAATAAAATTAATATTAATTTTTTTGAAATCTATTAATCAATATCTATATTCTATAAAACAAGATTCATTGTGAATATAAAATTATATAAAAAATTCCAAAACCAAAGATAGTCTTCGCTGATCCAATGTTCAGATGTTTTGTAGAGTGATTTTTTTATGTCTTTTGTACAATGAGCTTATATAAATATATATTTGGGCAACTACTTGGCATTGGGTATGTGATTTTGCATTTAGCGTCGCATAACAATTATTTATTCTCTAACCATAAAGTAGTTAGTTTTATCGCGAATGAAGTTTGTATTCTTTAATCGAATTTTAATTTGTACCCTTATTATTTGGCATGCCATTTTACATGGTACTATAATTTTAACAATTTTTTTTTTTATTTAATCATGCCTTTTGGCACGGACAATACCTAGTAGCTTCTGGAGAAGATAAATTCAGAGAGAATCTTCTTACATGGTTTGAACAAATATGAGTTGGATGGAAAAAGAAAAGTAATATATATATATATATATCTATATTATAAGGGAAGGAAAGGTCACATCACCCAATTATTTAATCAATGGCTTAGATTTGTTCTAAAAAATACACATAAAGTGTTAGCCTTTGGATGTGAATTTTTTTCCTAAAAACATCACATCACCACACTAATGGCCAAGATTTATTTAAAACAACACAAAAAAATTTGAACCCTTAGATGTACTTTTAAGATATATATTAAATCAAAAAAGTCAACATTTTTTTCTCTCTAATATTCTACCAATCTACTCTCTCCCCCACTTTTCTCTCTCATTAATTTTTTTAAAAAAATAAAAAAACATTAACTTTAAATGCAAAATCTAAAAATTATTAAAATAATCATATTTAAAATTTATTAATCCATACCTATAAAATAAAATCCATACCTATTGTAACCCACTTTTCTCTATTTAAACATATTTATTCTTCATATATTTACATTCAAATCTAATTTTTCCTTGAGTTTAAAAATATAAAAAAGATATATGTTTTTATTTAATCTTTTACAAACTTAAATAGTTTATTTTATTTTATTTTAAAAATACATATTACTTTTGTAAACCAATGTTACTACCAATGGTACCATATATTTACAATTAAAATTTAAAACACATTACTTTTGTAAATCAGGATTACTACCAATGGTGCCATCTATTTATAATTAAAATTTTATAAATTTATAACGTCATTGTAAATGATGGAATATTAATTTTTATATATATTGGTGAATGATTATTAACCCATCCCGACCTTAATGAATTGGTAGAATTTAAGCTTATCATAAACGGTGACACTTCGAGTTTTTCAATTAAAAACCACATCAATTTGGTCGGGTCAAATATATCCTCCCCCCACCCCCGTGCTTGATAGTTATATAGGTTGTGTATACAGTTTTCTTAAAATATGTTTTAGATTGCACGCTATTTAGGTATTATGTATTTTTTGCTCAATCTAACTGTAAATTTTTTTTTACGTCGCCGTGCCGTTCGGCACGGGCAATACCTAGTATATAATAAGGGAGAAAGGTTTTTCAATCCTAAGAATGTATAAGGGATAAAAGATCTAAGGGCTGAGATTAAAGATGCCTTTCAATGGTTGAGATGAATGTGGGATGAAAGATTGGAGGGCAGAGATTAAAGATGCCTTTTCAATGGTTGAGATGAATGTACAGGGGACAAAAAATTGGAGGGTTGAGATGAAATACCTTTTTTTAAGGAATGATGTATAAGGGTAAAATGAACCCATAGTGCCTTTGGCACAAGTTAACACTAGTGATCAATACTAAGGGAACACAATTATGTAGCAGATATAAGATCAACGGAACAAGTCTTTATTGAGTGTATTCTGCCTCTTGCTTGGTCATTTTCGTTCACTATTTACCTGAATGTGTGTATTTGAGAGAGAGAGAGAGAGAGAGAGAGAGAGAGAGAAGGTGCAGTCATCTATAAAATGTCTGTAAAGAAAATGTGGGAATGAAGTCACTAAGGTAGGGATGGTACCGCAAGAAGCAAGAATCAATCCGAGATGTACACATATGACATACCTTGGAGTTGGAGAGGAGGTTTTGTGGTTGGCATCCCAAAAGGCTTCTTGTCCATTTGCGGCTTCTCAACGTCATTGATGGAACATTTAGATAGATTATTGGTGACCTCTGCCGAATTTTGTGCCGATTCATCTGAGTATAATACACATGGCCTGCATCTAAAGCTTTATATATAAGTCACATGAATGATTCAAAAATGGGGGTTGGGGGGAAGTTAGGATCAACTATGCTTAAGGTTTAAAAGTAGAGCACAACGGAGAAAAATTAGCTAAAGACCAGTACCTGGGCAATGAGGATGCGTGTTGCCTCTCCGGTGGAGCAGCAGCAGCTCCACCCTTTCCGTAGTGCTCCTCAAGGTAAGCAAATTGCTTCTTAAATTGGTCAACAGCACTGCAAAGGGCAAAAGCCGGGGGGGAAGGGAATTATCATGTTTATGTATTTTCTGAAGGAACTTAAACGATCAAAAGTTCAACGGCGTTCAATATGATGAACAAAATACAAACAAAAATTTGCAAGGGAAAAAAAAACCCATCCACAAAGTTTCACTTACAGTTGAAGGAAAAAACATAAAGAAAATGGAACTACTTTTTTTTGAGGCAGTGAGGGTTTCAAATTTCAATACCTTGGATACATGAACCCTGTTGGTTCTGCTCCATCCAAGAACTCCTGCAACATTTTTGGATGGTATTCAAGAATCTCTCTATATATCAACTCTCTTACATCTTCCTTCGTAACCCTTCGTCTCTCAAATTCAAATTCCATCTTTGTGACTGGTTGGGCAGAAGGCTCCCGTTCAACCTTGGCCAAATTTTTAAAGTACGGATCTTGAAGAGCCTGGAACCTCACAAGACAATATGCACAGTTAGAACATGCATTGTACAGGGTAAGATACTCTGTCCATCTCAATCAAGAGTACAATTCCATTTTGAGACATCTCAAATTAAGGGTCCCATTTCTAAATTACGCGGTAACTCATGCGATATACAAAAGCCAACATGTATTACAATGGTTCTAGGCGGTAACTCAGAGAGGGACTCTTGATTATAAAAACTATACATATTTTACCTCTTCAGCAGAAGGTCGATCCTTGGGTTCAAAAGCTAGCATTCTTTCTAACAAACGAAGTGCTAGGGGATCAACATTCGGAAACTTCTGGGAGAAAGGAACTGGCCTTTTCCTCCTCATACTGCTTAAATATCTCCTAGCCTTCTCGTTTCTTATCTATACGAACAAAATATACAGTTGAGCAATGAAGTAACTAGAAAGATGGTAACATATGCAACAGAGTGAAAGTGAGTGAAAAACCAACCCTGCCTATTGCTTCAGCGGATGGTGTTCCCAAAAAATCGGTCATCAGGTCCAACTGATGGACTACATTCTTCCCAGGAAAGAGCGGTTTTCCAGTTAAAAGCTCTGCAAATATGCAGCCAATGCTCCATATATCGATTGCAGGTGTGTACTAAACAAAATAGATTGAATAAAAAATATTAAGTTGACAATACAGTTATTGGGAAAACAGAGATATAAAAGTCGCAATAGTTAACGAACCTTAGAGAAAAAGGATCCACACAATTCAGGAGCCCTATACCATCTTGTTGCAACATAATCCTATGAAATACATCAAATGGATACAATAAGCATCAAGGCATATAAAGAAATCCTCTGCTATTTAGAGCCTCTAACTCCTAAAAGTTCCACAAGAGAAAAAAATGAATTCACTTCACTAGATTAAGAGATATACCGTCCAAAATATAGCTGTAGGAGTATCATTAAAGGCAACTCTTGCAAGACCAAAGTCGCATATTTTCAGTTTGCAGTCCGCGTTTGCTAAGATATTTTTGGGTTTTAGATCACGATGGAACACATTTGCTGCAAACCAGTGCATCAATAATCAGTACTTGATCCTAATAGTATATTTACAGAAAATGGAGTTAGATTACAAGATTGCAGTAACATATACCTGTGTGTATGTATTTTAAGCCTCGAAGTAACTGATAGAGAAAGAACTGATAATGTTCTGGTGTCAAATCATCATTTGCTTTAATAACCTGGTGCAAATCAGATTCCATGAGTTCGAAAACAACATAAATGTCTCTGAATTCCCTTCTTGAAGGAGGCAATAGGATGTGCTTGATTTCCACGATATCTGGGTGACGAAGGAGCCTAAGAAGCTTAATCTCACGAAGGATTCGAGTTGCATCAGAAACATGTTCGAAAATGTCATTTATTTTTTTAATGGCGACCTTTTCCCCAATATGTGTATCGTAAGCAGAGCAGACAACTCCATAGCTTCCTTTACCAATTACTTCCTCTATTTTATACCTACTGCCTTCACCGTATTCGGTGAAAAAGTCTACATCCGCTGGTGCCTGTGACAAAACACCGAAAAATTTAGCATTATTGACATTATATGATGTGTTCAAATACCCCACTCAAATTTTTCTTGAATAAAAAAATTGTAGGGTTAACAATGGATTTTCCACAGACCAAAAGTTCCATTGTCGACCCCAAGAGTTATGAACAGAAAGGCTTGTGAAGATCTATAAACAAATTGAGAACAATTCTCCTCTAACAGATTGAAAACCAACGGTTAAAAAAGTCAATGCCCTATACAAGACTATGTATGTTAACTTTCACATGGCAAATGCATTGAAGAGTCCACAACCCAGATTCAAAGAAGACAAAAGCGTGTGGTGTAAAAGTGGATAGAGAAACATACCGTAATGATCAAATCAACCCAACCCCATAAACAGAAATTATTCCCACAAAACAACAACTTGTTCAGAAAGAAACCCCCAATAGCTATTCTTGTTGTCAAATAGAGACCCCAAACAATCAATTTACCAATTTAGACACAATTCTCGAGTACCCAATAACCAATTACAACTTCACATATACACAATTTTCTTTAGGTGTGTATATTATATACAAACAGAAATATAGAAAAAATAAGAGGAAAAAAATACCTTTCTTCTTTGATCAGGTTGCATCTCAGCAAAAAAGCATAAAAATCCTCCAATGCAACAAATTACAAAGGGGGCACTTGAAGCTATTGGTAGATTGCAAACTTACCCAGCTGCTATAAACACCACACCTCCACAAAAGAAAGTAAAAGTATCTCAGATCAAAGGAGCTGTACAAAGATCAACTACAAATCTAACTGGGTATTATAATGGGAGCTTAAAGAAAGAGAGAGTTGAAAATTTTTTAAATGGGTAAATAAAGCTTAGTTGAGGGGCGGAAGGATCTAGAGTTTTAGCTGGAAACGATAGTTTCCCTAAAAAATTACGCTAAAAAATTGGGGGTTTGGATTTAAAGAGGACGATGATATATATGTATGCAGATTAATAGGGGGTAAGTATGAATAAAGCATAAAAATGGGTTTTCCTGCTATATGGGAAGCGTGTAGATTTGGGGGGGAGAGAGAGAGAGATGTCAATGAAGCTTCGGATCTAGAGAGAGACAGAGAAAGAGGTGTAAGAAAGAGAAATGGGGTTGTGGATGTGTGTGCTTCCTTTTAGACTTCAAGTTGAGAGGTCGGGAGAAGAGGAGAAATAGAAAGAGAAGTGAACAAGAAGAGACGAAATGTTAAAAATGCTTCACTTTATTATTGTTATATCCACAATAACTGGGAAAATGTCTGGACTCCAAAAGGAGAAAGAAGAGGGTACGTGTTTTAAAGTTACTAGTACATTTTTTTTTTCAAACGCAAATGTTTTTTTGAATATAAATAATTTAAGATTCATATTATCCTTATTAAAATTGGAGTTTGAATTTTATATTAAAGTGTAAATTATTTTTAGGTTTATGAAATTAAAAAATACTAAAAATCCAGCACAGTTACTAAAAATTTTATGCAAATTTTTTTGGTGGGAAAAGTTTTCCCGTAAAAAAGTCGTGAGAAAGTTCTCAATTATTTGTAAATATAATTACTAATATCTTTTTATTAATATTTTATTTATTTGTTACGTTAATGATTTCTTAAACCTTATAAAAATTATGATTTTTTTACTGTTTATTATTTCATTTTCCTATTTTATTTCCAAACAAATAAAATGACATTTGGCTATTCTAAAGTTAGTACAATAATTATAAAAATAGTAACTTCTATTTGATAAAGTGTTTGCTAAAAAGTTGATACCCTTTTTAATAAAAATTGAACCATTGAATTTAAAATTAAATTAAAATTTCACAACCTTCTCCACCGTGGTTATTTATTTTTCTTACTGTTCCCCATAGAAGAAAGTGATATAAAGAGCCTAAAGAGGTCCACTAATAACAAACAAAACTATTGGACGAAATGAAAATCATGGTAACACTACTCTTTATTTATTATTTTTTTGAGCAGCCAGTGCACTTGAAAGTGTTGAGCAATTCGACTTTTGTGATGGCTTGATTTCAAGAATTATATATTTTTTCTTCTGTTGGATCTTATGAACGCTTTATATTATTGATTGATTTTTTGTTCAAGAAAAGCTTAAAATATTTAATATTAAACACTTCATTGCCCCACGTAAATTTGTGTAAATGTTTTGATTCCTGTGTATTTTTGCGTTAATTTGAGTATATTCCACCTAACACTAGATTCATCCAAATCATTAGCTGTCAACTTGAAATACTCAGCCATCAAAACCAATTACTTCAAATTTGGTAAATCATAGAACTCAAAATGAGTATATTTTATATTTTGAGTAAATTAATCATGAAAATTAAACCAAGTATTAAAAAATGACAAAAAAAAAAATTTACATCATATAATACTTGTAATAGTAGATTCAAATACTATATCAAGTGGTAAAAATGTAACAATTTAGGCTTGCAACTAAAGTTTTATTTTTTTTCACCATGTCGCCTCTCCCTTATTAGATTTTATAATCTACCACTGCTTATATTAAAATAAAATAAATATAACGGTAAAAGATTTTCTTCTTCGGTTTGTAGGAATTAGTATTCAAATTGATGACACAAAATTAATTTGACTCAAAATCATATCACCGTAGACCCAAAAAAACAAAAAATCATATCACGAAGCCCCATTCAAATATGTGGGACAGTAGGCGGTAATTTGTGCTTTGACCAGCTACGAGCTTAATTAGTACCACTTGGTTGGATTTTTGTTGCCTGTTGCTGATTTGTCTTTGTACACCTTACCGTTGAAATAACAACAAAAATAAATAAATTATGTATTAACCATGAAATATTATTCAGTCCCCTTCAAATTAAAATTTTACTTTCCCTTTATAATTTACAGTAACTTCTAAAGAAGAATTAATCTAAAATTAAAAACAACAGTATAGTTAACCAGTCAATTAAAAATAAAATAGAAAAAAAGAAAGTGAATTTTTAATTTGTCGGTTAGTTAACAAGTTAATTAAGGGTAAATGGATTTTCGATCTAGACTTAAACTCCAGTGATAAAATATGTCAGTGTTTATGTAAAACGCACAAAATTCAAACTTATCTTCGGGCCTTTAATTTCCTACTCAAACGATCCGAACATATTATTATGTATGAAAAAATATACGTGTACCTATAATTTTGAGAAAGATAGATGTAGGTAATAATTGATAAGATTATAAGAGATAAGTAGACGATAGGAGATGGACAATGACTACTGAGATTTTATTAGATCAGCCACAATAAACATTAGTCAATTAAACAAAAGGAGAAACTAAGTATCAATTATGATAGTGGTAGATAATATAACGAATTCAAGAAAGTGTATATACAAGGGGAAGATTTTTTTAGGCAGTGTCTGTAGTAATTTTTGCGCAATTAATTATTTTTCACAATTTAAATTATATTTATTGTTGATCACATAATATTTTTTATACCGTCAAAATTTGAGAGTTTTCAATAAATTCAGCTGAGCCAATGTGATTGTTACAATTAAGGGGATAATGGATGATTTCAGTGGGCAAATTTATGGAGGATATGGTGTGATAAATGTTAAATAATGAAATCACAGATATTCATTCAACTTACATTAATTAGTTGATGTCTTTCACAAAATCATAAATGATTTGGATCAATAAGCAAAAAAAACAAAAAAAAATCTTGCCCTATGATATTTATATTTCATCTTTTTACAATTAAAAGAGCTTATGTGCCTATGAAGTCCTCCGTTTCGGTCTCTCTCCTTCCATTGAAGAGGGTCTACAATCTTTTTCAAACATTAATAATAAACCCATTGATATCTTTAGATTTGAGGATTTTTGAATCAATTTTTAGATTTGTGAGATTTCCATTCAGTTTTTGTTTTCTTTCTTATAGGACACACAGATCTTCCTTGAATAACATGAATCGGAGGCGGATCATATTAAAGTTCAAAACATCTAACTCATAATTAATTTGTCATAGGTAGAGTAGCATCTCCATCATATATATTGATTTGTGATGATTTATTTTCCCGATGTGAGATTTTTAGTCTCAACAGATTTGTCTTTTGAATCGAGATCTAACTAAAAGTTATGAAGTTCCATACTTGCTCGTTTGGATATTTGTTTATTTATTTGCTTTTATTTTTACCTGTTTGTGTTTTGACGTTGATGAAGGTTCATTTAGTTGAGCTCTTTTTGGTGGCATTTAGTATTATGGGATTTGTTTTATGGGTAATTATCTTTAATCCTTTTCTTTTCCAATTTTTTGCTTGATTTTGTAAAATCCTAAAAGAAATATTTCCGTTTTTTTAGATCATTTCCCTTTAATAACACAAGGGGTCTAAAATGGTAAGGTACCCCGCGGCCCCAATTCTTTTTCAAAGATATAATTCGGGCGGGTTTATACGTTCGAGATCCAACTCATATAACTTGATTAATAGCAATGTAAGAGGTAGTAAGACAATGGCTAAATATACTAAGACGATGTGTAATACTTTCCTTATCATTACGTCATTACCATGTCCAACTAAATTAACTAATTTCGTTCGACTGTCTTGGACATCCAAACCTCA
This sequence comes from Lonicera japonica, assembly GCA_021464415.1. NCBI lineage: Eukaryota > Viridiplantae > Streptophyta > Magnoliopsida > Dipsacales > Caprifoliaceae > Lonicera > Lonicera japonica. Next base: position 46,763,616 of record CM038468.1, on the reverse strand, counting down.
TAATTTTGCTTTTACTCAAAATCATTTTGAAAAAAATTAGTCACCATAATTATGTATCACCTCAATTTAGAAGAACAACATATAATATGTAGTCAAAACCTATTACAGTTATATAAAGAGACGAATGACATTTCGCCTATAATTAATTCAAATCACACAACTATTGTATAGACTAAGGTCTCGTTTGGTTCACGGAAGGAAAATCAACTCTCTTATCTTTCCTATGGAGGTGGGAAACTAAATTTCTTGCCAGATTTCCTTTATTGTGTTTCGTAAATATTTAGATAAATGTATTATTGTCTAAATTTTTTGTAATAAATGCTTGAAAATCACATGGGAAAATCAATCCCATGTGTTTTAAAAGAAATGGTTTACCCCTTACTTTCCTCTCTCCCGGGGAAGTGTTTCCGGAATTTGTGCTTACCAAACAAAGGAAATGAACGACTTTTTTTTCCCGAGTACTAAAATTCGTGAACCAAACGAGACCTAAATGTAAATGTAGTTTAAATGCGTAACATTGATGATATCAAAATGTTGTGCCCACCGGCACATGGGTTGGGCCCAGAGCATTAACCGAGTTCGTCAATCTGCACACATAGTAACGATATTATCTCTAACTTAAACACTTTTTGCCACAGGTGTGGAATTTTATCTTTAAAAGGTCTCGACAAACTAGGTTGTTGAGTTTTACAATTTTTTTCATGTGGGATCAATGGTCTTGTTATGCCCACCGGCACATGGTTCGGGCCTAGTGACGCGATCCCTCTGATACTAATGACACCAACCCGGATCGTCTTTTCTAGCCAGGCTAATGGATCCTTGACCCGTAGTCTACAAACAAACTAAAACCTTGGAATCACGCGTAAGATGGAAGGCGAAAACCTCAACCCAATACTTAAAAAAGCGTGAACCTTGGTATAATGAATGATGCCACAATCTAGTGTGGTTGCTAGATTGATAAGTCAAGAACAATTGAATTTATTCAATTCAACATGTTCATAGAGAACACAAAGAGAAAACTCTCAATTTCATTAATCATCAAAACTATCTTAATAATAATAAAACAATAATGTGCATCTTTTAAATAGGAATAAACAAATCCTTAATCCTAATTCAAAAAGGAAAGTACTTCCTACTTAGAAAAAGGAAAATAACTTCTAGAATAATCCTAATATAATAAGAAAATTAATAATAAAAATAATAAGGAAACTTATTCATAAAGAAAACTACTAATCTAATTCCTAATTGAATAATGAGACTCAAGAAGCCATATTAATTTAAAAACAACTTAAATTAATATCTTCTAGATTATTCCAATGGCCTCCTTGCGGTTTTAACCTCTTGAACTTCCACACCTAGTCTTTAGGAACCCCATGGAATGCATAATCATCATTTAAGCTTCTTACATAAAGCATTTGAAATTCTATGGAATTTCTTTTGAATTTTCATACTTTATCCTTGTAATTCATCATGTGTGGATCTTCATTTAGAATGCCATGAATCACCATAGTTGAATAGAAACTGGAGCTAGACCGGATCATATCACCTAGGGCACTAACCGGGCCCGTCGGTCCGCGCACATAGTAATGATTGATATTATCCCTAACTTAAACACCTTTGGGCTATATGTGTGAGGTTTTATCTTTAAAAGGTCTCATTACTAAGTGGTGACAGTCTTCCACTTATATACCCATATTGAGTTCTATAATTTTTTTCATATAGGATCAATGGTTTGAGCCAATCATTCTCAATACAAAACTATTAGCATTGTTGCTGTAGTGCTAACCCACTCTAAACCAAATAATACCACAATGCGAAGGGATGCAGAAACAATCTTTGTTATTATAATTGAAGTCATACACCACAAGCAATAAGCAATTGAAATAATTGTGTAAAAATAAAGAAGAAACAACCACTAACAAAACACAAACAATTAAGACGATATCAACTAAACTTGCAACATACTAATCCACCGAACGATAGTTTCTCTTAATCATTGGGTCAAAGAGTACCCAAATTACAAGTAGAATATCTCTTTCTGAACTCTCCTAAAGAAAACCTCCTTTTAACTCAACTCAAGAAGCTAATATTTGCTCTTACAATTCATTAAAAGCAAAATTAGATAAATATTTATACTTAAGGATTGCATGGCTGTCCCGCAAATCGAGCGTGGCACCTGAAGTAATTTTACTAGCTTACTGGAAAGTAGCACATCGATCCTGCATCATTTAGGATCGATGTGTGGCACACACTAGTGAGGTGGGGAGCTACTTTATCAATGCACACACTAGTGAGGTTGGGAGCCTACTTTTCCACAGTTACAAGTAACTGGTCAAAGCACCATAGTTCAAGAGTGATACAAGAAAACCACTCTATCTAAAATTTGACTCCTCTTTAACATCCTTAATTAAGTTCAATTTCCTAGCTTGGATGCATGGACTCTAGTTCTAGTTGAGAGTTAAATAAATCATTTTTTTTATGAAATTTGATGGATGATTTTTATAATGTACAAATCATTTTCACAATATTTCATCAAAAAATCAAACCAGAAGTGGGTATATATATAAATTTCATCTAAATGTTTATTTTCATGTATTGAAATTTTAGATGATCATCTTAACCACTTCTAAATTAAATCTTTTGATAAAATTTTGTATATATGATCTACGAATTATAAAGGTCATTTACATCAAGTTTTATAAAAAAAATATATTTGTTTATCTCTTAAACTAAACCATACTAAAAGAAATTAAACCAAAAGATAATATAGAAAAGTCAAATCTGATATTGCAAAACAATGATAATAAGTGAAAGACAATCAAAAGGGCTCCTCCATATCATAGTAAAATGAAGATGAAAACATTGTAAAAGGAGTAATATATAGCACACAAAAAACTAGAAACACAAAATGAACATAGTTGGTTGGACCAATCAGATGGTACTTGAATTTATTTTAAAATAAAATACTTAAAGAAAGGTCTAAGTTATAATCCTTTTCACAAACAAAGAAAAACTCCACTTCATTTTTAATGAAACTCGAACTTTAAATCTCCAGATTTGTGTGAACACTTTTACCAATAAATTAACTAATTTAGTAACTGCAAAATCATTTTTGTATATTAACTTTTTCAATGAATATATATACCATTATTTGTTGTAAAAAACTTTCAAGGGTTGATAATTATTTAGTCATGTAAAATTTGATCGTATCATCTTAATCTCAAAATATATTTAATTTGGGGGCTTCCCTTTTAATATATATATATTAAATTTTATAATGTCATCTACATGCAAGGTTTACACATGTTTGGAGTGATGTCCAACTTTTATTGTCCGTGTACAATTTGTCTTTAAATCTTGGGATCATTAGCGGAATTTCTTTTCTTGTTAAATTTTTGTCATAGGGTGTTAAGAGATTATTTTACGCACCTCGACTAATTTCAATGCATAAAATAGTGGTCAAGTCAGTCGTTAGGGTATTTTTATAACTACCGAAACTCAATTTAAAGAACTTCTAGTTAAATTAAAAGTTAAAACCAATGCAACACCACTTATGTTAACGGAATTCTAAAACCCCTAGAGCTCTTCTACGCATTGCTTTGAAGTATTTAGGGCTTTTACCATGGCAAATTGTATCCCCACAAACCCACAAACAAACAGTAAAAGAAAAAAAAAAATCATGGCAAATTGTGTGACATAGTTTAAGGAACGTGACGATAATGATGTTCGTACGAAAGAGCCTTTTGTGTTGATTAAGCTTATTTCCTGGATGGATCTTGACCATCCATTTTTGAGGGCCACTAGCCATTTGCTTAGTGGACCTTACCAACATATTTAATTTTTGATTTTGTTGTCATTTGCAACAGCACCTTTTTGACATCCAAGTTTATTTTCTTATTACCTTTTTGTTTCTTGAACTTATTCGGACAATAACCATCAGTAAGTAAGTTGCTGAATAGTAACGCACTAAGATTAGATTTGAGTTAGACTACAAGTTTCTTAGGTTGAATTTTGAGAGTTACAAAAGAACAAAGATGTGAAAACTAGCCGATACACACTATAATATTAGAAAATATATATTTGAACCAAAAAAAAACTTATTTTGACAATTAAATATGGGTAATGAATTTAGTACTTTACAAAAAAAATATTTTAACTATTTAAAATTATTTTTAGTCACAAAAAGTGTCTTGAAAAATTTATATAAAGTGTCACTGAAAATGATTATAGAGTATTAGAATATTTTTGTATAATGCTAAAATCGTCACCTTTAAATAAGAGTAATATTATTGTCAAAGTAATTATGTATACCATAACAATGCACAACTTTACAAGAAAAATCAGGTCCATTCATAGATGGTGAAACACCAATAGAAGGAAGCAAAAAACCAAGACAAAACAAATATATATATATATATATATATATTTATTATATATACTTTATTTTAATTTAAGGGTAGTCATATTACTAATTAATATTCTCTTTATTAGAATCTAATATTATTTTAAAAAATCATACTGTATTTTTTTAAAGTCGTTAATACAGTTAAACCACATTTACATTAAATGCATGACTAAACTTGCTTCACCGTAATATGATTTAATCAGTTGCATGGCCAAACATATTAACACGTTATTAAGATGGCAAATACAGCACATTATGTAAGTTTAGCCAGAGGAATTGTCAAATAAGAAAGAGAATACCCATATACTCATTATTGGAGAGAGAGATTATAATGATGTACGCAACTAATTACATGTGCTTTGTTCTCAATCATCTAACTTATAAAATAAAAATTGATAAAACAATACAGAACAGGGAATAGAAACATAAATTAACTAAAACTAGATGATATTACAAAATAAAACCAACTTTAATTTATCCATACGATTTTTATAAAAACTACACAATAACTGTATAGCTAGTATAGATAAGCTATTTTTATCGCAATCCATGTTATTGTTTTGTAATGTAAATCTAGGTACTCCTATTAGATTGAAAGAGAAAGGTCAGAAGTTGTTTGCAAATCATCCACTTATTTTGTTTGAGAAATATTGACCCAGTTATGTTCCATATACAAAAGTTCAAACCCGAATAATTACGTGGATCAAGCCGTGGCCTATGGTTCGGCTTGAATAAATAAATACACATACCCACTATACTGGATATATGGATTTATAATAAAGATCAGTCCATTAAAATCGGCAATCTCTTTCAGGCCTCTTATGACCCAAAGTCATTTACATTCTACAATGACCCAAGCCGTAGGCCCATTTTCCAAAATATCTAGACATAATAAGTTAAAACGGTGTTATATCAAACAAGTAACTATACAAAATAAGGCAGAAGGAATCCTCTTCAAGAATACATTGTTGGTTACCTAATCTCATATGTACTACCATATTAACAACCATATTAGCATTTATTACCATGTCTAATTCTTGTATCCAACCTCCTATATACTCATAAGAAAATTACTATTAGATTAGGGCACCCCTAAACCTCTATTGAGAGAAATACAAAATTACTTGCTGCCGTTTTAATTTATTTGTCTTTTATTCATTCACACATGAGTCTTATTTAAATCCAAAAAATTTAACTAAAGTCGAGCATAAGTAGATAATCCGCAATAAATATATAGATCATAATTCACAATTGAGTCCCACAGTAGCGTTGCCTAGTCTGCATCCCCAATGTGACCTAACATGCACGACCTTGATTTTAATTTCACATTGAGTGGATTGTTCTGATTTAATTTTCATCTTTCTCAGTATACTTCTCTTTCAAATTAAATGCCGATTATTTTCTTGAGATGATTTAAAAAATGAAAATTGGAAAAATTATTTTTGTTTAAAAAATATATAACTGACGTACCAAATTATTTGATAGTAATTTTTTATTTTATTTGTAAGTGCTATTATATTAGAAAGAAATAGTGTATTCTCAAAAAGTAGTGAATATTAAACATGAATATTTAATTTTAAAAGGAGGGATATCTATATCTAACTATATAATAAGGAGAAATGGTTTTTAAATTTTATATTCTATAAATGGTAAAAAAAATGTATGGCTAAAATTTATGATATTTTTTGAATGATCGATAATGCGGCACAGATTTACAAATTAGTCTATATAATAAGCGAGAAATGTTTTTAAATTTGGCAATGTTATTAACTCTCTACAAAAAATACTATAACACTTCAAAATCATTTTTAGTGACAAAAAGTGTTCCAAAAAATCAATATAAAGTGTCACTAAAAATAATTTTGGAGTGTTAAAATACTTTTGTGAAGTATTGATATCATTACCCTTTAAATTTTAAAAATTTATAAAGTATAAAAAATTGTGTAAAATTAAATGTGTGTTTTTTTAAAAAAAATTATTAAAGTACTTTTGGCGCAGATCCAATACTGGTGTTTAATAATATGCAACATATTACCAACATGGATACGTGGTGTGATCCATTTATGTTTATCTGTTTTCCAGGTTATTTTGGTTTATTAAAAGGAGGTTAGTTTGGCTATGCAGCATATAAAATTGAGTGGTGATGAGAGAACAGTAGACAGCCACATATAAATATATATATATATATACACAATAACTACTAATCACGACCCCTGGTGGACAATAATAAGTCATTTTCATGTTCCATGTGCCTCTGGGAATTATATTGTCACCCCCCAATTTCCTATGAACATTATATTTTTATGTATAAAAATATATATCACATTCAGGTATCTTATTATATATTTTGGCTGAACCAAAACAAGGGGTATTCGAGACTCTTGAAATACTAGGTATTGGTATTAAAATTTAATGATAAAACTTCAGATAGGATACAACATGTATTCAGATTAAATAAAAAACTCTTAAGAGTTGTCTTGAATTTTGTTATATGGTTTAAAGTATATAAATAATACATAATTTACGGTAAATACATCCTATATACATTAGGTGAAGTATCATGATTACTGCGGGCAAAGCTTGTTTGTCATGCTTCAATCCACTCATTATATATTGTACACTTTAGGTTTGTGTTTATTTTTACCAAGCAAGTGCTCAAAAAGATTCTTACAAAGAAGACTTGAAATTACTTATATAATTATTAGACTTTTGTATATACACGAGACATGTTCAATGTAGATATAAGTGATTTAAAGGAAAAAAAGTAAAAAAATTAGTAAGTATTTCTGCTGTTGATGGCCCTATATCACCCTTACAAGTGCAAGATTTAAGCCTAGAGAGAGAGAGTTTAATACCACTTGAGTTATAACTTTTAGACGTTTTCAACTAAGCTTATCAATTTACTATAGGCATTTTATTTAAGCTAGTAATAGGAAAAATAATTCATAGTTTTGTTGGCCAGTTAGGCCCATTTTAATTTGGAACGGGATTGGCTTGGCCCAAGATTTTATTTATGCAATTCGACCGTAAGCCTTGTTAACAAATTGATAGGAAAAAAAAAAAGACGCTTTGCAAGGTTAAGAATTAAAAGTCTTTAATTCGAATCTTCCTTTCTTTAATTTGAGCTATTAAAATGATCTGAAGTTTGAGATTATTTATTTTGATTCGTTAATTCAATTTATATAACTAGAATTTATAAATATAGAATGCCGTGAAATTCCAAACTTATATATAACCGAAAAGCAGAATTGGAATTCAAGTCTCCAGATGCATGTAATTTTTCAAGTTTGATTCTTTCTAATTACAACTGCAACATATATTATCCAATGCCAATTTCAAATGAAATTTGAAATTGAGTAGGCAAAAACAACCTGAAAATAGCAGCAAGCTAAGTATATAGAAATTAGAGAGTAACAAAGTAACCTGAACCAAAACAAGTTCAAAACTCACAAATCAGTACCATAAATTATAGATAGCAATACTGTAATCTTCGGATCATAGACACAATGTCAGAGCAATTATACTAAAACATAAGAAAAAGAAAGCAAAATTTACAAATCAGATGAATTACCATTCTTCCTCTTCTTGTTCCTCTTCTTCCTCCTCATCATCCGGAGAGAGAAGACTTTCAACATAGGGAACCAACTGTATACCATCTGAGCCAAAAACAACTTCATGTTTCCCTTCTTCAAGCTTGCTGATAATTAACACCCTTCCCCAAACTATCTTCACCGCAAATTCACCACTTCCTACAAAATACCAACCCCCATAGTGATCACTAATCGAACCCCCAATTTGTCCTACATATGGAACCACAAACATCTTAGTCCAAGAATCTTTGAGACCATATTCTTTCATAGACCATACCTCAGCCTCCCTCGGGTAGTTGCCTTCAAAACTCCCCAAAATGTTAAGCATATCCTTAAACTCAAATAATTGCCACTGAAAACCCCTCCCAATACGAAACATATCGGGCTGAGGCACCTCCTTGAATTCATCCTCCCCCAAGTCCAGACAAAAGATCTTGTACCCGTCCAATGCAAATCCGTACCCAATTTTCCAATGCAGAAAACCATTCACAAGGGTCCCTAACCCGCTGTGATCGGTACGAAAGGGGATATTCCGAATGGGATTCCAAGAATTGGATTTCAAACTATAAACAGTTGCCCATATTGTCTCAGGGTAGCCCGTAGTATGACCCACCACTGCCTTGTAATCATCATCATGAGAATTGTAACCGAACCCGTGTAGAGCAAAATCGTGTATTCCTAACATTAGGCTCTGAACTTGCACAGCGGACCTTGTGGATGGGTTCCATAAGAACCAATTGCAATCGGAGTTGATGAAGAGGAACCCATTACATGAACCTATGATTTTGAAATTGGTGTAACTACTTCCTGTGCTGGGATCTGTCCATGCGAGATCTGTGATTTCTTGTACTGAAGCTTGATGGTTAATGGAGTGAAAAGAGGGAGTGTCGTCAGGAGTTAAGAAGGCGGTGATGGCCCCGGGTCTTTGCCAGGATCGATTAAGGTGTAGTGAAACAAATTCGGGATCTGTGATTATTGAGTGCCATTCTTTGGACACGGATTTAAAACGTAAGAGAGACTTCACGGGTAATCTGGAGAGGACTTCAACCACAATCTCATAAACTATGTGTCGAGACATTGGCTTTCAGTTTCTGTCAACACTTTGTGTTCCTCTTTTTGTTCTTCGGTTTCAAAGTGGTTAATTCAAAAAATCTTGCTGCGATTATAACTTAAAAAAGGTTGTATGAGAAGTAAATTTGTATTTGAATAAAATTACCTTGGGCCGTTCCTTATTCTACACGTACTATGATATATTATGTTACGGTTAACATCAGCAATACTAATAGTAACTTAATTTATATTTTTACTTTAACCAAACCACTTATTTAAAAGTAAAATTAGGTGGTTCCGAAAGGAAGCCAAACATTATTCTGCTCAAACATGATGTACAACTTTTCAAAAAGACGCCCGGGTCGAAAAATTATGAATTCTTGGAAAGTGGGAAAATCACGTAGGGAATCTATTAAACCATCTGTACGTCTTTACTTCAATCGAAACAAGTTCGAAAAAAGCCACTTCTTTTAGTGAAATTTATGATATTTTCAAGTTTTAACAAAAAAAATAAAAAATTACAAGTTTACAGAGCACATTATTGCGTAAAAATGGAGAACCTCCTGTTGAATCAGTGCAAGCTAATCAGACCTTTTAGCTTAGTAAAGTGACAAGATGCACTGCAATATCTCACTTTGAGGAAAAACAAAAATCTTTTATTCCAATGACAATATACAAGCAGAACTACAAATATATATTATCAGCTTATCAGGTACCAATGACGAATGAAGGGACCAACATTACAAAACAATAACTGGATGTAAATACCCTATAACAAACATATACATAATTAATCCAATTTTTTTCCCAGTTACTCAATTGATCAGATCTAAATTATATCTCAATAGCAGCACTAACCTTTTTAATCGGCTCTTTCAATTCAATCATATATCATCAAGTAACTGAAACATAGTGAAAAGCACATAGAACTCAGTGAATAAGCAAACCATAATCTCATATCATGGTAAATAGGATAGACTCACTTTTTCATTCACATCACACACCAAGAAGCAAAGTCAGAAACCTCACAATGTTCATGAAAACAGCAACCAAAAAGGATCCGTATAGTATCTAATCAAGATCTCTAATGCACTTCCATATATGCTGCTCCCAGATTCATCTACTAAGTATATGCAAATCTAACAAGCGACTAAGAGCAAAAGTAGGATATCTAAAGTTTAGAATTCATAAACAAAAAAAAAAAAAAAAAGCAAGCATGAAACTAGTGAAATACTAGTCGAACACAGCAAGTTTCTTATACTCTTCACCAGCAATAGCCAATTCCATGACTTCCTCAGGGTTGACAACTCCACCGCCCTCCAAGAAAATAGTCAACAGGTTCTTAGAGTACCCGCTTACCAGAGCCACACCACTCTGCTTAGCAACCACTGGAGTAGAACCCGAGTGCCTCAGGTTCCAAAACACAATTTCCGGTACATTTTTGTACCCATTCTCCCCAAATTTCCTCTTGATCACCTGGTAATCCGTCTCCCAAGGATTCTCGGACGCCTGATCAAACTCCATGTCGCTGAAAACAAACAATCTCTTGATCATTTGTTCCTCACTCAGCTTTCCCTCAACAGCAACATCGAGAATCTGATCAAAAACCTTCTGGAAATTCGTGTTCATACCCCAATCCATCTCTCTCACAAACCGAGTCTTTTCCACAAGGGTGTCACCCTCAACTTTCTGAAGCTTGGGATCAGCACTGAACGTAATCAATTTTCCTTTCCACGGTTCTTCGCTTAACTCTGATACCAATATACCAAGTGCAACAGACACCTCCATCGGCACACCCGACATACTTCCAGAGACATCACATATAGCCATACAATTACTCAACTTCCCCTTCATTGCCAGATCATCAACCATTCTTTTCCACTGAAGCTCCGCCACCTCAGTGCCATCTTCCTCCAATTGCGCCATAATCTCATGGGGAAGAAGCGCTCCAGCGGCAATTTTTGCCTTTCCACTCTTCACATTCTCAAGAAACTCCTTAAACTTCTCAGGGGTATGTTTCAAGAAGTGTTTCTTGTAGTTTTTCATGGCAACCGACGCAACCCGATTATAAGGAAGCAAATCCCATTTGTTAGCACTCATAAACACTTCAGGCAATTCCAATGCCTTGTGCAGTGGCACAAGCACTTCTTTCCTAAGCCTATCTCTAACCCTATAAACATACTTACTCTCATCAATCCCCTCATACTCCCCATACATTTCCCTTGGAAACATTTTCCTTGCAATGCTCTCACAAATCAGCGTAGACTTATCATACGATGAATCAATCGTCGGACACCATTTAGCAGCCAAGCTAATCTCCCTAAGTTTCCCAGAATTCAAATTCTCAACATCTAATTTCAACATCTCAGCAAAAAAATCTGAAACCCTATCATGTAAGAACCGGTAATTAAGATCATTATTATACTTACCTATGGCCTTTTCAACTCTAGCCCTCTCTCTCTCCTTCCTCAAAACCCTAGCGCTCTCTTTTTCTTCCTTCAACTCCTCTACACTCTTCACACTCTTTTCCTTCTTTTCCTTTTCCTCGCCATCATTGTCAATTTCACTCTCTCCATCAAATCCTCTTTGTTTTTTCTTGGAGGAAAACTTTTCCCTGGATTTCCTTTTCCTATCCTCCTTATCAATCTGTCTAACTTGTGGTCCCTCAAGAATCCGATACAGTATCTCCATCAAGTCCTTGAAGTAACCGAAATCGGCCAAAGCCCTCACATTACACGCTAGGGTTTTAGGGTGATTACTATGAAGCCAAAACGCCGCCGTGTAGAACCCTTCCTTGTCAGATTTTCCGGTGCCTCTAACTCCTCTGAGATTACATATCAGTTTGAGAGTGGTTAAGGGGTTGTGGTCCCAGGCTAATTTTAACCGTCCGATCAGATCACAAGGAGGCGTGTCGGGTACCACGTGGAAGAAGAAGTCTAAGCAAGGGTTTCCGGAGGACAAGAAGGTGGGAGAGAAATTCTCTGTTAAGGACATAGAAGGTTTTGCTGTGAGGTCGAGGTCGTTGGTTTGAGAGACTAAGGAGTCCATTTCAGTGGTGGTGGTTGGTGGCGGAGGGAGGGGGGTTTCCGGTGGATTGAGGAGGGACATGAGTGTAACTGATTCGGTAGGGCTACAATCGAGGCAAAATAGGCGGTTGTTTGACGTGAGGATGGCGGTCGTGGTGATCACGTTTTGTAGGAGGTGGTGAGGGGAGTGGGGACCACAAGGCGGCTATCAATGCACGTATTTCGAATGGGATAAATCGTGATGGGCACGTGTTGAAGAGCTTTCACACAACGAATCTTTCCGCGGAAGTAAATTATGATGAAGATTTGTTGTATCTCTTAGCTAATTAATATTCCTGTTGCATTTGATTCGTTAACGCACCGCAAAAAATATAGTAAATGCTTATAAATTTTGCATTATTATTGATTTAATCAGTTCGGATCTCCTTTAATTTCTGAATAAGTCAATTTACATTTTGGGTGATGGTTTGGACACCTTGATTTTGCGGTCAAAATACTAATGTAGATTTCACAATTTGAAAATGAAGTCAATTTAAAATTTGAGCGATGTTTTAGGTACCTTAATTTTGCATTCAAAATACTAACATAGATTTCACAATTTAAAAATTATAGTAAACTACTCTAATGCCTCTTAAACTATTAATATTGTTTTACTTTGATCTTTAAACAAAATTTTACTTCATTTAAATACTTAAACTATTGATCGAGTTTCAAATTGGCTCTTCTGTCCAATTTGGACGTTAACTTGGACGGAATCAAGAACAAAATTGTCATTTCGATTAAATATATAATTTTAATTAGATTTTAAAAACTGTTATAAAGGAAAAAAAACAAAAAATAAATAAAGGAAAAGGAACGCAGAGAGAAAGAGAACCACCACCTTCACCTTCTTTACCTCCTCCCCGCCTTCCCTCCACCACCATGTCCTTCCTTGTAGGTACTTAAAATCGAGAGTAATTGCAACATGAAATAAAGAGGGAAGGCGGAATTTGAATTTATTTAGCGAATTTATTGCCGGAATCCGATCAAAAAAGCAAAGGCCGTCGAAATGGGAGGATGTAATTGCTTCAGTCGGTGGAAACGATTAAAGAGAAGGAGACATGATAATCATTACCATTGCTGCGGCCGGTGAAAACGATTGAAGAGAAAGAGAGAAATAGAGACCCATCTCGGCACCTCCACCTCCACCACTTCCTTCCCGCTTAGAAAATAAAATAAAATACCACGTTTAGGACACATAGGGTGCAGCAAAATCGAGTGAAGTGCAACAATTAGCCTCGTAGGTACTCAAAATCGAAAGGAAAATACTTTATCTCTTATATCTGGTAATCATCCTCAATTGATACTCAATTGAGTTGGAAATCATGAGCTCATTTTAAAATTTAGTTTTGTATATATATATATATATATATGTATCTGTGTTGAAATTTTAATTTTATTTTTGTTAATTTTGGCTTGTGAGGTTGTGTTATGGTTTCTAATCGGTTTATGTGGAATAAAATGGAGGTCTAACATAAGAATCGAAGGATGGGAATAGGTGAAGGATGAAAGGTCAAAGGTAATGGTGGTGTAGGTGAAGGTGGAGATGGGTCGTCAATTGGGGAAAGGTACGGTTTGGAGATAAAGATAGTGGGGGAAGATGAGGGGTCGAAGGGAGTAGGGGTTTTGGTGGTTTCTTCTGTGCTTCCCGTTGAAGGAGGGTAGGGGGGGGTTTAGAGGAAAAAAAAGATATGGTATTAGTATGGGAATGAAAAAGGTGGATCGTAGGTGGAGAGGAAGAGGAAGCATGTACAGAGAGGTAATATGATAATTTTGACCTTTTAAAAATGAAGGGAAAAGGAATTCCATCAAAGTTAACAGTTAAATTGGATGAAAGAGCCAATTTGGAACTTGGTCAATAGTTTAAGTGTTTAAATGAGGCAAAATTTTGTTTGAGGGCCAAAGTGAAACAATACCAATAATTCAGGGGCGATTAGAGCAGTTTACTCTTAAAATTATTAATCTATGGCACCCATACGGTAACACTCTAAATTTAAGCACCGAATTTGTGACTTTTTGCCAAATTTCAATATTAGATTCGATAACCTTTCCACCAACTTGACAATCGGCAAACTTTGGCAGAGTCAATTTTTACAAATTTTCATTGACATTTGATCTCAGCAAAAAGTTACCGATTTTTAATATCTAACTTAGTAAATTGTCAACGAATGTTGACTTTCAAGTCAGCAACTTGTTACCGACTTGTATGTTATATATTGGAGCAACCAACCTCTAATTTGTATCCACAACACTGAATAGTTAATATTTTAGTTGCCCTTATAAAAAATTCTTGGATAATTAGTAAAATTGACCCCTGAAGTTTGACACAATTTTCTCATTCGTCCCTAAAGTTTAATTTTCGGTTAAAGTATTCTTAAAGTTTTTAATTTATCCTCGCTCGTCAAAAACTAGATGCCCCGTTAAAAACTTGGACGGAAAACCTCCAAGAATAGTCCCTGATGTTTGAAATTTGTCCCTCGCTCGTTTAATCACGTGTGTTTTCCGTTCAAGTTTTTAACGAGACATCCAGTTTTGGACAAGCGATGGACAAATTATAAATTTTAAGGATGGTTCAATTGAAAATTAAACTTTAAGGACGAGCGAGAGAATTGTGTCGAACTTCAGGAGTTATTTTTGCTAATTACCCAAAAACCTTATTTCAAATTTTTGGTATTATAGCTACATAAGAGGAGTGTATATAACATTACCCTATTAAATTTAAACTTTTGTGTACAAAAATAAACTAGTATATAAAATTATTAACTTAAAATAATATATAATTCATTAAATAAAAAATGTAACGATACAGTTGAAATTATATAATTTATAATTATTATACAAGTTAATGAAAAAAAAATCAAACTATAATTTTTTTTGTTAAAATTAAAAAAATATAATTTATTAATTTATAATAAAATAATTATTAATAAGATTTTAATGTATTAGTAAATAATAGAAATAATAATTTAACTCTCGGAGAGCGAATAAATCTTGCAAGGATGGTGAGAAAATACGAACTCTGGAGAAAAAATTATTCAATAATTTATTATGACTCATGACACATTGGTTAGGTGCTTGTTCAAACCTCAAGAAGTGGCTTCCACCTCAACGCAAGAGCCAGGCTCCAGTAGCGTGAGGTGGCTTCCACCTGTACAAAAATATTGGATTAAGGTAAATTTCTAGAAATGAGAATGGCTAGTTTGTGGTAGCTAGAAGTAAAATCAACAGCTAGAAGTAAAATTTTGTTGAGTTCGACTGACCTTGTGTTGGCTGAAGCTCTCACAACTTATCATGCCACTGTTTGTTCTCGATTGTGGGTTTAGGGTTGTGTATTTTGAGGGCGATTCATCAATAGTAATTAATGCTATCAATGGTGTTGAGGTCTCCATCCCTTATGGTCATATTATTAGTGATATAAAAAGACTTACCAATGAGTTTAGATTGTGTAAATAGTCTTTTGATTCAACGAGATGAAAATGGTGTAGCCCATACACTTATGAAAAAGGCTATCTTATTGTCCATGTTTAAAACTTGGATGAAGGAGGCTCCGTTATTCTTGTTACCTTCCCTCCGCATTGATTTTGATGGAATAATTAGGGTACACCTTGAGTTTAAACTTTGGCATGTGCAAAATCATTATGGCCAACATAATTTAATAATATATTATAGTTTTAATTATATGTTATCTTTTTTTAAGCGAAAAACTAACAAAAGCCTAAAATTTTATAAATTTTACCTAAAAATAATTTAAAAGGGCCTAATAAGATGTTGTATCATACTATTATTGTTCAAATTTTCAAAAAGTTGTATGTGTTGGTGGGTTGGAAGGGTGGAAGAGCGGGAGGGGTGGGTTCCCCTCTATCCACCGATGGATGGCACCTTATTTTCAAAGTGAGACTATTAATTGAGGAGTGAAAATAGCGAGAGTTAACACATAGCATGTTTGGATGTGTATTATTTGTACGTATAGCATTATTGTTACAAGTTTCTCTAAAAATTGCGTACTTGTTAAAGTATATACTATATGTTAAGTGAGAGCGGATTTGAACTTGTAACCTTGTGCTTGAGAAGCACATGTTCCACGTAAAGTACATATGTCACAGGACTGGTGTCACATTATTATTGTTGAGTCTCTAATTATTTTTTTTCTTATTTAATCAAAAACTATGAAGATTATAAATTAACTCAGTGATGATGAATCATCATATTTTTCTAAATTAATCTTTTGAGTGAGTCTAAATATATATTGCAAAGGTACGTTGAATAGGGAAAATATGATAAAATAGATGAAGCGTGAATGGATAAAGGTTCTAACTAGTTAGATATAAACTATGCTAAATATGATTATCATGGAAAACGACAGAAATTATGCAAAAGATATGATAGCAATCATTAGATAATGAAGGACTATAAAAAAAATTGCATTGATTTGGAGCAATAAATTATAGCAATCCCTAATTTCCAAGCCCAGATATTGAAATAATAAATCATTTTGTATTGTATAATCTCTCTTTTCGTTGCGTATCGCCATCTATAAATTGCTCCATATATCACTAACGTGAAAATAGTGGAAAGAATAGTTTCCCCACGTCTACTGCACAACGTCGCACAGTTCTACCAAACAACAGGAAAAAGGGGTGGGGGGTAAATGAAACTAGCATGAACCTTGTCAAGAAAAAGGTTCCAACAGCATCATCACGTATATAATCTGCAATTCTTCAAAATAACAAGCACCATTAAAAAGAACAGACTGAAACTCTAATTACCCAGAGAAAATAGCTTACAATGTACATTATTTTCCCTTTTCTAATTCAAAGAAACAGAAAACAAAACCTCATCTCAATCAAAAACAACAAGCTTCTGATACTCCTCACCAGCTATAGCTTGCAGCATCACAGCCTCAGGACTCAAAATGCCGCCACCCTCCAAGAACAAAGTCACTAAATTCTTCGAAAACCCGCTCACCAACGCCACCCCTTCTTGCGTGCTAGGCACCGGTGTTGCCAACGAGTTTCTCAGGTTCCAAAACACAATCTCTGGCACCTTCTTGTACCCCTTCTTCTTAAACTTCCGCTTTATCACCTTATAATCCGTCTCCCAGTCATTCTTAGACGCTTGATCAAACTCCATATCGCTAAAAACAAACAGCCTCTTTATCATCTGATCCTCCCTCAGTTTCCCCTCAACTGCAACTTCTAATATTCGGTCAAAAACCCTTTGAAAATTCGTATTCATTTTCCAATCCATTCTTTTAATACACTTAGTCTTGGACTTTAGGCTGTTTCCTGTAATTATTTGAAGTTGAGGATTAGAGCTAAATGTGATCAATTTACCCTTCCACGGTTCTTCACTTAACTCCGAAATTAAAAGCCCGAGTGCCACTGAGACCTCCATTGGAGTCCCTTCCATACTTCCCGATACATCGCAAATTGCGATACAATTAGTCAACTTCCCTTTCTTGGCTAAATCATCCACCATTCTCTCCCACTGAAGCTCGGCCACTTTGGGTCCTGTCGAATCATCCAGAGACGCGATAATCTCGTGGGGAAGCAAAGCCCCTGCCGCTATCTTAGACTTTCCGCTCTTCACATTTTCCAAGTACTCCTTGAACCGCTCCTCATCGTGTTTATAAAATAACTTCTTGTATGCTTTCATCGCGACTGATGCCACGCGCTTGTAAGGGAGTTTGTCCCATTTGTTCGCACAAATGTAGACCTCGGGCAGTTCGAGCGCATCTCGTAGTGGGACCAGGACTTCTTTGCGGAGCCGGTCTCTCACGCGATAGGCGTAGTGGGCATCTTCGATGTCTTGGTATTCTATATGGTCGTCTTTGGGAAAGACTTTTCGAGCAATGCTCTCACACATGAGTATGGCTTTGTCGTAAGATGAATCAAGGGAAGGGCACCATTTTTGAGGCTAGACTGATCTTGTAGACGTCACCTTCATGGTATAGTTTTATGTCTGTTTTTAGAAGCTCTGCAAATAGGTCTGATACGCTGTTGTGCAAGAACCTGTAGTCGGGATCACGAATGTACCTGCCGAAACACATAATTTGTTATTAGTTATCATTCGGGTGGGATAAAAATGTGGAACATCAACGGTCATTGTACTACGTACGTACTAGTATATTTACTTTGATATATCACGATAATTTATAGCCTAATTTCAACAATGTAATGTATAAATCATGGCTTCAAGCGGCATCACTACAAGAAATATATAGCAACGCCTATTGAAAGAATAATTCTAAGCTTAAGTTAACTACTTTAGTAAAATTTTACGTGTTCGTTCTAAACATTAACAAATACGCTGTATATATATATCCAAATTATGACTTCACAATTTTCCAATTACAGTGTTACTCTTATTCTCTCCTTCTTTGCACTTATCCACGTGGTAAGATTTGTACATTGATAATTGATTTTCCCCCTAGCAAGCATTCTATAGATTACTCATCATAAAACACATGACATAATTAATTAAAAATTGGACTTAAAAAAACCATGCTAGTAATAATTTCAACCGACGGCATATGGGGATACATATATGGGATTCCTGTCTACTTCTCATTCGAAAGAAAGGAATGAGTTGCTCATCAAATTCAAAAAAAAAAGAAGGAATTAGCTGAATATGTTTTTGGTTCGCACCTGACGCAGTTTGACATGTAGGTGATATGATTTGCACCAACCCTATAGTTGTACAAAGAATATCAACAGAACAAGCATGCAATTATTGTCCACAATACCAGTTATTGATCAATTAAATGTATTCTTTATACTAACTGCTTCTTGCATGTGTATACGGCATTACTAGTTAGTTAGCTTACATTATTATCATAAACAACGAAAATAAAAATAAATCAGCTCTACTAGATCAATGATCTAACACTGAATATCAATAATGTTAAAGAGTAATTAATCCATACCTCTCGACGGCCTTCTTCGCCTTCGCCGCCGTCTTCTGCAACCTAACTGATCTCGCAGTGTTCTTATCAATCTTAAATTTCCTCTTAAACTTCTTCTTCGCCTCTCTAATTTCCCCCTTCCTTAAATTCCACTCCGCCTTCTCAATCCTCCTAACCTCAGCCCCTTCAATCACCCTATAAAGAATCTCTAGCATATCCTTAAAGTATCCAAACTCTGCAATTGCCCTCACATTACACGCAAGGGTTTTCGGGTGGTGGTTGTGCAGCCACAGCGCGGCCGTGTAAAACCCCTCCTTATCAGACTTTCCGGTACCACGTACTCCCCTCAAATTACAAATCAGTTTTAGAGCCGTCAGTGGATTGTGGTCCCACGCCGACTCTAGCCGGTTGACGAGTTGTTTTGGTGGCGTATCAGGGACCACGTGGAAGAAGAAGTCGAGGCAGGGGTTGCCCGTGGCCAAGTACGTGGCAGATCGGTTTTCAGTGAAGCCCATTGGTGGGACTGTGGTGGTTGTGTTGGTGGGTCTGGTAGTGGAATGAGGGAGAGGGAGCGCCGGAGGGCCGAGTAAACTTGGCGGTGCCATTGTAGATGAGATGTAAGATGTCATTAAGGCTTTCTGTTGAAACCCTAGATTCTTTGTATTTAAATGGACGACGTTACTTGGGGGTTACATAATGAAATGGAAGTAGAATCTGTTTCTAATATAAAAAGGTTTAGTTGGAGTTGGGCTGTAAAATTCATACTCAGATATTAAGCCCATTATGGAATTTTGATAGGCCGCTTTGAGAATTTAAATGTATTTCAAAATCAGAGCTATTCACATTTTCGGGCCATCTTTTTTTTTAACTTTTTTTTTAAATACAAATGTGGGGTTTGAACTCGAGCCATTGTATTTTTTTAATACTAGATAATGGTTGGGCTTATATGCACCGAGCAAATGTGTATAGATTTGTGATTTTATCGAGTATTTTAATGTATATAATTAACACCTTCTTAAAATTGGGTCCTTGCCAAAGATAGTTTCTTTAAATATTGTAGCATGAAAACTATATTTCCGCATGTAAAATTTTCGGCTCAAGGATAAATTTTAATTATTCTTTCAACTAGAAATTAGGTAGAAGGTCTTACTACACATTGATTTTTATCAAAACTCCGATGAATAATATTTTTTTGATATTTTTTAATTGGTAATTAGTGTAAGAGGCTTTTTATTTTATATTTTAAATGGTATTTGAATAAATTTAAATATCATTTATTAATAAAAACATGTTATATATTACCTAAATTACCC
The DNA here is from genome assembly GCA_021464415.1 of Lonicera japonica. Taxonomy (NCBI): domain Eukaryota; kingdom Viridiplantae; phylum Streptophyta; class Magnoliopsida; order Dipsacales; family Caprifoliaceae; genus Lonicera; species Lonicera japonica. The sequence goes on along the minus strand of CM038468.1, from coordinate 46,743,289 downwards.
TTTCTTTATGAAATTTGCAAAAAAATATGAATATTGCTAAAATATTGCAATTGCTTTGCACTAAAAATATGGACTGCAAAGTTCTATTACAGTAAAATATGCTAGATATTGCAGTGAAATATAGACTGTAAAGTTATATTGCAATCTATATTTTAATGCATATTGATTTTTTAGTTTATGTTAAGGGTTGGGATGTCATTTTAATGAAAAAAAAAACACATGTCTTATTAATAAAATAAAAATATGTTTATTTACAAAAAAATTATTCATTGGCTTTAGGTGAAAATCTTTCTCTAATAAGATCTTTTTTTTAATTGTCCCTTCTTTCAATAATATGGCCGATAGAAGCAACAAAACCTTTCATGTGTTTAATAATATAGAAAGTTAACAAGTAAAATTATGATGTAAATATTGAAAAAATGTAAAATCGAGAACATTGTTTAGGATTTCTTTTACCATCTCCATATCACGCTTCGGTAAAACTTGTGTTTACAATATCATCCACATGAATAAAAATTATTTGTTTACCACAAGATTTACGTTTATTATAAACTAGAATTTCATGTACAAATGATGCGTCTGTTATTTGAATATAAATAATTTTAGAGATGCAAATTTCAATCTTGCTGCCCCACAATCTGATCGTGTCCCTCGTTGGAAGCATTCAAATTAAGGTATTTACAAGATTAATTTTTATGCAACTATTTTTTTGGATTGTATGTGTATTGGGGATAGAGTTGTGGTTAGAGACTAAGAAGGTGACGACTGCTTTATCTCATAATTTTAAAGGACTTTTAGATGCAGAAGTAACAAATCCTTTTTGTCACATCGTATGGTAAATGTAAATGTTGTCAACGCCCTATCAAGTTACAGTGAAAATATATCCAAAATTTGTGATTTTATCGCAGAGGCCTAGATGTAGTTGTATCAATACTCTAATATTTATATTTCTTGGTGCAATCACGCAACTAATATTGTTGCACTCCCTGGCTAGACACGTCATATTGACAAATTCTTAGTGTGGGTAGATGAGTGCCCAATTTTTTTAAATTATGATGTAAATATTGACTTGTTTTTTTATAAATAAATGATAACATGTTACTTTCAAAAATAAAATAAAATAGTAAGTAGTATTGTAATCATCGAGAACTATATCATTCTCGTAAATAATGACAGTACAAATCCTTTTACTTATGTAAATGTAAAACTTTTTTCGCGTTAGAAAAAAAGAAAAGAAAAAAAATAACTTCACAAAAGTTTTAATTACTCGAAATAACTTTGCGTAGTATATAATTAAATATAGATATACAACTTTCAAAATATAAAGTTGTCTTGACCGAATGAATAGGACAAATGATTTATCTTCACGTGGGACAAATACAAATATCAAAATGTATTTTCTGGTCATGGTAAAATATATCTCCAGTTGGTTAGACTTTCAACTTCAACTTTATGCGGTAACTACAAATCACGTGAAAAATTAGTGCTGGGTTATATTATCAATTTTTTTTTTTTTTTTGAAAGCAGTATTATCAATTTTCGTCTCACGTGAAATCGGATTTAGTTACAAAATTATTTTATATGCACTCATCATCTATATACTAATGGAAAATAGATGCAATAATTTAATTGGCTGTCACTCAATGCGATGCTATAATTCCACCTAAAATTCATTCTAGACCTGAATCTCCCAACAACTATCATTCTACTACTATGTCAAATATTATTTAAGCAGAAACTAAGGTACTAAAAAGATATATTTATATTATTAATATTGACAGTTAATAGACTTTTTTTCCAGAAATTTGTTGGTTGCCTGAATTTGAACCTGTAATAAACACATTAAAAGATTAGTCTTTTGCCACTCAAATCATTATATCTATTATTTGATATTTTTTTAGTTTTAAATTAGATGACCCCGTGTAAAAAAAAGGCGTGCATACATAACATATGTCTTTTAATAGTACAGTTTAGTCTAAACCTTATTTATTAGTTAAATCTACAAAATAAATTTTATAATATAACTATACTTTAAAATCATTTTCTTAACTTAAGTTTTGTATTTATTAGTTAAATCATGTTCCCTTCTTCTTTACCGCCTCCGCCCCCTCCCTTTTTTATTTTTTTAATGTAATTACAAGAAAAATATATTGAGCAATTTATTTTGATATTTTTAATGCATCATACAATAATAGAAGCTATCAACCTTTGACCTATCCAGATCACCTTCTCACCCATTTTTTTTTGTTTAATTTGATGATAATCAAACGATATATATAAATATAATAAATAAATAATATACTTTACACTCATTATACAATGTCAGGGTTGAGGGGGCACCCCCTTAAATTAAATGAGGGAGATTGGGCAGTTGGTCCACCTAATATGTGTGACCCAACTGCAATCTATGGGATTGAAAGATTCTTTCTCTCCTTTGACGTTGGACCAAAACAGTAACCCCATCCTTTGCCATACTACCTTGAAAGCTATATTAAATATGTTATTTTTTATTTAACCTTTGACTTTAATGTAATTAATGACTAAATAGTTGAAAAAACTTTGGAATTGTTTGAAAAAAATAAAATCACTAATTTTGTTGATGGTTTAAAGTGACGTCTCTGTATATTAAATCCTTTAAGAATAGATAAATATCCGTTCGATATCTTTTGAACTACTAATTTAGGGATAGATGATACAAAAGGTTCAAGAAAAAGTGAAAAATATATGTCAATCCGGTTAATGTTCTGCATAAGCAAATTGAGATAATGAATTACAAAAACACATGATATATTGATTTGGGTTTATAAATTTTGGTTAAAAAATAAATAAGCAAGGTTAACACTCTACATGTGCTATATATAGAGTATTGTGTAATGTATAATATTTTCATATACATGTATGCAAAATTCACTACAAAGAATTTCTCCAATGATGCAAAAGAGAAGGATAAAGGAAGAACAGTATTTTCTTCGAATTTATTTCTTGAATTAACAAAAAAAGTAAGAAAATTCTTAAAATAACTGATTTGTTGATGAAATGATTGATTGACATAGCTTATATTAAACTTATCCTAAATAATTAGGATCTATGACTACTTGGAAGCTGCCATAAATCAAATCCGTTACATAAAGAAACTGAAATTCTCAAAACATAAAAAATACTAAAACTTAACACTCTAAACTTTACCTAACCATTAATAATTAAAATATGGAAAATATTACCCTTAAATAATAAAATTAAAAATATATAAATTAAAAATTAAAATCGTCTTAATGCATTTCGTACGTCGATATTCAATGTTTTTTTACCCTCTTTGCTTATGATTTATTTAATATAATTGATATTTATAATTGCAGAAGCTTAAATTGAAACCAAAGCAGAGAGGTGCAGCTTAACTATTTAAGTTACAAATATTTGGATAATCATAATGGTAAACGATTCGAACCTCCGAGCACAAACAAAAATAGTTGATACCATAGACCTCATGCTTGGGGTGTACTTCGGATAAATATGAGGAGTCTCCACTTTTAAGATTACTTGTTGAAATTTTTTTTTTAATAATAATTCTTTTTATTCTAAATTAAGAGTTAGAGGTTACTGTTATATTATAATATCTCCAACCATCTTATATAATTTTGATTTGTATAAAATTTATATATTATGTGAAAAAAATGGCCTTCAACAAGTTTTTTTAGAAACTATGACACCTAACATTTGTGTAAAGAGTTGTGTAAAATATAAATCCAATTTACACATTCACATTATCGGAATCTCCCCTTAATTTTTTACAAAAACTTTAAAATGATATAACTAAAAATCTTAAATTTAGCTTTTAATATAATTTATATATTTGAAATCTACTTATCAAGAGTTGAAAAATAAGATCCATAGTCACTTTGAAATTATGTATAAATTTTTTTTAATGATGTAATCCATTTGTGTGATTTTCATTGGTTCATTTAAATTTTACACATGAGTACCATTGGAGTACAAAATGGGTCTGTGTAATTTATGTCTAAAAATCTCTTACACGTAAAATTTTACACAAAATATACACAACCACTGAAGATGCTATTATTTGCCACTAATAAAAATCCAAACTTAAATTTTAAGTTTGAAAAATGATTTTCTTAATTATAAATCTTACCAGCTATTCTTATCGAGTGTATTAAAATTTAAATGGGTTGTATATTTGTTGTATTTTGTGAATGCTCAACCTATATGTATTACATGCAATAAGAATATGTGGTAAAATTTGTAAGTAAGTGTAACATTGCTCTTTACGTTTTGGTCGAGTTCATTCTTATTGAAACAACTCACCCACTTGCCTAATTATAATTACAATTCTAATTTTATTTTTCCTATGATATGGGATGTTTTGGTCAATTTTTTTGCACTTTAATTAATCATAACTTATGATAAAATATACCACTAACCATCAAATTTTTTTATAACTGTCGGAACTCGACATTCGGGACCACTAGGGTTTATGTGGATGTGGAAGAGAATACAAATTTGAACGTGAAAAACCTTCTGCCGTAATGGAATACAAAGTCCTACGCTCTTATGCATCCTCAGTTTCTTCAAAATTCGTTCTATTTAAAGTAGAAAAGTCAATGGCCACAATTATGTAACGAGAAGAATGGTAGGGATATCCTAAAATAAATGCAATGGTCCAGCCCAGTGGTTTAAGGTTAAAATATATTAAATACTAGCACAGTTTTTTTTTTTTTTTTTTTTTAAAGTTATCGGCTCATAATATAATTTTTTTTTAATAATCGTTAAAGAATAGTTATTTCATTTTATAATTTTACATATATATATATATAATTATTATATAATATAATTTATATTATACTATAATCTAATGATAAATGTACCGCACCTAAAAAAAAGTCTTCTTTTGTTAACGGTTAACTAATAAATCAAATGAACCAATAAACTAGAGGAGCCGATTAACAACACTGAATGTACCGGTTCATTTTTTAATTTTGGTTTTTTTCTTGTTAACGGTTAACCAACAAACCGGAGGAACCGAACCGTTAGAATCGGTTTGGTTCTTAAACAAGTTCTTCACTAAAACATAGTTAAAACCGAATTGTTATGATATAATTGGTTCTTCAAAATTTTCTAAGAAACTGAACCGGTCCCGGCCCTAGTAAAAATGGTCTCATTAAACTTATTAACTCTAAACACCACAACTCTTTATTTTAAATTGATAATTTCTTTTTGACTTTAATATTTTTTTGTAGAGAAATACTAGTTATTACTAAATTAATGGTCAGCAATATCATTTATTCCTTAGGGTGAAATCTGATACATTGATCTGTCTAAAATAATAATTCAAAACATAAACTTTGAGTGAGAAAGATTCAAGCTAGACTTGGAATTGCATGGCCATTAACAAGAAGAAGCAATTAAACATAGGATTGTGTCTTCGTTTTCATTAAATTCGGAGTTCAGATTAAATACTCTCAAACTCTCAAAACTAGATTCCTCCGTTTCTGATTTTCTGTACAGGGAAAAAAAAGAAAATTACATTAACGAAATGGGAACAAAAATTAGAAAAGGCATATAAAGAAAAAAGTGGGGTGACCTTTTTTGATTCACCAAGCACTAGAATTACTATTATTATTCACACTACAACTCAATAGTTCCTCCAAATAATCAGCACCCAAATCCTCTAACTCTACAACATTCTCTATTTTCACCTCTCTGTTTTTCCCTTTACTTTTCTTGCTTGTACTTCTCCTCCTCATGGAATGCCTTTTCTTCAGTGCTACAACCGGCGAACACCCCTCGGCCTGAAGATAATCCACCCCGGAAAGCGATTCCCTCACCTTTTCCACTGAGAAATTCAGGACTGCCGCCGAACCCCTCATCGAAAACGCCGCCTGATCATAAGCCAAAGCCGCTGCCTCTGCCGTATCAAATGTGCCCAACCAAACCCTCACCCCATTCCTAGTTGAATCCCTAATTTCCGCTGCAAATTTTCCCCATGGCCGCCTTCTTACACCTCTGTAGGTCTTTCCTTTGTTTGGGTTTCCCTCGGATTTGGAATTCACCTCCTCTGTTTCCTTTGCTAAAACAGGGGAATTGCTTTCCCATGTTTGGGTCGCTTGTGCTAGCATAGCAAACAGGAGCATCTCTCCGGAGTCGTTTTCGTTGAAGGGAAGGGAATTGGAATTCATGTCATCGGAAAAGGATTCCGGTGAGCCGAATGAAGATTCGGGAGAGAAATCGTGGAAAAAAGAGGAATCCATTTAGGGGGAACTGTGTATGGAAAACAGAGTGCTCTGTTTATATGTTTACAGTTTTGTTTAGTAGACCATGTTTGGGTGAACCTGTTTGAAGTCCCTACTTCCTTTAAATACCCAAAAGGAGAGGGAGAATTTGAATGCGAAGAAAAGTATGACTAAAACAGTCAGAATTGCGAAGGAATGTAGAGAGAAGTGTGGGGGTAAAAAGGGAAATAGAGAAAAGAGGACAGCACACCTAAGGGATAATTTGGACACATGGGTCAAATGGAGATAGGCGGCCAGGTCAGATAGACATTTGAATGACTTCATCACAGTATCTGTTTGTGTCACCCTCACCTTTCGTGGGCCCCATCCACCAGGCATGCAAGGGTAAAACGGTCATTTCAAACATTTCATAATTAATACATGTCCCTGTATCTCTATTATTTCAATCAATCGAAATAATAATTTACAAAATATTTATTTCTCATCTACGTCACTAGTTGTTCGTGCATGTGAATTTCTTGCAATGAGCGAATGCTCGATGGAGCAATGCCTCGCGAAAATACAAGATTCACGGGTCCTAAACCGTACGTAGTAAAAGTTAAATAGTCTTTACCGAATTAAATACCGGTCACTTTAAAGACTATATAAATAAAAAGGTATTGGTTTTTAATTATTACTAACTTTCAATGTGTAATTGACATATTGTAAGTCTTGATCGAATAAGCATCATTAATTTTCTTTGCTAAACCATTTTTAGTAACCACAAGAGGTCAACGTAGAACATATTTTTGATAAAAGACTTGAACCAAAGCATAATCTTTTTTTTAGTATAAGTGTCATACTTTTAAATTGCTCGTTCAACATATAATGTATATTCAAAATCATTTTAAGGTTTGCACGATATTTGTAGTCACACCTTAACTAGAACAATAACATCATTCTCTACTAGATATTTTTTAGGCCGTCTTAAAAATTACTTTTATTTTTTTAACAAATACTTCTCTTACCTACTCAGGAATCTTAAAATTATAGATAGTTACAAATATCATCTGTAAGTGTTATTCTAATTTGTAATTTGATGTTTATCGAGACATTGTAACATGCAGGACAAAAGGGAAAAAAACACAAATACATTGCAACAATTTTTTTTTCAACCATGTATACTTAAAAATATACATCAATATAACATTGTAGATAATAACAATCTATTCAAAATTTTAGACACTTTAAAATATTGGAAATCATTTAAAAACCTGTTATACTTTAAACATTTTCAAAGACAACACACGTGTAAATATAATAAATTTTATCTTTGATTTTCACTTTTATCAAAGGATGGAATTGAGTTACTATAGTTAGGGGTGTGCACGGTCCGGTTGACTGGACCGTTGACCACTAGACTGGACCGGACCGAGCACTTCGGTCCTAGAAATTTTGGGACCGGACCGGACCAAATTGCTAGCTTAGACCGGACCAATTTAAACGGTCCGGGTTTGGTCGGTCCAACCGGTATGGGCTTTTTTAATGGACCAATTTGATTTGGGCTTTTTATCCATTTTTCACACTTAATTAGCCCATTTTTCATAGCATATTTATATATATGTGAAACCCATTTTAATGGACTAATGCTTTCTACACACAAATAAAAATACATAGGCCCAAAATATAATAAACTCATGTATATTTTTACACAAATAAGTATATATATTTAAAAAAATAAAAAAATTATATATATATAAATATATCGGTCCGGTCCGGTTTTTGGGTAATTTTTTTGAGTCGGACCGTAGACCGGACCGAATAGTAACGGTCCAAGATTTTTCGGACCGGACCGTTGTACTTATAAAACCCGAAAAAAACCCTATATTTCGGTTCGGTCCGTTCGGTCCGGATCGGTTTCTGCACACCCCTAACTATAGTATTGCTATTTTAAAACAATGTTATTGCCAAACTATTGTCTGTCTCTAAAAACAAATAAACTCATAGTTGTTGTTTTTAAATATCCATTAATAAGATTGTCACTTAGCACCATACACAAGGGGCGGGTGAATTTCTTTAGTCAAGTTCCTATAGGTCCCCCATCGGAAATGTTGACATGGACCCACCAAAAAATATTTCAATTTTGTACCATTGCGGATAATTTATTAAAGCAAACCAAATTGCTAGCGCCATGTCCTTCGTGGGAGATGTGTTCATTTCCTCATACTCCGCCTGAAGTGCAACTTACGTAGGCTTATTGAGTTGAACCGTTAATTGAGTTGAGCCATACACGTAGGTAAATTATATTAAGTGACGTGGAGTTTATATAATCGCGTGTGAATAATATTAATTTAAATTTTATCAATAATTAGCACGTTCACCTATTTCTACGTACTGATGAGTCAAAATTTTGGACTAGTTTATATTGGATGAAATGAATTTCATGATGTTTAACTCTGACATTATTTTCAAAATTATTATTTAGAACATAACTAATGACCAACAATCACCGGATTAATGAATTAGCCAAGCATGTAGACTTATTTTTATTGTGTGACGTGCAACTCATGACATGGAGTGTGTGTGGCCAATTATATAAAACAAATTGTCAATAAGTAAAGTACTTATTAGATTTTATATATTACTTTATTAGACTTATTATAGTTTTGATCTATATTTTAATTATGTCTCAAATAAAACGTAAGTATCAGTTTAGAATGAAGAGGGCAAATGATTATTTTTTTAGGGGGGCACATTTTAGCTACAAATAATTGTACAAAGTGTCATTCTCATACGTGTCACTTTTCTTTCTTTCTTGAAAAATCTCATACGTAATACGTGTTAACATAGACATTACTCTTAACATAAGCTCTCTTTTTGTAATTTATTACTTTTTGCCAGCTCCCGTAAAATCATCTCTCTCTCTAAACACTTGATGTTGTCACACAGTTCACGAGAACTTCAACCATTAATTGAGTCAGATACATGCATACAGTGTATAATTTTTGTATGGAAATACTAGTCTTACATAACTTTTTACAAGATGATGTGGTTCACTTAAATAAATTAGGGGTTCACATATTTAATAGGTTTTAATGTAATTCGTGAGACTTTATATGTATTTTTATAATTTATTAGTATGTTTTGTAGGACTCTTTTTATAAATTCATCCAGTGTTTTATAAAAAGAGTGAACCCAAAATTTTATAATTTTTTTGTATAATTTGTTAGTATTTTTAACATAACTTTTTTTATAACTTTATAAAAACAAATTGACCATATAACTTATTTTTGTATTAATACTGATAGATTATGCACAAGAAATATAGTTATTTCGTCAAATAAAGAACTAGGGATACCAAAAAGTAATTAAATTATTTAACTGTTGATCAATTTAATAAGTGACACGTTATTTATGTACTAATTTTTATCAATGTGTACATAACATTGTTGATTAAGCGCCACCAAAACTAAGTTAGTTTTTGTTTTGGTATACACCTAAAATGATCATAAACAGTCTGTAAGGTTTTCTTGTTTTATAAACACAAGTTATTTTGCCTAAGTTTATCTTTTAATCGATCTTGTCTAAGTTTATCTTTAATTAAAGAGATAAAACTGAAATGCTTGACCATAATTTTTTTATGGATTTGGGTCTAGTTAATCATTCTTCTTATGCTTCTAGAAAAGTCGCAGTGCCGTGAGTCCTCGCGGGGATAAGAAGATTCAATCTTTTGGTTATTATACTAACATTTTCTCAAAATCTTCTTCTACTTTAACTTCCATATTTTTTGAAGCTATGTGATACATGTGCATCTTTTTCTTATATATTATTTTATTATAAAAGTAAAATAAATTATATCTAACAGCATAGTTTCACTTTTTTCCCCTTCATATTTCAAACGTTATTAGTCTTATTTAATTTTCGTTACATAATCAACGTATACCATATCTTATATTATTAAACGAGTTTTGCTAAGTAATTAAGTTGAAATTAGTTATTTTTTCAAAAAAATATCAAAGTCAATGTGAGACCATCTTTTTAAAATAGAAAATACAATTTAATAGTAAAACTCAAAACTTCATAAGTACAAAAATTCTAAATTTGTGTATTGAGAACTAGATAATAATATGGTTAAAATTGTTAGCATCAAATTTAGTAGCTTAATTACCCTAAAAGAAACAGAGAAAGTGCTAAGCGCTTCAGATTAAGGGCTTGAAACATTTCATTTTTCCAAAAATAACGTTGTTGGTATTTGATAAAAGACAACAAATTAAGGAGGCACCATGAGTTAGAGTTCATACAACCCTATGATTAAAATCACTTAAAACTAAATAATTTGATAGCCTATAAAGATCTTGCTAACACAGTAACACTTGGTACTTATTAATTTAATTTGAGTTTTAGTTCGTTTTTGAAGGTTAAAAAAATAATTTTATCTACATAGAAAGTTTGAATATCGTTAATTTATATAATTGAACATCTTCCATAAACTACAAAAGATACCTAGTGTTAATTTACTAATTTAAAATTCCAAGAACAAACTAAAACTTAAATCAAACAAGTACCGTGTTACAAAATATTCCTATAACTTGCTTTCTTGTGCTCTTAAAAAAACCCCTTACAACTTCTTGAAGTGCTAAAAGTTTAAAGGATTTATTAAGTTATTACCATATGTTAAGAGTATTTCCAATAGTATAATCAAAATAATAATTATAATCAATTTTAATAATATTGGCTAAAAACACTACTCTGATGGTATAATCAAATTTTAGCAACCTTTTAACTAATAACCAAATTTATTCGATTTATAATCAAAGTTAACAATCTTCTTTAATAACCAAAATGAGAACTCACTAGCTAATTTATTGATTTGTCGCCAATCAATATAATAGATCCTATAAATTTAGTTATGGAGAAAAAATAGTCATTAAGAGATTTATATTATTAACTTTAACAATTTATTAAATGGTTAACTTTTAACTTCTAAATGTTTGATTTCCGAATTTCAAAAGATTTTGAATGAAGGTTTTAAAAATTTGGTCGAATGAACTTGTTAATAGATGTTGATTCTATGCATTATTTACATCTCAACACTAGCTGTATGCATTTCGTTTTGACTAAAACTTTCCCAAATAATTGAATTCCAAACAAGAATAACTCAGTGACTATTGAAATTGTTATTTTTCAGTTGCATTGAGGATATTAACCTACTCCGCCGAATGGAGAATTCACAAGCTTATTTTCGAGTTACCAGTAAAACTCGTAATTAACCTCTCGCAAATTGAAACTCAAATGAAATCGAAGTTGCGTGTTAAGTCGCAATTTTCTTCATAAAATTTCACCCCCAATCACTTTTTGTCTACATAAGTTTGGGATTCATGTGAACAAATGGGATATCAAGGACAATTTACTAACGCTGCCAAACATAACGTACCCCTCCTTTCACGATAAAACGCACGCTTTCGATAGTGACCTTTTTTTTTTTTGATATATTTAATTACATACACACAAAAGCAACACCAAAACGAATTATTTTTTCTTGAGAAAACTAATGTTAATTAATTTAATTTTCTTGAGATCCAATCAGGTCATTATCTAAATACTAAGCCGGTGGTTTTTGAAATGTCCAGATTCAGGTCCTCTTATTTGAAGACGGTCTTTGCTTTCCAAAGTCATCAAAACTAAGATAAAATTAAAAAAAAATAAAAATCTATTAATAAATTTAGTTAGTCCTAATAATCTTGAACTCTTTTAATTTATTTGGTGGTTCAAATTCAATTTGAACTTTTATGTTTGTATCCGACAACTCACAAACTTAACTTATATTTTCAACTAATGGTTCAGATTTTATTGAATATTTTATGTTTTAATCCCATGGTTAACATATTTCAATTTATGTGATAAACTAAACATGCATTTATATATCTCCTAATTAATTTCAATTTAACTGATTCTAATTAATTTTAATTTGTGTCATAAACTAAACAACTATATATATCTCATAATTAATTTTAACTCTACTAGTGTTTCTCTTTCTCATTCTAAAGTTTCACATAAAATTAGCTCTCTTCCTACCTACTTTTTGTCTCTCTCCATTACGCAAATACTTTTCTCCTTATTAATTTTACTTTATGAGATAAACTAAATAAGAACAAAAAAACTATTTATCTGCTACTTAATTTGTGATAAACTTTAACTCTACTTCATTCTCTTTCTCCTTCTACTTAATTTGAATTTAAATTTAACATGTGAATATCCCAGAAATATAGAAAAACTCGAATTTATAAAATTCAAAAAATAGAAGAAAGAAATACAATAATTGTGCCTAACATGCATTGCTATTGTTTTGGTTCTTTCAAATTTTATAAAAAAAAAATTAAAAATTAAATGTACCATTATAGCATTTTTTTTTAATTAGACTTTCAAATTTTGTATAAAGTACATTGACAAATAGGATTTACACATTATTATATACTATCCTTGGAGATCATCTAAAAGCACAATATGTAAATAATCACTAATAAAAATCTTACCGGATAACAAAAATATAACCACTAAAAAAATATTTATCTTTCTTTCATTTGATAATTCACATTACTAAAAGAGTTCATATGTACTTGATTAGAAAAAACACTATATATCGAACTTTTATGTGAAAGGATATTTTACTTAACTCATGCAATTTTCTATCTTTCTCTTATTTTAATATAAGTAAATAAAACACATGTAAATTTTTAATTTTTTTATATTTATAGTACAAATCTCTTTCTTTTTTTTTCCTTTTTTTTCCGGCTTATGTTCTACTACAACATGTACAACTTTTTGTACACATATCATTATTCCTTTTAAAAATCCAAAAGCATAAAATAATTATCACTTAAACACTATGAGATTAAATTTTATTCAGAATGTTACGCATTTAGTAAAATACACGACAAATAATGTATGAAGTTAAACATCAGATGAATTCAATTACTTTTGATGTTTTGTCTAGGGGAATAGAATAAAATGTTGTTATTGAGGAGAAACTTGAACTTGCAACATCCAATTCGAGATTTTATTTTGTATTTTTTTTATGACATAGCAAGGTAATTAATTAGATTTATGTTATATTTAAATTTGAACATGGGACTTGGTTTGGGTTGGGGTATTTTTAAAATATCTTTCATGTAATAATGTAATCATATATTATGTCCCAAAATTGTTGTGTGATTGGTGGTAATTTTTATTTATGAATAACTAAATTCAGTTTTCTTGTAAAAAATTTCTTGAATAACGTAAAAAGAAGACATAAAATTAAGAATAATAGTCAAATTTTCTAGCTTGGTGACGTTAAAAATGAGGCATTGAAGGGAGGGTGCAAGTATTTTTTTTATTTAGGAATTGTATAATTTAATAATCTTTAAAGTTCATTTTTCTAGGGCATTAATTTAGTTATTTTTTTAAGTTTACAAATGATACATACAAAAAAAAGATTAATATTATTTTGAAAGCAAATTTTTTTTTTGATAAAGCAATTTATCATCCTTAAGCATAATTAATGAACTATAAATTCGGTTGAATAAAAAAAAATGCTACGAATTTTGTTTGATAAAAAGTAAAACTACTTTATCAATAGTAATCAGTGTTGACTTAGAAGGTCTTAATCTTATTTTGATAATAACAATAATTTAATCATGTGTAATTTAACATGTTCTTGATTTAAGATTATAGATTTCTTACTTGAAAAATCAAGAATAGCATGATTGCTCAAAGGAAGCATGACAATGATCAATGAAATCAATATTCGATCAAGTCAACGAAGCATTGGACTAGCAAGAGATCAACCTTATCATTCACATGCTAGCAATGCATTTCATGAAGCTCAAAAGATCAAGGATCATACGCCAAAGCCTCAAGGGGAAAAGCTTCAAGAGAAGAATCAAGTTGAAGAAACTATTCAAAGCATTCAAAGACTCACATATTCGGTAATTGAGTGTATGCTTAGGATTAATGTAAAGTTTCTTCATTGATTGATTATATAGCTCATATATATTGATATATCATTCTTAGATTGATCAAAATCAGTTTGAATCAAAAATCATTTCAAAACATCATTCTTGCAAAAACCGGTTTTGAAATAAATTGATATTAAATTCAAATGACCATATTTTGAGTTTTCCCAAAAATAGGTGTCTTAGGAACTTATTTTTAAAGTCCCCAAAGCATTAGAATTGATTTTGGAACTTATATGCAAAAGTGCAAAAATTGGGATTTTGGCCTTTTGGTCTGATGGACAGCAGAGTCCATCAGTCGACTGATGGCTTATGCTCAGTAGACTGAGGCTCAGTAAGTCGACTAAGGAGCTTTGCTCAGTCGACTGATAGCCCAGAATATAGCCGTTGGATTTTTGATTTTTAACAATTTTTGGTACCAAACTTCTACCAAATCTCACAAACGGCTATATCACTTTTGGGACTATAAATATGACTTCTAAGACTCATTATACACACTTGAATCACTCTTATACTCTCTACTTCATCTATCTTCATTATTCAAAGATTCAAGAAATTGTTTTTGATCAATCATCTTTTATTTGAGCTATATCATATTGATCATTCAAGATAACTCTAGTGTGAGCTTAAATTGTATTCTACAAACACTTGAGAGAGTTATTGTAAATTGGTGTGAATCACCAAACTTTTATATTCAAATTGTGAGAGGTAAATCTCATAGGAAAAACAAGAAGGTAAATTCTTGTCTAGATATTATGAGAGGTAAATCTCACAAGGTTAACAAGAGAGAGTCTTGTATGAATATTGTGGTCAAGCAATATTTGTAAAGAGTGTAGTGAGACAACAACACTTGTAGTGGTTTTATCTTCACCCGGAAGAAGATTGATTTTAGTGGAAATTCTCGGGGAACTAACCGAGCGCGAATTATGGTTTGGTAAACCAAAATCGTGTGGAGAAAAAGCATTGGACTTCAAATCGGTTCAATCTTTCTAACTCAATCTCTTTATTTACTTGTTGTATTATTGTTTGCTTGAGATTGTTTATTTGCTTAATTGATTATTTGATTGCATTCCTTGATAATTTTGTTTAGCAAATTTGTTTTACTTAAACGATTTTCGAAAAGTTTTTAAATTCCGCATTTAGTTTTAAAAACCCTATTCACCCCCCTCTAGGGTTGAAATCCGACCAACAATCAGGATTTAATTAGGATGACAAAATATCTATCCCAACAAGTTTTTGACCAACAATGACCCTAAGGGCTGAATTTTTTTTTTTTTAATTACTATTGTTGTAGGCAAGGGTTGTTCTAAACACAAATACGATATGGGGTTTGCTTAGCTTGGGTTCATGTAAATTTAGCTTGTTGGATTTGAACCAATCCATATATAATATTTTTTTCATTAAATACTGTAGTAATATGCACGTGCAAGGTTGGGTAGGTCGGCAAGATAGTAAATGCGGCGTTTTCGAGCTTTCATAGTTAAACTCGATCTCTTCAACCTCTGATTCAAGTCAGACTTGTTATATTTTAGACGGGTCAAGGTTGCCCACTCGCCCCAGAACCTAATTATTAACTAAACATCACTACACAATTCTATCCAAGGTAAACTTAATTAATTATTTTTTCGTGCCAAATGCACAAGTATTACTTGTATACATATAAAATATAACGTTTGTTCAAAATTTAGAACGCATTTTTTTTTGGAATATTTCAAATTAAGTGTTCAATATTCAACTTTTTTGTTGTGATATAATCGATGTACCGCCAAATTTTTTGATATCAAACAAATATGTGTCTTAGTCATTGATTAAGTTAAAATCAGTATATCCACAATAATAGAAAAACAAACTGAATCACAAGATGGGAGTTAACTCCTCTCCATTAATTACACCTCCCAATTTCTTCTAATACCTTTTATTTTGAAGACTAAACAGATGAATCTTTTCATAAAACTTAGTGGAGATGATCTTTATAATGAGTACATCATATCGACCAAATTTTAACAAGAAACTTAAACCATAAGTGGGTGTAATAAAATTTGGATATATGTATAACAATATTCATTATCGTCCTTTGAAATTTTAGATGATCATTTCACTTACTTTTAAAAGAAAACGGAAGTCATCTCGAATGGCCTCATTGAAAACTACAATGAAGATGTAGTAAATTGAATCTTTTGATAAAATTTTGTGAAGATGGTCTACTCATTAACTCCACGAAGTATCATGAAAAAATCCTAAGGGCATCGAAAACCTTGCATTGCGTCCTCGTGCAAACACCGGGATAAGAGCTCTATTGAGCTTCTCTTGGGCACATTAGGTCATTCACTCTCTCCCTCGTATGCTCTCCCCTTGACGCTTTTTGGGAAAAATCATCTGTTTAACCCTCAAAATAAAGGGCATTGAGGAAAATTGGGGGAAGGGTAATGGAGACGAACCAACCCGACAAGATGTGGCACAATGGTAAGTAGGTTGCGCATTGAACTATGGGGCAGATCTTTCTAGCACTGCCCAAGTTTGAACCCAACGGATAGCAATTGTGGCAAAATACAATCTCAATTTTTAGATTAATCCCACCTCAATGTAGTGCAGAGAAATTTTCGTAATAACGACAAATAAAATAAACAAATCAGACTGAACTTTAAAATTTGGGAGAGCGAAAATATACAATTTCCACGTTTGAAAGTCCTCCAAAAAACGAACGGTCTATTGTAGGACAGTGACCACTAAATCAAGTATTAATATGAGTGTTCCAAATTTTCTAATGAACTTTCAAGGAAGACCCCTATGTTTGGGATAGCTTCCTTCTTTGCTTCTCTCTCCCATAAAATAATAAGAAAACATTCATTTTCTCCTCGTAGATTTAGAATCTAAACTAAACTTAGTAATCACTGAAAATAATGTATACCAACATTTAAATATATTCAAAATACAATTATATAATATATTTCAGTTTTTGATGAAAATTCATCTGTTCATAGTTTGGTCTGGGTTAATATTTATGTTCGTAAAAGATGTTACGCTTAAATTATAAACTTTAAATAAAAACGAATGAATAAACTTCATTGTTACACGATCGATCTAAATGTTTTTCAACCATCTATGTTTTGGCCATTGAAAATTACTTTAGTCCAAACTATACAAACATTATGTTCTAAATTATATTAACTATATTTTAGTGCACACGTGATACATATGTTATTTTAATATAAGTAATTTAAATAAAAAATTTTAAAAACAATAAGTAACGCAGCAATTAAGTGCCTTATTAGCCGCGCTAACAACACATGTTTGAATCTCATTACTTATGCTATTGTAAAATCTTCTTCTTCTCTTTTGTTTTGTAAAGTGAAAGCTCACGAGAGTAAAATTAGAAACAATAACAATCGATATGTTTTCCAACTTTACAAAATTAGTATATGTCGTCGAGAAAATTAATATCTACCGTACAATATATTTAAATATGAGTTATTTTCAAACATAGATACCAAAAAAGATTATATACAGAGATTGCATTTTTTCTAAAATTTTTTATTTACCGCATTCTAAAAATTTCAAACTCAAGAAACATATCTTAATCGCGCCTACGTGTAAGACACTAATTAATATATAAATATAAAAATTCTATTGTTAGTGCATATATGTCCATGGCATGGTTTCCTATCACCTTCCTTCTGGACCATCTGGTCTAATTTTGTTGATGCAAAAACCTATTCAATTAGCTATTAATTTCTATAGCTGGCTGGCTAGCTAGGTGACTTTTTTCTCTTCCGAATATTATTGTTCTACCTCTTGCACGGAGACAAATTGCGCCACCCATTTTAGCATTCGTTTCTTTCAATTACTATTTAACATACGATTTATTATTCCTTCATTCACACGAAAGCTTCTATATAGCAAAGTGACAAAACAAAGAAAATTATGGAAGCAAATTCATTTCAATCTTATATTTGTCTTACGTGGTATATAATTAATTCTCTTCAACTATTATTTTTTTTATTTTGAAACAAAAGATTTATGTCGATCCAAAGAATTCTCTTTAGAAGTTGACAATTTGAGTTTGGCTTATATCTTAAAAGACTTTATAATACGATTTGATTCATGATGTGATAAAACTTATCAACCGTTACAAATGTACGATTAAACACACACTTTTAAAACAATTTACAATGATTACGTTATAGTAGTTATTTTTGTCTGTAATAATCATATTTATTACAATAAAAATTGCCTGTGTGTCTGTGTTATGATAATTGATGTTTTTGCTATAGTTAATTTTTTTGTATCATAACGCTTATGAAATTTGCCTCTGATTATTTGATCTCAAAGTTTTTCTCATAATATGCATGACAACATTTTTTTACCATGACCAAAATATAAAAATTGTGCAAGAAAGACGAGGGTATATATTTATATTCTTTTTAATAGTTATATTGTCAAAACAATATTTTATATACTAGTACTAGAATATATAATACTATTTTGAAAAATTATACTGTATGCTTCTAAAATTATACATTACATTGTGAATAAGTATAATTAATTTGAAAATAATAATAACTTATCTCATTTTCATTTTCATATATATATATATATATATAAATAAAGACCCACCCTTAAATATTGTGTTAGTCTCCATCATAATAAGAGGCTAAACGGTTAGGCGAGCCATGATGGTTACAGGTTCAGAGTACATGGTCCTTTCTTTTTTCTTTTTCTTCTATTTATTTTCCACGTCGGTTAATTTTGCTACTCTCTTCTTTTAATGACTCCCACGGACCCCATTGCATGCTTGCTCTTCCTTTACTTTTCCAACAACTTATTTTGTAACGTTGTACTGCCACCCTAATTCTTGGAAAAAAATATTAATATTTTGCGCATTTATATTCAATTACCTAACAACCAATGAAAATATTTTTAATATATACTACACATGCAATTAAATATAGGCTTAACGTACTCCAGGATAGTCAGTCCGCTCAATCTTTACAAAAATGTTGTATTCTATGTAAGCATAAATTGTTTTATTTTGAGATCTCATCCAATTCTTTTAATTAACCCAAGCTCAAACTTGATCAATTATATATATAATTAGCAAAATAAATTAATTATTTTGCCCTTTTTTAGCTCTTATGCCTATGTGGTTGTAAAGAGTGCTAGCTTGAGCTATTAATTGATAATTATATGTCAATTTCTAACTTCTAGGCTCTAACCTCTAGGGTCAATTTTCAAGTAAATTGAAGTAGTATATTGCACTGCAACACCTTTTGGCCGTTGTGTTTTTCCATGGGAGTTTCTTAGAAGTCCCCATTTACCTTCCAGAGAGTTTCTTCATTGGCATATATATGCCAAATTAATATATTTTTAACGCATTTTCATTGAGTATGATAAATTAATTCGTAATTCGGATGATAAATTTATCGTACAAGTTTTTCTGATAAACTCCGACCCGAGTTTAGAAAATATTGCTGGACAAATTCAATAGATATTCCAAGGAAAAACCATATTCTAAAATGGATTGTGTATTAATTAATAGTCATATTAATTTCTCATCCAAAAATTCCGTCCCTTTTGACATTATATGCATAAATGGACTCAACCGGTCCCAAGAAAAATGAGTCCCTAACCTTATGGTGCGTTTTTTTCTAATTAATGTCCAACTAAACGAAACATTGCGTAACTTGACTAATCTTTGATTTATTTATCTAAAGATTTAGAGAAGATGAAGTTTATCTCTAGAAAATAAATATATATATATATATATATTCTCACATGTTTAAGAACATATTATATAAAACTTAAATGGTCACATGTTTAATTTTTGCCTTATTGTGTTATGTAATGTGATATAAACCCACTTGTTGTGGCTGTACAAATTAAATATACTATAATTAAGATGGCCATTTTTAGAGCTCATCTCAAACAAAGAAAGTGTGCGTGGTTTAAAAAGAAAGCTGGGATGATTCATTTGATCACTTCTAGA
Source organism: Lonicera japonica (assembly GCA_021464415.1). Taxonomy (NCBI): domain Eukaryota; kingdom Viridiplantae; phylum Streptophyta; class Magnoliopsida; order Dipsacales; family Caprifoliaceae; genus Lonicera; species Lonicera japonica. The sequence continues at coordinate 46,723,088 of CM038468.1, read as the reverse complement.
ATTTCAATAATATCTCTTGATTTCTTATTAAATTTTTATTTTCTCCCTTAATTATATAAAAGAAAATGGACAAATACAGTAGTATTAATTTCAGTTTCTGATTTAAATTGTTTTGTTTTCCTGAAAAAATAGTATTTTAAACTTTGTCAAAAGAATTGGTGTCCCATAATTTAAACGCTTAAAACACTAATTTTCATGATACTTGAATTTATCGATTTGGAATGTCCGGTAAGAACAAAATACGAACCAAGCCGGTCCTGTTTACTTCTCAATATCAATTTTTCAATACACCTAGTTTTAGGTTGAATTTTTGTATGAAATTTTGTGGAGATGGTCTACTTATTATATACAAAATTTCATTAAAAAAAATCATCAATTTACTCCTCTAAATGGCATGTCATCCCTTCTTTTTGTTAAAGTAAGGAAATCTCTTTTTATAGCCTAATTTTAACTAAGTATAAGTATATATGTTAAAGATATATGCAGTGTTTCACTAATTAATTGATTTAATGATTCAGTAAGGTTTTTTTTTTTTGTGAGCACTGATTAATTGAAGATAAGCTTAACTAAAAGAAATTTATACGTGTACATTAAAATCTCCATTGTTTTATTATATACACTTGTATATTTAATATAAACCCACTAGTTCACTAACAAACTAGCTAGACTACCTTAGATTCATGTCATTCAATAAAGAGAATAAGCGGGTACATGAACTTGATTATTTTAACTATGATAAATTAAATTAGCTGGAAGTAATCAACTAAAGATTAATATTGCAGTATTTTAATCTGTTTGGCAAAACACTTGTTTTATTTTAATTAGGAGATATTGTGGAATTTCTTTTCAAACTCGTGCAATATATAGATAGATTTTGTTAGGCAACATAAATGGTCCCAACACGGTGTCAAGCAATTAGTCTTAAATCGCATCATAATTACTCCTACGAATTCGTAATTAGTCTAGCTATATTAAAATTTTATCTCAAAATGAATTAATTAGTATATTGTGTTTCAATGGTTAGGCTCCATAATTCATTCTAAAACTATTATTGTCGACGATAAAGTACATTTTCGCTTGTTTTGATTTTGAAAAAGATAAAAAAAAAATATTTTTGAAAAAGACGGATAACAAAATTAAATGAACTCATCAAGGTTGATCTTTTTTACTTAACGGAAACGGAAATAGTATAGTAATAATAACATTTATCCTTTGGATCAAGTGATAATGGACGATTGGAGTCAATAGTCTAAGGTAAATATGATTACACGATGTAATCTACAGGTACTTAAGCATCTTTAGTCTTCACTATCATGATAATTATTCTGTTCTTCTACTAATCGTTAATGGTTACAAGCAATGAACTTATGCACCCGTGTACTAAGAGTTACTAATATTTAATTTGACTATCGTAGATGTACTTTTATCTCTCTTCCGCGGGAGCTGAGCCGAATGTATTTTTTCTTAAAAAAATTACAAGTGTTTCTTAACTTTTCAGGATGTCTCTAATTGAAAAGCCACATATTCTTAATGTTTTTTTCTTTTTGCTAGCATTATATATATTTTTCCTCCGGTTATACTATAAAATTTAAATTAATCTTATTCTTAAAAATGCAAAAATTAAAGTAAAACTATTAGAAATGCGTATAATAACGGGTTCTCTTTTGAAGCCCATAAAATTTTAATATATTATGACTTTCAATTTGTGACACGATTTTTGGTATTTTCCGTTATTAAATTAGGGGTGCATGTTATCATTTCAATAAATTAAAGCCCAGAGTGGTGTTTGCTGTTTCCTCTAAATTTGAACGGACGCTCGTTAAAATTCCATGTGTATTAAATACTGTTTGTTTTGTTTTATATAAATAAATATGAATTTGAATTTTTTTATATAAAATTCCAGGTGTCTAAATACAATTACCCGAAGGTTTGGGCTGCAGACCCAACTATAATTTTTATTTTGGGCTCAACAAACAAGAAGCGCATTGAATATTTTACAACCTCATACACACAATATGGGCCAAGATTAGTACAACCTCTTATCTTGGTCGGGTCCTATCGGACCTCAATTAAGATTAAAAATAAATAAATTACTTATCTCTACTTATATGTAATTTTATCTTCGGCATTCTATAAATTTATAAAAGTACCCTTCACATTTCAAAAATTATACAAAAATTTATATTGAGATAAGGACTTCAATATATATGATCTTAAGCATAATGAACACACATTATTCCCAGTTCAACAAATACCACTAAATGTATTTATTTTGCTTTACAAATATACAAATAATATAAAAAAATTATTAAATATTATATTGTATATACATCGAGTGTGCATATGAATCTATTATATATTATCTCATAAGGTGACAGAGACAAATATATATATATATATATACATATATTTCGAAATTATTCATATAAAATAATAATTGGGACACTTTATAGTTTAGACACACACAAAATATCTAATTTTGAGACATCTGCCATCTGGAGAGTCATATATACTAAATATAAAAAGCCAAGAGGGCTTCCTACTTTTGTGTTAATTATGATACCAAATTTTTAAATTTGAATCCATGATCCTTCAGTTAATATATAAAATCTCCTGATACTCAATCAACTTATCTTTTGTTTAATACTTTTCAATTTTAAACCAGACGACCCCTATAAAAATAAAAGAAGAGATGTGCACAATACACATGCATCGTGCGTGTTTTTTTTATCTACTATATTTAAAAGAAAGAGAATGATACTCATTTAAGGTGGGTTTATACCAACAATGTGGGATCTAGTCTGTAGGTCGTCCACAATTTGTGTGGCAATGTAGTGAAACTTGGTTGTGTATGGCAGGACTATCACAAACTTACCTTATGACTAAGTTTGTGATCATGCAAGTATATGTTATACATCTTACATGGGATGTGTAGTAATTACCTGTTCCACAAGAGACGTGCATTTGTTACCCGTCCCATGTGAGACGTGTAACAAGTACACTCCTGACCACAAACATGCAATTTCACTAACAGTTAGAATTTAAACTATCAAAGCATTAGAACTTAAAAAAAAAATAAAAAAAAATATATTCTTCCCAGTTTGTGGGGAAAGTATATAGTGCACTCTCACAAGAGATGGGTATCATTTACCCGTCCCATGTGGGGTTGGCATCATTTACGTGTCTAACTATAATTATTTATTATACCTATTGTGAAATTTGTCATACTTAACTTGATATATACCCTACCATTTACTATACCTATTGTGGAATGGTTCTACAAATTCCCTGAATGTTGTCCTCATGGGGGTGGATTACAAACCAACAATTTGGGCATATTAGCAACTTATGAAATTTTCTTAAACATAATTTTCGACTTACCTCACACATACAATTACCACACATTCATATGGTATTGGATCCACATCTTCAGATGTATAATAGTGAGTATGGTTTCTGACAGCCCTTAATGCTGTACCTAGCAATCCAACTCAAATTAGCTAATGTTAAGTTATTATTTAGGTTCATTAGATCGATCAATATATAAGTTTTACCCTCTAAATTTTATACTGTGAAATGCGAGTGGTTACATAGATCTAATTAAACAAACTCTAACTGGTCCGTATATGTCAACCAAAAATATATAGAGGATACAACTTATAAGTTGGTCTAATGAACAAGTTCACATCCTCATGGTTAACATGCATGTGTCATGAATTTAAAATGTGATACCTTTTGAATTAATAAGATGAATCTAGTAGCCAAAATTTACCCCCATTAACGGAAGCTCTTGAACTCGATTCCTTCTCTGACACAGATATAGTAAAGAAAATGTGATACCTTTTGAAACTTTTTAAAATTGTGGCATAGCCGAACGTAAATGTAATACTAAGGTGAATTTAATACTAGAACAAGTCCACATCCTTACATTGGGCATGCATAACGAAATTTTGACCCCTTTTTCCATTAATTATTTGGTCATTTTTGGTATGAAAGTGAAAACTGTTGACTCATGTTCAGGGGCGTGGCCACTTACACCTTTGTGGGGTCTAGTGACTCCACTTGTTTTTAAAAATTTACATATAGATATAGTATATTTTTAACATATTTAAATTAGAACGTATAATTGACACCACTTAAATTTAGAAAAAATAGTAAATAGTGGGGTCAAATTGTAAATCCAAAAAAAAGGTATGTAGAACAAATATATTTTCTATGAGAAATGCGGGTAAGCCCTAAACGTGTCCTAAAAATTGTGTCTCAAATGCATTTTGAGTGATAAAGATGCATTTACATTTGTTGTTAAGTTATGCTTTTTTGGACCGAGTAGCATTGCTCATTTCTCATTTTTTCAACTGCTAATTTAAGTACTATAGTTGATGTGAGATGGGTGATAAATTAATGTATGACCCCACTAACTAAATTTTTTGGCTACGCCACTGCTCATGTTAGTTAGATGTATTTGAAAGAGCTTTAGGTCGATCAACATAAGGGCAACCACGAGCTATTGTATTGGCCTCTTTTGGACTTAAATTGTCAAGAGCAATGTTATACTTACTTACAAATCTCACTACCTATTTTTATCGGGTGCATTATATGAGTTGTATTTTCATAAGATATAACAAGGGTACAACCCATTTAATGCACCCGGTAAAAATAGACGGTAAGATTTGTAGATATGAAAAACATTTTCAATTAATCAGATAAGCATTTAGAGTGTGTTTGATTATCAAACTTTTTAATGAAACATTTGATGAATGAAGCGTATTAATTTTGCTACTTTTTTGTTGGTGTTTGATTGCCTAATTTAATTTTTAAGCAATTTTAATTGCACATAATTCCTTGGTACAAGTGGATAATGCACAAAAATAGGAACTTAATTTCTTAGCCTACCCCAAAGAAATAAGTTACAAGTAAGGTAAAAAATGACTCAAATATTAAAAAGTTCAATTCTATGTACAATGTAAGTAATTAAACATGAAAATTTGGAAATTATGTCATTATTTCAAGGAAAAAGTACATATTTTCTACCTAGAAAATAAATGAAATCAAACACCTTTAAATAATTTTCTTCATAATATAATTGAATTGCCTAGAATTTATACAGTTTCTACCCTAATCGCATGCTTATAATCAAACACACCCTTAATTAATGTATCAATTTGTCCTAAAAATTACATACGCAATGTAATTTTATTTTATTTTGAAACGGTAGCTCAACTCGAGATGACTAAATAGCATTAATCAAATTGACAGATACAAAATCTAATAGCCAATATGGGAACAAGAAATCCCAGCTCTCTAAAATCCTACCATTAAAAGCATAATTACTAATAATAAATAGTTGTATGGTGCTTAATTTAAGTTTTTTTGATACAAGCAATGATTCAATAAAATAATTTTTTTTTGTTTACACAATTCTAATCATCACAGCAAAAGGTAGTAAACAAATAACTAGCACAAACGAGTGGATTACAATGACTTTCTTATCATAAAAACAAGGAGGGTGCCAATCAAAACACAAGATCGTTAGCTTTAGAATTCTACTAGCCATATCCCGTATAAAATGTTTTAGAAAAATTATGAACTTTATGCAATTATTCTTTTAATAATTTCTAAGAATGTATATTTGGTATAATACAAAGTTATATGGGTATACATTGTAAATACATCAAAGATAACAAAAAACTCATGGGAGTCTAGTGACAAAGGCGGAAAGGGGCAAAAATACAAATAATAATAGGGTGCCGGTAATAAAAACATCTTAAAAATTCAATTTAAACGCCTATTTTTTAGGTACCTATATCTTAATTTTAAATTCGTAAAAGCACACGTACAATTTAAGTACTCTAATGATAAACACATGCTTAACACAAAACATTATATTTGCAACAAATATTTGATCACTAAATTCGGTCACTAAAAATTAATCTTTTCTAAAATTAAAGTTGAACGCAAAAAAGGTCACTAGAATTAGTAAATTTGTACTTGGTTTTTATCTCAATTTTGTTTCACAATTATTTTCAATAAAACTCAAACTAACATTTTTTTTCAATACTTCTTAATTTTTGTGATTTAAAATATTAATTTATATTTTAATGCAAAGAAGTAAAAAATAATGTTTTACCTTATCTTGAAGTCGTGTCAAATTGACGAAAAAGAGATGCAAGAATATGTCGATGAAGCAACAAGAGAAAGTCATAGGTTGAATTAAGATATTAGGGTGCCTTCAAAACACATATCCTAACTATATGGATTACCCTTTTTATAAAAAAGGTATTTAAATTGAAATATTAAAGTACTTTCACCAGCACCCATAATAATAGGGTGTTCTTAAATGTATCCACAAAATTCGTCTTCTCACCCCACCAGTTTTATGAAAAAACTTGTAATTCACCCCAGTGGTAGGGTAAGTTTACTAAAATAATATAAGTATGATAAAGTTTCGTCACTAAAAGTAAAAAATATTAATTAATATTTACTTTTGCATTAAAATAAAACATAATAAAAAAAAAATTACATCGTTCTCAATCAATTTCATTAAAAAATACGTAAAAGTCATAGTACTTTGAAAAAATATAAAATATTAATTGTGATAAATACATTTTTAACGATTATATGATTTTTCATATATATAATACATAACTATCCATTGCTCTCAAATTGTTATTATTCATATTTCAATTTATTTTCTAATAAATTTTATTTTTGTGATTACCCAAAGCACTGCTCATCTTTTGTTTTGATTTAATAAATACCCAAACATAATTTGGGTTTTAATTCAGGACATATCCTTATTCTCTTCAAAATTTGAGATTCAATGTAACATAAAAGATTTTAAAATTTTAAAAGAAACAATCCATACACAAAATTGATATGAAGAATATTTTTGGATGTTAACCCGTTGATCTATGATTAATTGAACATAATGGTGGAAGAGATAATGATAAAAGTGAAGAGATCGGTAGGGTAAATAATGGAGGAGCACGATTTATAAAAATTAATATTTTACTTATCTTACGCAACAAAAATACCGTTCTTTAGTTCACCGAAAACGTGCCACTTGTTAGTGATTGAAAACAAAGCTTAATGTTGTCCACTCTGTTACTAACATTGGGTCAGAGTCATTTTCTTGGCCAAAATTTGGCCCTGCTGCGTATCCTTTAGAAGGAAACGTAATTATGTAATTAGTTGTTTGGGAAGAAGACATGAAAAACACATTACATTTGTTTAAATGAATTGTGTTCTAAAATTTACACATTACATTTGTTTTGGAAATAACGAAGTTTTTAATTAATTTTTATTTTTTAAAATTTAAATGGATTAGAAGTCAAATTAGCGACAATTTTTTCGAAGTATGGAAGTCGGGGTGACAGAAAAGATTTTAGCTATTTTTAGGTTAAAGTTGGCGCAACTTTAACTTTCGGTAATGTGAGATGACGGATTATATAAGTATATTTAAGAACACCCTAATAATATTATATAAACAAGTACAAACCACGGTGCTGTTTTTTTAATTAGTGCATTTGTTTCCAAATAATTTTAAATTAGTTTGAGTTGAATTAAACATATTAACGTAGGTTATATTGGCAATAAGAAAATTTTGATCAACTAAAGACATAGCCATTGTTTAATAGTTCTCTTTGGAATAAAAGACATCTGTTAATGATATATATATATATAATAGTAATTGGAGGAATTTTTTGCAAATTTACAGGTTTTTGTATAAAAATGATAATTTGATAAAATAACTCTTTATATACAATACAACATTTTATTAGACGATCACAAATTTACAATCAACACAATAGATATAGTCATATATATAGATCAATAAAAAAAATTTATAACCATAAAACTATGAATTATTTTGACAATATTATATTACTATATATGACAGGGAATTGCTAACAAATTTATAGGTACTTGTTTTTGACCGAATTAAGCTAAAATAGTTAATTACTTAAAATAATTGTTGGTCGTGCTTCCTGACCTGTTTCCCCAAAGATATACTAAAGAATTGACTAATTACTGAAATTAAGGGTCGTTTGTAAACTGGCACGCAAAAGTTTTGCATATTTGGATGTTTGTATCTATTTCTACAATGTCGTCAACTTTGGTGCCCAATTTTAACATTTTCCTCCGTTGACAAGTAAATACACCTATAAAATGACCAAAATGCCCTCATCCACGTTTGTCTTCTATTTATCCAACCTAATTTATTTATTTATTTCTTAGAAAAAGAGAGGTAACGAACTTTTCCCTATTAGCGGTTCTCGAATATAATTTGAACTAAACTTTTTAATTACCATCAATTAGATATGTTCGTTAAAAACCTTAACGGAAAATTAAATTTATTAACATAAACCATCCCTAACATTTAATGTACTTACACAAACCACCCCTAACCTTTCATTTTTAGATTCTATGTAATTACATAGACCACTATTTTACCAAACCCTTCAATATATTCGCTTGTAGATTAAATTTTCCTACACTTGAATATCTTCTTTAATTCAAAAGAGTTCTTTTTGTTTTTGGGTGAATTTTTAAAAGAGCAAAAAACATATAGCAAAATTTTCATATAATTAAATTAATGAACATTCAAAGAGCAATTAGAATTTGATTAAAGATTGACAAACATCAGGCAATCAATATAAAACATCCATTTTAATTTGCTACAACCATTAAAATTCATTGTGATGGGGTTAAATACTAATTTTACCATTGACTTACAAAGGTAATTCAACACTTTTACTTCCAGTAAAATCTCATTTTTACTTATGTGACCTAAGCATACACATCATCTACATTACATGTGACCTAAGCATACACATCATCTACATTCTAGATCACATGTGACCTAAACATACACATCATATACATTACATAAAAATTACCTTTTTGCCCTTCATTTTTACCTATAAATACCCCCTCATTCATCCATCCAAAGACACACCAAAAAAATATATCTTCTTTCTCTTTCAATATCCATCCATCTCTTCTAAGAGATATAAAGCCATTGGCAATATAAATACAAGCCAATTTTCGAGGGTCTTATACTCTCTCTTTTCATACCCCCAAAAATATCAATCCTTATACGCTCTCTCTCCTACACAGTTTATTATTTATTCTGTTGAAATATTTGTAATCCTAATTATATACTTATAAATAGAATTAAGAAAATTATAGAAAGAAAGAGAGAGATTGGTAGCTTGTATTATCATCCAAATTGAGTGCCTTTGAGCTAATACAAAGCAAGCACACATAAAAGGAGGACATACTGTTGGACTAGCATAAGCGCTATCGGGGGAACCTACCTTAATAAAAAAATGTCTCGTGTTCATCTTCGTTTTTAATCAGTTTCTGTTGGTACTGTTCACATATACGGTGGTACTGTTCACAGTCACTGTTCACATACACGGTGATATTATTCACAATCATTGTTCACATAAACGGTGGTACTGTTCGTAGTCACTGTTCACATATACGATGGTATTGTTCACAATCACTGTTTACATATACGGTAGTACTGTTCACAATCACTATTCACAGTTACAATCCGTTATTAAACCTCTAATCCACCATTATTCATTGATTGATCGGTCATTAACTATCTGTTTTAGATTTTGACACCATCAGTTTAGCGCTGTCTGTGGGAAAGACATTTTCTTAAAGTCACACGCTTCTCAAAAAAGCCAAAAACCATACTTTCGCCATGTCCCAGTCAGAAAACACCAAAACAGACCCCTTGATAGCCTTAGTGGCTCAACAAACTGCTCTCCAGGTCCAGATTGACATATTGATAGCTCAAAGAAAATCCCCTTCGTACAGTTCAGGAGATGAATCGCCTCCGACCCCTGTTTCTGCACCGGCTCCCCCAGCCCCTGCGCGAATCCCAGCCATTGAAAAGCAGGGGGAACACCGCCGGAGGTATAGGAGAAGTCGAGGCAGGCCCAGTGGGTCTGATGCCGACCAATCCAGCTCTGAACAAGGAGATTCTTATGATGAGTTCTCTGTTACAGCTCCCCCATCATCTCCAAAAAGAAATTCACAAATTAATGTTGTTCGAGAAAGACGCTCTGAAAGAGAGGCTCAAAGACAAAGTGTGAGCAGAGGAGGTCGACCCCCCATTCCACTAGTTTTAGAGACAAATGCTAGGCCTCGGGGGTCCGTGTTCGACAGGATCTCGAACAAGAGCTCTGTTGAAGAAGTAGAGCAAAGGCTTAGATCAGAAATGAAAGTCCAGCTGGACGAAATGATGAAAACCATAGGCCACGTTGGGGGGAGCTCGGCAGCAACTCTAGTGAGAAATTCTGAATCGCCGTTTGCAGCACACATCCAGACCTGTGCGGTCCCGAACAGATTCAAATTACCTCCTCTAGAGTCATATGATGGCTCAACCGATCCAATGGACCATTGGCAACAATTTAAAAATATGATGGGGCTCTAGAATGTCCCAGATGGTATCATATGCAGGGCTTTTGTCACAACTCTCAAGGGGGCAACTCAGATGTGATGCAACAGCCTATCTTCAGGCTCGATTCAGAGCTCGCACGAGCTTGGTACGAGGTTCGTAACTCACTTCTTGGGGACTAGAAAGCCGTCTAAGACCTCTACCCACCTCTTCACAATCAAACAAAGTTCGAACAAATGTCTGAAAGACTACGCTTGCCGATTCAACCAAGAAAGCCTCATGATCAACGATCTCAATGAAGGTGTGGCCGTAGCTGCATTTATGAACAGAGTAAGCTCTCCCTACTGCTTAATGACCTTAGCTAGAATGGTTCCAAAGACCATGTCTGAGCTCCTGGACGAGGTCAACAAACAGATTGGGGTGGAAGAAACACTCCAAGGACGCAACCTTTCAGGGTTTTCTGCTCTCTGGCCCCCTTCTAAGTGCCAAGGGAAACATAGTCCCTCTTCTGGCCAAGAGAGGGAGACCAAGAAGAACAAAAAGAATACCGAAAAGTTCAGATTTACCGAAGACAGAGCTCACCGGAAGTTCACTCCCCTTACAGCTCCACTGAGCAAGGTCTATGCCCAATTGAAACTAGGAGAGGTACTTAAGCCTAAAAAGATGAGCACTCTAGAGAGAAAGAGGGACTCTACCCAATACTGCCGGTATCACAAGGACCACGGCTACGAAACTGATAATTGCTGGAAGCTCAAGGAAGAAATTGAAAAGCTTATCCAGCGAGGTCAGCTCCGACAGTACATAAAGAAAGAAAAGGATGTTCCTCCAAAAGCCAATGGGAAGGAGCACGCCAAAGAAATATTCATGATTAAGGGAGGTTCATCCTTCTCTGGAAACAGCAACAGTTCCCGAAAGGCCTACATCAGGAAGGCTAAGTTTTCGAGCATAGAAGCAGAGTTCTTCACTTCGAGGCCCTCAAAGATGGCCAAGTACAAGGTTTCCGAAGTCACATTCACTGATGCGCATATGAACGGGGTAAAGTACCCCTATGATGACCCATTAGTAGTAACAGCGATGATAAGCAACCACAACGTCCATCGTATCCTTATCGACACAGGAGCGACCTCGAACCTCATATACTACAGTGCTTTCAAAGCGATGGGTCTCACTAAAGAACACTTGGTCCAATCGCCGGTCACATTGGTAAGATTCTTTGAGAAAAAGATAAGGTCCTTGGGGGTAGTCAAGCTTTCGGTAACTCTAAGGACGGCTCCAAAGCAGGTCACGACCATGGCAAAATTCTTAATTCTTGACTCAGCTCCCCATTATAATGCTATCTTAGGCAGAGGAACCCTCAACGAAATCAGAGCTGCCATATCAACCTGCAGCTTAGCCATGAGGTTTTCAACCCTTCATAGGATCGGGGATGTCAGAGGTAACCAAATAGAGGCCAAGCACTGTCAATTCGGAACCTTGAAAGAAGTCAAAACCCCGGAGATCGCTATCGTAGAGCTCGAGGTAACAACTACTGAAGTGGTGAACAATACATGAGAATCCACCACCTCTGAGAGATTGGAAATTGATACCCTAGACCCCCGGGATGAAGAAAAAGAGGGGAAAGCCCGTTGAAGATCTGGAAGACTTGCTTTTGGATCATTCACTACCTGAAAGGGTGCTCAAAATCAGCAACCAACTCAACTCGGAGGTCAGACGGGAGCTCTCCCAATGCCTTAAAGCTAAAGATGATGTCTTCGCGTAGTCCCATAATGACATGAAAGGGCTCAATCTGGAGGTTATGGCGTACAGGCTCAACGCTGATCCGGCCTTCAAGCCCGTAAGACAGAAAAAGAGAAACTTTGCAGCAGAAAGGAATCTGACTGCCAAAGAAGAAGTCTAAAAATTGCTCCAAGATGGTTTTATTAGGGAGGTTCACTACCCGAAATGGCTTTCCAATGTGGTACTTGTGAAGAAACACAGCGGGAAGTGGAGGATGTGTGTGGATTTCAAAGACCTCAACAAGGCTTGTCTAAAAGACAACTTTTCGCTCCTGAAGATTGATCAACTCGTGGATAAGACCACTGGGCATAAAATGCTAAGCTTCATGGACGCTTATTCTGGATATAATCAGGTAAGGATGGACCCTGAGGACGAAGAAAAGACATCTTTCATCACCAATGAAAGGACCTACTGTTACAAGGCGATGCCCTTTGGTTTGAGGAATGCAGGAGCTACCTATCAAAGGGTGATGAACTCCATGTTCAAAGAATAGATAGGCCGGAATATGGAGGTCTACATCGACGACATGCTCGTCAAGTGTCTCAAGGCTTCCAGCCATGTTTCCGACCTCAATGAAGCCTTTTTTATACTTAGACAAAATAGTATATCCCTCAATCTAATTAAGTGTGCTTTTAGGGTAAAAGGTGGCAAATTTTTGGGTTTTATGATAACACAAAGGGGAATCAAAGCTAACCCCGAGAAGATACAAGCTTTGATTGACATGAAGTCTCCCACCAAACCAAAGGAAGTTCAGAGCTTAGCAGGTCGAGTGGCAGCCCTTAACAGGTTTATCTCTACAGCTACTGACAAATGCCACCCATTCTTCAAAACTCTAAAAACGGCCTTCGAGTGGACGGAAGAATGTGAGTTTTCTTTTCAGCAGCTCAAGCAATACCTCGGAGCTCCTCCTTTATTGAGTTCTCCAAAGAAGGATGAAATTATCTGCCTTTACTTGGCAGTTTCCCAAACAGCGGTCAGCTCAGCCCTCATGAGGAACGAAGAGGGGGAGAAACTCCCTGTCTACTACACGAGCCGAGCTCTGCACGCGGCCGAGCTTAATTACCTAAGGTTGGAAAAATTGGCATACGCTCTTCTAATCACTTCTAGGAAACTGAGGCACTACTTTCAGGCCCATGCCATTGATGTACTCACAAACCAACCACTACAACAAATTCTTGACAAACCAGATCAGTCAGGAAGGTTAGCTATCTGGGCTGTAGAACTTGGGCAATTTGTGATCAGTTACAAACCACGGGTGTCAATCAAAGGGCAAGCTGTGGCTGACTTCATAGCCGAGTTTACTTACACAGAGGAACAGGTTGTCGAACTTCCAAAGCTACTGCCAACAGTAGACCCAAGCGCCTCGAGCCCTTCTACCTCAATAGGCCTGATGCCAGAGATCCCAGTGTGGATACTCCACGTAGATGGAGCCTCCAACTCTCAAGGTTCTGGAGCTGGTCTAGTATTAATCACCCCTGAGGCTAACACATTGGAGATAGCCCTCAAGTTCCTTTTCAAGGCATCAAACAATGAAGCAGAATACAAAGCTATCATAGCAGGTCTGAGGATTACTGAAGACTTGGGGGCAAAACAGATGGTGGTTTACAATGACTCTGCAGTCGTAGTTGGCCAAATATTGGGCCACAACATGGCTAAAGAAGATCACATGGCCGCTTACCTGGCTAAAACTCAAACGGTAGCTCGAAAGTTTACAAATGTGGTATTAATCAAAGTTCCCCGAGCCCAGAATAACGAGGCAGATCGCCTGGCCAAGCTAGCTTCATCAACAGAGGCACCAAGCGGTGTCCACATTGAATATTTGGAAAGCAAAGCCATCAATGAGCTTGAAGAAGTGGATGCAGCCCCAGTACAAGTCTGCAAGTATTAGATTGACCCAATTCTAGACTACCTCATAAATGGAGTTTTGCCAGAAGAAAAAAAGATAGCCAAAAGGATCAAATACATCTCCAACAAATATGTAGTCATAGAAGCAACCATGTACAAGAGAGGGTATGTTCTTCCTTTCTTACTCTTCCTACACCCCCATCAAGCTCAGGCGGCCCTATTAGAGATCCATGAGGGGTTGTGTGGCGGCACCCGGCAGCTCGTTCCTTAGCTCTCAAAGTTGGACGACAAGGTTACTTTTGGCCAACCATCCTACAAGATGCCAAAGAACTGGTAAAGAAATGTGACAAGTGCCAACGGTTTGCCAATGTCCAACAGCTCCGAGTAGAGCTCGTGACTCCTGTCAGCAGCCCATGGCCTTTTTCTCAGTGGGGGATGGACATTGTTGGTCCTTTCCCCTTGGGTAAAGGCAGATCAAGTTCGCAGTCGTAGCCATTGACTACTTCACCAAATGGGCAGAGGCAGAGGCACTGACCACCATCACCACTATGAAAATTCAAAGCTTTGTATGAAGAAATATCATTTGTCGTTTCGGCCTTCCAAAGATTCTGATCACTAATAATGGCAAGCAATTTGATTGTGATCTCTTTAGAAATTTTTGTGAAGATCATGGAATAGAGAATCACTACAGTTCGCCTGTCCATCCCCAAGCAAATGGCCAAGCAGAAGTCACCAACAGAACTCTCCTGAACTCGCTGAAGAAGAGACTCGACGATGCTAAGAGAAATTGGTCTGAAAAACTCTCCTCAGTTCTTTTGGCTTACAGGACTACGATCCGAGGGCCTACGGGAGAAACTCCTTTCTCTCTGACCTATGGAAATAAAGCGGCGATTCCAGTAAAAATGGGAATGCCAACATACAGAGTCAACCATCATGACCCAGCTCGGAATGACGAAGGACTCTTAGCCAATTTAGATCTTCTCGAAGAAAAAAGAAAATAAGCTTCGGATTAAAGAAGAAGCCTACAAAAGGAACATGGTCAAAAGTTACAAAAAAAAGGGTCAGGCACCGAAGCCTAACTGTGGGCAACTTGGTGCTCCGAAAAGTCATTCTAGCCACCAAAATTTCTCAACATGGGAAGCTAGCTGCCAAATGGGAGGGACCATATGTGGTGACCAAAGTCAGCAGACCTGGTACCTACTACTTACAAACCATGGATGTAATGGAGCTCATGAGGCCATGGAACATAAAGCACCTCAAGAGATACTATCCATGAGCGAAGTACTTTGTAATCTTGTAATGACTTGCTCCGAAGAAAAATATATGAAATTTTACTTTGGTATACCGTTATTTACAAGAAGCAAAACTTTCACAAAGAGTTCGGCAATACACTGAAGAGGCTGTATAAAAAAAATGAGAAAGCTGTCATAATTTGCTTAAGTCAAAAGGATGCATGACATTTCTGTAGACTTAACCAAAAAGCACAAATTTTTCTTTTATACATCAGCGACCTCAAAAAAATTCCTACTGCTATGTAGGTCAGCCATTAAGCATATAACGTCTAAGTGCAGACTTGTTGAGAGATAAAAAATTCCTCTAATTAAATAGGTCAGTTTGTTGGTGCATAGCTCTCTTACATGAGCACGCTTACACTCTGAGGAGTCTAACTGGCGTTCGGAAAGAATCTTATAAAATTTGCTTAAAGTCTAGGGGCACAACCCTTATAGACTTAGCCAAAATAAGAATAATTTCTTACGTACAAATGACCCAATAAAAACCTGTTGCACACCAGGTCCCTTCTGGGAAACTGCCAAAAGACCTCTAACACAGATATCTTTACTGGATTTATTTTATCTCTTTTGCCTTTACTGTTTTACTTTGAGTGTAGGGGAAAAGGGATAACCATTCATATATGGCTTATTCAAATCTCACAATAACAACTCAAAACAAAACATAAAAAGAGCACACAGAAGATATAAAAAAAATTCTGAAATAAACTTGTTTATTTACTGATGAAAAGAGATGTTACAGGTAGAATATCTACGGAACACTTGTTTAAAGAAGAAAACCCTCACTAGAGGTGCATACATTGTCTGGGCTGAACGGTATGCTATTGAATGATAAGCAGATATATGTTGGACACCTTCTTTGTAAACAAAAAGACATGGAAGTGAATGGGTAGATAGCTTATCTAATCAAAGAAAAGGCTGAAGAATCTGAAGATCATCAGCATCAAAATTCAAAATAGTACTTAAATCAGAAGAAGAATAATCAAAAAAATCATGGCGAATATCCCCTAAAGCTGTCCAGTCAGGGCTCGTTGTTTGGGCAAAATCCGTAACAAAATCATCTAGCGAAGATTGCGATAAAAAACCATCCGAGGTAGCCTGGTAAACGGCGTCCAAGGTAGCCTGGTCATAGGACCGATTCGGAAATGACAGAAAATTCACTTCAGTCAGAAGAGCCCTATTTTCTATAAGATTCGTGTTAGTCGAAAGGATATCGTGTACACCCTCTTCCGACATAAAGAGCCTTAAAAAACTTCTAGGAACAGGTTCTGAAAGATTCACGACAAACGGAATAACATCAGGCGCATTATTTTCTGCCGACGAAAGGAACCCCGAGGAACCTCGAGGAGGAGCAAAAGAGCATAACGGGTTTACGCAGGAAGACCCTCTTTCTAACCGAGCCTCTAATACCGTCACCCGTGCTTGTAACTCTTCCACCTTCTGTTCAAGAGAAGAAAGGAGAGCAGTACAACCTTTAGTGGGATTTTCAATTCTCCCCGTGGCTTCAAAAAGAAATGAATTGAAAGTCTCAAGATATTAATGTTCGGGAATATTTTGTAAAATATCTGCAACACTCTTCACCCCAAAAACAGTGAAGATTGTGCGATAATCCTGACGACTAATCACATTTCAAAAAATTTGCGCATATTCACACCATGGCTGACATCTCTTGCGTTTATAAGTACAAGCAGCACAAGAAGAACATGTACAACGGAAGGTATTCGGCATACTTGTGATTTACTTTCCCTTATTCATGGATATCCCTTGTAAAAGGTATAAGAAGAAGATGGATCTTGAGGGAGATGACAAGAAAGAGGGGACAAGAGACATCTAGTATTGAAAGAATCCCGAAGACGAAAAGCTATCTTCTTAAAAAGTCAAAATATACAGCGCCCCGCCTGCAGCGGCCCCCGCGTGTATCTAGACTACACCACCCTAGATCCCTCTTTGATGTCGCCATAGGGGAAGAAAATGTGTGTATGATGTTGATGCTGCGACTTTGACACGAAGGATTCGGGCTTAAGACATCACGAACATCAGAGCTCAGAGCTACTACTAGCTCCCGGGTTGAAAGATATCCTCACCAATCAGCTCATCCGAGCTAAATGATAAGGATAGGGGGAAATTGATGGGGTTAAATATTAATTTTACCATTGACTTACAAAGGTAATTCAACATTTTTACCTCCAGTAAAATCCTATTTTTACCTCCAGTAAAATCTCATTTTTTACCTCCAGTAAATCCCATTTTTACCTATGTGACCTAAGCATACACATCATTTATATTACATGTGACCTAAGCATACACATCATCTACATTCTAGATCACATGTGACCTAAGCATACACATTATATACATTTCATAAAAATTACCTTTTTGCCTTTCATTTTTATCTATAAATACCCCATCATTCATCCATCCAAAGACACACTAAAAAAATATATCTTCTTTCTCTTTCAATATCCATCCATCTATTCTAAGAGATATAAAGCCATTGACAATATAAATACAAGCCAATTTTTGAGGGTCTTATACTCTCTCTTTTCATACCCAAAAAATATCAATCCTTATACGCTCTCTCTCTTACACGGTTTATTATTTATTCTGTTAAAATATTTGTAATCTTAATTCTATATTTATAAATAGAATTAAGGAAATTATAGAAAGAGAGAGAGAGAGAGAAATTGGTAGCTTGTATTATCATCCAAATTGAGTGCATTTGATCTAATACAAAGCAAGCACACATAAAAGGAGGACGTACTGTCGGACTAGCATAAGCGCTACCGGGGGAACCTACCTTAATAAAAAAATGTCTCGTGTTCATCTTCGTTTTTAATCAGTTTCTGTCGGTACTGTTCACATATACGGTGGTACTGTTCACAGTCACTGTTCACATACACGGTGATATTATTCACAATCATTGTTCACATAAACGGTGGTACTGTTCACAGTCACTGTTTACATATACGGTGGTACTGTTCACAGTCATTGTTTACATATACGGTAGTACTGTTCACAATCACTATTCACAGTTACAATCCGTTATTAAACCTCTAATCCACCATTATTTATTGATTGATCGGTTGTTAACTATCTTTTCTAGATTTTGACACCATCACATTGTAATTGCCATTTTTTTTCCAAAATTAAGAGAACATTTTTTTTAAAAAAAATTACCCTACTAATTTTTAGAAAAATATTAATTTTGTTCCTAAAGGGAACCAAAAATAAGCCCTCCTAGAAAAATATTTACGCAAAAAAGAAAGAATTTAATGGAATAATACTAATTAAAAAAACCCTTCAAAGTGAAATTTTCAATGATGGAGTTGAGCAAACTTCCGTCAACTTTGATATATCAAAATGAAAAATAGCAAATGTCAGAGCCGCATGTTTGTTCCTTTTTTTGTTTAAATGGGCTTGATTTTTCTGTTTCTTGTTGTTCAAAATAGGAAAATTTTATCTAAAGGGGAATAATTTGAAGTTTTCTAACAAAATGGTGGTCTTTGCAAATATGAAATGTTCATTTTTTGTATCTCGAATCTCTACGAATCCGAGTGATCATTTTTATCTCTAATTTAACACACCTAATATTACATGTTAAACCATAAAAATAATTTTTTTAAAAATTATAGAAATAGAATTAAATAAATCTTGAAAAATTTTCATTGTAGATAAGATGAGATGGAAAGCATCTCATTTTTATGAGTATATATTCTCAATTTTTATTTTTATTTTGTGAAAAAAAATTCATCCTCACCCCTAAAGAAAAATATTCTTAATGGAAAAAGCCAAAAAATTAAGATTTATCAAAGGAGCCTAAATGATTTTCAGTCATGAAATATCGTCCCTATATTCATCTTTTAAGTTTCAATAAACTCACTCCACTTATGGGATAAATTGCAAAATTTTCTAAAAAGTTAGTGAAATGAATTGAAAGCTTTCTAAGTAGGAGTTAGAAGCAAGATTTTGTAGGGCTATTATAAGATTTATTCCTATAAAAACTATTTTGTAAATGGCAAAAGAATAATTCGTTTTGTACTTAACCTAATTGGTAAGTCACTCACTCGGATTCAAGAGTGATCCTGAATTTGAGTTAGTTTCATCTGAATTTGGAGATGAATTTTTTTTATTATTGTAGTAAAAGAAAGAGATTTAAACCTTCTATTTTTTAAAATAATAATAATAATTTGTAGAACAATCCAATTTTTGCACAAAACCTACTAATTAACAAGTTTCCAAGATATGTAGTAAAAATATTACATAATTCAGTTCACGCACCGTTTATCGCCGCCAGATGCAACGTATACAACTGTCTCAAAAATCGCCAACAATAGTCGCATTCTCATTCAACAAAGTCATTTGAAACCCAATTCACCTGAAAAGTGCAAACAAATATATTAAATTAAATTAGTAGCATGGACGGTGAAGGTTCTAATTCTAAAGAAAAAAACATACAAGAAAAGAAAGGAAAAGAAAAGAAAAGGTTGAAAAGTAATTGACACTAAGGCGTGGGAAACAGTTTTGAGTGTAAAAAATTTCTATGTAAATGAAATATTTGTGTCAATTTGATGGTACTAAAAATAATAAAAATTAACTGCACTACTTTTAAGTAATAGTTAGTTAGCTTCAAAATACATAAAAGGTCATAAAAAAATTATAGAATTTCTATTTGCAACAATGATAAAATACCATTTTTGCTCATAGTAAGATTAGCTCACATAGTATTACGCCTTTGTTCATTCATATACGTGTAAATTGAAGTTTGAAAAAGAAAAATAATGAGACTTTGATATTGTGGCATTAATGTACTAGTTGATATGTGGAGCGCATTGTAAGGCCCTCCCAAACATTTAAAACTTATGTTACATAGAATTATTTACATGCATCCGAACTAGCTTTCTTGTACTTTAGACCACATTTGCTGCCGTCGAAGTTTGATCTAGAGAACTCCCAGTTGACCCCTGAGCTAAATCCAAAGCGTTAACCGCTGGACCAAGTCTAATGGTTATCATAATGAGTTAGAATAAAGAATCGATGCGATTCGGCATCTGTGTGTCTCTTTATAATAAGAGGGAAAATTGACATGAATATGGGTCCCATCATTCTTGCATTTTTTTTTATTTTGTTCGAAATTTATAGTTTTTCTTTAATTTTAAAACGAAAAGAAAGCAATACTTTTAATCTAATTAATAAATAGTCAAAAATACAACTTATTTTTTATTGTAAAATTTAGCATATTTAGTATATCTTAAAAAATACGATATTATTAACTTGATATATTGGAGAACGGAAAAACGGACTATTGATTAAAGACAGAGATCGATTTGGTGATATTTTGAAGTTCAACTGAAAGAAAAATTAAGGAGCACATCTGCATATGCAGTTAAGACCTGTGATGGAATTTCGCCCACCAAAAAGGAAATGTTTGTTTTCTTACTTCTTGGTTCTAGTCTTACCAACATTACAAAATAGAGATCCTGTATACATTATTTCATAGAAAAAATTGTTCTTGTCATTTTCTCATATATATTGGTAGTTGAAATAGTTGAGGAAAAATTATTCTGATCTTAGTTAGGGCATGTCACAATGCGCTTATAACTTATTTTTTTTGGTTCCCCACAGGGTATCCGGGTCAACTTTTGCGCACCTCGATTAATCCCTGCTCGCAGTTCGTGGCTGCCGCTGGCCAAACATTATTTTAACAACGTCGGAGTTTGACCTTGGGAGCTTCAAGTTGACCTAAGGAGCTCCAAGTCGACACAATGCGCTTATAATGGTTCTTATGTTTTACACATACATTGCGAAATGTTAGTAACAAAATTTAAGCATAAATTTCGTAAGTAAAATAATATTTAAATTTTTATCAACTCAACTAAATTTCATTGACCTTAAAAGAAAATCAACCGTTTTACTGATTTCCAGTAAAAGAAAATTAAGTCATCCTTGACGGTAATTTCCTTCCGGAAATTTTAGCATCTACCGCGCAATTTCAAAATATTGTTACACATTCCAAAACCGCGGTTTAAAATTCCCTTCGATCTATGAAAAACATTTGGTGGAACAATCCAATTTTTGCACTAACCCACTAAGAACTACCTTCCCAAGATAATTAAAGTATTACATAATCAATCATTTCAATTTCACACACTATTTAGCACCGTCATATTTAACGTCTATAAATCTCAAACTAACAATTAATATTCTCATCTTATTCAACAAATTAATTTGAAACCCAATTACCCTTAAAACTACAAACAAATAAATTAAATTAGTTAAGCATGGAAGGTGAAGGGTCTAATTCTAAAGGAAAAGACATGCAAGAAGAGAAGGAGAGAGAAGATAAGGTCCGGTACCGGGGAGTGCGGAGGCGCCCGTGGGGCAAGTATGCGGCGGAGATCCGGGACCCGTCAAGGCACGGCCAGCGGCAGTGGCTCGGAACTTTCGATACGGCAGAGGCGGCGGCACGGGCTTATGATAAAGCTGCATTTAGTTTTAGGGGTCATCTTGCAATTCTTAATTTTCCTGATGAGTACTATCCTCAACATTCAGTTACATGTTTACCATCAGGCCCATCATCATCAATCTCTAGTTCTACACAGAAGATTCAAAAGGGAAATCCATCATCAAGTGGAAAAGAGAGGGAAGTGATTGAATTCGAGTGTTTGGACGATAGTGTACTGGAGGAGCTTCTTGAATCTGAGGAAGAGAAAAAGAAAAGGTTGGAAGATAATTGACATTAAGGCAATAGCTGGAAATAAAGCAGTTTCCAGTCTTACAAGTTTTCCGAGGAAATAAATAAAATATTTTTATGATTGACTAGAAATAATAAAAATCGACTGCATTATTTTTTAATATGCAGTTAGTTCATTTCAAAATACAACATACTTTATAAAAGAAAATTATAATATTTTTTATAAAGTACATTTCTCATATGGACTGGTCCGTACAGACCGGACCTTTAGCAACAGTTTTTTGTCGCGAATACATTAGGGATATCTTTTTAGCGATGGAAAACCATCGCTAAAGGTCTCGATCCGTTCGGACCGGTCCGCATAGGAAAATTTCCAATTTTCTATAATTACAACACTCTTAGAATAATTAATGTTAAAACTTGCATAGAGATATGCAAAAGTTTACTAAAAAAAGAAAAAAAAAGGTTTAACGGATATCTTAAGTTATATAGAATTATTTACAAGTGGCCAATTTTCAAATTAAATTATTCTCTTCTAAATTTTGAAATAACTTTTATGATGTCATTTGGTGACTAACATTATTCCTTCTCTTTCATTTTCGAGTTTTTAAATATGGTCGTTTTCAAGCTAGTAAAGACTGCGCATGAAAACAATAAGATGTTTCGATATAAAATTTGATATAATATTCCTTATCAACGTATCATTTATCATGTTTACATAATAATTCACGCTGAAAAAGAATAAAGAATAGATACAATATAGGATCCTCGTGTCTTTTTATCATCAGAAGGTAAATTGACATGCGTTAGGCCCATGATTCTTGCGTTGTAATCTAGCATATTGTTTTCGAAATTAATAGTATTGCTATAACTTAAAAAAATAAAAAAAAATTAACTAAACCTAATTAATCAATGCATGGTCATGAATACATTCAACTAGATTTTTACGTAAAATTTGGTACCTCGTTTATGTCTTAAAAAAATATGAAATTATTAAACTGTGACATATCAGAACGATTAAATGCTATCGTTAATTAGAGACAGAGATCAGGAGCTTGCAATAATAATTTATTTATTTTGGCACAAAATATAATAAAAAAATTTATTTAGTGATTTTTTCAAGTTGAAATTGAAAGGAGAATTGAGCAGTTTAGTTAAGACCTGGAATGGAATTTCGCTTTCATCAAGAATGGTATCTCTCACAATTCGTATTGTTGCATGCAACTTTTTTATCACCAAATAACTAGTGTCTTGAAGGTGATAGATATATTCGAATCTACCGCTTTTAGCTAATCGAAGGACTTGTATATATAGATTTAACAAAAGAAGAGTGGGATTGGACAAAAAACAACCACCATGAATGGTCCAATGACAAATCACTGTTGTATTTAAAGTATCTAGTTGAATTAGTGGCTTTCTCGATGGAGTCATTGCATGTGAAAATTTTCTTGTAACCAGTTGTTGGCACCTCTATAAGTAGAGATTAGTCGAGGTGCGAAAAAATTATTCTAAACTTGAATTAAAAAAAAACCAAAATAATAATAATAATATATATAATACCGCAGTAAATTGAATGACAATAAATATTATTGTTGTAAAATTAATTCATCTTATTTTTAGAAAATTGTATACATTTGGGCACTTGGTGTGGGGAAATAATAAACCACAACATAGTCGTCCAATGGTTAGCCATTATATGTTCAAAAAATCGGGCTTGATTGAGAATTCCCTAAATCGAGTCCCGGCAAATTCAACATTTAGCACCCTCCCTAAAGGGGATTAGTTTAGGTGCGTGAAAATTAATTTGACCACCCCTAGCCTAGAAAAAAAAGGATAAAAATGTTAATAAGGTTTAATCATTAAGAGAAAACAAAAAAAAAAAAACCGTACTTACCATTATTAATTTTGCCTTAATGTTGATCAGCGTACAAATTTTGAAACAGATTTGTCAATCGAAGACTCTATCCCAGTAAACAATCCAAACCAGGGAATATTTTACAAATATATATTATTCCTTGCCTCTCCTTCTTTGTTTCTCTCTCTCATAAATAATATCATGGAAGGCCTTTTGGTGAATTGCCAGTTGTTAAATATGTCGCATATGTATCAATGAGTTCCGGCTAATTAAGATATTATGACGGTCCAATTTTCACATTAGCGGGCAAGGTTTAATCTTCATCAGTAACAATTTTACATGGCAGTTAATTAATCTTTTAAGAGATTGTGACAAAAGTACAGGGAGTTTAGAGCGACAGCAATTCTTTGAACAGAAGTTCAAAGGCAACATGATAGTAACGGAGATATGGTAAAATAAAAAATAAAGCAAATTTTTGAAGAAGATCCTCCAGAGTGGCGGTGATGCTAGGCTCAAACCCCGTTGGGAAAGTAGGGTGGGTTACCTCCATTGGTATAGTTCATTGTGATTTCTTAGTAAGAAATTTATGCTCTAATCTTTTACTAGATTGAGGGATTTTATTATTTTTTTTTTGAGAAGGGAAAAAGAAAAATGTGTCGCGTATGTAAAACTAACATGTTTGACGAAGAGCGCTGTTTCAATAGCATCAATTTTCATTTGAGAGGTCGTGACCTTTAACTAAATATTTTCAGTGACAACTATTGCACTAAAATTACTTGCAATCAGATGTCCAAATTATGTAAATCACGTTTAAAATGAGACTTAGATTCTTATTTTATTTTAAAAAAAAAATTTATCTAATTTGAAACAGTTCAAATAACAGAAATAATTATTTACTTCATCACAAGCACGCGGGTTTTCAACCATTCGACAACGTTTAAGTTTCTGATCAAAGAGATAGGTCAGTTTTCTGTATTATAAAATGAACATATATTCACTTCCATTAATTCAAAGAATATATGTTCCTTACTTGCTTATGTAAGAGATTTTGATTATTTGTCTAATATGTTTTGCTGTGTTTTTATTTATCTTTTTTATAAATTTTAGGATTCTATTAATTCTGGGTTAATTCAATTTGTACACTGATTTCTATTTGTTATGATGAACATTATTTCAAATTTGCTGTTCCTACCTAATTTGGCAAGGTTCAGTAATCCTGTCACTTGACTGTTATATATATATATATATATATTAAATTAATGAGGGTAATTATTAGTCCTAATTTGTTTAATATGGCCAACGAGATGAAACTGTCATGGAGTCAAAAAAATTAACCAAAAAATAATTGGTTGATAGACTGGGGCGAAGTTAGAATTAAAAAAGTTGAGTTAATTAAGTGGGTTAGAAAAGGGTGTTTTATTTTTTTTAACTAATATTATATTTTCTTTATTGAAGTGGACTAATTAAAATCTGCTGTCCAAATTTCGTTACATGTTAATAAACTAGTAAATATAGCATTACTCTTATTAATGGGAGAGAATTGAAATGAGTGAGTTGTCTGTTTGTATTTGAACAGAAATTCAATCATAATGTCTATTCTTTACAATCATAAGCTAGAAAAAAGTAAAAAAAATGGCACACTATAAACCAGAAAATTGTACTCATAGATGGCAGAATATGATTTTTTTTTTTATGCAAATGTTTTTGTCAGTTACGTTATAAACAAACGTGACAGTAACACTTGCAACTTGTTTAGGTATAAGATTGCACATTCTAGCTAAATAATAAGGTTGATCAAGCTTACAGGTCATTCTTAAGCTAATGATCAAAAACTCTTCGCAAATTAGAACTTTCTTCTTTCGAATCGTAAGAAATTATATTGTTTCAGTTTGTTTGCACCAAACGTCAAACTAATAATCCAATAATTTAACATTTCTACCATACGATGGGGTTCCACTTATACATATAGTATAATGTCACCTGTTTCTTTCTCTGAGTAAAGTACAATTTCAATAAATTCCTCCGACCAATATCGGCGCCAGAAAGTTAATTTAGAGCAATCACAACAGTTATTTAAGATGGATAAAAAGAAAAATATCACTCTTGATCTCCTTTATTTTTCCTCCTCGTAATCAAGAAGTTCTTCCAGCACCTTATCATCCAAATACTCGAATTCAAAGACTTGCTTTCCTCCCTCATTTCTCGTGTTCCTTGAAGATGAGGAAGCGGAGCACAAGGTCTTAGGATGCTCCCCTGGAAAATTGAGTATCGCGTATTGATCCCTCATGGAATAGGCAGCTCTGTCGTAGGCCCTAGCAGCCTCCTCTGCAGTATTAAATGTGCCAAGCCACACGCGCGCACCTTGTCTAGCCGGATCGCGAATCTCCGCAGCAAATTTCCCCCAAGGCCGGCGCCGGACTCCTCGGTACTTCACCTCCGCTGCATTTCCCTCATTTTTGGTTTTTCCCGTGTTTGGTTCCATTGGAATTTTCTTTTGGTTGGGAGCAAGTGTAACTAGTGTAGTGGATTTATAAGGGTGGGAAATTTTGAAAGTGGCACAAAAAGTTACAAAAAAGAAAAGAAAAATAGGAGGGCTCACGGGTTGCCACGTGGAATATTCTGTGGTGAGATTATTCACACGTGGAGAAGAACCTTCGATAGAGACCAAAAGGGTTTTGTATCCAATGAATCTGAATGGTCAATGTGACGGCTTTGCAACTCTCTCTTTCAGTTTTGCATGCCTTTGTTAATTTGTCATTCTTTATTGTTGTGTAATTACGTGATGTGAAATTGATTTAACAAAATAATAATAATAATTAATAAAGTAGAAAGAACGTAGAAAGGTGGCTAAAATTTGATGCCCACGTGCATGATGAGTTGGCGTATATGATGTAATAATCAGCTATACGTTTTCTATCTAAATTGCATGTGGACGTGTATATATATATGCACTTTTTCACCCTGAGAAAACTTGCTCTATATTAAGGCTTTGTTTGATAACAATACAAAAAATAAAATAAAAAATTACTTAACTTATATGATGTGAGTTGTTAAAAGTTGTTAAGCTCAACAAGACAAGAATCCTAACCCAAGACCGGTGGTTCATAACTAGAAATACAACATAATCACTTCAATAAACTCTCTAAGCAATCAAACAATAGATGAATGATACAATAACCAAACAGAAATAAAAGTAAAGACAACATATATATGAGTTTGAAGGTAAGCTTTGTCCGGTGGATCTTATAACCAATCTAGCAGTACGACTTCCTTTTTATTTGTGAGTAAATTGTATTAGCTTAAAGTTTAATAACTAGTATAATGGTGAGATTACAGAAAAATGGGGATTTAGATTAACGAAGAAAATGGAGGCTATGTATGGTAGTCAGTGTAGAGAAAATTTTTATTATCCTTTAGTTGAGGGTTATCCTTTCCTATTTAGAAGTATAGGATATGGTGTATGTTAGGGTTTGTGAGTTATGAAAATTATTATAAATGGTATACTTGCCTACTACTATAAGATAACAGTTGTCATTAACCCTATTCACACTTGTGTAATTGGTTATTTTCCATCACTTATCCTCCAATTTAGCATTTCCCTGCAAGTTGGCCAAGGTTTTCATTATCTCTTCATTGTCTCATGTACTATGCTCGGCTAAGTAATCTTGATCGGCCACCTGGGTTTATCATATGGTCGGCTTACAGGTCTCTGGTTAAAGACTTGTATTCTTTGAGTCAGTATATATGATTGGCATGCGTGTTGTGTAAGGGTGTTTTCGGTTTTGCTCGAGGTAGAAATTAGGTACCCCAAGCCCTCCCCAAACTTCATAGTTCGGTTTTGATTCAGTTCGATTTCAGTTTTAACACCTATGGAACCCAAACCCTCCCTAAATTATTTGATTTAGAACCGGTTCAGTCTCATTCGGTTTTTTTTTAGTATTGCTAAAAGTTTAGTTAAAAATTACACTAAAAAAACAGCACTAAATTCGAAGTTCAACATATGTTGTCAAAACAAACTAAATTCAAAGTTCAAAATATGCTGCCATATTAACAAATATATGATAGCACAGGGGCATAAATTTTCATGAAGGGACCAATTGGTAATAAAACCAAACATAAACCAAATAAGTAAAAATGACTTGGTCATATCCACTAAATTCCTCAGCACCTTTAAGGCCTCGTTTGGTTCACTGATTTTAGCACTCGGAAAAGGAAAGTCGTTTATTTTCTTTGTTTGGTAACTACAAATTCCAGAAACACTTTCCCGAAATAGGGAAAATTAGGGGGTAAAACCATTCCTCTCAAAACACATGGGATTGATTTTTTCATGTGATTTCCAAGCATTTATTATAAAAAATTTAGACAATAATACCCTTACCTAAATACTTTCCATGCTTTACCAAACACAAGAAAGGAAATTTGACAGGAAATTTAGTTTCCCACCTCCATGAGAAATATAGGGGAATTGATTTTCTTTCCGTGAACTAAACGAGGTCTAAAAATAAATGTAATGGTTGTATAAGCTCATGTAATATTGTAGTATTCAATGAGAAAATACTGAATTATATCTTAAACTCATTATCTTCCTAGACACGAATATCAAAGCTGTAGTGTTTGGATCCCTTATCATCATAAACAAAATCAACTCCACTACCAAAGTAAAACACAATCTTTTCATTTACGGTGACTAACGGTAGTACTATAGTTTTAAGTTAACAAATTTTTTTTAAAAGATTTGTTTTTTTGGGTTTTATTTGGGTAACGAAACTTGAACCGACCCGAATCAATCGGTTTTAGTTTCGATTTTAGGTTTTGGTTTTGGTTTTGGTTTTGGTTTTGGTTTTTTTTTTTTTCAATTCGGAAAATTTTGGATCAGAACGGAATATTGTTTCAGTTCATTCGTTCGATTTTTGAATTACTAACAACACCCCTAGTGCTATGGGCCATGCTCCGACCAGAGCATAGGTCTTCTAAGCTGGACCCGGCTAAAAGCCCACTTATAATTTTTACCTCCCACATGTGACAAAATGAAAAATAAATTGAGGCATGTGATTGGATACTCTCTATCTCATGGTTATTTTTATGAGTATATGTGCTCCATTTTTCATTATTTTTTTGTGAATTTTTTTCTTCCTTAACCCCAAAGAAATTTTTTCAATGAAAAAAGTCAAAAAATAAGAATACATATTACTACATGCTTTAACTTATTTTCTAACTTATAACAAAAATTAATTCTTTTTAGTATTATTTTTCATATTGTTATCGGAGGGAACGTAAAATTCAAGTTAAAGTCAAGCAATTAAAGAGAGAGTATTTATATGGAGCGTTTAGGTTGAGTCCTATCTGTCCTGCTCTCTTCTTTCCCAACGAATCATTTAGATACATCCACCGCTTATATTAAAAGAATTTTTAATTAGGAGTACTATCACTATCTTCTTTGAAACTTTTGAAATTTTAGTCTCATTTTCTTATATTGGGCTCCTATAGAGAGAATTTCAAGAAGTATAGGCTGTTAATTTAAAATTAGATGGCTCAAAATTTAGTTAATAGTTTCTCTAAATGAGTCTTTAATAGAAGCAAAAATTGATCATCAAAATCTGTGTTATTCAATTATTTATGAGCGAGCTAGATCAAGAGGTGTCAAATTCCTTTCCATCTTAGAACATAATTATTGTGTCATATTTTACATGAACTCTATAAATTAGTGTATTTTTAAAAAGAGTATAAAAGACAATCTTAAATTATTAATTTCGAACATAATAATCATTCAAGAAATATTTGCAAGTAGTACAAACTGTTGAAAGAACATTTTTTTTAATATCCATCACTATATGTATACACATATATATATATAAGCGCATTTATATTTGTTTGTAAATTCCTACACGGACAACAACATATTTATCTATTATTAAAAAACATGCAGATCTAGCGATCACTCACAAATTTTGAAAGGATTTTGATAAAAACGAATGTCGATCACGTGGATTCGACATTTTAACCGATACATAGTGAGTACGCTATATATATCAATTATTTATGTCATATATATATATATATATATGTCGGTCTATAATTATTAATACCACTATATATTGCTTAAGATTGGCATGCACATATAATTATTCCATCAAATTAGAATTTTTTTTGTAGTTTGGTCCCACAATTTAGTAGTGGATCTGATTCTTATAGTTGTAAAGCTTTCGAAGTTTCTGTTAGGTATATAGTTGATTTATGAGAATCTAACGAATTATGATTAATTAACTACTAGCTATCTAAGTTAATTAATTAAATAGGCTTGCATGCGCTTGTTATCGGTATCCAAGAATATTTTATTTTTGCAGAACTTTCATTGCATAGAATAATTTTGAGGATAGGGACTGTGTGAGAAAGTGGGATGTGAGCAAAATATGTGAACATAATGAGCCAATTATTAACTAACTTTTTACTAGCTATAAGAGGAAAAATTATATCCGGTAACAAAAATATAAGTCAACAGCATAATAAAAGAATATAATTATTATATGTATGAAAAAATGATAAGACATGAATTTGGTTCATACACGAGTATTTATCGATCAAGCAAATATTTTATAAATTATTGAAATTATAAATTATTTTTTATATAGTATCCTTTCCACTCTCATATTTTTTAAGAAAATATTTTATAAATTATTTTTTTGTCGTTAAATTCGGTTTATAAATTATGACTCAAAAAAAGTAAAAAAAAATAAAGTACTAATTTGAAACGTCTCTCGTATCCAGGCTATTTTCTATGTTTAACATTGAATAAAGGAAAAATTAAGTATGTGCCAGTAGAACTTTCTTTAACAAATTCTGTATAAGGTGGAAGATTAATTATATAAGAAATTTCTATAACCATAAAAATGGTTATAAACTTTCAAAGTGACTTGGGTGTTGTTTGGTGGGGCTTTTAAAAAACATTTTTGGATGTTGTTTTAAAAAAATTGTGTTTGGTTCACCCATTTTAAAATTTTCATTAAAATATAGTTTTTATGTTGGAATTTTTAAATGTTTCATTTAAAATTTATTTTTAAGTATAATTTTTTAAAATTGTTTTTTAATTCGAATTGCATATGGTACACTATTTTTAAAAATTTTATAAAAAATAGAATCTTTATTTTTTATTCATTTCTTAAAAAAATTCTAAAATACAAAAAGAAAAAAAAATATTTGACTGAAATTTTTAAATAGGCAAACCAAATAAGATTTTTTTTAAAAAAAAAACCCCAAATATATTTTAAAAACCCAACAAAACAACATCTTGGAATTTAG
This sequence comes from Lonicera japonica, assembly GCA_021464415.1. Taxonomy (NCBI): domain Eukaryota; kingdom Viridiplantae; phylum Streptophyta; class Magnoliopsida; order Dipsacales; family Caprifoliaceae; genus Lonicera; species Lonicera japonica. The sequence continues at coordinate 46,691,919 of CM038468.1, read as the reverse complement.
AAGAAAAAATCTCATTAAATGCTATGAAATGCACTAATTCTCTCTCTTATTAAATAAATGGCAATTACGGAAGAAATGTAATATTAGTGGAGAGCAAATCTTTTACACTTTTTTTTTTCATTTAATAAATTGGCAATGAAGGTATAGGAGTTTTCTAAGGGTGATTTTGTTTCTATCCACCAAAATTCACCAAATCTTGCAGTTAATCCACCCTTAAATTATGAAAATTTTAAATGAAGTTTCACAAAATTACCCTTTTTAAAATTGATTAGTATATCCACCAATTTTAATTAAATCATAATTGTATAACTTTAGATTCCTTTTTTATTAACATTCCTAATCTAAATATAATTCCTTCTAATTAACATTCCTAATTTAAATATAATTCCTTTTAATTAACTTCATCTTTACATTTAAAAAAGTTTGAACGGTTTAGGGTTACTTCTGCGCTTGTGTTAATCGAATAGACGCCATTCTTTCTCTCTCTCTCTCTCTCTCACACACACACACACACACGAAAATAGAGTGAAAGAATGACCAAGTATATATAGTGTGTATTATATATATATATATAAGAGGGGATGACCAACTTTTCTAGCTTGCGTTGCAAATAGGCCTTATCCAGTAATTTACAATTTTTTTATTCATTAATCTTTTGGAACCCCCAACATTATAATTAATAATATAATTATTTAGTCTGAAAGTTAGACATGATATAAGAAACTTGGTATAATTTAAATTTTTAATCTTCCGTATTGTGAGTTAGACTTACATAATACAAAAACCAAATTAGTTCAAGATTTTTGAAATTGTGGGTGTGGGTTTATAAGGTTGGAATACAGATTTGGTGATTTAAAGAATATGAAACTAATCTAGGATTTGTGATAGGATGAAGAAGAAGAAGAAGAAGAAGAAGAAGAAGAGGAGACACCGAGAGAATCGTTAAAACCGTAAGGGGAAAGGGGTTAAATTTTGTTTTTGTTATTTTACTGCAAAGTTAATTAAAATTTACCCATCTAAATTTTTAAAGTGGTTATACTTATTAATTTAGTAGATATTTCCATTTTAAATTATTATTTAAAATAATATTTATAAAATTAAATTCATAATTTTTTTGTCAGTTCATCCACGCTCGTGGATTAACTTAATATGTAATGCGGATTAACTGCAAGATTTGGTGGATAGAAATAAAATCACCATTTTCTAAAAGGGTTTGACACAGGATAAAAAGTAAAAAATAAAATAAAGGGAAAATGGGAGTAAAATCCCTTATAAGATGACTTTTCTACAAAATGTCCAGCATGTGATCTTTTAATTCCATAAGGACTATTTTTATTTATAAAACTAGTCATAAGGACAAAATAAACATTAATTTGAATGAGATTTTACACATCTGTCCATATCAATATAACTTAGTATATACATATATATATATAACTAAATTAATCTGGCTGTCTTTTCTATTAATTTGAAAATTAAATTAGTATCATCTTTCCAAAACTAAATATATACACACAATTTATTCCCCTCATTGCCTTTTCTATCTATTTAAAAACTAAGTAAGTCTTGCTCCTTTCAAAACTAAATATATACACACGTATTATCCCCTTTGTTGCCTTTTCTATTTGAAATTTTAAAAATCCTCTTTCAAAACCATTCCCCTCCCCCATTTATGCCGTAATCTCATTCACAATTGGCACCGCACTTGACCTTTTTTCCCAACTTCTGCGTTCAAAACCTAGAGCAACCCCTGAATATTCTTAAGTGTATTCACCCCAAAGGCCCCTACACGAATTCAACAAATGTTCATCATCTTCACAAGCTAGTCCACAAGTTTGATGTTTTGGTCTCGAGGTAGATTACTGTTTTTCTGTTAATTTAATATGTTGAAAGATGATTTATAAATATTCAATTTCTCTTAATAATATATTTTCGAATTTTCCTAAAAAATAAGAATTTTGATCTTCAATTTTAGTTCTTAATCTTGTTTGGATAATGGAGTTCGGCTTTTTTGATCATTCTTGATTTTGCATGGGTAATGGAGTTCGGTTCTTTTCCTTCTATGAAAATATTTTTCTACAAACTTATTAAGATGTAGTTAAATTTCTCTGACAAAACTAGTTTGCGGCAAATTGTAGTGAAATTTATCAAACTTTTATGCGAAATTGTAGAAAAATATAATGTAGATTTCTTCAAATTATCAGTGATTTTTTTTTGCAGTGAATTTTCTCTGCAAAAAATAGTTTGTGGAAAACTTGTAGCAAAATTTTGCAAACTTCTTTGAAAATTGCAGAAGAATATAATATCGATTTCTTCAAATATCTAGTGAATTTTTATTTTATTTATTTTTTTGAAGTGAATTTTCTCTGCAAAAATTAGTTTGTGGAAAAATTGTAGTGAAATTTTGCTAACTTTTCTGCAAAATTGCAGAAAAATATAATATAGATTTCTTCAAATTTTCAGTGATATATATATATATGCAATGAATTTTGTATTTAGTGAATTTTCTTTGCAAAAAATAGTTTGTGGCAAAATTGTTGCTAAATTTTGCAAATTTCTCTGCAAAATTGCAGAAAAATATAATATAGATTTCATCAAATTTCCAGTGAAATTTTAAAAAATTTAACTACAAAAGCAGAATATTTTAAAAAATAAATTCAACTAAAAAAATCTACATTTATACAAAAATACAGTGAAATTTACTAAGTCTTCCGTAAAGTTGTTGTGAAATTATTTTTTTTGTAAGAAATTTTACTGTGGAATTATTATGGTCTAAAAGAATGAATTGGAATGATGAAATAGTATATTTTATAAAAATAAATAGATTATCAATAATCTACAAATGAAATTTGAAATAGTTTATAAAACAAATTATCTTATTTTTGGTAATTCCTTTTCATAAAAAATAACTTATTTTTGGTAATTCTCTTTCATAAAAAATAACTTAGTTTTGGTAATTATCTTTGATTCATTCAAGGGTAATAAGGTCACAAAAATATATATGCGTCTTTTCATGTCCTTATTATAGCAAAATATTTTAACTTGGTTCTTTCTTGAATTTTTGATAGTTGAAGGGATTTTTGACCCAATCACCCTAAAATAAAGAGTAATTTTATTTTATCCGCGAGTTTTTGCAGTTTATCCGTCATTAATTTATGTTAACATTGTAATAAACTTCTCAAAACTTCCTTATAAAAATTGAGAAGTATATCCACCAATTAATAATCTTTTTAAATGTATTTACTTTTAAAATTAGTTTCCTAATTAGAATATACTTCTTTACTTTTAAAATTAGTTTGCTAAGAGCATCTCCAACAGTAGTGTATATTTAGGTTTTGTGTAAAATATACAAAACTTGTAAAAAATTTGAGCTCCAGCAGTCTTTTAAATTTAGCTTTTGTGCAAAACGAATGTGTAAAATACACCCCAAGTTTACACTGCCACATCAGCTATTTCTTTTCTCAATTATTTTACAATATTTTAAAATGTAATAACTTTTAATAGAAATTATATAATTTAATAAAAAATATATATCTAAAATCTACTCATTAAGAGTATCTCCAACAGTAGTGTATATTTAGGTTTCGTGTAAAATATACAAAACTTTTAAAAATTTTGAGCTCCAGCAGTCTTTTAAATTTAGCTTTTGTGTAAAACGAATGTGTAAAATACACCCCAAGTTTACACTGCCACATCAAATATTTCTTTTCTCAATTATTTTACAATATTTTAAAATGTAATAACTTTTAATAGAAATTATATAATTTAATAAAAAATATATATCTAAAATCTACTCATTAAGACCAACAAATCAAGATCCATTGTTATTATAATATTATGTATACCAAAATTCAAGAAAAAATAATAATAAATTGCATAAAATAATATCTAATATGCATAATTATCTTATTGGTTCATTCAAAATTTACACAAAAGTTTAAAAATGTACCATTGGAGCATATTTTTTTTACACTTCAAGTTTTGTGTAAAAGTGTCTTGACACATAGGATTTACACAAAAATATTTATACAACGGTTGGAGATGCTCTAATTATAATATACTTCCTTACTTTTAAAATTAATTTCCTAATTAGAATATACTTTCTTAATAATATATTTTCTTAATTTGTCAAAAGGTATATTAATACAAGTACTATAGATTCATTATTCATAAAAAATATACAACGCTACAAAATTGGGCGGAATTAATTTCTATTATTACATCATAATACTAACAAATCATTTTTTTCAACAAATGACTTTACTATTTTCTTTTTCTTTTTTCTATATAATGAGGGCTCTAAATAAAGAAAAATAAAGAAAAATTGGAACTTAAGAAACTAAAAAAGAATTAGTAGACGAAGGCAAAAAATATCGTTTCCTTCAATCTCAATCCTTTTATGTCAAAGGAAGAATATTCAATTATAATATATGTTTGTTTTCTTATTTGTCATGATAAATCTGTAATTAAAATTATAATTTTAATTTACTTCTAGGTAGGAACTAAATTTTGTAAACGTATTACAAATGTTTCAAACTATACTTACTGTTTAATTACAATTCTAAGACCAATGTGAATTATTGTATAATCTCAATTCTGAAAATAAATGTGAATCATAGACTATAATCTAATCTCGAATCCGAAAAGTGGATATAATTAACAATAAATTATTTATACTGGAAATATCATTTTATTATATAATTTATGTTTACTTTTTGATATATTATATGACGGTGGATAGAAGTAAAAATTTGGTGGATAATTTACAATTGAATTAAAAAGAATCATTATTTTATAAAAAAAATTGCCAATATTGATTTTTGTATGTTTATCCAACAACGTGGTTAAACTTAGTGGGCAATATAGATTATCTCAGTAACACCCAAAAAGAGAGATAGACTGACAAATTTCGCGGATAGAAATAAAATCACCCTTGTTAATTACTAATCAAATTGATTAGGTTGTTTAATTTTTTTTGATTGTTGAAATTTAAATTTTGAATTAATTGATTTTCTATATTTTAGTAATTAATTAAGTTGTTAGAAGTTATTTGATTGTTTAAATTTAAATTTTGAATTTGATTTTATAGATATTAGTTTCTAGCAAGATTTTAAAAATTTAGATTAGTTTAATAATCAATTAGATGATAGTGACATTATAGGAATAACAATAATATAAATTAGTTTTGTAGCTATATTAATTTAATTTTAATTATTTATCCGTAAAAGTTTGTATTTTAAACAAAACTTTGAACTTTAAAGTATTGGTATAAAAGTTGTCTCCTTAAATAAATAAAGAAAGGAATATTCGTCCTTAAAACTAATTACCCCTGTTTTTATTTATTTAATTAAAGTGGATGTACTTATTAATCTAGTGAATTTTTTAATATTAAATCATTAATAAAATAATATTTATAAAACTAAATCAATAATATTTTTGTCAGTCTATCCACATTCATGGATTAATTTAGTAGGCAACGCGGATTAACTTAATGACGCGGATTAACTGTAAGATATCGTGGATAGAAATAAAAGCAGCCAAAATAAATAACCAGTAGTAGCCTGAATACTTACATGATTGCGGAAGCTGAATTATAGAAATTATGTAAGAATGAAAGTAAAGTTAGTTTATTTATATCTATGATTTGGAACATAAATTTTTTATAAATTTATTTTTATTAATTAATTGGCTTTGTGTTTATTTTCCTCTGGAAAGCATTTTTTTTTCTAACCTAGTTGGGGAGGTTAGGGTTGGCAATATTTGGCACCACACACTAACCCGACACGAACTTGACACAAAGTTAACGAGTTTGGGTCAAGCATAAACGGGTTCGGATCAATTTTAGGTCAAACACACTTAACCCACAAAATATATGGGTCATGTTCGGGTTAACCCACTAACTCGAAATTAATCCACAATTAACACAATTATTTTTTTATTTTTTGTAGCTATATATATATATATATATTTTATTTTGTCCTATTGGTTGGACAATTATATTCTTATTTTGAGTAGTATTAGTAGATGATAGTTATTATATTTTTGATAATGGATAAACTAGTCATTTTTTATGTTTTTGCTTCGGTGATGGAATGCTATTTATTTTGACTATAAATTATTATTATCATATTATTTTGATTAAATATTGAATTTTGGTATCAGGTGATAGTTATTATTATTTATTAAAAATTTAAAACTTTTATAAAACAAGTTAATCATTTTAACATGAGATTTAATTGTCATTATAATCTCAAAAGGTTAATCGTGTCGTGCCGAGTTGCAGATTTATCACAACCTATTTATTAAACGGGTTAGTCAGGTCGTGTTGTGTAACCTCCAAAATAAATAGGTTGTGTTCGAATTAATATAAATGACACGATTAATTAAACGGGTCGTGTTCGGGTTGATACTAATACTATAATATTTGTATGTTGACACGACCCGAATTGCCACCTAGGGAGGCACTCATTTATGCTTAAAAGATATTCCAAATTCGAGTCTTACCAAAGAGGTGTGGCTGGATTTTCGTTATTAATAGTTAAAAGACCTCAAATTTTTTAAAAATATATATATAAAAAAAATGGTTTTATCTTTTTAGGTTCTTTGGGCTTAGATGGGCTTTAGATAGCCCAAGCCTGATCCAGACCCACTTTAAAATAAACTAATAAGAAAGCCGTGCCTGATTTTTGTAGCGTATATTTGGCCCACCCTACTTTCTATAGCCTTTAACTGCTCCATCCCTCTCAAATTATTAATATCTTATATTTTGTTTTTTTATATTTTAATTTATTAAAAAAAAAGAAAGAAAAAATTAGTTTCAACATATTAGATGGTCAACAATTGAGAATATAGTTTGGATAGTTTTGTTTATATCCATAACATTCGTAAGTTGATCCACATTTGTCAAGTTGGAAGTTAATCCACATTTTTTTTTGTTAGTTTAGTCCTCTTTGTCCGGATAAATTTACAAATTTTAATAATTTTTACTTGTTTAAATTAATTATGTTTCTTTTTTAAAAAAGAGATTAGAAATTGTGATTTCTAAAGAAAGAAGAAGGTAACATTGACATTTGGTAATTAATGGACAAGAGTTAATCAATGGTTACTTTATTCCTTTGCATCATTCACCTGCCTATAAGTCTTGTTTAATTAAAGAGTGATTTTAAATGCACCCACTAGATTAGGCTTCTCACCCCACTTTGAGAGAACTTTCTTCTCACCCTATTAATTTTTGAAAAAATCTTTCAACTCACCCCTAGGTGGGGTGAGTTTATTAAAAGTAATACCTCTATAAAAATGAACATTTAGTGACGAATAATTTGCCGTTACTTTTCACAAAAATTCAATTGCATAGAATTTATTAGATTATGAGCGGAATTTACATGGAAATTAATTCTAAGCAAGTAAATATTGAAAACTAAATTTTTTGAAAAATATTATTTTAACTGGCGATCTTCATTACCTGTAAAACAAATCCATCAATAATTCAGTCGAAATACTGCTCGACGTAGCTGAAAAAACTGGCCAATCAAAAATTTCATTCTTACTACAAGAACACATAATCCAAAGTGCTAAATCACAAATGTTCCCCAAGACATAAAATCGACTAAGGATGATTTTAAATGCACTTTATCGAAACAAATAAAATTAATGAAGAAAATTTACATACTTTTGAAGTGAGAGACAAAATCATATTCTTCAATCTTCTTCCAATTAGTTTCGCTGCAGATGGGATGAAAGAATCTACCGATTAGTTTCGCAGCAGATGGAGAAAAGAATAAGAGAAGAAGGGGATGAAAGAATAAGAGAAGAAGGGATTTTATTACGCTCGGGTAATAGCGGCAATAGTATGGGATTTTTGGTGGGGTAAATTTACAGATCTTAATTAGGTTATTTTAGGTAAAAATTATTTAATGTAAAAATTTTAGGTGGGGTGAGAAGTCTAATCTAGTGGGTGCATTTAAAATCACCCTTAATTAAAATGTCGGATCGTTTGGAGGTTCCGGTGGCGCAAAGTTAGGACCGCAAACTTTTCTCTCTGAGATCCTTTTTTATATGGTGAGGTTTGATTATTATGAAAGTTATGGAGGAAAGTTATTTTTAATAATTAAAAGACAGGTAAAGTGAAATAAAAAAAAAAACTTATTTTTATTTTTGCTTTTGGTTAGCAGCAAAATAAAAAAATATATTTGTGTAGTTAAGCTTTATAAGATTTTCACTTGAAACTTAGTTTTAAATGAATTTTTTTTTTTTCACAGAAAATGAAAGACATTTTAGAAAAGACAATTATTAGAGAAATACATCAGCTTCAATATGGTGTCTAACATTTTTGAATTTAATATAAAAGTGTATTGTTAAAATGTCCAAAACAATGGGCTAAAATAAGGGGCCTTGCTATACCGTGGGCCCTAGGCAATCACCCGGCTCTGGGCAAAACTAAGCATGGCTGTCCACTTGTGGCGTTAATGCCATTACACCAAAATGAGTAGTTTGTCGCTAAACAATGCAGAGTATTTGTCATAGTTTTTGCTCGTACTACAGAACATATATGAATTTGATTGATCAGTAATAATAATACCGGCTATTTTAATGTAGTATACACAAGAATTTTAATTTGTTTATGGATTGCTAAGGCATTGTCCGGTTTTTAACCTAATTGAATGGTCCTCAATAGAATTGTCATGGTTTTAAACCGTGACAGTATGTTTAAAACCTAAATCTCAATTTAAAACCGAACATTTTCTAATTTGATGCCTGCTTTTAGCATGCGGAAATACCCCCCCTTTCGTAACCCAAATATTCCCAAACTTTCTCTATTCCCCCCAATTCCCTCTCCCCCTTTTTAATTCAGCCTAGCGTTTCCAAATCCCCCCCTTTTGTGTTAAGGCTCTTTGAATCTTTTCCAATCCCTTTCCTATATTTCTCGTTCTAATCTTATTGAAAATATGCTCGTCTCTTTTTACTCAATTGGTAGAGTTTGCTTTCTAATCATGTTAGGGTTTGCTTACAAATCACTATCTCCTCCACCCAAACCGTGCCTAATTGTACACGGCGGAGAATCTACTACATTCATCAGGTCACATGGGATTCAGAAAGTAAGGTATTCACAGATTCTCTTTTTATGTAGGAATTTTCCTCCATTTGTTTGTAAGTTTCCATTTGTGAGTTCTCGGTTCTTTATTGTGTATAAGTCTTTTTTTTTTATATCATTTTTGTTTAAATTTTCACTTGTTGTTTGTTATTTCTTTAAACCATAAATTTACGTTTTTGTTTTGCTTCCGGTTGCTTTAGTAATACCAACATGTTTAATATGGATCTAATGTTTTATTAAGACCAACTCCAACCCAAAACACCATTTTGGTGTTGATTTAGCACCAAAATGGTGTCATTTTTACACCATATTTTTTTTCAACTTCAACCATAACACCAAATATAACACCAAAAAGTATATTCTCTCTAAAAATAGAATATTCCCTTAATTTATTTTAATGTAAGTTTAAATTTATGAAGTTTAAATGTAATTTAATTTTTTGTCCTTATTATTATATATTAAAAATTTTAATTACAATAAAATATACATAAATTTAATTAGAATAAATTAATTTTTTTAATAAAACAAATTATTAATATTTCTAATTAAAAAAATAAACTAAAAAAATTAAATTAGAAGTATAAAAATGACCTAATTGATATTTATATGAAAATAACAATGAAGATAAAAATTGAAACAAAAAAGAAAAAAAGATGGTGGGATGGTGTGGGGTGAATAGTGTTGCACCAAATATGGTGCAACACTATTCATTGTAGCAAATTTGGTGTAAGTTTTGGTGCTTCCTTGGAGCAATTTGGTGTAGAAATTACACCAAATTTGGTGGGATGGTGCAAGGTTGGAGTTGCTCTAAGACCATCTCCAATGTAGCACCATCCCACCAAATTTGGTGCTATTTTTACACCAAATTGCTCCAAGGAAGCACCAAAAGTTACACCAAATTTGATGCAATGAATAGTGTTACACCATATTTGGTGCAACACTATTCATCCCACACCATCCCACCATTTTTTTTTTGTTTTTTTTTCCTTCAATTTTTATCTTTATTGTTATTTACTTATAAATATCAATTAGGTCATTTTTATACTTCTAATTTGATTTTTTTAGTTTATTTTTTGATTAGAAATATTAATAATTTGTTTTATTAAAAAAATTAATTTATTCTAATTAAATTTATGCATATTTTATTGTAATTAATATTTGTAATTTCTTAAAATTAAATGTAATTTTTTTTTCGAGCAATGTAATGTTTATTTCCATAATAAATATGTTATGTTAATTTAGTGATTTTTAGTTTTATAAATTATAATTATTTAAATTATTATAAGTTAAATAATAATAATATCTATAATAAAATAATTAATAAAATACAATAATTTATATGATGTTATAAAATAATAGAATAATAAAGAGAATATTCTATTTTTGGGGAGAATATACTTTTTGGTGTTAATGGTTGGAGTTGAAAAAAAATATGGTGTAAAAATGACACCATTTTGGTGTTAAATCAACACCAAAATGGTGTTTTGGGTTGGAGATGCCCTAAGCTATCGACCTGGATGTGTATGTTTGTTTCTACAATCAATTGGATGATGATGAAGTATAATCGGATAAAAAAAATTCCTTTAGTACGTGGAAAGTGGAATATGTTTATATGACTCCGCTAGGGCTGAACTTTGTGTAGGAAAATCTATGGTCGGTTACATTGCTGCAGGTTTTAAGATTAAGAGGGACATCTAAGGGATTGAAGCTTAGGTTCAGTGATATGGAATCACCTCAGGCGTTTTACTTTAGTGATTAACTTAAAGCTCAAATTATTTTTGGAATAGTATTATTGCGGTTCATTTGTGTTTGTTTTTGGTAGATTTGCCTTTGCAATGATTCTTCATCACCAAAGCGCAAATTTACGGGTCATTATATAAATGTTCACCAAAACTTTTCTAAATTATTGAAATGTTGAAAAGGAAATCGGAGATGGTCAACTGTTAACAGCCAATTTATGATTAGGAGCATAAGTTTTTATTTTATTTTTTTTTGAACAAGATTAGGAACATAAGTTGAAAAAGAAGTTTGGATAGGGATAAAGCGATATAATATTGCTGGAAAAATAAGAAATGTATGCCCTTCTATTAGGATGGAGTAGGGAATGTTGTGGATTTCGAGCAAAATAATTGTATATTCAACCAGTTTTTCTTTAGTTTGGTGGGAATAACTACATGTGGTGGAAGCTTATTTATATTACTTTCCATGTGCATATTTTGATGCAATTAACTAGGAAATGAAAAAAGAGCAAGCTGTTTATGTGGGACAACAAGAATAATATGATTCTTGGGCAAATTATTTACTTTACTTGAATGATAGTGATGTAAAAAGGGATGTGGAATACATTGGTTAATATGATGTACATGTTTCTTGGGCTTCATGGGCATGAAACCCTTGAATGATCACATCCCAAATTATCACATATTAAGACTGAAGCATAGATATATTTAGCAATATTATGGTTGGGTCTTTGGTCATTGCAAGTATGAAACCTATTTTGAAAAATTTGTTATATATATATATATGTGTGTGTGTGTGTGGTTACTTCTTTAACGAGAGCATGCTACAAATTTTAAATTAAGTTTCTAGTCATGCTAAACTTTATATCAGTTTTCAATGCCTACAATATTCTTTGAATATTTTAAATATCTTATACAACTGAAAATATGTGTTAATTCTCACATTCTTTCTTTCTTGATGATATTACGACTACTGTTTTGAGTTACGTATAATAATTTTGTATTTGATAGAGACCCTTTTTTGAAAAAGCATATTTTCCTTCAATCAGAGCTATGGATTACGAAAGCATATGACCCTTGTACCGAGAGATATTCACAAATGTACTCTACTCCCTTAAAATCAGAAGGCATTCCACGCTAACACAACTGGGATTCCATATCAATGGAAAACATGCAAGTGCTTTCCTAAAAAAAAAAAACAACTTTTCTTTTTGCTTTTATCCGGTTGTAATAACATGAATGATGTTTCTTTATAGTGAACCTAAGTAGAGTTATGCTTTGCATCTATATATATCTACTGTGTCCTAACTCATGCCAAAGGCACTACCTATCATTCAAAAAGTATCTTTAATCTCAGGCTGACAATTCTTTATGCCCTTGTACATTTTTAAGATTCAAAAACCATGGTCCCTTATTATATAAATATGAATATGTCGATATATATATATATATATATATATTTATCTATAAGTGATCAAGTGTTTATTCTTTTCTTTAACAATGAATGGTACATACCTAATTATTGCACATGTGTTAACGTGTCTTTCTCAAGCGGAAGGTAATTTACATATGGATAATACTTACAACTCCAAGATGGTGGAATTTAAATCAAGCGTGCAAAAATTTGAATTTAAGCTTATCATACTTCATATTTAAACACTTGTATTTGTTTGTTTTTATGCTTCTTTGTAGCGAGACTTCATACTGATAGTATTAACTGATTTGCATAAAAGGTTGTTTAATTAGTGATGTTGAAATTCAATTATAGATCTTTACCAATTTTTGGTATGTAATTATTGGATTTTTTGGGATTGTTCAGTATTTGACAAATTTTTGAAAGTTTCATGACAATTCGATTTAAAACTGTAACAATATAATAACACAATAAAAGTTTGTAACAGTGCAAAGACGTGACAACTGATGTATAAATAACAATTTAATCGGCATATTTGCCATGGTTTGAAAATGAAATTGTCTCGATTCTAGATGAGGACAAGATGTACAATATTGGCACGATATAACCGTGACAAACCTATCCATTTAGAGTGCCCCCACATTCTTAAACAAACCATGGCAACTCAGGATTGTCACAACTTTGAACCATGACAAATTTTGTTATCACTGTTCCATGACAATTAGGGGGTTTTGGTGTAGTGTGTGGATCTAATTGTTGTGCACATTATACCCGGGTTTGGGCCTTTTTTGCCACAAAAGTAATGGGCCGGGCCCACTGGTCTACGTACGTATTAATTATATTATCCTCAACTTAAACATCTTTGATCACATGTTGGTAGTTTTATCTTAAAAAAATCTCATTACTGCGTGGTGACATTATCCTACTTATTAATACTTGTTGAGTTTTACAAATTTTTCATGTGAAATCAATGATTTGGAGTAACTATTCTCCACATTGATTCCATTGGTAGTGATCGAAGTTGATTCTTCGCACTTAATCATATGTTACAATAATCAACATGTTAAAATCTAGTTAGCTATATCAAAATTTAATGAGACAACTTTATTATGTTCAATCATAAGCTATATAAGTACGCAATATTTTTATCAAATAGCCTTGAACGTTATTTATGTTGCTTCTGTTACTCTTTGATGGGGTTAAATACTAATTTTACCATTGGCTTACAAAGGTAATTCAACATTTTTATCTCCGGTAAAATTTTATTTTTACCTCCGGTAAAATTTCATTTTTACCCCCGGTAAAATTTCATTTTTACCCTCGATAAAATTTCATTTTTACCCTCGATAAAATCTCATTTTTACCTTCACACCTACCACATCTCACCATCACACCTCACTTACCTCACCTACTTCCACCAAAAATTACATTTTTGCCCTTCATTTTTACTAAATTTACCTTTTTGCCATTCTTCATTTACCTATAAATACCTCCCACCATTCATTCATTCAACACACAATAAAAATACACCATTCTTCTCATCTAAGATCCATCCATCTCATCAAAGAGATATAAAGTCATTGGCAATACAAATATAAGCCAATTCAAGAAGATATAGAAGGATCTTATACTCTCTCTTTTCATACTCTAAAAAAATACCAATAACCCTTATACACTCCCTCGCCTACACAATTTATTATTTATTCTGTTAAAATATCTGTAATCATAATTCTATACTTATAAATAAAATTAAGAAAATTATAGAGAGAGATTGGTAGCTTTCTGTAATCCTAATTCTATACTTATAAATAGAATTAAGGAAATTATAGAGAGAGAAGTTGGTAGCTTATATTATCATCCAAATTGATCGCCTTTGAGCTATTACAAAGCAAGCACACACAAAAGGAGGACGTACTACCGGAATATCATAAGCGCTACCGGAGGAACCTACCTTAAAAAAAATGTCATGTGTTCATCATTGCGCCGCATTTATTTTTTATTCACCGATATTCGCTTATTGATTAGTTAATTATTCATTTCTAGATTTTGACACCATCAGTTGGCGCCGTCTGTGGGAACGATAAACTCTTTAAAGCTCTTATTTTTTAAGAATTACAAGTGAATTTTCGTTGAAGAACTCTAAATCCCGCGGGCTTATGTAGCTCAATATTCTCGAGCACATAACTTCTTACTCAGAACTCTAAATTACACGATTCTATAGTCCATTTTGGAGAAAATTTCAAGAGCTACAACTTTTTAGTTCAAGATTTTTTTAAATTCGACCATCTCGGGGTTCAAAACTTCGATACAAACTTTCTGGAACGAAAAAGGCGAAATCCTGCGGGCCTACGGTGACTCAATATTATCAGGCGCGTAACTTTGTGCTCAAAACTCCAAATCATGCGATTCTGGAGTCCATTTTGGAGAAAATTTCAAGAGCTACAACTTTTCAGTTCAAGCCTTTTTTTAATTTGGCCATCTCAGGTTTCAAAACCGGGATACAAAGTTGCTGCAACAAAAAATGCAAAAATCCCGCAGGCCTACGCTAGCTCAATATTTACGGGCGCATAATCATTCAAAAATTCGGTTACCTAAGGGGATAAAACCCAAAAGAAGCGATACGTTATTTTTAATAACTCATATATGGTTTTTTTTTATTTTAATATATCTAAAGTTGTATCATTTTCTTACGATTAATAATCTTTATTGTAGGTAAAATTAACGAGCTTCCAAAAAATTACAATTGAATGTAATTTTCATCAAGTGCATCTGACAAACCACAAAAAAGAAATTAAAGAAATTTTCAGCGGATATCAAACTACCACAAAGTTGAATGTAATTTTGAAGTCTATCAGACAACCGCAGGACCACCCCAACTCAAAGAGACCTGACTGAGAATGATCATCTACTGCTTCTCCACTGGTTCAAAGACCAAGATTTTGACATTCCCTAGTAATAAATGAGAAAAATGTCAAAATTTGCCTAAGTCAGAAGGGGGTATGGCTCTACTCAAGACTTAGCAAAAAAGAACAAATTTTTCTTTTAAGAAACCAAGGACTTAAATGAGAAAATTGTTAGAATTTACATAAGTTAGAAGGGAGCAAGACTCTACTCAAAATTTAGCAATTTGCCTAAGTTAGAAGGGAGTATGACTCTACTCAAAACTTAGCCAAAAAGAATAAATTTTTCTTTTAAGAAACCAATGACTTAAATGAGAAAATTGTCAGAATTTGCATAAGTCAGAAGGGGGCATGACTCTATTCAAGACTTAGCCAAAAAGAATAAATTTTTCTTTTAAGAAACCAAGGACTTAAATGAGAAAATTGTCAGAATTTGCATAAGTCAGAAGAAGGCATGACTCTATTCAAGACTTAGCCAAAAAGAATAAATTTTTCTTTTAAGAAACCAATGATTTCGAAAAAATTCCTATCACCATATAGGTCGGGGAGAAGGGACGAAAGGCCTTTAACACAGATTTCAAAGTTGAAAGTTTTTGGAAAGTTGTCTCCAAAAAAAAGGCACGCTTTAAACAATCACAAGTGGAACATATCCGGAACGTTTGTACAAAGCCCTCAGTAGAGATGCACATTATCTAGTCACTCAAAAAAGGCTGAAGAATCCGAAGATCATCAACACCAAAATTCAAAATAGTACTGAAATCAGAAGAAGAAGAATCAGAAAAATCACATCATATATCCCCTAAAGCTGTCTAGTCAGGGCAGGGCTCGTTGGTTCGGCAAGCTCCGCAACAAAATCAGCTTTCGAAGATTGAGATAAAAAATCATCCGAGGCAGCCTGGTGAAAGGCGTCCGAGATAGCCTGGTGATAGGCGTCTGAGGCAGCCTGGTAATAGGACAAATTCGAAAATGACGGTAAATCTACTTCAGTCAGAAGAGCATCATTTTCTATAAGATTTGCGGTAGTCGAAAGGATATCCTGTACACCCTCTTCAGACATGAGGAGCCTTAAAAACTTTCGGGAACAAGTTCTGGAAGATTCACGGCAGTCAAAATAATATCAGGCGCGTTATTTTCAACCGACGAAAGGAACCTCGAGGAACGTCCAGTAGGAACAAAGGAGCATAACGGGTTAACGCTAGAAGACCCTCCTTCTAACCAAGTCTCTAAAGCCATCACTCGTGCTTGTAACTCTTTTACCTTCTGTTCAAGAGAAGCAAGGAGAGTAGTACAGGCTTTAGTGGGATTCTCGATTCTCGCCGTGGCTTCAAGAAGATATGAATTAAGAGTCTCAAGATATTGATCTTCGGAGACATCTTGCAAAAAAGATGCAACATTCCTCACCCCGAAAACAGTGAAAATTGTGTGATAATCCTGACGATCAATTATATTTCGAAAATTTTTAGCATATTCACAAGATATAGAACATTTCTTGTGGCTATAAGCGCAAGTCACATGATCAATAATTTCAATAAAGGTGTGGTTGTGGCTGCATTTATGAACGAAATAAGCTCCTTCTACTGCTTAATGACCTTAGCTAGAATGGTTCCAAAGACCATGGCTTTGTAAAAAGAAACTCCCCACACGCATTATCACATTTCTCTGAAACATGGTAAAATTCTTACTAATAAGGCTTGCTTAGTAAGAGGAATTAGACAAGATGACCTGTGCAAATTCTGCCTTAACCATGAAGATAAGACGCACATTTTTTGGGGATACAACAAAATGGACTAGGTTTGGCGTAAAATTGATGCTAATTTATTGGATACCCCAAGTGAAATTAGCTTTAATACTTGGATTGATATTAATCTTAAGAAATATGATTAATCTATTTTAAATGGCCATGATATAGCTATACTCATTCTGCCATAATTTGGAATATTTGGAAGGCTGCGAAATTTAAAATTTTGAGACTTACTATAGACACCCAATTTTGCGACTCTTGCAGATAAGACGCAACTCACATTTCTGATAAAGCAAAATCAGATTTAGTGATACATAATTTCAAGGGATGCAAGCTTGAGTAAGATAAAATTGGACTTGGAAAATACAAGATTAAAGATCATCATAGGTCCATACAGATGAGCCTCACACTAAGTCAGTATACTCCGAATGCTGAAAAGCAAACTGTTGATTCCTAATTATCACTGTTTTTCAGGATCATATTTTGGACCACGTGTAGTTAAACAATGAGACGGAGGCTTTTCCCGAACTCCGATCGCTTTCAAATTTGTAGGGAAGCTACAAGACATATTGATAAACATCATATCCAAAATACAGCTTGATCCAACAGTAGGATCCCAAAAGACCGATCGGTTTATCTTTAAGTTCGTGATTTCGACCAAGTGTAATCAATTAATCAAATTGAGGCCTTCCCGACCTCCGATTGAGCTCAAATTTGAAAATAAGCTACATAACATATTGGAGAATAACATATCCAAAAATAAGCTCCATACAATAGTTGGACATCCAATTGTCCATACAGACAATACGGATTTCCCATACGGGTAATCTGTCATAAACGGGCAATCCAGATTAATTGTATGGTTAATATGACTTCCTACCTCCGATCGTGCTCAAATTTTGACATAAACTAGAAGACATCTTGGGGAACAATATATCCAAAAATCAACTTAATCTAACGGTTGGATCCCGATTGACAATACGAACAATCGGATTGTCCGTACGGAGAATTTGATTTTTCACCCGAAACAGTTAATCGGATTACCCATAGGGACACTCGGATTAACTATATGGACAATCCACCGCAGAGGGAAATTCTTCACCTATATATAACATAGCAGAACAGAGAGCTCGGATAGGCTCTAGGGGGAGACACAGATAGAGTTCGATAGAGAGCTCGTGATAGCCCGAAAAGAGAAGAAGAAGAGCAATCGGAGCTGAAGCCAGTACGGGAAATTGAGCAAGTGCTCGGGAATAGATAAAGCGCCAGATTTAGAGATAAGAGCACGTTGACGGGTTAGGCACCCACATCGCCCTTTTGGCTTTTAAATGAACATGATTATTCTCAATTTTTATCGTTTTCCTACTATTTTGGCCTGAAAATTATGTATACGGGTTGCTAAAAACCATACAATAACCTTATTGTATTTGACATATAAAAAAATGGCCTTGAAAGATAAATTCACCGTACGGTGAATCGGGCATCCCCAATGGGGAATCGGGCGCCTCGACTGGGGAATCGATTTTGAATGCAAAAACTGACATTCTGGACAGATTCCCCGTATGATGAATCGGGTGTCTAGAACAAAAAATCGGGCATCTCAAACGAGGAATTGTGCACCACGAACGGGGAATCGGGAAAACTCTCAAATTTCAACAGTTTGTACGAAACAGAACATGTACAAGCATTGTAGGCAATTTAGGTACAGTTTAGGCATATTCACAAGTCCGATGCATTTAGTTTAAATATGCCTTGACATTTCATAAAATTTATACACAGGATATGAATAATTATATACACAATCTGACTTGATCCATTTCAGATCAAACAACACGCAAATAGTATATAATATTTACATATATATGCAATCATTCACAACTGTCATATACATACATGGCGGGCAATTAATTAACTTAAAAGACATTTAAAGAGGTTAAAGAAATTACCCTTGTAGCGAAGATAAACTTGTGTTTTGATTGTTATTGAAATAATAATACAAACTAATATAGGAATTTCGAATACATCAGTGTAAACCAAGTACGGAGACTATGCTCTCATATCTATAATGTTATAGCGTGTTTCTATCTCTAAATCTGGCTTTTTATTTATTCCCGAGCACTTGCTCAATTTCCTGTGCTGGATCCAGCTCCGATTCCTCTTTTTCTTCCCTTTTCGGGCTATCCCGAGCTCTCTATCAAACTCTCTCCATGTCTCCCCCTGGAGCCTTTTCGAGCTCTCTGCTCTGCTCTGCTCCGGTATATACAATAGAAGAATTTCCCTCTGGTGTGGATTGTCCGTACAGTTAATCAGATTTCCTGATACATTCTCCTAAAAAGTTCAATTCCATATCAAATCAATTCTAACAAAATTCGATATTTTCTCAAACAAACCAAAATAATGATAAAATCGATATTGTTACCTGAGGAAACAATACTGGAATATCTTTATAAATTTCAAAACCTATGAACTTTTCATTTGTACTTCGATTTCAAAACCAAAACATCGGATCGCAGAATACAAAATTTGTATCCCTTTCCCCGTTTTTTCTAAAATCATGTTATTTTTATAAATTAATTTCAAAAGGTGGTAAACTAGTAGTAAGAGCATCAAAAGTCTTCAACATAAAATAAACATATAAAACCATCAGAGGCTAAAAAGGTGAAATGGGTGCTTAACACCTTCCCAAACCGTAATATAGTTCCTAAACCCCATATAATCTTGATTTCGTAGACAACAATGTGTAGGGATAAGGCTTGCCAATGGTCTTTACCCCTATACAAACTTTTTGTACATTTTTTTCGTAAAACGTACTGGCGACTCTAAATGAACCCATTTGTATTTAGAAAAAGAAAATATGGTCTCTCCTTATATCGAAGCAAATGAAACAATGAAATCCTTTTTGATGTTTCAGACTCCCAAACTAGGGATTGAGACCCGGGGTCGCATTTGCGAATTATCACAATATGAGCCCCTAGCTAAAGTTATTTTTTTTTATACCCATAGTGAAAATTGCCAAACTTAGTTTAACATATTTCTTACGATATCATACCCATTGTAAATGACCCCATCACATGAAATACATGCACGCTGCTTAGTTGGTGATTAGGTTGGTATAAACCATGTTACAAATATGTTTGTACAAATTATCCTAAGCACACGTATAATTATCATAAATGTGATTAACTAGATTTATCCCCTCTCGAAATAAATGAATATCCTTCTATTTTAATGTTGAAATATTAGGTAAAATTTATTTAATTTACTTTTTAAAAAGGTAAGGTTAAGCCCTTAAAGATTTAGTCGAAATTAGATTTAAATTCTTATTATTTTAGTGTTTCTTAAATGAAACAACAAAATCTCGCTTCTCACCTTAGTTTACATATATATATATATATACACATACTAGGGTATGACTCTTTTTTTATTTAATATGTTTAGGTTTTATTTAGTTTGAATCTACTAACAACATCAATAATAAACTTACACAGAAGAATTAAATCTTGAATTTTTTTCATTGTAATTTTTTTATTGAATGGCAAAAGTTTAATTGGGATATGATTTTAAAATTACATGAAAAAAATTACTCTAAACTAAATTGTATTATGAAAAAATTGATTCGAATAAAATCTTTTAATCAAAAGTTACAAAAGATATATTCACTCGAGGAGTAACAAAGTTGACAAGAGCGTCAGCTTTTCACCCAGCCTACCAGAATTTGAGCCATGGAACTCTAGTTCCCTTTCCACTTTTTTCAAGGTCGAATGTCAACACATGCATTCATAGATTGCCTGCAATTACCAAAGATTAAGAAACTATAGATTTCAGACTTTTAAAGAACAAAAAATTTCTTCAACAATATGATTGGAGTAGTAATTCAATTATATTCATTTCAAGGATAAAACATATTTGTTTTGCTTACCAAAAAAAATAATTATAGTTTTTCTTAAAAAAAATATAATTAAAATATAATTTCAAAGAGATACTAAAAGAGTCCAAATAATGTTTTCTCCCCTTCCCCTCCTTCACATGCCAAGATTTTTCCTCTTCCATTTTCTCCATTTTTTTTCAATTTGCTATGTTTATTCAAAAATAATAATATAAATTCCAATTAAACCTAAATGGTCAAAGGCATTGGTATATATATTAGGTGCCAAAGTTTAAGTGTCGCTTCCTCCCCTTCCCTGAATCACTTGAATCAATTAGTTCTATATATTACAAAAATGTATACTTAAAAAACAGTCTTATCATGACTTTCATACTGCTTAATAAAACATTGTTTTCAACTTAATCAGTGGTTAAACAAAAAACTCAGTATGTGGTCATCAATTTAACTGATTAATATTATAAACTTTATTACATTAATTATGTCTCGAAATGAAATGAGTTTTTAATTTAAGATGTTTTAAAACAAATGAAACTCTTAATTTAAGATGAAAAAATAAAGAGAAAATTTTAAATTTTGAATTGTTTAACCAAATCGCATTTTAAAAGTACCCTACAAATTAAAATAATCCATACGGGTGAATTTTATAATGGATCTTATTTTATAGATCTCAATGAGTAAGTTTCATGTAAATGACATACATTGTCTCAATGTGTATGTAAAAATATAAGAATATATGGTGAGGATTAATTATTGGAGACAAACCACATCAGGTGATTAAAATATAATACAACTTTATAGGTTTCATTTAAACCATTAATTAAGAAGTTTTATTGAATGTACTTTAGTCAAAAAATACATTTTTCCTTATTAGTAAAATAAAATATATTCAGCATAAGTCTAAGTAGTACTCTCTTTGAATATTTAATCAAAAATCTTGTTATACTCATTATATGTAATCTTATTGGTCTTTCCTTTATTTCTTTATACATAATTTTATATTCACAGTTGATTTTATTTTATAAATCTTAATAAGTAGGTTTAAAATATAATATATTTTGTTAAAATTTAAAAGTTCTTATGTTTTCAAAATTTTATAAAAATGTGAGGAGAGAGAAAGTTGGTGTGGTTGAATGCGTGTGATTGTGTGTGGTAATATATGATAAATGAGAACTTTCCAGGTTGGAAAGTGAAAGCAGCAATAGCCATATCATTCTATGTGTACATCTATATTGAAGTGTGAAAATTTGTAAGAATTAAGTGCGTGTGGTAACGGTATAGATTGATTCTTATTGATAAAACATATCGCGTGGTTAAAATAGAAGATAACTTTGTAAAACCATCGGGAACCCTTAATTGGGTTTGTTGATCTTGAAGGTCTTAATCTTATTTTGATAATAACAATAACTTAATTATCTACAACTTAACATGTTTCTTAAAATAAGTTCGTAGTTCATTATCTTAAAAATTCAAGTTAAGCATGGATTTTACAAAGGAAGTATGTCACTTTACCAGGATCATTGAAACTCTATCCGATCAAGTTAACGAAGTATTGGACAAGATAAAAAAGATTGATCACTTAATTGCTCTATCAATTTCATACATTTTAAGAGTATTACATAAGCTAACAATGCAATTAATAAAGAACAAAGATCAATAAAATATATGAAAAGCTTCAAGGTAAATGATTTAAGTGAAGATCAAATTGAAGAAACGTATCAAATCATTCGAAAACTCGTTAATTTGATAATTGAGTGAATGTTTAGGATTTATGTAAAGTTGTTTTATTGATCAATACATATAACTCAAACTTGTTCATGCTTCATTCATAGATTGAATTCAATAAATGGTTTGAAATGGATTTTTTAAAAAAAACAATTTCCTCATAAAACGGTTTTCGAAATAAATTCATTATAAAATCATGTAAATGATTTTTAAACCAAAAAAAAAATTGGGTGTCTTAGAAACACGTTGGAAACATTCTTCAAGCATTAAAATGAATTTTGAATCAAAATTGTATAAGTCAAATTTTTGAAAAATTGGCTTGATGGACAGAAGCTATCAGTTGACTAATAAGCCTTACTCAGTCAACTGATGACTTTGCTTAGTTGACTAATGCTTCAAAATATAGCCGTTGGACTTTTGATTTTTGCCTTGTTTCAATGTAATAACTCTACCTAACGTCTAAAACGGCTATAAACTAATTAGGACTATATATTGGAGGTGTAAGACACATTTAAACTAGTTTTAATCATCATACAAACTCTTTATTAATCTATTTATAATATTTAAGAATTAAATTCTTTATATTGATCATATTATTCATCTTTGAGTTAAAATTATTGATCAATCTTGATAACTTTAGTGTGAGTTTCATTTGTATCTTGTAAATATTTAAGAGTTATTATTCATTTGTGTGTATCACCAAATCACTTATATTATTCATTTGTGAGAGGATATCTCATTGTTTAGTAAGAAGATTTTCTTGTATTGAGTGTGGTGAGAAGAATTACACTTATTTGAGTGTTGTGACAAGAATAACACTTGTTGACTGTATTGATAAGGATTACACTTGTAAGAAGGTTTGATTTTTACTCGTAAAAAAATCGATAAATGAAGTTTTCTCGGAAAAACTACTCGAGCGCGAACGTATGGTCTAAACAACAGAACTGTGTGAACTAAATATCGTTGGCTAATTCGGTTTTGTCATTCTAAACTCAAGCTCTCTATTTATCATAATTCATACTCTTATTATTGCTTCATTATTTTATGGGTTTCCTTGATATAGTAGATTTGTGTTTGATTTTTATACAATCTATTAAAAACTTTTTAATTCCTGAATTATTTTAAAAACCCTATTCAACCGCCTCTAGGGTTGTTTTTCGACCAACAGGATTGATTTGTTAGATTATACCTTGGTCAAAAAACCTTTTCTTCTTCTTCTTCTTCTTCTTCTTCTTCTTCTTCTTCTTCTTCTTCTTCTTCTTCTTATTATTATTATTATTATTATTAAGGTATAAAGTCAAATTCTCCCTTTTAAAGAAACCATGTCACTTGTCACGTACATTATTTATTACATTACTCTTTTGTTTGTTCTTTTCAATTGTCCATTCTTTCTCTCATCACAGCTTTTAAACTTCTCTTTTTCATTTGGATCGCCCATGTTCTCCCTCCCCTAATTTATTTAGTTAGTGGTCATATAAACTTTTATTTAAAACTATTAATTATGTTATTAATGGTCATTCGGTGTTAAATTCTTAATATGTCTGCATTTCAACGAGGGCATAATACAAACCTTTTCAACTAAAATTCCTTTCTTGCTAACTCCACATTTTTATAGACAAAAAAATGCCGCTTTAGTATTGTTTTCAATTTTCTTAATTTAAAATCCAAGGAGGTAACATTCATTTTCTTTCCAATTAGACAAAAAAAAATCTTCATTAAATACTCTACACAAGTTCTTTTTACAATACTTGTAAATTTACAATAAAGAAAAATAGAAATTTAAATTAGGAACAATTAATTGCAATATTTTTCATATATTCATATTTTTGCAGTTAAACATGTAAATTTTATTGCAATTTATATTTTTTACAATTAAACTTGTAAATTTCACCGAAAACTTTCTTGCAAATATACAGTGAAATTTGTAAATTTTACTTCAAGTTTTCAGTGAAACTTTTAAATTTTAATTAAAATTCTGTAAGTTAATTTTCAAAAAAAATTATAATTTTTGTAGAGAAATTAAGTGTTCTCCATTGAATTCAATAAAGATAAAAAGAAATTCAACTTAAGGAACAATAGACATATGGAATATATAAATACATTAGTAAACAACTGATCATGTTAGGAAATAATTTAAATTTACAATATATGTGATTATATATATTGATATGCATGGGTACATATGTCAAATCTCAATGAAATTAATTCTATTTTTTTTTCTTCCCATTAGTTATAGTACAAATGGTCTCCTTATTGTATTAAAATAGCTTATCATTGACATTTTGTGCAAATGAGATCATATAAGGGATTTTTCATATTTTCTCTGTTATTAATCATTATTTTTACCTCTTTTGATAAAATCATGGGATATATAGGTTTAAAAAAAATCCCTTCAAATGATTGGATTCACGAGCTTGAAAGGATGTAGAAGAGTTCTCTTCCACAATTAGTCACGAAACACAAAAAGAATGTTAAATATATGTCGTACCTATATCATTCTTCAAAGACAACATTAGACTTTTGTACTCACGAACTCTATATTTACATGATTTTGAGAAATGAACATAATTTTTATTATGATTATTCAAAATTAAAATATTTTATGGAACACGTTTTTTTACAATTAATCTACTGATAATATAAAATTTTAAAATATTGCACATAACACTAATTGCATGATTAAATATAAATTTTTCTTCTTATATTAAAAAATAATTAACATAAAAATAAAAAAATAAAAAATAAAAAAGAAGAAGAAAGAAAGAAGAAGGCCACATTGGTCAAGCATGTTTAATTGTTTACTACATCAATGGGTAATATTTATAAAATCTAAAGTAACAACTAGATAATAAACTAAACTGGTTAATGACGTAACAATATTGATTTTTCTATAGCTAAACAGTTTGAACCACTCCATAGCTAAACATTTGAAGAGTCTAAACAATTTAATGTTCCACCATTTAATTGTGATTTGAAAATTTAAAATTTTATTTTGAGTGTTTGATGAATTTACAAGGGATGGTAATTAATTATGTTTATAATTTTTTTTGATTCAAAAAGTGAATATATATGTATATGTTTGTTTGTTTATGGTTTTTTTTTTTTTTTTGGGGGGGGGGGGGGGGGGGGGGGGGGTGTTTAATTATTATTTTTATTGTGATTCTTTTTTTAGTGACTTAAGTTTCTGGAAGATATGATTTCTCACATAGTATTTAGAATAGTGGGATAATCGAAGGTTTTTGATAAATGAGATAAAAAGTAATATATACATAGGTGTATTTAGAAACTCTCAAATTTTAAGGAAGAAATAGTTAATATTGGACCATCCTTATTCCTTGTTATTATACTAGGGTATACCCGTGCCATCCGGCACGAGAAAATAATAAAATAAAAAAGAGTAACGTGCTCTAAATCTAAATAGACAAATATCATTATTTTATTTCAACAAACATCAACGAAAAATGTAAAAATAATCAAACAATGTATGGATTCTTAAATGTTACTCAATAATTTTTCTTGATTTTTTTTACATAATTTTATAGTCATGATGGATCTTGTTTAATTGATATTGATTAGTAGATTTTAAAAATTAAATTTTTATTAAATTTTGAATTTTTTATTTTAAGCTATAGCATTTTTAGTATAGACAAAATTATTAGTTTGTGAAAGTTTATTGTCTGTATATTATTGATATTAGTGTTTTAACTTTAATGTGACATCTTGATGTGTGTATAAAACTGATCCAAGAGTGTAGAATTAATGCATACCATAACATGTGTATTTTTAATCATTAGATCCTTATACTTTTTAAGTCAAACTTGATGTTTTATAATATAGATTGTTTAGTTAGGTTATAACTCGTATCAATGTCATTATAAACGATTAAAAATATATATTAAATTTTATTCACACAATTATTATTATTATTATAATTATTTATATATATTTTTTTAAGATTTAAAATTATTACTTTAGTACGTATATATTTTCATTAGTAACGACAGAGAATGAGGAAGGTAGAGATCATCAATTTAACCATAAATTTTGTAGGTCCAATACTCCACTACCGGGACACAGTCGTCTAACACTAGCCCACGCTAGCAAAGTTGTTGTCTCAACATATATGCACATATATATATATATATATATATATAATTTTTTATAATGAACAAGTTTAAGCCTTAAGGATTATTTTATACAAATTAATATTTTTAAGGTGATAAGCAGATGAATTATTTGACAAAATTTAGTAAACACAATCTCCATGATTAATAAATCATATTCGTTAAATTACATAAAAAAATTCAAGCAAAATGTGGGTTAAAAAATTAATATAAATGTATACATGCGTAGTTCTAACCTATATATATATATATCAATTTTTTAATTACTTTATATATCAGTTGATTTTTTTTAATAAAATTTAGTATAAATAATTTATTAATTATAAATATCATATATGTTAAAATTTTATTAAAAAATTTAATTATTTATCTACTAATTATAAAAATAGTATATATATATATGTGGAATAAAATATGTGGAGGAGAAACGATGAAAGCGACATTGAATAGAAAAATTACTCGTGGGTAATGAAAGAGACTTCCTTATCCATTTAGATTCGAATATTTTTTGTGTGATATGAAAATATCTAGTTAAATTCATTTAGGCTGGTTTTTGTAAATCGACAAATGATTCGATTCACGTTTACGTGGATCAAACATTTTAGATTACTTTATTTTAAATATAAAGGTTTGGCCCTATTTCTGGTAAGTAAAGTCATTTCCCAAAAAAAGGGAAGTGGGTGCAACCTGGCGAAGGTGGGTTGACTTTCTTTTTTAAAATAATGTTTTTAAAAATTTTATATTTTTAAATAATACTCTCTCCAAATTTTATTTTAAATATAATATATTTTTAAAAGTGGTATTAATAATACTAATTTTATAATTAAAAACAGCACTAAATCATTAATAATACCAATTTTAGCAATAAAAAAGCCATCAGCAATGCTAATTTTAAAATTGATAATTTTTTATTTTTTTGAAAATAGTATTAAAAATACCAATTTTAATATAAAAAATGATATCGATAACAATTTTAAAATTAATAATATTTTATTTTTTAAAAAGGGTATGGTTAGCCGGTGGGTCCAACGAATGAAAACTTATGGTTCACACATCAATGATGAAGTTGTGGGCCCACACAGAAGTGAAATGGCACTAATGCGGTTCGAATCGTATCCTTTTTTTTCTCTCACATCGTGGGTTGGGTTAATTAAACTTCAAATTTATTTATTATTTTGGTGGGTACAATCAAACTTGGGTGAATGTGGACCTCATATCCATTTATATTTTAAAGAATAAAATGTCAACTAATTTCTCTTTTAAAAGTTCATATCTATAATTTTAAATGTGTTTTTTTATTCACATTAAAATATTAAATCAAAATTAAGACTAATATCCACCAGAAATACGCACAATCAAATTCACAACATTGAGTAATACTATTTAACGTTACTTTCTCTTGCATCCAAATTCCTAACAAAATTTAAATTGTCATACATTTAAATCCAAAAATAAAATTTTAATAAAATTTATATATTTAAAACCTACTAATTAAAATTTATAAAAGCAAGATCCACAATATTTTTAAAATTATATTTAAATATATATATATATATATATATGAATATAGATATAGATATAGATATTGAATATGAGTGAATGATCTAATTAAAATTAAAGTATTAAACCACTCAGGCTATCTCTCAATTTCTTGTATCCATGCTATTTTGATATTTTCTATATTAGCACGGGAAAAAAGGAAACAGTATGTGCCAATGGCACTTTCTATTATCAATTATATATAAGATGGAAGATGAGTCATATAACAAATTTCTACAATTATAGAAATGGGTATAAAGTTAACAAATATCTTATTGAAAATTACAAAATGCACAAATTATCTCTCTTCCTAAACAAATGCAAGTAAGGTCCAAATGTACTATTAATAGAGACCAAATCTTTTATGTTTTAGTTTTTTTTCTAAAAAAAAAACTTCTTGTGTTTTTCCATTTAATAAATTGTCAATGAGGTATCGAAGTTTTCTAAAAGGGTTTAGACACAATAAAAATAGAAAAAATATAAATAACAATTATTAGCCTGAAAATTTACATGATTCCGGAAGTTGAATTATAAAAATTATGCAAGGATGAAAGTTAACATATTTATTTATCTATGTTTTGGAACATAAATTATTCATTCTTTTTTATTAATTAAATTGCTTCGCATCTCTTTTGTTATGAGTTTATTTAATTTTGAGTAAATAGGCCAATTTAGTTAAGAAGGCACCCACTTAAATCTCGAAAAGATGTGGGTTCAATTCTATAGAATTTTCTTTTTCGTAAAAAAGTATCTCATTTTAGATTCTTTGGGCTTAGGTGGACTTTAGATAGCTTAGAAAGCCCAAGGCCAATCCAAATCCACTTTAAACTGAACTGATAAGAAAGCCTTGCCTCATACTGAGGTTTTAGGGTAAGGTCCACCCTACTTTCTATGGCCTTTTCCTCTCAAATTAGTAATATGTTATATTTTATTTTAGTTATATGAAAAATAATATATATAATAAATGATTATGAATATAGTGTTTTTTATTTTTATTATTATTATTAAGATATTGACACATTGATTATATCTCGTAATACAAATGAAACTTTGAACTTGAAATACTGCCATTAAAAAAAAAGGTCATTTGGGTTTTGGGTCTATAATTTTGGCAATCTTGAATTAGGAATTCGCAATTTTTATTTTTTGAACTTTGGGGTCCAATTTTGATAGAACTATCAGTCAAAGGCAAAAATCTGTTAGTTAATGAAAATTGGTGCTTGAATTTTCAATTTTGCCTCTGACTTATTGTAAACAACAGAACGGATACCAAAATATTTTGTGTTCTAATATAATATTGAAACAACAAACAAAAATCGTAACATATAATATCGGAAGCTATGTTATTTATTCAATAAACATGATAATATTGACATATAATTTACATATGTAATACAAAAACTCTAACATTTTGTTCAAAACTAAAAAGCCCGAAATCAATATAAAATAAACCCTAAAAGCCTAGTTTCAGCAACTAAATAAATCCTAAGCAAAGTATGGCTTTAGAACACAATAATCCGTAAATCACATACATGTATCCACAATAAGCCAATGGCAAAATTTGAAATTCACGCACCAATTTTCATTGACCAACACCTTTGATTGGCACTTTTGTCAAAATTAGAGCCCAAAGTCTAAATATAAAAACTACAAATCTCTAACTCAAAATTGTTAAAACTATAGATTCTAAAATCCAAATACCTTAAAATTAAATAAAAAAATAATACCATTAAAAGTCAACCCGTTAATTGAGAAGGAAAAAATATAAGGAACGAGCGTACGATCCAGCAAAAACAGGAAAGGGAGCTTTGCTCAAAGGGCAACGTTTATGTCTTTATATTGGTTAGTGTGCTTGTATATTTTTTCCCTTTTTCTAAAAAATAATTAGTAATCAAGCCGGTCCATATACTTAAAAAATTAAAATTGAGAATTATTTTCCTATATATAACACTCTTCTTAGAAAATTTATAATGGTAAATTTTAGTGTATTTTAAGTAGCGTAAATATACCTTCTTTATTTTGCATGTAAAATAGTAGTATAAAAAAAGAAGAGATTTTTGGGCTTGTTTGGTTAGTGTTTATTTTTTCAAATTTTAAAAACTCAACTTAGAAACTACTTTATTTTTACACTCTCCAAAATTTATTTCACTTTACTTTCTCTCTCTAAAATAACTTTTAAAACACCATAACTTTAAATCCAAAAATCAAAATTAGATAAAAAATATATATTTGAAACCTACTCGACGAAATCCATAAAATAAGATCTATTGTGACTATTTTTTTAAAAAAATTTTATAAATTTTTTTTTAGTTGGTTGAAAAAAACTCAAACTCAAATAAAAACCAAATTCACTTTTCAATATACTTCTAAGTTCTACCAAACATCATATTTTAAAAAACTCAATTTAAAAATTGAACTCAAAATATCAATAAAATACGCATTGTGGGTTATTTTAATTACAAAGAGGTGAAAATAGAGAATGATAAATAAGACATATGGCAACATATTACTAGATGGCTGATTTAAAGAGGCCCAAGCCAAACCCCAAACGCAATATTGTTAGGCATTTCAAACTTTAACGGGAGGCATGAGACATACGTTTTTAAAGTGCAAAAGGTAAGAAAATTAGGTGAACTTAAATTTATCATACACATATTTTACGGACAGTGTTTTACTTTACCAGCCATTTTATACGATAGTAGGGTATATTTTCCCTACTTAACCCACTGAGAATGCTCTTGGTTTTTAGAGTATTTGAAAAGGTATAGTCAAAATAATAATTATAATCAATTTTAACAATGTTGATTAAAAAACTTCCCCAATAGTACATCGAATTTTAGCAATTCTATAAGCAACCTCCACCCTTACCTTGATCAGTTAAGGGTTCAACTGATGGAGGTAGGAGGGGTTTTTCTTTATTTGTAGGATTAAGGAAGAGACTTAAACCTCCCTTAATTTAAGGAGGAAAAAAAAAACTTCTCTATAATCAAAATTAACAATTTTCAATATTCAAAATGAGAGTTCACTTATTCATTGGATCATACAAAATATAAGGGAATATTTTCAAATTTTAAAAAATCTTTCACTTAATTAAATTGATTGTTTGTGGCCAATCAATGTAATGAATCCTAAAAAATTAATCATTGGGGAGCATTTCATTGTTAACTTAACAAATTATTAAATACATAATCAAAACTTTTGATTATTCAAATTTGGTTATTCCATTGAAAATACTCTTAAGCCTATATTATAACACATTGCTTGCAATATAGGTAGTGACTACCATGAATAACTTATAAAACTTCTATTGTGAATCAAACTATTTGACATTAGATCACCTAGCACACTCGCAAACATTGCCACAAGAGTAATACAATAAGTTTGTAATTATTTTTAGATTTTTTTTTTTAAAAGAATTTTGGGATTTTGTTTATGAGAGATTTAAAAAATAAAAGCATTTTGGGCCAGGCCTAATATACTTGGGCCATGATTTAGTCAGCCCATTGCTAAGCAGCCTGCCATATTATGTCCGAAAAGCCCGTACATGTTGCCGTAAAGGATGCTTTTGGGCGGTCAAACTAGTCAACCGGTACTAGCCGAGTACTGACAAGTTGGGAAAAGACTTGAGCTAGTCCTCTTATTCGACCTCAACTGCTACCCCCATTTTTTGGTGAGACTTATCAACTCCTAAGTACTGTCGGATTATGTTGGATCTAGTAGGACGGTTAACAGACAGAAGACCGTTGTGTTATAATGCCACTTATCAAGGAAAATAATTATTGGTGCATGTGTGAACAGAATTACGATAAAATGCAATATGAACATGACCTACGATACAAGAACGACCCTGAATTTTAAGGAGTTCTAGGCAATTTTAGTTTCGAGATTCTTTTGTATATTCATGTAATATAATTATATCAATAAATTCAAACAAATTAATATATACATATACAAATTATGAGATTTGAAAAATAGTAAAAAGAGTAATTAAATTTCTTTCATATAGAATTTAGCTAAAACAAAAACTAAAAGATAGCGTTTTATTCAACAATAAAAAAAAAACTCAAATAAACTCGATATGTAGGGTTTAGGGTTATTTTATTGTATTTTTTTTCTTTAATTTTAGTTGAATTGAGAACTTGAGCTTGTGTACTAGTTAAAAAAAGGAAAAAAGGAAGTTCAATTCCCGCCCATACCAAGACTTTGAACTCGTGACCACGAGTTGCAAGAAAAACAGCATCACCAGCTGGAACAATTATCCCGTTGTTTGTTTTTATTCAGCCAAAAATCATTTTAATTTTACATACTATAACTTATATATAAAGGAAAAAAAATTCGAGAGCCTTGTTACATCAGGGGCCTTAGGCAACCGCATGGATCGCCTATGTGCAGGGCCGGCTCTAAAGTTATATTAGAGCCAAAGTTTACCATTTCTAATAATTTACCTTGTGTAGAAACTCTAATGTAAACCCTGTCATATAGTTATAAATAGGAGATGATATTCCCTTAATTAGGGAACTGGTCAATAATCTATATTATAAAACACAAAGTTTGACCAAATTTATTTTCAAAAAGTATAAAAATCTAATTGTTAAAAATATACATGTTATGGTATACATTAATTATATACCCTTGGATGAGTTTTATACACACATCAAGATGTCACATCAAAGTTAAAACACTCACACCAATAATATACACACAATAAATTCTCACACACCAATATTTTTTTCTATATTAAAAATGACATAACTTAAAATAAAAAATTCAAAATTTAATAAAAAAATTAATATTTAACATATACTAATCAAGATCAATTAAACAAGATCCATCATGACTATAGAATTAGGTAAAAAAAAAATTTATTAAGTAACATTTAACACCAACAATATACACAAAAGTAAACTCTCACACACCAATAAATATTTTTACATTAAAAATGTCATAACTTAAAATAAAAAATTCAAAATTTAATATTTAAACTCTACTAATCAAGAAATTTAATAAAAAAATAATATTTAAATATAATAATCAAGATCAATTAAACAAGATTATTTTAAAATAAAAAAATATTTAATATTTAATATTTAAAATATACTAATCAAGAAATTCTATAAAAGAATAATATTTAAATCTACTAATCAAGATCAATTAAACAAGATCCTTCATGACTACAAGATTTATCATGACTATAGAATTATGTAAAAAAAAATAAGAAAAATTATTGAGTAACATTTAACACTAATAATATACACATAATAAACTATCACATATCAATCATTTTTTCTACATTAAAAATGTCATAACTTAAAATAAAAAATTCGAAAATTTAATATTTAAAATCTTCTAATCAAGTTCAATTAAACGAGATCCATCATGACTATAGAATTATATTTAAATAATAATAATAAAAATTATTGAATAACATTTAAGGACGTATTTTATATGTTTGTACATTATTGATCATCTTATATATCATTTTTAGGAGTGTTTACAATATATCAGTCAATATTTTGAACTATTTTCAAATCAAACAACAGACATGATTGAATTATTTTCACATATGTCATTAAGTTTAATTTGTTAAAACTTATTTTGCCGAGATCAAAATAAGATTAAAAAATATGATTAAAAGATTCTGTCCAAATTAAAAACAAGTCGGTCCAATTCAGCCTACTTTTAGTTGTTCTAGCATGAAGATATATTGACTTTAAGTTTGTCGATTTAGATTTATCAAACGTTACTCTTTTTTATCTTATTATCAGTTCTTATTTAATTTATCGTGCTGGATGGCACGGATATACCCTAGTTCTCTTATAAATAAGATAAAAATTCAAACTAAAAGTAGTTGTAACGACAATTTGACATAGGAATTTTATATGACCATTTCACATACTTTTAAATTGAATATTTTAATGAAATTTTGTGAAGATAATTTCTTAATTATAAAAATCAATTACACCAAATTTTTTGAAAAATTTATGCATTTAACTCTAAAATAAACACTATTAAAGAAAATTAAAATATATTGATAATAGAAAGAAACTAAATTCGACAATTAGTAAAGAGACTTACAAGGATATTTTAGACATATGTTAGTCAATTCCCTTCCAATTTAGAGTAGATGGATATATAGCATCAAAATCGCCCAAATCACCCAAATACCTTTTTTCCAAGCGATGTTTGTATTTTATTTATTTTTGTACAAAAAAAGTCGTGTCCGTGTCGGAGAAGCCACAGAAAGATTAAAACACTATTCAAAGGCTATAATAGCCTGTATTAAAATAAAAGTAACCTTCAAGATATTTTCTTTGTTGTTCATTTTGTCGGTTACACCGGTGACATGTCTGCAACTTGCTTACGAGAAAAGCCATCCACAAACTCTCAAAATAGAAAATAAGATAAAACCTTATATTTTTTCCTAAAATAGTAAATTTTCACTGCCGTTCTCCGCCTCAAATATCCACAGTTCCACTAACAACAGATTCAACAGACAAATATTATTATAATCAAATAAAACCGTACGGAAATGGAGTGGCTAGCTCAAATATAAAACATACATAATACTTCATTTAAAAAAAAAAGAGAAAAAAAGAAGAAGAAGAAGAAGAAAGATTTCGAAAAAAAATTAAATTATAATATGTTACTCAATATATATATATATATATATAAAATATATATATACTAATTTACTAAATAAACGCCATTAATTCCCCCTCTCTCTCTCTCTCTCAAATTCATCAAACAGACATTAATGGAATGAATTCCATGGTCCAACCTACATCTTCAAGTAAATCCCCACCATTATCCTTCTCTTGAAATTAACAACATAAAACCCACACTCAAATCTATCAATTTAACATCCATGTTGTCCCTAATGGACCGGTCTATTCAAAGACTAGTTTCAGTAACAAAATATTTTGTTAGATAAGTGGGAAAAACAAATTTTTTTGTTTTTGTTTTGCCACTTATAGCAATAAATTATTCGTTCAAAAGACTGATCCGCGAACAGACTAATCATTTTTAGAGTCTGCCTGAGTGACTGTATATATTCAAAACAAAACAAGAGAGAAGTTTTCCAATACCCCAAGAGACTTTGAATCAATTCTTTTCCTTCTCCTCTTCATTTCCAAGAAGTTCTTCTAACAACTTATCATCAAAATACTCGAGTTCGAAGACTAATTTTTCCTCTTCTTGAACTGAAGATGATGACGAAGCCACACGAGAATCCGAGGAAACCGCGCCAGCAGCAGAATTGTGTTCCTCGGGGAAATTGAGGATGGCTAGTTGACCCCTCATGGCATAGGCAGCTCTGTCGTAGGCTCGAGCCGCTTCCTCGGCAGTGTTGAAAGTGCCGAGCCACATGCGGCGACCGTGCCTGGCCGAGTCACGTATCTCCGCAGCGAACTTGCCCCACGGCCGCCTCCGGACCCCTCTGTACTTGACCTCCGGCGAGTCTTTCTCATTCTTGGGCTTCACCATATTTTTTTAGTTTATTTTGTTTCTATTCTTCGATGGCTTATCACATGGTCATGTTTAATGTTTATAAGGGTGGAAAATTGTGAAATGAGATTGGGCACAGCTTGCCACGTGGGAATCTCTAGGGTGACGTAAGTTGACGTCATACGCTTTAACTTGCTTGTACGTGGAAGTAGGGGTGTTTTCGGTTTCGGTCGGGGTAGAGATTGGGGTGTTCGGTTTCGGTTCGGTTCGGTTTCGGTTTTCGTAACTATGGGTTTCGGTCCGGTTCGGTCTCATTCGGGTTTTTTTACATTGCTAAAACTTCTTTTAAAATCTGCTCTAAAAAAACACTAAATACAATTTATTTGGGCATGTTTGTTTATATTTACTCAAGCTAGTTTTATTGTCACTGAGAATAGTTTTATGACACATCTTTTTGCTTCTCATTGGAGCCAAAGTTCTTAGAAATCATGCCATGAGTTATCATTATATTAATACTTGATCCAAATAAAAGTGAAGAATAAACAAGGCACACTTTATGCTTTAATAAGGCAGAACTGCTTACAAAGCCCCGCCCCTTGCAATGTTAGTTACTGAACTTGTTTTACATCACAAAGAAAATAGATAACACCAAATCATTCAACTCTAACAAAGAAAATCTAAAATACCAATTGGGAACTAAATATCTTCTCTGCAGCCCTGAAGCAAACAACTAGAATGCACTGCATACAGATATGTTAGAGCAAAGATAAAAATAACCAAAAGCATTGTCATTATATTAAAATGTAGACTTGCACAAAGTAATTTAAGTGCGATCTTACTAAGATAAAAGGACTCAAAGATCTCATTGTAACTAAAGAGTGAGACTTAGATCTCATTGTAACTAAAAAAATTGCACTAATGTACTAACTAGGTATCAACAACTAGAAATTGATTCCTCTCACATAATTTTTTTCAAACAGTTGGTGGGCAACATATACAATGGAATTACAATTATATGAGAATTAATGGAGAATTCGAAACTTCATCAATAAGCAGACATGACTCAAGACATTAGACCAAAGAGAAAGCTAGAACAAGGATAACAAAACCTAGAATAAAAAACAAGAATCTCTGCTCTATTTTTTTTCCATTTAAGAAGTAGTTCAATGGTGGGCCTATTTCAATCAAAACAAGACTAACATATAAAAAAACACAATTTCTTACAAAACAAAAGGTCCGTTGCATATATATGTATGTACACGAATTGATTACCTATAGTAAGTAGATCTAGACAAACATGAGCTGAGGATGAAGATGAGGGTGTGGCGCCGTGGCTGTGTGTGTAGTCGGCAACGGAAGTGCAGAACTCAAAAGGGTTATGGGATGTGGTTGAGTCAGTAGCTTCAGCTTGAGAGAGAGAGAGAGACGATGGCTGAGGAATGAGGAAGGTGTGCGGCGGCATATGGAGAAAGTGGGAAGAACTAGGTTTTTTGGACCATTTGTCTTTTAAAGCTTAAACAGTACCGTTTGACTGAATATACCATTTTTTTTGAAGTTTCGGGTAATTCGGTCCAAATCGGTTTACCCGAAAACCGAACCCGAACCGACCCGAATCAATCGGTTTCGGTTTCGGTTTTTGATTTCGGTTTCGGTTTTTTATTCGGTTCGGATAATTTCGGATTATAACGGATCGGTCCGGTTCGTTCGTTCGGTTTTCGGATTTCTGACAACACCCCTACGTGGAAGTGTCGTATGTGTGAGGGAGGGAGAGGACAAGACTGCTTGTCTTTTAATATGTACGATGCTCGATATATAGAGCATCCAATGGTACGTATAATTGTTTGTCACACAATTTTTCCCTTTTTTAGTTACATCCATAAATTAATTACACCCATTTTCCCTTGCCGATCCTTAGCCCATTTTTGTTGGTGAAATTAAAATACTAACCTACCAATTTCACAAAAAACTCACTCTACAAAACGGTAAATTAGAATTTACTACTTACAAATCTAATAGTAAATATATATATATAGCCACATCATATATTTCACATGATATATATACAAATTAAAGGTTTATTATTTACACGATTGCAATCCATCATGGGAGGCTTGATAATGGCATGCAGCCACGCACGATTCACAAGATGCCGTGGGTGGTAAATGCTTGTCGAGTATTAATTTTATCTTTGATTTAATATTTAGTCTACAATATTAATATTTTAGGGTGTGCAATATAAGATGTTCATGCTATATTTAGCATAGTAACAACTTACAAATTTAACTCTAAACTTTTAATTATATTCTAGTAAATATATTCTTTGAAAAGTGTCTCAATGCCATATTAACACAATACTTTCGACTTTTATAATGATTTATACATATTATATGACAATGCATTAATTATATTTTGTTGATTCTAGGAGTGTTGTAAGTACAGGCGGACGGAGTGAGGCTGTGGCTAGGCTCTCGCTAAGTTTTTGAAATTTTTACTATTAGTAATAGTATTACTCGTTATGTATAAATATATTACATTTCATTGGTGCCTTTCAATTTTTTTTTATATAAGTAAAATTTATAAAATCTTGAACTTTCATAGGTCTTTTTCTTAAAAAGAAGAAAAAAATTATATATTAATACGAACTCTAACCTTATAAACAATGAGATTTACCATAGAAAAAATAACATGCAATAATTATGGTTCATACTCGGTTAACTTATTTTTATCTTGTTTTCATTCTAATTATTTTTATGTTAAAAAAAGATTAGTTATATTTTGATCCGCCCAATTCAAAACTTTCGATTCACCTATAGTTGTAAGTTTGAATGATCGATTAGCCTTGACAAGAAGTTTAGTTAGTGATGTGCGAGAAACTGGGGTAAGCACATGTAATGTATAAACATGCTTAGTTCATGATTAGGTATAACCGTATAAGCATGTTAAGAAAAAAAAAATATGTTAGTATAATTTATCCTAAGCACGGATAAATATCATAAACATGATTAGTTAGATTTATCTCATCTCAAAATAAATGAATATCCTGTTATATTTAAATTTTATTTTTTTAAAGAAAGCCAAATAAATCAAACATATATGTTTTCTACATTAACCGGTCTTTAAAACTAATATTTATACATCCAAAGGAACAACAAGCTAGATAATAAAATAAACTGGTCAATGACTTA
This sequence comes from Lonicera japonica, assembly GCA_021464415.1. Taxonomy (NCBI): domain Eukaryota; kingdom Viridiplantae; phylum Streptophyta; class Magnoliopsida; order Dipsacales; family Caprifoliaceae; genus Lonicera; species Lonicera japonica. Next base: position 46,653,135 of record CM038468.1, on the reverse strand, counting down.
ACAATATTGTTAATTTTTTTTTATAGCTAAACGTACGTTTGAAGATTGTAAATAAATGTTTGATCATATATTTGGGATAGTAATCTTCTTCCGGATGGTTTAATTTTTGGAAGATATAATTTCTTACATGGTATATAAACAGTAGAATAGTTGATATTTTTCAAAAAATGAGGTAAGAAACAAGATTATATTGTTGCATTTAAAAACTCTCTAATTTTAAAGAGGAGATAATTAACATTGGACCGTCCTTATTCCTTTAGTATTTAATTATATTGTCTAATATTTTCATTAGTAAATAAAGACAATGAGGAGGGTAGAGATTAATCAATTTAATTAGAAATTTTGTAGGTGGTCCAATAATCTATCTAGTAGTCTGGTACAGGGAGACATTTATCGAACACTAGCACACGTTAGCAAAGTATGTCTTAACATACACACACAAGTATATATATATATATACAAAATAAAATATGTGGTGGAGAAAGGATGAAAGCGATACATAATTGAATAGAAAAATTAGTTGGGGCTAATGAAAAAGACATCCTTTTCGAATTAGATGCGGATATTTTTTACGTGATATGAAAATATCTAATTCGAGAAGGAAAAGAGTCACCTCTAAAAAATATATATGCCCCAAAATGTATATGCCCCTAAAACCAGATCTTTTTAGCCGGTGGTTTCCGTGGCTCTAAATGAGAAATTATTATATTATGCATGCTTGTTCATTGATTGTCAATCATCTGATCTTTTACGTTGATACCCCCGGTCGACAAACTCTTCAATTTTAATATTCACTTAAAAAAATATTTTCTTTTTCAGAATGAGGTAGGTAAGTTGAAAAAAGATCGGGTGCCTTTTTTTTTTTTTTTTTAAATCGTCAAACTAATGCGATTTAATCTTTAAAAATTATTATATATATATACACACTAATACATGTAAGTTCTTAATTTTTTTTTTAGATACATAAATCGTAATAATTTTATAATTGTTGCAGTAACAAGTGGATACACAAGATTGAAAATAGGTACGATAAAAAAAAGTTGGATTGATGTTGGTGTAAATCATAATTAAAATTAGTTTATTAGGAGGACAAAAATGACAGCAAATAGCTGTTGCAAATCCTTTAAAAATATAAAGGTTTGGTCCTTTCTCAAGAAGCTGCCCTATTCCTGGTAAGTAAAGTATGATAAGAAATGCTGCCAAAAATAGGCGAGGGGAAGGGGGAGTGGGTGGCCTGGTGAAGGTGGGCTGGGCACGTGGGTCCAACGCTTGAAAATTTATGATTCAAACATCAATAAGTGAAGTTGTAGGGACCACATAAAAGTGAAGTGGCACTAATGCGGTTCGAATTGTGTCCTTTTTTTGTCTTTCAAATCGTTCATTTTGTGGGGGGGTTGGTTTAATTAAAACTTAAATGAATGTGGGCCACATGATACATATTGCCTAGGTGAATGCGGACCTAAAATTTTTTTGCCAAAGTCTGACAGTGATACCAACAAGAATTTAGGATGTCCATCAACACAAGTAATCTGGTAGATATTTTCTTAAACAATAATTTTTTTATATAAAATATGGTTTTATTTGGTAGATATTGTGGTTAGTTTTTTTCAAAAATTTATTTTTTTATTAAAAAATAATTTATAAAACTTAAAATGAATAGATAAAAAAGATACATAATGTTGTTAAGTGAATTAAATTTATTTTACAAGTGTTCACAATAGTTAAAGAATGTAGAATAAATTATTATTCCATAATATATGAAAATAATTAAGTTGAGTTTTTATCTAATACGAGACGGGATACTACACTTTGTGGCATTTTACCACCAAATGTTACAATGTGTGACTTCTGAGGTCTCTCTCTCTCTCTTGTTTGTTTATTTTATATTTTTACATTTTTTCTTAAAGTAGTAATAATATTTATTTTATCTAATTTTTTTTAATATCACTATCTTAATTCTAGTTATCAAATCCGAGCCAGAGGGTCACTCGATAAAAATACCGGGTTTCCATATCATTATTTTAACGACCGGATTAACTGATTGGACCGCAAGTATTGTTTAATAATTATAAAATGCTAAGAATGATAGGATAAGTTGTGGTAGCGATTGTGATTTTTTTTCTTTCACGTGAATAGTAATTGTTAGTTGTTACAATTCATTGTTGATACAACTGGCAAGGAAACCTTTGTTTCAACCAAAGGTCACTTATTTGACTCTTGCATTTGGCATCAAAAATTTAAGTTTTTGAATAAAGAATAACTTGCAGCTACATTTGTATTCCGATTCAACAAGAACCAGGTTTGGTGTAAACTAGCCGGTTCAATTAACCAACGTATCTGCCACTTTATTATAAAAATTAAATGCTGGGCCAGAACCCAATCAACCTTAATTTATCCCTATTATGTTGTGTGTAGGATATTCAATTTTGTTGTCAATCATATCACTCCTGAGGCTACTGGCTTCGGCCTGAGGCTACTGGCTTCGGCCTGAGGCTAAAGGCTCTTAGCAGCCGGTCTCAGGTTCGAATCCTGGCAGCACCAACACCTTGGGGCCAGCCATCATTCATGGAGAACGGGCCGACATTTAATGCCAATGCGTCCGCCATGGAGTTTAGTCACCTTGTACAGTGGTGGCCTGTACGAGGACCGGGGATTAGTTGGACCAAAGGTGCGGATACCCCAGGGCGCGGCAAAAAAAAAAAAAAATATCACTCCAAGATTATGCCATTATGCATTTAGCAAAAAACCAATGTGAATAAATATAGTCGGATCAGTCAATAATATATTGCCCTATAACACAATAAGTATACCGATTGTTTTTAGAAAAGTTGTAAACTTATTAACAGGACGGTGATATTTTCATTTGAAATAACATTTAGTTTCACCCTTATTTTTATTCGGTTCTTGAGAACTAAGCAAGATATCTCTTAGTCGATTTTTGAAGACCGATTATAAGCTTGACAATACTTTATTTGGACCCAAATCACTGTATAAATAAACTTATACTCAAAACTTAAGGACCAAGTAACTGGCACTTTACTCGGTTTTTAAGGATCGAATGAAAGTGAGAGTGGTACTAGGTATCATTAGGTTCGCGGATTTGAAGGCTCAAGAAAGGAAAGTCTTTCCTTTCCTTTGTTTGGTAAGCACAAATTCCGGAAACACTTTTCTGATATAGGGGAAAATATGGGGTAAAATCAATCATCTCAAAACCCATGAGATTGATTTTTTCTTGTGATTTTCTAGCATTTATTACAAAAAATTTGGACAACAATACCCTTACATAAATACTTTACATTCTTTATCAAACACAAGAATAAAACTTGACAGGAACTTTAGCTTCCCACCTTCATGAGAAAGACAATGGAATTGATTTCCCTTCCATGAACTAAACAAAACCTAAGTTTGTGGGTGAAAATATCACCTCCTATTAAAAGTATGCATATAAAAGTTATACGAAAAAAGATGTGTAACCCCATGATTAAATAAAGAGTGCATCTCGCGTGTATGTCATAGAGTCGATTTACACTATTCCTTAAATTATGTAATAACAACTCATTTTGTAAATATTTTTAGCGAGTATAGCATTATTTTTTTAATGTATGTTTTTCTACAGAATTACTTTTCTAAAATTTAAATATTTTTAACTTTTATTTATTAAAAAATTATGAATTTTTTATAGACAATCACATTAGAGATTTTTTTTAAGACTTGCCAATCAGGTAATTTTTATATGTCGCATGAGAAAGATATATATCCATAGTTTGAACATATCCAATCCATTTTAATTAGAGCAGTTGAGTTGATCTCAATATAATCTGGGAAAGAGTACGTAACCTTGTCTTAACTGGCCATGAACTCTTGTAATGGTGGTAATATTGTACCTCACTTGGACTAAACTTTTGATCAATTGATGTCAAATTTGATTTTTTTTTTCAGCCAGCCCATTGAGCCATTTTAGTCCAAAATATTTATTCCTGTTAAGTTTACCAATAATATGTAGTTCTTACATATCGCTAACTAAGAAAAATTGTTGGCAACATGATTCGAACTTAAGCTTTATAAACAAAGTTTTCAAATCGTTACCGACTCGATTGGCAAATATTCAAATGTTATAACGAGGAGGATTTTTTTTTTGGACCAGCAACAATGAGGAGGTTGCTTCTTAAAAAATGGCCACAAGCTAAGAGTGAAATTTCTTGTGTGTCATGAAAATAAGATTTTTAAGCCAAACAGGAATTCATACAATAATTGGGTTTTCCATATGACTGATGGGCTGGGAGGTCCTTACTTGTCTATTCACCAGTGAAATATAGAATCTAGCCCAGGGACTATATATAGTACTTTGGCCCAAAATTCAACAAGGGAACTAAACAGGGTCCGAGTATATATACATTGGGCTAACTGCATTTTCAAATATTTCAACTAGAGTCTTGAATCTCCATTTCGGACCAAAAAACTAGAATTTTGACTGGCCCAAAAAAAAAAGAAAAAAAACACTAGAGTTTTGAACACACATTGCTTGTGGATCAAGCCGTAAAAGTTCTTTTACGCTATATCCATTGCAATAGTCTAATAGGGTATATCTGGCATTTTTATCCCATATTGCACATCTTAATACACTCATATGGTAGGCTAAATGTTAAAGGAATGATAAATTTAGCAACATACAAGTTTTTGTCTCACAAGATACACTGTGTATCATGACACCTCCCACGATACACAGTGTGTTGTGTTAGTTTGAATTTCCAATAGCCATTTATTCCCCCATTCTTCCCTTTAAGTTAGACAAAAATGCAATAGCATTCCTTATTAAAAACTTACAACTTTTAATGCAAAAAAATGTCAACGTTTAGATCTCCCAGAGCAAATATGACACCATTTGAAGACGAAGTGCTTTGTCGAGTTTATGTTCAAGTAAGCCTTGATTTCATAAATATATAGTGCTAATCAAACGACTGGTCGATTGTCACCAAATATCACACAGAACCCAGTTTTAGTAATTCATAACAAACGATTAATGGCGCTATTAACTTGTACATGATTATCTCATGCAATGAAAAATCATGGAAGCTGTATAAACGAAATGAATTGGATAATTTATTTCTTTTATTAAAATTTTTATTTATTTTTATTTCTTACAAATCATTAATTATTTTATTATTTGACGAGTGCATGTTAACGAATTACGGAAAGTTACTGGCTTGAGAAAAATAAACCTTTTGTTTTTGATAAGTGTTATAAAATATTGAAGGAACACATAAAGCTAGTTTGACTTAAATGCAACATTTTCAAACACGCAACCGTCTTGTAATACCTTAACCGATAGCGATGGTTTATCTGTTTATATAGGGGGCGATTCTTCCCCAATCAACATTGAAGATCCAGACAGTAATAGGTCCACGGTAAGAAATGGATCGAAATTGCAGAAAAAGGAAGGAGAAAAAGAAAAGTATCTCTATATAAAATGCTGCACTTAAAAGAGGAGAAAGATTTTCTGAAGTTTACGAATCAAAATACTATTAAGCCAAAGCAACCTAATTTGATTCACTATATTTGTGGGAGTTTTTTCAATTTGAACATACTCACATGGCCAATTTGTACATCAATCGTCTTTAACGATTGTGTTGTGTAATATTATACATGATTATAAAATAATACTTAGTGCGTCTTAATTCCATGACCTTTTGGGTTGACATATAAATGCAAACTGCACCTGTAAAATGTCGAAATAACGTTGGGCAACCTTTCTTACACTTCTTATGCCTTAAAAAAACTTTTTCTTTGACGTATTTGGCCTCTTTATACTTTTCACAATTGTCATGTAATGCGAATAAATACCATATGCTAAATATCATCTTATGTGGTATTGGTTACCATTTATCTCGAAATTGATCGACGATGTTCTGCCATGTAATCGATTTTCGAAAATGCGGGATCAGGCCAATATACAAAGATCGTTATTAGCCCCTGGCATCCCAAAATGGGACTTTTATGTTCATGTATCATATGATGATACAGTTTCAAGGATAATTATTTAAGTGTTCTTATGATCTCGGTACGCTCTCTGCCATGTAACTAAACAATTTTTACACTCTCAATGTATACAGTCAATACTTTCGAGTGCGTATTACTAATTAAAAATCCATTAACTACAGGTTCACCAGATAATCGCTCTACATCTATTGATATGGGTGGCCTAAAGTACTCATTGCCAAATACACTGACAATGCATTACAAAATCGTTTCAACGATTTAATTGCTGTGGATTCACCTATTACAAGACTCTCTCCATATGCCCCATAACATATATATATCATAGAGCATATATTATTTTTTAATGTGGGGTTGAATCAAGTTGGTGCAAAGCGTCTACGCGAAGTATTTGTTATAGTTTGATACGACCTCTAGAACGCGGTTGAAAAGAGGTCAGCACATACAAAGGCCAAAGCCCGGATATGTTGGATTTGTAATAAAGTATTCCCTTCAATAACCTTGCATGGGCCGCTTCTCTTAGTCAGTACAGTTTATATATTTGCATAATAACTTTCGTTAATTCAAGCCTATTAATATTTGCAATAGTCAAATAACTTTACTGTTGATTATATGCAATAGTAGCATCATCTTCACTCGCATTTATATTTGACATCATTTGGGTAAAAAACAAAATTTCTTCTTCATTGCTATGTTGACCAAAATATTCATGGGAGGTAGACATAAATTTTTTTTCTCTTTATTGCTCTACCGCCATAATATATGCACAAACCATTGCAAAATTCAAAAAAAAAAAACATTAGGAGTCATTTGGGGGGGGGGGGAGATCTTGGCACGATGTACTATGTATCGTGCGAGTTTTTTTAACCATTTTTGTAGTGTACACTTTTGAATGCTAATGGGCTAAATATACTATATAACCCTACCATATTAACATTTGCAATACATATAGTATTAGTAGGGGGATAGTTCTTAAGAAAATGAAGAGAAAATTTTAATTAACTATTTTTTTAAGTTTTTCATGAAATTCACGGGGGCTAAGAAAAAAAATTTCATGAAAAATAAGGAAATTATGGAGAACTTGGCCAGATAACTGATTTCTTTTTTCAATTTATCATGAAAGTGAATTGTTTTCAATTAGCTATACCAATTGTGCAAACCGAGCAATTTAGTGCAATAATAGGCCTTTTGCCACATAAAAGAAGAATACATTCTTGTCCAGGACTGGGAAACAAAGAGAAGGGAAGTTTAAGAACTATATGCACTGCAAACATTGTCATACCATTAATGTATCAATCAAGAATGTTTAGCATCGTATACGCAGATAAACTTATTACCAAATGTTACACGTGTAATTTTTTATAAATAAGATGTTTCAGGATAAAATATGACATAATGTGATGCAGAAGAAATTGGAACCTCTAGTGAGGAAAAAAAATCATAACCAAAAGAGAAAGTTTGAAAGAAAGCCAATGAAGCAAATCTTCTAAAAAAACCCTACAAAATAAAAAATAAGGTAATAGGAAGAAAAAATTGAATTTTTTTGGGTAATGAATAAATGCTTATTTTTCTAAATTGAACCAATTTTAGTGTTTTTTTTCCCTTCCATTTGCTTATTAATTGGAGTGATGTTGATGTGAACCATAAAGTTGTAATTTCAACAAACACCAACTGGATGTCTTTCTATAATCAGTAATCAAACAAGTAAATAAAAGTAAGGAAGGTGTCGGGCCTTTTACCTTGTAAAATCTATTTCTCTTCACTTTATAGGATTCTTCCCATCCTCCTATTTGACTTTTAACATTGCTAATCTGCCTTTTGTTTTAATTGACCGGGTCTCAATTTCAATATCTTAATTCTTTTATACATAGTGACGCATTCTACTTTTATTTGATTTAAAATATACTGGAGTCATTTAATTACACTCTGAATAAAACTCTCAATCTCAAATATTTCAAATTTCACCTCCCTTCTTGCACTCGTTTTCTAACATTTACTACTGCGTTCACTCGACAAACTATTCACAAATTTAACTTTATTCCATACATGGTTAGGTTTCTTAATTTGCATGTATTTGTTCTCTATGGGTTTGTTTCAAAATGTAATAGAGGGAGGACATGTGTTGATGTTGCACTAAAATCTCAGTAGAAGTATAAAGATGAATCATAGAAACATTTCAGCACTATGGCCCACAGATATGAATTCAAGAGTGGGTTGCATGTGGGTGAGAAACTTTTTCAAAAAAGGTTTAGCTGGTATTCATTTTTATCGTATTTTTTTTTTATTTTTTTTAATAGAAAAGGTTGTGATTGATCATTAAGAATGGATGACCTTATGAGAGATCAAGCTTTTTGGAACCAATCACTGCTAAATTGTTTCAAAATGTAAGAATTAGGACATTCTGTCAATTAAATACAAGATTTAAGAAAATATATTTATCAAAAGAAGTAGGATACAAATTAATAATATACATTAAAATTTAACTCGCCTATTAGGTCACTGATATGGCGTAGGCTGTAAATTAATAAATTGTTTTGACATTAATATGCCACGTCTTGTTTTTATTGTTTATTTTTTTTAAATTGCACTAATATTATATATGTACCTGAACTAATATATTATTGTAAAATTTTAGACTCCTGTCAATTTATTGTAGTTTTAGTTAAAAGTTTAATTTGATTGAGAGAGGATATAATCAAATTATTATACTCAACCTTGATTTTGAGCGTTGAGAGTTTTCAGATTATATTGAAATAATGTCTTCGATCAATGTAGATAGTTTCAATTAATTCAATCATTTTCCCATGCCCAAACTTGGTGTGAAAGTGAAGCTTCCTTGTTCTTTTGGTTAATAATGGCTTTTTAGTTAGTCTTCAATTCTTGCACCTTATCTTGTAATTATTTCCTTACAAAAACTCTTACCTACTTGAGTGAAATTCGTGTCAGTGTGAAGGGTGCGTGATTGTGAAGTGTCAACTTTTGGATACAAATTAATGTGGGTGTTTACAAATATTATACTCTGTTTAATAAAACATGAAAAAAAATAATAATAATTAATTTGTGTAAAAAATTTAAAAATAAGCTAAGTAATATAATGAGATATTCGACATCTTATACTTATTCTGATGAGTAGATGTCATCATATAAATTTGTATCCAAAGAAATATTTTTCATAGAATAAATCAAAAAGGAAGAAGATATCTCATCATATGCTTTAACTTATATTTCAACTTTTTCCAAAAATCATTTATTTTTCTTATCATATTTTATGTTATTATCAAAAGGAACCTTAGAGATCGTTGTATTCAACTCAAAATTAATTGGCAATGAATGTAGTAGTTTTTTGTTCTCATATATTATTTTGGGAGGATTCGATTTTATGATATATGATTTATAGTCTCGACATAGTATTATATTAAGTGGCATGGAATTTGTGTGGTATTTGAACCTATCACATGGTTATAACCTTCCTTAGATACTATATTATAATTCGGAATATTTCGCCCGAAACCAATTGACAATAAGTAAAATAACCATTATCCTTATATGTTATTATAATAAAGGGTTACTCTACTCGATCATTGCCAAATGTTTTTAGATTAGATGCCCCCAACTCTAACATATATATGGTATCAGAGGCCAAATGGCTCAACCATGTGTCAGATTCAACGGCCATACATGAGCTACGTTAGCTAATATAATCGGTTTACATGTTAGGATAAAAAATTACGCCACATGTAAGAGTGCGTATGAAGCGTGTTAAAACTACAAAATCTCATATCGAAAAATGAGATTTTACCAAAATAATATATAAAAACAAATGACTGTTCTAGTTATTACTAATTAATTATAGTATAGTTGCTCTAAATAAAAGTAGAATCTAGATTTTTATTTAGCCATTAATCGTAATCTATGTTGTGACTTGACACCATTCACTCTTACAAAAAGAAACGCTCTTTTTTTTTTTTGTTAAAAACAATAAAAATAAACTTTATCTCAAGATCAAAAAATGACTTGACAGTTGACACCATTCACTCTTAAAAAAATAAACTTACGCTCCTTTTTTGTTAAAAAAAATAAAATAAACTTTATCTCAAGATAAAAAATTAACATGCATCGGATCATTTGTGTATCCCAAGATCAAAAACCCGTGTAACTTTACACCACTAATGCAAAAAAATAGAATTAATTAAAGAGATCAAACTAGAAATAATCCTTTCAACTTTATAGAAAACCTAGCTCCATGGCAATAGCTAGTAAACTATATTAAATTTACTCTATAAAAAAATTTCGAATTATCTCAATCATATCATATCATTCGATAACTTTTGTGGCGTTAAATAAATAAAGCGTAGAAAAGAGAATAACCTCTCCCCCATCTCCCTACGGTTCCATTATCTTCTATTTTTTCCATCAATATAATTTGAAGCTAGCCGCATAAATATTCAGGACTCGGAAAGGTATATATATTTTCTATTCAGATTAACCAACAACTCTCCAACCTTAAAAAGGCCTAGTTCTCAACTTTCCGTCTCCCTCCCTCAAAGTTGAATACTCATACCGTTGGAATTTGAAGTTTTTTCGAAATAACACTCCATTAAAATATATAATTATTATTATTATTATTATTGTGATAATTATTTTGATTTAATTTATATTCGTAACTCTTGTTTTTATTTTATTAATGAGATGAATTATTAATTTTTTAATTTTGTAATTAAGTTGCTTGACATCTAAGACTATATAAAGGGCAGTGAGACTTTTATTTGGATACAAGAATACAAGGAGAAAAATACACATACACGTCTATTGTCAGACCCCAATGCGTGAGAGGCCTAACACCAGTAGGAATGGCAACGGGGCGGTTTCGGGACGGTTTTGCCTAAAACCGAAACCGAACCGAATTATTTTATCCCGAACCGAAACCGCACTGAAACCGCCACGGTTTTTTTTTTAAAAACCGAAACCGCCCCAAACTAATTTATGGTTAACCGAATCCGAACCGCCCCACCCCGACCCGACCTGAATAAGCATTATTTTAAAAAAAATTGGACAACAATTTCAAATAAAAGTAGCAATGTAGCATTCTTTAAATATAAGGCAATAGTCAATTAAAAAAACATTAAACTAATTAAATTTCAAACAAATTAATTAAGTAAGTATCCATTCTTTAAAAACTACAAATATCTTCAAATTAAAAGTTCAAATCTTGAAACACAATTAACTAAAAACTGAAATAACTTCAATTCTTCATACATAATTAAACCAAAAACACAAATAACTTCAAACAACAATTTCTTCAATTTATGTATATATGCCCGCTGGATTTTTCCTGTTACTTGAATAATTAATTAGATTTCAGTTTTAATAATTCACAAATAGCTCTTTTGCCAATTTAATGATATAATAAAAAAATTGATCTAACTTAAATATAAGTATATATATTTTTTATATAAAATAATATTTTTATATTATATATATATATATATATTCGGGGCGGTTCGGGACGGTTTTTAGTAGGGAAAAACCGAAACCGAAACCGCATCGGTTTTTTTTCAAAACCCGAAACCGAATCCGTTTAAAAAAAACCGCACCGAAACCGCTCCAAACGGATCGGATCGGTTCGGTAATCCGGCGGGTTGGTTTTTTTTGCCATCCCTAAACACCAGGAGGCAAGGCGATGTAGCCCTTTGTGTGCGGTGCTAATGGGTTTTGGGAATCTATGCAGGTACGTAAGGGTTTGTTCGGTGTCTTGTGCGTGTTCTGCTGCGTGTTGCCGCTGGGGTTAGGCTGGCTCGGACCCGGAGGAGTCAGGGTGCCGGGCGCCGCGCGGGGTCGAGAAAATTACCCCGTGACAATTGGTTTCAGAGCCAGGTTGGGGAATCAGGCTATCGAGCGACTAGCGGTGCACAGTTTTCTCCAGTGGAACGGGAAGAACCGGACTTAGAATCGCGGAGCAAAGGTGAAGGGCACGTATTATGACCTTGGTGGGGAGCAAGAAAGCATCACACGGGTGAAGGAAGTAACCCGTGCGAGTGGAGTTCGCCTAGGGAGGTGATGCGAGTATTGTGCTAGGAGCCACAAAGTCAGAGCCTGCAACGAGGGCGTTGCAGAATTGAGTGGGGGAGAATGTCAGACCCCAATGCGTGAGAGGCCTAACACCAGGAGGCAAGGCGATGTAGCCCTTTGTGTGCGGTGCTAATGGGTTTCGGGAATCTATGCAGGTACGTAAGGGTTTGTTCGGTGTCTTGTGCGTGTTCTGCTGCGTGTTGCCGCTGGGGTTAGGCTGGCCCGGACCCGGAGGAGTCGGGATGCCGGGCGCCGCGCGGGGTCGAGAAAATTACCCCGTGACATCTATTATCTTTCACATCATCTCTTCCTCTCATACTATTTTGTCTTATACAACTTTCAAAATTTTATAGGGTAATTTGATTGAATTGTTTCTATTTTATCTTCCCATAGACGTGCATTTAGAAGAGGCTTTGTTGAGAGCTATACGGGTTTTATCTTAGAGACTTTATTAATCGCTAGTACCTGCATGTAGGGAGACCTTATAGCTATGCGAGTTTTATCTTTGAGACTTTATTAATCGCTAGTACCTACACATAGGGAGACGATAAGGTCTTTAGGACAGCGTGTTTTAACGCAACTCTCATACATGCCAGCCTATTCTTTCATATTATTTTATTTTTACTATTTTATTTGCTAAATAATGATCTTAGTTAGTTTTTTACAAAACTTAGTACATTAATTTTATATATGTAGGGAGCTAATTTTCTAACAAATACTAGAGGACTCATCCTTGTCATAACGACTATGTAGACGCAAAATGATATAGCACTATTTAGTGTTAGTTAAATATGTTCATGTAGAAATATTTTTTACTTTTGTATAAAAATTTCATAATTAATAAGATTTTTTATGATAGCTTGTTTATGGAGGACTCTGTATTTTATGTTACAAGGTATTTTAGACATTGTGTATGCTAATTGACATCATTATTATATGTATAGAAACCAGTGGCGGAGTCGGGAATAATTTTCAGGTGTGGCCAATTTTTTTTTAAGCCAAATCAAACTCAATAATTATGTTTTCAAGCCAAATTTTTACTAAAATACTTCTTCATTTTGTTTTGATATTTCTGAAAAGTGAAAAATGATATACTGAAATTAATTATATATTTTAAAATATCTTTATCAACTAAATATTTAATCTATTATAACCAACAAACAATATATTAATAAACTAATCTAAGGAGCAAATCAATATTCAAACACATAAATCTTAATATTCAATTGTTTTTTAAAAAAATAGTATAAGATTATAAAAAAAAATCCAACTTAAGAGCCGCAACAAAAGAAAAAAGGAAGCAGATTGCACTGGTGCAATAGTGCTAGTACTACAGCTGCGCTTCAAACAAATAAAATGTGCGACTAGAATAAATTAGATCATATGGTTCACTCTTTGTTTATACACCAACCATTTATAAAATTACAAAACCCAACCCCAAACATATGCACTTTGTCACACAAAACCCCCTCACCCGCTAAACTTTTTCCGTTTATACAAGTCCCCCCTCACCTGCTAAACTTTTTAATTACATGAACACCCCTCGTCTTTGTACTATCGCACAAACGCTAATATACTCAGTCAAAATTTACAAAATGTCTAGGTGGGGCCATGGCCCCTCTTGGACCCTACATGGCTCCACCCCTAATAGAAACTCTCTATGAATCTCTCCAATGGTTGGCTCTCTTCACATACAAATGTGTCCTCGTTTTTTAAAGCCTCCGTATCCTATGTCACAATCTATCTTCACATTGTCTATCTTTAAAATTGCACCACAAGAAAGTCTCTCCATTGATTGTCTATCTTCACATATACAATGTCTATCATCACATTGTGTGTCCTCTTTTTTTTAGTGCCTTATCATATCTACAGTACCTATGAGACTCACTAATAGACAATGTTCAATGGTATATACAATTTGTGGGAGAGTGTTTTTTCATTATTTAATGACCTAAACATTTATATGTATAGGGCTTTAAAACAAGCCAAGCTACTCAAACTCGATTTGCGATTGTTTGATAATAAGTTTCTTCGAAATTCATTTGTCAAACAAACGAACCATAATTTGAAGCTTGACATACTATTGAGCTTGGCTTGATAAGTTTAGAACCATTGTAAAGCTACGTAAAAAAATCAAGTTATTCAAGCTCAATTCGATTAAAAACTTGTTCGAACTTGGCTTAATAGCTAAGTAAGGCAAGCTTAAAAAAATTTATTAGCTCAAAAGAATTAACAAAACTTGAACAACTCTCTCTTTAGTTTGACTTAACTCGTTTACAATCCAACGTATACCCCAAAAAAAATAAAAAAAAATGAAGAAAAAGATAAAATCACACAAAATACTTTACCAAAAAAAAAAAAAAAAAAAAAAAAAAAAAAAACCTAATCCACAAACACACTCAAATACATTTGTCAATAAAATACACACAAAAAAGTACAGGATACTCGCATAGTCCTTCGCCCCGACATATAAAAGTCCTCCGCTTTAGCCAAATCTTCTTCAAAAGCCTCGACCCCTCCTCAAAACCCCTCCTCTATTTCTCTCTCTAACGTGTTCATGATCTGCAATCAATATCCAAGCAAATCCGTCTCACTCCCAGTCCATTAATGGATTCCCTCACTAAAACCCATCACTACCTCCTCCAATCTCAACCCCCCACTAAAACCCCAACATTCTTCACCTCCCATTTACGCACTCCGCACCACCACCACACAAGCTTCCCCATCATAGCAGTCGCCATTATCGGCATTTTAGCCACAGCTTTCCTACTCATCAGCTACTACATATTCGTCATCAAATGCTGCCTCAACTGGCATCGCATCGACCTCCTACGCCGCTTTTCTCTCTCTAGAAACAACCGTTCCCACCAAAACACTCTAATCGCCGCCCGCTCTCCTTCCCTTGAAAACAGAGGACTTGACGAATCGGTCATTCGTTCGATCCCAATTTTTAAATTCGACAAGCACAAGCAAGAAGAATCCGAGTGTGCTGTTTGTCTAAACGAGTTTCAAGAACAAGAGAACCTCAGAAAGATTCCCAATTGTGGGCATGTGTTTCATATTGATTGTATTGATGTTTGGCTTCAATCCAATTCCAATTGCCCTCTTTGCAGAACAAGCATTTCGATCCCAACCCAGATGGATCAGAGCGCGAATTCCCAAGATATTATCGGGGATGATCAAGATTATGTCGTAATTGAATTGGGACGTGATCAAAATGAGGATCAATCATCGAATCAGTTACCAATTAGTACTCCTTCACCAAGAAGGTTGGAACAGTGTATTGCGAAGAAGAAGGGGAGAAGATTTGGGCATGTTTCTAAAGGAGATGAGTGTATCGATATCAGGGGAAAAGATGATCAGTTTTTAGTTCAACCCATAAGGAGATCTTTTTCCTTGGATTCTGCTGCTGATAGAAAGCTTTATTTAGCAGTTCAAGAGCTTGCTGTGGAACAAAGTAGCCATGGGAGTGAAATTAGCTCAAGTGAAGATTGTAATACTCGAATGAGAAAATCTTTCTTTCCATTTGGGCATGGAAGGGGATCAAGAAGTGCAGTTCTCCCAATTCATTTGGAACCATAAAGTAATGCACCGCCAATTTGAGAATAAATTAGGCATAGACATTAATTGCGTAGCAAAAGTCATCTAGCCCCGTGACAGACAGTAGGTCAAAATTTTGTTTTTCTTTTATTTTCATGATATGGTTAGCGAGATTTTTAGTTTGATTTAGAGGGTATAGGATAGATAAAATGTGGTGTAAAGAGAAGTATAGTTGCATTTAAAGATTTGGTAGTGTATTTTGAATTTTGGATTATTCATGGAGTGAGACTGGCTGGTGGGTTGGTCCAGTGTGTTCTAATTGACTTAACAGCCATGATTACATGCATCATTACTTGAACTACCACTTTTTCCCTTCCCTCTTTTTGTGTTTGAATTCTTTTATCATTCTTGAATAGGGTGATTAAAATCAGAGCCTTTTGTGAGGTAAGAATTGATTGTATGAATTGTGTAGTTTATTTGTTTTTTTTTTTATTTTTTGCCAGGGTCTTGATAAAGCACATAATACTTTTATCCCAAAAACTAAATTAAAAAAAAAAAGGTACTATTTTTTGTATGACGTCCATTTAAAATACACATGTGTGGCTCTATACTTGTGTCAATTATATAGTATCGAAAAGTAAATATTATTTTAAAAACTCATCGTCGAGTATGTGAGTACAATTTAGTAAGTTGTGATCAACGGGGATGTTGGTCGTCATTAATATTTCCTTTTCAGCGGCATGTTGCTAAGATTTAGTTTTTATCTTGGTCACACCTTGTCGACAATAATACACCAAATTGGCAACATATCATCGAGAAAATGCAAAAGAATTGACACTCTTTTAAGTAGCTCGTGGTGTGCATAAGTAAATCAATAAAGTTTGTGAAGTTATGATATTATTTGAGATAAAAGAAAGGTGGTGTTATTTACACCTCCAATATTTATCACAAATATCCCCTTGTTACAAGCAGCCACTAAGGTAAATTTATTATTACTAACAACTCTCTTATCACAAGTAAGGCCCACCTAATGAGAGGTGAGTCCAGTCATATACACTCGTCCCACTTAGGGAACGTTTGTTGGTAAGAACTCGCATAACATTAGGTAATGAATTGCTAAAGTGTACTGGGGAGTTTTTCAAATAAGTTTCACTTAAAGAGGGTGAGTGGACTCTCATAAATTCGGCATAAATGGGAAAAGTGTGTTGCTAAGCATTCACTTAACATCAGACAGGCAATGGAGTGCTGAGTGTGCTGGTATTTATAATAAATAAATTGAGTGTTGAGATGTGTTTTTAGTTAACACTTTTTCTTTTTTGGGGTGGGTGTGGGTGGGGGGGGGGGGGTGTTAGGGGTATAAATAACACTACTACCCTAAGAGAAAGAGGTGCTCCAACTAGGGCCCTTTTGGCAACGTCTCATATTTATGTTTTCTTTTAAGATTAGTTATGACACCAAATTTACAAAGTTCTAATTTTTCTCATTTTATAATTATTTTTATTAAAAATGTAAGTTGCATGTACTGGAACTATAACCTTTGGGTTATTAAATAAAGCTTTGTACACTAAGGCCTCGTTTGATTCGGGTATTAAAAAGTGGGATGAGATTGTTAATACCACTCTTTTTATAATACCTTGTTTGATTTGCACAAATGTGCTGGGATTACTAATACTAGTACTAACTTAATACCACTCTTTGTGGTAGAATTTAATACTAGGGAGAGGTGGTATTGTTTATCCAGGATTAAGAAAAATAAACTAAATATTTTGAAAAATGCCATTACTACTATAATTTTTTCAAAAATGCCACTACCACTACTATATTATTATTATTATTATTTTAATTTATTTTCTTTTAAAAAAAATTTATTTATTTTTTAAATTTTATTTTAAAAAAATTTCTTTATTTTAAAATTTTTTTTTTTACAAAAAATTTTTCTTAATTTTTTTTTATTTGTTAGTCCAAAATATAATCTCATATACAAGTTACAGAATCAAACATGGTATTAACATCAGCATGAGATATCCCAGTATTAATACTGCATGAATCAAACAAAGTATTGGTATTAAATTAATACCAAGATTAATAGTCCAGTACTATTAATACTGGTATTATTAATCCCACTGACTCTAATACTTGAATCAAACGAGGCCTAAGGGTGTGCTTGTTTTTTAAACCTTTCATCGCTAAATGCTGATTATTGAACGTTGAGTGCTGAATCAAAGTTCTGAAGATGCTGGTTGTTTTTTTAATTCTAAATAAGACTCTGAATATCAAGTGTTTTGTATAACAATGACTTAAATTAAGCATTTAGCGGGGCTGATACCTCTTAATGCTAAATGCTTAATCATTAAAAAAAATAGCCATTAACCTCTAAAAAAACAAACAAGTTATTGCACATTTGAATGTTTAAAACTTTTTTATTAATCATTAAAAGGAAAAAAATAAAAAATACCCAGACAATATCATTTTTTTTGTTTTATTTTGTCATCTCAAAATATACAATTTATGTGCAAAGTATTATGCGTGCACACACATTATATGTGTGGGTCCGTATCTAGTTTATTAATAAAGCCCTTGTATATAATGATGCATATTTTTTTAATCAAGTGAACTTTATGCCACCTATATACCCTGCTCACTCTTTGTTTCACAAAAAGAAGTTGCAGGATTCGAACCAAAAACAAAATGGTGAGACAAAACTTTGTTTAGCACTTGTTATGATCCATTGTTTTACAAGTTTTTCCAAGCACCAGCAAATTCTAGGCTATAGATTCTAGACTTTTCCCATGCCCTACTTCATTTTGAACCATGCATCTTATCTAAAATTGTACTCCGATCCTTGTAGAATCAAAAAGTATACCTTTGTTGCTTTCTTAGATCCTTCAATTAAATTTTTAACTTTACACTAGTTTGAGATATTATTAATTCATGACTATGTCACTGGTAATAAATTTATCATTTTAACATAAAATGGATTGTGATATGTAGTTGAGAGGAAACATTTTATATATATATATATATATATATTAGTTATCCCTTCCATTGATCTAGCTAGGAGGTAGAAAGCCGGAAAGGGACGTTATTCTTATACTGATCAGTGTTTTAAAAGGCGAAGGTGTAAGCCTAGGCGTTTGCTTGTCAGAAAGCGATGCGTAAGCCTCAGTACGACAAGGCGTAAGCCTTTCGTGCAAAGCATTTTTATATTAAAAAAAATAATAAAAATTAATATAAGGCAAAGAAATCAAGTCTAAATGTCAAATAACATAGCCTTAAGAAATAAAAGTAGTTAGTACAATCAAAATAAAGTCTTTAGAAACTAGAAAGTAGATACTAGTCATACTACAATCAACAATTCAACATAAATTAAAAAAGTCTCTCGTTCAATTCGAATCTTCAAAAGTTTCACATTTAAAGTTAACACCTTCAAAGTCTTCGGAATTTATCCCCCCCTCTCTCTCTCCGTGTCGAAGATTTGTTTGTGATGGCGTGTGTTTAGGCCTTAGAGTTTAGACAATTGAAGCTTCTTTTTTTTTTTTCAACCAAAACGGCGTAGTTTTGGGGCTTGTGTATTAAAAAAAAAGCGCACAAAAGGCATAAGCCTTTCTAAAAAGGCGTAAAAAAGCGTAAAAAGCGTAAGCCTCGAAAATAATGCGTGAGCCTTATATACATTTCGCTGTTCTCTTTGAGCTTTAGTGCGTTTTTGCTCTAGGGCGCCCTAAAGCGCGCCCCGAGACGCGCATCCTGATGCATTTTAAAACACTAATACTGATAGAATCATATAATCCACCACACCAGTAATGATGGTTTGGTTTCATGGTAGGTTAAAGCCTTTATGGACCTATTTAAATTCATCTTTAACTATTTTCAGTGCAGATGCTGTTACTAACAAAAAAAAAAAAAAGTCATGCTGGCTTTTGCTTGAAATTTTCTAATAAGGGCCAAACTGCTATTTTATTTTTGCACTAGTTTTGTTGTGCTTCTTACTGTTGAAGCCTTTCTTCTAACGGTTCGGCCCGACCCGGCCCAGTTATAGAGTCCCTCAAGGTTTGTCAACTGCAGCAGAGAAGACGACCTTTTCACAGACATCCACCATTGGAGGCAAAGAAGCAACACAAAAAATGAAGATAATGGTGGCCATAAAGCGAGTCGTGGACTACGCCGTCAAAATCAGAGTCAAAGCAGACAAGGTAAACACAATCCCCACCACTTTCTCTCTTCCCTAACACTCATTTCATCGAGAGATTTTTTAATCCATTGAATCCGATCAGACTGGCGTTGAGACCAACAACGTGAAGATGTCGATGAACCCATTTTGCGAGATAGCTTTGGAAGAAGCGCTTCGGATCAGAGAGGCTGGGTTCGCATCGGAGGTGGTTGCAGTCAGTATGGGTCCCGCCCAGTGCGTCGACACTCTCCGGACTGGTCTAGCCATGGGCGCCGACCGGGCCATTCATGTTGATGCTCCTGCTGTCGGACTTTACCCGCTTTCGGTTGCTAAGATTCTTAGAGCCCTTGTTGATGTTGAAAAACCTGGCATTCTTATTCTTGGTAAACAGGTAATTCAGTTTTTTAATTTTGTGGTTTTCCTAGAATGTTTGTGTTCATTGGTGTGTTTGGAATTAGGGTTTTCATTGGAATGGATTTGATTTTGTAATTGAACTGAGTTTTGGGTGTTTTACTGCTCTGCTTTGCATTTTGATCACTGGGTGCCAATTTTAAAAATAGCACGATAAAATGACATTGAACTAAATGAAATTGGCAGAATTTGTGTTCGCATCCTTTTTATGTCCGAATTTTTAAACACGATGTCGTGTTCATAGAAATTGGAGTTATGTCAATGCTAATTGTGCTCATAGAAATTGGAGTTATGTCAATGCTAATTGTGTTCATACGCAATTGCATCTTTTTAGATGTGTTCATGTCTTACTATCGTTTACCATATCGATCCAAAAATTGTGATGCCTAATTTTGATCAATGCTTCCTCATTTGGATTAAGTTTTGAGAAAAGATTGGATTGAACTGTTATGAGGATGAGTAGCAGATATTGCAAAAGCAATAAAAATTTGGTAAACCAGTGAACTGCACAAAATCTTCTCTTGAGGAGAGTGGTAATTTTTTTTAAGAAAAATAATTATGTGCTACCGTGTAATCCTCACAACAGTTTCACTGGATAAATTTGTGTACATTTTAAGCAAATAGTCTTTGGTTATGCGTTTTAAGCAAAACTATACTTGTCAACGATTATGTATTAGAGTCGCAAACTTTTGTGACACTATACTAGTATATGCTTAAAATTGTTAAAAGTTTATGACTCATGAGTCCGGGAGGCTAGCAAGAAATGGGAGTGCTTTAGAGGAATGCAGAAGAGGAGGGATAAATTTTCCATTTCAGAAGGAAGGAAACCTGTTTTCTTTTCTTTTTTTTTTGTGTTTGGTAAGAAGGATGTAAAATAGGTTGGACAAATTTATTCTCCCCAATTTTTGTCAGTGAGGAAAAAGGAAAGGAAGGAAAAGTTAAAGTAGTAATTATGCACTTGTTTCTTTGGTCATTCCTTCCGCTTTTCCCCCTATTTTTGGAGAGAATGAATTTGGTAGATTTGGAAGGAAAGAACATCCATCCACATTTTTTATTTTTTTTTCTCTTTTCCCTCTTACATCAAATGAAGAAAACTTGATTATTTTCCCCGTCCCTTCCTACCCTTTCCTCCATCCTACCAAATGGAGCATAAGAGATGGAGAATGCAGATGGAAAGAACCTAGCAATCAGGACCAAATAATAGTTTGTTAGGAACCTAGCTTAGTACAATTCATATGAAGACCAAATATATTGTGAAGCTCAAATTATAGCATTAGAATAATTCATGTGCAGTGACTGTAGCGTACACCCGATTTTGTTTGTGTATGAGGAGCATCTTCTCGCTTACACAAAATTGTAAAAAAGTGTGAAGTACATACTCAACCTTTAAGTATGTGACTTGGTGACTGTATCCAAGTAGTTGCTATGTATCTCAACCACTTGTCTCAATATTTTTTGAGCTTATCCTGATATGGTGCCATATATCTGTATGCAATTTGTGTACATACACAATTTTAATTTTATTCAAACCAGTAATATCGAGCCAATAGACCCAAAAAAAAAACCCAGTAATATTGAGCAAAATAAGTGAGTTTTGAATTTTATTTTTTGAAACTTGGAATTCCTTGTTTCCTTTTCGATTGTCTACACATGCTAAGTGGAGTCACTTAGTTTATTTATTGCCGGCTTTGTAGTATTGGGGACTTTTAAGATAAAGAGTTTTATTTTTAAGCCCTATTACATATAAACTGTGTTGTATATTTCTTTTATTTATACTACCTCCTTGACTTAAAAGCTTGTATCTGGATTCCTGTTTCTTATATGCAGACTTTTGTGTAGGCAATTGACGATGATTGCAACCAAACAGGTCAAATGGTGGCAGGCCTTCTCAACTGGCCACAAGCGACCTTTGCTTCCAAGGTTTGTTCCATTATTCACAAATTTTAAGATATAAAAGAATAATAAAATAAAATGTACTTGAATTTTCCTGTATGGTCCATCTATTCAAGTATTCGTAAGTATATACGAGACATAAGAGTTTGCATAGAACTATTTACATATTTACTCAACATTTTTCTTATTTTTCTTGTTAATTTTTTCTCATCTTCATGAGTTTGTTACTGTGTTTACTGATACATTCTGATTAGGTTGTGCTCGACAAAGAGAAACAATTAGCAACTGTGGACAGAGAGGTGGATGGAGGCCTTGAGACTTTGTGTGTAGACTTACCGGCAGTAATAACGTATTTTTTGATCCTCACTCATTTCTTCGCCATGTTCATTTGCCAGTTACTCCTGTTTTAAATTAAGAGTCCCGTTTTCCTTTTTGATTTTTCTCAAATTAAGAGGCCTGTTATGGGGTATAAATAAACCTGATATACGAAGATGAACCTTTTATTGGAACGATTAATATAATTAAGCTAATGTGAAGGCTAGTTTTGTTGGCTCCTCAATAGAGTAGTAAATCTGGACCATCTGTTTAAAATTTAATTGGCTTGGATTTTGAAAGAAAATGTTTGCCACTCTGCCTCTGGCAAGGACTTATTTAGACAGAAACTATTTGTTAAAATGTGAACCATATAATTTAAAACTAACGATCCAGATTTCTTCAAACTCTCCTGTAATTTTAAATCACTCTAGAGGAGAGTGATGCTGATTTTTCTGCCTAGAATTCAATTATGAGAAGATCTTTCACATATGAATGCATTTGTTCTTTGAAATTGTGTGCAGTTAATTCTCCCAATTTAGTGTATATGCGTTTCTGTGTGTTTATACGATCATATGTATACTGACTGGTGACTTATTTTCCATTGTGTGTGGTGCAGAACTGATTTAAGGTTGAACCAGCCAAGGTATGCAACACTCCCAAACATAATGAAAGCAAAATCGAAGCCCATTAAGAAGTTTAAGCTGGAGGATTTGAAGGTCGATATCAAATCCGACTTGGAGATTGTTGAAGTGACTGAACCACCCAAGAGGAAAGCAGGGATTATTGTTTCTTCGGTGGATGAACTTATCGACAAGCTTAAAAACGAGGCTCATGTTATTTGAATTTTGATCTTACAGTTTAGAGTCTCTCTCTTCTCAAATAAAAATAAAGAAATAATATGTAGAGTTGTAAGTACATGAGTGACTGATCCCTGTTTAACACTCAAATACTGCAACATGGAAGGTGTTTGTTTTTCCAACCAATGTTGAATGAATGGCCATTTAACATATGAGGGTGATATTGGATGTTTGGTTTTTAGGAGAACAAAATTAAAATTCAACATTGCGCAACAAAGAGATAAGTTCCCAGTAAATTCGACTTGAATGTGTGTGATCTAGACAAGCAATCCCTTGCGCCATAATTGAAAGTCTATAACTAATATGCTAAATTTTATCATGTCAAATAAAGTGTGTTCTTAACTATTTGATTTAATAGTGCATTACAAAAGACGGAGAAGTCAAACTGGACTCGTAATTACTACGGGAGGTAACGTTTTTGTTTTGTTTCAATCTTGTCCTTGTTTCTTCTCCTGTGCGGATCGGCCATGCGTTGATTGGAGTTGGGATAGAAGCTTTGCCCAATGGCTTCCTGATGTCTCCAATTCGGATGCCTCGCAATGATTCCATTTCTACGTTTTATTTTTATTTTTTCTAAAAATCCTCCCAGGACTAAAATGATTTTTTTTATTATGAAATTGTAATGGGATACACAAATGAAATGTAACCTCAATAAACGTGTTGTTTAAAGGTGTTGGGGTGGGGTGAATGGATTTGAAATTGCTAAGATTTGAACTCAGTAATTCTACCATAACTCCATCATCATTCTAGCCCCTTGAACTCTTATTCAAAGAGTGTCACTGACGAGATTTAAAACCTACTGTCCCTACCCACTCACGTGAAAAGTGGACAGTCATATCATTTGAGTTAGAACTTATCAGTAGATAAATAATTTATATATTTTATTATGTCTCCTCTTTTTATAAACTACAAATACTAAAAATAGATCAAATCGGTAATTTTGGGAGGGCGCCTTTTCCATCTAGATTAGCCCATTCGCTTGAAAAATTGATTCTCCAATAGATTATTTATGAAAAGCCTATTTATCTTATATTTCAAGCTATTTATTTTAGACATTGCATAAAATCCAAATTTGTTAACCACTTGACATAGCTATTTATTTTAGACGTTGTGTTCTTAAGTGAGGGTTAACATTGCTTCCCACTAAAATTAGTCTAACCGTTAAAATAATAAATAAATGATGATTGCAGGCAGTGGCGGACCCAGAAATTTAAACAACTGGGGGCGAAAGTCAAAACAAATAAAAATATATTTAAAGCACATCAATCACCGATGAGAATAAATTTAACTACAAACATAATCGCATTAATAATAATACTTGATATAATTAAAAGTCTTAAAATACTTAATACTTACAAATTACAATAAAATTTTACGAGATTTCATATTTTGAAAATATTATAGCACGTGCTTCTTATTAATATTATTGAAGAGAAAGAGAACAAAAAGAAAGAAAGAAAGAAAGAAAGGAACAAAGGAACTAAAAGAAAATTAAATGAAGTCTGAGGTCGGAAACTGGCTAGTGGGTGGGGTTTGATAAAATTTTTGTTATTACACTTAGGTACCCTTAAATATAAATTTATGCACATAAGTCCTTATAATTTTATTTTTTTTAAAAAAATACCTCACATCTATTAAAGAAATTCAAAAGCCAAGTGGGGGCAATTGCCCCCATTTGCCCTAGTGTAGGCCCGCCCCTGATTGCAGGTCCTCATATTTTAATGCCCTTAACCAATCATATTGGAGAGTCACGTTAACCATGATTAGAGGAGAGTTAACTAATCTATGGTTCCTTGTCTATGTTTACATATGTCCATATCTGTACTATACATAAAAATATGAATAAATTAAGTGTTTTTCCCATTTTTTGTAAAAAGTATGAATAACTTAAGTTGTTTTTTTTTTTGTAAAGACAAATATGCCATTGATTTTAAACACAAGATTTTAAGATTTACATTAAAAAAAAAACAATATAACTTTATATATTTTTATATTATAGTATTAGTATTCCAAATAAATTTAAATTCTAGTTTATTTGGTTAACCTAATTAACTAGGTTAGAATTATATTAGTATTTCAAATAGTATATAACACCATATATTTTTATATCAATATTGGTATCTTAAATAATTTTAAGCTCTACTTTATTTGGTTAAAATAATTATATAAGTTAGAGTTTGGGTTTAGGTATTTTCCAAAACTCACCAAAAAAGTATGGACTTAGCTCATCTCCATTACCTTTTTGGTTAAAATTTTGTTCAAGGGGGTCTAGTTCGAGAATTAAATGGATGAATTTTTTAATGAAACTTGATATAAATAATCTCTATAATAAGTATATCATGTCCACAAAATTTTATCAAGAAATTAAAACTGAAAGGGGACGTAATAAAAATTTGATGCATTTGTTCATTTTCGATCTTTCAAATTCTAGATCACCATCTCACATATTTCTAAATTGAATCTTTTGATGAAATTTTATGAAGATGATGAGACCATCTCTACCAAATTTTATGAAAAAATTCATCCGTTTAATCCTCGAATTAGACCCCCTTAGACGGATTTGGATTGAAAAATAATGGAGAGGTGCCAATTCCCAAAAGTATGTATATTTAACAAACCGTAGGTATTTATTAATTAAATTTTACAATTGATACTATGTTTTTGCTTATTTGTGATTATTTTTATTTCATACGAATTATTTAATTCTTAGTATATATGTATTCATTAATAGATTTAATTATTCACCTTTATGAAGCACTAAAACCACGTGCAACGATAAACACAAAAGATAGTACGTACAAACAAAATCATATATGTAAGAAAAATAGAACATAGAGGGTTACAGGTTCCATTTATTCAGTGTCACATATGTTCACATTGTCCATGAGACACAATGTGAAAATAATTACTTTATATCATATCATATCCACAATGAGAACTCATTAGAGAATGCTTTTGGTTATTTGACTCTCTATTTACCCATAAACAATCCATTAAAGATGATCTTATTCTTGTTTTGTGACTTGATTATTTTCTTAAAAATGGCCATATGAAATTTGGTCCTTAAATTTGAATTTTTTTAGAATATAATATGTGTATATATATATTTATTTAAAAGATGCGATCCTTCACTATTAGTATATATCTTTGGAAGTACTCTTTATACGAAGATATTCTTAATAGCATCTCCAAAAATTGCATTCCTTTAATTTTTTTTTAACAAATTACCTCCAAAAAACTATGAAACTTATGACTGGCCGGATCTTAATTTTTTCTTTTTACAACGGAAGTGGCATCATAACATCCAAAATAAAATTATGTAATTTTTAATTTTTGTGAAAGGACAATAACGGATTTGGTTTTTCTTCATTACCACTTTCCTTCACTATGTCATAGAGAGATTCCAAGGATTGGAATTCTTTTAATAGAATTTTAAAACCGTATACTTAGACGCATCCTCAATGTTGTCTATTTAGAAGTTTAAACGGATGAATATTTTCATAAAACTTGGTGAAAATGATATCGATAATGACTATATCACATCCATAAAATTTCATCAGAAGATTTAATTTAAAAATATGTGAGATGATCATGTAAAGTTTCAATTGATGAAAATAAAAGTGTATATCAAATTTTTATTACATCACTTCCGGTTTAAATTTTTCTTTAAAACTTTATAGAGATAAATTACTCATTATAGAGAGAGAAAATTACTTCTAAGTACATCTTCTGTAATTATTTTCAAGCAAAGGACACATTATTCTTTCATACTAAATAAATGACTTATTTCACAATTTGTTTAGCCGTAAGAACAATTTTCAATATTTGTTCATTTAAAGAATATTTTCCTTTTTTGAACGATCAATTATACCTTTACTACACTATTTTATTTCTTTATTACTATAGATTTTATTTCTTTATTACTATAGGTAGTCGCTAAACCTTACTAATCTGGCGACCACTATCCAACAGAACTCAAGCAACCTTATTTTATTTCTTTATTACTACAAATAGAGATGATCTTTATGATGATTAAATCATTTACACAAAATTTTATTAGAAGATTTAATCTAATTGAATGGTAAAAAATGAATAAATGTATCAAATTGTTATTCTGCCCACTTTTGATTTGAATTTTTTTATGAAATTTTGTAAACATAATTTATTTATTATATAGATTATTTTTACTAAATTTTATAACTTTTTTTTTTATTATTAAATTCTCAAACTAAAATTCCTACGGAATTGGAGTAAAGAGATAACGGAGAAGAGAGACCAAATCAAACCAAAATCTGATTGAAAGACGCGGCGAAATGAATTTCGCACGCCAATATTAGCGGACTCCACATGTTCCAATATAACTCGTCAATATTTCCCGGCTTCTCTGATTGAATCCGATCCGATTCCATTGACTTCTCTTTCGAGCTTCAGTTCTTCGTTTCTCTCTATCAAAAAAACGAGTCAGTCGATCGATGAATAAGAGAATCGAAGAAGCTTGTAATTATTCTTCTCCCCAAAACAAATGGATTCGTTTGACTATTGCTGGGATCTAATCGATTACACCACCTTCATCGACGACGTTCCTACCCCTGATCTTTATTGGCAAAACCAAAGGTATCATCTTCCTTCAATTTTTTCCCCAATATCTATATCTATACATACATATATATATATATATATATTTGTTATATATGCATGTATATATTTACGTTCTCTTGCCGTTTATATATATTGATCGTCCAAAATTTTGCACATACTTAATAACTGAATATTTAGGTTTTTCTCGTATGTTAGTTAAGCTAACAAATAGATTACTTGTTATTTATTAGATTTTTGCAGTAGGGGAAAAAATTAGTCTTCTCTGGTTCTGTTTGTATATGGGGAATATTAGGTTTATGTTGGTGACAGATTTTTCTAAGAAATTTATATGTGGTAGCATCTATGGAGCTTTAGAATTTGTTTGATTTTTTTAATTTGAATATGAAATCGTGAAGTCTAAATAGAGCCTAAGTTTTGTTTACCCTAAGTGTTTGTTTGGTTAAGAGTTTTTGTCTAACCTGCGATCTAAAATGGTAATTTCACATGAAAAGTTTGAATCTCGTCAACTTATGATTCGACCTCTTGCCATGAACAGTAAGAGACTCCAACAAGCAATTAATGGTTATGGAAAAACACACTTTTTTTGCTCTTAAATCTGAATGTATTCATATTCAGACTTCAGAGCTAAAAGCAAATACTCCCAAGATTGTAAAGATTGTAATACTATATGTAATTAAGGGATTGTGATCACCGGTAGTGCTTTGGCAAAAGAAGAAAAAACTGCAAGTTAGGAATTTAGGATTCTGATGCAAGACTTATGGTTGTGACAACAATTAAGTTACTTATCTAAGAAGAGTCGATTATTATTTTAAAAGCTAATTTTGTTATTCAATCTAGATTACTTTTTTTTTGTCAACTCTGGATTTGGAATTCTCTTGTTCCTGAAATTGGCATAACAAAAACTTCCATAAATTTTATAATACAATTGTTTATTTGTTGCAGCACCATTACTAACATTGATGCTTCAGTTACTGGTGCTACACCACAAGACAAGGAATCCGCAGAAAAGGAATGCACGCGAAAGAGGTACTAGTTTGTTGTATAGGGATGGCATTTTGTTCCTCGTGACTCATACCATAGTACCTGTTTAAATTCCTAAGTGGTGTATTTGACAAAGCTATGCTCTCTCTATGGATTATATGGTAACATCATTAGAGGTGTTTGTGTTCCCATTGTATCCCTCAATAAATCCCATTGTGTCTGAGTTACAGATTTGGAGATATCATTTTCATTTTGTTTGTGTATACTACCCTTTGTTGGTCATTGGCTGTTCTGTTAATCTGATTCTTGTTATGATAATGCTCCATCACTCATGCGCATTGGATTTGTTCTGGTTTTGTCATAATATATTTGTATATATATATGGATCCCTTGGTTGGTGTTTTGTTTTATGTATTGAAATGATGATGGTCCATTGGTGACACATGTGGTCTTTGTTTTAGATATGGCTTTTTTTCATGCACTCAAGTCATTCATATTTAATTTTTCTTCATCTTCTTCTCTCTGGCAGTGATGATGCAATGTTATGTACTACTAATTTTGAGAAAAAATAGTTGAGATTTGCTTTTCACTATACTCATGCTAGTTTTTGTTGATTGTTAATAGGGGACGCAATGATTCATGCAGCAGAGTAGGGACCAAAGCTTGCCGTGAGAGGCTACGAAGGGAAAAATTGAGCGAAAGGCAAGCAAATTGTTGGAATTCAGATCAGATTCCCTTTCCACATCTAATAATCTCAGTTTCAAATTTCAATTATATTTCTTCTGGTCAGCTCATGAATTACTACATTTATAAGTCAGTTGTTAGAAACTGTGTGCATAAGCATAAGTTTGTATGTACAAGAAAATGAGAGCCTACACGTCTGTGTCATGGGGTTTTTGCAATTCTTGTACTCCAAATTGCCCATCATCTGTTGGTAACAAGGAAGGGAGGGGGGAAATTTTCTGTGGTTGATTGGTTATCCTCGCCATTTTTTTAATACATTAACTTTGAGATTCTGGAAACATTATCAGTGAATTTTAACCCCACCAAGGAATTAGATAATTTGAGTAGCATAAATTCGTTTTGTCCACATTTATGTTAACGAAAATAAATCGTCTGTCCTTTATACAGATTCTCAGAATTGAGTTCTATTTTGGAACCTGGGAGACCTGCAAGAACTGACAAATTGGCCATAATTGGAGATTCCATCAGAGTTTTGAATCAGCTTAAAACAGAATCCCAGGAATACAAAGAGGCAAATGAAAGATTATTAGAAGAGATAAAAACATTGAAGGTTAACTTTGCAACATTGTTTGAAAGGATTGCCAATTTGTCATTGTTTATGCTATTAATACATTATAACCTGTAACTATGTTGATTATGTCACATTACATTGTATTAGACCAATTGCACAGCAAGTCACTTTATGTTTTCTTCTCTAACCACAGGCAGAGAAGAATGAGCTTCGTGAAGAGAAACTCATACTGAAAGCAGAAAAAGAAAAGATGGAACAGCAGTTAAAGGCCCGGACTATTTCACCTCCCGGGTTTATGCCACCACACCCAGCACCATATCAGTCTGGTAGTTCAAACAAGATGCCAGTTTTCCCCAGCTATGGTTTTGTTCCCATGTGGCAGTATCTACCTTCATCTACCCGTGATACATCTCATGATCATGAGCTTAGGCCACCTGCGGCTTGATTGTACCATAAGAATACTTCCAGTAATCATGAATTTATTGTGCCTTTTTAATTGTAAATACAGTAGGTGTTTCATTTTGCGTGTTCTTTCTGTAGATGAAATGTCTTTTGCTTCATAGATTCTCTTTCTATATACAATTGGTATGATTTTTGTAACTGTATATTGTTATTGGGAGATGCTATTGCTAATATAATTTTGGCTTTTGTCGAAAGCAAATTCTGCATTGAATGCTTGTACATTAACTTTTGTAGTATATTGTTTTGCATTAGCCATTTCTGCTTTGGCAATATAGTTACCCGTTGCTATTTTACTTATTGTCTTGAACTTCTCAATGTTAATTCCGTGCCTTGCTTCTCAGCGGCAAATTTACTAATGCTATATTTTGTAAAATTTAAAACAATAGTAAAAACAATGAAGTGTGGAAGTGCTTGAACTTCTTTGAAGATACCCAAAATATTGATATATATATATATATATATGGAAATAGTGAAAGCATAATAGCACTGCAAATATAAAAGACAGGAATATATTGCAATCCATAATCATTCACTTTTGTCAACCCTATATTTTCCTGGAGCAGAACTAATCTTTTGTTTTGGAAATCACTTGTTCTGAACACTCATTAACGTTTTCTGGTGGTCTTTGCTGAAAAATAAATTTTCCACATTTCTGTGTGTTTACTCTTGTTTGTTGGTCCTGATTGAAACAATTCCTGAGATTCCCTTTCTCTTTTTCTAGCAAGGGGAATGAACTTTCAAGGTTCTTCTTTCATATCCTTTGGGGCTGAACGAATTATCCTTGTCTTGGGGTCTTCATGCCCTTCATATATAATTTGAGATTGCTCCTCTGGCCTTATTTGCACTTCCTGGTCACCTTCTTTTCCCCACAATAGCAAGTAGAGACCAACAATGACAATAACCCCCCCTACTATGCTGTACAAGCAAATTAGAACTTTCAGAAAAATTCAAATAAAATTAATAGAATTAATTACATCTCCCTCCCTGTGTGTGTGTGTGTGTGGAGAGAGATGTATGTAGCCTTGCTTGATATATAGATAGGCTATTACTGGGTCGAAAATTTGGTGTTTTGGTCACAATGGAGCAAACGTACCATTTCTATTGTAGGTACAAACGAAAATTTCAGTTCTCAAGTCTCTACTTACCTGCCAATGTAAAGTTTTTCATCTAGGACAAAGTATGCAAGAACCGCCACTAATAATGTGGAGAGGGGATTAAACATTGTCACAAAAACTGGTCCTTTTTCTTCTGTGCACCACAGTTGAATGAAGATTATTAAGCCAGAAACCACCACTCCCTGTCATGTGCAATTGACGATTAAATTTGACTTCAAATATACTTTAATTTAACCACAAAGTGTTAAATCATTAAATTTCTACTCACGGCATATATAGTAGACCAGAGATCTATGTTGAAACCAATGGCCCAAGCTGCTCGTCTATGTTCAACTATCACTGTGAAAAATGCTGATTGCGCCGCACCAACAAAGTTCATCCATGTAGTCAATGATAGTTGCGCTGGATACCTTTTTAATGTGTATGCCTGCATTTTTTTTGTACGGGAGATCAATACATCATAACTGTCATTTTTTTGTTGAAGTAAAATAAGTGTCATGTGTTAACATATACATGTATTCTCTCTGTCCCCTTTTAATTACCCTCCTTTCCTTTTAATTATTAGCCATATACATATGGATGTCCAAATGATATAGGTATCAGTTTCGTGAGAATAAGAAAGAATTGAGCATGAAAGTAAAATAGGATTAGCCCTCCGAATGTAGGAAATCCCCCCTGCATGTTTTGGAGCAGTTACATCAAAGGCTCTAAAATAAACTGCTAAAATAACCCCACAAAATAGGAGTAATCATTTATTTTATTGCCCCAGAAACTGACTGATTCACTTGTATAGTAGTATACATTAGAGATTTTATTGGCTAATTTTTTCTTACTAATTGAAAGGATATAGTGCAAACTTTCAATATAATCTTGTAAACAAATCTTTTAAGGGGTTAGTTTTGACATGTACACTCGCATACCTAGGGTGAATTTAGTGGCAATTTTGAAAAGAAACCGACTCATATGAAAATGTTCTACTAAATAGATGAGTTTGAGTGAAAACCTGCATTATGTACCATATAGACCAAGTTATGCAGCTTGTTACAGTAAGAACTGAACCCTTCAACCAATTCTCATGAGTGCCCGCGTTTCCTGTAAACTGGATTAAAGGGTGCCCTAGGCTTCGTACTATAGAGCCCTTGTATAGTGTCATAGTCATAACACCTGCCAAGGAAATCAAGGTTCCAAGAACTTTGGCCACT
Source organism: Lonicera japonica (assembly GCA_021464415.1). NCBI lineage: Eukaryota > Viridiplantae > Streptophyta > Magnoliopsida > Dipsacales > Caprifoliaceae > Lonicera > Lonicera japonica. The sequence continues at coordinate 46,620,274 of CM038468.1, read as the reverse complement.
CCCCTAGGCTTTCGAAGATCAAGAACCTCCAACCTGCACGCATCTATGTGAGATTCTTCTTGTTAAATCATGTATGTTAGTGTATAAATATATATATATATATATATATACTAGCTTGCCCTGGACACTATATGTGAGTGACTCACATATCTATAATCTAAAGAGAAAATGTGATATGTGCACTAGTGGTTAACTTTGATTTAAACTAATAGATTTTTAATGAAAAAAAGATTGCAGGGGCAAAAAAGGTATTTGAAAGTATGATGCAACTTCATTTGGTAGTTGAAATGGGTGCTTGCTTTATATAATGGTATAGATATTATATGTAGTACCATCTACTAAGTGAATGGAAAACTTGTGATACTTGAAATTACCAAATTACCAAATTACCTTTCCTTAATTTTGAAAAATAAATAATCATTGTTACGGGATTTGATTTATGGAATTTTTACTATAACAACGCAGAACTTGACCACTTGATCAAACATGATTAGATTATCTTAAAGGATTGACAGACACTAAGTGTTGATAATTGCCAGATGCAAGCACACGCATCTGATCGAGTGGTGTACTGCATTTTCTAGTATCTATATATGCGTATGATTTATTTGTGCTTTTGATAATGTGAAACTCTTTAATTACCTTAGTATAACTGCCATTACAAAAGTTAGGCAAGCTATGGTGTTGACCATGGATGCAAGGAAGGTTGGGGAGGTGTATCTCAAGCTTGCAAAGTACATGTTTAGAGTCAAACCCACCCTGTGAACATTGAAACACTTTGGTTATATTACCATATAATATGTTGGCGTAGACGCAGAGACTTTGTGTGATCTTACTTACCCTAGAAGAGAGAGAACAAAAATCTCCAGAAATAGAGCTATTGTCAACTTTGGCCTTGTCTTTCTGCAGAGAAGGAAAATGATCAAATCTCAGTCTTCACTATAAGAGTTTGCATTTGAAAGTTAAAAACATGCATTTTAAGATAGTTGAACTTTAATGTAACCAGCAGCAAAAGATCGAATCTCATTTGAATTACCTTTCAAGAAAATAGGCGAAAGGTAACATGACAAAACCGGCTACAATATGTCGATAGGTTATGTAGACATGAGGATTCATCCCATGGTTAAAGGAAGCCTCAGTGATGAAATATAGAAAAGTATAGCCCATTTGAGCCAGTACCATTAGTAGGTGCGGTTTGAACCTCCTGTAAGTACTCGTCACACTACCGGTCTCCATTACTGCCACTAGCGACCACCTCTTTTGCTCCTCCTTAGGGGGACCGAATGGTTTTCAAAACTATCGATTGTATGAGATATATAAGTCGATGGCAGAGTTGGGCTTTGATTCTTATTTTGCATGTTGGTGGCATCATGTTCTTTGTTAAATTCCCTTAGAGAGCCTGGATATATACCGTCACCCCCAGCTTAAGAAGAATACAGACGAATAAACTGTGTACATATATTTGTTTTTTTACGGTATATATTCTCTTCTCAAAAGATATACTCACTCCATCTAAAAAATATACTCTTTCTTTGACTTTAGTGTTTTGTAATTCTTCATGTTAAGAGTCCACTTGTCTTATCATAACGTAATCAACGTACCAAAATTGACGATAGGAAACAAGTTATGTTCTAACCCCTTGATTGTAATGAAATTAGAAAATTCTTAAAAAATGTAAAAGTTAAACATAGACTCTTAATTAGGGATGTAAGGAGCACATTTTAAGGAAACACTGCTTTCAACTTAATCAATAGTGAAAAATATATAACTCATTCTCTGTTGTGAGATTTGGTACATTGATTATGTCTTGTAAAGTTAACGAGACTCTCAAATTCAGAACATGGAGGGAGTATGTAGTTTTAGTTTGCACCTTTGATTTATGTCTACTCTTGAAACCTAATATTCTAGCTAGGAACCTGATTAATTGAGAAACAAAATCAAAGATAATTTACTTAGAAGCTGTAAAAGTAGGATCAATTAGAAGATGGCTAACAAGAATATCTTAGTTTCCGTATGAACTACCCATGCGCCTAAGCTATGATTATCCTTTTTATGCATTTGTTGAGGATTATGATTATGAACAATGTTTTCAGTTATATCTATACTACAATTCGTAGAGAGGAAGGGATTTGATCTACACTAAAAGCTTGTCTATGTCTCAAATTAAATTAACAATTCTATTTTTTTACTTTTGATACTATTTAATCAAATGTTACTTTTAACCTAATCAATGGTTAATGATTTGGTACATTGATGATATCTTGAAAAATAAATAAAAGTATTAATTAAGACGAAAATTAAGAGTAAAATTTCAAAAAGGAACGGGTTGAAGGAGGCTTAAGTATACATTACTATAATTTGGTAATTTTTTTTTATTTTTAACATTGCACACGCTCTGAGTGTACCACGACTGATATTTTCGTGGTGTCCATGATGTAAAAGGGAGGTTGATATAGAGGAAATTTTGCAACAATGGCACCGCATCAGCATCTGCAGCAGGCGAACATTCTAGTGCATTTTTGTATTAAATACCGATTGATACTCTTAGCCACCTTCCAAATCCGTCTCACATCTTTGCTTATAGTGGAAGCAGTTTGATACCTTCCCACCAACCAAATATATGTTGAGAATAGTTGATTCAAATTATTAATTCCATATCAAAAAATTAAAAAAATCAACAAGAACTAATAAATAAAGTAATGTCATCATATAATACGAGACTTTTAAAAATAAAACTTTACATTTGTACCCTAAATGTGTTTAAGTGGAGGATAATATTAGAAAAATAGTATTCTTACCGGTAAATACATAAATAGTGCATTAGTCTGTTGTATATTTTGAGAATGTACAAACTTACTAATACATTTGGTATAAATAATTGGTTGATGAAACCTATAAATCTAGTATTGATCTTATTTCTAACCATATTGCGTATATTACGTAATATCTAGAAATTTTGACACGAGTGAAGTTATTTTTTCACCCCAAGTGAAATTGCATTTATTGTTTTTTGAGCTGAGTAGAGTTTTTGGATAATTAGTGAGTTTCGCGCTTTACTTTTACGGCAATCTTTTTTTTATTATACCATTTTTGAGTATCTAGATCTCTCAAGTGAAGTATGTTTTGACTAATTTAAACATAATCAATATTTAAAAATACGATTTATTTTTCATTTAAGATTTAAAATACTAATTGTGTTAAAAAATAAAATCGAATTCATAATTTTGAGACATTCTAAAAAAAAATTAAATAAGATTATTAATTTGAGTAGAATGATTTCTACTATTTGTTTTGATAAAGGAATCAGTGATATATCCTTATGAGCTGATGTTTTTGGAATCATTAAAATTGAGCGGAATCAATTTTTAGAATTTATGAGCAAAGCGAACAATCATATGGGTTGCAAGTAGGTTTGGGTGTAAATATTCTTCTGACTGCATCATCGTGGAGTCCTCGTGTCCTCCTTCAATGCGACCATTATTTATATAACTTTCTTGATTTCCACGTGGATTAAAACAAGATTATTTATATATGAATGTAAATATTTGATATATTAATGTTTCAATTATTTTTTAATTATAATAGATTGTGATAAAATTATTTTACTTAATGCATGATGATCTTATTTAATATATTAATTTTTATGTCAGATATTTATCTTTATTTAAAATTATTGTTAAAACGAGAGTTTTCTCCAACTAACGTGGCTGTTTTAATCCAATTGATATTGTTGGAAGCATAATATCTTTCTTTACATATTTATTTGTTTAAAGGTGATTAGTATAACAACTTCAACATAACTCAAGATTGATTGTGTATGCTACTATTAGCACTACACTTTTATAATCCCTCACTTCTCAAAAATCATAATAAATTAATGCGAACAGCTTAAAAAACAATTGCAAAAGTTAAGCAAATTACATAAAAAAAAAAAAAAAATATTATAAAATGAGATGAATGATTAAACGAACTGTTTTGTTATTTCTTCAGTTTCCTGTGAAATCCAACTTTAATGAGTGACGGGTAAAAATATTTGTTCATAAAATTATACGAAAGGACGAAATTACGTAACCCAAACACTCATCTCTCTTTCATCTTCCCGTAAAATTGTTTTGTTCGTGGCGCTTGGGCTTGTTTATATCCTTAACTAAAGTCAATGTGCATAATATTTACAATTTATGCTCCAATTGATAATATAAAAAATGTTAAGAAAAATATTTGATTTGTTATGAAATTGAAAATTAGAAAATAAGTTGAGATATGTTATGAAATACTCTTCATCTTATACTCATTTTATGAGTAGATTAGACTTATCAATGGGTCGATTTAGATCGTGTTTGTATCGGTTTTTATCTTGTTTCAGGTGTTATCTGTTCAGATCTAAATGAGTGGCTTTTTTATATTAAAAATATCGTTTCAGTTTTAACAAATTATCCAATATGATCCATTATTAATTTATTACCTGTTAAATACATCTATAATAATAAAAAAATGTTTGTTTATATAATATTATATGTATATATTGTAAGTTTACCATGAATTAACAAATATATATGTGTGTGTGTAATACTTATACAAATTATACACATTTATATTAAAAATATTCATATACTTGTACATATATATATATATATATATATATGATAACCATGGGTATTAGGGCTCCACATCCACCCCCACTAATCTCATAAGGCCTTAATTGCTCGACCAGGAGACGCCCCAAGCGGCTCAAGAAACCTGAGACCGTGCGCCTATTCACACAACTCCAAGTTCACCCTTATCACTGTGATAACTCCTTAGATTTACATATATAATATTACACAATTATGTATATTATTAATGTGTTCAAACGGGTTATTATCGTGTTAATGAATATTAACTGTCCCTATCCATTAACTTATTGTGTTTTATTGGGTCAACACTAATACGAACAGAAACTGTTAAAATTTCTCCCATTAATTTATAACTTTGTGTCATGTTATTATGTTACCTGTTGTTTTGCCAAGTCTAAGTAGATGTCATCAATCGAAAAAAAAATTATTTCTCAACAATCAAAGAAAATTTTCCAGTAAAAAACAACAAAATAAAAAAAAGATATAATCACGTCTTAATTTATTTTTTAACTTCTCAAAAAAAATAATTATTTATATTTTCTTTTTCTATTTTGTTATTTTCAAATGGACCCTTAGTAGAAGAATCGTCTACTTAGACGACATGAAAAATCCAACGGCGACAGAATCAAGTGGAATAAAGTGAAACCCAAATGAACAAAACCTCCTGAACACTCGGCATCTATGACATCATAAAGTATGGTTACTTAAAAAAAAAAAAGAAAAAAAAAGAAGCCAGTTGAGTGTAAATTTTTTTTTTTATGCAAATGAAACATTTGGTTTGTTGATGATTACTATTCAGACACATGAATATCAACAGCACTACTTTCTACTTTTTTGACGTGCCTTGTGTCAAATTGTGAAAAATAATGTAAAAATAAATCACAATCTGTTCAACTATTGTGCCGATCAAATATGTGGATTTACGCTTCTTTTCCGAACCAAAATTTCTCACAAACTTTACAAATAATCAAATACGCCCGCATAAGTATATGATCTACCTTTCACTTTTCCTTTTTCTTTCTCCAAATATCCTTATTCATTCGGAAGCTAGGTCATTCTTTGGCTAAGGAATATTATGGGGGAGCAGTTTTTATTCCCATCACCCATTTCTAAATTCTTAAAAAGTCTTAACATAAGATCATGCAATTGTTAAGTTTCAACAAAGAAGAAAGGTAATGTCCAACACATAATTCACAAAATAGTGTTACACAATTTTCTCAACATGAAAGAAAAAAAAAAGTTCCCAATTGTTAATTTCTGGTTAATACAATAAAAAGAATAAAACCTTAAAAGTTTGTGGAAGGGAAAAAAGTTTATCAAGTTCCCTGTTTCTCCTGTTTTCTCTTTCGTCTATGCACACTATATTCATTTGTTTTGAAGAAGAAAAGCTTGCAAAAATACAACATATTGACTATATATCCAAGTATCCAAATCAAGAAAAAGATCTAACCTGCACCCAAAATCCAAAACATAACCACAGCCGATATAGCCGTCATTCCCCAGCTCAAGAACGCAAACGCAACTGCCATCTGGTATTTTGGACAGTCGTGCTCAGTAATGCAAACCCCCAAGTCCCTATCTAACAACACCACTATCCCGGCTGAGGAAGAAGCTGCCGCCAGAGTCAATGTTGCTGTAACCTAAAAATAGATTCCAAATGGAAACTTCTAAATAAAAACCACCACTGGTGGAAATTTTCTATTTCATTAAAAAAAATAATAAAAAAATAATCCCTCTGCCCCAAGTTAAGAGTCCAGTTCCTTTTATGGGACATGATCTGTGTACCAAATCTCACAATGACAATAAAGTTTTGTTCTTAATCATTGATCAGGCATAAATTGATGTATTGCTGAAAACGTTTGGAAGTTAAAGACTGGACTCTTATTCTGGGATGAAGGGAGTACTCGGTAACAAGTATATTTCAAAGGGTTTGAAAGAGGCTTACCCAGTCTCCAACCACAAAGAGGCTGACGAGACTGGGATTGAGGAAGACTTTCTTCTTCGCCAACGCATATGCGTCCATAAATGCAAGTCCGAGGCTCCATATGATTTGTATGCCCATTGAAGCAATCAGATAGCTGCATAATGCAATATGGGTTTTAGCATTAGTTCTTAATTTTGTTTTCATTATTTCTACTACTGGTGATGAAGAAATTTGAACAGCTGAACGTTTGGTAATGACTGGATCACTATAAATGAAATAGGTTTAATTCAATAGTCATATTCCATTTCCATTCAAATTAAGAAGGAAAAAATAAACAAGAATGCCTAATTAAACCACCATGCTATACTCAAACAACTCCAAATCTCTTGTTAATATGTTCTTGTTGGAGTTCTGATCACTGGAATTCACAGAATTATTGCTTAAATATTTATTCCTTATCCATTTGTTTGGATTACCGAAACCATGATGATCAAGCTACAAGGATGGGTATAAGGTTTCAACATATCTGGTATATACCCAACCTCTACATAAATATGACACAAAATAAGTACCACCTCTGTGCTAAAATTACAAGTCCATATTTGATTTTCACACTCATTTTAGGGATGACTACCTTCAACAAAGTGGATAGTAAAAAACAGAACTTGTTTACCATTGGGACGTCTGGTACATTGATAATGTCTAAAAAAATAATTGGCCTCTTAATTGCGGATGTCCCTAAGCTCTAGTACAATTTCAATATCTTCCTTTAATGTATATTCTCTGTTTTTTTAAAACATGGAGCTAGGGTAGGCACGAGAAAGGATATGTTGGCACATAATTTTATTATTTTTGGTGCAGCTAGATTATTGAGCAAGATAACAAATGCGCTTCCCTCGGTTCCTCAAATAGTTGGACACGGGACAAAGCCATTGTCTATTGATATTGAACAAATGGAAACATAATTATGATGGGAGACTAAGAAGAATTGGTATCAAAATCTATGTGAAGGTAAAGCAAGTTCTTATGAAATTAAATTTCAAATATTCTTATAATCTCCTTTTTCGTTTGTGGGTTATTAGAATTAATTCTGATCAACTCAATTACTTTTTAAAAGACATTACCAGAAAAGAATGACAACTGATTACAAAAAAAATTGATCATTGGCACAACTCCTACTTTAGAATTTAGCTGCATGTGGGAGAACATAATACATGCAGTTAAACCTCCATTGTCTTACTCACTCTGTCTCAAATTAAGACTCTAGCAACGACTTCCACACTATTACACACTAATTTCAAAATATCAATAGTTAAAAACAAAACTTGTTTACCGTTGTGAGATTTCGCACATTGAGTAATTTGGGACATTAAAAAATGAAATATGGCATCTAAATTTGGGACAGGGGGAGTAGGTTTCTGTAAGCAGTGGAAACATTTTAGCTATTACTCAATCTAGGAAAGAACAGAGCAAGCACAGCCTTTAGGTGCAAGGTTTGGTCTTAGAAGGCTTAATGCTTGTAAGTGGATCCAACCTATCATATATGCACCAAATATAGAAGGCTCAAGGTTTGGTTTGTGACTATGAGTTTGAATACCATTTGTTTCTTCCGTATATCAGATTGCACCAATGATATCATAATTCACAAACATAACAACAAATATGTGTCAAATGTTATCTTAAAAGGTTTCATAGCACATAAAGGGATCCAAACCATTTATCTCAAATGTTGAACATCCGCATAACAGACGTCACATAAATGTAACGGAGCCAAATTCCCACAGAAAAAGCTCTTTGCGAATCACACCAGGTCAGGATATCAAGTCTCTTTTAGCAGTAGCAACCAATTTGCAGACCCCCTTTGTGTCTATCTCTCAAAATGTAAGAAACATAGGAACTAACCTCATTATCCCTAGTGTGAAAAGCACCACCAACTTCATTATTATTTGTTCAAGTCCCCAATCAAGCTTAATCACATTGACAATTGACGCCTAATTGAAAATGTGTTGAAGTTTTGTGTGTATTTGAAAAAATGGGAGAAGAAGAAAATGAGACAAAACCAAAGCAAGCACAAGTGGGTTTTCTTAAGTCCCGCATAGGAGAGGAATAAAAACCTTCATGGTTTTTTATAAGGGTGAATTTGCCTAAGGGTATTAGAATTTTGTGCTATTAGATGAGGATTTGGATGAGTGTGGTCCACCACACGTGCGCCGACCGACCGGGTCGGACTTGAGCTTACTTTGGGTCAAGTATTATCTTTTTAGACAAAATACTTTTGAAAAATTTTATTTTAATAAATAAAATTATTTCATTTTGAATTTCGAAATTTTGAAAGACTTTGACCAAGTCTTACACGTTCGTTGTGGATATCTCTCACGATCGGCTGTTGCGTCGTTCTCTCCCTCGATGCAACGGTGCGATAATTTTTCTTTAAAAATATTATTTTCGTCTCTTAAAAAGATATACAACGAACACACTGAAAAAAATCCTCCATTGAAACAGAGAACCATCGAGCTTAAAAAAATTACCTAAATTTTTTTTTTGCCTCCAGCAGGCAGATTGGTTTACCGATTCCGGCAGAATTATAAAGGGTGTGAAAATTCCAATTTTCCACCGTGCAAGAAAAATCGAGACAGAGGAAAAATTTGGGTTGTTGTATCCTGGGGGCGGCGGGGCTATTTCGAACTGCTAGCACAAACACCGAGCAGAGCCGTGAAACGTCTTAAAGAGAGCGACCTAGTCCGCGACTCAACTCGGTGTTTTCCATCGTTATTTGGTAACTCGTTCCTATTTTTTCAACAAAATGCCATTTCTAGCATATTATCAAGTTCGCTACGTCCAGCTCTTCTTTTCAAACTAATTCATTCATTTCAATTTCGCAATCATACCCATAATTTGATATTTTGATGGGTCAAATCTTTAAGTTACTACCCAATACGTACATAATTTTGATGCAGAACCTGATAAAATGGAATGAATTTTATGATGCATTAGATATATATATATATATATGATTGATGATAAAATTAGAAAAGAAAAAGAAGGATAAAGTTGGGGGACAGAAGGGAATAGTACCAGAAAGCAGTGAAACTGAAGAAGCTTTTAGCAGCAGAAGCCATGGAAGCAATTGAAGCAGCTGCAAAGAGGCACTGTGACATCCTCAGAAAAAGGCCAGTCAAAGTCCCTGGTGTCCCTGCAAAATCCTTCATCTCTCTCTCTCTCTAGAATATAATAGAGGAGAAAGCTGTTTCAAGTTCTTGATGGATAATTGGAAATGGAAACACCCATTTATCACCCCAAATCACAATCATCCAATAGACCTAAAGAAGGTACTAACTTTATTTGATCCACCTTTATTAGATCGAGGCACAGAAATGCAAATCAAGAAACTCCCTCCTAGGAAAGTGGAATTCAATAAAGATTTGATGAATTTATTTCTTGGTAGCAAGGAAATGATGAATGAAAGAGATCTTACAAAGCAAATTTGTTCAAAAGTGGAGAAGGGAGTAGTTTAAGGAACCAAACAGACACCAACAGCTTTACTAAAATTTTCAGCCAAACCTGTCATCTGTGGATGAGGTGTGGGGGTCAAAATTGGGTCCAGGGGGAGAATGAGTGATCCTTCGTGTCTCTTTTCAGGGTTAACGACGTATTTTCGCTTCTCATCGGCATAAAAATTAGGAGACAAAAATTAAATTTAAAAGTTTGGTGGTTTTTTATTTTTTATTTTATTTTTTTAAAATCTTTTAAATTCAAATTCGACCAAATCGATTTGGGTTCTATTTTATTTGGTTTTTATATATTTTTTTTAAATAAAATAATTGTAAATAATACTTATTTTGATAAAAAAATAATAACTTTTACATTTATAATATAACTTCAATATTTATGATAATTCAAAGAGTCGATTGTTTACAAGAATTTGTAAATTTTAAGAATATAAAATTTTAGATGGTAAAGTAATATTACTTTCGAGTCACATGCGCAATGATTCGGTTTAGTTCGATTCGATTTTACAATATCACGCTTCAAACCCGAACCAAATATATTTGGTTTGGATTTTTTGTTTCAGTTTCAAGCTTTTTTCGATTCGATTTTTTACAGATCGATTCATTTTGATATGGTTTGGTTGTTTAATTTTTGGTTTCACCATGATTCTATTGTTAAATTAATTACCTATATTGTCAAAGCAAACAATTTTAAAAGAATGTTCTTAAATGCACTCACAAAATTCGTCTTCTCATCCCCATCAAAAGTCAAAACTACGTCAATCTTAACCTAAAAAATAGCATAAAATCCTTTATTCTCGCCCCGATTGCTATCATTTAGATAAGTCACCGCTAAATAGACTTCTTTGTTTGTGAGTTTTTTTTTTGAATAATCTTAAATGCACCCACATAATTATTCTTTTCACCCCACCTAAAGTTTTAAATTTAATAGAAAATATCTAACATCTTAAGCCACACAAGCCTTAATTTATCTTCATATTTTTCAACTCTTAATCTTTCACCGCCGGTCAATTATTTATTGTTTCTCCATTGAGATATTGATCAAATGTTTATTGGTAAAGCATAAGAACAACATTAATTAATAAATGTATGTATATGTATATATGCAATTCACATATATGTTCAATTTATAAAATTCTAGAGAGAGAGAGAGGCCACAAATTCTATACATATATAAGTATATATATATATGAATTATACATATGCATTTATATAAATATATATAATTTTATGTATTCAATTTATATACATGTTCAATTTTATGAATTTCTCGAGAGAGAGAGAGGCAATATGGATTATCTCTTTGTAAACTAGAACCGAATCAATGTTTTCCTGTTTATTCACAGTTTATTTAATAAGATTATAAGGCGTTTTGGTCTTCTAATTTCCATTTTTTTTGTTTTACATCTTTTCTAACCAACAAATTATGTGGATTAGGAATTTTGTATTTTGTTATTGTGGTAGGTTGAATTGAAAGAAGTAGTATTCTAGAAATCACAATTCCATCCCGAGGTACAACCTCAACATGAACAAAGGAATTATATTCGTTGCTCTAAAAATAGAACATTGAATGCTTTAGGTCACATTTGCCTGTCCCTTAAATCATAACTTAAACCATTTTTGAGTTTTACATTTATTTGTATTTGCTTTTTAAAATTGAGTAATTTTAAGTAAATTAAATTGCAATTTAAGTGGATTATTAAAAACTCAATTTAATTTTAAAGGCAATTGGGCATAAGAGCTCATTCCAATAATAAATAATTGTAAAAGGCCCATTATAAATTAGTATTCTAAATTAAGGATACCACATGAAAAAGACATTATACTCCTTCATTTTTTAACTAGTAACACAATAACCATAAATATAAGATCTCACATCTCCAAAAATAGTTAACACCAATCCCGATCAAAACAATTCAAAATCTACAATGTTCGATCATCAGCACCAATTCTCTAAAACATACTAACTATTTATAAAGTGCTAGAACATATTTAGCACTATTTTTGTTCAAAGTAACCAATCACATGATGCTAAAACATATTGAGCACCATTTTTATCCAAAGTAACTAATTACATGGTGCTAAAACAGTTTTAACACCAATTGTCCAACATTAGAAATGTGTTAAAAATGTTTTAGTACCACAAGTGAAAATATATAATTAAACTAAAAGTGCTAAATAGTTTTAACACCCCACCCCATCCAATTCTACACATCAAAGTGCTAAAACAAATGTAGCATCAGTTTTTTCCAAAGTAACTAATCATATGGTATTAAAACATTTTTAGTACCAATTGTCCAACATTAGAATGGTGATAAAAATGTATTAGCACCACAGGTGAACATATATAACTAAATTGAATGTGCTAAAAAATTTTAGCACACCATCTAATTCTACACATCAAGGTGCTAAAACAAATTTAGCACCATTTTTATCTAAAGTAATTAATCACATAGTACTAAAACAGTTTTAGCACCAATTGTCCAATACTAGAATAATGCTAAAAAGGTTTTAACACCTTGTATTAACAATAGATTCACAAGTACACAAGCTCACAAAGGTCTCTTTAGTCACTCTTTTCTTAAGATTACAGTGGGTTTGGGGAGCCGAGCTAACACTAGTTTAGTCTCCCGTAACGAGGAGCCCGGAAGCTAACTGCCTAGCCCTGCCTTTACCACTCTGTGCTTACTGATGGGGTATATTCTTTTTCTCTTGTTCTTTTCAATTGGAAAAACCTCTTCTTTTTCTTGGTTGGTGGGAGAAGTAAATGTTTCTTGTATATATATGATTGGAGGAGACGTGAGGCCAGAGCCCCCAGAGTAGGTCTGGAGCCATGCTGCTATTAGTACTAACTCTGACCTTACTTCTCCATGATTTTCGGTGCATTAGATGCTGTTGGTGTGCATTTAATGAAGGTGAGGAGAGTTCTGCGCATTCTGCAGAGCAGATGACAATCGTCCATGCTTTTGTAGCCATTCTAGCAGAGTGGTTGGGCGGGAGGAGAGAGAGAGAGAGAGAGCGCTTCGAAGCTCTTCGAAAGAGCTCAAGAGCTCGGACCTCATAATTTGTCGTATGTAATTGACTCTTGAGCGGGTACCCAGCCCTCGAGGAGCTCCATTTTTCTTATAAAATCATAATAGGGCTCCTCCGAGCTCCTTGTATAAAAACATGCAAAGTAACTGACGTGGACGGCCACGTGTCAGCTCGAGGTCGGCGAGGTAAATTGAATCATTAATTTGCACCATAAGTACTAAAAAAGTTTTAACACAAAATGTGAATACATATAACTAAATTGAAGGTGCTAAACAGTTTTAGCACCCAATTCAATTCTACACATCAAAGTGCTAAAACATATTTATAATCATTTTTGTCCAAAGTAACTAATTACATGGTGCTAAAATAGTTTTGGCACTAATTGTTTAACACTAGAATGGTGCTAAAAAGATTTTAGCACCACATGTGAACACATATAACTAAACTAAATGTGCTAAACAGTTTTAGCATCCCATCCAATTTTACACATCAATGTGCTAAAACAGATTTAACACTATTTTTGTACAAAGTAACTAATCACATGGTGCTAAAATAGTTTTAGCACCAATTATCCAACACTAGAAAAGTGCTTAAAAGGTTTTAGCACCACATGTGAACACATATAACTAAACTGAATGTGCTAAATAGTTTTAACACCCCATCCAATTCTACATATCAGGGTGCTAAAACATATTTAGTACCAATTGTTTAACACTAGAATGGTGCCATATCTTTGATATAGGGTTCGTAAAAAAAGAGTTGTGATCAAGTTTTTGTTCAAATCCCGCCGGGCTGTCGAAATTAGTTGATTTTGATAGCAAAAAGACCTCTGATCGTCTTGATTTTTAGTGTAACTAATGCAACTTTGTATTTCGAACAACATATCCAAAAATCAGCCTAATCCAATGGTTCGATCAAAAGTTACATATCTTTGATTTAGGGTTCCTAAAAAAAACAATCTGCGATCAGATTTTTTTTTTCAAATCCTGTTAGGCTGTCGAAATTGGTAGATTTCGATGGCAAAAAGACCTCTGATCGTCTTGATTTTAAAAGACATAATATTAACTTTATTTTCTGAACAACATATCCAAAAATCAGCTCAATCTAACGGTTTGATCAAAAGTTATATCTGTTTTACCATTGCACTTGCAAAAAAAAAAGAAGAAAATGAGAACGGCACTCCTCTCGACGATAAGATCAGAGAGTCAGGTGGTGGTGGTGGAAAAGGTGAGATCGTTGATGAAGAGGTCGGAGAAAGATGTGGTGCAACTGTTTAGGGGCTGGGAGAGAGGGGGCACTGTTTAGGGTATTTTTGTCCATCAACATTTATCATTTTCCTGAAAATAAGTTAATATTATGAAAAGTGACTTTATTGTAAAACAAAATTATGAAATTAGTACTATTTTCCTTTACTAAATATGAGTTCGTCCTTAGAGTTGTAAAACATTACGGAGCGAGTTCCTATAACCTATTATCTTTTAATTTTAAGTAAAACTTAAAATTGCCCAATTCTAAAAATAGAGAATTCACTCAAACTGCTACACTTCTAAGAGATGCTATGTTTGCACTTTGATGTTGTTAACGACTAAAGACAATTTTAAATAATGCATGGAGATTTAGAACATATTTTTATTCTATTTCATCCGTCCCATTAATTAAAATTAGTTAATAAATGATAAATTCACAATCATTAATCGAAAAGTGAACTGATTTAAAAATAAGGCAATTTAACCTACCAAATAGGCAATTGGTAGTTTCTTCGTGGAACTTAGCCACTTGTTTCAAATTTTATTCAATCACCTATATATATATTACAAATTCTAATAATATCAATACCACCTTAAGCTTTATATATTCAATAATAACCTTCTACTTTTGTAGCTTGAAATTAACTTGCAACAAATTGAACTCTGATTTTATTCATCAATTCTCCTCAACACATGATGTACGTATCTATGTATATATATATCTAATAACTAATACTAATAATAGCAGCCTTAAACCAGGTTCTGCCAAGTGTCCCATTCTCAAGTAGTCATGTGTCAATTTCTCCTCCATTTTTTTTCCCTTTTCTCCCTATGAAATTTGAAAAAAAAAAACTGCCATATCTTTATATACCTGTTAGTTTCTATTTACACATTTAAAACCTTTTCCTCAACAGTTTCCTTCAGTTAACAGTTATTCTTTCAAAAACCTTAATCGTTCCTTTAGTTAAGTATGCTAATTAATTTCATTTGTTTTCTTCTCCCAATCAAAACTCACCCCTCTTCGTGAGTACACCAATTATCCCCCTTTTATTGCATACGGTTACATCTCCTCTTCTTAATCGTCATTTCTTCTCCCTTTTTCCTCTACATGAGAGAAGTACAAGTCATATATGCTTGGCGAATCTAATAATTTCAGTAGTTTTGAATAATAGACATTACCTATTTGACAAAATTTCAAAATGAAGATATAAATAGTTCATACCCACCAGTTATGTACTATCTTATTCAAACTTGATTTTCCCGGAGTTGCTTATTTATGTAATTTTAAAAACTTTAAAAACCACCCATACAAACCTACTCCATACATAATTAATTACTTTATATGTTAGACACCATCACAAGTATTTGTATAATACAAAGCGCTTGTATATCTTGCGAGGCTGTAATACTAGTATATTACAATAACTCCTTGTAATTCGTACATATATAATTCACAGTTTGAAGTAGTCCAGGGCGGAGTTTTGAACTGCTCCCTTGGTATTAAAACTGCCGTCAACAAATTGCATCACCTTAAAATCCTTATACAATGGGGGGTTTTCTTCTGATATCAACTCTTTGATTGGCCCGTAAATTTTCTCAGGTTTGCTAATAATGCCATTGAAGAAGCATGCCACTGAAATTCTTGGTCCAACTCGGTTGACCAGCACTCTGTGCTGCACACTCTTAAACTTGTCATTCGTCAATATCTGCAATTAAATTGTTACGAAGTCTTTAAAATCTTGAATTCAATAAAAGAAGCTTTATGATAGCATAAAATGTCGAAAATAAAAACTTTTGCTAAAAGATTAATCACTAGACGGACCTGGAGAAAGTCCCCAATATTGACAACGAAGGCTTCGGGAAGTGGAGGAACATCAACCCATTGATTTTGATGGTGAACTTGAAGGCCCCCAATTTGATCCTGAAGAAGAAAAGTGATGAAAGAAGGGTCGGTGTGGTTGGTGGCTCCGAGAACCAGGTCTGGTTGTGGGCACGCTGGATAGTAGTGACAGACGAAGGTGCACCCTTTGGCACATCCCAAGGCTTCAAGGTGCCCCGGTTCGAGCCCAAGTGCCTCTGATAATAACCCAAAGATAGTCTTCCCCAGTTTTCTAGCTTTCTCTATGAATTCTTGTGTTGTGTCCCTGTAAGTTTTGAGAGTTCAAATTTGCAAAAATCCTTCTTCAGTAGTGTATAAAAAATGAAAATTTTCTTTACCTCATAAAGCAAAATATAAAATCATCTATTTTGAAGAAAACCCTCTGTTTTTATTGATTGATCGATACACCAATGACATATCATCTAAATTCCGGTAATTATGCGGTAGAGATACTTTGAACCAAACAGTTCTGGACTAGTGAGAGGTGATAGTTTACAAATTTGAGTGAGTGAGTTAATTGTTATTTTTCGGACTTGGCTCTTTTCCATTACTTTTTTGTCCAATTGGTTCAATAGTTCGAAGATTAAATAGATGAATTTTTACGTAAAACTTTGTAAAGATGATCTCTATAATAAGTAGATCATCTCCACAAAATTTTATAAGAAGATTCAATCTAGAAATAAGTAAGATGATAATCTGTAATTTAAATGGTCGAAAATGAAGAAATTCATCAAATTTTTATTATGCCCACTTTCGGTTTGAATTTCTTGATGAAATCTTGTGAATATGATTTATTATCATAGAGATCATCTATATTAAGTTTCATTAAAAAAAATTTCCGTTTAGCCCTCGATTAAACCCCTTAAATGAAATTGGACCAAATGAATAATGGAGAGGAAGAAGTCCTTATTTTTCTACTATATAGTAAACTAATAGTCTTCCGTCCCTAAAATTCCTTTTTTATTAAAGAGTAAACTAGCAGTCCTCCCGCCCTCATTTCGGATCTATGTTTCACTCTCATATTTTTTTAAGAATGACTAATTTAATTAAAATTTAACAATGTGTAGAACGAAACTTTTATTTTATTGGTATGTTTATTATGCCATGTGCACTGTTAATTTACATTATTTCAAAAATGAACAGATAACTCTTAATTAAAGACCGTTGGAGTATCATCCATCCATTGTACTACCAAAACAAATAAACTAAAATACAAGGCAATAGATGCGACACAAGTGTTAGTTGGCCGGTTCAATTTTAATAATTGTAATTTTGAAAATAATTATACCAGCAGCATTATATAGGTTATATCTTAATTTTACTTTGTAAAAATACAACTCATATAATATATGCCGGTAAAAAAATTTGATAGGGTCATTTGGGTACTACTAATATTTTCTTTTTTAAAAAAAATAAATTAAGGGAGGTCTAAGTCTCTCCCTTAATCATACAAATAAAGAAAAATCTTCCCCTCCCACCCCATAAGTCGAACCCTTGATCTCAAGGTTATTGATATTGGGCTTTGAGTACTAAAGTTTTTGATAATTATGTTTTGGGTACCATTTTGCACTATTCCGTCAATCAACTAACGTTGACCATTAACTTAACACTTTTGTGACCAAACTATCTTTGTTTAAGATATAGGCATCATATATGTATCTATGTTAGCTAATTGATGGCGATTTACGCAAATCTGAGCCAATACAATTGTGTATGAGGGGCTAACATTGTGACGTGGGGGTTAGGAGAGAGCTAAGGTCGCCGTTTAACCAACCACACCGACGGCAAAGTTTGTTGGCCTTGGTGTCTCAGCCTTTTCTTTTTGCCCCTATGATGGCAACAATCGTCTCCATTTGCTGTCTCCGATGGCGTTGGTTCCTTTGTCTTGGTCCTCCACCTTTCGCATTGTCCTCCTTTTCTTCCTCCTTGGCGCCATTGCCGCTGCTTTCATCTCTCTCCCTATCGAAAAGATTCTGAAACATTTCTTGCAATGGGTTCAGCAAGATCTTGGACCTTGGGGACCCTTGGCGCTGGCTCTTGCATATATTCCTCTTACAATTCTTTCTGTACCAGCCTCGGTACATACGCTTGAAGGTGGTTATCTTTTCGGGTTGCCAGTGGGATTTGTTGTTGATTCCTTTAGCGCTACCACAGGGGCAACATTATATATATATATATATCGCCAAGGTATATATATAGATATATATCGCAGCAGTATATATATTTATTTAACATTTCTCACTTCAGTTCCACAAATGGCGTATGAAATTTTATCCTCACCTTCCTTCACTTCGTTTGGCGTAGATTGAATGGATTACCAAAATTAATTTTCAGATCCTCACCTTCCTTCACTTCATTTAGCTAGATTGAGGTGGGTTTGATCCTCACCCTTAGCTATTTCATATATTTTCCCTCTTTTTCTCTCTCCATCTCTCTCTTTGTTTTTGATCATATGAATGTGTGTTGAATATGTCTACAAAAAGTGAGGGCATTTACAGTAAGGGGCGGAGCCACGTGGGGCCATGGCCCCACCTGGACTTTTTGAAAAATTTTAGAGAGTACAGGGGTCTATGTGTGGGAAGTGAAAGTTGAGGGGCCATTGTGTAATTAGCTGACAAGTTTAAGGACAGGGGATGTAATATTTGTCAAGTAGGCAGTGCTGTATGCGCGGGGGCCTTGTGCGATTAGCAGTATAAGTTTATGGTTTAAATTTGTAATATATTAAGTTTCCACTTTCTTCCCTTTCCCATTTAGGCCGCCATTTTTCACTACTTTTTCTTTCTTTCTTTCTTTCTTTTTTTTTCTGAAATAAAGTTTTCATTTTTTTTAGATTATATATCAAAAGATATTTTATAATATATAATTAATTTTTGTATATCATTTCTAACTTTTCCGAAATATCGAAAAAGAATGGAGAAGTATTTTAGTAAAAATTTGGTCAGTAAACATAATTATTGAGTTTGATTTGGCTTAAAATTTTTTTGACCCCCCTGAAAATTATTCCTGGCTCTGCCGCTAATTACAGTATATCAGGTGATTAATTGGAGTGATTTAACAGTTAACTTGATGGAATAGTGTAAAATAAGGTGATTAATTGGAGTGATTTAACAGTTAACTTGATGGAATAGTGTAAAATAGTATCCAAAGTATAATTTAAAAAATAAATGATACTCACAAGTCCAATTTCAATAAATTAGTGATAACTAAAATTGAAATGAGCCAAGAAAAAAATTGTCTAACACAGTGCAAGTGAAGTACCTGCATATACCCGGAGGCAATTCGTTGGGATCAAAATCCTGAGAATTAGTTCGAAGAGAAATGGCCAAGGTATCTCTCCAAGGAGCAGATGGCGAGTAATAAAGGTCACTGCTCGTGCTAAAGACCACCTTCTTACTTGTTCGATCTCTCGAATAATACTTCTTTTTCACTTCACTCTCCTGCTCGTGAAATTCTCTCACCCCCTCAATCATTTTCTCATTCACAAGCAATGGAATCTCGTGATTCACGACTTGGAAAACTCCCCAATGCTCCGACGCATTCCGAATTTCTTCCACGATCTCCTTCCGCCGATGATCAGATCTCTCGATCCCATCCAGGTCTATTATCGGGAGTTGGGACGGAGGACTGCTTCTATTATTATTGTTTAGGTCCTCGGCGAGATCCTCGGGCGGCCGGACAAATATTCTGGGGATATTCACCACGCCGGCGTCAACGAGACCTTTGACGCCGGTTTTCGTCTCATCAAAATCCTTCAAATCTTTTTGAAGGACATCCATTTTTATTGTTTTAAGGTTATGAGATATATATATATATATATATATGGAAGACGATGGAGACGGAGATGAGCATGAGAATCATACGATTTGTGGCATCTTATCTAATTCGGTGGCTTTTAAAGGTCTTCTCACCTGAGAATACTTTCTTTTTTCACCCCATCAAGTTTAAGAAATTTTGTATTTCACCCTAATAGTAAAAAATAATATAGAGATCATAAAGTTTCATCACCAAAAATAAAAATATTAAATAATATTAAAATTTTCATTAATATAGGATATAATAAATAAAATTTACATCATTCTTAATAACATTTATTAAAAATTTCGTCTAAATAGTACCTTCAAGATACAAAATATTAATACAGTTTTAGCAATTATATGATATTTTATATAATCTTTTACTTTTCATTGCACTTAAATGGTTAGTATTCATATTTCAAATTTGTTTACAAATTTTATTTTTATCAAATAAATAAATATAAGTCTTAATTCACTACACCAATGGTATTAAAAGATCATTTTACTGTATGTAAATATATATATATATATATCATACAAATAAAAATTTTGAGTGAGGCTAAATATAAAAATTATGTAAAAGAGCAATTGGCTGAACAAAAAATCTCCTTAAAGAACAATTCAATAGTAAACACTTCAAAATAAAAAAAATCAATATAATTATCATTTGCAGCACATGGTAACCAAAATCACATAAAATTAAAAGTAACAATTTTAAGAATCTTGAACAAGTATAAATATAGCAGTAATGTTTAAAAGGGTATACATATACACAAGAACAAAATCTTAGAATTCTAAGACCATACAAGATCTGAATAATTAAAATTAAGTACACTACAAAAACAAGATCAAAAGAATAATCATTTCAAGTCAAAAATAAATCCAAAAAATCCTACGAGATATAAAAATCTGTTTGCAAGGGTTCCTTGCCTTGTAATTGGTTGGCTCTGGCTTCTCTTTGTTTTTTAGTTTTCTTTGTAAGATGTATGTTTCATAATTGTGCTGGTGTTTTATTGTAAAAAAATTGATGAAAAATAAAAAAACCTCGCGCAAAAAAAAAAACAAACAAAAGAATATTGATATTTTTAATAAAGCAAATTAATAAATTAATTTAATTCACCAAGCATACACATGACCGTCCACGTCAGTCACCTAGCCCGCTGTAATAATGGGAGCTCAAGAGCTCTATTTGTGTGCCACTTGGAGGTCAGAGCTCCAGAGGATATGGGTAATCAACATAAGGGTTATTTTTCGTATGGCAAACTGCAGAGCTCAAATAATATAACTTTTCCAACGAGCTCCGGAGTTCTCTGACCAACCACTATGTCAGAGAAAGTGCAGATGGCATGGGCGACTGCTACATACTCCACCAACACCGCAGGACCTCCCTTAACTCCATTAAATGCATACCAACTGCATTTAATGCACCAGAATCTATGGAGAAATAATATCAGAGTTGGTGATCATTTGGGATGGCCGCGGACCTGCTCTGAGAACTCTCTCACTCGTTTCCTCTCTGTTATATATATATATATATAAGAAGCATTTACTTCCCTTAATGATTAAGAAAAAAGAGACAACAACCAAGCAAGAAAGTAATTAAGCTTTATCGCAAATCTCACTATAAAACCATATTATTCAAGAGAGAAATAGAGCTCTAAAGCACACGATGGAGCTCTTAGTATATGGAATGTAGACTCTAAGTGGCTTAGAACTCCTCCAATTGTAATATTATAATGATAAGACAGCTAGAGGATTATTGTTCGCTTGTAATCTAAAATCACTCATTATAATACAAAACATCCCGAGCTTCTAACTCTATTCACAAGAGGAGAACTAACCCGCATTTTTATATAGGGCGAACCTCCTCTATACATCTTTATCTTATTATGTTTTGTTCGTTATTATCGTTCCAATTATTATCTCAATCAGTTGACTGTGTGGTCAGAAGTGGACCAGTTTTAATTTTCGCATCAATAATTTTTTTCTAAGATATAAATTGGGGTAAGAAGAAAAAATTTTACGATATTTTTTAGACTATATTTGACTTTTTTGAATCTTAGTGTGGTGAAAAGATTGATTTTTTAGGTCCATTTAAGAACACCCTTTTTAAATCATCTAATTCCTTTTGTGTTGGTTTTGGGATTTAGTATCCAATCCATCTAACACAATCTACCAATTCAAAATGTTGGATTTGATTGGTTTAATTGAAAATTAAAATAAGATTAAAAGACAATAAACATGAATCGAAAGAGACCTGATATGCACATTATGGTTAATTTACTACACCTGTTTTCTTGTCCAGAATTGTAAAATGCAATCCAAATAAAATTAGATAATATGCAATTGAAATAAAATGAATAATATAACTGCATACTACTAGTATGTTAGAGCATCTCTAATGGTTGTGTAAATTTTTTTGTGTATATCATATGTGTCAAACAATTTTTATACAAAACTTGAAGTCTAAAAAAAAATACTTCAATGAGACTTTGTAAACTTTTGTGTAAAATTGAAAAGAACCAATAATATATGAACAAATGTTAGATATTATTTTATGCAATTTTATTATATTTTTATTGAAATTATATATACATAATATTATAAGGGAAAAAATAATTTGGACCCACTTAATTTGCCTTTTCATCATACTCCATTTTTTAAAAACACATTAAAAAGCCCTATTCTTTTAACCGAACAAATCCATATTCCAACTCCTCAACACCCCCTGGCC
Source organism: Lonicera japonica (assembly GCA_021464415.1). NCBI lineage: Eukaryota > Viridiplantae > Streptophyta > Magnoliopsida > Dipsacales > Caprifoliaceae > Lonicera > Lonicera japonica. Next base: position 46,597,541 of record CM038468.1, on the reverse strand, counting down.
CCCACAAAAAAATAAAAATTAATTGACTTTGGCCCTTTTACAATGATTTTCGGAGAAATCATCAGGAAGGTAGCGGATGATGGTTGAAGAGTTAGCCGGAGAATTCATCGATGAATGAGGAGAACCATGGCCAGGGAGATCACCGAAAAAATAGAAGAGCGACAGCCATAGAGGTCGCTAGGGAAGGAGGAGATCGAGGGCCAGAGAAGGAGGAAGCAAGTGTCAGAGAGGTCATCAAAAAAAGAAAATAACAGATCCCGAGTTCAGGAAAATCAATGGAACCCATAGGCACTAAATATGTTTTGATTTTATGCTAATTTTGTAACTTACAATCCGATTTTTATGATACGTAGCAGATATATAATTATTTAAGTGTGTATGTATGTATGTATTCTGTCTTTTTATTTTGTATGTCTTTTTGCAACATCAAATTTAAAGAAATTATTTTTTCTCATTTGAATCAAATGTTAAATATTTTAAATTATTGAAGTATTAATTGAAAAAGAAGAAGATTTTTGTGAAGATGAGCATATATATTCCCATGGATTGCTCATGGTTACAAACTTCTGAGAGAATATGCATTTTAAGGAATTAAGGCTTTGTTTGGCTTTTAGAATTAATAGGGGTGAATTGAAAGGAAAACATGAATTTTAGTGGGGTGAATAGAAAGTAACTCACAATTGAGGTGATTAGAATAATTTGGCGGGTGTATACAAGATCTCCCTATTATAATCATAATGAATCTTGATTTATAGGTATTGATAAGTAAATTTTAAATGCATAAGTTCTATTAAAATTCATTTATTGTATTAAAAGTTTTAAGCTATAAGTTATTACATTTTAAATGTTTATAAAAAAATGAGAAGTGAGAAAGCTATTGTGGCATTGTAATTTAAATGTGTATTTTACAATTTCATTTTACACAAAACTTGTTGTTAAGAGATTGTTGTAGATGAATTTTTTTTACAAATTGTGTAAATTTTACACAAAACAAAATTATACACTACTATTGGAGATACTCTTACACCTATTCTTTTATCTTTGTCCAAAACTTTAAAGTCTAAAATAACACTAATTTCTTTGATATTGTGGCCACCAATAGAATAAAGACACGGGGCATAAAAAGATAAATAACTAAAAAAACATTTGGATTTGTTTTTAAAGTACACAAAACCGAAAACCATTCCAATTTTTCAATCTTCAAATATAGATTGGATTGGTCAATTACATCGATTTGGGTTGGAGTGCGCCCACCCCTAAGAGTTAGGGTAGTGAAAGTTTGACTAACCCTAAGCGAGCACAAAAATAGAAGAAATGTTAGCACAAATATATATATATATATATATATTATCAAACTTCTATTACAAAAGAGATGTTTAAAAAATAAACGAGTTACAAAATTCCTCTACAAGCCTTCATGTTCTGAAAATATTGAATGACATGTTCATTGTATATTTAATGGGACAATATTGCAATATAAGAAATCTCTTCATTTTTTTTAACTAAAGTTATTCACAATTTTATTCTCAAAATTTTGAGACCTTACTAAGCTAATCTCAAATTTTAAATATTTACACCAAAATTCCTATATTATTCTACCTATCAAAACAAAATAAAATCAAACCGAATCCAAGTGGGGGCGGGCCTAGGCCCACTAGTCGACATTCCCTATGCCCTTGGTTTTACCTAGGGTGATGTTATATGCACCCCTATTTTGTAGCTAAGACACCACATAATTAGAGTGTTGAAGGTGTTGTGGCTACGTAATTAGAGGACATTTGATTTGGTGGCAAGTTGCCGACTTGAAGGTTCATATTCGGTGACAGTTTACCGAGTTAATAATAAAAATTCTCTGATTTGATGACCAATTATTGCTTTTGTTTCCATTAGGTTTAGAATGATTTTGCAAATTTTTGTTCAACCTAAGGAATTTTTTGAGCTTTTCGGCAAGATTGGCCATCTCTTCTTTATTGAGATCAAGGTCCTCATCCTCATCATCAGAATTTTGAAAAATTTTAGCTTTGAATGCAATATTTGAATCCTTCTTTTGTGATGAGAATTTCAAAAGTTTGAAGAGAACCTAAAAGTTCATTTTCTTTCAAAAAATTAAGATTTTTACTCTCTTCAATAGCAATAATTTTGGGAACGAATCGGTCTGGCAAAGATCTTAGAATTTTCTTTACAACTTTATGTTCGAGAATTATTTCATTCAAGTTGTAAAGAGAATTAACTATATCTTTTAGCCTACTGTGGAACTCTGTGATGGTTTCGCTGTCTTTCATTTTAATTATTTCAAAATCAGAAGTTAAACGTTGTATTTTAGAATTTTTTACAGTGTTTGTGCCTTCATAAACCACCTCTAAGATTTCCCATGCTTCTTTTGAAGTCTCGCATGTGATAATCTTTTTAAATTCATCCTCCGTCACATGACTTTGGATGGCGTTTAGGCCTTTAGAGTTCCATTTTGCCGATTCTAATTCACTAGAACTCCACGTTTCAGAAGGTTTGAGATTAGTCGAAGGAACATTCTCAACCGTGGTAGTCATAGTGGGTGCTTTACAACAATTCATTACTGCAAGCCAGGCGCGTTCATCTTTGGATTTTAGAAAAACTCGCATCCTAGCTTTCCAGTATGGATAATTGGCTATTGAGAATAGGAGCGGAAGACATCTCATTTCTACCCATGAAGACCAGAAAAATCTAGGATAGGATCTCCCTAATAACTTAAAGGACTCCCTCTGATACCAATTGAAAAAAGAAGCTAGTAGGCTAGCGTGTGCGGAAACGAAAATTACCTAAATATGCTATTTTTTTGGTTACTTGAATAAAATTGATTGCGAAATAAAAATTGTAAAAGTAAACTCTAAATTTCTACCAATTTTAATTCTGAAAAGATTGTTTGATCTTATCTAGCATGCATAAATCATTCACACAACATGCAATCAAACAACACCAGAATTAACGAGGTATCCTTACTTACGTAGGACTAATCCTCAAAAACTTTACACTATAAAACACAAGAGTTTACAGACAAATTAATCGCAAATACAGACTTACAAACTTGAGTCACACAAGAATAGTTGTAGTCCCTACCTCCGGCGCATATAGTCCTTCTATTTGAATCACACGAATAGCCTCACAACGAATCACTCTTCACAGTATCACACTGTTCTCACAATTTGGGATTTCTTGTTCTTTTTGTGAAGAACTCAAAAGATTAGCATGTAAAATCAAATCCTATGTGGTGGAGGATTTTTCCTTTCCAAAGATATGAAATATGGAATTTTTCTTCAAAGGAAAAGCTTATTAAAATGATGTAGCATAGCCTTGTTTATATAGAAGATTCAAGGTTCAAACGCTATGCAACTTGCTTGAAAATATCTGAAAAGGGTGCCTTGATTCAATGTATTTTGTGCCTTGAAAATCGTGATGCAAGTTGTAAAGAAAGGCAAGTGGGCAAGTGGATGAAAAAGACAACTCAACAAAAGTTAAAAGCTTGTCTAAAAACATTGAACTTGATTTATTTTGAGTTTTTCAAGAAAGATCTACATGATTAAAAAGGAAGAAAAATCCAATTTGAATTTCTCCTTTGAATTTTCAAAGTTAACTTTTTGAAAAACTTTTCATGGATTTTACAAAAAAGATTTGATTTAAAAAGGAAGAGAAATCCAATTTGAATTTCTCCTTTGAATTTTCAAAGGAAGCTTTTAGAAAACCTTTTTAAGAACCAATGAAAATCCACCACATATGGATAAAAGATCTCACACATTTTCCAAGCTAATGCGAACATGATCTTGAGAGTGCGGCTTTTAGATTTTTGCGCTCCATCAAGTGTGAACATGAACAAAACATTTACAAAATAAAAATGTGATTTTGTCAAGAGAATAAAGCCAATAAAATTAACCTAACAATAAACATCGTTTCCTTCGATCTCAATCATTTCAAGTCAAAGGAAGAATATTCAATTATAGAGGAGAGGGGTTGTCCTAGTGGTAGGCAACCTCCACCCTTATCTTGAGGTCAAGGGTTCGACTCATGGGGTGGGCGGGGTTTTTTTCTTTATTTGTAGGATTAAGGGAGAGACTTAGACCTCCCTTAATTTTTGAAAAATAAAAAAAAAGAATATTCAATTATAGTATATGTTTGTTTTTTTTTTTTGCCATCATGAATCTGTAATTAAGTTATAATTTTAATTTACTTCTAGGTAAGAACTAAATTTTGTAGACGTGTTACAAATGTTTCAAATTATATTTACTGTTTAATTACTATTCCAAGAGTAATGTGAATTATTGTATAATCTCAATTCTAAAATCAAATGTGAATTATAGACTATAGTCTAATCTTATAGTCTAATTTCGAGTTTAAAAAGTTGATATAATTGACAGTAAATTATATATATTAGAAATATCATTTTATTATAAAATTTATGTTTAGTTTTTGATATATTATATGACGGTGGATAGAAGTAAAAATTTGGTGGATAATTTACAATTGAATAAAAAAGAATTATTATTTTAAAAAAATTATGCCAATATTGATTTTTGTAAGTTTATCCAACAACGTGGTTAAACTTAGTGGCCGAGCAATAGAGATTATCTTTGTAAAAACCAAAAAGTGGGATAGATCGACAAATTTTAAGGATAGAAATAAAATCACCCTTGTTAATTACTAATCAATTTAATTAGGTTGTTTAATTTGTTTTGATTGTTGAAATTTAGATTTTGAATTATTTGATTTTCTATATTTTAGTAATTGATTAAATTGTTAGAAGTTGTTTGATTATTTAGATTTGAATTTTGAATTTGATTTTATAGATATTAGTTTCTAGCAAGATGTTAGAAGTTTATATTAGTTTAATAATCAATTAGATGATAGTGACATTATAGGAATAACAATAATATAAATTAGTTTTGTAGTTATATTAATTTAATTTTAATTATTTATCCGTAAAAGTTTGTACTTTAAACAAAACTTTGGACCTTAAATTATTGGTATAAAAGTTGTGTCCTTAAATAGATAGAGAAAGGAATATTCATCCTTAAAACTAATTATCCCTATTTTTATTTATTTAATTAAAGTGGATGTACTTATTAATCTAGTGAATTTTTAATATTAAATTATTAATAAAATAATATTTATAAAATTAAATCAATAATATTTTTTGTCAGTCTATCCACATTCGTGAATTAATTTAGTAGGCAACATGGATTAAATTAATAACGCGGATTAACTGCAAGATATCGTGGATAGAAATAAAATCACCTCATCCATAAATGGAATAGTGGACAATAAAAATTGGGACGGAGAGAGTATATTATTTATAAATTAGTATTATATACAATAACCATAGGAGTTGAAATTGAAAGGGGAAATGAATACCTTAAGGAGAAGATATGGAAAGTTAAGCCAGATTTGAGAGATTGTTATGGTTAATGAAGGTTGAGGGTTTTGAAGAGGGTAAAATATGTATTCTACAATATGGTGTTTTAAGTTTTCAGGTTTAAGTGGCTAATTTGCCACTTAAAATTTTTTTAGCAAATTTTTAGTTTTAAATTTTTTTAGCAAACAAACAAAAATCTGAAACCTTTAAGAGTGGCTAATTTTCCTTTCTTTTTTGGAATTTGGTTTACGGTGGAATTAAGAGGAGCTATAAATGCATAATTTTTTTTGAGTGTTAAGAAGGTAGTTCAATTGGGCCATGGTTTGTACGAATTTCATGAAAAAAAAGGGGTTGAATTAGCATTTAAGGCAAGCAACGGCGACCGCGTAATTTTCCAAGCATGATGAAACGCCATTGTTTCATCTTGCTTTAAGTGTTTAGTGATGTTTCACTATCGAAACAGTTTGTCTTTAATCATCTGTAATTAATGGTCTAAATTTGTCTATTGCACTTGTAATGTGAAATTGGCCACCGTAGAAAAGTTGCTTCCGAGTTTAAGGCTCGTTTGTGAAATATTAGAAATATATTAAATAAAAATTAATTAAGTTGTCAAAAGTGATGTGATTTTATTAGATATTTTTATTTTTTTAAAAAGCCTTCTTTCAAAAAATATTCTTGCTTACCAACAATAAATTTGAATTAAATGGAATATAAAAAAAGTAATATGACATTTTACCATGATTTTAACTTTGGTATATGCTATATGAATTGAACGTCTGTTGACTATCAATAGTGAGCAAAAATAGTCACGGCTGAGTTCATAATATTGGGTTTGACTGATTGAAAATTCTTCAAGTTGAGTTAGAACATGTGCAAAATTAATGGTGGCCACTAATTAGCACCTTCTACTAGCGAAAATTAATTAAGATACGTAAAAACTAGCCTGGATATCTTGTAAAATGAACCTTGGAAAAGAAAAAAGAAGTAAAAGTCTATTTACAAATAAGTTTCACCAATGTGAAAAACTAAAATGCCATAGAAGAACTCTATTAACATGTAATTCTCTCCGTCAAAAAGTGGTTTTGATAGAAGTATTTTAATTTTGGTACTTTTTAGAAAATTAGTTTTTGTGCACGTGCGTTGCACGTGATTTTAGTGCTTAACAAAGGTAATTAATTAGGCCCATTAATGAATACGTACATATTAAGAATTGAATAATTGGTATGAAATAAAAATAATCACAAATAAACAAAAACATAGTCTCAAGTGTAAAATTTAATTAATAATTATAAGAAAATTAATAGAAAACCATAAAATCGGTCAACTATATAAAAATGTTATAGATACATTATAAAAATTGATCATGTATATTACAAATTTTTAGAATCGGTAAATAGTTAATTCTATTAAACGTATGTGGATTATTATGTATAGTATCACAAAATAATATAACACTCATATAAATAATAGATTGTATAACCTAATGATATATAAGTTAATATTTAGCAACTTTGCAATTTTAATACGATTTATTAAATATACATACTTTTGCAGTTTATTAAATATAAATATACATACTTTAACCAAATAAAGTTTAAATTTATTTAAAATACTAATACTGATATAAAAATATATGGAGTTGTACACTATTTGAAATACTAATACTAATCTAATTCTAACTTATTTAATTATTTTAACCAAATAAGTAGAGTTTAAATTTATTTGGAATACAAATAATATAATATAAAAAGATATGAAGTTATATTTTTTTAATGTAAATCTTAAAATCTTATATTTAAAATTAATGGTGTTTATGCCTCACAAAAAAAAAGGATACGGATTATTAAATATACATACTTTTGTGGTTTATTAAATATAAATATACATACTTTAACCAAATAAAGTAAAATTTAAATTTATTTAAAATAATAATGCTGATATAAAAATATATGGAGTTATACACTATTTTAAATACTAATACTAATATAATTCTAACTTATTTAATTAGCTTAATCAAATAAGTAGAGTTAAAATTAATTTGGAATACTAATACTATAATATATTGTGTTTAAACTAAAGGGTATATTTGTCTCTACAAAAAAGAGGAAAAACATTTAAATTATTCATACTTATATATATATATATATATAATAATAGATTATAGATATAGATATACAAATAGATAAATGAGTCTCAATTTGATAAGAAAGTGAGATTATAAGACGATGAAATATTTTTAAAAAAAAATCTTTATCTTTAAGATAAAATAAATGAGTTTTAATATGCAATATAAAATTGTCCAAATTTGAGAAAGAAATAGGTGTAAATCTAATTTTGTAGTAAAATATGATCCAAATTTAAAAAAAAAATAAGAAGCAAATATGCAAGCAATTAAATATGTAAATTTGAGTATAAATTTATTTTTGCATATATAAAAATTCTCACCGGAACTCTAGTGATCACTATCGCAGTGATGTCACCGAAGCTCTGGTGGACGGTGGGGGTGAAAGTTGTCAGTTAATCTTACACTAATAGTAATAAAGAAATAAAAAATTGTAAAAAGTGTAACAAGTGTAAAAAGTGTATAATTGATCATTCAAAAGAAGGGGTATATTCTTTAAATGAATAAATATTGAGAATTGTCCTTACGCCTTCGACCAAATTGTGAAGGAAGTTTTTTATCTAGTATGAAATAAGAAAGTGTCTCTAGGTTAAACATAAGTACGGAAAAAAAATTTAGAACATATTTTCTCATTAATAGATTAATGTAGCATCTTAAAGCATAACACGATCAAAAATTACTGAATATAAATAAACCCTTAAGAGCATCTCCGACAATGCTTTCTATTTTAGAGTGCATTTTCTCTAAAATAGATAGCATTTTTTGAAATGAAAGAAAAAAATTGTGATTTTTTTAAAGCAAAAATATAAAATAGAGAGCCAAGGAGACTCTCTAAATCTAGAGAGCCAAAGTTGGCTCTTTACTCAGCATCTCGATTTTAGCTATACTATTGGACCCTCATTTATTGGTATAAGTTAGCTATTATAAAGAGAATTAGTATAATAGAGAGCTTATTGAAGATGATCTAACGAGTAAGTATTGAGGGACGGGTCCATTAGATTCTTGTTTGCATATTATTTGTGCAAATTTGCCAACTCAAAAGGCACCCGATAAAAGTGCAAAAACAATTGTATGGTAAAGAGTGCATATATATCATTTTACTCAAAAAAAAAAGAGGACAATTTCTTTTTGGTTGACAACGGATAAGTAAAGGTTGGCACCCTATTCGTAAAGAAATATTAAGCTCTTATATAAGATAGTGGGTGACCGCCTTATCAAACCTATTTAAAGAATAAACTTGACGTGCCTGAAAAGAGATAAGGTATTTCATAACTGTAAAGACATTATTTAGATTTAGCATCATCAAGTGTCTTGGAAAGAGCTCGAAACAAACAAATGACTTGAATGAGTAAAACAACCTCCTTTACCATTAAACCATAATACTTGGTGGTCTAAATAAAAATTTTGGACTCAAAGTTTTGAGCCAAGATTTTAGCTAACATTTTGTTTTAATTTCATTTTTAGTTTTAAGTTCAAAAGGGGAATATATAAGGGGCGTTTGTTTTTACATGATTTCATAGGTTTTAAAATATATATGGTTAGTTTGAAATTTAATCTTGATCACTTAATTTAACTCTTAGTAATTTAGTGGCACATTTTTCTCTTAATAATTAACACATTTTTTAATGAGGTCAAATACCTCTTTTACAAACTTAACACTAATTTTGCAAATTTATGCATTTAGTTTACGATATACAATATGGAAGCTCAATGATGCAAAATTATATGTAAATATGGACTTTCCTTTTTGAGGGGGTAAATAATTGAACTTTTTGGTGAAATTTGGTGAAGAATATAAAGCTGATCTACGACTCAAAATCATTTCCACCGAATTTCATCAAAAAGTTGATATGTTTACAACTCCTAATGGACAATCATATTTCTTAGAAAGTGGACCGTTCACTTCAGGGTGAAATTGTTAGTATATATATTATATATAGATATAATGTTCTTTCTTCTAATGATTGAATGACTGGTTTGAATCAGATTATATTTATTAAACGACAAGTTTAAGAGCGTAGACCACAAAGTACTCGCTAACCGTGTTGGACCAAGAATTTCGATGTCATACTTTTTCATTGGTGCATGGTATATATATATATATGTGTGTGTGTGTGTGTGTGTGCCTATCAAAGAGTTGTTATCAAAAGAAAATCCCTCAATGTACAAATATTTCATGGTAAGTGATTGTTGTGAAATGTGGGAACAATAACTAGGTCATAATCCACAAATATACCCGAGAAATCCCTTTTAAGAATTTCCACGAACACTTGGTAGGTGAAAACCGACAAGCAATATGATCTTCAACTCAAACCAAGATGATTAACACAATAGTAAGCAAATATGGAAAAACGATAAAGAGTAATGATAACCATTGTAAATGAAAGAGATAAAACACACCAGAGATTTTATGGAACCCTTCAAGTCTTCCACTTGAAATGAGAGTACCTTTATTGATAAATCAAAAATTTACACCAATTCTCTTTCAATAATACTCACTTTAGATCAATGGAACAAACCTCCAATTGATCACATTTCAACCTTAGCTAAACCCTAGCTAAGAATAAGTCTATCTATTTCCACTCTTACAAATGCACTATTTTATAAATAGAAATAAACCTCTCTATTTATACCAAGTAAAAAATTAGACCTATTTACGTTTACCCGCCCAGGTGCAAAACATGTTTTAAAAATGCATAAAGAATTTTTTTTTCAAGTACTAAAAACCACGACAAGCCAAAATACTATATAGATATAAATATGAACATTTTACATACAAAAAAAAAACAAAAATATGAACGTTCTACATACAAAAAAAAAAACAAAATGATATTTTTTATAATAATCCTTTATGAGACTTCATGTTTTGAAAACGCTGAACGATAGCTTCATTGTCAAGTGTCTCGAATATATCCTTCTCAATATATGTGATCAGGCAATCATTTAACAAGTCATCTCCCAATCGGTTGCGTAATTGAGTCTTGATTAGTTTCACTGCAGAAAAGACTATTTTTACGGTTGCAATTGTAATAGGTAAGAGTAGAGCTAATTGCACGAGCATATATACTAATGGATATGCATGATATTTTTTCAATTGAACCATTTTCTTAACAAGCCCACCAACTCCTATAACTTCAGAAAATTGGTCATTGGAGCGCACGTCCAAAATGTAATTATCAAGTTGATATTCAAGTGCAATTAGCTATAACATTGAAAAGTCGGATGGATAAAACTCAGCAAACCGAAGCAATTTTACCTTATCATATTCAGAAAATTAATTGCTTGGATCAAAACAAGCCATACAAAGCAACAACTCCATATTCACCTCATTGAACCGATTGTTCAACTCTTGAAGCATCAAATAACTCACTGTATATAATAATTCTACACGATAATAGTGAAGATTTGTGTTGTCTTGAGGATTTCGACGTGATCTTCCTTGAACCATAAACACGTCTTCCATATTTGGGACGATAATCTTATGATTGATACAAAACAAAAATACTAAAGTAAGCAAAGACTCCCATCCATCATCTCTCATTCCTTGAAGTTGTTGCTTAGTTATTTTCATAAGAACTATATCATTTACAATGTCTTGATATTTTCTTTGTAGAGCTTGTGACAAATTATTTGTAATTCCTAGAATAATTTTCATCAAGTGTAGGATAAATGCAAATTCAAAACATTGTATGACGTCCAATAACCTATCTTCTTGACCTCTTTGTAGTGGAAGTTTCACATCTTCTCCAATAATCAAAAGCACATCCATTACTGAGGAGAATAAGCTCAACAAACTTATAAGTGTACCATAATGAGAACCCCAACGTGTGTCTCATGCCCTTTGTAATGCTCTTTCTTGATTTAAACTACTTCCAGTTAAAATCTCACCATCATAAATTCCTCGAATAACCTTTACATTTGTTAAAAGTGAAACTATCTCAAAGAATGTAGAAATCTTTGAGTGATTTTGTGCAACTGTTACAAGTGTCAATTGAAGCTGATAAGCAAAACAATAGAGATAAAAAGTTGATTGATTCTTCAACATAATCAAATTTTTAAGACCATTGAACTCTCCTCTCACGTTACTAGCTCCGTCGTAACCTTGGCCACGCAACCTTGATATACTTAATCCATGTTTGGATAAAAAAGCTTCAAGTGCTCCCTTAAGTGAAAGGCAGTAGTATCACTAACATGTACAATTCCGATAAAGCGCTCAACTATAAACCCTCTTTTGTTAATGAAACGTAAAGCAACTGTCATTTGCTTTTTAACTGGTATATCACGAGCCTCGTCAACTAAGACCAAAAATAAGCTATCACCAACTTCTCTAATGATTGCATTTGCAGTCTCCACAGCAATGGTATTAACGATATCACTTTGAATTCTAGGGGGTGTTAATTTGAGATTTTATGGAGCATTCTTTAATACAACTTCATTGACATCTTTAATGCAATCAATTGATGCAGTCAAACGAGTACGATAATCAACCCAGGCTTGGTCTGAATACTTGGACAAACAAACTTCAATATGTTATTGCTTCATTAGGTCTTCATAAGATATCATACATTTATTATGAAAACTATTATGGTCTCCAACATGTTTGTCAATATTTCTTTTCTTTCTCCAATTTTTGAACCCCTCACCGATAAATGAATTACCACCCCTGGGCTCCCAGATAAACGGGTTTAAAAATATAGCAATATAGGTAAAATGAAGCATATTTTAATATGATGTACTCTAAGCAACCTCCATAATCATTAAACCATGCAGAAATAAATCTACGCTTCTCGGTTCCATAATCTCTCCACAAAAATAGTGACTCTTAGGCTGACAAAGCCCTTTTTGCAAATATGCTCATCGAACAACTTCTCTGACTTTAGCATCATAACAAAATATATTTTCTCTCAAACCAAGATCTACAGGAAGCTCCAGATTGGAAGGAACAATTGGAAGAGTGGAACTTACATTTAGAGAAGAAAAACCTACATTTGTAGGAGAAAAAGGTACCATTGGAAGAGTAGGACTTATATTTTTAGGAGTAAAACCTACATTCTGAGAAGATCCACCTCACTTTACTAAAATACTTTTCCATTACTGAATTTGAATAAGATAAAATATAATAAACTACAATAAGATAATCTTGATTACGTATTTTACCTTAAAATGGTAAATATTTAATCAAAATGAAATGACTAGTGTGCAAATTGTATTATTAAAGTCCAAAAGTTGTAATTATAAATCATAATCACAAACATATCAATATAATAAAACTAATTTCATCCAAAAACAAAACTATTTAAAGAATTAAAAGAAAAATTTTACTAAAAAGTTAAGTTTGTTTTTCTTCCAAAAACTTCACAATAGTTAATCATTTTTTTCAGATTAGTTGCTTACATGAAAATTAAGATTAGTCTATCAAGTTCAAAATTAAGAGTTAAGCGTGTTTTTTTTCCCAAAAACTTCACAATAATTGATATTCTTACTTTTTCTAAATAATGTGAAAAATAAATAGTGACTCTTAATCTAGAAGATATAGATAAACACACAAGCCCCATCCACATAGTTGATAAATGATAACCAAGTGTATATTCATGTATATATATTCATGATACATAAAACTATTTAAAGAATTAAAGGCAAAGTTTTACTTAACACACAAGCCACATCTACATAGTTGATAAATAATAACCAAGTCTATATTCATGATACATAAAACTATCTATAAAATCAAAGGCAAATCTTTTATTACTTTCATAAAGAAGGAACAGTGGAAGAAAACGGAGCAAAACGGGGTAATGAACAAGCAAAAGAAATATATTTTGAGGAGGAGGAAGAGCTGCAGTTGCTTTTAGTGCGCTTTTTACTTTTTCAAATCCTTTAAATACCAAAACACACCTTGTAATATTAACCTTTATTACTTGTGGGCCCTCCGGCAACTTTCCAATTCATAAATACAATAACAAACCTTGTATTATTAACTTTAATTACAAACAGGTCCACCTTTTCCGTAAATATTTTTTTTTTCGGTAACTTTTTTTGAAAATCCCAGGAGGTACGATCGTACCACCTCGGGTCAATGTGTGCACGTCCCTGGGTTTCATTATCATTATAAAATAAGACTTTGTTTATCAATTGTGTTTTAAAATAAATGCTTTAACCGAGTGTAAACTTAACTTTGCACAAAATAGAGTTTTGTGCAAACTTAACTTTGCAATAAAAAAAATTAATGCAAATTTATTTTACATGATGTATTTATATTTTTTTTAACTAGTAAATTTTTATATTTCATTCATAAAACTTTAAAACAACGTCAAATTAACACACATACATAGTAATGTTTTAAAAAATAAGAAGGGGAAACTTAACTTTGTGTAATTCCAAAAAAATTATTATTTGTGTTTTATTACTAAATAGGTTTTGAATATCTAATTTGTTAAAATTATTCTAAAGCACTATCAAATAAACACTTACTTATAATAATATACTAAAAAAGCATGTAGCACAAACTTAATTTTGCATGATTTCATAAAAAACACAATTTAAAAATTATTGTAAAGTTAACATTGTTCTCATTTTGGAGTTTAGTTAAATATAGACCATTAATTTACAAAAAAATATATTATTTTCTGGTTCTTTTCCAGAAATCTTTTTCAAATAAGCCCTATTTTTCAATATCATGTAATTTATTTTGTATGAATTTCAACATATCTAATTTCCATAATTAATTATGGGAGTATCAAATAACCACACTGATTAAAAATTAAAACTATTAAAGAGATACAGCTTCACCAGGCTATCAAATTAGGTATGCAATAAGTAGTAAAATCAAATTACATGACTTAATAAAGCTTTAGAAACAAGGTTACACAAGTGAAGCACCATATAACTAAGCAATCGTAATTGAAGAAAGGTGGATTGCAAAATGTTAGGATATCAATTATCTTATCATCAAATATTAATTTACAATCATTTATTATATTTTCCTTATTTATCTTTCTTTATATTATCTCACATGTAATTAACTTTATATATAGGGCATCTTGTATTTTTCATTCAATTAATTCAATAATATAATTCTCTCATCGCCATTCTAATCTTAATACGGTATGAGAAAGTTAAAATCCCCTAACCTAAGGTCCTAATTACTGTTTTTGTTATTGCAAGCGGGTGATTCACTAGCCAGATTGCTCTCGCCACCTCATATAACTCTTCGTTCTAAGCACACTTTCTCGCTGCCTCAGCTAACTGTAATTGTAAAAATTCATCTCAAATCAACACCTAAACCATCAACCAAACACCACCCGCTACCGATTTCAATCACTAAACCATCACCATTGTACCTTTACTATTGACCATCGATGGCATCTAGTATACCAAACAAAAAAAAAATCTGGTCGGCTCACCCCGTACGTCAACATGCCAATCACTACCTAAGTTCTCAATATTACTATTAGTAGGCCTGACTTGCCATCAAGTGGCCTATTTCAGAACTTCCCCATGTAATCACTTACCATGAAATCTCCGTACATTGAGGGATTTTCTTCTGAGAACAACTCTTTGATAGGCACATATATATTTGCAGGCACAGTAACATGCACCGGTGAAAAAGCATAACATCGAAATTCATGGTCCAACACGGTTGGCAAGTACTCCGTGGTATGCGCACATAGACTTGCGTTTGATAAATATAATCTAATTCAAACCAATCATTCAATAACATATTAACTTTTTTATGAAATTCAATGGAAATGATTTTTGAGTTGTAGATCATCTCTAGATTTTCCACCAAATTTCACCAAAAAGTTTAATTATTTACCCTCTTAAAAGGGAAAACCCGTAAATTGCTTATAAGTAGCGCACCTTTCTCAGAGCCACCCTATATTTACATATAATTTTGTATCATTGAACATCTATATCGCATATGGTAAACTAAATGCATAAATTTGCAAAATCAGTGTTAAGTTTGTAAAAGAGGTATTTGACCTCATTAAAAAAGAAGTGTTAATTATTAAGAGAAAAATGTGCCACTTATTTATTAAGCATCAAATTAAGTGATCAATACTGAATTTCAAACAAACCATATATATTTTAAAACCTCTAAAATCATGTCAAAACAAACATCCCCTTCTATATGTATTCCCTTTTTGAACGTAAAACTAAAAATGAAATTGAAACAAATGTCAGCAAAACACTTGGCACAAAACTTTTGAGTCCGAAAATTTTATTTAGACCACCAAGTATTATGATTAAGTGGTAAAGGAGGTTGTTCTGCTCATTCAAGTCATTCGATTGTTTTGAGCTCTCTCGAAGACACTTTTTTTTTTAAGCTCAAGTCCCCGGAAAACCAAGGCATTAAAGCGTTATTTTATTAAAATAAAAAGGGAAAGTGAGTATAAAAAGCCCAGATTCAAGAGCGCACAACGAAGTGAAACATTAGCCCATCAAAACTATGCAAACCAGAAAGAGACCTCTAGCAAAAGGAAAATAAAAAATAAATAGAGGACAACTAGTGGAATCGAAATCTATAACTAGGAAGAAAGGACATGTCCCTCCCTATTAAAGTAATCATCTGTGGAGGAGCCGAATCCCACCACAAAGGAGTCTCTTATGCCAACCCTATAGAAGCAATAGAATATGCTACAATGTTGCATTCTCTATAAATATGAGAGAAATAAACTTGCATGCTGGAAATAAGTTGTTTGCATTTATCCAATCTTGTGGCAACACGCTAAGGGGGCGATAAAAGAAGGAATGCAAGCATTGAAGAACCGCATTCGAATCAAGCTCAATCTAGAGCTTGCACCAACCACGTTGATGAGTAAATTTAATACCCTAAATAAGAACCAAAAATTCCGCAAGAAAGGTCATACCAATCCTAACAGAAAGATAATATGAGCCAATAACAACCCCCATGTGGTCTTTCAAAACTCCCCCGGCTGTAGCTCTACTAGGGTCACCTTGAACCATGCCATCCGTATTTAACTTCACCCACCCAAGCTGAAGAGGAAACCAATGAACCGAGATATACAATAGGGCTCAAAGAGGCTTACCCTGCACACTAAGACCTCGAAGAATATAAAGGTCTGATGCAATATGACCAATATGAACCTTGGCAATGACTTAGACCCTACGGAGCCATCATATCATGGAAGTTAGGTAATAATGAAAGATGAACTAGCACTCTTGGAAGATTCGCATAATGCGAGCCTGCCAAATGAAATATAAACAATGTCTAAATCTAAACACTTAATGATGCTAAGTATAAACAATGTCCTTACAACTATAAAAGACCTTATCTTAAATTAGAGCTTAATATTTCTTTATGAATAGGGTGCCATTTAACCTAAAGGCACTTTCTTATTTCATATTAGATAGAAATTTTTCTTCATAATTTGTTTAAGACATAAGGACAATTCTTAATATTTGTTCATTTAAAGGATATCCCGCATTTTAAATGATCAATTATACACTTTTTACAATCTTTTTATTTCTTTATCACTATTAGTAGTTGTTAAGTCTTACCAACCACTATTAGTAATTTCTTGTATATATGCTCCTTATTCTTTCTTAAATTTGGATCATATTTTACCACAAAATTAGATTTACACCTAGTTCTTTCTTAATTTTGGACCATGGTTTTGAAGATTTGGCTCTATATAGGAATCATATTCCTATTATGTTCTATATTGTCCAATTCTTAATTGGCTTTGTATTGTCCAAATCCTAGTTGGATTTGTATTATCCAATTTCTAGTAGGTTTTGGCTTTGTGCAATCCTAAACCCATAGGATTTATACTCTATAAATAGATCATTTGTCATAGGTTTTATTCATAAGTTGTGTTATATTATTTACTAGCTATATTATAGAGTATATTTGAGAGATGATATTGAGAGCTCTAATTGGCGGCTAGGGTTTGTTTTGTGCGTTGTACTCAGAATTGGTTTCATCAATAATAGCTATCACCCGGTGGATTAGTGGCAGTTTTGCCGACACCACCTAATTTCTTGCGTGCTTGGTTAGTTATTTTTTTTTTAATATCTTGTTTTTCGTATTGCTTGAATATTAGTGGTGCTTGTTTCTTTAATTATTGTACGCATAATTGTCCGGTCGGTCCTACGCTTGTGCTAAGGCTTGTTCTAGCGGTATCTTAGCACAACAATTTGGTATCAGAGAAAGGTTTATTCCTTGGAATAATTATGTGCTTGTTAGAGATGTCTACTTTTGGTACATTGAAAGGGGGTGCCAAGGCGGCAGATACACCACCTTTGAAGGGGGCGTCTGCTCCTAAGGTGACCGCTGCGGTCAAATTCGATATAGAGAGATTTGACGAAAAAAAGACTAATTTTGCGATGTAGCAGTGTTAGATGTCCGACATCCTTGTCCAACAAGGTTTGCACAGAGCATTGTTGGGGAATAAAGCTAAGCCCGATGAGTGGTCCGACGCCGATTGGGCTGAGTACGATAGGTAAGAATATAGTACAATTCGTTTGCACCTTGCTCCAAATGTGATGTACTATGTGATGCGTGAAACATCTGCCTCGGTAATTTGGAAGAAACTCGAGGATCAATATATGACGAATAGTATCGAGAATCGTTTTTACTTGAAAAAGAATCTATTCGGTATAAATTTTTGAGGGGTACATCCATGAACGATCATCTCGACGGGTTCAACAAGATAATCTAAGATTTACAGGGGTTAAACGTCGAGATTGATGATGAGGACAAGGCAATTTTACTTCTTAATTTGCTCCCGAAATTCTATAATCATCTAACCACCACACTTATTCATGGGAAGGAAAAGATGACCTATGATTTGGTATCATCGACCGTCTTGGCCAATGAAAAACACTTGAAGAAGAGAGGAGAATCGAACTCAGATGCGTTATTTACTAGGGGGAGAAGCGATGAGAAGAAGCGGGGAAACCAGGGAAACTAGCGGTCAAAATCTCGAGGATCGACTTACAAGAGTAAGATAATTTATCACAAGTGCAAGAAACCTGGACATGTACGTTAGGAGTGTCCAAATAGAACTAATGGCGGGGGGAAAGAATAAAGGTGCGGTGGAGAACGCGAAAGCGGTAACGGCACCAAAAAATAAGGATTTCGAGAGTATGTTGGTTGTGACTCCACGGGTTAGCTCTTCGAGCAAATGAATCTTAGATAGCGGGTGCTCGTATCCCATGTGCCCAAATCTAAAATTGTTCCATGCCTTCACCGAGGTTAACGGGGGCAAAGTTTTGATGGGTAACGACCATGCGTGTAAAACGATGAGGATTGGTACGATCCGGCTAAAGATGCACGACGGGGTGATACGTACTCTTAGTGATGTCCGGTATGTTCTTGATCTGAAGAAGAATTTGATATCTTTAGGGGCTCTTGATTCCAATGGGTATCGTGTAATACTTGAGGATGGAAACTTTAAAGTTCTCTCTGGGGTTATGGTTGTGATGCAAGGAAAGAATGAGGATAATCTTTATTTTCTTCAAGGATGTACAGTGACTGGGTTTGCTTCGGTTATGACTGAAGAGACTGACACAACGAGGTTATGACATATGCAATTGGGTCATACTGGGAGAAGGCTATGACGGTGTTGAGTAAGCAAAGGCTACTTGAAGGTGCGAATAGTTACAAACTGGAGTTTTGTGAACACTGTGTGGTTGGGAAACAGACTCGGGTAAAGTTTGAGACAGCGGTACATTGTAAGAAAGGAGCACTTGATTATGTGCACACGGACGTCTGAGGCCGACAAAGACTCAATCCTTGGGTGAAAATTATTACTTTGTGACTTTTGTTGATGATTACTCAAGGAGAACTTGGGTCTATCTCATGAACCATAAGGACCAGGTTTTTGATGTATTCTTAAAGTGGAAGGTAATGGT
Organism: Lonicera japonica; assembly: GCA_021464415.1. Taxonomy (NCBI): domain Eukaryota; kingdom Viridiplantae; phylum Streptophyta; class Magnoliopsida; order Dipsacales; family Caprifoliaceae; genus Lonicera; species Lonicera japonica. The sequence continues at coordinate 46,578,159 of CM038468.1, read as the reverse complement.
TGATAACTAAATTGGTAGAAAAGTTATAGTGCTTAGGTCAGATAACGGCGGCGAGTACATTTCTGATCCTTTTAAGGATTTCTGCCAAAGGGAAGGTATCGTTTGCCACTTCACGATTAAGGGTACACCTCAACAGAACGGGATAACAGAGAGGATGAATCATACGCTCCTTGAAAAAATGCAGGTATATGCTTTCCAATGCCAATTTGGATAAGCAATTTTGGGTCGAAGCCCTATTCTACGCTACATTCTTGGTTAATCGTTTGCCATGCTCGGGAGTGAAATACAAAACACCTATGGAGGTGTGCATCGGATCTCATCCTAGTTATAATAACAATCACATTTTTGGTTATCCGGCTTTTTATTATGTTCGTGATGAGAAAATTGACCTTGAGGCTCGTAAGGCAATATTCTTAAGCTCTTGAGATGGGGTTAAAGGTTATAAATTATGGTGTCTTCAAAATAAGAAAATTGTGAATTAGTAGGGATGTGACGTTTAACGAGGTGTTTATGCTCAAGAGACATCGTCGATAAACAGTGGTTCTCCAATTCTGGTTGAAAAGGAGAACAAGGTGAGCGAGATAATGGTAGAAATAGAAGTGACTACTCTAGTTAATACTCGGGTTACAAATTCGGTGGAGGAGTCCAACGAAGAAAAGACGACTCTCAGTGAGGATTCAAAGATTTTGGCAGTAGAATCGGGTCAACAACAAACACTACCATCTTTGGCTAGTGGAAGGGAGCCTAGGGCTCGATGTGCACCGGTTCCATATGGGTATGAAGACATGGTAGCATACGCATTAGTAGGTTATGGGAATGAGACGACTTCGTATCGGGAAGCTATGGATTCTAGCGATAATGCGAAATGAAAAGCGGCTATGAAAGATGAGATGGAATCTATCCAAAAAAACCGAACTTGGGAACTATGCAATTTTTCGAAAGAGAATAAACCTATCGGGTGCAAGTGGGTTTTCACTAAGAAAAACGGAGCTCTAGGGTCCGGTGTTCGTTTTAAGGCAAGGTTGGTAGCCAAGGGTTATGTGCAAAATGAAGGGGTGGATTATAATGAAGTGTTCTATCTGGTTGTAAAGCACACCTTTATCCGAGTATTGTTGGCTATGGTGGTGCAATTTGATCTCGAATTTAAACAACTCGATGTCAAAATTGCGTTCTTGCATGGGGACCTAGAGGAAGAGATTTATATCTCTCAACCGGAGGGATTTAAAGTTATTGGCAAGAAAAATAGTGTGTGCAAACTTCGAAAATCGTTGTACGGATTGAAGTAGTCCCCGCGTCAATGGTACAAGAGATTTGATACGTTCATGATCGCGTAAAAGTTTACTCCGAGCGAATTTGATCATTATGTTTATTTCAAAAGGCTCGAATCTAGCAATTTCATCTATTTACTCTTATACGTTGACGTTATGCTCATTGCTTCTCAGAGCTTGGTAGACATCAACGTATTGAAAGCTCAGTTAAGCAAGGAGTTTGAGATGAAAGATTTGGGTGGAATGCGAAATTTTTTGGGAATGGAGATCGTACGAGATAGGAAGAACGGACGATTGTGTCTTACACAAAGACAATACTTAAGAAAGTGGTTGCTCAATTCGAAATGGAAAGCTCAAAGTCGGTGAGTGTCCCGTTAGCACCGCACTTCAAACTATCAGCAACGATGGCTCCTAGCTCCGAAGAAGAGGTGGAGTACATGGCCCAAGTTCCTTATGCAAGTGCGGTTGGGAGTTTGATGTATGCCATGGTATGCACTCGACTGGACATTGCTCAAGCCGTGAGCATTGTTAGTAGTTATATGGCGAACCCTAAAAAACCGCATTGGCAAGCCGTTAAATGGGTTCTACGATATCTAAGGGGTACGATGGACAATGGGTTGGTATTTGAAAAATCTGGAATGCCAACTATTGAGGGTTTTGTGAATTCGGATTACGCCAGCGACATAGACAAGAGAAGATCGACTATGAGTTATGTGTTTACATTGGGTAGTGGTTCGTTGAGTTGGAGGTCGATGATTCAAAGTGTGGTAGCGTTGTCTACCACGGAGGCGAAATATATTGCTGTAACGGAGGCGGTTAAAGAGGCCGTATGGCTTCGTGGTTTAGTTAGTGATCTTGGTTTGAAGCCAGAAAAAGTGGTGGTTTACTGTGATAGTCAGAATGCAATTCACTTGGCGAAGAATTAAGTTCATCATGGAAGAACCAAACATATTGATGTTCAATATCACTTCATCCAGGAAATTATTAAAAACGGTGTAATAAATCTAGTTAAGATAGGCACCAAAGATAATCCGGCAGATATGTTGACAAAGGTTGTCCCGTTGGCCAAGTTTGAGCATTGCTCGACGTTGGTCAATGTCCTTCGGTGTTGATGCCCCTCGGGGGGGTGGTGGTCCTAAGGGATCGGCAGGGGTGATAGGGTCTTATTCGATGAACTGATTATGGTGTAGTGCGTTGGGGTCTTATGGAACATCGCCAAGGTGGATAATTGAAGATTTGGCTCTGTATAGGAATCATATTCCTATTAGGTTCTATATTGTCCAATTCTTAATTGGCTTTGTATTGTCTAAATCCTAGTTGGATTTGTATTATACAATTTCTAATATATTTTGGCTTTGTGCAATCCTAGACCCATATGATTTATACTCTATAAATAGATTATTTGTCATAGGTTTTATTCATGAGTTATGTTATATTATTTACTAGCTATATTAGATAGTATCTTTGAGAGATAATAATGAGAGCTCTAATTGGCGGCTAGGGTTTGTTTTGTGCGTTGTACTCAGAATTGGTCTTATAAAAAATAGTTATCACCCGGTAGATTAGTGGCGGTTTTGCCGACACCACCTAATTGCTTGCGTGCTTGGTTAGTTGTTTTCTTATTTAATCTATTGTTTTTCGTATTGCTTGAATATTAGTAGTGCTTGTTTCATTAATTATTGTACGCATAATTGTCCGGTCTGTCCTACGCTTGTGCTAAGGCTTATTCTAGTGGTATCTTAGAACAACAGGTTTACTACAAATTGAGACCCATTTATTCTTTCTTAAAGATAAAGTTTTTTTAATATTTCATCGTCGTATAATCTCACTTTCTTATCAAATTGAGATTCATTTATTTTCTAAAAAGTATCAAAGTTAAATACTTATATCAAAACCACTTTTTGACGGAGAGAATTACATGTTAATAGAGATCTTCTATGCCATTTTACTTTTTCACATGGTGAAACTTATTTGTAAACAAACTTTTACTTCTTTTTTTCTTTTCTAAGGTTTATCTTACAAGATGTTTAGACTAGGTTTTTACTTATCTCGATTAATTTTCGTTAGTATAAGATGTTAATCACTGGCCACCAATAATTTTGCACTTACATGTTCTAACTTAACTTAAAAAAATTTCAGCCAGTCAAGCCTAGTATTACGAACTCAGCCGTGACTATTTTTGGTCACTATTAGTAGTCAAAAGACTTTCAATTCATATAGCATATACCAAAGTTAAAATCATGGTAAAACGTCATACTCCCTCTCCGTCCCAATTTAATTGTCCACTATTCTATTTTCGGATGTCCCAAAATAATTGTCCACTTTCTATATTTAGCAGGTCATTAATTACAACACTTTTTATTATTTCCAATATTACCCTTTAAGTTCCCACCACTTTTTTTTATTTTGGTTCCTGCCACCTTTTTTTATTAGAAGAAAAGTAAAGGGCTTTTTTGGAAATAAGTATTTTTTCTTGGAGTAATTATTCTGTCTCATTAATTTTTAGTTTTTCAAAGTGTGACAATTAAATTGGGACAGAGGGAGTATTACTTTTTTTTATCTTCCATTTAATTCAAATTTATTGTTGGTAAGCAAGAATATTTTTTTAAAAAAGGATTTTTTAAAAAATAAAAATTAAAAACATCTAATAAAATCACATCACTTTTAACAGCTTAATTAATTTTTATTTAATTTCTAATATTTCACAAACGAGCCTTAAATTCGGAAATGGCTCTTCTACGGTGGCCAATTTCACATTACAAGTGCAGTGGACAAATTCAGACCATTTATTACAGATGATTAAAGGCGAACGACTTCGATAGTGACATGTTGCTAAACACTTTAAGCAAGATGAATCGACGGTGTTTATTATGCCTTGAAAATTAACGCAACCATGGCGCAATTTGATGCGCTAAGAAATTAGTATATTTTAGTCCATTAATATATACTTTGGAGAGCATATATTATTACGTTTGTTGTGTTTTAGGAGCTTTTCAGGTGTTTGGAATTAAATCGAAAAGTTTTCGAATTAAGAAAACATTGGTTGCGCGCAACGCTTGTGTTCAAGAAAATTCTGACACTAATCCGTACGAAATTTGAAGAAAAAAACTCTAGATACAAAAGTTTTAGATCTTTAAGTTAGTTACGCGTAGACGAAAACCTTGTATCAATCAAAATTCGGAGCGCAAAATTATGGCCAAAATACGATCAGGACGTCAAATAAATTAACTCTGGCAGAATGTATTAATTTAATGAAGAGGGAAAATTTTATAATTCATGGGCCAAGCCCAGCTGGCAAACATTGTGGAAAAAATATAAAAAAACATAGTGGACTTTTGCTCAATTTTCTACCGCAGCATCTGGGGCCTTACCAATTTTTTTGTGACTTGTTTGTTTGAATAAAAGCCACACAACAGCAGCCACAACAACTATCACCATCAAGTGGGCGATGCCCACTCACATAGAAGCCTACAAAGGAAGGCAAGGCTAATTTCTCACACAATTATATAAAGATGCATACAGTAGCCGCAGGAAGGAGGAGAATTGGAAAGCCGCAAGTTTTATTTGTTTCTTCTTCTTCCTTGGTTTTTGAGAAAAACAGGCTTTCAATTATTATTTTTTCTCTTCTTTTTCGATAAGTGCGCATAACGAATAGAGAGTTTTTTTTATTTAATTTTGCTTCCTTCTTTTGCCGAGAACGGATAGTTTGGAGCAGTCAATTATTGCAATTAATTCGGATAGATTTATTCTTCAATTTATGTGCACAAATTTAAGTAAGTATTTAATTTATTTTTTTATGTAATATTTAATTATATTTTGTATTTTAATTACAAGCATGCTATGTTAGGTTATTTTCTAAGTTTAAAGATGAGTATATTTGATTGATTATTTTGCACGTATTAATGCCAATTGAGTCTACCAATTTAGGGATTTCATGTTAAAAATAATTCTTCCTATTTAATGTTTATTTTAATTGAAAAAAATAAAGTTGGATTATTTTTTTTTTTTCTTAGAATCACCTAATGATTTGTTGAGAGTGAATATAGATTTTGTTTTGACGGATATAGTGAATATTTAAATTTTATACACGCAACGACATGTTAATTTTACCAGTGCAGTGAATGTAGAAAAGCCAATTCCCTAATTTCCTATTCGGTAGAATAATACTATAAAAAAACGTTCCACATATGACTTATAATTAAACCACAACACTTTCTATAAACCTTTTCCTTGTAGAACTTATTACAAAAACTCTATAAATAAACGATTTCTTTTTCCATATAGAATTCTTTTAGCACACCGTATATTGGGACCCATGTTAATGGGTTTATTTATTGGTATGTGACGTAAATTCTTGAGGATGAGGATGGGCCTATTCAATTGATTGCTTGCTTTGATTTGAAGGATGAGAAATTTAGATACTTGGAATTGCCTCACGACTTAATGGATGAAGAAATTAAAAAGATGAATTGCCTGATGAGATACAAAGTTTACACACATTCATTACTTCAACGAGGGACATACGTCTCATTGATGATATGGGACGCCTTGCCCTAATCCAGGGCTCCTTTGAACTCCATGAAGTGTGCCTCTAGACTCTAAAAGAAGATAATGTTTGGAGCGAGAAAACGGTAATATGCTACCCTACTTACATGTTTCCCAAGTCCGTATTTTTTATGAATAACGGCGACATCCTCATGAAGTGCAAGGGTGTATGGAATGAAATTGAGAAAAAGGAAAACTATTTGGCCTTGTACAATAAGGAAAAAGAATCATTATATGATGATTTTAGTTTTGATGCTTATAGTTGGGCTTTTGCTGCGGTATATATTGAGACTCTTATTTCTCCTTATATTGGTGTTGGCTTAATTATCAAGATTTGAGAACGAGCAAATTCCAGCACTTTAAAAAGTTTATTATTTATAGTTATTTGTTATTTTTCTTTAGAGAGAGTAATTATAGCTAGTTAATTTTGTTTTTGTTTTTCCCTTTCATTATCTTTTAATTTGTATAAACGTTTATACGCCTGCTCTTATATTAGATTTATCTATTTGCTTCAATTTATGCTTCAGTTTACACTTAGTATATCTTAAGGTCTTCTATGTAAATTAAATATTTATAACTTTTTAAATTATGTTTCTATTTCTATGCATGCAAAAAAAATATTAATAAATTAGAATCAAAAGAAAGGTCACTAATTGTCTGCAATGATTATAATATTTAAGCGAATGGATTAATTTTATATACACAACGAAACATCATATCAACTCGAAAACATTCAGTCAATTGTAAATATACACACCATGCACTCTCTATCTATTTTTGGTCACTATTGGTAATCAAAAGACTTTCAATTCATATAGCATATACCAAAGTTAAAATCATGGTAAAATTTCATGTTACTTTTTTTATTTTCCGTTTAATTTAAATTTATTGTTGGTAAGCAAGAATATTTTTTGAAATAAGGCTTTTTAAAAAAATAATAAAAATTACAAACATCTAATAAAATCACATCACTTTTAACAACTTAATTAATTTCTAATATTTCACAAACAAGCCTTAAAGTCAAAAGCAGCTCTTCTACAGTGGCCAATTTCACATTACAAGTGCAGTGGACAAATTCAGACCATTAATTACAAATGATTAACGGCGAACGGTTTCGATAGTGACACGGCACTAAATACTTAAAGCAAGATAAAACTACAGTGTTTTATTATGCCTGGAAAATTAACGCAACCATGCTGCAATTTGATGTGTTAAAAAATTGGTACATTGTAGTCCATTAATACATACTTTGGAAAGCATATATTATTACATTCGTTGTGTTTTTGAAGCTTTTCAGGTGTTTGGAATTAAATCTAGTAGTTTTCGAATGAAGAAAAAATTGGCTGCGCGCAACGCCTGTGTTCAAAAAAATTCTGGCACTAATCCATACGGAATTTGAAGAAAAAAACTCCAGATACAAAAGTTCTAGATCTTTGAGTTAGTTGCGCATGAGTGAAAACTTTGCATCAATCGGAATTCAAAGCGCAAAGTTATGGCCAAATAAATTAACTCCAGCATAATGTATTAATTTAATGAAGAGGGAAAATTTTATAACTCGTGGGCCTAGCCCAGCTGGCAAACATTATAGAAAAAATAAAAAGAATAAACATGGTAGACTTGTGCTCAATTCTCTACCATAGCATCTTGGGCCTTACCAATTTTTTTTTTGACTTATTTGTTTGAATTAAAGCCACACAACAGCAGCCACTACAGCTATCACCATCAAGTGGGCGAAGCCCACTCACATAGAAGCCCACGAAGGAAGGCAAGGCTAATTTCTCACAATTATATAAAGATGCGTACAGTAGCCGTAGGAAGGATGAGAATTGAAGAGCCGCAAGTTTTATTTTTTCTCTTCTTCTTCCTGGATTATGGAGAAAAACAACCTTTCAATTATTATTTTTTCTCTTCTTTTACGATAAGTGTGCATAACGAATAGAGAGTTTTTTTTATTTAATTTTGCTTCCTTCTTTTGCCGAGAACGGATATTTTGGAGCAATTAATTCGGATAGATTTGAATCTTCAATTTATTTGCACAAATTTAAGTAAGCATTTAATTTATTTATTTATGTATTATTTAATTATATTTGTATTTTAATTACAAGCATGCTATGTTATTTTATTTTCTAGGTTTAAGGATGAGTATATTTGATTGATTATTTTGCACGTATTAATGCCAATTGAGTCTACCAATCTAGGGCTTTCAAGTTAAAAATAATTCTTCCTATTGAATGTTTACTTTAATTGATAAAAACAAAGTTGGATTATTATTATTTTTTGTTGGAATCACCTTACGATTTGTTGAGAGTGAATATAGATTTTGTTTTGACGGAAATAGTGAATATTTAAATTTTATACACACAACGACATGTTAATTTTACCAGTGCAGTGAATGTAGCAAAGCCAATTCCCAAATTTCCTATCCAGTAGAATAATGCTATAAAAAAACGTTCCATATATGACTTATAATTAAACCACAACACTTTCTATAAACCTTTTCCTTGTCGAACTTATTACTAAAACTCTATAAAAAAAACGATTTCCCCTTCCATATAGAATTGATAGCTAATAGATTCTATAAATATATTATTTCTTACTAGGAAAGCTGGACGAACAAACGAGAGAAACAGAAATCAAGCCGAGGAAGCCGTATAGGAGCAAGAATGGGAAGAAGAAACCGAGCAGCACCCAAAGCAACAGTAGTGGCAGCAAGTAAAAAAGAACCAATAATATCGGCAACTCCTTTCTTTCCTCAAGAAATCATTGAAGCAATCTTTTTAAAGTTGCCTGCCAAATTACTGGTCCGTTTCAGCACCGTATGCAAGCTTTGGCATTCTTTAATTTTCGATCCCAATTTCGTTCCAATCATCACCACAACCATATTCTTCGATCCAAGTCTATCACTAATTTAATTTTCCTTGACTACGACTTCAATGCCAAGCGTCGTCAATTTCCACTACCAGCTCCTAAAGGTATTAACGTTATTAGGTCTAACAATGGCTTATTATGTGTAGCTTTAAGGGAATCCCCCATTGTGATGTGGAATCTATTGTCAGAGAATTGCAACACTCTACCCGACTCATACTTCATTAAAGGAGCTGACAATAACGTATTGGGTTTTGGTTATGATTCCTCCATTGACGATTAAAAAATTGTAAAGGTATTTACTCCATATATGAGGCTGCAGAATAAAGTCGAAATCTACTCGCTTAGAACAAATACGTGGAAAAAGGTAGAGTTGAAGAATATGCATACTATTGTATCTTTTAGCACACCGTATATTGGGACCCATGTTAATGGGTTTATTTATTGGTATGTGACGCAAATTCTTGAGGATGAGGATGGGCCTATTCAATTGATTGCTTGCTTTGATTTGAAGGATGAGAAATTTAGATACTTAGAATTGCCTCACGACTTAATGGATGAAGAAATTAAAAAAGATGAATTGCCTGATGAGATACAAAGTTTACACACATTCATTACTCCAACAAGGGACATACGTCTCATTGATGAGATGGGACGCTTTGCCCTAATCCAGGGCTCCTCTGAACTCCATAAAGCGTGCCTCTGGACTCTAAAAGAAGATAATGTTTGGAGCGAGAAAACGGTAATATGGTACCCTACTTACATGTTTCCCAAGTCCGTATTTTTTATGAATAACGGCGACATCCTCATGAAGTGCAAGGGTGTATGGAATGAAATTGAGAGAAAGGAAAACTATTTGGCCTTGTACAATAAGGAAAAAGAATCATTAGATGATGATTTTAGTTTTGATGCTTATAGTTGGGCTTTTGCTGCGGTATATATTGAGACTCTTATTTCTCCTTATATTGGTGTTGGCTTAATTATCAAGATTTGAGAACGAGCAAATTCCAGCACTTTAAAAAGTTTATTATTTATAGTTATTTGATATTTTTCTTTAGAGAGAGTAAGTTATAGCTAGTTAATTTTGTTTTTGTTTTTCCCTTTCATTATCTTTTAATTTGTATAAACGTTTATATGTTTGCTCTTATATTAGATTTATCTATTTGCTTCAATTTATGCTTCAGTTTACGTTTAGTACATCTTAAAGTCTTCTATGTAAATTAAATATTTATAACTTTTTAAATTATGTTCCTATTTCTATGCGTGCACAAAAAAAATATTAATAAATTAGAATCAAAAGAAAGGTCACTAATTGTCTGCAATGATTGTAATATTTAAGCAAATGGATTAATTTTATATACACAACGAAACATCATATCAACTCGAAAACATTCAGTCAATTATAAATATACACACCATGCACTCTCTATCTATTCGCCTACTATTTACACTTTGATCTAAACATTAAATTAAAAGAAAGCCAAGACATTGCTTAACTCATTTATTATAGGCCTTAAACTCATGATTATCACAGTGAGCGGTTAAGGTTTACATAATATAATATGGAAGCTATGGTTTATATAACGTAATATGATCCAAGCTACCGAGCAGGACTTGAACACGCGTTACCCATTATGCATTTGATCCTTTTGCACATTAACTGAAAGTATGTTTCTATACTAAATCCTCAAACAACCAATGATGCGCCAAGAAATTGGTATAATTTATTATGTTAATTTATAATTTAAAGAGCATATATTATTATTTATATTTCTATTTTTAATGTTTTTCAAGTGTTAGAAAGAATTTGAAAAGATTGTAAAAAATAGAGAAATTAGATATTGTGAAAACACCTAAAAGTGCTCAATACTTCTGAATACATAACGTTTTACTCGGAGTTTCAAATACTGCGATTCTTGAGCCTAAATTGAAGAGAATTTCGAGAGTTACAACTTTTCAGTTCATCACTTTTCCAAATTCATCCATCTCGGGATCCGAAATCGCGATGCAAAATACTACAGTTAATAAAGACGAAAATTGAAATTATAATATGGGCCCAAATCAATTGAGCTAACACTCATTCTAGCCCAATTAATGATCTATAGGCCAACTACTCATTAGTCAAGTCCAAGCCCATTTTGCCACAAATAAAGAGCTGCCAAGAAAAATTACTACATTGGACATTTAAGCAAACCAAACAATTATAAAAAGGGAGATTTTGCAACAAATCGAGGCAGCCAGCAGCACGAGGCAGCCGAGCAACAGCCGTGCAAAGAGCCTTTGGCTGCCGAGCACTCTCTCTCGTCTCTTTCCTTTGATTTTCTTTTATTTTATTTTTACTTTGAAGCTTTAAAGATCAAAGACTTAATTTTATTTTTTATTAATACCAAGCAAGTTTTATTTTAATCTTATTTGTTATTTAGTTTTTATTATGCTAGTGTAAATTTGTGCTAAGGTTATGATGATTATATTTAATTGATTCGCTTGCACGTATTCATACCAATTGACTCTACCAATTTAATATTTTAATGTTAAATACAATTCTTCCTATTGGATGCCTATTTTAATTGACAAAAAATAAAGTTGGATTCTCGCTATTTTTTGTTGGATTCGTCTTATGATTTGTTAAAAGTGGATATAGAGTGTGTTTTGACGGATATAGTGAATATTTTGATTTTATACATAAGTTTAGCTGTGGAAGAATTATAATTGAATTTTATTAATTACTTGAACTTGAATGATTTTATTTTTCGCATCTAATAGAGTCGAGAGAACAAATTAGTGCGAGATAAAAGTAAAGTTTACGCGCATGAATACTTAGGAAGATGATATTAAATATATGACTCCAAAACCCTAGTCAATTAATTCATTAATTTTATTATCTTGCTTAATATTGTTTAGTTTAGTTCTATTATTTTAATTTACTTGCTTCACTTTATTTTATTTAATTTTCTTTATTTTATTTGCTTGATTTGCATCAATTATTCTTGGAGATTAGGGATTAGTAAAAGATTAACAAGACAAAATTTAAAACATACTGTTTGTGTTTCTGTGGGATCTATCTCGCTTGTACGCTATATTATAAATTGATTCGTGCGCTTGCGAGTATTAAAATTTATCACAACTACCAATAATATATATTTTTGTGCAGCTCTAGTTTTACAATAAATTTGCAAGCAACTAATGATACATATTTTAGTGCAAATTTGTTTTGCACTAAATCCGCAAAACAACAAAAGATCACCGGAACTCCAGCGGGCAATGGTAGCAAAGATAGTTGGTTAGACTTAACGACCACCACCAATAGTAATAAAGAAATAAAAGATTGTAGTTAATGTATAATTAATCATTCAAGAAAATAGGTGCATCTTTTTAGTGGACAAAAATTAAAATTATCATTGTGATTAAAACAAATTGTGGCGGAAGTCATCCATGTACTATAGAACAAGAAAATACCCTTGGTTTGAATATAATTATAGCAGAGGCACTATAAATTAGTGTACTAAAATAAAAAATAAAAAATTGTTTCTAATTTCTAAAATTGGAGTTGTTCTAATGACATATTTACCTACATACTTTTTGAAAATCATCTTTTCTCTTTCTCAACTTACAAAGAAAGAAGATAGAAAGCAATATTCTTTTCTCCCTTAAACTTCCAAACCTAGTTTCATTGGGGTATTCATGGATCAATATACATTGATGTCATGCCATTTGCGCCATTTTTTGAGTCAAATCCGGAGTCCCTATATAATAATTGGTGAGGAACTGTACCGAGCCACATGATCAAACAAGGTTAAAATAGAGAACATCACAGGTTTGTGAGACCACAAAATACAAATGTCTCCTCCAACTTTCCTTATTTAGCAAGGCAAATGTATAATACACTCAAATTTAGTTATTACGAAATACATAGTTCCCCCAGTATACTCCCCTTGGTAGTTGATACCTTCTCAATTCTCATAGCTTGAATAGATCAATACCAGGCTTGTCAAGTGGCCTTGCAAAGAACTTTGCCATGTAATCACCTACTGTGAATTCTTTGTATACCGGTGGACTTTCTTCGGATAACAAGTCTTTAATTGGTCCGTAGATATTTGGGGGCACAGAAACGCCAGTGAAAAAACATGCCACCGAAATTCTTGGTCCAACCTGGTTGGCCAGCACTCTGTGTTCGACACTTTTAAACTTGTTGTTTGATATAATCTGAGTCAAACCATTCATTAACTGATTAGAAGAAAATTCTATATATATATCACAAATATACAATATAATACGAACAAGTCTCCCTCCAAAATTTTTGCTGACTCGGGAAAAGTCTCATCAAAATATAACTCTCTTAAGTCTTAACTACTCTCTTTCTTTCCTCGAAACTCGCACCTCTTTCTTTGAATCTCCCAATATGTTTCAATATACACATACTTAAGCAAATCATATAAATAGATATATGTGACTCTAATCTTTTGCACAAGCATCGAATAATTTGATAAGTATTTTATAAAAGCTGATGGTAGGACGTGATGCGAACTTGACTGCATGTAGGCACATGGATACTAGGCAGGGAGCACATTCGAACAAATTGCAATCGTTCCAATAATACGGGCATCATATATACATTGTGCTTAGATTGCAAATAATTAATTTTCATGCATGAGAAGCTGAACAATGAGATTAATGATTTGGTGAGATGTTATATAACTTTTTTGGCTTTCCATTCAATTCTCTAGGTGGTGTGTAAGAAAATTTTCTCAATGAAAAACGAGGAAAACACAAAGCACCTCTCACCAAATCATCCATTTCTTTTTTCAACTTCTCATAAAACATTAGGGTGCATTGGATAAAAAAAAAGTTTGAAAATGATTGAAAATACTACTAAGTTGGAGGAGTTGGAAAATGAGACTAGTGATGTGAAAAGTTGTTGTGTTACTTTTTCGGTTTTTCCAAGGCATTCATTTCTTTGAGTGGTTCCATGAAAATTGCAAAAAAGATGGAGAACATCTCACCAACTTAGTCATTTCTTTTTCCAACTTCTCATAAAAACTAGTACTGTTTTCAATTGTTTTCCAACTATTTTTTGTTTTTTTTTCAAACCACCCTAGCTAATTGTTTTTCCTAAATATTTTCCAATTTTGCAATCGATCAAACCGTAACGTATACATATATAATGGGACTATGCAAGTAGAGTATTAGTTGAAACAAACCTGGAGAAGATCACCAACATTGACTACCAAACCTCCTTCGATGGGTTCAACATCAGCCCATTGGTTTTCAAGAAGGACTTGGAGGCCACCAATATGGTCTTGGAGAAGAATGGTGAGGAAGGCAGGGTCAGAGTGCTTGCTAGATCCCAGAGTTACCTCCGGCTCTGGGCAAGCCGGATAGTAATGGCACACAAAAGTGCGGCCTCTGGCACATTCCAAAGCGTTAAGGTGGTCCGGTTTGAGCCCAAGAGCTTCTGATAGTAGCTCAAACAGAGTTTCTACCAATTCTGTAACATGCTTCATATATTCCATTACTGCTTCTCTGAAAATTAAGCAAATAAATACAATGAATGTCTTTATTTTATGTGGCACTCTCAAGAAAGAAACCTCTTCCCACACCAAGAATTCTAGTTAGTCCAACAATTAGCTAAGGAAATTCAAATGTTTTTGAGGGCATCAAAGTTCAGTTTTCAAATGTCAATGTAATATACGAGAAGCCATATATTTTTATTATTTGGGTATTCGGGTAGTTCAATATTTGCTTTTCTTTGACCACATAAGAATTCAGAGAGAAGATGCTTATAAATCAGTCAATAAGATTGGACACTTGAGTATGGATCAAAATCCCAAATCAACCGACTCCATGTTTTGGATGAGGAGTTATTTTGACAGGCGATTAACCACAGGACTAATACCATTAATGGTTAAATCTTCATTATGCTATCAAAAAAGTTACTTATTAATAGTAAAATTAAAGTCAATGGCATTAAACTTATGAAACAACAATAAGCAAATCAGAATTGATCCACAGATGTACAACAAAGCATGTACCTGCAAACTGTGGGCACTTCATCAGGGTCGACATGACCAGAAGCCAACATAGAAATGGTCAAAGTGTCCCTCCAATTCGCAGCTCGAGACTGATACAGATCAATGTTACTGTCAAATCTAACTTTTTTCATCCGATCACGCGTGTAAAACTCTTTTTTTAGCGCTAGATCTTGTTCGTGAAAATTACGTATCCCAACAATCATATCATTCAACAAACTAACAGGTACCCCATGATTCACCACTTGGAAGAATCCCCACTTCTCTGACGCATGTCTGATTTCATTAACAATCTCCTTACGGTGATCACCACTTTTGATGCCAGTCAGATCTATGGCCGGAACTTTTAAGTGGGACCGGCTGCAATTCGACTCCTCAGCAAGCTCATCAGGTGGTCGGATAAATATTCTTGGGACTCCCACTGCCCCCGCATCAACTAGTCCTTTAACACCGGCTTTTGATTCATCAAAAGCCTTTAGTGCTCCTAATCGGTCGAAATCCACAGCTTGGTTGTTGGAGATATCCATTCTTTCTGATGAAAGTGCATCAATTGCAGTCCTCTGAAATTATTAATACTATTTTTGTAGTTTGACTAGTAATTTTATACAAATATAAACTGAGTCCATAGATCACAATAATTTAATAACAAGGTGAGAATCTCAAATTGTACTCTTTCACCATCTTTTTGTATTATACTATTATTATCTATATCCTTTCAACTCATATCATATGGTCATAGTTGACTGTTTCTTCCAAACAAGAAAAGGTCATGAAGGTGCACTAGATCAAATTCAAAGACAGATGAATACTATTTGTCTATAGTTTAATTAGCAGATTAGAAATGTAAATACTATAGCTATTGCTATAGTTAGATCAATAGGATATCACAAAATGAAAATCCCAAAGCTATTCTGTGTAGATTAGTCAATAGGTAGTCGCAAAAGATAAAGTAAGTCATAAATCAATATATTTTAAGGTTAAAAACTATTTTTGAAATCAGATGGGATTACAATACTTAAATAGGAAATTGAGAATCTTGAGGAGGTGCATTTCAAACTGTCCTCTTATCATATTAAAAGCCTTCCACAGTTTTCTCAAACCTTCCCGTAGAATTATAATTAAACCAAACCATTTCTATAAACCGTTTCCTTTTCCTTGTAGAATTTATTACTAAAACTCTGTAAATAAACTATTTCCTTTTCCATATAGAATTGATAGCTAATAGATTCTATAAATATACTATTTCTTACTAGGAAAGCCAGACGAACAAACAAGAGAAACAGAAATCAAGCCGAGAAAGCCGTATAGGAGCAAGAATGGGAAGAAGAAACCGAGCAGCACCCAAAGCAGCAGCAGTAGCAGCAAGTAAAAAAGAACCAATAACCATGGCAACTCCTTTCGTTCCTCAAGAAATCATTGAAGCAATCCTTTTAAAGTTGCCTGCCAAATCACTGGTCCGTTTCAGCACTGTATGCAAGCTTTGGCATTCTTTAATTTCCGATCCCAATTTTGTTACACTGCACCTTAATCAATCCAATCATCACCACAGCCTTATTCTTCGATCCAAGTCTAGCGCTAATTTAATTTTCCTTGACTACAACTTCAACGCCAAGCGTCGTCAGTTTCCGCTACCAGCTCCTAAAGGTATTAAGGTCATTGGGTCTATCAATGGCTTGTTATGTGTAGCTTTAGGGGAATCCCCCATTGTGATGTGGAATCCGTTGTCAGAGAATTGCAACACTTTACCCAACTCAAACTTCATTAAAGGAGCTACCAATAACGTATTGGGTTTTGGTTATGATTCCTCTATTGACGATTACAAAATCGTAAAAGTATTTACTCCATATATGAGGCTGCAGAATAAAGTCGAAATCTACTCGCTTAAAACAAATACATGGAAAAAGGTAGAATTGAAGAATATGCATACTATTGTATCTTTTAGCACACCGTATATTGGGACCCATGTTAATGGGTCTATTTATTGTTATGTGACGCAAATTCTTGAGGATGAGGATGGGCATGTTCCATTGATTGCTTGCTTTGATTTGAAGGACGAGAAGTTTAGATACTTAGAATTGCCTCACGACTTGATGGATGAAGAAATTAAAAAAGATGAATTGTCTGATGAGATACAAAGTTTACACACATTCATTACTCCAACGAGGGACATACATCTCATTGATGAGATGGGACGCCTTGCCCTGATCCAGGGCTCCTCTGAACTCCATGAAGCGTGCCTCTGGACTCTGAAAGAAGATAATGTTTGGAGCGAGAAGACGGTAATATGCCACCCTACTTACAACCCAAGCCCATATTTTTTATGGATAACAGCGACATCCTCATGAAGTGCAAGGGTGTATGGAATGAAATTGAGAGAAAGAAAAACTATTTGGCCTTGTACAATAAGGAAAAAGAATCATTCTCTGATGATTTTAGTTTTGATGCTTATAGTTGGGCTTTTGCTGCGGTATATATTGAGACTCTTGTTTCTCCTTATAATGGTGCTGGCTTAATAGGCAAGATTTGAGAACGAGCAAATTCCAGCACTTTGAGAAGTTTATTATTGATAGTTATTTGATATTTTTCTTTAGAGAGAGTAAGTTATAGCTAGTTAATTTTGTTTTTGTTTTTCCCTTTCATTATCTTTTAATTTGTATAAACGTTTATATGTCTGCTCTTATATTAGATTTATCTATTTGCTTCAATTTATGCTTCAGTTTACGTTTAGTACATCTTAAGGTCTTCTATGTAAATTAAATATTTATTACTTTTTAAATTATGTTTCTATTTCTATGCGTGCACAAAAAAATATATTAATAAATTAGAATCAAAAGAAAGATCACTAATTGTCTGCAATGATTATAATATTTAAGCGAATAGATTAATTTTATATACACAACAAAACATAACATCAGATCAACTCGAAAACAATCAAAGAGTCAATTGTAAATATACACACCATGCACTCTCTATCTATTCGCCTACTATTTACACTTTGATCTAAACATTAAATTAAAAGGAAGCCAAGACATTGCTTAACTTATTTATTGTAGGCCTTAAACTCATGACTATCACAGTGAGCGATTAAGGTTTACATAATGTAGTATGGAAGCTACGGTTTATATAACGTAATATGATCCAAGATACCGAGCAGGACTTGAACATGTGTAACCCATTCTGCATTTGATCCTTTTGCTAATTACTAGCTTTCAAATACCTCGGAAAGGTCGAGCCCAAACTTGTCATCAAGTGGCCTCTTTGGCTCTTTTGGTACTTCGCCATATAATCACCTACCGGGAAATCTTTGTATGCCAGTGGACTTTCTTCCTATAACAAATCTTTTATTGGGCCATAAATTTTTGCAGGCACAGTGACACCAGTGAAAAATAGTGACACCAGTGAAAAATAATGCCACTGAAATTCTTGGTCCAACCCGGTTGGCCAAAACCCTGTGATTGACACTTTTAAACTTCTCGTTCGGTATAATCTAAAGTCAAACCATCCGTTCAATGATCAGACGAACATAATATAATTGATCATAAAAAAATTGCTGGGAGTTACAATTTCGAGCTTTAAAGAGGGCTCTAAGGCGGCAAAATACTAGATATGAATGCGGCAATTTTGAATGCCTTGTGTATGTATAAGGGACAGTTACCCTACTTGAGTATTGGTATTGCCATTTATTAATAAAATTTTGCTAAAGAAAAAATTGATCATAAATAGAATTCCATTAGTTAAAACAAACCTGAAGATGATCCCCAATATTGACTACCAAAGCACCAGCAGTGGATGGTGCATCGACCCATTGGTTTCCGTGGCGGACTTGGAGACCACCGATATGGTCTTGTAACAGAATGGTGAGGAAGTTAGTATCTGTGTGGCTGCTAATACCCATAGTTAACTCCGGCTCTGGTCACGCTGGATAATAATGGCCGGCAAGGCTCCGGCCTCAAGCACACTCCAAGGCTTTAAGGGGTCCGATTTAAGCCCGAGAGCTTTTGATAATAACTCAAACAGAGTATCTCCCAACTTCATAACATTCTTTATCTATTCAATTGTTGCGTCCCTTCCGATTAAGGAAATAAAACCCTCAACTAATTTATTGTTGGTACTTTGAATAATGAGGTAAAACATATATATATATATATAAATCAACAGTTGTTCAGTTAGTAGCAAAATCAAATTCAATGATAAAAAAAAATCAGCATTATAAGTTATAACTAATCAGAACAGAATAATCGAAACATGACAAAGAACAAACCTGCAAGCCACTGGGAGTTCATCCGGCTCGAGATGATAAGAAACCCATAAATTAATATTCAATGTGTCTCTCCAATTAGCTGCTCGTGATTGACAAAGATCATAATTGCTATTGAATTTCACCCTTATTGTTCGATCACGCGCGTGAAACTCTTTTTTTACCTCAACATCTTCTTCGTGAAATTTACGTATCCCATCAATCATATCATTCAACAAACTTAAAGGAACCGCATGATTCACCACTAGGAAGAATCCCCACTTCTCTGATGCACGTCGGACTTCATTGACAATCTCCTTATGGCGATCACCACAATCGGTGCAAGTCAGGTCTATGGACGGAACTTTTACGTCGTTCCGGCTGATTTTCGACTCCTTAGCAAGCTCATTAGGTGGTCGGACAAATATTCTTCGGATCTGCACCACCCCTGCATCAATTAGTCCTCTGACACTGGCTTTTCCGCTTTTGATTCATCGAAAATCTTCAGTTCTCCGATGTTCTCCTAATCGATCAAAATCCGCATCTGTTTCAGCTGGAAACTTTTGGATGCTGGAGATATCCATTATATGTGATGAAAGTGTGTTTGTTGAAGTACACTGAAATATCAATGGCGTAGATGTATCAAACTATCAATGAAGGTAAACGTATAATTAATAGCATTATCACAAATTCACAATATTTTAACGTTCAAATGGATCCTAAAATCATGGGATCCACTTGGCTAGTCAACTACCGAGCCAATATTGATTTATGTTAAAAATGAGGTAAAATGTCTGCAATATTTTTGTAAAAATTTAACAAATAATAATTTTTTTAAAATAAGGGCCTTAATATCAGTATCATTATAAAATAAGAGATTATTTATCAATTGTGTTTTAAAATAAGGGATTTGACCGAAATGCAAATTTAACTTTGAAATAAAAAAAAATAATGTAAATTTATTTTGCATGATGTATTTATATTTTTTGACGAGTATATTCTTATGTTTCATTTATAAAACTTTAAAACAACGTCAAATTAATAGACATACATAGTAAAAAGAGTGCAAACTTAACTTTGCGTAACTCCGAAAAAATTATTATGTGTATCTTATTAATAAATAAGTTTTGAATATGTAATTTATTAAAATTATTCTAAAGCAATTTCAAATAAACACTTATTTATAATAATATGCTAAAAAACATGTAGCGCAAATTTAATTTTGCATGATTCCATAAAAAATGCAATCTAAAAATTACTGCAAGGTTGCATTCATTTTGGAGTTTAGTCAAATATAGATCCCTTAATTTATAAAAAAATATATATTATTTTCTAGTTTTTTTGCAGAAAACTTTTTCAAACAAGTCCCTATTTTTCAATGTCCCGTGATTTATTTTGTATGAATTTCAACATATCTAATTTACATAATTAACTATGGGAGTATCAAATAACCACACTAATTAAAAATTAAAACTATTGAAGAGATACAGCTTCACCAGGCTATCAAATTAGGTATGCAATAAGTAGTAAAATCAAATTACATAACTTAATAAAGGTTTAGAAACAAGGTTACACAAACGAAGCAACATATAACTACGCAATCGAAATTGAAGAAAGGTGGATTGCAAAATGTTAGGATATTCATTATCTTATCATATATTAATTTACAATCATTTATTATATTTTCCTTTTTTTTATATTATCTCATATGTAACTTTATATATAGGATATCTTATATTTTTCATTCAATTAATTCAATAATATAATTCTCTCTTCAACATTATAATCTTAATACGGTATGAGAAGGTTATAATCCCCCTAACCTAAGGTCCTAATCACTATTTTTGTTATTGCTAGCGGGCAATTCACCTGCCAGATCGTTCTCGCCGCCTCATATAACTCTTCGTTATAAGCTCACTTTCTCGCTGTCTCAGCTAACTGCAATTGTAAACTCATCTCAAATCGACACTTAAACCATCAACCAAACACCACCCGCTGCCGATTTCAATCACCAAACCAACCAACCAATTATGTCACCACCTCCTCTTATCATCCACCACCATACTAACCAAACCATCACCATTGTACCTTCACTATTGACCATCGATGGCATCTAGCATACCAAAAAAAAAAAATCTGGCCGGCTCACCCCGTACGTCAATATGCCAAACACTACCCAAGTTCTCAATATTACTATTACTAGGCCTGACTTGCCATCAAGTGGTCTATTTCGGAACTTCCCCATATAATCAATTACCATGAAATCTTCGTACATTGAGGGATTTTCTTCTGAGAACAACTCTTTGATAGGCACATATATATTTGCAGGCACAGTAACATGCACCGGTGAAAAGGCATGACATCAAAATTCTTGGTCCAACACGGTTGGCGAGTACTCTGTGGTCTGCGCTCTTAAACTTGTCGTTTGATAAATATAATCTGATTCAAACCAGTCATTCAATAACATATCAACTTTTTGATGAAATTCAGTGGAAATGATTTTGAGTTGTAGATCATCTCTAGATTTTCCACCAAATTTCACCAAAAAGTTTAATTATTTACTCCCTCAAAAGGGAAAGCCCCTAAATTGCTTATAAGTCACGTGCCTTTCTCAGAGCCACCCTATATTTACATATAATTTTGCATCATTGAGCATCCATATCGCATATGGTAAACTAAATGCATAAATTTGCAAAATTAGTGTTAACTTTGTAAAAGAGGCTGGTATTTGACTTCATTAAAAAATAAGTGTTAATTGTTAAGAGAAAAATGTGCCACTTATTTATTAAGAATCAAATTAAGTGATCAAGATTGAATTTCAAACAAACCATATATATTTTAAAACCTCTGAAATCAAGTCAAAAC
The DNA here is from genome assembly GCA_021464415.1 of Lonicera japonica. Taxonomy (NCBI): domain Eukaryota; kingdom Viridiplantae; phylum Streptophyta; class Magnoliopsida; order Dipsacales; family Caprifoliaceae; genus Lonicera; species Lonicera japonica. Next base: position 46,556,353 of record CM038468.1, on the reverse strand, counting down.
AAACATCCCTTTATATATATATATATATATTCCCTTTTTGAACTTAAAACTAAAAATGAAATTGAAACAAATGTCAGCAAAACACTTGGCTCAAAACTTTCGAGTCCGAAACTTTTATTTAGACCACCCAGTATTGTGATTAAGTGGTAAATGAGGTTATTCTGCTCATTCAAGTCATTCGATTGTTTCAAGCTCTCTCGAAGACATTTTTTTTAAGCTCAAGTCCCCGGAAAACCAGGCGATTAAAGCGTTATTTTATTAAAATAAAAAGGAAAAGTGGGTATGAAAAGCCCAGACTCGGGAGCACACAACGAAGTGAAACACTAGCCCATCAAAACTGTGCAAACCAGAAAGAGACCTCTAGCAAAAGGAAAATAAAAAATAGAGAGATGACAGCTAGTGGAATCGAAATCTATAACTAGGAAGAAAGGACATGTCTCTCCCTATTAAAGTAGTGGAGGATCCGAATCTCACCATAAAGGAGTCTCTTATGCCAGCCTTATAGAAGCAATAGAATCTGCTACAATGTTGCATTCTCTATAAATATGAGAGCAATAAACTTGCATGCTCAAAATAAGTTGTTTGCATTTATCCAATCTTATGGCAATACGCCAAGGAGGCGATAAGAGAAGGAATGCAAGCATTGAAGAGCTGCCATCGAATCAAGCTCAATCTAGAGCTTGCACCAACCACACTGATGAGCAAATTCAATACCCTGAATAAGAACCGAAAATTCCACAAGAAAGGCCGTACCAATCCCAACAGAAATACAATATGCGCCAATAACAACCCCCATGTGGTCTTTAAAAACTCCCTCAGCTGTAGCTCTACCAGGGTCACCCTGAACCATGACATCCGTATTTAACTTCACCCACCCAAGCTGAAGAAGAAACCACTGAACCGAGATAAACAAGGGGGCTCAAAGAGGCTTAACCTGCACACCAAGACCTCGAAGAATATAAAGGTCTGATGCAGCATGACCAATATGAACCTTGGCAACGACTGACCCTACGCAGCCATCCTGTCATGGAAGTTATGTAATGATGAAAGGTGAACTAGCGCTCTTGGAAGATTCGCATATTGTGAGCCTGCCAAATGAAATCTAAACAATGTCTAAATCTAAACACTTCATGATGCTAAATCTAAACAATGTCTTTACAGTTATGAAATACCTTATCTTTTTTCAAGCACGTGAAGTTTATTCTTTCAATAGGTTTAATAAGGCAGTCACCCACTATATTAAATAAGAGCTTAATATTTCTTTACGAATAAGGTGCCATTTAACCTAAAGGCACTTTCTTATTTCATACTAGATAGAAAATTTTCTTCACAATTTGTTTAAGACATAAGTACAATTCTCAACATTTGTTCATTTAAAGAATATTCCAGCATTTTGAATGACCAATTATACACCTTTTACAATCTTTTTATTTCTTTATCACTATTAGTAGTTGTTAAGTCTCACCGACCACTTTCGCCACCACCGTTCACCGGAGTTTCAGTGACATCACCAATGCTCCGGCAACCATTGCCGAAATTTCAACAACTTTTACCGAAACTCTGGCAACTACTGTTGTGCCTCTAGCAAGATTTTTAAAGTAGTGATCAATGGAGTTCCGGCAAGAATTTTAATATAGTGCAAAAATAAATTCATGCTCAATTTACATATTTAATTGCTTGCATATTTGCTCTTTATTCTTTTTTAAATTTGGATAATATTTTACTGCAAAATTAGATTTACACCTAGTTCTTTCTCAATTTTGGACCATGGTTTACTGCAAATTGAGACTCATTTATTCTTTCTTAAAGATAAAGTTTTTTAATATTTCATCTTTTTATAATCTCACTTTCTTATCAAATTGAGACTCGTTTATTTTCTAAAAAGTACCAAAGTTAAATACTTCTATCAAAACCACTTTTTGACGGGGAGAATTACATGTTAATAGAAATCTTTTATGCCATTTTACTTTTTCACATTTGTGAAACTTATTTGTAAACAGACTTTTACTTCTTTTTTCTTTTGTAAGGTTCATCTTACAAGATGTTTAGGGTAATTTTTACGTATTTCGATTAATTTTCGTTAGTATAAGATGCTAATCATTGGCCACCATTAATTTTGCACTTACATGTTCTAACTCAACTTGAAAAAATTTCAGCCGGTCAAGCCTAGTATTATGAACTCGGCCGTGACTATTTTTGGTCACTATTGGTAATCAAAAGACTTTCAATTCATATAGCATATACCAAAGTTAAAATCATGGTAAAATGTCATATTACTTTTTTTATTTTCCATTTAATTCAAATTTATTGTTGGTAAGCAAGAATATGTTTTGAAATAAGGCTTTTTTAAAAAATAAAAATTAAAAACATCTAATAAAATCACATCACTTTTAACAGCTTAATTAATTTTTATTTAATTTCTAATGTTTCACAAACGAGTCTTAAACTAAGAAGCGGCTCTTTTACGATGGCCAATTTCACATTACAAGTGCAGTGGACAAATTTAAACCATTAATTACAGATGATTAAAGGCGAACGGTTTTGATAGTGACACATCAGTAAACACTTAAAGCATGATGAAACGACGGCGTTTTATTATGCCTGGAAAATTAACGCAACCATGATGCAATTTGATGTGTTAAAAAATTAGTACATTGTAATCCATTAATATATACTTTGAAGAGCATATATTATTACATTCGTTGTGTTTTTGAAACTTTTCATGTGTTTGGAATTAAATCGAGTAGTTTTTGAATGAAGAAAAAATTGGCTACGCCTGTGTTCAAGAAAATTCTGGCACTAATCCGTACGGAATTTAAAGAAAAAAACTCCAAATACAAAAGTTCTAGATCTTTGAGGTAGTCACGCATGAGCGAAAACCTTTCATCAATCGGAGTTCAAAGTGCAAAGCTACGACCAAATAAATTAACTCCGGCAGAATGTATTAATTTAATGAAGAGGGGAAATTTTATAATTCGTGGGCCTAGCCCAGCTGGCAAACATTGTGGAAAAAAATAAAAAAAACATGGTGGACTTGTGATCAATTCTTTACCACAGCATCTTGGGCCTTAGCATTTTGTTTTGTGACTTATTTGTTTGAATTAAAGCCACACAACAGCAGCCACAACAACTATCATCATCAAGTGGGCGAAGCCCAATCACATAGAAGCCCACGAAGGAAGGCAAGGCTAATTTCTCGCAATTATATAATGATGCATACAGTAGCCGCAGAAAGGAGGAGAATTGGAGAGCCGCATGTTTTATTTTTTCTCTTCTTCTTCCTTGGTTATCGAGAAAAACAGCCTTTCAATTATTTATTTTTTCTCTTCTTTTTCGATAAGTGTGGATAACGAATAGAAAGGTTTTTTTTATTTAATTTCGCTTCCTACTTTTGCCGACAACGAATATTTTGGAGCAATTAATTATTGCAATTAATTCGGATAGATTCAAACTTCTATTTATTTGCACAAATTCAAATAAGTATTTAATTTATTTATTTATGCATTATTTAATTATAATTTGTATTTTAATTATAAGAACGTTAGGTTAAGTTATTTTTTAGAGTTAATGATAAGTATATTTGATTGATTCTTACTCATGCTAATTTACTTTACCAATCTAAGGCTTTTATGTTAAAAATAATTCTTCCTATTGAATATTTATTTTAATTGATAAAAATAAAGTTAGATTCTTATTATTTTTTGTTGGAATCACCTTATGATTTGTTGAGAGCAGATATAGGTTGTATTTTGACAGATATAGTGAGTGTTTTAATTTTATACACGCAACGACATGTTAATTTTACTAGTGCAGTGAATATAGCAAATCCAATTCCCTAATTTTCCTATCTCGTAGAATAATACTATAAAAAAAGGTTCCATATATAACTTATAATTAAAACACAACACTTTCTATAAACTTTTTCTTTTTCTTTGTAGAACTTATTACTAAAACTCTATAAATAAACTATGTCCTTTTCCATACAGAATTGATAGCTAATAGATTCTATAAATATACTATTTCTTACTAGGAAAGCCAGACGAACAAACGAGTGAAACAGAAATCAAGCCGAGAAAGCCGTATAAGAGCAAGAATAGGAAGAAGAAAGCGAGCATCACCCAAAGCAGCACCAGTGGCAGCAAGTAAAAAAGAACCAATAACCGCGGCAACTCCATTCTTTCCTCAAGAAATCATTGAAGCAATCCTTTTAAAGTTGCCTGCCAAATCACTGGTCCGTTTCAGCACCGTATGCAAGTTTTGGCATTCTTTAATTTCCGATCCCAATTTCATTCAACTACACCTTTATCAATCCAATCATCACCCCCAACCTTATTCTTCGATACAAGTCTAGCACTAATTTAATTTTCCTTGACTTCGACTTCAACGCCAAGCGTCGTCGGTTTCCACTACCAACTCCTAAAGGTATTAAGGTCATTGGGTCTATCAATGGCTTGTTATGTTTAGCTTTAGGGGAATCCCCCATTGTGATGTGGAATCCGTTGTCAGAGAATTGCAACACTTTACCCGACTCAAACTTCATTAAAGGAGCTACAAATAACGTATTCAGTTTTGGTTATGATTCCTCTATTGATGATTACAAAATCGTAAAGGTATTTACTCCATATATGAGGCTGCAGAATAAAGTCGAAATCTACTCACTTAAAACAAATACATGGAAAAATGTAGAATTAAAGAATATGCATACTATATTACTATTGTATCTTTTAGCACACCGTATATTGAGACCCATGTTAATGGGTCTATTTATTGGCATGTGATGCAAATTCTTGAGGATAAGGATGGGCATGTTCCATTGATTACTTGCTTTGATTTGAAGGACGAGAAGTTTAGATACTTAAAATTGCGTCACGACTTGATGGATGAAGAAATTAAAAAAGATGAATTGCCTGATGAGATACAAAGTTTAAACACATTCATTACTCCAACAAGGGACATACGTCTCATTGATGAGATGGGACGCCTTGCCCTAATCCAGGGCTCCTCTGAACTCCATGAAGCGTGCCTTTGGACTTTGAAAAAAGATAATGTTTAGAGCAAGAAGATGGTAATATGCCACCCTACTTACATGTTTCCCAAGCCCATATTTTTTATGAATAACGGCGACATCCTCATGAAGTGCAAGGGTGTACGGAATGAAATTGAGAGAAAGGAAAACTATTTGGCCTGGTACAATAAGGAAAAAGAATCATTCTCTGATGATTTTAGTTTTGATGCTTATAGTTGGGCTTTTGCTACGGTATATATATTGAGACTCTTATTTATCCTTATAATGGTGCTGGCTTAATAGGCAAGATTTGAGAATGAGCAAATTCCAACACTTTGAAAAGTTTATCATTGATTGTTATTTGTTATTTTTCTTTAGAGAGAGTAAGTTATAGCTAGTTAATTTTGTTTCTGTTTTTCCCTTTCATTCTCTTTTAATTTGTATAAACGTTTATATGTCTGCTCTTAGATTAGATTTATCTATTTGCTTCAATTTATGCTTTAGTTTACGCTTAGTACATCATAAGGTCTTTTATATAAATTAAATATTTATAATTTTTTGAATTATGTTTCTATTTCTATGCGTGCAAAAAAAATGTTAATAAATTAGAATCAAAAGAAAGGTCACTAATTGTCTGCAATGATTATAATATTTAAGTGAATGGATTAATTTTATATACACAACGAAACATCATATCAACTCGAAAACAATCAAGCAGTCAATTGTAAATATACACACCATGCACTCTATCTAATCGCCTACTATTTACACTTTGATCTAAACATTAAATTAAAAGAAAGCCAAGACATTGCTTAACTCATTTATTTGTAGGCCTTAAACTCATGATTATCACAGTGAACGGTTAAGGTTTACATATTGTAATATGGAAGCTACGGTTTATATAATGTAATATGATCCAAGCTACCGAGCAGAACTTGAACACGTGTAACCCATTATGCATTTGATACTTTTGCACATGAACCGAAAGTATGTTTCTACACTAAATCCTCAAACAACCAATAATATATATTTTTGTGCAGCTCTAGTTTTATATTAAATCCGCAAGCAACTAATGATACATATTTTAGTGCAAATTTGATTCGCACTAAATCCGCAAAACAACAAAAGATCACCGGAGCTCCAGTAGCAAAGATAGTTGGTGAGTTTTAACAACCACCACCAATAGTAAATAATAAAGAAATAAAATATTGTTGTAAATGTATAATTAATCATTCAAGAAAATAGGTGCATCTTTTTAGTGGACAAAAATTAAAATTATCATTGTTGTTAAAACAAATTTTGGCGAAAGTCGTCCATCTACCAGAGAACAAGAAATTACCCTTGGTTTGAATATAATTATAGCAGAGGCACTATAAATTAGTGTACTAAAATAAAAAAATAAAAATTGTTTCTAATTTATAAAATTGGAGTTGTTCTGACTCAATTACCTACATACATTTTGAAAATCATCTTTTCTCTTTCTCAACTTACAAACAAAGAAGATAGAAAGCAATATTCTTTTCTCCCTTAAACTTCCAAACCTAGTTTCATTGGGTGTATTCATATATGGATCAATATACATTGATGTCATGCGATTTGCGCCATTTTTTGAGTCAAATCCGGAGTCCCTATATAATAATTGGTGAGGAACAGTACCGAGCCACATGATCAAACAAGGTTAAAACAGAGAACATCACAGGTTTGTGAGACCACAAAATACAAATGTCTCCTCCAACTTTCCTTATTTAGCAAGGCAAATGTATAATACACTCAAATTTAGTTATTACGAAATACATAGTTCCCCCAGTGTACTCCCCTTGGTAGTTGATACCTTCTCAATTCTCATAGCTTAAATAGATCAATACCAGGCTTGTCAAGTGGCCTTGCAAAGAACTTTGCCATGTAATCACCTACTGTGAATTCTTTGTATACCGGTGGACTTTCTTCGGATAACAAGTCTTTAATTGGTCCGTAGATATTTGGGGGCACAGTAATGCCAGTGAGAAAACATGCCACCGAAATTCTTGGTCCGATCTGGTTGGCCAGCACTCTGTGTTCAACACTTTTAAACTTGTCGTTTGATATAATCTGAGTCAAACCATTCATTAACTGATTAGAAGAAAAATCTATATATATATATTACACATATACAATATAAACGAACAAGTCTCCCACCAAAATTTTTGCTGACTAGGGAAAAGTCTCATCAAAATATAACTCTCTTAACTACTCTCTCTTTCCTCGAAACTCACACCTCTTTCTTTGAATCTCCCAATATGTTTCAATATACACATATTTAAGCAAATCATATAAATAGATATATGTGACTCAATAATCATTTGCACAAGCATCAAATAATTTGATAAATATTTTATAAACGCCGATAGTAGGACGTGATGCCAACTTGAATGCATGTAGGCACATGGGTACTAGGCAGGGAGTACATTTGAACAAATTGCAATCGTTCCAACAATACCGGCATCATATACATTGTGCCTAGATTGCAAAGAATTAATTTTCATGAGAAGCTGAACAATGAGATTAATAATTTGGTGAGATGTTATATAACTTTTTTGGTTTTCCATTCAATTCTCTAGGTGGTGTGTAAGAAAATTTTCTCAATGAAAAACGAGGAAAAGACAAAGCACCTCTCACCAAATCATCCATTTCTTTTTTCAACTTCTCATAAAACATTAGGGTGCATTGGCTAAAAAAAAAGTTGGAAAATGATTGAAAATACTATTAAGTTGGAGGAGTTGGAAAATGAGATAGTGATGTGAAAAGATGTGTTACTTTTTTGGTTTTTCCTTGGCATTCAATTCTTTGAGTGGTTCCATGAAAATTGCAGAAAAGATGGAGAACATCTCACCAACTTAGTCATCGCTTTTTCCAACTTCTCATAAAAACTAGTACTGTTTTCAATTGTTTTCCAACTATTTTTTGTTTTTTATCAAACCACCCTAATTGTTTTTCCTAAATATTTTCCAATTTTGCAATTGATCAAACCGTAACGTATACATATATAATGGGACTATGCAAGTAGAGTATTAGTTGAAACAAACCTGGAGAAGATCACCAACATTGACTACCAAACCTCCTTCGATGGGTTGAACATCAGCCCATTGGTTTTCATGAAGGACTTGGAGGCCACCAATATGGTCTTGGAGAAGAATGGTGAGGAAGGCAGGGTCAGAGTGCTTGCTAGTTCCCAGAGTTACCTCCGGCTCTGGGCAAGCCGGATAGTAATGGCACACAAAAGTGCGGCCTCTGGCACATTCCAAGGCGTTAAGGTGGTCCGGTTTGAGCCCAAGAGCTTCTGATAGTAGCTCAAACAGAGTTTCTCCCAATTCTGTAACATGCTTCATATATTCCATTACTGCTTCCCTGAAAATTAAGCAAATAAATACAATTAATGTTCTTTATTTTATGTGGCACTCTCAAGAAAGAAACCTCTTCCCACACCACGCATTCTAGTTAGTCCAACAATTAGCTAAGGAAATTCAAATGTTTTTGAGGGCATCAAAGTTCAGTTTTCAAATGTCAATGTAATATATGAGAAGCGATATATTTTTATTATTTGGGTATTCGGGTAGTTCAATATTTGCTTTTCTTTGACCACATAAGAATTCCGAGAGAAGATGCTTTTAAATCAGTCAATAAGATTGGACACTTGAGTATGGATCAAAATCCCAAATCAACTGACTCCATGTTCGAGTTTCACACTAAGAAAGCACTAATTTTCATCACACTCAATGGTTTAGAATCAAACTTGCTTCCTGCCGTGAGTTTTGGTACGTTGATTTTTTTCTGGAAAGCAAAGTGGACTCTTAATTTGGAAGAGAGTTATTTTGGCAGACGATTAACCACAGGACTAATACCATTAATGGTTAAATCTTCGTTATGCTATCAAAAAAGTTACTTATTAATAGTAAAATTAAAATCAACGGCATTAAACTTATGAAACAACAATAAGCGAATCGGAATTGATCCACAGATGTACAACAAAGCATGTACCTGCAAACTGTGGGCACTTCATCAGGGTCAACATGAACAGAAGCCAACATAGAAATGGTCAAAGTGTCCCTCCAATTCGCAGCTCGAGACTGATACAGATCAATGTTACTGTCAAATCTAACTTTTTTCATCCGATCACGCGTGTAAAACTCTTTTTTCAGCTCGAGATCTTGTTCGTGAAAATTACGTATCCCAACAATCATATCATTCAACAAAGTAACAGGTACCCCATGATTCACCACTTGGAAGAATCCCCACTTCTCTGACGCATGTCTGATTTCATTAACAATCTCCTTACGGCGATCACCACTTTTGATGCCAGTCAGATCTATGCTGGAACTTTTAAGTGGGACCGGCTGCGATTCGACTCTTCAGCAAGCTCATCAGGTGGTCGGATAAATATTCTTGGGACTCCCACTGCCCCTGCATCAACTAGTCCTTTAACACCGGCTTTTGATTCATCAAAAGCCTTTAGTGCTCCTAATCGGTCGAAATCCACAGCTTGGGTGTTGGAGATATCCATTCTTTCTGATGAAATTGCATCAATTGCAGTCCCCTGAAATTATTAATACTATTTTTGTAGTTTGACTAATAATTTTATACAAATATAAACCGAGTCCATAGATCACAATAATTTAATAACAAGGTGAGAATCTCAAATTTTCCTCTTTCACCATCTTTTTGTATTATACTATTATTATCTATATCCTTTCAACACATATCACATGGTCATAGTTGACTGTTTCTTCCAAACAAGAAAAGGTCATGAAGGTGCACTAGATCAAATCCAAAGAGAGATGAATAGTTTTTGTCTATAGTTTAATTAACAGATTAGAAATGTAAATACTATAGCTATTGCTATAGTTAGATCAATAGGATATCACAAAATGAAAATCCCAAAGCTATTCTGTGTAGTTTAGTCAATAGGTAGTCGCAAAAGATAAATTAAGTAATGAATCACAATATTTTAAGGTTAAAAACTATTTTTGAAATCAGATGGGATTACAATACTTAAATAAGAAATTGAGAATCTTGAGGAGGTGCATTTCAAACTGTCCCCTTGTCATATTAAAAGCCTTCCACAGTTTTCTCAAGGAATTTGTAATTATTTGAAACTATCCGTATAATATAAATAATTGAAGCTATCCTCTGGATTAGTGGATTCCAACTCTGATCCAGTTCGAATCCAATTTGTCTATCAGGGCATGAAATGAAACATAAAATTCAATATTCCAGTTAACAATAGACCAGAAATGGATCGCAGTTGGTCCAACTCATTCAGGACCCCATCATATGATTAATACTCCCACCCTCGAATAAGAGACGACTTTTCATCTTTTGGAAGTCCCAAGTTAAGTTTTCAGTTTCCCTTTTGAGGCATATCAATGTACCAAATCTCACGGTAGGAAACAAGTTATGTTCTTAACCATTGATCGTGTTGAAATTATTGTATCCTTAAAAAGTATGAGAGTCAAGCATGGACTCTTAGTTTCCGACAGTGCACTAACCCACCTTTACATGATAAACCTGACAAAAAAACAAATAAAAGTGTCGTTTGATAACAACTGAGGGATATAGACAAACATGCTCATGCAATACTCCATTTTCTTGCCCCATTTTATTGATTCTTGACCATTAATTATGGCGCCCTTTTAATTCGAATCCTTTCCTCTGCTATTTACAGGGAAACTGTTGACTTTGTTTTATTTTACATATAACAGCTCTATTCTTTTCTTTGAGAGTCTTCAATCATGTAAACTAGAGTTTCTCTTTTATTCTTGCCAGTTTTCAAGAAGAGGACAGTATGGGCTGTAGAAAGCTGAGATTGCAAACGTTTCTTAATACGCCTTTCCCTCCCAAATTACGAAACACACTATCCATTTTGGGACATTCTAAATTAGGAGTTACATATCTATAATTAGTGTACCGAATCCCCATACAGTTAAATCAGTTTTGATCTAGAACATTGAGTTCTTTAATTTAGTATCCTTTGAAAAGTCTAACTAGTCAAATAATGACTCTTAATTCAGAAGAGAGGAGTATATGACATTTTTTTTAGTAACAATCATTTAGTTACCATCTTAAAGGCATGGTAGTTGTACCCACATCCTCCGATCACCAAACCAGAAAAACAATTTATACAGGAAATAAATAAAAAGAGCAAGTCGATCATTTTGCATACATCACTTCGAATGAAACAAAAATTTCGAGACCAACTGACCTAACTCATAAATGAAGCTAAGTATGAAGGAGAAAAACAGTTCGTTGCGAATAAAATAGATGACGAGTTTCCAATATGTAAAAATCATAATTATTGATACATTCTTTTTAAACGTAGTAAAGAGAACCTTTTGTTACAATAGATGCAGAAGTGATGTGGATATTATTCAACATAAGACTTACAACATGAATTTATCACTTCACTTCCAACAGTTAATTTTTTGAAATCACAGCAAACATACTCATACAACATGCTGATATATATATATATATATATATATCCTAACCTCAGTGGCTACCTTCACAGTTTGAAATGTGTTAGAGCCGAGTTCCCATCGAGTCCTTTGCCATCGTAATAGGTAATGAAGTCTATAACCGTGGTTTCTCTGTATACGGGCAGATCATCTTTCGATAGCAACTCCTTGATAGGGCCGTAAATTTTTGATGATGGATACCTGTCTGGGGTGAAAAAACATGCCACAGATACTCTTGGCCCCTCCTTGTTCGCCAGCACTCTATGCTCTACACTTTTGAATTTGTCATTAGATATAAGCTGAAATCAACCAACAACCAAAAACAAATTTTTAAATAAAAGATAATGTTACTAAAATCTCACTACAAGAGCATAACAAGTCCATACCTGTAAAAGATCCCCAATGTTAATGACTAAAGCACCAGGCACAGGAAGAACATTGATCCATTGGTTCTGATGAAGTACTTGTAGTCCACCGATCTGGTCTTGAAGTAAGACCGTAAGAAAATCAGGATCAGCATGTTTGCTAGTTCCCATGGTTAATTCAGGCTCGGGGCATGCTGGGTAATAGTGACTTAGCATTACATGCCCCTTTGCACAATCAATGCCAATAAGGTGGTCAGGTTTGAGCCCAAGTGCCTCAGATAACAGATTGAACAAAGTAGTCCCCAGTCTCCTAATTTGGCTAGAATACTCCATTGTAATTTCTCTACATATTAAATACAAAATATCAGACCTTCACATGAGTATGAGTTTAGTTACAGCAAGCAACAAGCTGAATACTTCACTTTAACTTTCACTAGAGTTGGTGTACAAATGTACAATTGAAAAGTGAAAACAGATAGCAAAGAATTCTCTTCCTAAACATCTACATAAATCCAACAACCCATACTAGCATTAAAACCTAATGGCATAACAGAGTATGAAACAATTTGTCCACTACAGACAGATACAACGATTTAGGCCTTTACTTCTTTAGAAATCCCACATTGAGTTGAAGAAAATTCATGTTCGAACCGGAACTGAACATTTGGAATAATTCCAGAGATATATAAGAAGTATATACATTGCTGGTAGTAACCTGCACCAAACGCAATACAGGTCTAATTTACCCCTGATACATCTTTCATCTCCCATCTAAGCCATCCAATCTTTTTATCTCTTATACATTCATCTCAACCCCTAAACAGTTGTGGAGGTTTCCACTAGAAAGAGACCCACTATGGCATGCTATTATTTTTTTTGATAGGAAACAAATAATTTTATCCCAAAAACAAGGAAAGTCATTACAAATATTGCTATGATTCAGAGGATGAGGCATCCTCTGGAAATCAAAATTGAAAATTCTAGAATAAGAACAAAACACCCTGCTAATTAAACAAAGTACTATCCCGGGCAACTATCACAATCTAAACAAAATAAGTATTGGTCTGTGTTGTCGAAAATATTTGAAGCCTTTGCCCATAAATCCACGAGAAAGTGAAAAACCGAGCATGACACCATAACTCCTCTGCTAGTCTGCTCTAATCCATCTATCTTATTCTTCTATTCCTTTCAAGCCATACTAGCCAAGCTTCAGCCATCATAAAAAATCTCCACAACACTTTAATTTTCTTGCCATGCTGCTTAAATCTCCATTTTATGACAATGACATCTGCCCACCTAGATGGGATAGCCCCTATTACTCCGAACATAACCCATAATTTAACCCAAATATGCTTAACAAACTCACAATGCAACAGAATGTGATCCATAGATTCTCCCATCTTCTTACACATTATACACCACGAAGGGGATAACGCCATATAAGCTCTCCTAGATTGAAGCACATCACACGTATTCAATTTCCCCAAGGAAGCAAGCCACGCAAAAACTTTGATTTTATTGGTGGTACCACCTTTCCAAATGATCTCTGCATGGGGGGATGTAGTCAAAGAGAATGAACAAAGGATTTCAAAGTACGATTTACACGAGAACTCTCCCGACTTGTGCCCTACCCAAACCCTTGATCTGAAGAATACTGGTTATTTCAAAGTATTATGGCATGCTATTATTGTTAGTAAATATGGTCTCCACCCAAATGGGTGGGATGCTAAAGTGGACATCAAGGCTTCCCTTCGCTCTCCTTGGCAATATATAGTGAAAGGATGGAATAGCTTTATGGAAAGTATAAAATTAGTTGTGGGAAGAGGAGATAAAGTCCATTTTTGGGAAGACTCATGGATGCGTTAAAAGAGTCATTTCCTCGTCTATAACGGTTATCATATAATCACAATATGACTGTTCAATCAATCCTTTCCCGGTCTTCTCAACTTACTCAGTCATGGGATTTAAGCTTATCTAGGAATTTTAATGATAGGGAATGTGAGGATTTCATTTCGTTGTTGGACATTATCAACAATGTGCCTCTTAATTCCAATTCTCTGGACAAAAGGGTTTGGGTGGGTCATCCATCGGGTGAGTTTTATTGTGCTTCCTATTTTGAGTCTGTCTTACAGTCCCATTCGGAACCTCTTTTCCCTCGATCTAAATTCATTTGGAAAAGTGGCGTCCCCTCCAAAATCAAGGTCTTTGCTTGGCTAGCTAATTTGGGGAAAGTGAATACATGTGACCTAATTCAACAGAGAAGGCCTTTTATGTCCTTGCCTCCCCGAAGGTGTGCTCTATGAAAAGATGATGAAGAAATATATATCACATTCTTCTTCAATGCAACTTTGTCAATAAAGTGTGGGGAAAAAAAATTGAGCTGGCCTTCCTAAGAAATGGGCTGATTTCATAATAATTAGATGGAACTTTTCCCATAGTAACAAGCGTATTAAAATCATTTGGAGGTTTGCCTTAGCATGGCTGATTTGGATGGAGAGAAGCAAAAGGGTCTTCAAAGATAGAAGCCGCAGAGCAGGGGAAATCTGGGATCACACTCGATTCCTGACTTTTTTATGGGCTAAAGCATCCAATTTATTTGATAATTCAGAGCGTTTTCTTTTTGATTTAGATAGCGATAGCTTTTTAGAGCTTTAGCTGGGCCTGGTTGTTAGACGATTTCTTTTGTCTCTTTGTGCTGTTTTTGTTGCTTCAGTGGATGCCTGATCCACTCTTGAGTGACATCTTTTTAATTTGTAATCTTTATTTTCCATTAGTAAAATTGCTTAAAAAAACAAAAACTTAAAAAAAAGGTCTTTCATCTCAGCCCTCTAATCATTCATCGATCTATCATACATTTTTAAGATTTAAAAACTATCCTCCAAAATATTATATAGAAATTGAAGTACCCACTACAACAAAAAGGATTCCTGTAAATTCCCTAACTAACAACTATCGAATGTATGCCAATTAAATTAATGACTTGGAGGATCCCAATTAAATATTATTCTAGTCATTCCATAAGTTCAATTGAATATAAACAAATAAACAACAATATAGAGAGAGAGCAAATACAGAAATTTATTCCAATTAACAATACCTAATGACCTCAGGCAACTCCTTTGGATCAAGAGGATCAGGCCCCATCACAGTAAACAAAGTATCCCTCCAGTTAGCAGACCTTGATTTATACAAATCAAAATTACTCCCAAACTTCACCTTCCTCTCAACCCCCCTCGTGTAATACTCCATCTTCACCTCCCTCGGCAGCTCGTGAAACGCTCGCGCCGCCCTCAACATCTCCTCCAAAACACCTAACTTTATCCCGTGGTTCACCACCTGGAAAAACCCTAGCTCCTCGGAAGCCCGCCCGACGGACTCCACCACTGCGGATCGCCGGACGGCGGTGTCCCCGAGGTCTATAATAGGGACTGAGATATCGGTGCCTGAAATTGGGTAATCGGCGGCGATTTCCTCGGCGGGACGGAGGAAGATAGAGGGAATTTTGTGGATACCGGTGTCGACGAGGCCTTTGACGCCTGCTTTGGATTCGTCGAAGGCTTTGAGTTGTTGTATGCGGTGGTAGTGTGGTGGTGTTTCGGTTGGGATTCCACCGGCGCCGGCGATTGCCATTTGAGTATTGGTAGGATAAGATTTTTACTGTTACTTCAGTCTGCTGCAGAAGAAGCACACCGTATATTTTGTAGTTGTTAAAATCTCAGACATTGCCTTCAAATAAACAGTGTAGATGGTGACGTTAATTAATGTTGGTGATGTCGGCGTCTAAAATACTCTCTAACACTCCGCTCTTCAACACTCTCACTTGCATATTTTATTTGTTTATTTTATTACGCTTCCGGTTTACCATTCTCACTTATTCATTCACTTATACTTAAAAAAAAATAACTTAATTAATTAACAAACTTACCTAAAACAAAAAAAAAAACTCTTAAAACAAAAACAATCCGACTTTCATCTCTCAGCTCGTCGGTTCAAGGGTAACATCCATCTCTCAATCTCTTCAGCTCGAGGGTGGAGAAAATGCTACGCACGACTAGGGGTGTTTTCGGTTTCGGTCGGGGTAGAAACTAGGTTACCCCAAACCCTCCCTAAACTTTATAGTTCGGTTTCGGTTTGGTTTGGTTTCGGTTTTCGTACCTATGAAACCCAAACTCTCCTTAAATTATTCGGTTTCGGTCCGGTTCGGTCTCATTCGATTTTTTTTGTATTGTTAAAACTTTAGTTCGAAATTGCACTAAAAATATAAATTTACTCAAAAGGCGCGACAAAAAAATTATATAATGTATTTATTTTAATAATTAGCTTAAGTAATTATTTATAAATGTAAATAATTCATAGGGTTGGGTCATTTATATAATGTAAATGTTGTAAGAAAGTTTCTTATTATTTTTCAACGTATTGTAAGACAACTTAAGTAATTACATTAAGTTAGCAAATATCTTTTTTTTTAAAGATTCAGTTTTTTCGGTCCAATTTGGGGATCCCGAATCCCCAACCCATACCGACCCAAATCAATCGGTTTCGGTTTCGGTTTTTGATTTCGGTTTCGATTTTTTTTAGGTTCGGGAAATTTTGGATCGCAACGGATCGGTTCGGTTCGTTCGTTCGGTTTTCGGATTTCTGACAACACCCCTACGCACGACATCAATTTCTTAAAGTTTCCCGAAATCTCCCTTCATCTCGTCGCTCCCTCCATCTCGTCATCTCATCAATCTCTTTCCATTTTCATCAAATAAGTTCCACAATCTGCCTCCATCTTTAAATTATATGTAATACCCTAAAATGTATATTGAAGTAATTGGCTAAAAGACAATGATTTTGCTAAAAACCTTAAGTTAGAACTCTAACTTAGAACTCTAAGTACGTACCTTAAGTTGTAATCCATAAGCAACTTAGCTTGGTTGCCCATAACCGATGTAGATTGAGTGTGCTCGGTTGCCCGTAACCAAGATTAATGCTTCAAACTAGTGTATTGCTTTGGGGTTTTTAATTTTTGAAATATAATAAAAAAGTAGCAACATGATTTCTTTGTCGGAAGTGCAATTTTTTTTGTGCTAGTGCCTTATTTATATTCTTTGTCCTAAATGTGTACTTTATCCATGTCTTTTTGAGTGACTGCTACAAATTTATGATTACTAACAATTGAATATGATTTATATTCTTGGTCATAGTTTACGTGTAAAGTGTAAACCTTAGATCCTTAGTTACTGAGCTTAGTAAAATAGGGTTTTATGGACAAGAGGGAGTAATGGTCTTCTAATTTTTGAGGCAAAAGGACTGTGAAATGATGTGGTCTAAAAGAGTACAATTATCTAGCTAGCTTTTAAACTTAAAGCGAGGCTTCATCTCACTCAACCCCACCTTTAATTTAATGCCGATTCAACTTGTCTCATTTGATACATATTGGTTTTCAAATATTCTCCTAAATATACCAGGACTTTGTCCATGTTTGGGGGCATACAATAATTCATTTTTCAAATGCATCTAAATTACACATTTCTATTAAAATTTTTGACAATAACACAAAAGACAAAAAAAAGTTACAAATCAATGTGCGATTAAGGAGCATTAAATTTGGTTTCGGTATGTGATGGGGTTAAATACTAATTTTATCATTGGCCTACAAAAGTAATTCAACACTTTTACCTCCAGTAAAATCCTATTTTTACCTCCAGTAAAATATCATTTTTTACCTCCAGTAAAATATCATTTTTACCTATGTGACCTAAGCATACACATCATGTACATTCTAGAATACATGTGACATAAGCATACACATCATCTACATTCTAGAATACATGTGACCTAAGCATACACATCATATACATTACACAAATTTACCTTTTTGCCTTTTATTTTTTTACCTATAAATACCCCCTCATTCATTCATTCAAACCACACCAAAAAACATCTCTTCCTTCTCTCCCAATATCCATCCATCTCTCCTAAGAGATATAAAGCTATTGGCAATATAAATACAAGCCAATTTTCGAGGGTCTTATACTCTCTCTTTTCATACCCCAAAAAAATATCAATCCTTATACGCTATCTCTCCTACACAGTTTATTATTTATTCTGTTGAAATATTTATAATCCTAATTCTATACTTATAAATAGAATTAAGGAAATTATAGAAAGAGAGAGGGATATTGGTAGCTTGTATTATCATCCAAATTGATTGCCTCTGAGCTAATACAAAGCAAGCACACACAAAAGGAGGACGTACTGCCGAATTAGCATAAGCGCTACCGGGGGAACCTACCTTAACAAAAAATGTCTCGTATTCATCTTCATTTTTAATCAGTTTCTGCCGGTATTGTTCACAGTCACTGTCCACATATACGGTGGTACTGTTCACAGTCACTGTTCACATATACGGTGGTACTGTTCACAGTCACTTTTCACATATACAATGGTACTGTTCACAATCACTGTTCACATATACGGTGGTACTGTTCACAATCACTGTTCACAGTTATAATCTATTATTAAACCTCTAATTCACCATTATTCATTGATTGGTCGGTCGTCAATTATCTGTTCTAGAATTTGACACCATCAATATGTACATTTGAAGACATTGTTAAGTTGGTAAGTGTCACTAGTCATATTCCTTTTCCATTTCTCGATGTTTGATATTGTTATCTAATATAGTTACTCATAATAGTAATTGATATGTACAACAAGTTATGGCTAATAAGGTAATACCAATGTTAGATGGAGTGCTTATTTACGTCTTATTGGAAGATATGGATGTGGTTGTTCGTGATGTATGAGACACGATTTTTAATGTAAGAAATGTCCTTATTGCAACTCCATCTAGCACCACAAGAGTGCCGGCAAAAAATAAAGCTCCGGCAAAAGAAAAAGGGCCTGCAAAAGAGGAAAGGGCCTACCAAAAAAAATGCCAAGAAGTAGTTTAGTTTGAATAGTAGTTAAACTTGTGATTTTTGTGAACTTGTTAAACTTATTGGTATTTGTTAAACTTATGTATTCACTTTTTGAACTTATGTGTTTCTTATCAAACTTAGTTATGTATGCTTATATATTATCTAGTTTTGTTGATTGACTGGTTGAATGATTTGTTGATTGTTATATATACAAGATTAATTGGTTGATTACTATATACACAAGAAAAACTAAACATTTCGTTCAGGAATAAGTGCATTTTTTAAGGGTATGGTATATATATAAGACTAATTGGTTAATTTGTTAATTGTTATATATACAAGATTAAATGATTTCTTGAATAAATGGTTCATTGTTATATAGATAAGATTTATTGGTTGATTAATATTTGTACAACAAAAATTGGACTTTTTGTGAAAGAAATATGCAATTTTTAGGGCATGGTATATCTAAATTGAACCTTCAATAGGTTGAGAGCAACCAAGTCACACTAATCATACTTGGTTGCTCTCAACCAAATAATGGTCCTGAGAGCATATAAATTTACCATTTTGTCGGATTTTCATTCGACTGCTCACAACCGAATGTGATTAATGTCACTCAGCTACTCACAGCTGAGCATGGTATATCCACATTCGGTTGTGAACAACCGAATGAAGGTCCCGGTAACATATAAATATGACATTTTGTGGAACTTTCAATCAATTTAGAGAAACCGATTGTTACTATATCATGCTTAGTTGTGAGCAACCAATTGAAACTAAACACACTCGGTTTTTCACAACTGAATAAAGGTCCTAAGAGCTCATTAAATTAAGACTAACATAGTGTTTTTAGTGTTACTCGGCGAATCACCACTAAGTAACCTTTAATATATTGAATAATAATCCATACTTATCAATTATATATCCACTAAATTATATATGTAGTTAGAAGAAGTTGTCATGCATATATAAAAAATTACATCCTTAACACTTTGTGAACAACAAAAAGTTACGTATAATAATAAAAAAACATTATTTATACAACAAATTATGCATATTGCATATAAATAAACAAAAAAAATCACAATAGACTTACCAATCAATCAAGTGTAATTGGTAAGTCTATTGTTGTTAAATACTTTATCGACTTAGTTTACAAATAACGAGCAAGCCTATCAACGTAATCTTTCATCCAAGGCATTGCTTCGTTAGTACAAAAAAATTCCCATCATGTAGCAACATGAGGAAGTGGTGCACCGTTCTTCAACATTACTCTAACGAAATGACAATCTCGAACGTGTGCTAAACATACTACCCAATGTATACCATCATCTGGTAGAGGGTCTAAGTGTGAAAAAAATGTTATAGATAACTGATTTGAAATGAACACCATCACACAATTAAAAGCCGTTGCAATGATGTAACCCATCACGGCCATATCTATCTAATTTGTTGGGAGATACGGACTCTTGTCAGTTTCAATTATAAATAGCAAATCTTGGTAAAACCAATTACCCCACGAACTGTCATATTTATTTTTATACTTCACAAGATCAGCTATCATAATCTTTCTAACAGTTAACTACCCATCTTCTTCCGAAAATCTTAATTTTGCCGCAACACACCGAAAACCACAATTCTCATCATTTTCGACATCCATTATTTTGATTGTGAACTCGTGCATGTAATTAGGAATATAAGCTATAAATGAATTAAAACCACACTCGACCATTAGTTGAACCACTTCTTTCTTCTTCCTTGTATTTAAAATTTAGTATAACTTATCGAGAACTTTTACGACCAATTATTAGTCTTCAATCATGTTTGAATATTCAAACCCTGACGAATTCCTCTTGGTTGATAACTCATATTCTATCTCATTTCAAGTCAATTTTTGCTTACTACCACGAGGTCTAGCTTTAAGAGCAATGGGAGGTGGCTCTCTAAGTGATATAGTCATTAGAGCAGCAAGGTCCATTAATTTTCTCAAAAGAACTTTCTTTTGGTCCTCTGTTGAATTCTCATATAACTTCTTGAACAAGATCATTTTCGTCGATTTATCAATTTCTTTATAAGGCTCACTATTTGGCAAAATGGTGAGTTTTACCCACTATTGATCAACAGTCCCTAATGGTATGCTCCGATTTTCACGACCATACTCCAATAATTCATATGCGCACGGTAGCCCATAAACCATCCGAAAGACATAATCACATTTGAATGGATCTGGGCCAACATTTATAATTGGAAGAATAGTGCAATTTAATTTCTTCAATAAATGAAAACTTTGGCCATACTTTAGACCCAAGAGGACATACATCTTGGAAATAAGATATTTTAACATTTATAATTGGAAAACCAGTGCAATTGGCCCTTGAGGACCAAAAGTTGTAACACACACTCGGCCATTAATAACCGAGTAAGATCATATGCACTTATTCGCTAACAAGCGAATGAGCTTTTTTCAACAATGCACAAAAATGGCCATACTCGGTTAAGAGAAACTGAGTGTACAAGCCTGCAACTCGGTTACGGGAAACCGAGTAAACCTTCTTCGTGCTTTAAACAAAAAATGTGTTGTTTGTATATATATATGATGTGTATGTTATGAAAATAATATAAACAATGAAATATAATAAAAACATGTGTACATCTCTTTCATTAACTCTTTCTTCCTTTTTTGTCCTTCTCTTATTCCAAAGTTTCCTTTTTTTTTCTATCATTCTTCTCAAACCTAGGCTTTTGCATCAATGGTAAAGGTTTTCTTACATCAATAATGGATGTTTTATTGGATGTTTTGGATAATTAACTTTTGTATTAAATTAAAACAAGTAGGGTGAAAAACTAGTTAAAGGTTAATTAACTTTTGTATTAAATTAAAACAAGTGGGGTGGAAATAACAATTGAATTTTCTTTTTTAGTGGAAGTGTTAGCAAGTGTTTTAGGAGGTGCCAACATCACCACCTTTAATTAATGCCATTGATGGTTTATTTCTCTAAGTCATTTCATAAACCTAATTTTATAGCTAACACATCGTTGACCAAACTAATAAAAGTTAGGCAAATAGTTACGAATCAGTATTTAAATTAAATTTAAGGTAGTTTTACGTCAATGCCATAATAAGCCCCACTTGTAATCTCAAAATCCGACCTTGCCCAGCTCGACCTATTTGATTAGTCAACAGATTTTTAAGCAGCCCAAGCTCAATAATTTTAAGCTGTGGGTTAAGATTTTTTTTTTTAGAACTTTCGTGAAATCGGCCCGAAACCCGCTATTGGCTATTAAAATAAATGAAACTAATTTACCAAGTTATTAGCCTATTACCCACATGCCACCAACCTATAAATGCAAAATAAGTGAATAAGTGCCAACCTCATTGGGATGTATTTATCTTATAGTGATGCAATTTTCATCCATATCATATTATATAAATTTTAAATATTATCAATGAAAGATATTTGTTTTGCTCAGTTAAATTTTTTTAGTCATTTAGTTAAATTTTAATATTATTTTAAAAAAATTAAACTATTATCAAATAGTCAAAAAAATATCATTTACTAAAAATCCACTAAGCCCAACGCGACCCAGCCTGTTTAAGTAGTGCATGGGCAAGCCATGGGTAGCTAATTAATTTTTATACTCGGCCCGACCTATTGACTAGTCAAAGTCTGATGAGCATAGGCCAAAAAGCCCATGGATATTTAGGGTTATGCTGGGTGGGCCTAGCCCGACCCATTGATGAGCCTTATGCCATGATCAATGATACTAAAAAAAAGTTGTAATATTAAAATGTTTTGAATATAAAATTATAATAGTGTCTATATTATCACATTTTCTTTAAACGGAGGTGTTAAGGGCACTACAATTTTGACTCACGGACACTGCATTACTTAAAAAGGTTAATTTATTCTTAAAGACTCCATTTACAAAATGGTAGTGTTAACAAGTAATAAAAAGTTATGTGGTATCTTAAATATAATATATATATATATATATACATAAGTAGGCATAATAAGCCCAACAACGGAGTTGCAAGCTTGGATAAAATTGCAAAAATCACTAAACTACTGTAATGCTATATAGCACAACAAAGACAAACCAGCATTAATTATGTTCATTGATGAGTGCATTTATATATGTATTGTTAACTCTTCTAATTTTACTTTTTCTTTTTTTTTTTCATCAAAGGTGAAGGTGTTCGGATTAACTTACGCACATCTCGACTAATCCATTCTAAGTCAAGTTAAAGGCACACCATCTACACCGAGATTAGGGGATTTACCGTTAACTCTTTTTAAGTGTAATCAACCCTCTTTGATTGGAGATGTACATAAACCCAAACAGTTGGTTTGCCCAGTGGTTTACTAAATTTAACTTTCCTAGTCTTATTAATTGCTAGCAACAATTTGTGATTTTTAATAAAAGAAATAACAGAAAATGGGATTCCTTTACAAGATATAAAATCGCTTGTAATATCCTTATCCATCACTGTAATAATTAGGGGTGGATTTGGTACTATACCGTACCACATCGAATGTACCGTATACCGTACCGAAAATTCGATACGCCAAAATCTTTTACCATTGCCATACCAAAACTTTCAGTATACCGAATTCGGTATACCAAAATATCGGTATGGTACGGCACATTACCAAAAAATCAATCCCAAGGGAAAAAAAGGGAAAAAAATTAAAAGTGGAATGGATAGTCAAGTAGCATTGCAAGCAATTACAACAAATCAACAATAACACCACATGTCAACAATAGCAAATAAAGTAGAATTGTAAAAAGCTGGTAGTGCACATACGATAACAAAATAGGCAGTGCACTGGGCAATTCACACTTCAATTTTTTTTAAGCATCCTACCCCATCAAGTGATCACCAGAGCCTCTTCTTGTAGGTGAAAAACAATAAAAAAAACATAAGTGATAGAAATCAATTTGAAATATCTAAGAACGAGATTAGGATGCTTAATAAAATTAAAAGATATTTTTAATAAATAAGTACTTTCTCAACGAAATAGAATCCGCTGTTTTGATAATGTTTTATATAGGAAAATAAATGGGTAAATAATTCTTTATGAAGATTGAAGCTCAATAATCAAGAAAGCTAATATTTTAATGTTAGTTAGTTATTGAATAATTAAAAGGATTACGTAGATATTATTGCACAATTAATTTTAATTAATTACGTGAATACATAAAATTCAAATTGTTGAAGAAAGATCAAGCATACAAATGGTTATTCTTGGTTACTCCATCTCGATCATTCATATCTTTAATTCAAATCTATTATATTATTTTTCATTTCTTTTCATACTCTAACTAACTTTACCAATTCTTTTCCTTTTTAGTTGTAGGGTATTGGTAATTTCGTATTATTTTAATATTTGATATAATTGTACAATTGGTACAGTATGATATGGTATACCGTAATAATACCAAAATTTTGGTACGGTACGGTGTACCGTCGATAATGAGTTTGAGTACTGGTACCGTGCCAAAATAATTCGGTATGGTACAATACCAATTAATTACCAAATTTTGGTATATTTTAATAATTGTTTAATTTGGTACGAATTAGTAAGGTATAAATGATACATTTTCTCACCCCCACTAATAATCATCGACTACGTATTGACTTATGGTACTGAAACAATGCTTACATGAGTTATAAAATGTCCTTAATTCAAATAGCGAAACAATTAGCCTACTCCAATCATCAATGACTAATAGTCTAATACCATGTAACACGTACTATAAACAAATTAATTATGTCCCTTTTTCCCCTCCCATCGCATTCTTTCCCCAAAAAATTTGGAAAATGGAAATGCCGTGAATAAGGCAAATAAGCTTAGATGTCTCCCTCAGTGTATCATATATCCTTGCTACAGAACTTCAAAGAGTTGCCAGCTTCGATGGAATTACATACAAGAAATGAGAGAGTTCAATTTAGAGAAATACCGTATTAAGTAAATATATAAAGTATGTTTGGAGAAGATTTTGAATATGAGGTGCTCAATACGTGGTGTTGCTCCAAATGCATAACAAAATTTATGTTATGTTAAAAAATGTGTGGATGCCCAGAATTAAATAGTGCTCTTAGCACCTCCCTTCTCTAAAACCCTAGCTTTACTCCTTCCATCGCTTGTACATATCTCCCTACTTTTGCACTGCACTTCACGACTCTATCCTTTACGATAAATCTCTCTTTCCAATTTCTGCAAATTCTGTTCCTTAACATTTTTGTCAGTTTGTTAATAAATCTCTACTTTTACTTCCTTATCCATAAAAAAACACTATTTATTTTATTTCAAATTTTAACTTTACATTGTTAATCTTATACTAAATCACATTAGTTTTCTTATTTCAAATTTAACTTTACATTGTTAACCTCTTAAATTTAACTAAGGGGGTGTATTCAATTTAGATTATATAGGATTGTTTTGGATTTTAAAAGTTCGAGAGTATTCAATTGGGATTTCAAAAAGTCTTTTAAAATCTTATAGTATTCGATTAAGATTTTGAAAGGTCTTTTAAAATCTTGCAGTATTTAACTAAGATTAAAAATAGTCTTTTAAATCTTATGGTATTCAAAACTCAATAAACTTTGAAGAATTTTATAAATTGTTAGATTTTGATGGATTTAAGAGTATTTTTATGAATAACAAATCCACCAAAAAATCTTTTCTTCTTCAAATGAAAGATTTCACATAGATTTCTTTTTCATATTTCTCTCAGACACTAGGTACTATTTCTCTCAATCTCTATAATCTATTAAACCCTTCCACTGCATTCTCTCTATAAAAACATCTTCTTTTTGCAAATCTTATGTATTATTTCTTATTCGTCTTTATAATCTATTTAAATCCCTCCATTTCATTCATTTTATCTAAAGCATCTTTTTCTTTTTAGATATTGTTACTTTCAAAGTTTTAGTTATCCGGTTCGTCCCTCCGAAACTATAAAGTGTCACCCCTTCATTTTTTTTCTCCCCTTTTATGAATTTTTTTAAACAAAATGTGAAAATCGAATAAAAAGGATAAAAAAAACCAATCCATTGGGTTTTTAGACTTGATCAAAACCGTTTGCGGCGAATTTGTAATTTGCTTATGACTTTAAAGTCGTAATAAAAAATCTTTTATTATTTATCCTTTGAAGTTTTTATAATAATTAGAAGAATCAATGAATTTATTAAAATCTATATAAATATTAAAGAGTCAATTCCTTAAAATTTGTTAGAGTCTGTATGGATTTATTAAAATATGTTGGACTCTATATAGATTTAAAATAATCTATAGATTTAGAAGAATCCGTGGATTTTAAAAAGTTTATAAAAATCTTTTAAAATCTGAATTGAATGCACCCTCAAGGAGTAAGTGGAAAGGAAATGATTAGTCATGGAGAAAAGGAAAGAAATGGAATGGAAAGGAATGGAATGAGTTTAATTTTATTATTGTTTGGATAGCTACGAAGGGAAAGGAATTGAATGAAAATAACTCTGTTTGAATAGAAAGAAGAAAAAGAAGGAAAGGAAGAAAAATAATGTAATTTATTAGAAAAATAAATTATTTATTAAAAATATTCCATTTCCTTCCCAATCCTTCCAATATTTGACGGAAAGAAAGTAAGGGAATGGAGAGGGATGACACTCCCTCCCACTCCTTCCATTTCTATTCCATCCTCTTTAAATATTCTATCTAAGTAAATCACATTATTTTCCTTACTTTTCTTCCTTCCATCTAAATAAGAGTTATTTTCATTCATTTCATTTCCATTATTAGTTATCCAAACAAAAAGTAAAGTTAATTTCATTATATTCCATTTTGTTCTAATTATGATTTATGTCACTGCGTCACCGAATGTCGATCAAACTATGTGTTGTTTTAAAATTAAATAATAATATATTATATTTTAAGTGTAATGCATTACTCTTAGTAAAGGTGTATGTGTTGTGAATTCCGCTACCCTTTCAGCATTTGTCAAAGTTTTTACCTAGGTGTCAAATCGTAAAAACTACATGCCATTTTCACAAGCACCTTAAGGCAATTTCAAACATGTCCTTGAAACAAAAAATCTCTCTCCTCAATCACATGAATTATTGATTTATAATGATTTAATTAAATATGTGATAACATGCGACGTTATATCTATTCTATCGTTTTGATAAATATTTTCTCCTTCGCGTGATCCCCAGGCAAGAATGCTACAAATGAGTCCATTTTTTTTTGGGGACAAAATTAGATAGGGTTATGAGGTCTCCAATAATAAAATAACACGTGTCTATTTTTATTTAAAATTAATTTCTTTTTTATTTTTTTATTTAATTTAAATAAATAAAAATAAACAGGTATTATTTTATTATTGAGGCCCGTCCAATTTTGGCCCCCATCAAAAAAATTTCCGCTACAAATACGGTACCAAAAATTCATTGATGAAGTCTCCTCTTCTTCTCTCTCCCCTTAACTCTAACACGGATCTATCGAAAATAAAGAAAAAATGAAGTGTTCATAAAGACAAGAGGCTAATTAACCACCAAGTAATTGATAAACATGGCCGATCATTTACAAGGGACCACCACTTTGTCTTCTTTTTATCTTCTTTCTGAGACGAGTTCTTTTGTCTTTCCATATTGCAGATAGTGATTAATTGACATCTACATATCAACACCCTTTCGAAAAAAGGAAAATGGTGACCACAAGCACCGGAAAAGTTCAGGCAGCGATCAACTCCGATCACAATCGGAATACCGAATTAAAAGCTTTCGACGATTCAAAATCAGGTGTAAAGGGTCTTGTAGATGCCGGTGTGACAAAAATCCCATCTATTTTTGTCCGTAATCCAACTAGGCCCGAAGAAAATCGGTACTCAGATTTCACCATCCCAATTATAGACTTCAAAGGTGTAGATAATGATTCAATTTTACGCAGCGAAGTAATCAGCAAAGTGAGGGATGCTAGCGAGAAATGGGGCTTCTTCCAAGCAGTCAATCACGGAATCCCAGAAAACCTTATGGAGGAAATGATGAAAGGAGTTCGCGGGTTTCATGAGGAAGACATTTTGGTGAAGAAACGGTTTTATTCGCGTGATGAGACTCGTAGATTTATGTATAATAGCAACTTTGATTTGTACAGAGCAGTAGCAGGAGCTAACTGGAGGGATACTTTTTATTGCGTTATGGCTCCTCATCAACCCGATCCTGAAGAACTGCCTGACGTTTGCAGGTTAGTGCTTGTCTAAATTTATTTGGCTGTCACTGCTGAATTCGTTTCATGTAAAAAGATTTAACCTCTTACGCTTAAAAACATTATTCTGCCTCAAACTACAATAGAAATGACCTCTGCTTAATGTTGAATACATATCTGCGTTAAATTGCAGAGACATACTGTTCAAGTACTCGAATCATGTGATGAGATTGGGACTAACTCTCTTTGAAATCCTCTCCGAAGCTCTTGGGCTCCAACCTAATTTCCTGAAGAACATGAACTGTGCCGAGGGGCTATTCCTCCTTGGCCATTACTACCCGGCTTGCCCCGAACCGGAACTGACAATCGGCACGAGTGATCATACAGATAGTGGGTTCCTTACCATACTTCTACAAGACCAAATGGGTGGCCTTCAAGTCCTCCATGGAAATCAGTGGGTTGATGTCCCTTCAATACCGGGTGCACTAGTAGTGAACATTGGAGATCTTCTACAGGCGAGAGTATACACATAATAAATTACGTTAAACTTAGTTTTTGGATAACTAGATTAAGATTTAACTTCTACACATATTGAAAGTTTGTTTCTGGTCCTATGTGTTTATTGTGCAGCTCATTTCTAATGATAAGCTCAAAAGCGTCCATCACAAGGTAGTGGCCAAAAAAATTGGACCAAGAATTTCAATAGCAAGTTTTTTCAGAACGCATTTTGGTGAAGGTATTGTTCCGAGGGTTTATGGGCCAATCAAGGAGTTGTTATCAGAAGAAAACCCTCCGATCTACAGGGAGACTGCGTTGAAAGACTACCTCGCGCTTCGATACAATAAAGGCCTTGATGGAACCTCTTCACTGTCACCCTTCAAGTTGCATCAATAGGTTCAACTTAGTGTTCTAGGCAATTAAGTTGCTTGTGAGACCTAATCCTTTTATAGAGATGAACTTACTTTGTAGGAATATGCTCTTAGCTTTCTTATCCTGTGTATTTAGAGTAGCTATGTTGGCGTTTCTCAGATGATATAGCTCTTCGAATGTTCATATTTTCACATATGTAATTAAAGGTTATTTTGCTTTCACTTTGATGAGAATATTTTAACGCCACTTTTTTGGTCCTTCTCGCTTCTACAACATACTTTGCATATGACTCACTTTTGTACAAACTTTTAGCCTGACTGATTTGGGATCTATAATTGAATGAGAGAGAAGGTAATCAATAATTTCCATAACTACCTATTCCATGTAAGCCAATACTAAGGAAGCCAATTCTCTTCTACCTCAGTTTTTTGAGGGAACGGTTTCTAGAATTCTAGCAATCTCTAGTTCACATTATTGTCGAATTGAAATCACCGAATACAATCAAAGCTTCTAAAAATGGATATCCTATAAGACCACAGATCCCACAAATCTGTCTTAAATCTTCTTGGTCAGCTTGCTCTTAATCCAATTTGAAAGTGGAGAGAGAATGAGTGCCGGTAAACCCAGTCTTAAAACGCTGCACAAGGTAGTTCTTTATGGTTGTCTCCCTGTAGATTGGAGGATTTTCTTCTGATAACAACCCCTTGATTGGCCCGTAAACCCTAGGGACAATCCCTTCTTGAAAATGGGTTCTGAAGAAACTTGCTACTGAAATTCTTGGCTTATTTGAGCTGTTGGCCAGTACTCTGTGGTTCGCGCTTTTGAACCTATAATTTTTGATAAGCTGGCACACATTGAAGACATCAAACATTAGAAAATAGTACCCCGTATGTTTAGCATAACTCAAAATTTGGGATGTGGGGAAAGAACAATAAGGTAAAATAAACTCGACTAGTACTTGTCTTTGCCTCTCAAATGTGACTCTAATCCCATTCAGGTATCAGAATTAAATATTTTGTTTGTTTTTAAAATTTGTTAACAGCTATATTTGGCAGCAAATGAGGTTATCCAGCCTCTGAATTTGAATACAATGTATGTGCGTCTAGTAAAAATTTGGAAGATTATTGAAAACGCTACATATTTTTACGGGAAGTTGGAAAAAGTGATGAGTGGTTAAGTCAAAATGTAAAATATTCTATTAGTTTTTTGGATTTTTCCAAGGAATCCAAATTTTTGGAGGACGGTTCGGAAATAATTTCCATGAAAAAAAACGAAGAAAAAGATGGAGAACAAATCACCATCCCTTTTTCAAATTATGATAAAACTGAATTGTTTTCCAATCATTTTCCATTACTTATCGAACAGACCCTAAATGCTACTTTAATAAATATTTAGGCGATGTTTAGGACAAAGTTCATGAGACTTAAGTCACATCTGTTTTGAATTAGAAAAATAAACTGTTGTTAATAGAAACGAAATTAAGGATAATATAAACTTGCCTGTAATAGATCCACAATGCTTACAACTAGATCTCAGGGCAAGCAGGGGATATCAACCCAACGATCTCGGATTAGCATCTGAAGCCCACCTGTTTGATCTTGCAGAAGTACAGTAAAGAAGCCGCTGTCAGTATGGCTACTAGCACCAAAAGTAAGCTCTGGTTCAGGGCAAACCGGGTAGTACTGCCCAAGAAGCATGCGTCCCTCAGCACAATTCATGTCCGTTAGATAACCAAGAGCCTCAGAGAACAATTCCAACATTATAATGCCCAGTATTTGGATGTAACTCGAATACTCCAACATTATATCTCTGTAAAAAATGAAATTTTGCGTACAAGCAAATAAAATCATAATATAACAAGGGAAACTGGCATATTCTGTCCTAAAAGCACATGCTAATTTTTCTGGGTCAGGAGGATGAGGAGCCATGATGCATTCAAAAGTATCCCTCCAATTAGCTGGTGGTGCTGAATACAGAGCAAAGTTACTATTATATACAAACGTTCGTTTGTTATGACATGAATAGAATACTTTTTTCACCTCAATGTCTTGCTCGTTAAACCGGCGTAATCTGTCGATCATTCTAGTCAGAAAACTGGCCGGAATACCGTGATTGATAACCTGAAAAAACCCCAAATTTTCGCAAGCATCCCCAACTTTTAGGACTACCTCGGTGTGTGTAAAGCTTTATCTTCATGAATCCCTTTTAAATCTATGATTGGAACACTGAACTGGGAGCTTCTTTCATCAAGCTTAATGCGTTCATGGACAAATATGCGCAGGAGTCTTGAAATCCCAGCATCTACAAGCCCTTTTACGCCAGCTTTTGTATCGTCGAAAGCTTTCAGTTGTTTAGCCGATCATAATCTTCTCTTTCACTTGTGGCCAACATTTTTTGTTCCTTTATAAGTGGAATGCAAACTGAATGAGATGTATTTATATAGACAAGCTTTGCCAATTTTTCCTTTTTTAGATACTTGAATCCAGAGAGGACAAACACATTGGTTTTGTGGGTCTACCTGCCAAATGATCATAGAAGCCATGGGAATCTTGGTTTTTGCCTGTAGTATTGTTGATAAGGAAAGGTCTATCCATATTGGAGGTTGGTTTTTCTTGTAGTATTACTTGATAAGGGCCTATCCATGTTGTTATACGGAGGCTGGTCTTGGCTTGCAGACTTGCAGTATTGTTTGGCGTTACAAAACAGCAGACAATGAAAGCAACTTTTTGAACTTCATTTTGCAATATTAGACTCAGATTAAGTGGTGTTACCATTTGAGTAATTACGTGATGACTGAATCGTTTAGGTTTTTTTTAATGATCCCACCCATCAATTAATGCATGCTTGTCAAACCTTATAATATATAGAAAGTTGAATCAAAATAAGTTCGTCCATGTATCATTACTATAACCTTTTTCTCTTTGATATTATTGTTTCTCAAGAAAAAAAATAAGTTCTAAATTTTTGAACCAAACAAACCCTAAAAGACCTGTCAGGTAGAAGAGACACGACGCAAAGTCTCTTTAAAGCTTAAACATGTGCTACATCATTGTCTTACAACATATTCTCTATTGTACTCAAGAAAGACAAAAACATGGCAGGGTCTTACGTGTTATAATTTAATCTATATTTGCGCATGCAAGCTAACATGAAAGACAAGCAAAATAGTGATACTGTGCTACAATCTATATTATAAGAGAAAGAAACATCACATCAATAATTTAATAAATCAATGGCTCACATTTAGTTACAATAAATAAGATAAAATTTGAACCATTAGATGTGTTTTCAAAATATCAAATCAAAGAAGTCAACAATTCTCTCTCTCTTATTCCACCAATCTACTCCATTTCTCTCACTTTTCTCTCATTAACTTTTTTTAAAAATTTAAAACACACTAACTTTAAATACAAAAACTATAAATTATTAAACTTTGCATATTTGAAATATACTTATCAATACCTATAAAATAAAATCCATTAAGATTATGAAATTATATCTTAAAGAAAAAAAAAATTAAAGAAAAACTATTGTAAACCATTTTTCTCTCCTTAAACATGTTTTTTCTTCGTGTAACTTACATTCAAATAACTTTACACAATATATTTGTTTCAAATCCAATTCCAACATAATTTTTCCTTTAGTTTAAAAATATAAAAAAGATATATGTTTTTATTTAATCTTTTAAATACTTTGTTTAATTTTTTTTTAAATAGTTTGTTATTACCAATGGTACCCATATATATTAACAATTAGCACAACCCTTCCTTCTTTTTTTTTCCCTTTTTTTTTAATAAAAGCACATTATTTTTGTAAACCAGTGTTACTACCAATGGTACCATATGTTTATAATTAAAATTTTAGATATATATAATGTCATTGTAATAATAACATACATTAATTTTTCTGAGATACATTAATTTTTTCAAATATTTATTTTTGTATGTTTTGGTGAATTATTAAAGATGACAAATTAACCCAACCTGAACCTAATGAGGTGGTGAAAAGGGTTCGAATTTAAACATACTAGGCATTGCCAGTGACGAATGGCACGGCGACATAAAAAAATTAATTGACAGTTAAAAAATAATGAGATTAAGCAAAAAAGACCTAATATTTAAATAGTGTAAAGCCATAATAAACAACTTATTTAACTATCAAGCGCATGCGGGAGGGGGTGAGAGGGGCTTTTGCTAAAACCGAACTCGGGATATCAAAAGATGTTTTCAACTCGATTTATTGAAAACCTGAAATTCGCCTCCGTTTAATTAATCGGGTTGAATACATCTTTTGGCATCTGCTATAATTAGATCCAAATTGTTCTATGCTAGATTGATGACTTCCTCCACAATTTGTTTTAACTACAATAATAATTTTTAATTTTTGTCCACTAAAAAGATACACATCTTTTCTTGAATGATTTTACTACAATAATTTATTTCCTTATTATTATTGGTGGTAGCTATTAAGTCTCACCAACCACCTTTGCCACCACTGGCCATCAGAGCTCCGGCAATCTTTAGTTGTTTTGCGGATTTAGTGCAAAACAAATTTGCACTAAAATATATATCATTAGTTGCTTGCGCGTTTAGTGTAAAACTAGAGTGCACAAAAAATATATATTATTGGTTGTTTGCAAATTTAGTGTAAAAATGTACTTTCAGTACATGTGCCGAAGATCTAGTGGAGTCTTAGGGCACACTTTGGTAGTGATAGCAGAAGCTCCGGCAGCAGGCGGCGATTAATTTGCTTTTTACTACTAGTTACTCGTTTGAATTATAAGTTGTTGAAACAAGAAAAGAATTTACCAAACAAATAGCACTTGGAAACACTGAGTTGAGTCGCGGACTATGTCGCTCTCTTTAAGACGTTTCGTAGCTCTGCTCAGTATTTGTGCTAGCAGTTCAGATAGGCCATGCTGTCTCCAGGATATAACAAGCCTAGATAATCCCTCTGTCTCGATTTTCCTTGCATGGTGGAAAATCATAATTCTAACTCCCTTTATAACTCGGTCGGAATCGGTAAACTATCCCTGCCAGAGTCAAAAAAAAATTTGAAGGACTTTTTAAGCTCAGAGAAGGTATCCAACAATGGAGGATTTTTTTTCTGTTGTATACGAGAAGAGAGACAAAAATAATTTTGTTTAAAGGAAAAATTATTATGGCACCGTAACATTGAGAGAGAGAAAAACGGGTTAGGGGAAAATGGGAGTCATCCAAAATGTAAAGACACAAGACTGAGTCAAAACCAAATTTAATTTTCAAATTTCAAATAAAAGAAAATAATTTTATTTTTTTTAATAAATAAAATTTTCCAAATAAATTTTGTCTAAAAAATTTTACTTTATTAAGCCCAAGCCTAGCCCAATTTGATGTGCGCACACACGTGTAGTGAACCATACCGTCAAAGTCTTCACCCAATAGCACAAAAAGTCAAATTCCCAAAGGAATTAAGCTATTAGGCAAATTCTTCCTTACAAAATTCAATGAAAGTTTTTATTTCTCTCCTATGCGGGACTTAGGAAAACATAATAATACTCACTTGGTACTTGCTTTAGTTTTTTTCTTCCTTTCTTTTTCTCCCATTTTTTCAAATTCATAAAATCTTCGACATAAGTTGATGAGGTTATAACTTTCTTTGCAAAATTACCGTTTTGAATTTAAGGAATAAATCAAAACTCAAACCAAACAACACTAGTAGTAGTATATATATACCTCTTATTATTGCTGGAAGCGTGGAATGGTCACCAAGGTTTAGTGATTTTTCTGTTTGAACATAATATTCTTGAACTCAATTTGGAAGTTTATATGGGATTTTTAAAGCAGTCTTCATGACTGTACTTGACTATAGTGGACAAATTGTTTGATACTCTGTTATGACAATAGCTTCTAAATGCTAATGTGGGTTGTTAAATCTTACGCAAAAAATTCTGTCAAAAAAATAAAAAAAATCTTACGCAAATGTAAAGAAAGAAAAATTGTTTGATTCGACACTAGCATTTTTAAAGTTGAGACATATTCGATCATTCGAACTCAAAGCTAAACTCATCTATTCTCTGATATGTTGTGTTTAATATATGAATGTTCCTCCTGTGCCAGGAACTTTAGTCATTAACATTGGGGATCTTTTACAGGTATGATCTTGTTATTTCATTTGAAGTCTTATACTCACTCTCTTTTTAATTAAGAGCCCACATTTGACTTTTACATTTTTTAAGAATTTACGAATTTTGTCACAAATCACGATCAAATGTTCTAGGCCACACTTGTTTTCTAACGTCACTTACATTGATTATGTTCTTGATTGAAAAGTGAACTCTTAATTTATGACATTTCAAAAAATTATAGTTGCCCTTTTCAATTTGGTACAGAGGGAGTAGTAGTTTCTCCTTTCAGTTGTCTGTTCATTATCATTCACATAACATAACATGTTTTTCAGTGAGATTTTAACAACATTATCGTACATTTTGATTATATTCGGGTTTTTTCGTGTGCATGTATTGCGTGCATTACACCAGTACGTAACCCAATATGGTTCAACTACCCGGGATGGCCGGTGTGTAGCATAAAATTACCTGCTTGACTTCCTTGTTCCTATAATAAAATTAATATGCTTCAAGATTCAACATAATTGGAAGATGCAGAATACCATCAAAAAATTTCCTCCTAAAATCAGGTTGTCCCATAGAAGTTGTAAAGAGGATTGACTTTGCGAAATATTTTGTATCTTTGAACCTACAGTTTCTCAACGTCCTGCAGGTACTTTTTTCTTTAAAAATACCAAATAATTGTTTAGGGTGTTAGCGTTGCATGTTCAATAGCATCCTCAACTACTCTCTAAATATTAATCAACCGGCCATTGTTCTCTAAGTTGGGCGAGTTGTGCCATATAATAACAAGCTGAGAGTGTGCATTAGAAAAACAAGACCCACATGGACATGGTTAACCAAACTACTACCTTATTGTGCCAAATGGCAAGCGGAAGCTCGATGATTGGCGGGTTAATACATTATAAATTGCAATTTGCAAATGTCATCAAATTCAAATTATTGGAAGACACACATGCGACCAAAACTGTATATAGCAATTACACTCCAATACAAGAATAAATTGTTGATGCTTTGTCGCGATAGGTGTAAGTATTAGCACTCCATTTTCCGTATTCAAACTCTTCAAAAAATATTTTTGGGGATACATAGAACATTAATAGCAATTATGAAATGTAAAAGTAGAGTACAAATAACCTTATATCGGAAATTACGCAAACCTACAATATTAGTGAGAAACAAATATATTTTTGCTAAATTGCCTACTAATAGTAATATTGAGAATTTGGGTAGTGTTTGTTTTTACTCTTAGCGCTGAACGGAAGTCTATTTTGCATTAAAAGGTGGAAATGATGTTTGCTTTCTCATCTCTTGATTCGGAATTCGGCAGACAAATCCTTTGTTGAATGCTTAATTTCATTTAATGCAATTTTATTCCAATAGCGATCTTAATTTTTGCATCACCTTCTCTTGTTTGGAAGAAACAGTTAACTATGACAGTGTGATACGAGTCCGAACTCAAAAGGCTTCAAATGCTACGAAAGATGGTGAAAGAGGACAAATTAATTAAGATTCTCAATGTGCTATTAAAAGATTCTGATCACGACTCATTTATATTTTGTGTAAATTATTAGTCAACCTACGGACAATAGTATTAATAATGTCACAGGACTGCAATTGATGATGCAGTTCCATCAGAAAGAATGGATATCTCCAGCACCCAAGCCGTGGAGTACTTTGACCGATTAGGAGCACTGAAAGCTTTTGTTGAATCAAAAGCTGGTGTTAAAGGACTAGTTGATGCAGGGGTAGTAGAGATCCCAAGAATATTTATCCGACCACCCGATGAGCTTGCAGAGGAGTTGAAATGCAGCCGGTCCCACTTAAAAATTCCGGCCATAGATCTGACTGGCATCGACGGTGGTGGAGATCGCCGTAAGGAGATTGTTAATGAAATCAGAAATGCATCAGAGAAGTGGGGATTCTTCCAAGTGGTGAATCATGGGGTTCCTGTAACTTTGTTGAATGATATGATTGATGGGGTACGTAATTTTCACGAACAAGATCTTGAGGTAAAGAAAGAGTTGTACTCGTATGATCAAATAAAACAAGTTAGATATGACAGTAATTTTGATCTGTTCCGCTCCCGAGCTGCGAACTGGCGGGACACATTGACCATTAATATGATGGTTTCTGATCATGTTGACCCTGATGAAGTGCCCACAGTTTGCAGGTACATAAATTCTTTATGAGCAGTGATACACTTACCGGTATTCTTTATCGTACATGTATGGTTCATTTCAGATTTTTGGTTATCTTTGCTTCATAAGTTTACGGCCATTGACTTTAGTTTTACTACTAATAAGTAACTATTTTCATAGAATAATGAAGACTTGGTAAGGAATATTCATATATTTGCTTAATTTGCAGAGAAGCAGCAATAAAATATATAAATCATATTACAAAATTGGGAGAAACTCTATTTGAGCTACTATCAGAAGCTCTTGGGCTCAAACCGGACCACCTCAACGCCTTGGAATGTGCTAGAGGTCGCACTTTTGTGTGCCACTACTATCCGGGGTGCCCAAACCCAGAGCTGACATTGGGAACTGGCAAGCACTCGGACCCTGCCTTCCTCACCATTCTTTTACAAGACCACATCGGCGGCCTCCAAGTTCTTCACGAAAATCAGTGGGCTGATGTTCAACCCATTGAAGGAGGTTTGATTGTCAATGTTGGCGATCTTCTCCAGGTTTGTTTAAACTAATGCTCTACTTATATAGTTCATTATAGACTGTATTTGCTGAGGGTCCTCCTTGAATGCTCGTAGGAACATGATTTAGGAAAGCATGCAACTAGTGTGCGTTTGATAAAAAAATTGGAACATGATTGGAAACGGTACTAATTTTATGAGAAGTTGGAAAAAGAGATGTTCTCCATCTTTCCTCTAGTTTTTCTGTGGAATTTTTTTCTAACCCATCCCCCAAAGAATTAGATTCTGTGAAAAAGCTGAAAAAATAATCTAATATCTCACCAATTAGGCATCTCTTTTCCCAACTTCTCATAAAAATTAATATTTTTTTAATTATTTCCTAACTTTTTTTTTTAAATCAAATGCATCCTAAGGGTCTTTTTCATTGCAAAGTTGGGAAATGATTAAAAAAAAGTTATTTTTCATGAGAAGTTGGAAAAAGAAAAGAGCGATTTGGTTTGACGTTTCCTTTTTTTTTTCTAGGAAACCAAAAAACTTATAGAACAGCCGAGCTTCGGAATTATTCCATACTTCTCATAAAACTTAGTTGGTTTCCAATAATATACCAATTTGTAAGATGCCTGTATTGATGACAGAAATGCAATTTGTTCGAATGTACTTCGTGCCTATAAGCCATGCATGTGCCCGCAGTCTGCACTCTAGTTTGCGGCGCTTCCTATTGTCAGTCTTTATAAAACATTCAACTAATCAATTACTCGATAATTATGCAAGATTGTCTAATTAACTATATATATATATATATATCTGTTTCTATACATTCACCTCTGTACATGTGTATAGAGACAGTTTGGAGATTCAAAACAAGGATGTTGTGAGTATTGTGGAAAGAGAGTAGTTAAGAGAGTTACAAATTGATGCGACTTTTGCCTTGGTATTACTCAAGGGAGATTCAAACTTACTTATTCATGTTATTTTATTCGTATATATATAAATGTTGTTCTTTTTTCTAATCAGCTAATGAATGCTTTAACTCAGATCATATCAAACGACAAGTTTAAAAGTGTCGATCACAGGGTGCTAGCAAACCGGGAGGGGCCAAGAATTTCGGTGGCATGTTTTCTCACAGGTGTTGCCGTGCCTGCAAATGTATATGGCCCCATTAAAGATTTGTTATCCGAACAAAGTCCGGTGGTATACAAAGAATTTACAGTAGGTGATTACGCGTCAAAGTTTTTTAGTAGGCCAATTGACAAGTGTGCTATTGATCTATTCAAGCTATGAGAAGTTAGCAACTTGCAAGGGGAGTATACCGCACACTGGGTTATTGTGTGTTTTTGTATGTACTTTTCAAATGTTTAGTTTTAGAAACTGAATATTTTTAATTAAAGCTAAAAATATTCACGTTGGGATCAGTTTACTAAACACATTTTAATTTCTTAATCTCTATTAATATAAAGTGAAAATACCTTAACAACCAACAATACTTTTTTGTTTTATTTTTCCTATTATATATTAAATCGCCATTTACAGCCAACAGATGAGCCATCTCCTATTATCCCCAAAACACACCAATCTATCAATTTTCACGACCACTTCTTTTTGAAAATGTACATCACCCTGAGGATTCCCACCGTATATTAAGTAGGGAAAACTAAGCATACTTAAGTAAAAATACATCTCAATCACTTATCACTTTCTCTCAAAAAATACTATGTAGTTCGAAAAATGTACCAAAAGTTGTAGATTATATGAATATTGCCATAAAGTAGCATCAGAGTCTGGGAGAGAGAAAGAACGAATGATAGTGAATGGTT
Source organism: Lonicera japonica (assembly GCA_021464415.1). Taxonomy (NCBI): domain Eukaryota; kingdom Viridiplantae; phylum Streptophyta; class Magnoliopsida; order Dipsacales; family Caprifoliaceae; genus Lonicera; species Lonicera japonica. The sequence continues at coordinate 46,516,956 of CM038468.1, read as the reverse complement.
TTTGTGTTATGAATTGTAGATTTTCTTTGGGCTGAGTAACATTGCTTTTTCTCTCTACTAGATTTCAATTTACGTTTAAATTCATTTGGGTTATAACTTTTGTTATTCTCTTACTTAATTTTTGTATAAATTGATATGGCATTACTCCAATGAACTCGTGGGAAATGTATTGTCCAATTTTTCTTTTTTATTTGATTGGTGCCCAAGTTGTGGTCCATGTCTGAGTTAAGGTGCATTTGATTCATTGTCTAAATCTAAATATTGGTTTTGAAGTTTGAAAACTGAATCTTCAAAAATATGTTTGTTTTGTTTCTAATTAATTTCATATCTGAATAGGTGGTGTTTGTTTGAATATATCACATATGAATGCTGAATAAAAGTTATTTGGACAAATTTACCCTTATCATCTTATTTTATTAAAATAACTATATCTAAAAGGGTAAGGGCAAAACTAACATTTTATCTGTTTAAAAATTAAGAATTTAGACTTAAAAGGTAAGACTATCGCTTATTTATTAAGAAGCAAAACAAATGCTTATATTTGAATTTTTAAACCAACCAAAAAAAATTTAATCCTATAAGTCTGAATAGACCAACCATTCGGACCTTAAAAGTTCAATCAAACACCCCCTAAATATTTGGCACACATTGAATAATTCTCTTAGGGCTTTTGATGATCTTGATCCTGATGTTCCCTTAGCTTGTTGGTGCATTTTATGTGTTAAGATTAGAGAATAAAAAAGATAGAAGATTATATTGAATTGATTATTAATAAATATAGATGAAAATTATTCTATTATTACATCTAATAAGATTATTAACAGCTCCATTTGAAAAAAGTTAAAAAAAATCTATAATCTTAGTGAAAAAGGAAAAATTATTCCTAATAAATGGCATTATTGATCAAAACATTTTCTTGCCAAAAAGGCTAGTTATTCATAATCATCATTGCATTTCTGTAATTGTTTTCCAACTACTGCCATGTTTTCCATGGAATACTTTTACAACAATACACGCCCTAACTTCTACGTAATTAGTAGCGATGAATAAAACTTATTTGTAATCGAAGAATTTGGTACATTAATTGGACATTTCGAGGCATCCCTGAGAGGGAAACATGACTCATAATTTGGGAAAATGAGTACTATCAAATACTTTTTTCACTACCTTCTGGAGTACTAAAGTGTGAGTTATAACTAAAACTGAAATGAAATACACAAATTATAATTGCTTCATAATTACACAGGGAAAAATTGCACTATATGTTTAAAATACTTATGAATACATGGTTACCTATATTACATGCTACATCCTGAATGTTTGCTTTTAGTGACTACCATTCATACATCACGAAAAATTGAAATAGTTAGTCTAATAACCTTATTTTATTCATATATATGATTGGAAGGCCTAACATTACAAATTTACAAGATATGATGGAATCTCAATCAAAGGCGGAGTGGGTGCCATCGCGTGATGAATACTTAGTGGAACTATTTATTGAGCATTATAATGGAGGGGGAATAACTCAAAGTGGGTTCAAGAGTGAAGTCTATCGAAAGGTCACGCAAGCTATATATAAATAATAAGTTTAATATGAATTTGGATGTACCTCAAATCAAGAATCGTTATAATGTGTTAAAGAAAAAATTTGGAGTTGTTAGAGCTTTACTCAAAGTGAGTGGATTTGATTAGGATGATACCAAAAAAATGGTTGTTGTGGGTGATAAGGAATAGGACGACTATTTTGCGGTAAGTATTTTTTTTGGTTAACTAGTTAATATTTAATGCCATGTAGAAAATACTTACTAGTATAAATGTAGGTCCATGGTGATGTGAAGGCTTTTTGAAGAAAATGGTTTCCTTTGTATACTCAACTTTCAATTTTATCTGAAGGTAATTAATTGCATATAAATTATGAAATTGTTAAATAGTTGTAGAAAATTGATGACGCACTTCGTATATAGGTCAACGAGTTACAAGAAAATATCAAGTTTCAAGTGTTCAAGTAGTATCCGAAGAGGGAAATAGTAATGCTAATACAATGCAAGTCTCAAAATCAACAAACCCCTCAATAAAAGAAGTTTATACAACACAAGTTCGGACTCAAGTTTTCAATTGGATAGTGGAAAGCCTAAGAAACATAAAGTCGAACATGCTATTACAAGTTCAAGTCAAAAGAAGCCACGACTTGAGACTGGAGATAAAATAACTAATGCTTTCTTCGAGATTTCTTCCACTTCCAAGATTAGAGCGGAGCAAAAGGTTGAAGTAAATAGGTTTTCAAAGTACAAAAAATGCGTAGATGATTTGCAAAATATGGAAGAGTTAAATGAAGAGGATATTCTTAAGTCCTTGAGTGTTCTTAGAGATGAAAAAAATGCTATTGCTTTCTTGAAACTTAAAAGACCTTTGCGCTTGGCCTTTTTAAGGTTTTTATGGTAGCGTTTGTCGCGTTTTTTTAATGTTTATTTTCGAAGAGTGGTATAAGGTCTTTATGGTAGTGATATAATGTATACTCAAGAAACTTTATGCTTATATGTTTACTTAGTTTGGTGCTACGCATTATATTTTGATATTTTGAGGAATGCTTGTATGGCTATTTAAGAAACTTTATGCTAATTTTGAATTCCCATTAACTTCATGTATGAAATCAACTAATATTTTGATTCTTGTTTATATTCCATGAATTTTCCTTACTTTTGTATGTGTTTATTGTGATTAAATTGTTATGATTTAGTGGTTCATAATAACGAATATTTTATCATGGTCTTGATTTTCTCCTTTTCCAAATTTGCATGTTTAATATTTTAGTAAATTTATATTTTTAGAATAATGGGATATTTATATTTATATGAAAATCCGATATTTGTTATTGTTATTATGTAGATTAATATATGATGGACGATTCTGATGAAGAATATCAGGAAATAGAAGAAATGGCAACTGCATTAATTAGTTTATACTATATGAGTAGGGTGAAAAAAAATATGTGTCGTGATTCAGCTCTTAGTGGCTCAGCGTATGTTAAAGAAATACTTAATGGTAATAAAATACGATGTCAGGAGGTTTGTCGGATAGATTTACTAGTATTTCACAAATTATGCAACATTGTTAGAAAACAAGCTATACTACATGACACTTCACGTGTTGCAATCGAAAAGTAGTTAGCCATGTTTGTTTTCACAATTAGGCATAGTGCTGGAAATTGTTTAATTCAAGAGATATTTCAACATTCAGGTGAAATAATGAGTTGATATTTCAAGCAAGTATTACATGCTTTGACAGAGCTCTCTACCGATTTTATTCAACTTTCTTCCAACAATACGCCAATAGAGATTTTAACTGATTCTAGATTTTATCCTTATTTTTAGGTAATTCTTATTAAAATTACATGAGTTGTACACATGTAAATGGTTTATGGATTTCATACAAGAATCTAAATATATTTTTTGTAATGAATGATTGTTGAGGGGCTATTGATGGTACTCATGTTGCTGTCATTGTTGGTGCTGATGAACAATCATTATTTCGAGATAGAAAATGCAACATATCACAAAATGTGATGGCAGCCTATTCTTTTGACTTAAAATTTACCCATGTTTTATCAAGCTGGGAATGATTAGTCGCATATTGTCATGTCTTCCTCGCTGCATGGGAGAAAGACTTTAAAGTATCGGAGGGTAATATCCATTTCCAGTGTGTGTGTGTGTATATATATATATTAACTTATACCTTTATAAATATTAAAAAAAATCTAAAATAGTTCTCTCTCTAAACAAGTAAATTTTACCTTGTTAATGCTGACTATCCTAATTTTCCAAATTTTAACGCATTATATCGAGGTATTAGGTATCATTTAAAAGAATTTAATAATGGTCCTCAAGCACCACAAAATGCCAAAGAGTTATTTAACCATCGTCACTCATCATTAAGAAATGCAGTTGAGAGAATATTCGGCATTCTTAAGGCACACTTTACTATTTTAAAGATGCCACCCCCATTTTCATTTCTTACTCAAGCCAAATTAGTTGTTGTTTTATGTGTTTTGCATAACCATATTCGCGTAGAATGTGAGGGCGATGATTGTGTTTGTGAAGATTATGATTCTCAGGTACAAAACACATATCGTGGCGTCCAATCAGAATACCAGTCTCATAAAATTGTACAAAGATCGTCGATCAAAAGACAACTTCAAAAAGTCAAAGCATTACGGGATTCCATTGTAATTAGTCCTTAGAATGATCATATTAAGTAACCGAGTTTGTCTATTTTATGACTTTAGACATATTATAATTTTTTATGTTGATTATGATATATATTTAGTTTGGATCATATTTTATTATTTGTATAATCGTATTATATTGTGATTTTATGCTCATGCTTTGCTTAGTGGTTTTTGAATATTCTATTTGGATTATGTGGTTTAGCTTTTGTTAAATATTTTGCTCCTTGAAAAAATAATTCAAATATGTTAAATTGAGGCATTATAAAAAAATTTGACGATGGTAAAAAAAAATATAGGTACATGTATGGATTTTCATTTTAGGGTGTTAATTTTTGATGTTTTCTACATATTTAATTTGACATTTTGGTTAAATTACTCTTAGAATTAGTTTTAATACTGGTAGCATAATTAAAATAATTTTATGTTGGTAACAAAACTGAATATAGGTGCATAGAAACAAAAAGTGTGTATAAAAGTTATCGTAATGCTTAAAATTAGCAAAGTTATCTCATTCAAATTTTAATTGCCAAATACCTTGAAATTAGTCAATTTATAATATTTGTATTCATACTTAGATTTTCCAAACACATGTAAATTGAAAATAAACCAATTCACAATTGTCAAATTTACAATCATTCAATTCACAATGAAACAATTTATAAAATTAGATAATTTGCACAACCAAATGGGCCCTAAATAAATAGTAACACATTAAAGTTTTGGTCATGGTTTTCTCTCTGCATTTTAAGATCTAACATAGATATCAACTTAAGAAAATGAAACTGCAAATCAGCTCAGCAAAGCGCAATCCATTCCATGAGCCACTAAAGTTAATTCTTAGATATCCATACCCTATTTGTGCAACTTGAGATGTGATAGTAAAGAGGTACCATTGAGCCCTATGCTGTAGCGCTATGCAACACATTCTTCTCTCGACGTCTCCCCGTAGATGAGGGGATTTTCTTCTGATAACAATTAATTCATTAGCCCGTACAGTTTTGATGCAATCCCTTCCTGAAAATGCATTTTGAAGAAACTTGCCACAGAGATTCTCGGCCCTATGTTCTTTGCCAGTACTCTATGGTTCACGCTTTTGAACTTATCATTGGTAATGAGATGCAAAATCAAAGATATGAAAATAAGCAACAAATGGTAAAATAGAAATACGGAAGTTCAATGTCATAATTGTTGGAAATCATAATTACCTTTAATTATTTTCGTTATTAATTTATATTAGGCCACTTTTGTACATCCCGTAATTATAAGGGATTTTCTAGATTTAAACTTAAGAGTAAACTGCCCATTTAGCCACTAAACTTTCAGTTTTGTACCACTTTGCCCACTTAACTTTAAAACGAACCACTTGAATCATTAAACTTTTCATCGGGTACCATATTGCCATTCCGTCCAAATGAGGTGTTAAAAGTGACGGAATTAAGCCATGTGACAAGCACATGACTTTATTGAAGGGCAAAATTGTCATTTTGGCACCAATCATCTTCTTCACCTCCTAACTAACCAGAATTATACTTCTTCCCCTCCTCAGATTGGGCGCAATTCAAAGAATCTAACAAGAATCAAAATCACATAGAATCATGTAATCTAAAGAATTCATCAACTCTATTACCCAACCAAGCTATGTAGCAGGCAAAATTAATAACAATAACTAAAAGAAAAAAACAGAAAAATTGACAAATATAGTAAAATAAACATGTACAAATAAATCATTCCTTTTTATAATAGTTTAATCTGCAAATTCAATTAATTTCCACATCCACGAAACAGAGGAATGTGATATTTGCTAATATAAACATCATCTCCTTCTTCGCTAGACTGCCTCATGAAATTCAATTAATTGGCAAAGCATCCTAAAAATACTGATGCGGAGTGAAAATTAATATATATTGAGCAAAATTCATAGTGACTATAACACAAATTCAGTTTATACAACAAAACGAACATTTGCAATGAAAGTAAGAGAAGAAAAACAGAGCAAACTCCTCAAAGCTTCAAAATTCAGAGAAGAATAATGGTTAAATATAACATCGTTACTGCATTCGCGCAAACAATATATTTGCAAGACCTTGAATGCTAAAATGATCAAACGAGGAGGACTCGCTTGAAAGCAAAAAACTGCGGCTCGAAACCTTAGGGGGAGCCTCATTCTTCTGGTCGATGAAAAGAACCCCGTTATCGAAATGATAGAGCTCCGGATAGATGCGCCTTAGTAAACGTAGGTTGTGAATCAATCTCAGCGAATTTCAGTGTTTTTCCCATAGATTCTCTCTCATTTTTTCTTTCCGCCCAACTTCTTCCTCCTAATCCATTAGCTATGTCTATTTAGGGTTTTGTGTAGAAGATGATTATACTAAAATGACAATTTCGCCCTTCAATAAAGTCATGTGCTAGTCACATGGCTTCATTCCGTCACTTTTAACACCTCATTTGGATGGAATGGGCAATATGGTACTCGATGAAAAGTTTAATGGTTAAAGTGGTTCGTTTTAAAGTTAAGTGGGCAAAGTGGTACAAAATTGAAAGTTTAGTGACCAAATGGGTTGTTTACTCTAAACTTAAATTAGGGGTTGACTATGTCACTTTTTGTCTTTTTATTTATTTTGCTCTAGCTTTGTAACCTTAATTATATAAGTAGTGGCCTCCAGTTGGAGCACACCAAAACCCAATTACATTTTTCAACTGTAATATGTATTTGCCTGTAGAAGATCACCTATCAGGCAAAAAGGGAACATCCACCCACTGATTTCCATGAAGAACTTGTAGCCCTCCCATTTGGTCTTGTATGACTATTATGAGGAATCCACTATCAATATCGTTGCTAAGGCCAAAGGTCAGTTCTGGTTCAGGGCAATGTGGGTAGTAATGACCAGTAAAGAAAAGGCCCTCAGCATAATCCATGTCTTTTAGGTTATTCAGGTTGAGCCCGAGAGCTTCTGAGAGTAATTCAAATAGAATAAGCCCCAATTCCATTATGTATTTTGAGTACTCCATCATTATATCTCTGCACTTTCAAAGTAAATACATTAGTTGAGTGTGGCGTGGAGCTCTAAAAATGAGTATCTTTGACAGTAGAATAAGTACTTGCTAGCATGGGATGAGTAAGAAGCCTAAGGGTGAAGTCAAATAAATGGCCTAGCTTTGAAAGTTTGAAATACTCCCTCTGTCCCAAATTCAGAGCCTGTGTTTGACTTTTCACATTTTTTTAAGAATGCACTAATTTCATCACAATCAATGGTTTAGAATAAAACTATTTCCTACCATGAGTTTTGGTACATTGATATGTTCCAAAAAAGGAAAGTGGGATCTTAATTTGAGACATCCCAAAAACCGATAGTAGACACACAATTTGGGAGTGAGGGAGCAGTACTTTTGATTTTCTAAGTGACCTAACACTAGAAGAAGATGAGAAACAAGGAATTCATAGAAACAGGATTATTGAACACAATGAATGGTTAAGTTCTTGCATGATGAAGAAATATCAACTTGCAACAAATTCAAAATTGTTCTTGAGAGTTGAGAGCTTCTTCTGTGTTATGGTTTCCAATTTCTAATTCCAAAAGATCAGTTTAATTGAGCTTCATGCTAGTTCATGTATTCTCAGCCTAACAAGCTTTTCACTACGAGGAGAGTAAGTTAGATCGATGCAATGCAATGTCCCGTATTGATGGCGTAGAGGTTCTATCACAGTATCCCTGAGTTCATATGAGTGGTGGATCGTAAACTAGCATGAAGTCTTTTTAAATGAAAACTCCATACCATATTCCATAAAAATATCGAAGTTGGGGATAATATTGTTCCATTTTTCATCCAAGAGCCCAAAATTTGATAAAGGTTGGCAACTACAAACCCCATACATGAACCGATCTCAAAGTATGTCTATAAGTAATAATTCTCAGTCCTAAATGAACTCATTCAAATTTCAATTTTAGTGCATTGGAATCCACATTGACAAGCAATTTAGTGACTTGAGATTTTCAATAACCAAAAGTACAACAATCAGTTCAAATCATATTCACATACTGGTAAATCTCAGGCAATTCCTCAGGATTAGGTGAATCAGAAGCCATTACACAATAAATTGTATCTCTCTAATTAGCTCTAAGTGATTAATGAATATAAGTGATTAATGAATATCAAAATTGCTGTTGTAAGTAAATTTCCTATTAACATCACGCGAATAAAACTTTTTCTTCACCTCCAAAACCTTCCGCTCGTGAAAATGAATAAAGCCAATTTTCGTAAACACCGCCTTGCCACTCATTTTTTTCCAAAACCCTATCCGGAACTCCATGATTCAAGTACCAGGATGAAAGGAAAGCCCCAATTTTCTGCAAACAACCCCTTAATTTGACTTTTCAAATGAAATAAGCTTAAACATTGATAATTTATCTTCCACCTTAACATTACAAATTTTCTCGTAAATATTTTAAGTGAGACAGAAAATTAATTGAGTGGATCTCTTGAAAATTAAAGTGAACATTTTTTAAAATTCATCTTGAGGTTATATACAACTTCAGCGAGCACATCAACTTTTATAATAGTGATGTGATGGAGAAAAATTCAGTTTTAGAGTAAAACGAACATTGATGGTTGTTAATCGATCACATGGATTGGCCACAGGGGGGCGGGGGCCTTAATTAGACAGTGCGGCATTTAAAATTAGGATTTAAGTGGCAGTTCACTTTATTTTTTTTAGTTAGTGACCAACTTTGTGACAGAAAATTAAGCTAGGAACAAAGGTTCTCTTCTTCATATTACAAGTCCAAACAAGACTCACTTGCCTAAAAAATTAAGATACTTAATTTTTACCACTTAAAACTTAAAATTTTTATCCAAAATTTTAAGTCAACAGAATGTAAAATGTCATTTTACTCTCTTTCTTTTAACTAATTACACAGAATCCTCTTCTTCTTCTTCTTCATCCTCTCCAACATGGACTTCCTATCTTATCCTCCTTGTATCCCTTTACTCTCATGCCTCCTTGATTTAGTTGAATTCGTTTGTGGCAAAATTCTTAAATTGCTTGACGGCAATTGAGCTTCAGATCCTTGGCCAAAGTCTCTCCCCTCTCTCGACGTTTTTAACGGAGAAATTCTTTACAATCCATATCAGTTATGCCTAAGTAGGTTATTTATCTTGTAATGTTAGTATGTTACGATGTAAGTTCAATTTGCCCCTATGGTCTCTCTTGAGTTCAAAAATATGTGAGCAAAATTGCATATTAAAGAAAATCATTTTCAGATCCAAACAACATCTACAATTTTCAAAACTAGACTAACAGCTTTTTCAATTTTCAGTTTTAATTCCAGTTTTCAATTTTTTTACTAACCGCCACCTAACTTTGGCGACTACTTCACCTCGCACAAATGGATCTTTTTAAATGGATTCAAATTCGATGATCGAAATAGTTGAGTTAGAGGTGTTGGGATGGTTACAGTCAGTTGGTTCGGTGTGCGATATTGGATAGTCATCGAGTCCCTTTACGCCGATTCTAAAAGCTTTGTTCAATTTTTTGGTCAGATGGCCGGAATGTGAGCGGAGCATCACATGCTCTATCAGATTGATGCCATTGTGTAAAAATAAACAGACTGAATCTAACTTAATGGATTTTAATAATAAAATACTTGGTTCGGTTCAAAATTTAATAGACTAAAGCCTTGTTCACTTGCCACTTAATTTGTTACTTAAATCGGAAAACTTAAAATTTTCAAATTTAAGTGATTGTCAAAGTTGTTCACTAACTAAAAAAATTAAGTGACCACTTAATTTTTACCACTTAAAACTTAAAATTTTCATTCAAAATTTTAAGTAGCAAAGTTCCCACTTAAATCTGAAACTTAATTTTAAAGGGTGTAAAAAGTCCACTTTGCCCCCTCTCTTTTCTCAAAATTACACAACACTCTACCCCCACTCCTTCTCGTCGCCATTCTCCACCCTCTGCTCGTCGCCGTTCTCTCTTCCGGTAAGATCTCTCTCTCTCTCTCTCTTTCACACACACACGCACACAAACGCAACAAATACATACATATTATATATATATATATTTGTGTGATGCTTCTCCACAGTTCACGCTGCTTCTCCACGCACACGCCGCTTGAAGTATATGTATGGGTTAGGGTTAGGGCTAGGGTTAAGGTTAGATGAGGAGCTCTAATTATTGGGTTTTAAGCTAGAAATTAAAACAATTTCCAGATTGATTGCAAAATTTTGCTATAGATTGATTGCCTTTGTTGATTGTTATATTTTTATTTTGGGTGTTGAGAAAATGAGGGCAGGTCATATAAAAAAAATTCAGTTTTCTGTGTTATATTCAAACAAACAACATTTTTTCAGATACAATTTTCAGAAGTTAGTTTGTTTCATTAGTTTTCTTTCAGTTTCAGTTTTCAGATTTCAAATTTCAGTTTTTAGTTTTTTTACCAAACGCCACCTAAATTTAATCTATCTGGTCTTTGGTTCTACTCAAAAATATTGTCAAAAAATCAGACCAAATCAGTTATATTTATATATACATCTAAACTTTTTAAAAAATATATAAATATATACTCCTTTCAAATATATATAGAGAGAGTTATGCTTAGGATTTTTGCGTTACTTTTTTTTCTATATTTTATACACGGTCACTGTTTTTCTTGTATTATATAATGTGAATATGAGTTTTATGATGAACTGAATTTTGTGAAAAATAAGCCAAATGGGCTTGACATATATATAAATATGCCATTGAAAATACGTTAAATAAGTATGAAAAATTAGCTAACAAGCCCAAATAAAATGGGCCCATTAAAAAGTCTAGAGCGGTTGGACAGACCAAAACTAGACTTTTAAACGGGTTCTGTTTGATCCGATCCAATCCAAAATATTTTGAGATCGAAGTAATCAATTTGTTACAAACATAAGGAGAAATGGTTTAGTCAACCAGACCGTGCACATCCCTAACTTCAGTAAAGCTACATAAGACATAGTGTGTTTGTTTACTTTATCTGCCTGAAACTAAAATTTGACAAATTTGACTCTGAATTTGGGTGGTAACTTTAAAATATTTTTACTTATACAATATTATCCTTCCATCTACTAACAGAGGTTTACATGATATGAATAAATAAATTGATAAATTTGACCTTTAAGTTTGGGATATTCTATAACATTAGTTCTGATGTTTTAATTTTTAGTAATGTTAACCCTAAAGTTCTTCTAGTTATGCGATGTTAATCTTCCATTTGAAAGTTCTTAACGAAGGTTTACGTTGCCAATTGACAAGGATCTAACATGAATAAATTAATGTTTTTGGCTTTGTGTAACTTTTGGACTTTTACCAAATTATCCCACATCATATTAGGGCTTGTGAAGAAAGAACTCATGATTACAGTTCAAAATGTGTTCCAAAATTCAGCATTTTCAACTTCAAAGCGAGACAATCGACTATATTACGGTTGGTGAATCTCTCTCGTTTATTTATATGGATTACATCGCACACAAACAAGTATTGCTTGTCATTTTTCACCTTACATGAAACTAAATCCATTATGAACTCTCTATATCTCCCTATCTCTCTTAGAATAACTAGCTCTTTTTTCACAAACGTTAATTAAATGTTAATTTAAGATAATTTGGTCGAAGTGTAACAATTATACATAACCAAAACCTTCATTTATCCACATTGGATCCACATAAGCCTCCATTAAGAGTTTTCAAACAAAAGTGGATAGAAGGTTGAGATTGTAGAAGTAAAAGAATTTCAGGGTTGACATTGTCAAAAATTGATTTATAATCTTAAAACGCAAGGGAACAAGGCGGGCCCCCCTCTCCCGGGCGAACATGATCTATACATAGCCGAGCATTGAGTGAATTCTTTGATCCACTTGAAACATCGGGATTAAAGTTACAAAATACCCCAAACTTTAGAATTAAATTTATCAATTCATTTATCCACATCGAATCCACGTCAATTAGTCACGTAAGACTCTTTTAAGAGTTTTCAAACGTAAGTGGACGGAAGGTTGACATTGCTAAAATTAAAACATTAGGGTTAAAATTGCAATAGAGCCAAACTTCAAAGCCAAATTTGTTAATTCATCAATTCTAAAAATATGTCTGTTTTATTTTTTTAATGTCATATTTGAATGATTTCTTTTGAAAAAAATCTAACCCTACGTTCTTTTTTTATAAAAATGACCATATATAAGGAGGAAGATAAATGATGTATTTTACCTCATTAAAAAATAAATGTCAAGTGTAAAGACAGATGTATTACTTATTTTTTAAGAGACAAATTAAGTCATCATGTCTAAATTTTAAAACAACCAAACATATTTTAAAACATTCATACTCCAGATATCAAAACATATATTAACAAAAAAATTTACTCAAAATATTTTATTTTATTTTTGTCTAATGGAATATCTCAATAAATATTAAATATATAATTTCAATTATTTTATTCTTTTATTTTCTACAGTAGGTTAAAAATAGTTAGGTTAAAAATCAGAATATATATACAGGAGAAAGATCTTAAGAGGACCAATTTTTTGGTCCTTAAATGCGGACCAATCAATTTGAGGGGGTAAACGGATGAATTTTTTGATAAAACTTGATGAAAATGATCTCCATGATTGGTAGATCACCTCCACCAAATTTTATTGAAAAATTCAATCGGGAAGAGGGTTAATTAAAAAATTGATATATATGCACTTTTTTTGCCGTTAAAATTTAAGATGTTTAGCTAACCCACTTCTTGATTGAATTTTTTAATAAAATTTGGTAGAGATGATCTAATAATCATGGAGATCATCTTCACCAAGTTTCATAAAAAAATTCATCCGTTTACCCCCTTAAAATGATTGGTCCGCATTTAAGGATCAAATAAATGGTCCTCTTTAGATCCTTCCCCTATATATACATAGACAATCATTCAGATATTATTAATTAAGAAATAGGCAATCTTTTCCGTTTCAAGGCATATATTAAAATAATGCATCTACAGTAGTGCAGTGACACAAAAATATACAAGCAAGAGGGAAATGGTGTAGCTTATTTAATTGCAAAATTTACAAAATCTATTGATAATGATGTAATTTTGGCTTGAAGACCAACTTCCATGGTTGGAAGAGGCGGTACCTTTAGCTTTTCCCACATGTTAATGTTATGCCCCTTTTTATCTCAAAATAAAATAAAATTATATCTATATTATAAAACATCAAGTTTGACCAAATTTATTCTCAAAAAATATAAGAATCTAATGGTTAAAAATATACATGTTATGGTGTGCATTAGCTCTACACCCTTGGATGAGTTTTATACACACATCAAGATGTCACATTAAAGTTAAAACACTCACACCAATAATATATACACAATAAATTCTCACACACCAATAATTTTTTCTATATTAAAAATGCCATAACTTAAAATAAAAAATTCAAAATTTAATAAAATTTTAATATTTAAAATCTACTAATCAAGATCAATTAAACAAGATCCATCATTACTATATATAGAATTATGTAAAAAAAATAAAAATTATGGAGTAACATTTAACATTAATAATAGATACACGGTAAACTCTCACACACCAATAAATTTTTTTACATTAAAAATGCTACAACGTAAAATAAAAAATTTAATATTTAATATTTAAACTTTACTAATCAAGAAATTTAATAAAAAATTAATAATAATATACACACTATAAATTCTCAAACACCAATAATTTTTTCTATATTAAAAATGCCATAACTTAAAAAGAAATTCAAAATTTAATACAAATTTAATATTTAAAATATACTGATCAAGATCAATTAAATAAGATCCATCATGACTATAAAATTATGTAAAAAATTAAAATTTATTGAGTAACATTTAACACTAATAAGATATTTAAAATATACTAATCATGATCAATTAAATAAGATCCGTCATGACTATAGAATTATGTAAAAAAATAAAATTTATTGAGTAACATTTAACACTAATAAGATACATACAATAAACTCTCACACACCAATAAGTTTTTTTTCATTAAAAATGCTATAACTTAAAATAAAAAAAATCAATATTTAATATTTAAACTCTACTAATGAAGAAATTTAATGAAAATTTAATATTTAAATATACTAATCAAAATCAATTAAACAAAATTCATCTTAAAATAAAAAATAATAATATTTAATATTTAAATATACTAATCAAGAAATTTAATTAAAAATAATAATATTTAAATCTACTAATCGAGATCAATTAAACAAGATCCATCATGACTACAAAATTATGAATTTAATAGTTAAATCTACTAATCAAGATCAATTAAACAAAATCCATCATGACTATAGAATTATGTAAAAAAAAATAAGAAACATTATTGAGTAACATTTAACACCAATAATATACATATAATAAAGTCGCACGCCAATCATTTTTTCTACATTAAAAATGTCATAACTTAAAATAAAAAAATTCAAAATTTAATATTTAAAATTTACTAATCAAGATCAATTAAACGAGATCTATCATGACTATAGAATTATGTAGAGAAAATAATAAAAATTATTGAGTAATATTTATGGACATACTTTATGTGTTCTCATTATTGGTCACTCAATATGTCAATTTAGGAGTGTTCACAATATATCAGTCAAATTTTTGAACTATTTTAAAATCATACCAACATACGTGGTTGAATTATTTTCGCATATGGCCTTGAGTTAAATTTTTTTAAAACTTATTTTACCAATATCAAAATAAGATCAAAAAATATAATTAAAAGATTCTTTAAAAAATTAAAAACAAGTCGGTCCAATTCAATCTACTTTTAGTTTTTCTAACGTAAAGATATATTGAATCTAAGTTTTTCAATTTAGATTCATCACATGTTACTCATTTTTATCTTATTATCAATTCTTATTTAATTTAATTTACCGTGCCAGATGGCACGGGTATACCCTAGTATATATATAAACATTCACTTGAGTAGCCAAAAGTCAAGCAAGATAACTGAACCTCTATTGATGCAACTTGAAAGGGGCAAGGGAAGGGATTCCATCAAGTCCTTTCTTGTAGCGATGAGTGAGGTATTCTTTAACAGAGGTCTCTCTGTAAATTGGAGGGTTTTCTTCTGATAACAACACCTTCATCGGCCCGTACACTCTCGACGTAGTCCCTTTATCAAAATGTGTTCTGAAAAAACTACCCATCGAAATTCTTGGGCCAATCTTTTTGGGCAGTACTCTGTGATTGACGCTTTTGAACATATCATTGGTGATGAGCTGCAAGCAGAACCACAACACCAAATTATACAATTTATTGTTCTCTACATGACATGCGACAACCAAAAACAAATTTTGTGCATAAAAGTTGCAATGCCAAATAGTTCAGAAATATATGGAAACAACCCAAGCAGTGGGTTTCTGTTTTGGTTCAATTCAGAACGAACCCCCCAGCACACAAAAAAAAAAGAGAGGGGCCTAATTGACATTTTCATTTTGAGTTCTTAAGGCTTACGAAATTGGTTTAGAATTATCAATATCTTACAGCTCATGTTCAATATTCCCATGTCTCTGGGAAATAAACTTGAACATACTTGACTGCAATACTAATCTTATATCAAGCCTCTTAGAATGCCTGAAATATTTTTTTCGTGAAAAAGTGGAGAATGAATTAATGTGTCTTAACATATTTTCATTTGTATGTATACGGACCACAAATTTTTGAGTTAGCCTTCGCTCCCTAAATCCTCACGAACGGGACCTTCCGTGAAATATTTTTTTCTTGAAAAAATGGAGAATGAATTAATGTGTCGTAACATATTTTCATTTGTACGTATATGGACCACAATTTTTGAGTTAGCCTTCGCTCCCTAAATCCTCAGGACCGGGACCTTCTGCATTATAAAAGGAAACATCAAATCTGCCTCAAATTAAGAGTCCCAGTCTGAAAGTCTCGAGAAATATGCTAAAACTATAACAAATATCCCTCATTTATTAAGGCCTCAAAATTAGGTTAGTACATAGCCATGCTAGGTCCATTTGGAATAGAAGTTCAATATTGGTATATCACTTTATATTTAGCAGAGTATACTTTTAGAAATGGAACTCTTAAATTGAGACAGAGGGAGTATATGTATATCATGCAAACTTGCCTGTAGAAGATCTCCGACATTTACTACTAGAGCTCCAGGCAAGGAAGGAACATCAACCCAGTGATTTTGATGTAAGACTTGAAGGCCGCCAATTTGATCTTGTAGAAGTATAGTGAGGAACCCGCTATCTGTATGGTTGCTAATGCCGAATGTCAATTCTGGTTCTGGGCAAGGCCGGATAGTAATGACCGAGGAGGAATAGCCCCTCGGCACAGTTCATCTCCTTCAGGTGATTAGGTTCGAGCCCAAGTGCCTCGGAGAGTATTTCAAACAGAGTAAGCCCCAATCTCATGATATGGTTTGAGTACTTAAACACTATGTCTCTGCAAGTTAGAACCACAAAAAAGGGATCAAAGCAAGTTTCAAAAGAAAGATAAAGTTCAAAGACGAGAGAATCAATTTCAAGACTTTAATGGTGTTATAAATCTAATTATACTAGTTTCCATAACCGGAGAAATCATGTAGTAGTACTTTTATAGGCTCTTTCTCACTTTGCCCCCATTTTATATGAAAAAATAGATTTATGCTTTCATAATTGATATACTTTGCCCATGCATACATGGGAATCTCAAAGAATTAGATAAAAACAGGGATTAAGTCAAAAGATTACCATAAAAAAATAAGACTTGCCCCCCATTTGTGTACTTAATTCTTTGAGATTCCTCCACAAGCAAGATTGAAGTCTAATGATTATGAAAACAAGAAGGCAAATCTAATTTGGCATTAAGGATGGGGGGCAAAGTCAAAAAAAAACCTACATTTATCCAATCACAAACCTGCAAACACCAGGCAATTCTTCGTACTCAGGTGGGTGAGGAGCCATAACACAAGACATAGTATCCCTCCAGTTAGCAGCAGGTGCTTGATGCAGATCGAAGTTGCAATTGTATAGAAATCTTCTTGTTTCATCACGAGAATAAAACTGTTTCTTCATCTCACTGTCTTGCTCGTGAAACCCGCGTACTCCGTCTATCATTTCCTCCATAACACTTTCTGGGATCCCGTGATTGATTGCCTGGAAGAAACCCCACTTCTCGCACGCATCCCTCACTTTGCTGATGATTTCACAGCGTGAAACTGCATCATTATCGACGCCTTTGAAGTCTATGATTGGGATGGTGAAATCAGAGTTTGTAGAATTCGACTTCTCCTTGGATTTAATTTGATTATGGACAAACATAGATGGGATTTTTGCTACCCCGGCATCTATGAGACCCTTTACGCCTGTTTTTGAATCATCGAAAGCTTTCACTTCACTTTTTCGATCACGATAATGAACTCCTCCTGTGCTTGTAACCACCATTTTTTTTTCTGTAGGGAGATGAACAAAACGGTGGGTTTCAATATGCAATATGTAAAGAAAACTTGCTTTCAACAACACAAAAAGAAAACAAGGTGACTGTCCCTATAAATAGCTGGTCGTGTTTATTCATCACTAATGGACAATACTACTTTGGACCCGCCATCTAAAATGTAGTCATATCATCAAAAAAGAAAAAATATTATACAAGGCAGAAATCTGGCATATATGATATACCTGACTGTTAAATCCCCACCCTTCCTTCCTTATCCAACCAACTCCTCTAAATCTTTTTCAGAAGTACCAAAGACAAAGCAGGACTATCAATTTTGAGACAGTGGGAGTACTTGGGAATGCAGTCCCAGCATAATTTAGCTAAAAGACCGCACAAAATGCATTAACCAAATATAAACAAGTAAAGATGAATCAAAAGGCTCACCAGATGCCCTAGTATCAACACTCCAGCTCACTAATGTGTTTTTAGCAACATTTTCGTAATATTTAGAGCTGGGGCACCACATGCAAATCAGGAGGAATTTTATCTTTTTAAGAATGTGTTTGGAATTTCCATAGGGAGCTTATCTATGTCTGCCTGGAAGATAATTTAAGGAAATTCTGAAATCAATTACTGAACAACTCATTAAGATGGTCATATGCTCCAAGAATATTACCATTATTGAAACAGAACCACAAAAATTACAAGAATCTATAGGTATCAAGACAGACAATCAGAACGGAATTAAAGACACGCAAAATAGCCATATAATTCAGACCCTAAACCAACAAATTATTGATTATTAAGTGCAATAGAAACTTACAAGCAATCCACTACAAACCAAAATCAGACTAAATAGTATAACACGGACTATAGATCAAGAATCATCTCAGTAAGATTTAAACCAATTTAGTTCACATAAGATCTTCAAACTTTCCTTCCCTTGGCAGTTGCCACCACAATCCAGTATCAATACATAGATACAATCCATTTCCACTAGTTACAGCAATAGTTTTTTAAATAATGATTCACCATATAGTTTCCAAGGCATCCATAATTTTTTAACCTTAGTTGTATAGCTAAGCTTTAGAGCTTATAATGCAACAGAGCAGAAGTCCCATCCAGTCCTTTAGCTTGGAAATACTCCACGTACTCTTTCACCGTGATTGCCTTGTATTTCGGGGGATTCTCTTCGGATAGCAACTCCTTAATGGGTTCATACAGCTTTGAGGTTGGAAGTGGACCAGTGCTAAAGAAGCACGCAACTGATATTCTTGGACCGACACTGTTTGCCAGTACTCTGTGCTCGACGCTTATAAACTTGTCGTTTGATATTAGCTGAAAGTTTCAATTTAGAGAAATTTACTTCCAGCCCCAAAATGAAATTAAGAATAAACTGCGTATGAGCCCTCTAAACTACGGCCAGAGTTCCAAAATTCCCCTGAATGCGCCTATTAAGCCCCTAAACAATCTCCCGCATTTCATTTTGCCCCTTCCTTCCATTTTGGACATTAAAGATTGTGTTCTTTCTTCTTTTTTCTGCTCTCTCATGGAGGGAACTGTTTGTTCTCAACGGTTGGACCAAAATATGGTCATTTGTGGTGCACATGACCATTTTCCATCAACTTTAACGTCCAAAATGGATGGAAGGAGCAAAATAAAACGTGGGAGATTGTTTAGGTGCTTACCAGTCACGAATTTTAGTTCAGGGGATATTTTAGAATTCTGGCCATAATTTAGGGGACATGTACATAGGTTACTCTAAAATTACTTAGTTAAAAAGACTTGCCTGCAGAAGATCTCCAATATTCACTACCAGAGCTCCAGGCACAGGGGGAACATCAACCCAATGATTCTGATGAAGAACTTGGAGTCCTCCAATATGGTCTTGTAGAACCACTGTTATGAAGTCATTGTCAGCATGCTTGCTAGTGGCTAAAGTTAGTTCGGGCTGTGGGCAAGCAGGGTAGTAGTGGCAAAGGACAGCAAGACCCTCAGCACAGTGTATGTCTGTGAGGTGGTCTGGATTCAGGCCAAGAGCCTCAGATAATAATTGAAACAAAGAACTTCCCAGTTTCATTATATGTTTCGAGTACTCCATCATAATATCTCTAGGAAAAAAAAGTTAAAAGTTCATTAAGCACAGCTTATTCATAGGTACCTTGAATTTGATTTTTAGGGTAAAAAATGACTAATTAATGAATTATAGTATATCATATATATGCACATAAGACATTCTAACTCTAAATCACCCGTTCATAAAGTAGGTGCGGGTGCAGGTGTGGACGTGATAGAACGAGTGCAGAAATGGCTATATAGGAAATATTTACAATTAAATATTCCAGTTAGAGCATAACTGAAAGCGTCCCCGTCCTGGTGTGGTTGAGCGCTGGATGCGGGTGCCTTGCTCTATATAGGAGTAGGGCACTTAGGATACACATACACTTATCTAGTAATGTGTCTGTATTCTTGTGTGAGAGAATTGAAATTCTTATTGTAAAAATCCATATAATAAGGGAGAATGGTTAGTAATGTGTAAATGTATTCTTGCGAGAGAAGTAGAATTTCTTATTCGAAAAAATCCATATAATAAGGGAGAATGGTTTTTGAATCCTAGAAATGTATAATGGAGGAAAATTGAATGGTTGAGATTGGAAGATGTTTTTTCAAGAGTGGAGATGGAAGACCCTTTTTTAAGGGTCGGTAGTACCTTTGGCACGGGTACCATCTAGTCAATAATATGATGATAAAAATATTAAAATTCTTAACAACTGTGGAATTTTGAAGTGGCTATAATTCATAATACAGCAAAACTACAAACTGGTTTGGTATTTTACAGCTTATTGCACTTCTGAATGCTTAAAACTCTCCCATTAAACATTCAAGGGCAAAAAGCCAACAACAAACACCTCCTATGACTGTCATTAGCATATTTTGTGGAGTAACTAATTTCAACATAATCAATCAAACTTGTACAACTAGTTTCCCATGCACAAACGATGTATGTGCGACTACCCTTTTTGTTCTAAAAAATGTTGGACTATAAGACTCAAACTCATGATCTCACATATGAGGTATGAAAAGGTTGTGCAATCCCTACTTGAATAAATGCAATCCTTGTTTGAACTCGAGGAATTACTAAGCATAATACTGCACAGGCATCACGTGTGCCGCCAGCTCTAGTATATATAATTTTAAAGCAATAATGAACAATTAAATTGCGATGCAGGGACATTAACTATTAGAAGTTCCGCTCTTACCTGCAAGCCTCAGGCAATTCCTCTGGATCGGGTGAATTAGGAGCCATTGTACAGTTGAACGAATCCCTCCAATTGGCCGCCGGTGACGTAAACAAATCAAAATTAGTATTATACACCACCCTCTTCGTACTATCTCGTGTATACCATTGCTTCTTCACTTCAGTATCTTGCTCATGAAACCTCTTCACCCCACCCAACATTTCCTCCAAAACCCTAGCCGGAACACCGTGATTAACCACTTGGAAGAACCCCCAACTCTCCGATGCATTTCGAACTTTGTCCACTATCTCCTTCCGCCGGATCGGATCTTCTTTGGGGTAATTAAGGTCGATTACCGGAAAAACGAAGTGAGTGTTCGTGGATTCGGGGGTTTGATTAATAAAGGAATGTGGGGGGTGAATGAAGAATCGAGGGATTTGTGTAATGCCGGAATCAACGAGGCCTTTAACTCCGGCTTTGGTTTCGTCGAAGGCTTTTAATTCAGTTAGTCGGTCGTAATTTGTAACTGTGTCGGTTGCCGCCATTTTTTTCCGTTTGGGAGGGAAGTGGATAAGGCTCTCTATGTTACGTTACTGCAATGAAAACCATCGGTTATACATACACTCTTTGGTACAATGTAAGATTTCGGATTATGGAGATGGTCCAATAATTAGGGGACTATTATTTACGCCCCCAATTTTATCACTAACATTATCTTTGTCACAAGTATTTTTTTATGTTAATTTTTAGTCACTAACACCTTATATCAAATTACTTTGTTCATTTCAAATTGCTGGTTCTTTTTAAGAAATTCAATTTATCAAGGATCTAACATTATCATTGCACTTTTTATTTAATTTACATTAACTTTTTTTTTTTACCCTTTTCTTTATTCAAAACTTTTACTTAAAAATTGAAAATACAAAAGTGCAAAATATGAATGTATTTATCTTTTATGAAAAGTAGACATTTATTTTAAGACATTCAAAAAAGGGAAGAGGGACTAGCAATTTGGGACGGATGGAGTAAAAGTTAATGCAAACATTAATTAAAAATAAAATTATTTAACATTGAAAAAAAAAAAGAAGTCATTTTCATCTCTCACCTAATGACAGGTGAGTGGATTCACACACACTCACCTCACATCAGGTGAATATGTTGTAAGTGACTCGCTTAATATAAGGTAATAGAGTGTGGAGTGTACTGGAGTGTTTCTAAATTAGACTCACCTAATAACAAGTCAGTGGATTCACGTATACTCACCCCACATCAGGTGAATGTGTTCTAAGTGACTCTCGTAATAACACACTCGTCTCATATGAGGTGAGTGTGTCTATACACACTCGCCTTATTTAGGGAGAATTATAACTAAATTACTCTCCTTATATAAAGCGAGTTAAGCCTGGACAAAATCCGTTTTATACTCTGTTTTGGGAATTACATCTTTATTTCAATTTGAATGTTATAGAATGGTGTATAAAAACTAATATATACATTAATACACCAATAATAACAATTATAATACATCTTTGGCTTTATTTTGGAGTGGAATTTCACCACCAACTTTTTCTTGAACTTCTTTCTCCAACATCTCATAAACAATGCTTCTTATTTATCATAATTCAAGCTTCAAACTTTCCACCAATAATGTTTGTGTACTTTGATTTGCTTGTGATTTCTTGAATTTTGAGAGCTCAAATGATAAAAAAGTGAGTCTATTCTCTCTCTATTGTTTTACATGAAGTAATGGAATGTGATTGTGAAAGGGGGAAAATGGGAAATATAGGTTTAATTGTTTAGGTTAATGTTAGATTAATTTATTAAAAAATGAATAAATAAATAGGTTAATGTTTTAACCGTTGGGTAAATAAGTTAAGTGAGAGGATATTTGTGACAAAAATTGGAGTGTTGAAATGTGTTTTTTTATCAAATTATAGATAGTGGTGTTAGTAACAAAATTGGGGGTATAAATAATTGCCCCCATAATTAAAGCTAAGATGTATTGGGAAAAATTGGAGTGCCTGCATAGAAAGTATAGACAACGAGTAAATAATTGAATGTTTAACGCAAATCTTTATCTTTAATATAAAGCTGATGCGATAAATAGTAATATAGACATTGTGAGATAGTCCCTCTGTATATGAAAGGTTTCTTACACAACCTCTAAATTGCCTAATAAGTGAATTTATAAATTGCGATATGAAAAATAAAACAAGCGCCGTTGTGTAATATTAGGCACGGAATGTTGGAATGTTTTAAAGAAGACATTGTGAGATAGTTTGGTGGAATGTTTTATTTATAAATAAAGAATTTATAAATTTTAATCAATTTTAATCAATTTTACACAACCTCTAAATTGCGATAATAAGTGAATATGAAAGGTTTCTTAAAATTTATAAATTCTTTAAAAAATAAAAAAAAACGGCGCTTGTTTTTTTTCATATTCCGTGCCAATTTCACCAAACTCATTACTATTCCTTCTCTGTTTGCGCCAATTTCACGCAAGTCAATATCTCTCTCTTCTCTATTTTTTGATACTGCATTCTATAAAAATCTATGAAGGTTGCCTGAAGTTCTTAAAGGAAGGTATGGCAATTGTGAATCAGAGGAAGCAAATTAACAAATCTCATCCTTGATAAATCGGTACGTTCAGTTGATCTTCTACCTCATGCCCTAGTTCTGTACCAGTAGAATCTAGCAATTATTAGAAATTCAAACATTATTCATATATTATTATTTAGGGGTGCTTATATATAAATATATGAATTATGTTATTAATCAATAATTAGCACCAATCTATATAATATAACATAATGGTTTTGTCAATTATTGCACCATATAAAGTTACGACAAAGACTCCTGTTTCTTTGTTAATTCTTGCTGCCCATATGGATTTTAATCCAATTATTGTACTTTTTTCAGGTGCAAAATTACAATAGATCTTCTTGATTATAGAATAGGGTTTTCTTTTTAGGTTGTTAAATTTATTAGGAATAAGAAAATTATGAAAAGGAAAAAGTTTTGTGACACATAGGATTAAAGATCTCTCTAGAATAAAACGTTGAAGAAGTTTTTTTTTCAAAAATGTCTCCGAGGTAACTTTTAAAGTCACGTAAGATTTATATTTTGTAACACGCTGACAAGTTCATAGCCAAAAAATCTCCGATCCATTTTAGTATTAGAGATGCTCTTAGCAACCACAACTTTTTTGAAAGATATCAGTTTTTGATATTTCTTCCAACATTAGTACCAGAGCTTTTTCTTTGTCTTTTCTTTTTTTTCCTTCTACGCACAGACTATTTTGTGCACATTTACGTTTTTTATAAACATATTAAAGTGCGCAAGATCCAATTTAAACTAATCAATTCAATGTAATTTTTTTTGGATTTTTAGATTTGATTAGATCGGGTTGGTTTCACTTTTGGAAAATTGAAAATATTAGATCGAGAGTTGTGTATAAATCATTAATATATGTGTTTTTTTCTTAAAGTATCATGTGCCCTTGTACTATTGGTGATTATGATAATCTATTTATTATAATACTCTTTATTTAAAATTTGACAAGTTATTTATAATAGTTAATTTTGTCAATTTGCTATATTGATCATTTGGAAATTTTAAAATTATCCAATAAAGGTGTCAAGACTCGATTTTTTTCCATATTCATTTGGATCAAATTAAAACCAATCCAATCAAACATTTAATTGGGGTATATTGGTATGGCATGTTGGATCGAATTGGATGCCAAAGTCTAAAACCACCATCGGATCAAATTGGACGCGCATGGTCTAAAAGCCAGATCAGATACCCACCCCTACCCTTAACCTAAGGCATGTCATCAAGTATCAACAGCTCATTGCGAATAAGGGGTAACTGGTTTTTGAACGTTAAAAATATGTAAGGGATAAACAACTATGTGGTTGAGATTGAAGATGTTGTTTCAAACGTGGATAGCGTCTTCGCACATGTTACAACCTAGTCAACCTATATGATTAAATTACTAGTTTTGTGACAAAAAGTTCATTGATCAAAGATTTAAATAGATCGTACACGATAATTAATGTACTTTTTGACCTATATATCATTTGAGTCAGGGATGGCCATTCGTGTTTGGTTTGTGTCGAGACACAAGTACTAGATTAATCGTGTCAATTTAAGCACAACCCGATTAATTAATCGTGTCATTTATCTTAATTCGAACACAACATGTTTAGTTAACATGTACACGACCCAACCTGCCTAACCCATTTAATAAATAGGTAGTGTTAAACCAGTAAGACGACACAATTAACCAATTAATATGATTATATTAATGATCAAGTCTTATGTGGAAACATAACCCAATTAACCTCTCTTACAATAGTACCATTTTTATTGTTGCAAAGTGCAAATTAACCAACAAAAGTTTAAAGATAGAAAGTTGCTAGGATTTCATGGAGTTTATTAAATTAAAACCTAATAAGTAAGAATATATGGGTTGTGTTAATTAACCGGTTCAATAACTCCAAATATAATTGTACCAACTGCTGGTCAATTTCGATTTAACAGGTTAACTCGAAACACAAAATGTTTAATTTATGGGTTAAATGTGTCTAGCCCAAACTAAACTCTAACATGTTTATACTTGCTAACTTCTTATCAGGTTGGCTGATCGGTTGAAATATTGCCAGCCCAAATAGTTAGAGCTTAAAATGCAACAGAGCTGAACATCAAGTCCCTTTGCGCGAAAGTACTCAACATACTCCTTCACCGTGGTTGCCCTGTATTTCGGGGGATTCTCTTCAGATAACAACTCTTTCATAGAGCTTTGAGGTTGTAAATATACCAGTGCTAAAGGACACAACTGATACTCTTGGACCAACATGGTTAGCCGGTACACTCTTACAAACTTGTCATTTGTTATAAGCTGAAAGTTTTGATTTAGACAAAGTTAATTCTAGCACCAAAATAAAACTAGGAGTAAACTACACATGTGCCCTTTGAACTAAAAATTGTGCCTATTAAGTCCCCTAAGTTATCTCCGCATGGTGCCATACTTGCATGTTAAGGGGACAAAGCCTATGGAGCTGCAGGAATCCACAAGATGCAGCATGGACTTGGTAATAGGTAACTAAATTAAGGGTGGCCTCTATGATTGTATTAAGTATAAGGTGGGAAATGGTGAGAAAATATTTACATGGATTGATAACTGGCACCCACACGGATCTTTGATGATTTGGTGCTAGACTATGATGCTGCTAGTTCTATTACTAGTAAGCTGAGTGAGTTCATGATGCTTTCCTAATCCAGTTTCTGTGGATCTGGACTAGAGTGGTACAAGAGATTCCTGTATTAGGGGATTCTAATGCTGATTGCCTGATTCTGTGATGTGGTTGTCTACTAGTACCGAAAAGTTTTCTGCTTCTAGTGCTAGGGAGGTCGTTAAAGAGCATGGCAATAGGGTGGAATGGTGGAGAATTGCATGGGGTAAAGAACATGTGCCTGGAATGGCCTTTGTTTTATGGATGGTATTCAAAAAAAAGCTGTTAAGCATAGGTTGAAATCATGGGGATGTATATAGGAGAGCCGTGTCCTATGTAATAATGGTTGTGAGGATGTGAACCATTTGTTTTTTATGTGCCCCTTTGCTGATGGTATTTGGAAAGTGATTGCTCTAAGAAATGGGTTGCATAGAAGTACTGGTAATTGGAAATTTGAAAGTGGAAGAGCTCTGTTTGAGAATAGAGGAACCAGCTTTATTGCCGAAATCAGATGTGTTATCTCTGGCAGCTGCTGTGTACTACATTTGGATGGGAAGGAACAACAAGATTGTTAAATTACAGATGCATAACGAAGATTATATTCTGCACCAGGTGGAATAATGTGTGAGGGATGCTTCTTGGTACTGGAGGGCTAAAAGAACCCAAGATAATTGGTGGGTTACTTGTAAGGAATGGCGCTGGAGTGATAATAAAATGCTTGTTTAGACGGCTTGATTCTTGTAATAGTTTGTCCTGTTGATTTGTATTTGTGTTTTTTGTTGTTTGGCATAGTTGGCTGTTGTTGTTCAATAAAGTTCAAATATCACTCAAAAAAAAAAAAGGTTATCTCCCACATTTTATTTTGCCCCTTCAATCCATTTTGAAGGTAAAAGTTGTCAGAAACACTGATCCAACTACTAAACACTAACATTCTCAACCATGTGAAAGCTAGAAAAAAAGCACGAGAGAGCACAAAAGAGAAGAAAATACACGAAAGAGAGTAGGACCAGAAAGAATAAAAAGCACAAGACTTTGCTCTTTCTTGTGCTCTTCTTTTTTGCACTCCCATGGAGCGAAATGTTAGTTCTCAATAGTTAAGACCAAGATATCCTTAAACGTGGTCATGCGTGGTGCATGTCATCACTTTCCATCAACTTTAATGTCCAAAATGGACAGAAGGAGCAAAATGAAATGCGGGAATTCGTTTAGGGGCTTAATAAGCATGAATATTAGTTCAGGGGATGACATTTTAGAACTCTAGCCATAGTTTAGGGTAGTTTCCTTCTAAAATTAAAAGGCTAAAACGACTTGCCTGCAGAAGATCTCCAATATTCACCACCAGAGCTCCAGGCATAGAAGGAACATCGACCCACAGAATCACAGATTGTGATGAAGAACTTGGAATCCACCTATATGGTCTTGTAGAACCACTGAATTGAAGTCTTTATCAGCAGCATGCTTGCTAGTGGCTAAGGTTAGTTCGGGTTGTGGATAAGCTGGATGGTAGTGGCAAAGGACAGCAAGACCCTCAGCACAGCCTATGCCATTGAAGTGGTCTTGTTTAAGGCCAAGAGCCTCAGATAATAATTCTAATAAACAACATCTCAGTTTCATTATATGTTTCGAGTACTCCGTCATAATATCTCTGGGAAAAAAAATTCAAAAGCTCAATAAGCACATTATTAATGGTAGATTGTCATCGTCTCTCTTTCAATTCAAATCCAAAGTCCCATTTCCCATTTCCCAACTTCCGCATGAGCCGGCTGCCAAATTTGGCTATACTACATATATTTTCCATGTTAAAAAAAATAATAAAAAAAATAAAATAAGAAGTAACTTTGCACTTTTGTACTCCAGGAATCTGTTTACACAAGCGACTATTAACCATCTAAATGGTGAAGAGGAAGAAAGGAATGTATCCATCCTTATTCTTTGTCATTGTCAGGCACCGCACGTGTTATGCCATGAATAATGTATTGGACGTGCACACAGGCACCACTCATTCATAGGTATAGGTACCTTAAGTTCGATTTTAGGGTAAAAATAATTAATTATACTACACCACATATATGTACATAGACACCAACTCAACAGTTCATCAAGCAGCTGCAAATGCAGGTGGGAATGCGTTAAATATTTAAGGTTAAATGTTCCAGATAGAGCAACATTGAAAGCACCCGTCCCAGTGTGGATGAGAGTGGGATGCGGGTGCAGGTGCATCATTCTATATAAGAGGACAGGACACTTGGCATACACATACATTCTTGTGTATTCTAAAATTTAAAATTAGAAAATTTATAAGTATGGAATTTTGAAGTGGGTATAAAATTTATACTTCATAATACAGCAAAACTACAAACTGGTTTCTTACTTTGGTCTATTGACTAGAACCTAAATTTTCTCAAGGGAGAGTCTAGGTTCTGTTCCTCTTCTATTCTTCCAAAGATTTCGTTTTTCGATAGTGTGAATGAAATGGACTCTAGTCCTTTGTGGGGAGATAAACTGGTAACAACTCCAATGCAAGTACGAATTGTTTGAATCTTCAAGACTAACTTCTAAAATCTTCTCTGTGGCATCAACTTTTAGAGGGTTGGTGTGCTTTGATTGAGTTTTTAAAAAATATTTTGGGTGTATAAAAAATCGTGTTTAGTTCACTTATTTTAAAATTTTCATTCAAGTAAAATGAATCTTTTTTGCCTTTTTTTTTCTTTTGTATTTTAGAATAACTTTAAGAAATGAATAAAAAAAACCAAATATTACATTTTTTGTAAAATTTTATAAAATGGTGTATCGTATACAAATCGAATTAAAAAACAATTTTAAAGAACTATACTTAAAAATAAATTTTAAATTAAATATTAAAATCCCCAACCAAACAAAAGTATTAGGTTCATATCGTTTTTGAGATAATGGGTCTGCCATGGTCAAACTTAAATTTACATAATCATAAATGGGTTGTACTTCAAGTCTTCAACAAAAGGAAGGGGAAAAAATAATAAGGTCTCGTTTGATTCATAGATTTTAGTACTCGAGAAAGGAAAATCGTTCCTTTTCTTTGTTTAGTAAGCACAAATTCTGAAAACACTTTCCCGAAAGAGGGGAAAGTAGGGGATAAAACCATTTCTCTCAAAACACATGGGATTGATTTTCCCATTTGATTTTCAAGCATTTATTACAAAAAATTTAGACAATAATATCCTTACCTAAATACTTTCCGTGCTTTACCAAACACAAGAAAGGAAATTTGACAGAAAATTTGGTTTCCCGCCTTCATGAGAAAGACAAAGGAATTGATTTCCCTTCCATAAACTAAACGAGGCCTAAAGGGACTGCAAATTCACTCTTACGTGATGGATAGAAATGACTAAATGAGGTTTATTTTCACACCTCTAAATGCTAAATAGGATTATAAAAGAGTCGATTCCTTCCTTTCTTTTATCTTTGGTAAAATTTTATTTTAATAGCGTCTTTATTATTATTATCCATTAGTTGTTCATGTATTTCATATAATAATGAGAATAAAATTGTAAAATGTCAACTATTCAACATTCAAAGTCAAACAAAATTGAACACATTTTTCTTTTCAAAGTTCCGAACCAACATTAAGCATTCAGAATTTCAAATTGCAACATTTATAGATTAGAAAGACAAACAGAAGCACCACTTTACCTGCATGCCAAGGGCAATTCCTCTGGATTTGGAGGATTAGGATCCATGGTGCAGTAAAATGAATCCCTCCAATTGGCAGCTGATGACCTAAACAAATCAAAATTAGTATGATACACCACCCTCTTCGTACTATCTCTCGTGTACCACTGCTTCTTCACCTCAGTATCTTGCTCATAGAACCTCTTCCCCTCTTCCAACATCTCCTCCAAAACCTTAACCGGAATACCGTGATTAACCACTTGGAAGAAACCCCAAGTCTCCGATGCATCTCGAACTCTATCAACAATCTCCTTGTGCCGGATCAGATCTTCATCGGCACAATCAAGGTCAATGATGGGAAAAGTGAACTGATCGAGTGGTCTTGGACTCAGGGCTTGACTGTGGCAGGTGAACGAATATTTGAGGGACTTGCGTAATGCTGGAATTGACGAGTCCTTTGACTCCGGCTTTGGTTTCATCGAAGGCTTTTAATTCGCTTAATCAGTCATAGTTTGAATTGGAGGGAGTATGAAGTTGCAGGGTGTCAATTGCCACCATTTTCCCGTTTGGGAGGGAACTGAAGACGGCTGGTAGTTAATTGCAACTTTACAAGATTTGGATTGTGAAAGATGACGATCCAATTATTGGCAGATACCTTTTTTGTCATAATTTCTTCTAACGTCAACTGCGTTGTCACTAGGCACTAGTAGCAAAGCTTTGTTTCTCTTTCTGCGCACTAGCTATTTTGTACACGTTATATAATTAAGTATTGACGGCTAAGCAAACTTGCTCTAGTGATGAGATAACATCTACAATTACTTAATTGCAGCTACAACTGGTGGACGTTGAGGTTCCACATTCCTCCTAGCGGAACAACTAAGAAACCATTTTCTACGCCTCAACCGTCAACAACCTTATATTATAACCTGTTACCATACTCTTTGTTCTCGTGAAAAGAGGATACAAATTAGATTCTCATAATGAGATTATTAACCCATTTACCTGGAATCACTGACAATTGAAAGGATAGGGTTGGTCATATTAATTGTGTGCGGTACCATTTTTCCTAATAGATTTCATTGATAGAATAGGGCTGATTCCATATCAATTACCATTTTCTAATAGATTTCACTATATTCATTCGTTACTTAGTACATTAATGTGGGTACTCCGAGCAAGTACAACGTGTTGACACAGCCAAATGGTATATCCCCAGGCCAAATGTGAAGCTTGACATAAGCACCACTCATTCCTCATTACCCTAAGATCTCGTTTGGTTAATACAGAAAAAGAATGTAAAAATATATCAATATTTTAATAATACCCATGTATTTTAAAATAAAAACATCATAAAAATTAGACAATAACATATTTAGGTAAGAGTATTATTGTCTAAAATTTTTGTAATAAATGCTAAAAAATCAAAAAATAAAATCAATCCCATGATGTTTGAGTGAAATGATTTCCTTCCTACTTTTTCCTACGTCAAGAAAGTATTTTCAGAGTTTGTACTTACCAAACAAAGGAAAGTTCCTTTCCTGAGCCTTCAAATTTGTGAACCAAACGAGGCCCAAGTACCGCTTGCAAATCCTCCATATGTATATTCTGTCTAGGTTCAGATTGTGAAACAACCAGATAACCACAAACGCATCTTTTCATGGTTAATTCATCTCAATAACTAACAACCAAAATTTCAACAAACCCTTGGTATGAAAATAACACATACCCTATAAATCAAAAAGGTTAGTCCCAAAAAAGATTATAAGGTAAACAAGAACAAGCAGAGGCCTCAATATAATCATACAAAACTAGGTCCAAGTAATCTTAAGGTACAACGGAAATTGTAAATCCCACAGCATCACTTGTCAACCCGTCTTTGTTTTGGGAGCCTTCCTCCTGAGAGTTCGCCTTGGCATCGAATTCTTCATCCCAATAAAGAAGAATAGTGCACCTAGCAGTGCCAAGCTCTACAAAAACAGAACACAAATGTTTTCAATCACAAGTGCAAACAATTCACTTTCTGAGCTAACATATACATATAGATTGGCATGGGTTGAGTTGGGTCAGTTTCTTGTCCTATCAGTGACAGGCCCACTATTTTTTTGAGGGGTGGGCTAATGTTGATACTTAATTAGGCTAGGCTGAGTTGGACCAGTCTAGAACCGTGCATTTCAACAGAATTGTAAAATTGTCTTTGGCCAAACCCGTGCCTTTGACAAAAACCATGCGCCTTTCAGTTTCAACTTTTCAACTGTGTAAAGCTAACTCAAACCAACAAACATCACATCATGGTTGTGTCCATACATACGCAGTGACACTACTGCATAAAATATCAAAATGGACAATAAAAGGAAGCTCCCATCTGCTAAGTGCTAACCTGTGTAAACTTGATAAAAAGCTGAGCAAATTCTTTGGTGTCCATGTCATAGTTGTAGAAGTCATATAAAATGGGAGTAGCAATTGCCTGATGCAGAAGCTGCAAAAGAAAATCAAAATACACCAAATGAGGACGATAATTAATTGGTCGATCTAAATAACGAAGAAAGGAGTTGGAAGAATAAAATCACATACCAGAAGATAAGCCCCAAGAGAGCTACCAAAAATAAAAAGAAGACCTCCAAGGGCCTTCATGCCTATTGACACACCAACCAAAATCTTCATCTGCATAAAACATTATCTCCAAGTTATTTGTGATATTTGTACAAAGGTGAGGGATAAAAATGACTCAGTTATCCCAACAAATTGGGTAAAATGTAAGGAAAATCGTTTCTTACTTCTAGATCCGGCACTTGCAGCCCAGTATTGATAGAAACGTGCTTTTGAAAAACATTGAACTTTGGTCCTAGGGACTTTGCCGCTGGCCCACCATCAACGCCAAACTCATTAAACCTGTATTAATAGAAATAAATTAAAATGGAACTGTGAATGCCCAAAATGATAACATAAAGTATATAACTTCTCGCTTTCAATAATATTTATGGTCACTTAGTTTTCAGCTATATTCAATGTCACAATACCTAGAGGAGCTTCATTTACCATCTAATTATTCAATCAACTGCTAATACAAGCATATAACGTAAGACCAGCTAGCTTGACAATTTCTCGAACATCTATATCCATAAAAGAAAGAACTGCAAGTAATACTCAAATTCTAATACCAAAACTCTAATTCGTTTATACTCAAGTTCAATGAATTCTATTCCTACAAATTACTCATTTGAAATAGAGCGCGGACAAATAAATCCTAATTACTGTAAATCTCATCATATGAATACAGCCTATACTCAATCAACCTCAAATTAGGAGTCCCTGTCTCACCTTTCTTACTTCTAAGGAAAACACTAGCTTCGATGGAATCAATGGTTAAGAATAAAATTTGTTTAGTCGAGATGTTGTACGTTGAATTTGTCACAAAAGGAAAGGGGGCTCTTAATTTGAGACAGATGGTGTAATATTTTGGTTATTTGTTATTTTATATAATATTCCATCTGAGCTTTTCCCCCCTAAAAGGAAAGGGGACTCTTAATCCTGCTGCCTACGTCATTTATTCAATCCAACTGCTTTTGGTCAAAACCACATTCATGGATAAATCACTAAATTTATAAGTTATAGTTTGGTGAAGGTCCCAAAACTTTTGGGAAACTAACATAACAATATAGTAGGTGTGCCGGAGTGGTTATTGGGCATGACTAGAAATCATGTGTGCTCTGCCTGCGCAGGTTCGAATCCTTCCACTCATGTTTTTCCTCTCTTCGGTTTATCGTAGTTTATCATTCATTGGATCATGGTTTTAGCCATGCCTCCTCCCTCCCCTTTCCCTTCCCTTAGCTTGAACCACAGATATATTATCCGAGATTGTACCACTTGTATAGAAAAAAAAAATAAGTACATATTTTCAAATAAGAATTTTAGTGTTATCCCGTGGCTGTGCAGGACTGTTTATCGGGCATGAGTGCATGACTAGAAATCATGTGGGCTCTGCCCGCACAGGTTTGAATCCTGCCACCCACGTATTTTAGATATTCTAAAATAAAATGACGGAGTGGTTATTTGGCATAGATGGCACTAGGCAATTGGTTTTTGACTTTCTGACTCTGATGCTAATATGACCTTGATATGGCAACGGAGCAGGCCATTTATCCACATGCTCCACTTCCCCAATATATTACTTCACCTGATTGGTTTTGAGACTATTATATCTCAATATGTCATAGCTTATCGTGCTAAAAGCCATGTCTCCTCCCATTTCCCTTCTCCTTAACTCGAAAGGCGGGTCTTATCTGAGATTATACAGCTTGTATAAATAAAATGACTATACATTGAAATTTGGAAATAAGAATACTAACAAGATCATGTGGGTGCAACGGAGTGGTTATTGGGCAAGAGGGCATGACTAGAAATCATGTGAACTCTGGCCATGCAGTTTGAAACCTGCCACCCACAAGTTTAATAGCTACCAAGTTATGCACCTTCCATCATTGCCAGAAATTTAAGTGTGCTCAATGTTCGAATGCCATCTACAGCTCTAACTTCTGAAACAAAAGTATGCTTATCATTCTGGAGGAGTAACAGGATTAGCATACAACATATGGAATTTTAGAGAGCGAACTCTACCCCCATACGCAATTGGTTTTTGGTTAGATGCTCTTACACAGTATAAACCTAATATGATAAGTTGGTAACGGAGCATGCCATTTCTCCAGACTCCACTTCACCAATATATTACTTCACCTGTTTGGTTTTGACAGTAATAGTTCTCGCTATATCATAGGTCATGCTCAAAATCATGTCTCCTCCCCTTTCTATTCCTTAGCTCAAACCACTACCCTTATCCAAGATTGTACCGCTTGTTATAAAAAATGAGACTAGACTTTCAAATACGTTCATTAATGATATCTTGTAGGTGTGCTGGAGTGGTTACCGGGCATGACTAGAAACCTGTGGGCTCTGCCCACGCAGGTTCAAATCCTGCCACCCACGAGTTTAATAGCTACCAAGTTTATGTATCTTCCATCACTGCCAGAATTTTAAGTGTGCTCGAGGTTCAAATGCCTTACACAGCTCTTACTTCTGAGTTCTGAAACAAAAGTATGCTTATAGTTCTGGAGGATTAACAGGATTAACATGCAATATGGAATTTTAGAGCGCTGACTGCACCGCCATAGGCAATTGGTTTTTGGCTAGATGCTCTTACACAATATGACCCTAATATGGTGAGTTGGTAACAGAGTATGCCAAGTATCCACAGACTCCACGTCACCAATATATTAATTCACCTGTTTGGTTTTGAACAGTAATAGTTCTCACTATTTCATAGCTGATCAAGCTCAAAACCATGTCTCCTCCCCTTTCTATTCCTTAGCTGAAACCACCCTATTATCCAAGATTGTAAAGCTTGTAATAAAAATTGAGTCTCAACTTTCAAATAAGATCATTAACGATATCTTGTGGGTGTGCCGGAATGGTTATCGGGCATTACTTGAAATCATGTGGGCTATGCCCATGCAGGTTCAAATCCTGCCACCCACGATTCTAGATGGATATTCTAATAGTCTAAAATGAATACAAAACTTACAATGAAATACAAGTATATGTCTACATTTAAACTGAAACCATCAAGTTTAAGTAACTTCAATCATTTCCAAAATTTTAGTGTGCCAGGGTGGTTATCGGGCATGACTACAAATCATGCGGGCTTCGCCCGCAGTCCAGCTCAGATTCAAATCCTGCCAAACTAACAAGATAAATAAAAAAATATGGGATTTTATAAAATATGGGACAACAGTCTTATGGCCAAATGCCGTACCCCTGTCCTCGTATTCCTTTATGTGGCTTAGGGTTTAGTTTTTGTCCTATATATATCCACTTTGGGAGTCTTTGAAATCATGCAATTATCAATACAACTCTCACATTGCACTTTTCCCTTTATTTATTCTCTCTAAGCTTCAAAAAAAAAATCTTCACAAAAAATTTGGCCTCCGGCAAAAATAATTTACCAATTCCAGACAAGTCATAAAGTGAGTTGGTTTTCCGATTTTCCACCGTGCAAGGAAAATGGAGACAAAAAATTATGGGCTTGTTGTATCATGTGGACGGCGTGGCCTTTCCAAATTGCTAGCACAAAGCAGAGCTGCAAAACGTCTTAAAGAGAGTGACCTAATCCAAGACTCAACCCAGTGTTTCCCTATTGCCGAATTTTAGTAACATCGCATTGTTTGTAATTTTCCAGTTCTATTTTCAACACTTCTAATTTACCTTAAAATCCCCAATCCCCGGAATTTTTGTCACTCCCTCTATCATATAATACTTTCTTCACTACAACCATACCCCACACTACCTATTCTTTAACACTAATTAAATTTCTAGATAAGCATTTAAACAATATTTACTTTTACAGCTCTTTCTAAAAAAAAGAGATTAATGGTTTATTTACTAGAAGAACATGTGAGCCAATTTTAAAATATTTATTTTGGCAGCAATGTAGGCACGCATAATTTGGCATTGAGCACAAGAAACTAATATTACACTATGTGCTACGAACATTTCAAAGTTAAAAGGATTCGCCCCTCCCCCACTCCTCAAAATTTTGTTACAAAAATCAAGAATTGCCAAAAATATGTGATATTAATATTAATTACCACAAGAAAAATGTGTTTCAGTTACGAAATGTTAAGGGGCAAAAAGTCATATTTGCCGCTACAAGTTACATTGAGTACCGAAACATTTAGATGTAGGGCATAGACAAATCCGTTACTAAAAGGATGCAATTATGTTACATAACAAGAACAATAGCAACAAATGCTTTTTCCCGCTAAATTACGGTTGGGAAGACAAATTGTTAATCGCAATTTAAGAGCGGAAAAAAAAAATCGCTACAAAATCTTATTTTCTACCATTAATATAAATTTTCGCCCCCTCAAACTTCAATTTCTGGCTCCGTCCCTCGATTTTATCAGATCTGACACTTTTAGCATAGAGGAACAACACTACAGTCTAAACTAAAAATAGCAAGGTATGAACAGATATCCTTTTTCTACAAATAGAAACTAAGTAAAAAACAAATCACTATAAATATGCACTTCCAAAATAAAGCTTGCACAAATAAAGCAAATATACAGTAGATCTGACCTAAACAGAGAAATGAAAGGATAACAAAAGCTTACTCTTGCCATGCAGATAGTATGAAGACAGAGACGAACAGTACTCTACCGAGGAAAGAGACGAACGCCATTGATGCTCTCAACTGTTTACTTTACTTTCTCTCTCTAAAAAAGGAAATACAAAGCGAGAGACAGAGGAGCGAGAAAATAGAAAGAAAGTACTGTGCAAAGAGATAGAGATTTTATAAACAAAAATGGTCGGATTTTAACTCCGCGTATCCCTCCAATTCCGCGTGTAAAAGACACTGGGCGCCTTTCGAAGGTCCGGCGCTCGCGCGGATTCTAAAACTTTACATCTTCGCTCCCGTGGGATGACACGTCGGTTTTTTTTTTTGTTTTTTTTTTTTTTTATGCTTCTATTAATATTTACCGGGCGCGGGAATGGCGAAACGAGGCGACTTTAACTTCGGTAAATTCTGATTTAATAAAATTTGATACGAGAGTTAAAAAAATAAATTTTTTTATTAAATTTAATAAAAATAATATATATATATATATAATAAGTATATGATCTTTGTAAAATTTTATTAAAAAAATAAATATAATAAAAATTTGATACGTATATTATTTTTGATCATTTAAATTTTGGACTATAATTTCACTTATTTTTAAATTAAATATTTTGATAAAATTCTATAGAGATGGTCTGTTAATTTTAAAATTATTTTTATCAATTTTTAAAAAAAAAATTCATCTATTTAATTATCAAATTAAAATTCGTCAGACAAAATTGGGCCACTTGATAATTAAGAGGAGCTGAAGTGCTGAACCCCTTTTGAACTTGGTAGATTTGTGCTTTTCAAGATAAAATTGTTATCAGCACAATTTGTGTTCTAGTTTGCGTAAGATAATCATTTGACCAACTTTGTTCTTAAAATAATATATTTTTTTGTTTAAATACTTTTATAATATTATATAATAACAAGTCAGAGCATTAGGGCGTCAAAATTTTTAATGTAATATTAATCTCGTGTAAGATCTATTTCTAGCTGGTTTGGTTACAGTCAAACTCAACTAGTTGTAATTTTTAATCAGGTAATCTTACTATGTTTTGATAATGATAACTCATGCCAAATAAGCTATGTTTTTTACATCTCACTCCCAGCAAATTTCATCTTAGGACTCTAATGTAACTAAAAAATTAAAAAATCTTAACTCTTTAATATTTCACCTCTTATATATTTTTATAATTTGAACCCATTACAACTTATACAAAGGGGAGATATAAGCAAGTTCATTGTACAAGTCTTGTATATAATGTAAAATCTCTCGTCTTAATCGTGCGTTTCAAGTTATGTAATGTGTTTATAAATTATAAACAAATTTGAGGAAAGTAATTAAAAATTAATTACACGTATCTAATTGATTTGGATATTTGTAAGTTTCATAAATGCAATTGAAATATCTAAGGTTGGATGCAAAACTTGTTTATCTTGCGCAACAATTAAGCAGCAGGTCTTTCTATTAAAGGGATTCGAAGGAACAATGTTAAAATCATGTTAATACTGATTTTACATTATACAAGTCTAAGAGTAACTTTGATAGTTGAATATATGCTCGAAATTTTAAGTCAGCGGAGCAAGTGGTAGTTTAGTTGAAAAAGGCACTCGCTAAAAAAACCCGAGACTTTACTAAGGCAGGGGAGGAGGGTTTTTATTATTGTAATAAAAAGGAAGAGATTTAAACTTCTGTTAAAAAAAATAGCAATTGTTCGAACTCTTGTCTACAACTTGTCTACTTTTTCTGTCATTGCATTGGAACTTATTTCCAATGCAATCGCTTACTGTGCGCATTTTTTACCTAGACCCAATGAATTGACAATATTTTAAAATAGGCTCATTCTAATATTTTATGCAAACAATTGGAGTAAATTACTTTTTTTAAGAGAATAGGAATCTCGTTATGTATTTACATTTATCCAGGAATAGATTAGAATTTAAGATGGGCTTAACTCAAAATTCAACATAATTAAAAAACTAATTTAATAATAAACCTATTTCAAATTAGTTTGTGTCATAAGGGTTTTTTAAAATTGAACAAATATATATATACATATAATTCAATGAAAGAAAAATTGAAAATTCAGTGCGATGCATCCGCCGGTTTGAATGTGAGCTATATTAGTTGAGCTTTGAATGGCCCCCGTGCATGGTTTCTGAAACATTCACCGGTCCAATTAATGGTGAAAAAGCTGGCGGTGGCCCACATTTGCAGAACTGTAAAAAGATTAATGGTTCGTTTGGTTCAAGATTTAAACCATTTTAAAAATGATATATTCCATTCTGAAATAATTCTCACGTTTGGTTCAAGTTTTAAGTCCGGAATAAATGATTTCAGGAACAAACATTTTCTCACAAGTTCTCCCATTTAAGTCATAAGGAATAAACCATTATCAATGGGCATCTTTTTTAATTTTTCATCTTATGACCAAAATAACACTCTTCCTTATGAATAAATAATTCTTTTTTCATTCATGTATGAAAATATTGTTTGAAACTATTTTTTTTAGTTACGCTGCTCCACAAAAATGATAAAAAAAAAATGGAACTTTTTTCTATTCTTTTTTCCTGTTGTAATTTTTTTTTAATTACAAAAATTGTAATTTTTGTAGGATAGTTATTAGCTAGGCATGTGTAATTTTTATAATTTATTATAGTAATTGTCTCTTTTGAAAAATTAGTATGTGATATCTTCTCATCTTATAAAAAGAAGGGTATTTTTGTAATTGATACTCTATTTAATTCCTATTTTCGGTTGAACCAAACATCGGTATAGCATCCTAGATGCCAGGAAAAAAACTTTTCAAGAATCAAGTATGCCCATTTTATTCTCAAAATTCGAACCAAACGAGTTTTAAAGGTTCTGTCACATGGACAAAGTTAAGTGTTGGCTTGGAACTTGGGACCCATGCTCCATCCAATTTTTTGACATGCTTTTATATAAGCATGACCTTTTATTAATTTGTTATTTTTTTTTAAATAAGTTTTATTTTTCAATATCTCGTATATATTTTTTAGCAGTCATGAATACATGATGAATCTTATCTAAAGTGTCATTATTAGAATGGAATCTGGTCACGTGGGGTATTTAGGAATTAGGAGTATCAAAAATTCTATCATTCACAATAAATTCATCTAACGGAAGAAAATATAATAATTTATCTAAAAGATAAAGCTATTTTGATGACACTATTCATTTAAATTATGGGTTAATTCACTTAAATGACTCATTTTCAAAATTGACATTCTATAATATTTTACGAGCTTAAACTTTCTAGATTTTGTTACTAATTGTCAAGTTTTCATATTAAATGTTATCTGAGTTTAATTTTCTGAAAGTAATAAAGAAATATGTATATATATATATATGTATGTACGTATGTATGTATGTATGTAAGTATGCATTTCATTCTAGTTCTAACTATTAATAAAATAAAAAATAATTGGACTCTTATATTGGGGTGATAGCTAGTAAATTTTTGGCCCTCTCCAACGATAAATCCTTATTTCATGCATGGGTTTAAGATTCGAGAAAACTGCTTAAAGAGTTCTCCGATAAACTTTTCATGGTAAATACTCAAATTTATCTATTCAAATTTCATAATTTTAGGTTTCGCTTGAGCGATATAAAAATCAAATAAGTTATGTCTTAATTTATTTTATAACTTATCACACAAATCAATTATTTTTCTTACTATTGTATATGTTACTATCAAACAGAACTTTAAAAATGGAAGTAGTCGAGTAATACCCGTTCACAACCTTCTTTCATAACTTTACAAAAGTCGAATCGAATCATTGTTTCATCTCATACAAGTATATATGATTGGTTTAGATTTCACTGACCGGTTTATATTTCACATTTTTTGTACTTTTTAAAATTTTATCTATTATTAATTACAAGTATATATGATCGGTTCAGATTTCACTGACCAATTTATATTTCACATTTTTCCTCTTGTTATATAACAAACACAAAATCACCTATCAACGAAACTACCTATTTTATAGTGATTGATTAAAAAAAAAATTATCGAAACTAGTTATGCAAAGTTTGTTCATCATATAAACACGATATATAATACTCAATTCCATAAAACTAGTAAGAATTGTGGCTGCCATCAAATTCTAAGAAGACGTTCTTAGCTATAGCGCGAGACAGAATATTAGTTATCAAAACTCAAAAGGGAATTAAGAAGTTAGAAAAAAAAAATTAAGGGGTATCAATGTATGTGTTTGTGCATTATATATGTTTGGAGTATGCTTTAATTTTTGATTAAGATAAAGATTGTTCGTCTGCAAAGACAGCCAGCCCATCACGTGCACGATCTTCATATATAAAAAAGATATATTACTCCTTAACTTAGCACGCACGTCACCACCACACGATGCTGCTTGCTGCTACTTTCGATTTTTCTAATTTCATCAAATAGTTTGATCCAGATCCGATCCAATCAAATTACTTAACTTTATTGTGATTTAAATTAATCATTAAATATTTCTTCATTAAAGCGATTTTTTCGGCCATCGATTATTCTCTACTTCTTATCAAACAGAAGTTGTATTTGTTTAATACTAAGATAAAAAATAATGATAAAATTAATTTATTTTTGTAAAAAGTTAAAAAAATAAGAGGTGTGATGCAATGAGGTTAGACGTTGTTCATCTCATGTTAAATTTGTATTAGTATGTTCTCTATCTTTTTTTATTTCATTTTTCAACCAAAGAAATTTTTGCTATGAAAAAAGTTTTAGAAAATCTCACAACATCATTTAATTTCATTTTTCAACTTTTTGCACAAAATAAGTATCTTTGCTATCATTTTGGATCTTGTTTTCGAACGGAACCTTATTTCTTTTTCTTTTTAGGTGTTGAACTGGTGCTAAACTAAAGATAGTAAAATTGTAGTCCTCGAGCATGTTTTGTGTAATGACCCAAATATGAGATATTGGTAATATTGTAATGGGAAGATAGTATTTAATATTTATGTAAGTACGTGTATTGTACCCAACTTACAATTTGGAATAACTAATTTGAATGGGAAACCCAGATGATTATATATGGTATCAAAAAATACCCACGCCCAATATCACATAAATGTATGGATATTATAGATGTCTTAATTTGTGCAGTTGAAACTGGAAAGTAAACTGAAATTTTTTGTATCGACTAACAAGAGTCAATATTGTTTTTATGTGTGGGAGGTTACATTTGGCCCATTCCTAAGTCCACTCGAAACAAACTTTTTGAGTCCAACTACTGAAAAATTAAATCAATCACACTCCGTTCGTTGGATTCACCTACTCTTATAGAAATTTATATTAGGTATTCGTCAAGTATTAAAATTTCACTTTTTCTCTTTTCACTATTCTATCTTTCTAAAAAATGCAGTAATTTCAAACCAATTTAATAGGGAACAGAACGAATTATTTGGTCTAAATTAAGTGTTATTTTTATTTTATTTTTTAATTACAACAATGTGTTAGAACCTTGACATCACTCCCTTCCCAAATTCAACTACATTTGCCACTTTATTACACGACCATTTAATTTAATGATTTATTTTTTAAATTATAAACGTTGTTCGAATCTTGACAGAACAATTTTAAAATATAAAATTATATTTGTAATTGTTGGATTAGGAATGTTAAGAATGGTTGGCTCAAACCATTTATCTCGTACTGAAAAATTATAGAACTCAATATTAGTATATAATTAGGGGAGTGTCATGACATATTAACAAGACCTTTTAAAAAAAACACATGTAGCTCAAACATGTTTAAGTTTTGGACAATATCGTTACTATATATACAGGCTAGTAGGCTCAGTTAGTGTCCTGTGTAAAAGCATCCACTATACATGTGGTTATATAGTAAAATGATATTTTAAGTCGAATGAATTTCAGTGTGAAAAAATTGTAAGATTGGGAAGGGAGACAAGTACCATTCACCCAGCTGAGGCCATCTACTTTATTTTTTTTTCTCAATCTCTTTTCCTTCATTCACCCATACAAACCCTAGACTTTCGCACCTATAACGTGTTGAGAATGGTTGGCTTAAACCATAAATTCCACATGAAAAAATTGTAGAACTCAACATGGGTATATAAGTGTGAGAGAGTCTCCACATAGTAACGAGGTCTTTTAAGTTAAAACCCCACACTTGTGTCCCAAAGGTGTTTAAGTTGGAGACAGTATTGTTACTTGGTGTTGCGGGCCTGACCCGAGTGCCGGCGAGCACAACATAACAATAGTAAAACGATTGAGGTTTTCTTTTTCCTTTTCTTCTTGATTAATATAATGGTGGAATTGTTACATGAATTTGTGGATTTACAATTGGAAGGGGGTACTGTTGGTAGTTTGGAATCGTTAGATGTGGGATCGGCTTCTCCGAACGGTATCATCATCCATGGTATATATGATTTAAAGGACTTTATTTAGATTGAATAAGAAATTAAGCAAAGGGAAAGTGGAGGAATTGATAAAAGTTTGAACTGAAAAAAGATAATTAATGAATCAAACAGTAGTAAAAAAACGATTAAACATGTAAAGGAATGAGTTGTGAAACTGAATCAATTTGCGGTAATAAGCCGATCCATCGGTGAAAAAACTACTCCTACGAAATATTCATGAACATGTTTCTCTTGTGCTTCAAACGGGTATATGTACAAAAAAACACCTCCAAAGTCGACTACAACATGTGCAAAAAAAGTAGGAAAACACATCCACCACAACATGCGCAAAAGGTGGCAACAACATCCACAAAAAATAATCTCAAAAGCCGGACATCGAAAATACACATTCAGCTTAACCCAAAAGACTATTGGAAATACATCGGCATCATCAAATAAAATATGCACGTGGAACAAGTACACTACAAAATAGTAATAAATATGAAGCAAAGTAATGTAGTAATAGTAGTAGCAGCCGCAGCAGCAGTAGCAGTAGTATACTAAATAAACAAAATGCCGAAATTGTAGCAGATATGAGCATAATCATATCGTCTAGAGACACGACAATAAAATTATAACATTAATAATAGAAAACAATAAATCTTGTACTGGACAATGGAAGAAAAAGTGAAATAGGTTCATATCCTGCTGATGCTACAAAGAATTTCAAAATATGAAATTATATTGATAATTGTTGTGTTACAAAAATCCCCAAAAAGTGAATATAAATAAGACACAATTTTAACTATAATGTAACAATATAGGAAATAAAAAGTAAATGAATACATAATTAACGATGATTCCATAAATAAAATATCATATCTATAGTTAGAGGCAGATCCAAGAATTTTTCGAGAGATAGGTTAATAGTAACAGACAAAAAATA
The DNA here is from genome assembly GCA_021464415.1 of Lonicera japonica. Classification (NCBI taxonomy): domain Eukaryota; kingdom Viridiplantae; phylum Streptophyta; class Magnoliopsida; order Dipsacales; family Caprifoliaceae; genus Lonicera; species Lonicera japonica. The sequence continues at coordinate 46,472,660 of CM038468.1, read as the reverse complement.
TTATAAAAAAATATCGAAAGTATAACTATATAGTGAAAAGAAAATTTAGCATAATTTAAATACTTAAATTCATACATAATGAAAAGTATCTGACTAAGTTGAGATCAAAGAGTTTTTAATGATTTGAATTAATATATTACAAACTCTATCTAATATATATTTGAGCTGGGTTAGGGGTGGGCTTAAACTAATATTTTTTTAAAATTGCTAATAGGTTTTTCAAAAAAAATTCCTGTGCTGAAGCCCGCCTTATCCCCCCTAGGTCCACCCTTTTCTATAGTATATTTTGACCGAAGACAAATAAAACAATATTGTAATTAGAATAAATACTATAAACTAATATTCTGTCATAAATAATAAAATCTTAATTTCCAACATATTCATCCCCCTTCGCAAACGTTGTCCTACATTTACTATTGCAATACAAGACCATTTACTATTGCAATACAAGACCATTTAAAGAGGACTTGACTCCTCTATATTACTCATTTGGTTCAATTTCGTAAAACAGAGTCAAGTTCGATAGCTAAATGGATTATTTTTTATGAAATTTGTGAAAATGATCTTTATAATGAGTAAATCATCTCAACAATTTTTCATCCTGAAATTTAAACAGGAAGAAGGTGTAATAAAATTTTGATACATATGTTTATTTTTTATTATTAAAATTTTAGATGATAATTTCACCCACTTTTAAATTGAATTTTTTTATATAAAATTTTGTGAAAATGATCTACTTATGATGAAAATCATTAGCACCAATTTTCACAAAAAACAAATCATCCGTTGAATTATCGAATTAGATGTCATTGGATAAAATTGGACCACATTGTAAGTGCATTTGTGAAATTTATTAACTTTTGAAAAAAAAAATATCACTAAAGTATTTTTACCCTAGCAGTAAGACTAAAATATTCTAGACGGCCAATTACGGTTCGATTCCCCTCTCAAAAGAATCACCCAAATCTATCGTAGCTTGTTAAAAAAAAGTAAAAATTGTTCTTCCAAGTTAGAAAAATATTTATTCATCCAAAAAATTAAAAGTATATATATATATATTTGGGTGAGGTTTCAATGGTTACTTCTATAGGTCGGAAAATACCCTATAGGGGGTGAATAGGGTTTTTAAAACTTAATGGGATTTTTAAAATCAATTTAAAAATATTCGATGTCTATATCAATCAAGCAACAAGAAATAAAGATAAATCCAATCACAAGGTGCAAATAACACAATATAAGAGTTCAAGAGATAGAAAGATTAAACCGATCAAAGTTGAAGACTTTTTGTTCACACGGTTCGGCTTGTTAGCCCCTACTCCGCGCTCGGTTAGTACCCCGAGAAATTCCATTATAACTGATCTCTTTCCGGGTGAAGATTAAACCTCTACAAGTGTATTATTCTCACACACTCTTACAAGTATTGAATCTCTCTCAATACTCACACGAGAATTCTCTCTTGCTATCTTAAAAGATAAACCTCTCTTAATGTTTGAAAGAAATGATTTGGTGACTAACACCAATGTACAATAGCTCTATAGTGTATGAAGATTACAACTTAGGCTCACATTAAGAGATATCAAATTTGATCAATAAAGTATAGCTCAAAATAAAGATGATTGATCAAAAGAAAATGTTCTTGAATCTTTGAATATTGAATGTAGATGAATAGAAAAGTGTAGGAATGATTCAAGAGTGTTTAAATAAGTCTTAGATGGTGTATATATAGTCTAAGACACCATATGGCCGTTTGGAGGGAGTTAGTAAAAGTTTGGTACCAAAAATAGTAAAAAATCAGAACTCCAACGACTAGTTTCTGGGCCATCAGTCGACTGAGCAAAGCTTGCTCAGTCGACTGATGGTCTCCTCTGGTTTGCTGCCAGATTAACCAAAAATTCCATTTTTCACACTTTTAAAATTTACTCAAAAATCAATTTTGAGGATAGGGGATGTTTAAAATTGATTTTCTACGACTTCTATCATTGTTTTTGTAACAAAATTCATTCATAAAAATTTATAGTAAATTTTTCAAGATGACTAGTTTTCAGTAAAAATACGTTTTCAATGATAAAACTAGTTTTGATCAATCTTGTCAAGATTAAATTATTTTATGAGCTATATAATTGAACAATGATATTTTTTACATAAAATCTAAGCACTCACTTAATTATGAACACCAATGAATCTTCGAGAGCTTCGTTTGTATCTTCGATTTTATTCTTCCTTGGCTTTTTGTACTTCATAGAGATGCCATTGAAGGTGTGTTTACAAGTGTTGTGTGAGATGTAAAACTTTGATTGCAATACTTTGTAGATGAATGATCTTGATTCCGGCTTTTCGGTTAAGTTCACGTGTGATCAATTTTATTGTGGATATAACTTAAAACATTAACTAAGTTAAATTATACAAGATTAAGTTTATTGTTATTATTAAAACAAGATTAATGACTTTCAAGTCAACAACTTCTCTTTTTACCAATAGATGGTTATTGTAATATTAACCATTTGATGAAAAATCAATGGTTGAAATCAAATGTGTAGTTGGTTAACATAATTAATGCACATTGAAAAAATACAAAGTATTAAATGCAAGGTTAAGTGGGTAACTTGTTGTCACCTGATGACATGGCATTTTTTTCTATTTAATTTTAATGAATCATAAATTAGATATTCATTACTCCCTCCGTCCCAATTTAATTGTCCAACTTTGAAAAACTAAATATTAAAGAGACATCATGATTACTTTAAGAGAAAATGTTTATTTCCAAAAATGACCTTTACTTTTCTTCTAATAAAAAAGGTGGCAGGACCCACAATAAAGAAAGTGGTGATAGCTTAAAGGGTAATATTGAAAATAATAAAAAGTGCTCTAATTAATGACTTGCTAAATATAGAAAGTGGACAATTATTTTGGGACATCCAAAAATGGAATAGTGGACAATTAAATTGGGACGGAGGGAGTACATGATTTTGTAATTCCAATATAGGATATCCCTATTCTTTACCCCTATAAAATGAGTGATTTTATTTATATTGATATCTTGCAGTTAATTTATATTATTAAATTAATTAATATTGTCTGCTAAATTAATCCGTAAATGTAGATAAACTAACAAAAAAATATTATTGATTTAATTTTATAAATATTATTTTATTAATGATTTAATATTAAAAATAAATTAGATTAATAGGTACATCTACTTTAATTAAATAAATAAAAATATGAGGTTTTTTTAAAAGTACAAATTAATTACTTTCATTATAACAAAAGGACATTTTATTTTTAGGATTAGTTTCAAGGACAACTTTTTAATCGATGACAAAATAAAATTTAATTTATTAAAAATAAAAGATAGTCATTTTCAAAACTCCCCCTTATTAAAGATAACAACTGTTAAAAAATAATATATATATATATAACAAAAGCTCAAATTCAAACTAAACATCTTAAACAAAGTTTTCAAATTTGAACATGTAATCGAAATCTTATTACAAATGTCAACCAAGAACATAAGTATTAAATATATATATTTTATTATTCCAAAAAATCTAAATTTCAAATTAATTATCAAATGATAAGATGCTACAATTTTAAAAAGAAAAAAAATTATGCACAACAAAAAAGAAACATACTTGAGAACGGTGATCCTTTCAAAAAAAAATTAAAATTTTGATGAATTTTTTTATAATTGTTTGTGGGCTCATTTATTTCACATAATTTCCAAAAAAAAAATTAAAAATTAAAGGACAAAAAAAATCTCAAAGGTTTATGGTATATTGTTTGCATAATTATCCTCTCACAAACCATTACAATAAAAGAAAATACTATTCGTGTTATAAGTTACAGTACCAAATGTCGTGCTAGCTAATTAATTACATGATCATGAAAACTTTATATGATTATATATTGAAAATTTGATAAATATTAAATAGATCTACTGTGATTGTCAATATAGAAGAATATGTATACTTGATTCTTAAATCTTTATTATTATTATTATTATTATTATTATTATTATTATTATTATTATGCTGCATATGTGAAAAAAAGGGGTGGAGGTATTAATAACATAGTTAATTGAAAATATTTTTTTAATAAAATCCTTTAAAATTCTTTTAGGGTGTGTTTGGAATGTGGATTTAAGAAAAGATTTTAACATGAAATTTGAATTTGGAATCTCAAATCTAAATATTTTTGTTTGGTGTGAAATTATGATTTGAGATTTATAAATATATTCAAATCAAGGGTGGCCCTGAGGCAAAGCAGGCAGGGCAACTGCCCATGGCTCAAAAGTGACGAAGAGCACTAAATTATATATATATATATATATATATATATGTATATATAATATAATATATGTGTGTGTGATATAAAAATATTAAATAACAAAAACCTCTTTCTAAAAATAATTATTTAATAAGGTAAGTTTCTAAGAATATTCCTATAATTTATAAATGTGGAAGATACATCTAGACTTGGGCTTTTCAATAAATTGCAAGATGTACTTAAGTATCTTGATCTAGATATATTAATAATGTGAGGGACCTGGCTATGATAACGGTTCTAATATGAAAAAAAAAACATCAAGGTCTTCAAAAAAGATTGCTTGACATAAATCCTAGAGCGTTTTACATGTCGTGTGGTTCGCATTACCTTAATTTAACAATAATTTTAGTTAACTTTAAAATTGTTGTCTATTACACGTTGGGAAAACCATATTGCATATGTTAAAGTAATAAAATCTCAAATTTCCCAAATAAGAAATGCTTTGTTTAAATTAGCTTAAATTAGTGAAGATGCGAAATTGAGTAGGGATGCTGGAAGTTTAGCATCAGGAGAACTTTCTAGTTTTGAATTTATTTTAACCTTAATAAATTGGTATGATGTTCTGGACAAGATTAACTTAGTTAGTAAAAAAGTTAAAATTTGAAAATATGCATATTAATGTTGTGAAACAATTGAATGGACTTGTTTTATATTTTGAAAAATATAAGGAAAATGGATTTACTTGCCATGGTTAATGTTAAAGAAATCACCAATAACATGGAAATTGAGCATGCATTTCCTAAAAAGCGTCGTACTTGTAAAAAGAGGTATTTTTTTATGAAATTTCGAATACTGATAAGGAAGAACAATCAATAGAAAAGTCCTTTAGAACTGATTACTTTCTTATTGTAGTGGATATGGTCATTTCTCAATTAAAAGTAGGTTTGAACAATTGCAATTTTTTCAATCTATGTTTAGATTCTTGTTTGATACAACAAAGTTCGTTTCATTAGATGATAATGATAAATTAAAAAGATCTTGCGCGCATGAATCTTGAAAATGCTTTAAAAGTTTATTATGTTTCTAATGTTAATGGAAAGTGCTTATGTTCGGAATTACAAATATTGCAATTAATGTTACCAAGTAAATCACATGAAATAAATGAACCATGGACATCCATTAAAATATAATTATGGAGTTTGCAAGAGATATGAGTATGTTTCCTCATATGATCCTTGCTTATAAACTATTATTAACTTTGCCTGTGACTGTAGCACCTGCAGAAATAAGTTTCTCCAAATTAAAATTGTTAAAATCTTATTTATGAACTACCATGAGTCAAGATAGATTGAATGTATTAGCAATTTTATGCATTAGAAATGACATCTCATCAAATATTGACTATGGAAATATAATTGATGATTTTGCTGCTACAAATGCAAGAAAAAGTCATTTTAAGTGATTGTTTTGGTTGAAATTTTATTGTTGCTTTTATTTTGCAGGTGTGTTTTAGCATATGGTGCCGCTTTCATCTAAAAGTTTTTTGAAAGATGAAAATGCACATGAATGTTGAAGATGAAACATATAAGTGCTTGAATTATCATTGTATTGGTTTTGATGGCATGTAAACTCGTGCATTTTGATATGAAATTGTAAGCGCTTTGAATTCTTAATTGTAATGTATTTTTGGTGGAATATAAAAATTAATTGATTTTTTTAATATAAAAAATTAATATATTTATTTATAAGAGGGCATCATTTTAGAATTTTGCCCAGGGCCTAGAAATGGTTAAGACCGGCTCTAATTCAAATAATGAGATTTGATACTTATCTTAAAGTTACAACTTTTAAATTTTAGAGATCGAGTTGTTCCTTATAGATTCCAAACTTGCGAATTTGGAAAAAAATATTAACTAATTTTTAAACAAATTATTATTTTTTATTATTATAAATATACTTATAATATTAATTATAATAATACTATGAGGGATGACAAATGGTCGTGTGTTGTCCAAACCCAAATCCAACAAGTTCATAAACACATCTCAACCTGGTGCAGATTTTATTTTGTTAAATCTAAATCCGTCGCGAACAGTGTACACATAATCCCATTCTCGTCCCGTGGTAAGTACGCTATATTATGAGAAGTAAAATATTATAATAGGGGCGGGTCGAGTCAAACGAATTAATTTTTTGTAAGCCCGAGTTCTGCCACGGTGCCAAAAAATAAAAATAACTTACTAATTAACTAAATATAAATTTTAGCGGAATAATATTTGGATTTATAAATCAATTTCCTTGTATTTGTTAAGTAAACATAAAATTTTAAACTTTTGTATTTCAAATATGTATTTTTTGAATCTTAAATTTTTGAATTTTAAAGCTAAATTCAAATATATAATTCAAATGCACCTTAAAAGAAAATAGAAAATAAATTAAAATGGAAGTAGATTTCTATTAGGAATCTAAATGAAAATGTAATCTAAATTAGGTCAATTATAAATTAATTTTAATTAGTGGATATGCTTTTGAATTTTGAAAATTGTACAAAATTTGTTTGTCAAACACAACACATTGATTATTGAACCAAATAATTAATTATTTAATACTAAATAAGATATATTTTAAGTGTTATTTAGGAAGTCGTGCGCATACTTTTGTATCTGATCAAATTATTAAAAGTTGAGTTCGTTTGAAATACTTTAAATTAAGAAAATACGTTTCTTTTAATATTATTTCATGTTATTGTGTTAAAATTATTATTTAGTTGAAGAGTGACTAAGAAACACCAGTACCACATGCTATATAAGATACTTCAAATTAATTTTTCGGTTTTTATTGTGATATGATTTGTTTTGAATGATAATAAAATGATTAAATTGAAAGTATTATTGAAATAGTTGAGTTGTATGTAATTTGTAAACCTATTATATAGAGATGAAAATTCAAAGTCAAATATATTTTGAAAGTGTTATTTTTCATAAACTTATATTATTAGTTAATTATAAAACTGAAATGACCAAAACACCTATAAACACTTACTCTAATTTGGAATTGAGTTATCCCAATTCTATTTGGCAAATAAAATCTTTAAGAAATCTTTTTTGGTTGGGATTTTAAAACATGTTTTGGAAAGTGAATTTAATTTTTGTTAAAGTTTTTTTCAACCAATTCAAAAGACCTCATAATTTTTTTTTAAAAAATAGTCACAATGAATCTTGTTTTATAAATCTCAATAATTAGGTTTCAAATATACTTTTTTTTAACTAATTCCAATTTTTGAATTTAAAGTTATGGTATTTTAAAAAAAATATGAGAGAGAAAGTAAAGTGATTTGGAAAGTGTGAAGTAAAGTTAACTTTTTGGTAAAAATTTTAAAAACTTGATTTTAAAATCTCAACCAAACACCACTTAAAGTTTAATTAAAAAAAATAAATAAAACATGTCACCTTAACCTATTATAACAAATTAAAAAATTTGACACCTCACTAACAGTGGCGTAGCCAGGAATTTATACCCGGGGGTGTGCAATTTCTCTAAACTTAAAAGCTAAAATAATAATAATATAACTATGAAATTCTTACATCAACAAAAGTACTAAAATATAAAAATTACCTACAACAATCCTCTTCGAGACTTCATATTTTAAAAACGTTGAATGACATCTTCGTTATCGATGGAGTTGAGCACGTCTTTCTCGATATAAGCCACCAAACAATCATTCATGAAGTCATCCCCTAACCGATTTCGTAGTTGACTTTTGATTATTTTCATCGTTGAAAATACTCTTTCAACTATTGCAGTTGCTACGGGTAAAAGTAGAGCCAACTTAATAGGCAAAAAGACCAATGGATAGACACGATGCTTCTTCAACCGAATCATTATTTTACAAAGATCACTAACCCCAGTAATTTCCCCAATTCGATTGTCAGAGCGCATATCAACAATATAAGTCCCAAGTTGATGTTCAAGCGCAATTAACTTTGTTCTTGAAAAATCGGATAGATAAAATTCGGCAAATCGAATCAATTTTCTCTTATCAAATGCAGCGAATGACTCACTTGGATCAAGACAAGAAATACACAATAACAATTACATATTCACCTCATTAAAATGATTGTTCAATTCTAGAAGTAACGTATCTATCACGGTGTAAAACAATTCAACGCGATAGTAATATAAATTTGTGTTCACTTCAGAATTATGACGTGATCTTCCTTGATGTACAAAAATATCCCCCATATCTAAAACAAATATATCCTCATTAACACAAAAATCAGACACTATACTTAGTAATGAATCCCACCCATCATCTCTCATCTTTTGTAACCGTCTTTTTGTTACTTTTACTAACTGCATGGCATTAACAATATCTTGATCATCCCTTTGTAAAGCTTGAGACAATTCATTTGTAATTCCCAACACAATTTTCATTAAGTGTAAGACAAACACAAATTCAAAACACTGAATATGGTTTAATGTAATAATTGCTTGGGCTCTTTGAGTTGTGTCTGATCCATCATTTCCAACAATTAAAAGAACTTCTATCACTGAGGAATATAAATCAATTAAACTTATTAGAGTACCATAGTGAGATCCCCAACGAGTGTCTCCGGCCCGTTTTAATGTTGATTCTTTATTCAACCCATAGCCTGTCAAAATTTTCCCACTACAAATACTTGCAATCACTTTTTCAAGCTGCTTTTCTCGAAGAATCTCTCTACGCTTACATGAAGCTCCAACTATATTTGACAAATTTCTAACAATTTTAAAAAAAGTGCATATTTTTGGATGATCCCGCGCAACAGCTACAAGTATTAATTGAAGTTGGTGAGCAAAACAGTGTACATAATAAGCAGAATGATTTTCCATTAATATCAAACTTTTTAGACCATTAAACTCTCCACGCATATTACTTGCTCCATCATATTCCTGTCAACGTAAACTTGATATACTAAGTCCATACTTTAATGAAAGAGAATCAATACCTACTTTAAGTGACAAAGCAGTGATATCTTTCACATGTACTATACCTAGAAATCGCTCAATGACAAACCCCTTATCATCAACATAACGTAGAACAACGGCCATTTGCTCTTTTACGGACATATCACGAGCCTCATCAACTAGAATTGAAAATAATTGATCTCCAATTTCTCTAATGATTGTATATGTGATCTCCATTGCAAAAGAATTAACAATATCATATTGAATTGTAGGCGAAATTAACTTAAGATTTTCTGGAGCATTCTTTAAGACAACTTTCTTAACTCCCTCATTTTGTTCAGAAAGAAATTGAAGAAGTTCAAGAAAGTTACCCCGATTTTCCTATTCTTCTGATTCGATATGCCCACGAAAACCTAACCCTTGCTTTAAAAGAAACCTAATACAATCAATGGAGGCGGTTAAACGCGTACGATACTCAATTCTAAATTGATCAGAATGACTAGACAAAAGAGTTTCGATATGCTGCTTCTGATTCATAAGATCTTCGCAAGACTTTCTGCAACGATTATGTACACTATTGTGGGCTCCAACATGTTTATCAAACAAAGTCTTATTCCTCCAATTATTAAAGCCGTCAATAATAAATGCGTCACAACCTCCTTGCATTCCATTTGGATCTTTAAAAAGAAAACAATACAAACAATACGCTGCATCTTTTGATACACTATATTCCAACCAATCACTATCACTATAATCATTAAACCACGAAGACACAAATCTACGCTTAGCATGTCCTTCACCAGTCCAAGGAAAATCATGATTTTTTGGTTGACATGGGCCTTTTTGTAAATATGCACGTCTCACATTCTCTCTATCATTAGGATCATAAGATTGTATACTTTTTCTCAATCCCGGATCAGATTGAGCCTCTAAATTAGAAGAAACATTTGTAGGATTGACATCAACATTCGGAATAGCGGAATTAATGCTTGGAATGGTAGAACTCGTACCTACATTTTGAGGATTAGAGGAGGAGCTTGTTCCAATTTTGCTATAATACTTCTTCATTCTAAACTCAGCCCTATACAATTAAACAATTAATATACAATTAACTAAAGAGTCTAATAATTAACTAAATCAAATAAAGCCTTAAAATAAAAAAATACGAGTATTAATCTCTCTTTCCAACAATTAATATTTATTGGTTTTCATTTAGATTCATTACTCTCTCAAATATAAATTATGAAATAAAATCAGCTATATCGCCTATATCCATTCATAATTTTATACATAAAATTGAGCTTTAAAATCAAACCCTACAAAATTAAGCCCTAAATCAAGCTCCAACAAAATTAAGCCATAAAATCAAGATCCAATAAAATTGAGCCCTATAAAATTAAGCCATAAATTCATCCCTACAAAATTTTGCCCTAAAATTAACCTTACAAAAGTAAGCCCTAAAATCAAGCTCCAACTAATTTTACACAATTACACATATATTGAGATCATATATGATATATCTATTCATGATTTATAATATATATCATAGAAAAATTAGCATTTTTCGCTATAAAAAGAAAAGGAAAAGAAAAGGGATTTTTATTTACCTTGCTCCGTTGCTCACTTGCTCGGTACTCGGTGGTCTGCTGTGGAGCTGTCCAGGCGTGAGTCGGTGAGTGCAGAGTGCGTATGAGAGAGAGAGAGAAATAATGGCTTGTTGCGTGTGTGTGCTGTGCGGAAGGGAAATAAAAGAGAGCAGCTGAGCAGAGAGGTCTTTGGTTGCTGCGTGTGTGTGCTGTGCGGAAGGGAAATAAAAGGAGAGGCAGAGTGTTATGCGGAAGGGAAATAAAAGGAGAAGCAGAACCGCAAAAGGCTCTTTTAAGTTTAACTTTATTTCTTAAAACCCCTCAACTATAAAACTAAGCATATAAGTCCCTAACTTCTTTTTTTTTTTTTTTAGAAAAAAAATCCAAAATGCTCGGGTGTGCGTCCGCACACCCTCGTACATTACTGGAGACGCCCCTGCTTACTAATGTATATTAATTATTATCAATACTCATTAATAAATATAAAGAAATAATAACAATTGAAAACTCATCCGTATATATTTACATCCACAAAAATTAAAATAAAAAAACCACTCATGGCAGGCGAAGTTTGAATCCCAGTGGCGGCGTGCTTGTATCAACTCCTTAAATATTCTGATTTGGCTTTTTCTAAACTCATCATAATTAATTAATTAATTAATAAAATCAAAAAAAGGAGTTGAATGAGATATAAGACTTCTCACCAACACACTGTACACTTGCACCACCAACACAGCACTTAGATTTTTTTTTCTCTCCGAGAAGGGCGAGAGCAGTCGCCGAGATTTGCCTCCTCGCTCCCCGTCAGCCAGTCAGACAGACAGACAGACAGACAATTCATCGAACACCTAATGGGCTTCTTTTCTTTCCTCGGAAGAGTTCTCTTCGCTTCTCTCTTCATTCTCTCCGCTTGGCAAATGTAAGCTCCCCCTCCCCTATCTCTCCTTATTATTCTTTTCTCTAATTCAGATCTATCCGTGTATATACTTTCTATCTATGCTTGTGTGCGTACTTACAGACATGGATATACTTGCATCTGTGCTGTTTTAGAGTGATATCTACTTGAATCGCTTGTCGTTTTTACTATTCTATTGAATTTTTTTTCTTGTTGTTTGGTGAGAAAGCCGAAGAGACGCAACATAATGAAACTTTGGGATTCTCTAGTCATGCTTATTAGGGTTTAGCTAAAACGCTATAAATGTGTAGGGTTTAGAATATGTTATTTGAAGTTGTCTTACACTTTCTGATCTTCCAAGTGGAGGGTTATTGTGTAGGAACTTAGCTTTCTTCATAGAGAGTTTTGAGTATTTGGATCAAGGGATGTTTAGAGGCAAGGGTTTTAGACTACCCAAATCAGATGGCCATTTTTTTCCGTTGACTTTCACTAAACAGTCTACCAGTGAGGCAGTGACCACTATTTCATACCCTGGTACCTGATTGAATTCATTTTTTGTCACCTACAAAAAAGGGGATATGCTATCGAAGGTTGAAATGTGACTAGGGAGCAGTATTTCGGGTGCTAGGTTACATTGTGTATGCGCTTTTAATGTGAAATTGTGAAGTTGCTTTTTACATTAAACGCTTGTGTACCCGGGTTACCCGGGTCAAAATAGATTGGCAAGAACTCCTTATGTGATTTTCTTTATTCTTTATATACACTTTCTGTTAATGGTAAGTAAAGCTTATAAGTAAAAGGTTTTTTACGTGAGCGCAGCATTTGGATACCTCAAGAACAATTCATCAGTAGCATGATGCCATGCTTTCTTGAAGGAATTAGATTGGTGGCGATGTCGGTGAATTGCATAATATTTTGGTCCCATATTCTTTGCTCTTTAGGGAATATTGAATATGATGCTGCTGTGGTGCAATCCCTCCCCTTTGTTTCCCCCCTGTAATTTTCAACCTAATGGATGAGTCCTAACTGTAAGCTAGTCCTTCCAGTCCTTCCATATTGGCTGACGCACTGGTACTTGATGAGCTCTCACAATTGGGCCACCACTCTCAACCTTAAACATTTAAAGTGAAATAGTTTATTTGTTTATTTTTACATTTTCATAACAGAGAAGGATATTCTTACCAAGGGTCATCTCCCTTAGTGTGTCCTGGTGCATTCAGAAAGGAGGGTGTAAAGTGTAAACAAACTCTTGGAGCCCCTGCACTATAGAAAAGAATACAAGAACGGGGTCTTCTGAAAGCCAGTACACCAGAGTAGAAGAAAAAAAGCACAACAGTCCTATGAAATCTGAATTTTGTAGAGACCCCCTAAAAGCTCTTAAAATTAAACTTTATGCCATAAGAAATAAGGAACTTGCTCTTAATTCTTAAAATTCCTCAAATTTCTTTACCTAGAGCATATCTTTGATAGCAACTGAAGCTTGATATGAACTCTGTTCAACTATTATGTGGCTAAAGGTATTTATGTTTCTTAATTGTTTCTTATAAAAACGGCCGATTCTGTTGTTTGGATTCCATCTTTGGTAACAAATGAAATGTTTTCATTTTTTCAATGCATGAAGTTATTGGGTACTACAAACTTTTTTTCGAGTTTGGTGCATTTACTTAGTAGCTGTAATCTATACGAATAAGATAAAAAGACAGTAATAAGAAACTTTTTGAGGTAATGAATGTGTTTGATTTGATATATAAGAATTAAAAATTTTAATTCATACATTACGTGTTCTAAATGCTTGATAAACTTGTGTTCAACATTCAGAGTTAACAATGGGTGTCTTAAATCCTTTTGAATATTTTGTGAGAGCCACATTCAGCATTGAAAAGCATCCCCTTGGAGTAAGATCCATATTTAGCTAGTCTTTTCTTCACTAATCAGTTAGTTTCGTCTTTCACTTACCAATATCATTGACACACGTTATTCTTTGTCTTGTAACAATAATGCACTTTTTTGGCCAACCTGGCAACTTTCCTGCTATTTTGTATGGAGGTTGTGACTTGTAAGCACTTTCACTGGTCCATATACAGAAAATGCACATAAAGGATGGGTTTTTTTGCAATTGATGCTAAGTTGTGCAGTTGTGAGAGGCTTCATTTATACATGGTCACTGTTTAATTTGGTTTCTCTAGCTGCATTGTTTGTACAATTTGTTAGTTAATTTTCGTATTTTATTGTGTTAATGCATGAGGAAGTCAACCCAAGGGGTTGCCACAGTGGCAAGGGCAAACTTGGGACTGTGTGGGTAGGCACACGGTCTCAGGTTCGATTCCCCGCTGGGTGAAACCTTTCTTGGGCCACTGGGGGTGTCTCCTGGTTGAGCAACCAGGGCCTCATGGGATTAGTGGGGTGGGGCCTCGATATCCATGGTTATAAAAAAAATAAAAATGCATGAGGCATTTCTATGATGGAATCAATTAAAACAACATGGGTAGAAAACCCTAAAATCCCAAAAAGGGCCTCAAAATTATTGGTTGCCATTCAACTACTTACCAAAGGAGCTCAAAAGTCCTTTGTTAATTGCTAGAGGTGTTCTTGGAGGCCACAAAATCCTATTCCTAATAGGAAACAAATGAAACAAAACATGCAACTTAAATATATTCTTATCAAATTGCTTTCCCAAATGAATAATGGTTTTCATTTGTTGATATGCTTTGTATGTATCTGCGTAGGTACAATGAATTTGGTAGTGATGGTGGACCTGCAGCTAAGGAAATGGCACCGAAATTAGCTGGTGTTCAAAGATATCTAGCCTCCAAGTTGGGAAAAGATGGAGTTAATGTCGACGTATGGTTCTAGATTACTCTTGTTTCCTTTTCTCCTAGCTTTAAGTAAAGTGGATTATTAATTTCATCTTGTTTGTGCAACTACTTATGTGATTTGGATGCATTTTATACAGATTAGGCATTTTGTTGCTGCTTCTATTGCTCTGAAAGGGTTTGGCGGCTTTCTATTTGTATTTGGCAGCTCTCTTGGGGCTTATTTTCTGGTTAGCATTTCTGTCCTTGTTGTTAGTCAATAAATTGATTGTGGATTTAATTCTCTATTTTCAATTAATAATTAAACATGTGTTTGTTTCTATTTTTCCTCGATTGTTTAGCTTTATAACCTGCTGCTTACCACTCCCCTTCTGTACGACTTCTACAACTACGAATATGGTGAGCCACAATTCATTCAACTCCTCCAAGAATTCCTCCAGGTTGGTTTGATTTTGCCATGTGAATACTTACCTGTTTAGTTGCTTGAATTGGTATAAGTTCATCGTAAACTGAATCCAAATCGTTGATTATGTAATTTCATGTATTTCTGTGGATTGTCTTATGTCATTTTTGAAGAATAATTTAAACATAATAAACTTTAAAATCTCGTCATCATTGCAATCAAATGAGTATGATAAGATAATTCCATGAATAAAAACATCTTGAAGGACCCACCCAATTCGTTAATTGACTACCAAACGGAGCCATATGTGATTCATTAAACTTCCTTTCCCTTTTTTCTTTTGGGCAGAGGGTGGCACTTTTTGGTGCATTGCTATTCTTCATAGGGATGAAGAACTCAATTCCCAGGAAGCAATTGAAAAAGAAGACCCCCAAAACAAAGACAGGTTAGGCATATCTCAGTGAAGATATAGTAGAAGATTGGATACCGCTGGTTATGTTTAAACTTCATCGTGTGAAGAGTTTGCATTTTGTCCCCAAATATTTGGTGGTGTTCTTTTTAATTTTTAGTGGATATTTGTTTTGGATCTGACAAGTTACATTGTTTATAAGCCCCATTATTTGGGGGTTTAGATATTGCAACTTGAACAGGGACATATTTGTAAGATTTGATCCTATCAAACAGTTCAACCTTTGAGATAGAAGATTAAGTCAGCCATATTTTAGTAAGATATACCCATTGCCATTAATTATCGACCAACTTCTTTCTCTTACCATTTATTAATATTTTTTCTTTGTACGCACATAAATTGAAACATTGTCTAGAAAGATTATTTTATTTTCCACGTACTAGCTTAAATGAAGTAAAGAATGGAAGCAAGTGTATAATGTATAAACCTTTATGAAATTTAATTGATAAATCCAATCTAGATCAAACATATAAAGCTTCATAGAATTTAAAAAAAAAAAAAGAGTTCCAAGGAAAGAGAAAAACAGAAATAATTATCACTTACTCTCTCCAAAAAAAGAAAATAATCCAGCAAACTCACCTTCAGGCGAAATTAGAGTCTAAATATAAACTTCACCCAAACCCCAACCATAAGCAAACATCAGAGAATGATTCTTTTTACTTAGGTTGCGTTTGATTGCAAGTATGAAATTTGCATAGAAAGAAAATAAGTTATAGGCAATTGAATTGCCTAGAATTGAGTTGCATGGAAAATGTAGTGCAATATGTTTGATTGCCTTAATTTTCTACCCGAAAAATATTGGTTGTATTATGGCATTTTTAATGTAAAAAAAGTTATTAGTATTTTTTTTTACATAATTATATAGTCATGATGGATCTTGTTTAATTGATCTTGATTAATAGATTTTAAATATTAAATTTTTATATTATTTTGAATTATATTTTTATATTATTTTGAATTATATTTTTTAAGTTATGGCATTTTTAATGTAGATAATGGTAAAAATCTTATCTCGTGAACCGTGCACAAGTATGGAAAACAAAAACCACCTCCTCCCCCAAAGAAAATATTTTTCTCAATTGCCTTGAAAATGCACATGTGTGAGGCAAAAGTGAGAATTGAATTGCTTAAAAAAAAGTCAATTAAACACCTTAAGTTATCAAATAAAGTGAAAAATGTTTATTTTCCATAAAAAATGTTACTAATCAAATACACCCTTATTGTATATGATGGCCAATTTGTTTTCCCTTACGTCATCTTTGCACTTCATGCAAGTAGGGTGTCGTGCTACTTCTCTCTCCAAAAGTTTATAACATTATTGAGATTAGGCTAGGGCGTCCCATTGCATTGCATCTCATTAATGCATGATGTGATGGGACACAATTTCGAAACAACAGACTCCATAACACAAAAATGGGGATTCCCCTAAGGGCTCGTTTGGTTCGAGCTTTAGGAATGAAACTGGCAGAAAACTTTTATTCTTAGTATCTTTTATTAAATTCCATTAATGCTCGTTTGGTTGGAGTTTTAAGAATAAACTCAGCAAATTTTTTTAAAATTTTCTGGGGAAAAATAAATTATTTCATTTTTTGGGGAAAAAATATTTTTTTTCATTTTCTGGAAAAAAATAATTTTTTTCACTTTCTGGGGAAAAAATAATATTTTTAATTTTCTGGAAAAAAAAAATATTTTCACTTTCTGGGGAAAAAATAATATTTTTAATTTTCTGGGAAAAAATATTTTTTCCATTTTCTGGAATTTTTTTTTTTTCACTTTCTGGGAATTTTTTTTCCATTTTCTGGAAAAAAATAATTTTTTGCATTTTCTGAAAAAAAAAAACAGTTTTTGGACAAAAAAAAAGATTCCTCAATTGGGAATTCAAGATTCTTCCCAATTTATAAAGGAATAGATTTTGGCAAAATGGGGAAATTTAGAATTTCTAGAAATCCTAAATTCTTACTTAAAACTCCAACCAAAAAATATAATCCTTATGAAATAAAATTTAGAATTTCAGAAATTTTCAAAAACTCGAACCAAACTAACCCTAAAGCTAAACATAACAGGGTGTTGACAGACCCGATGACCTATTGTCAGGAGCCGGTAAGAAACTGACGGCATTTGGCATTGAACTTATGGGCTAGGAAAATTAAATTAGCTCTGGACTTGGACAGAAGAACAAGTTTGTGGTGATGATTGGAATGATTTAAGATAACGTTTTGGAAATCAAAGAATGCGAAAGCTTGCCTATACCAGTGATTTGGCAGGCAATTTTGAAAGAATTGCCTCTTCTATGATTTCTTGCGGGAAAAAAGGTTCACAATTGTGGGTTCTTTTCTGCTGTTGCGGAGGCTTTCGGGGGCTGGTTTCTTCTTCCCACTCCACCTCTCTTTTTATCGTCTCAATTTTGTAGTATCAAAAATTTATTTATAAAAAAGTTATTCTTCTAACCGAGGGACAGAATTCTATTTTATATATATATATTATTAATTGTAAGAGCTATTTTCGATATAATAATTATGAGTTATATATGGAAAAAGATTTGTTGTAATAGGTGCAGCCAGCTACATTAATACTCTTATTTTTTTGATCCAAAATAATAACATAATCACTGCTCTTCCTGCCTAATACGGTCTTTCTTTCAAAAAAATATGTTTGATGATGCAATCGGTGATCATCTATATTATAAGACACACTTTTTTTTATTTAATCAATGTTCTAAATTTATTTTCAAATCACAAAAAGAAATATCAACCCTTAGATGTGTTTTTAGGATATCAAATCACCCAATCCAATCATATTTTTTTACTTTATTTTTCTCCACCTTAATTTAAAGATAAAAAAATATACAATTTGAATTTAAAATTTAAATTTTTTTAACTTTTTGCCTCTCACAATTTTTTTTATAAATACTCTCTCTCTCTCCCTCACAAAAAAAATACTCCCTTTCATTAAGACTTCCCATCTTCTACTTTTTTTTATTGTTTACTCTTTTGTTTCATATTTTGAAGAATGTATGTATGTATGTTATTCCATATATTTTTTTCATATATGTATGTGAGTTTTATTCTTATTTAATTAATACTATGTATTGCTCGTGCCGAACGGCATGATGACATCAAAAAATAAACAATTAAAAATAGTGAAATTAAGCAAAAAGTACTAATATTTAAACAGCATACAACCCGAAACATATATTTAGAAAATTTTATATACAACCTATTTAACAGTTAAGTACAGGGGGGGAGGAGTTTGCTAAAGTCTAACTCGAGATATCAAAATATATTTAATATATGCAACCTATTTAGAGGAGATAATCTTTGTAGATCATCTTCACAAAGTTTCATACAAAAATTCAATTGAGAAGTAGGTTATTTGAAAAATTGATATATATATGCGCATTTCTAGATGTTGAAATTTTAGATTTTTAACTAATCCACTTCCCGTTTGATTTTTTTGATGAAATTTAGTGGAGATGATCTACTTATTATAGAGATCATTCTCACCGAGTTTTATAAAAAAATTCAACTGTTTACCTTTCGAAATGAACGGTCCTTAAGATCCTTAACATAAGAATGGTCCTTTCTCTCGAAGAGAAGATGAAGATGTAAGATTATTTGTGAGACTTCCCTTTTCTCTTGTTCTCTATTTTCTCTCTCTAAACTATGTATATATATATATGTATAAATATACTAGACACTGAAACACATGCGTGTCCATGTTTATACTTTTCTTGATGTTCATTATTTAATTTGAAATGAAAAATCGAAATAAAGATTCTTATTGGTTTAGTAGATAAGACTTTACTCATCAATCAAATACACCGTCCACCCTTGAAAAAGCATATATATTTCAATTTCAACCACACAATCTTTTATCTATTCTGCATTTTTAAGATTTAAAAATCTCTACCCCTAATTATTTAATTTCTGAGTGGATTGTGTTTCTTTCCGCATTCATGGGACAAATCTTTTTTTTAATGGTGTAAATCGGGTCAATTTATTTATGGTCCAAATTGTTTAATAGCTTTACTAAAATGTTTTAAAATTTTCTTGCAAACTTTATATCATGCTCGTTTTAATTTTTTATTATAATAATAGTTTTAGGGAGTTTGGGTTCAAGTTGGGTTTAAAAAAAAAATCGTATTGGTGTTAAAATTAATTGCTTGTGCTAAATATATATATGTTTTAATGAGATGGAATTTGACACAATTTTAAATTATTTGTTTTTGTGGGTAGCCTAATGCTGATAGAGCTAGAGATTTGCTTAAATATTCTTATCCTTAAAATTGCTCATCTAATTGAAACTATGCAGTAACTACCTTGTGATGTCGAAGAATTTTAGGATCCGTTTCACAAAAATATTAGAAAATGACTGAAAACTCTATTAGATTTGGCGATAAGTTCGAAGAAAAAGTTTGATCTGATTAAACGGTGTCCATCCTCTTTTTATCTATTTCTCCCCATTTCAAACTCGATTTTTAATTGTTTATTTTTTGATGAAGTGGTGAAATGGGGAGAAATTCGAGTTTTTCAATTAAAAATCACCTCAATTTGGTTGGATCCAATATATCTTTTGATATCTCGAATTAGACTTTAGCAAACTCCTCCCCCCCTGTGCTTAACTGTTAAATAGGTTGCACATACAGTTTTCTAAATATATGTTTCGGGTTGTATGCTGTTTAAATATTAGTACTTTTTGCTCAATTTCACTATTTTTAATTGTTTATTTTTTGATGTCGCCGTGCCGTCCGGCACGGGCAATACCTAGTATGCTATAATTCATACCTCTTCTCTTGACTTTACAAGATAATACTTTTTCGTATGAAACCCTGAAATTAGCCTGTGTTGTTTTTGAGTTAAAATTAGACTCTACTTGATTCTAATTAGGTTGATTTAAGAGGTGTATTCAATTTATATTTTATATATATAAAAAATTAGATTTTAAAAATTCATGGTTATTTAATTGGGATTTAAAAAAAAGGAAAAAAATTATGATATTAAATTAAGATTTAAAAAAATCTTTTAAAATCTTATGGTATTCAATTATGAATAGAAATAGTATTTTAAAATTTTATAGTATTCAAAACTCAATAAACTTTGAACGATTTTATAAGTGAATAGATTTTGATGGATTTGAGAGTGTTTTTATGAATAACAAATTCGATGGTGAATTACCTTGTTGGTCCAAATTCCACTCAAAACAATTTGAGTTTTTAATGTGAACTTTTTTTTCCTCAATAAAAACAAGCTAGTTTAGACACATATTAATTACACTTAGAAGCTCAATTGATTGAATATAATTATAAAATAAGACTTGAACCAACATGGTCATAAATATATGTTTAGAGTATCTTCAATCGTCTTATATAAATTTTGTGTAAATCCTACGTGTCAAAGTGAGATTTACACAAAAATAATAAATAATTTTTTTTGTACTCCAACAGTCTGTTTTAGACTTTTGTGTAAATATTAAACTATCAATTAAATATGCACAAGTGAAACTTATCATATATTTATTCCATTGCTTTTTAAATTCATTTATTTATAGATACGAGATGAGAAAATAGACGTGAGATTATATGATGTGGTTGTGTAAATTGGGTTTATATTTTACACAAATCCTAAGTGTCAAAGTTTCTAAAAAGACTGCTGGAGACTTTTTTTTTATAAAACGTGTAAATTTTACATAAACTAAAATTATACACTACGGTTGGAGATACTCTTAGCGTTTTAAAAACAATGCTTACTAAATTACCAATAATAAAAATTGTGTATATATATATAAGAAATGGTAACCAAAAAATGCTTACTAAGTTTGTAGTATTTTGAAACTTAGTAGTAGGTTTGCTCTAATATCAAAGAAAAAGGTTGGAAATTTCATTAAATTATGGAAATTTATAAATATTAATAACAACGGAACAAAACTGTTACAAAGTTCTTTTATGCATTTTGTTTGGGGTTCATTAGACTATTAGGGCGTGTTTGATTGGCCGGATTAAGAGAGGAGATATAATTAAATAATCCTATCCTTAGTTTGGTACTTTACCGAATGGGATATGTTAAGAGATTATTAATTTGGACTTCCTCTTTTATCCCCCAAAGAATAGGATAACACAATCCCACGTTTGGGGGATAAATGATTAAGTTAACAAAGACAATGTTATCATAAAAAATAATAAAAACCTTACATTAATTTATTCTTTCAGCCACCAAAAAGCTGTCGGATATAATTTTTGAAGCCTTGCTCTCATTGCTCCATTATTCCACGTCTCCACTGCCTAGTAAGACCGACCACCTAGGTTTGTTTCATTTATTAATATATATATACATGCGTGTGTGCGTGTGTGTCTGTTTGTGTTGATTATGTGTATCATCTTCTATTATTAATTAATTGATATATACATTGATGCAACTTATGGTTCCTAATCTTTTATTAATTAATTAATATATATAATAATTACATCTAATAATTACAATATTTTTTTTCTTGAATTTAGTGAAATTGTTATAATTTACCTTGTTAAATGCATAATAAGGGTATATCAATAAAATTGATAAAATAATAATCATATCCAAGACTTTGTCAAATGCAAGACTGAAATAAGTGTTATCTGATTGATCTTTATCCTATTCGACTTTTATTTTATCCAAGAACAATGTGGGGTGAAAGGGATAAGAACACAAATATAATTGATTATAAGTGCATATATGTTGTAAAATAAAAAATAATTGAAACATTTTATGACTAAAATACTAGTCGACTAAACATCAACCAATTGTTAGTTGAAATTTATTGCTTTATTATATATTAAAACGCCAAAACTTGTTATTGCTTTATTATATATTTTATTATTAAATTGCGAGGGACAAAGAAAATAGTTAGTTGGAATTTAATAAAAAAAGGATAAAAAAAAGGATAATGACAGCTGTGGGATTTGAACCCACGCCCTTTCGGACCAGAGCCTAAATCTGGCGCCTTAGACCACTCGGCCAAACTGTCTTGATATTCCTCCTCTCTTGGAATTACCTATTGTTTGTTGGTTCTTCTTAGTCCCCCTACCACTTTCCCCGCGCGCAGGCACGAAGTTAGGAGAATTGCAACAATGGAAGTCGATCAATATCCTCTGGTCTAGGGTTTTCATTGTGATAATATACCATCGACGCTTACCAGAAGTCTGCAGCTTTGTTACAACGATACTGATATTTCGTTATGGTAAGGGTCTACATAATCACCTCTTAAACTTGTCTTTCAACTTCAAGTAATCTCTCCAGTGAATTGAATTGATTCCTTTTATATCAGGATTACCTCAAATCAGTTGTCCCTTCTCAACTCCTCGCTGAGCGTGGCTCCAATATCATTGTCATCAACCCAGGTTCCCCCTAAACCCTAGCCCTTACATATATATTGTTGCATTTAATTAATTTTTCCCTCAAATTTTGCAAGTAAAATACGTACTCTTAATTTGAGTTGGAAAAAATGTTACTATAGGCATAAAAATCATGTATTTCGGTTGCCCTTGTTTGATTAGCTGGAAAATAATTGAATTAATTGGAATTGTTTACGTGGAAAATTGTTTTGAATTACATGTAAAAACAGAAACTTGGTTTAAATCAAGATGTAGAAAATTTATTCCAAGAAATTTATGCAATGAAGCAGCATTAAAGATAGAATAGATGTAAAGCATTGTCCATGGAAAAGGAGTATAGTCAAACACGCCCGTATCTAAAATTCTAAATTGCAAAGCAATTGTATCCGTTAATGGACTCTGTATTCAGTTGTTTATGTTTATAATCCTTAGGTTCTGCAAATATTCGAATTGGATTAGCTCAACAGGACACTCCATTGAACATCCCTCACTGCATTGCTTGGCGCATGGCCGGAGCAAACCAAGTGCCCAGAAAAACTGTGCAAGATCAGGTGATTTCATATATTCGTGCATAAGTTCAGTTTTTCGAATTGAAGTTCTAGTCGCTAAGTTTCTTGATGACTTTTATTTTTGGTGCTGTTTTTCAGATGCTTAACTCCCAGGTTACAACAGCACAACATATGGATCGAGAGAAGGCTTACGATATTGTAAGTGAATGCACATTGTTGGTTTTACTTGTTAGATTTGTATAATTTTATGATTCCACATGAATTTGCGGTTTGGTATTGTATGTAATTATATATTATTATTTCTCAGATTGCTTCATTGCTGAAGATTCCGTTCCTCGACGAAGAGGTCACAAACAGCTCATCATTCCATCGAAAGGTACACAGTGTTTCTGATGCTAGTGAAATTTATCGGAACATTATTAGGGTATTGAGCCATGCTTGATAAAGGAAAACAGTTTCCTTACAGTATGTGCTGGGTTTGATTGATATTTTGCTCCAACTTGTGGCAAAATATTGGAATATCATATGTATTCTTTTATACTTTTTATTGGGTCATCTCCAGTGGCTTATCCTATAAATTCATTTCTATTTCATTGGTCGTGGTCCTTTTAGGAGATTTCTATGTCTACTTGGCAATATTAATGTGTTGGTGAAATTTTTTTGATATCGCAACAAGTAAGTTCTTCAATAAATTTCAGTTTCTAACTTTTTCTTCATTAAGGGTTTAAAAGATCTCCGCTCCAACTCCCTCCTTTCGGCTTTCTCTGTAGTCCAACAGATGGGTAAAGGTCCCCAATCACATTTGAAGGGGAATAACAAAAGAAAATTGTCTAAATAGATCCTTGGAATTCTGGTGGCTTTTGACTTTCGTTTGTAGGGTTACTATATGAGTTATTTAGTAGAAAATTGACGAAGCTGTTTCTGCAGATGGGCCGTGTCGATGGATATACGTCACAGAGTAACAAGAAGGAGATCCCCTTCACTTGGACTGATGTGCTTGAAAGAAACACTAATTCATCTTCTGGACTAGGTAAAGTGAATCTGGTCTCTCTTCCAAGTAATTCCTGATTTTAGTTTGTGTATATGTTAAAAATACTTAGTGGTGACTACTACTCACCCCTAGTAGGACATATAGGCACACCCCCCCGCCCCAACTTAAAAGAAAGGTCTAACTCTCTTTGCTATTACCACCGACACCCAATTTGCTGCTACATCGCCACCACCGGTAGCCAACGTTGCTGCCTCTCACAACCACCATGCCACTGCCACACTATCGGACCACTGATCACAACGCATTAAGTGTGTCCTATCAATCAAAGTAAAAATCTTATTTCGTCATTAATTATATCCAACCAACTAAACAAACATGAAGCAAAATATTTGCACTGAAAACAGTTTTCACTGTTGAGTTTTCCTTGAACACTGCCTTATTATCTTCGTGCACTTTAAGGGGATAATATCATCTTTGGTCCTACATCAAAATGCATATAATACGTAAGTGAGAAGACTCTGCAGCATTCGTGGGTTTTCTTGTCAGGTTTAACTTATTTGGCTATCTCATGGGTCATGATCATCAAGTTTGTTTAGCTGATGTTTTCTAGTTGCTGCTTGGGTGGACCTCTGGTCCACCATCTCCTCGGTTGTCTTTGTAACTGCACTTTGGTGCTTGCTTTTTTTGACTCGTATCAATAAAAGCAGTTGTTTCTGATAAAAAAATATAAAAATTCTCGCTTTTAGCTTGATACTCTTTTATCCAGTATGGCATGTGGCTTTCAATTCCATATTTGATTCTTTACTAGGTATGACCCACGGCTGAGACACTATCTACTTTTCAAATTACCCATGCCTACAACACTATCCTTGTTTTTCCAGAATCACTTGTGCCTGAAGGACCACCCATACCTAGGGAGAATTATTCATACATATTTGTGATAATTAATTAGACTAGTTTTATTTAAATAGGCGTATCTATGCGTATCTGTAGACATATTCCTTTTTAACGTGTGTAGGTTAACTAGTTAAATCTTATTATGAAAGTTCCCTCAAAGTGGGACC
The DNA here is from genome assembly GCA_021464415.1 of Lonicera japonica. Lineage (NCBI taxonomy): Eukaryota > Viridiplantae > Streptophyta > Magnoliopsida > Dipsacales > Caprifoliaceae > Lonicera > Lonicera japonica. The sequence continues at coordinate 46,447,354 of CM038468.1, read as the reverse complement.
CACACTTAATTTCCAATTTATGCACGTATTTTGAATTTCGGTAATATTCTTGAATTTTGCAGGAACTTCATCAAATAAAGGTGAAACAAGTGATTCACCAGGTCAGCAGGAAGGTGCTGGTTCTGGGGAGCTTCAGTCAAGTGAATGCAAGTATAGGGAGTATATTTGTGGTGAGGAAGCTCTAAGAATATCCCCCACTGAGCCATATTGCTTACGTCGTCCTATTCGCAGAGGTCATCTCAATATTTCTCAACATTATTCTATGCAGCAGGTACCATTTCGTCTATTGAAATGTTAGTAATAATGCCCCTTTTAGCTTGAACAGATGATAAAGTGAATCTCCAGATCACCAAAATGCCTTCCCAATTTTAGCCATTACTCTTTTATCTGTTGTTAGTATTAACACTCCTTTTAACTTGAACAGGCGGAAAAATGACAAAGGGAAAAAATATTCTCAACAAGAAAAGAAAATATGAGATTCTTTATATATTTTTATTAATATTTTAGGATTACATGGTAGGTGCATTCTCTTTCTAATTGGAGTATATGTATTCTTAAAAATATGCTCACAGTGCCAAAAGCCCAAAACAACACTAGCAAGAGAAGCTAAGCGTTTTATCCAGAATAACAAAACAAATGAGTTTATTCTCGTTTCTCACCATACCATGTATCTACTTAAATAATGTATCTTCCAATATAAAAAAGGCCATATAATAATAAATACCAGCGATTCAATAACTCAGCAATGGAAAAATAAACAACTTCTCAGTCTGCATTCCACTGAATTAACACAACTTAGTTTACATTTTTTGTCTCCCAGAGAAAAAACATCTGGAAAATGATTAATTTTTGGCAAACGTGATGGAATTTCTGCATATTCTACCAACAAATAGTTGCGCCTCTTCATGTACATTTTCACGTTTTCAGGTATTTGAAGACTTGCATACCATTTGGGACTGGATTTTGATTGACAAATTGCATATTCCTCACAGTGAAAGAAACATGTATTCCGCTATTATTGTAGTGCCAGAAACATTTGATAATCGCGGTAATTACTTGCTTATAGTTCTCATTCCCTTCTATGGCTTCCATGTTTATTTTACTTGTATGAGCTAAGCCAAATGCATAAAATGAACAATCGTAATGCTACAGATGGTCAACGAAGGACACTTTGGGTTAATTGATTTTAACAAGTGGTTAAGAATATAACATATGAATATGGTAATTGATCTATTTGGTATCCACACTTTGTCTTCCTTTCAAGTTTCAATTTTTAATTCTCTGGATTTTGTCATCCACACCGACCCTTGTTTGAAGAATTGTACTTTATATCACTATGAAAATACATAATTCACTATTTGGTTTCTTGTTTTGTTCAGAAATAAAGGAAATACTATCTATTGTACTGCGAGATTTGCGCTTTAGCTCAGCAGTGGTACACCAGGTGGGAATTTTTTTTTTCTGAGTTATTATTACATTGCAGATATTAGGATCTAGCAAAATTTCTATTCAGGTATTGTTATCAGACACCACAATTAATTTAAAAATTCTCTCACTAACTTTATGTCAAAAGTTGATGTGATTTTTTATTTCCAAAGAGAGTTTTCATATAATTTTGTTTCACAAGTGTATAATCTTTGATGGACATATAGTTTGGATTACCCTGAGAATGAAACAGATTTTACTGCCATTTGCACAACTCTATTTCATGTTCACGTGGAAAGTAAAAGGAGACCCAATATTTAAACAGTACCTTATATACTATTCCTAACTGGTTGAAGCAGGAAGGGCTGGCTGCAGTTTTCGGAAATGGCTTATCCACAGCATGTATTGTGAATATGGGTGCTCAAATGACTTCAGTGATCTGCATTGAGGTATTATTTATGTACTTTGTTCCTTATGGACAATTCCAAAATCGCAAATTAAAACAGTTCATATATTTTTATTCATTTTAAAATGTTCATCTCTATTTATTTTATCACACACAGTCGCATATATATATATATATTCTTCCTCTACTAAAGCTAATTGTTTCTTTTTATGCTCAGGATGGAGTGGCTCTTCCTACTACACAGATCACGCTACGTTATGGTGGAGAGGTGTGCATTTTGGTTTCTATTTCGAGTTGCTTATTTCTATATTACTCCCACGGTCCCAATTAAGACTCCACATTTCCTTTAGGGGATGTCCCAAGTTAGGAGTCCATGTTCCAAAATCAATGTACCAAATGTCCCGATAATTAAGCATGCCCCGCATTTTATGCAAATTAAGATTTAACCCGCATTCTATGCAACGGGCTGAGCAGCTCTGCACAATGTCAGCTAAATCATTCAGTTGGACCTGGCATTTACGCAAAACCTGGCTGACATCTCTGCAATCAATTTACAAACGGACTGGTGCTATTGCGCCTTAATGTACCATCTATACCGTATTCACAGTGACTTGTTGATTAAAATATGAAAGTTCTTGTCCTATCTTCATTTCTTTTCAAACAGGGTGTGGACTTTTTTCTTCCTCTCTCTCTTTCTCATTTTTTTGAAATTTTTAGGGACCAGGTTATCATTTTCTTAAATACCAGGATATATTGTAACCAACCTTCTCATCGATTCCTGTTATATTGGTGATTTTCATTGGTAAACATTCTTTTTTTTTTTGGTTGATTGGAGGTCTGAGGAATGTACTCTTCCAGGATATATCAAGATGCCTTCTATGGACTCAAAGGCATCACCAAACATGGCCACCTATTCGTACTGATGCTCTAGTGAAGCCAGTAGATTTGTTGATGCTGAACAGGCTCAAAGAGTCCTATTGTCAGATTAGAGTGAGTTTCACACTTTTTATACAATCTCATCATCGCTTTTAAATTTGCCACTCCCTACATTATGTTTGCATCTCTTTTGAAAAATGCAATCTATAGCTCTTTGAAATTATTTAATTTCAGTATTAACTTTACAAATGGATATGTCCAGCTTCTGTATAACTCACAGAAAATTTCTTTTGAACCCTACTTATTACTTTCAACTTTCAAATTACGTATTTGTTAATAAATGTTGGTCTTAACCTTGATAGTTTATGGAATCATACATTTTTTGGAAGCTTCTAGTTGGGTGGTTAGACTACATTATGGTATACAAGAAAAGAACCGTCGATTTTGTGTTGGTTCGGTCTCTCGGTTTATCGGTTTTCTGCACACCCCTAACAAAGAAAATTGTGATAATATTGAGAAACTCAAAACTATATAGCGTCTTGGAGAATTTCTACGATCACTTCTGCCCTTATATTTCTAGCGATAGTTGGATAATGGATATATTAATTTGTTGACACTTTGTCACAAGGTGCATTCTTCATGTATATGTTTCTTGCAGTGTTCTAAAAATCGCCGATTCAGGCCGATTAATCGGCAATCGCTATGCCCCGATACGATTATGCATGATCGGCTGAAAAAATCAGCAATTTATCGGATTTTATCGCGATAAATTGCATTTTTCACTTTCTCTCCTTCACTCGACCTCGCCTCTCTCTCTGTCACTCAACCTTCACTCGACCCGCCTCTCTCTCCTTCACTCGACCACGCCTCACTTGACGTCGCCTCTCTCTCCTTCACTCGACCTCGCCTCTCACTTGACCTCGCCTCTCTCTCCTTCACTCAATCTCGCCTCTCACTCGACCTCGCCTCTCTCTCCTTCACTAGACCTCGAAACGGAGAGAGAGAGAACTTCAACGACCAACAAAGATCGAAGGTTCGAAGCAGTGAGGGGCGGAACTCAGAAGAAGCCGAAGAATAGAACAAGAGAATGAGAAAGAGAGACAAAGGGGCGAAGTGAAAGAAGAAGATGGAAGAAGGAGATGGAAGAAGGAGATGAAGATGGCGGCAGTGCGGGGGTGGTTCTATGGTATGAGAAAGAGGGGTAAAGAAAAGGTGCAGGGTTTTAATTTTAATAAGTGGTGAATGACCTAATTACCCTTAGGTATATTGCAATTTACAAAATTACTAGTAGGTTTAGTAAATAGGTGAGAAACTTCTTTTTAATGTTTACAATGAACCCCCTAAGTTATTTTTATTTAGCATTTTACTCTATTAATGTCCATTTTGCTACTATTATGTTTTATTTAGCATCTTGTTATATAATATATTATTTATATGGTGAACGCGGTATCCCATTTTTTTCGATTTATCCCCCGATAAAATAAAAAATCCCCACTCCCCACCTTCCCATTCAATTTCCGATTCACGATTTTTAGAATATTGGTTTCTTGTTAAAAATGTCTGTAAATTGTTGCTATTTAGTGAAGCTTTTAGGTGGACATAAGAAAAAAATAAAAATAAAATTATATATCTTAATTATTTTTGGCTCAATGTTCACTTTGTTTTCTTTGTGTAGGAAGGGGAACTTGAGGCTATTGCTGTGGTCCATTCTTATGAAGATGGCATGCCAGCTGGATCTCATAAGACAAGACTAACTGCTCTTAATGTATGTGGTGAATAACATATATATATATATATTTCCTGTGTTGTTTTGGATATTAATTTGATTGTATTTGGTAGCACATATTTTCAACGTAACTTTTTTTTTTCTTACCTTCACTTAGGTACAAGTCCATTTTGCTTAATTTTTTCAATCTCTAGGCCAAATCTTTTCTTGGCTTACCCCAAACAATTGTTTCCCTTGTAAAATTTCTTGTTAGGATACATCTTGGGATGTCTTTGAGAAAGCATTGTGTCGGGGATTTTTTGAAAGTGGAAAAGAACATTTTGCCTTCAAAAAGTTTCCAAGTAGAATGTTTACATGTAAACCTTTTCCTTTCTAGGTAAATCAAACACACATACCCTTAGAGGATGGCCTAACCATGTGTATGATGATCTACTAGAAGTAAAATATGGGTATGGCTCTTAGCACTCCAAATGAGTCCTCTAGCACTCTAATATGATATTTAGTGTTACTTTTTTTTTTGTATTTACGGACACTTTGCACTTGTGATGAGTTTTGGAGTGGGTAGAGGACTTATGTGGTGTGCCAAAATTCAATACCCTAAAATATTGGCTTTGGAGTTGGAGATGTCTGATGATTTCTTCTTATAGGTTCCCCCGATGGGTTTGTTCTACCCGATGCTTTTGGTTTCGGACGTGTATCCTCCACCACCTCGTTCTTGGTGAGTAATGGTCTTCAGTTTTATGTAGCTTATTGTTTATTTAATTATGGCTCGTTTTATTCTCTGCTTCCAACGCAATGATTGTACTTTTGTAGGTTTAATGATTACGAGGATATGCTTGAAGATAATTGGCATATGGAATTTCCAAGACGAAATGACATGTCAGATAGCTTGTTTCCTGGAATTAGTGGTGGCCTACCGATGTGGGATACCTATCAAATTTTTCAAAATAAACCAAAGAAAGAAGATAACATTGGCCTCGCAGAAGCTATCACAAAGAGCATTCTTTCCACAGGTAGGTTTTCATCTAATTCAGATCTCATGTGTTGAAATTTGTGTGATTCTGTTATAATATTTTGACTTTTAATTGCAGGGCGTATAGATCTACAGAGAAAACTGTTCTGTAGTATGCAACTGGTGAGCTTTAGTGTAAAGAGTTAGAAATTCTATTTATATATGCAGTCTATATCTTGGAAAAAATGACATAGTTCTGTGCTTCAGATTGGCGGGGTGGCTTTGACAAGTGGTCTTATTCCTGCTGTGGAGGAGAGGTGTGTTTTTCAATACTCTTATTTTTCATTATTAAAGAAATGAATGCTTTTACTATTGTATATACTAAACTAGTGCAAATGCTAACACGAATGTAATTAATTCATTTTTGAATCCTAAATGACCCTATTTCCAACTTCAATTATAGATAAAAATGCGCTCTTAATCTCTTTCATGGACTTGTGTTGCAGGGTTTTACATGCTATTCCTTCAAATGAAGCAATTGATACAGTCGAGGTTAGTTTCTGCTTTTCTCGTCTTCGTATCTTCTTTCATTATGATGTTGGTTCGTTTCCTTATAGTTATGCTACCCATAGTGCACATGATTGTGACAACTAATAGGTGTATAAGATAATACTAACTGGGCGTAGTTTAAAGAAAGAAAATTGAATTTCTTTTCAGCAATATACTGTTGTTATTCTTTTAATTGCTATTAGTGCTTAAGTTTTTACAATGGAAAAAGGTTAAAATTAAGTATATGAAAAAGTTGGATAACATATAGTGATATAGATCCCAAATTTAAATACGTTCGAAGACGTTTCCTTAGTAATGTTTTGTGTTTAGGCACAAAGAATTTTCTCATTTAAGCATTCCTTGTTTATGCTCTTTGTTACATTCATGCTTTTAAACCGGGGATGTGAGACGTTCTTGACCTTGTAAAGTTAGGTCCATAAGCTGATTTGTGTGTGTTTCTCTGTTGTGGATTATTTAACTGGTATGAACCAGATTTTACAAATTATGAGCCTTTGTGTGTGTTGTTTAGGTTCTGCCATCAAGAACAAATCCTTCATTTGTGCCATGGAAAGGCGGTGCGGTATGTCAATCACCTGCTATTATTGCGACATTTCTTTTATGCCTACAATTTCTTTAAAATTTCTCAAGATGATTTTAACGCTGTATTATCAGTAGGTCAGTGTTAAAATGTCTAAATTACTACCTTGATGACCCTCGGTTAATGGTTTTCTTTATCGTTGGGCTTGTGTGTTGTTTTTTAATTTGCATAAGTTAGCAATCATCATTATCATTTATGCAGATATTGGGAATTCTTGATTTTGGTCGGGACGCATGGATACATAGGGAGGATTGGGTACGTAGCGGGATCCACTTAAGAAGTGGGAGAAAGTACAAGGACTCTTATTTCCTTCAAGCCCAAGCTATGTGTTACATAAATTCCTAAAAGGTATATAATAATGGACCATTTTTTCGCAACAAACAAGGCCATTGATAAGCTTTTTCAAATGAAGTCACTGATAACTTTGTTTTAATCCTTACTTGCAGGTTTATTTGATTGGCAAATGGGATGCCTGGAGAGCTAGTTCGATTATTTTGTATGTACAGCCGAACGAATGCAGTTATTTTTCATTTTGATGTATTTCTTGTAAGTTAATGGTGTATGCTTGTAGACAGGTCAGGCATTTTTATTGTCGTTGGTAGTAGACTAGTAGCCTTGCAAATTTTCTGAGCGTTTTCAGAACTTATTGAATCCTAAATATACGAAATGGATACCCTTTTTCCTTCCCTGTCTCGAAATATTTAATTTTCTCTCCGTCTTGAATTGAGAGTTTCACTTTGACTTCATAGTACTGTTGGCATTGGGGATTAAGACTGAAAGGGTTTGAAAATGGAATCATTAATTTGATACGGAGGAAGTACTATCATATGACAATGAAGTGCTGGGATTTTAGATATTTTCTTGTTAACGAGTGTTACGAATAAACAAGGTTTTGACAAGCGTTAAGCCATGTATAGCTAGCCATTCATGACTTCGTTTTCAACATGTGCGTGTAGGAGACAAATTAACAAAAATCAAAATTACAATTAAAATCTTTACTTACAAAGTAACTTACAGGTTACAGAATCCCAAGTAATGGTACAATATATGAAAATATGAAATCACTACTTGCACAGTAATTTATACGTGCCACTCGTACGCCAAAAGCACCATACTGTTCTGAAAAAACTAGTCATCCGTCTAAAAACTTAGACAGGTTTTACAAGGTGTGTGTGCACTGCACCTAATAAATAATTACTTGTATTAGTTTCGTCCATAATTTGTCATGTTCAATGGATATGAGGAATGAGATAAGTCTGGTACACCAGCAAATGCATTTTAACTTATCATCATCCATTAGTATTCGCTCTTTAGAAATGGTTTTGCCTCGAGTTTTCCTTGTCCTAGGAGCTTTCTTCCCATTTAATGATCCAAGTACTTCAATTTGGTCCAAGAAGACGCTCGTTCCAGCACCACAATACTGTATGGAGAGCTGCCAGCTAACCACCACCTCTCTGACTCTGAATGCATAATCTGTAGGAAGAAAATAAGAGTGTATTTGACAACCCAATTTTAAGCTTTAGAATCAAAAATATTTTGGAGTAGCTGTGGTGCAGCGTCCCACATCGAGAAATGTAGGAAGAGAAGGCAGTGGAAAGGGAATATAAATATAAGGGTAGGCATCGAGATGAAGATTAAAAGGGTCAGTTGGCTAAATATGCCGCGCTCGCCCTAGAAAAGGTGAGTGCTGTATGGCTATCAAGACATATGGCTGACATAATTTGTGGAACTCTATAGGGTTGGCTTGCTTTGGCCGACCCTCCTTTACATTCAGTTTCAAATCTTCGTATTCTACTATATGAAAAAACGAAACGAAAATTTTGTAAATTTTAAGCCCTGTTTGGTTTTATATTAAAAAATCAATTTTTTTTCATATTTTGTGATTATTTTCTGAATTTTTTTTGTTTTTTTTTGAATTGGTCAAAAAATACTCAAAACAAGAATTCGTTTCAGTTTTGCACTTTCCAAAAATTCTTTGTATGTTCAATTTACATGCATCTCATTCAATTTAGTCATTTATTTGAGCAAAAATCTCTATTTGATGAGGATTCTTGAATTCCATTGGGCCAGAGATTCTCTGGATTCTCTCAATAACTAAAAAGAGTGTAGCATGCCTGTATTTAACTAGAGTTCTCGGATATTTAATAGAATATAAATTATTTGGTACTTACAAATATATATATATATATATGTGTGTGTGTGTAAATTATCTGTATACATACAAGTGGTGTTGTTTCTATAAATAGGTTGAAAAAAAATACTCCGTACATATAAGTTATCAAGTGGTGTTGTTTCTATAAATAAGTTCGAAAAAAAAAAAGAAAAAACGTATCTTTGAAACACACTTTACAACAACAACAACAACAACAACAACAACAAGCCTTTATCCCACTAGGTGGGGTCGGCTACATGGATCAAACGACGCCATAGTGGTCTGTCGTGAATCATATCTCTAGTGAAACCATTCGCCTCTAAATCCTTCTTAATAGTTTCACCTATAGTTTTTCTAGGTCTTCCTCTGCCTCTAACAACTAGGCTTCCCTCCATATGATCAACTCTCCTAACCATGGCATCTGCAGGTCTCCTCCATACATGCCCAAACCATCTAAGTCGAGATTCAACCATCTTTTCTGTAATAGGTGCCACCCCAACTCCCTCTCTGATGGTAACATTCCTGATCTTATCTTTCCTAGTCTTGCCACTCATCCATCTCAACATTCTCATCTCAGCTACACTTAGTTTATTCTCGTGTTGGCTTTTGACCGCCCAACACTCAGTCCCATACAACATTGCTGGTCTAACCGCGGTACGATAGAATTTTCCTTTTAACTTGAGTGGTACCTTTTTATCACATAACACACCCGAAGCTTTCCTCCATTTCAACCATCCTGCTTGAATCCGGTGATTTACATCTCCCTCTATCTCCCCATCTTCTTGTATAATGGATCCAAGATACTTAAACCGAGTGACTTGTGGTATGACATTATCCCCCACTTTTACCTCTAAGTTAGTAGTGCTCCGCCTTTTATTGAACTTGCACTCCATGTATTCTGTCTTACTTCTGCTTAAACGAAAGCCATGCGCTTCTAAATTTTGTCTCCAAGTTTCCACCTTCCCATTTAGCTCTTCTCTGGACTCACCCACTAGGACAATATCATCTGCAAACAGCATACATCGCGGTGCTGGCTCTTGAATGTGTTCCGTGAGTACATCCAAGACCAAGGTAAACAGATAAGGGCTCAAAGCTGACCCTTGGTGTAGTCCTATAGTTATAGAAAAATCTTCTGTGGACCCACTATGTGTTCTCACACTAGTCATAGCTCCTTCATACATGTCCTTGATAACACGAATATAGGCAATCCTAACCCCTTTCTTCTCTAGGGCTTTCCACAAAATCTCTCTGGGTACCCTATCGTACGCCTTCTCCAAGTCAATGAAAACCATGTGTAGGTCCTTTTGATCCCTCCGATATTGCTCCATCAAACGCCGCAACAAGTAAATTGCTTCCATGGTCGACCTTCCGGGCATAAAACCAAATTGATTATCTAAAATGCTGGTTTCTTTTCTTAGTCTCCGCTCAATCACCCTTTCCCATAACTTCATAGTATGACTCATGAGTTTAATCCCCCTGTAATTGGCGCAATTTTGTATATCCCCTTTATTCTTATAAATCGGGATTAGGGTGCTTCTCCTCCATTCTTCCGGCATCTTCTTTGACCTCAATATCTTGTTGAAAAACCTTGTGAGCCAACCAATGCCTTTATCACCTAGACCCTTCCAAACCTCAATAGGTATACTATCTGGCCCAACTGCTTTACCACTATCCATTCGTATCAATGCTTCTTTCACTTCCTTTTCTTGAATTCTGCGATAAAAGGTGAAATTTTGGTCATCCTCTCGCATGTTCAGCTCATCTCCACATGCTAAAATCTCGTAACCTTCATTAAATAATTTGTGAAAATAGTTCTTCCATCTCTCTTGTATGTCTTGTTCTTTAACCAAGACATTACCTTCTTCGTCCTTAATGCATCTCACTTGATCCAAGTCTTTTGTCTTCCTTTCTCGACCTTTAGCAAGTCGGTAAATAGCTTTTTCCCCAGCTTTGGTGCCTAAAGATTGGTATAATCCATCAAAAGCTTTAGTCCTCGACTCACTCACCGCCTTCTTAGTCTCTTTCTTTGCTTCTTTGTAAGATTCCCAATTTTCCGCATTCTTACATAGAGACCAAGCTTTAAAGCATTTCCTTTTTACCTTAACTTTATCTTGTACACTATCATCCCACCACCAAGATTCTTTATCCCTAGGTCCACACCCTCTTGATTCACCCAGCGTCTCTTTAGCTATCTTCCTGATCCCCTCGGCCGCCTTGTCCCACATATCATTTGCGCTTCCGTTTGCCTCCCAAAACCCTCCCTCCAGCACCTTGTGTTGAAAGATCCTTTGTTTTTCACCCTTCAAATGCCACCATCTAATCCTTGAAACCTTACCTTGGCCCCTTCTCTTCACTTTCCCCTTAACTCGTATATCCATCACCAGGACTCTATGTTGGGTAGTCAAGCTCTCTCCAGGTATGACTTTACAGTCCATACAACTCTTTCGATCTCCTTTCCTAAAGAGGAAGAAATCGATCTGCGAGCATGCTGCCCCACTCTTGTATGTGATGAGGTGCTCCTCCCGCTTCTTAAAACATGTATTGGCAACCATAAGATCATAAGCAGACGAGAAATCAAGGATAGATTTTCCCTCGGTATTTACCACCCCAATGCCATAACCTCCATGCACCCCCCTATAGTTTTCAGAAGAGCTCCCTACGTGCCCATTCAGATCCCCTCCTAGGAAAATCTTTTCTCTAAGTGGTATATCCTGGATCAAGCCTTCTAAGTCCTCCCAAAATTTTATCTTGAGGTGTTCTTCACACCCGACTTGAGGTGCATAAGCACTTATCACATTAAAAGTGTCCTGCTCCACTACGAATTTTAGGGCTAGGATCCTATCTCCTACCCTCTTTACATCTACAATGTCCTTCTTCCACCATTTGTCGACAATTATACCCACTCCATTTCTCGATTTAACCTTGCCAGTGTACCAAAGCTTAAAACCCGAAGTGTCTAATTCCTTCGCCTTAGCTCCAACCCACTTAGTTTCTTGAAGGCACATGAAATTGATCCTCCTCCTGATCATAGTGTCAACTATTTCCATCGATTTTCCTGTGAGTGTGCCTATATTCCAAGTCCCAAAACGAATCCTCCTATCATGAACTAGCTTCTTTACCCGCACCCGTTCACAAAGATGCGGGAACCCTTGCTTATTTTTCACTACACCCGTTCACACTTTAGCGTAACTTTTTTTAATAGATTCTCTCTCATTATTCTACTCTTGCTAAGGGTGCAATACCGTTAATTTTTACCATTTATCAATGCATTTGGAAATTTATTTTTGTACTTTTGTCATATGGTATTGAGAGTTTTATCTCTGTAAAAGTCACGCTAGAAACGATTTGCTGAAGCTACATTATTGGTTGTAAACCCGTGAGTTAAGGTTTTGACAAGTAATTGTCTTATCATAAACAAAATATATCACTCTTAAGAGTATTCGAAATTTGTACAAATCTTTCTAACAATGACTTAAATCATAGAACACATTTTTTTTGTCTTTCTTATGTGGTGTTTGCACACCACATTACGGTAAAAATAATGCTCGATTGGGAAATTGAAACCTAGGGGTGTTAAGGCCAATCAAAATATCTATCAAATGGATCAAACTGATCCATAAAACCTTGAACTGAAAAAAACTGAAACCGAATTAAACCGAACCAAATTGAATTATGTATAAAAAAAATGTTAATATATATACTCGAAGGGCACACATTAATTATATTACAATACAAAAAATAAGATTTTTTATAAGAATATGTTCCTTATTAATTGCATATTATTATAATCTTAAAAAAGAAAGTCATTAATGCGTGCCCTTATTATTGAATTAACTATACAATGTTAAGATTTTTTTATCACATACACAATGGCAATATAATTCATCATTTTATTTAATGTGTTTTATTCTTGTAAATGTATAAATAAAATAGTAACTAAATAAAAAACATGATATTTATATGTTTACTCCTTATTTTTAAAAATTCATGACTTTAATTTGAATATGAACAAATTTTATATTACCATTAGTATTATATTATTAAGTTAAATTGATTTAGAAAAAAAAAGAAGAAGTCAAAACCGAACCGAAAAGTTTGATTCGAATTTAGGTTTCAAAGATTTAAAACTTGAAACCAAAATTTTATATTTATTTTAAATTTACGGTATTTTAATTTTTATCTCGATTAAAACCAAAAACACCCTACTGAAACCCGTTTAAAAGAAAACTAACGTTCCACGTTTGCAAAATGTTGACATCCTGGAATGTTCTGATCATCATTGGTCTTTTATCTGGTTGGGCTTGGGCTTCCAACTCCTTACACATTGAAGCATCCATATTCAATCTCTCTTATTAGTACTCCAAACTTACGCTCTAAATCAAAAAAGCCCAAACATGTATAGAGAATCCATTTCACTCCCCAAAAAATAGAGTACAATCCCTCTTTTTAGAACTATTTAATTTATAATTTATAATAATTTTTTATTTTAAAACTTATAATCACTTGTTATTACGGTAACTAGTTACTCAAATACAATAATAAATTATTCAACTATAATAACAAATATTATAAAATTCAGTAACTTAAAAAGGTAATTTAAAACCTAAAAACCTAATAAGGACCATAAGCTTCCAAAAAAGGTTGCAGATTATTATAAGGTAAATTTTTTCAAAGAAAGGTATGGGCAAACAAACTTCCCTTTCAGTCTCCAATCACACAACACGACGCGGTATGTGCTATATTACGCAGCACCATCAGAAGAATTTACCTCTTTTCACTCGCGCCAAAAGTAAAAATTAAAAAACCGCCAAACTTTTTTCCAAAGGTTAAAACATTTCGCGCCAAATACTTTTTGCCCTTTTCATTTCATCTACAAACTAAAACCCCTCCAAAGGAAAAACGAAATCCCTCCATTTCTCTGGCGCCATTATTCATTTCTTTACCATCTAAAACCCCTCCATCACTCCATTCATCCCCTCTCTCTCATTGTAATACATTAATTCTTTCAATTCACTTCCTCCATTTTTTTTTTGATTTCGTTTCCGCCTTTTGTTTCTTCAAGAAATGGAGGTAAAGGCTATTGGAAGAGATGATGATGAGAAAAACATCAAGATCATCCGATCAGTATTTGGGTCCGAAATTTCCGAACCCAACATTCTCCTTGCCCTCTCTCAATGCAACAACAACCCAGATGCTGCCATCAATCACATCCTTGACACACCCGGCCTTTTATCTCCGCCAGTAACCGTTAAACGGACTGTTACTAGCACTGGAGCTCGTATATCAACCCAGATCAAAGAAGAAAATAGTGAAGAATCTGAAGATTTCAAATCCATGGATTTGAAGCCCAGGGTGAGAGCCAAGGAGGAATCTGATCCCGGGGTTGAAGGTAAGGAATCTACCCAACAAGAGCTTCCTAGTATTAAATCGAAAGCCCGATTGGGTTTTGAAGAGTTTCTTCGTGCAACGAATACAAAAGTTGAGGCTGATGACGAGTACCTTCAGTTTAATTCCCAAAGTAAGAAGGATAATGTTAAGGTGAAGGAAGAATCAAAAGATGAATTTGAAAATGCCCTAATTAAGATAGAGTGCGATAAAGAAACAGGGGAACCCAAATTAGGGTTTGAAGATAAGGTTAGGGGAAATGTTAAGTTAGAAGAGGTGATTTTGGTTCAACCATTGAACTCGAGGCCTCCTTCGGTGTACGAGAATGAAAGGAAAACCCTAACGGGTTCTAATCAGAGTCAGGCGAAAGCAAAACCCTCTTATGCTAAGAAAGACAGAGTTGAGGAGAGGAGTCTTAGTACTGTTGTGATAGAGGATGGGGATTTTCCAGAAGAACCGGATTGGTTGTTGGTGGGGAGGAATGCAATTTCTGGGCTTTCGACCACGAAAGGGAGGAAATTGGAGAACAATGAGATTGTTGACATCAATTTCCCTTCTAATGATTCAAGAAGCAAGTACACTGGGATTGTTAGGTTTTCAACCAAAAGAAATGGAGAGGTGATCTTCAAATTTATTTTCTCTCTCCTCATTTTCAGTTTTATTTTGTGTTTCCTTTTAAAAGTTGTCGCATGTTCATTACTGGTGACTGGCGAGCAAGGTTTTGAATACCTATATATGGCCAATTTCTAATTGATTTTGGGTTCTTTAATATCATTAACCATTTTGATGCGCAAAATTATCAACCAAATTTCTTATATGCCTCAAAGCAATACTTATATTTATGGTAATGTGTTTGAGTGAGTGGGTTAACTCAGTTTTGATGTTGATGTGCTATAATGCTGATTTATATTTAGATTGGTCGTCTTCCAATGGAGTGGGGAAAGTGCCTCATTCCACTTGTGAATTCTTCAAAAGTGAGAGTGCGTGCTAGGTGTGTAGCTGCGCCAACAAATCTTTACCTGATGCAAGAAATACTGTTATATGCAAGGTAGCCTTCCAAAAAAGTGCTGGTTTGTTTAAGCAATTGGATTTGACTTGCTCAAAATAATCATTTTCTGATATTTTGGATTTCTTCCCCTTTGAGCAGCTTTTATATCCACCATTCGGTTTTCACTGCCTGTGACAAGTCATCATGGAGGCTGGAGGCTCCCGCGAACATTGACTCCACAGTTTATCCTCTCTATACTCTATTCAAGTTGTTGAAGATCAATGCATTTCAAAAGGTGTATATAGTGGTGTTATGAACGAGTTTAATACCAAAATTTTAACTTTATGGCCATTCATAGTTTCTCATCAGACATTAATGTTGTTTTTCTGTTTGTTGACCAGGCTGAGTTTACTCCCGAAGAACTTGATTCTCGCAAGCGTGGGCTTAATCTAGAAGTGTGGTTTCAATCTTATTTTCTACCTTTTGTGATTTTATATATGAATTTGTTGAAGTCCTGTACTCTTGTTTGATATTTTCAGTGGGGTTATTGCCCTAAAAATTGTGATGATTTTCTTAACTTTGCATTTGATACTTTCAATATATGGTAAACATAGAGTAATAGTCCTAGGTTTCTTTTGCTGATGTAATTGATTCAAATATTCTACTGAACTTGTGCAAGTAAAAGATTCAATAAAATAACGTCGAACTCACTGACACACTAATAATACACAATGTCTTTCATTGGTCAAGAATTAGGGCCTACTTAAAAGCAGTTTAAATAATTTAACTGTTGACCAATTTGGTAACTAACCCATCACTTTGTAACTTTGTATAATAACTTTTTGTACTTTGATACAGTGGTCTAACCTTTATTCTAAAAATTATAACCCAATGAATTTATTCACTAAGACAACCAAATGCACTCATAGGTTAGCAATAACTAATTGTGACCCTAGATTTTGTAATTGAATCCAAGCTTGTAATTTTCTTCTTATACAAGCTTCTGTGCAATGCCAATTTTGAAGAAATCTTTGATTTGTATATCTGGTATGTGTTTGAAAATTACTAACATTGATTTCCAATTTATCAAATTATCAAACAGGGTGATGTAGACGAATCAGCATCAGTGTTGCCTATGGTGAAACGACAAAAGTTGGGGCAGAAGTATATAGAGCCCAAGGTTGATGAACAAGCCATCTCCGAGTCATCTTTGAACAAGCTTGTTGGTGCGGCTGATATGTATAACTTGGAGGTATAAACATACAAATGTTTATATTATGATTAACTTCTCCAAATTGAACTGATGAATTATTATTAGTGAGGTCATTTTGTGTTTCTTTGACCAGCTCTTTTGCTTAATAATTTGCAGGAAATGGAGCCCCCACATACACTAATGTGTGACTTAAGGCCATACCAGAAACAGGCTCTCTATTGGATGTCAGAGTCGGAGAAGGGAGTAGATGTTGAGAAAGCAGCAAAAACTCTTCATCCATGTTGGGCATCATATCGCATATGTGATGAGTATGTGTTTATCTTCATTTTAAAAATCAGCAAGAATAATAATAATGAAGTAGATTTTAATCACAATCTATGTTGTTTTCAAACGTGTGGATTATAACATCTAGTATACACATTAGTTGACTATGAGTTTCTTAACAGGAGGGCTCCTGCAATTTATGTAAACATTTTCTCCGGGGAAGCAACTACACAATTTCCAACTGCAACACAGATGGCAAGAGGAGGGGTGAGATTTTCAATCTTCCTTTCCTTTCAATGTCAGTGAAGATTTATTTTATTGCTTTAGTCTAAAGAAATATGGTAACCTTTCAATACTTTTGCATAATCCTTTGTAATTTTAGAAGTTGGTATCTTCTTATCTCTATCTCAACATACATATATATGTGCAGATTTTGGCAGATGCTATGGGGCTTGGGAAAACTGTGATGACCATTGCTTTGATACTTACAAGACTAGGCAAAGGCTGCCCTGATAATCAAGAGACTGTCTCCGAAGATCCAACCGACACAGAATATATAAGGCAAAAGAGGAAAAATGGCAATACAGAAGTCCAATCAAGAGCAAGAGGAGGCACTCTCATTATTTGTCCTATGGCTTTGCTTAGCCAGTGGAAGGTCAGTCTCCCCTTCATCATTTAGCCTGATTCAATTACTTAATTCTTCTGTATATTGGATCTAAATCATGAAGTGCTCCTAAATTTTATGATTTTTGTCCCCCCCAGGATGAGCTTGAGACCCATTCAAAGCCAGAAAGTATATCAATCTTTGTTCACTACGGTGGTGATAGAAGCACTGACCCCAAGGTGATAGCCGAACCCGATGTGGTCTTGACAACTTATGGTGTGCTAACTGCAGCCTACAAAAACGTATGATTTTTGCTCTGCTCTTCTTTTCCTCGTTCAGCCATACCAATAAAACATGTTATTGCAATGACACAATTTCATATCATTACAGGACTTAGAAAACAGCATTTTCCATAAAGTGGACTGGTATAGAGTGGTGTTGGATGAAGCTCACACCATTAAATCCTCGAGAACCCAAGGTGCTCAGGCTGCCTTTAAATTGTCTTCACACTGCCGGTGGTGCCTCACCGGTACTCCTCTTCAGGTATTCCACTCTCTAAGCTCTGCTTATTATGGTTCTTGCGCAAATTCTTGGTTTTTGTGCTCTTATTGCGACTTAAAAAGATCTGTGCATCATTACATTGATTTTGTACTTCAAATGACTAGCATCACTTGTTTAATATTATGTTTACCAAAAAACCTGCTTTGTATTGCAGAATAATTTGGAAGACCTCTACAGCCTCCTATGCTTTTTGCATGTTGAGCCATGGTGCAACTGGGCATGGTATGGATTAGAAAAACAGTTTAATAAGCACTATATTTTGTAAAGCAATTTACACAATTGTTTTTATCAAATGACTTGGTTTTTTTGAATTCTTTCTTAATATAATTTTTTTTTCTGTTATTTAGGTGGAACAAATTGATTCAGAGACCTTATGAGAATGGTGATCAGAGAGGGCTGAAACTAATTAAGGCTATTCTGAGGCCATTGATGCTGAGGAGGACAAAGGATACCAAGGATAAACATGGAAGGTGGTTACTTGCATTTACTTTGTTATTAGTTTTTCCTACTTTAATTATGAGCAAAACCCGTCTTTTTTACTGCTTTGATTTTAACAAATTCATGTGATATCAGGCCCATTCTTGTCCTCCCACCAACTGACATCAAAGTCATTGAGTGCGAGCAGTCAGAAGCTGAACATGATTTTTATGATGCTCTCTTTAGGAGATCTAAAGTAAGCCACAAAACAAACTGATTATTTGAATTTATTGAAAATGTGTGATTTTTAAGTTTTGAGGTTTCAAGTACTTGATGAGTTTTTTGGACACAAGGATAAATCATATACCTGTTACTAATGAAACTTGATTCTGTTTTCTCCAAAACAAACAGGTCCAGTTTGACCAATTTGTGGCACAAGGCAAAGTTCTTCACAACTATGCAAATATCCTGGAGCTGCTACTCCGATTGAGGCAATGTTGCAACCACCCATATCTTGTTATGAGGTAGGAATGAAGTTGCAAGATTTTTTCACCTTCTGTGTTAAAGGATTGTGTTTCTTAGAATTGTTTTACATGGAAATGCTTTCCATGGAAACCAAAAAGATTATGCTAAAGGAAGTTGTACAACGCAGAGTTATACAATGGGCCTTGAGGATCCCAAGTTCATGACATTAATTGGTTTCTGCATCTACAGCCTTATTTTTTTTCTTTTCTCGCATGACCTTAATTGGTTTCTGCATCTGCAGCCGAGGAGATGCAGCAAAATATACAGATTTGAACAAACTCGCGAGGAGATTCTTGGAAACAAATGGTGATTCAAGTCAAAAGGTCCCAAGTCGAGCATACGTTGAAGAAGTAGTTGAGGGTATAAGACGGGGTGAAAACACTGAATGCCCAATATGCCTTGAATCTGCAGATGACCCTGTGTTAACTCCTTGCGCTCACAGGATGTGCAGAGAGTGCCTTCTCTCAAGCTGGCGGACCCCATCAGCAGGCCTATGCCCCATATGCCGACAATATATTAAGAAAAATGACCTAATTACTTGCCCATCTGAAAATAAGTTTAGAGTTGATGTTGACAAGAATTGGAAGGAATCTTCCAAGGTCTCAAGGTTATTGGATTGTTTGGAACGTGTGGGCCGTTCTGGCGAGAAGAGCATTGTTTTTAGCCAGTGGACTTCGTTTCTTGATCTCTTGGAGATACCCTTAAAGCGGAGAGGAATTGGGTTCTTGAGGTTCGATGGAAAACTTGTGCAGAAAAACCGAGAGAGGGTTTTGAAGGAGTTCAATGAGACTGGAGAAAAAATGGTAAAATTTGTAAAACATTTCATTACGGCGTTGGTTTTTTATTTTTGCGCAAAACATTCTAAGTTTAATTCTTGTTTTGGCTTGTTCATATAAGGTAATGTTGATGTCACTGAAAGCTGGAGGTGTGGGCTTGAATTTAACTGCAGCTTCTAATGTCTTTCTTATGGTATTTCCTCAGATTTTCATTTTTCTCTTCTAGCTAAACTTCATGTTCATTCTGTAATATTGATATTCTACATAAACTGACTTCTAGGATCCATGGTGGAATCCTGCGGTAGAAGAGCAGGCAATCATGCGAATTCATCGCATTGGTCAGAAGCTTACAGTTCGTGTTAGAAGATTCATAGTCAAGGTGAGAAATCCTTCATTTTTGTGTTTTTAAAATAATTTCCTTCGTTTAATTGTGTCAGACTTTATGAACCAAATTATTTGTTCTATACCAAACTAAGTTCCAAACTTTTAGGACTGATATGTATGCAATGAAGCTATTTTTTATTTGTTTCTACTTTCTTTTTAAATATTGGGTCAGTTGAGTTTATGCATTTTTTCAGCTCGATCTTTTTATATTATTAGACTAAAACTTGATCTGGATGATCAAGCCTAACCTTGATTAAATAGCAATATGCCATTCCTGTTTTAGTCTAATTTGGCATTCGGGTCCCTACCAATCTTTGACTGTTTCTTGCATTTACTAATTCTAATCACTGGCTATAACAAGGCTTTCTTTTCACTACATAAATTTCAATGTGACTCTTGTTTTTGATTGCTTCAACTTAAATTGACATTGATGGATTATCATTGTTTTCTATTATTATATATATGATCAACCATTGCTATCTAAAATTGCTATTTACATAATGTCAAAGGGGGTCCCCTTTGTTCCTACTTTGACCATTCTTAACATTAGATTTGCTATTTCCACATAAAGAACACTTGCATGTTATATTATTGCCTTGCCTTGCCTTGCCTTTTTAACAAGAAAAAGGAAACTAAATTGAAGTTGAAGTTGATAAAAATGAAAAATTGGTTGGTCGCAGGAGACGGTGGAGGAGCGAATGCAGCAAGTCCAGGCAAGAAAGCAACGAATGATCTCCGGTGCTCTCACCGACGAAGAAGTAAGATCGGCTAGGCTTGAAGAACTTAAAATGCTTTTCCGATAATTTATTTAGCAAACCCCTATGCTATGATATATATTAGGTTTAGATTACAGAGAAAAAAAATCATGTCATGGTTTAGTGGGGGGGATGATTTGTTGTATAGACATTCAATGACCACCCCACATTTTTGTAAAAATTATGTGAAGAGGCAGGGCAATGATTCTCTCTTTTTTGTGTATGCCATATTGTTCGAGTAATATGTAGTACTCTTATATAAATTTTTAATATTTATATCCCCGTGTCTTTAAAACAGATGTTAACGTGTATAAGTGAGTATTTAAAATTTTAATGTTGATTATGAATATTCGAATATTGTCAAAAAGGAAAATGACAAGTGACTACCTAATTTGACAAAGGGTTAGGGACCTGTGAATTAGGTAAAATACAAAAATGTCAGAAACAGACAATAAAGATAACAATCAAAATATGCATAAAGCTAACGGTACTATATTGTGCACCGTCGTTATTGTTGAGGATTAGGAACGTCCACGTAACTTAGATCTGGGCCATTCGTTTTTTCCCAATATCTGAAAGGGAAGGAAGAATCACGTGATGCCACGTCGGTCAGTCAAAAACTGGGGGAGTTAACGGAGAGTGAAGTCCGTCTGGAGGATCTGTGTGCTTTAGTGGGTCAGAATCTAGCGGTGTTGGTTAAAGATGAGGTGGGTTTTGGGTTTGGGAGTTAGAGAACCGTCAAAGATGCTCTCACTCTTCTCTCTGAAATTGAGCTAGTGTGGGGTCGTCTTCTCTTGTAATCAGAATTAATATTCTGATCCTTTCAACGATATGATACGATACGCCTTTCGGTTTAAAAGTAGTTGGCTCCGTTGAGCTAGTTGGTCACTCCTACACAAGGAATTTTTTTTTTTTGACTGGAATAATAATAGTAATTCTTCCTTTTTTTTTTTTTTTTTTTTTTTTTTTTTTTTTTTTTTTAAATACTAGGTGAAACTCGAATTTAAATTTTTAAATAGACACATTTATCAATTAAGCTAAGCCCATTTACTCCCCCCACTAGAATTGTTATTACCATCATCACATCAATAATAACAACGAGCGTGCATTTATTTAATTGATGAAATTGATATTTTAAATTCGAGTTCACTAGTTTTAAATATAATAGCGTAAGCTATGCTATTACATATATTCCCAACGCCAAGTTTAATAGCATAGTTTGCTAAGAAAATATGTATGTTAAGTTGTTCTTGGGCAAATGCATTTATGATTCAAGTTACGCTGTTGTTTATATTTTTTTAAAATTTGAATTTCGATCAATAAACAATTATTTCAAAAGTGAAAAATCTTATTTATTATGATACATTACTATATTGCGAGAATATAAGTGATATTACGACATGGTTAAGATCTTTTTAGATACAAAATGTTTAATAGGTTGTTGCAAGAGTGGGTTAACCAACGTGAAACCCTAATTTTTGATTAGAGTGTGTTTTGTTTAATTTCAAAGACGAAAAAATGCAAAATAAAACAATTCATATTCGTCCTTTGGAATATGCCAACATATTACAACTGGCTTTAGACCTTACTCTTGTATTGCTTGTGAGATTATTATTAAATTAAAGAATCCAAATATATGGTTCAAAGAGAAGAATAACTTAGTTCTCTTTCTCTCTTTCTTAATCACTGAAAATGTTACATGCTAACTTATTGTGAGCTATATGAAACCTACTGTTGCCATTATGAACTGTGTGATAGTGATCTATTTCAATTTTTTTCCTTTTGTATGCTATTTTACAATCAAACAACTTTGCTAGTATTGTAAGTAAGTTTACTACAAATCAATGCATATAACCTAAACGTTTATATTTGTTCTTGTATAAGATGTCATGTGCTGAGTTTCATCCAAGAATACCAATTTCGTACCCACCAGGCAAACAAGAGGGTGGAAATTGTTATTAAAACCCAACTTGCAAGATTAGGGTACCCACAAGCTCATATACCAAGTATTTCTAAATCTTCAATTTGTTTAAGGTGTGATAAAAAACACAAAACACAAATTCCCTTAGTCCCATATTAAAAGGCCACTATTATTAATTAAGAGTCTATGACATAATCAATTGCAGCTTACCAACATATACGAATAAAAACAAATTTTTTTCTTTCTAAACCATCAATATAACTTGATGAAATTAGTACATATTTTAAAATTTTAAAAATCAAACATGAACTCATAGTTAGGGATCAAAGGTGTAACATTTATCATTGTCCTTTTTTTTTCTTTCTCTTGTGACTCAAATGCGTTATTCTGACCTTATCCAGAAATTGTAATAACTAATTTTAAGTTATAATGGTGGAGAATACAATTTTTACCTTATTTCATTTGTTTTTAATTTACAATTATATTCCAAAAAAGTAAAAATGGGACTTGTAATTTAAAATATTTTTAAACAAATCTGGCTATTCCATTGAAGGAGGGGAGTACATTAAAGCAGATGAATGCATGTTGCATTTGTGAGTAGAAATTTATTGACATTCTTTTAAAAAAAGTTATCATGACAACTACAATATTTACTTTTAAAATGTAGCATGGTGGAAAGCACCCCTATGGCTCGGGACAAAGCAAGCTCGACTCTATGTGAGCCTAAGTCGAGAATGGAGATGACTTTGTCTTCAAAAAAGAGAAGATTAGCATTAAAAATTCTTTTTCGATACACATGAATATAGTTATCCATCAATAGTTAGTCTTTTTTCGAGTGTTCTAGATTTCTCTTGTTCTAGAAAAGAAACACAAAAGTGTGATATTGAAACTTGGGCGACGATTTTTCACCACTTGAACAAATTCGCAAAATCTGTAGTTTTGAAAGGGGGGTAGGAATAATTTGGTAAAATCAAAGGCGACCAACTCGAAACAGCCGAGCCGAGCCGTGTGTGACGCCAACCCTAACATTACAGCTAAGCTAATTAAAATTCTATTCTTTCTTTCTCTCTTTTTTGACTGTATCCGAATTTCATTTCACCTCATAACGTGCATTCCACACGTCCCCATATCCATCTCCTTCTCATATATAATAAATTCACATTCACAAACAGATCTCATATCATCATCTCAACAAATCTCTTCTCTCTCTCTCTCTCTCTCTCTCTCAACTCCATCGAAAATCAATCTATCAATCTCAATACTATGGCTACCACAACGCGAAGAAACTCCGACGATCGGCGGCCGCCGAGCAGGCTACAACGACGAGCGCCGTCCTCGATTCAGATCAATCCGGTCACGGATTGGAATGTTGCGATCCCTCTCTTGTCGCCGTTGATCACATCGCCTTCATCTCCCAATCGAACGGCTGAGGCTAAGTCGTCCAATAAAGAGGAATCCAGAAGAGAGCATCTTCAGGCCCCGGCACCGGCGCCGGAAAAGGAGAAGCCGGTGGTGTATAAGAAATGGCAACATCCGGCTGCTCCGTTCTGTTACGAGTCGGTTACGTTTGTTCCGTTCGTTTGTACCGGGGCCGTGGATAGTTCGTAGCCGTAGATATTTAATTCATGGTTACGATTAAAGTTTTTCATTTTTATTTTTAATAATTTGTTGTTTGTTAGGCTTTTGGTGTGTCTTTTTTGGAAGGGAAAAAAGGTTTGCGACTGTAGGTAAAAAGATGTAGTTCAAATCTGTGTTAATATTATTTTGTTCCCTTTCTAATTGGAAATAAAAATAAAACACACTCTTTTCGTTTGTTTATTTATCATTCATCCGCCTATTTGTTTCAAATGACTTTGAATCTTCATCATTTTATTGTATTGTATTTGAGTGAAATTCGTAGTTAACATATTTAAAATTTATCTTCTATTGAAAATAATTTGTAAATCTCTTTCTTTTTATAAAAGTAAAAAACAGGCCGAGCAAACCAGAACAATCTCAAAATATCTATTAATTAATTAAGTTGAAGTTAATCTTTTTCAAAAATTCTAAAATCAATGGCCAATGGGGGCTATTCTCTCTAAAATTCTTAAATTTAGGAATAAATCTTATAAAAGCTCATCCAACCCTCTTAACGGCGGAAGGAAAGAGTGGCAAAGGGGGAAAATTAACTAGAAAATATTAGTTACAACCATATTACTATGTCATTTCATTGACACAATGCCATCGAAGAAATATTAGTTACAACTGTGATATCTTATCATTTATTAGTTACGACCGTGACATCTTGTCATTTTGTTGACGTAGTGTTAACATCTAATAATATAATGCCAACTGGCATTGCCTTTTTTTTTTTTTCACTTTCTTTGATTGAATTTTTCTTCTTCCACCTCTCTTGATAAAAATGTAATCAATGAAGTTAAAACCTTATTAATCTTTTTTTTACACATGCTCTTCTAAATCTACAGCCCTAAAGCTTTTCGAGTGTTATTTTTCTGAATGTTGATACGTTCCTCCATTTTGTCATCTTAAAATTAGATTCACTAAACTGAAACAGTGGATTTACATTCCCCCCCCCCCCCCCCCCCCCAAAAAAAAGTGATTATACCAAGAAAAAGTAAAAGGTAAATCAAATTTTGAATCTTCATCTTTAAATTAAATTAATTTGAAATTGATTATAGTAATTTGCTTTGAATCAATTTCAAATTAATTTAATTTAAAGCTCCAAACAAATTTCAGATTAATTTAATTGGAGAGATTGTCTACAAATATCAATTTTGCTAATTTTTTTTCCCCAAATATAAGAATAGTACAAGGAAAGAATTGGAGATGCTCTAACAGATTGTCTATTAAAAAATTCATAATTTTGTAGACAATATATATATATATTATTTGGTTGGTCTTAAATCAATATTTTCAATGATATGATTTTTATAAAAGAATAATCTATAAAATAAAATTTGATTTGAAATATTAAAGCTTGAAAAAAAAAGGGGTTGATAGAGAAGATGATTTGAGATTATCTAAAAGATTCTTTAAAATAGACGATCACTTTTACGATTTCTGTTCATATTTTGGCCGCATAAATTTAATAGTTATCATTAATATTTGTATCGAAAAACAATATTTTAGTTGTTTGTCTATCCATCCTATATACCATCTTATTTTTATGCAATTGATGGTTACGTTAAAGATGCTCTAACGCCTTTGCTGAATCTCGTGATGCACAAAATAGACTTTCCGTTCACAAGAAGCATCAAGATATCTGCGGGCATCTTGGACCAGCTAAGAAAAAGGAAAAGAAGTATCAGAGTATGATTGGTTTCTACGGTTCTTTGTGACAAGGCGTAAAACTTTTTCTTTTATGAGAGAGTTTCAAGGTTTTATCCCACTCCCTTTCCCTTGTTTTCCATCTCTTGTATTAAGAAATTATAAGCTAAATTTGCTAAAAAGTGTGACCTCTTTCCCCTTTTCTGTTAATAACTTTTAAAACACTTTCCCCGCTTTTTATATATAGTTGTAAAAGGAAGAGTCTTATATTTTTTTTGAAATAAAAAAAATATACGCTAGCAAAATAAGTTATGATTGGTTTTTAAGAGAAGTAGTTGATCATTTCTGATTGTCATTTCTATTTATTTAATTTTTTATAGTAAAACGAAAAATGAAAAAAATATAATATAATGAGATGTTCTATAACTATTTTTATATGAAGTCGAAGGTGAGAGATTGGAAATATTTTAGAGCACATTTGGTGATAGAAAATTTTAATTTGACTTGACACAGTCTAATTGAACACTATGAAATTCATTATTCTCGCTTTCTAAATAAAGCACCATTAGATAGGGGTGCACACGGTTATGATAAACCGAAAAACTGAGACAATCTAGTCTTATAGATTGGTTTTGTTAGATTTATAAAATTAATTGAATCGGTTTACATTATTTTTTGACAAAAACCCGATCGATCAACTTGTCTAAGTAATCCTACACCATAAGTTTACTATAGTGAGTGATTAATTTCAATCAAAATTAGAAAATGGTTTCATTCCCTATGGACTCTTACCATTTAAAATTTTAATCTACTTAAATACTGTTTAAACTCACTAGACATTATTGGGGTAGATTGTAAATTTAAAAAAGTACACCATTAGCATAAAAAATAAATGTATCATGTGTTGGTTCATTCATACGAGTATTCCTTCTCTTAGTCTTACGTAGCTTAATTTTTTTGGTTAAATTTTATAATTGACAACCCAATCCGAACCAATCCGTTATTGTTTGGTTTGGATTGGTTTGATTCTCCCATACAATAGGTTTGAATTAGGTGCAAAATTTTTGGAACCGGTTAAATTGGTTTGATTTAAGTAGTAAACCGATTCAATCCAAATCGTGTACAACCTTACCATTAGAGACCAAGTTTTGAATGATTTTCTACCCATATCTAAAAGACTTGCAAACTATATATTGTTGAAATGGATTGCTTAAGTGTACGTGATCAAACTTCGTAAATTGCCCAGGTCAATGGCTAACAGATGCTATAAAGTGTATCTAATTAAACCAAGTTGAGTCGATTTTTAGACGCATTGATGCCCCTAAGTGCTTGCATACTCCCCTGCAGTCGAACCAACTTGCATATCTGGCTGGCTGCGTCGAGGGCTTTATCGGTTGATTCGGATCGGACTTTCCTCAGTGGTTTCCAAATTTCGCTTAGCTTCTACTGATTTTTGTTCCTAGTTTATGTCCTTTTTTTTTTTGCAGTATTCACAAAAAAATAAAAATGAAAAAATTTCCATAGAAGTATTTGTTTTCGGAGACAAAATGGGGCGGGGGGCTATCAATGTTACAAAATCCACCACAGAGTTTATTGCAGAAACAAAAGCTTGTAAAGAATTGCTATGGATGAAGAACTTTTTGAGAGAGCTGAGATTTATTCGATCAACAGCGTTGCCATTATCTCTTGTTTTGTGATGACAAAAGTTTTTTCTAAAAAGAACTTGTCATAAAGGAGGGCAGGCCTAAGGTTGAGCTGTATTGGCGTTTAAGTTATAACGGTGTAAGATTAAATAGTTTTACACCTATTCATATGTTTTCTATAATTCATAATTTATCAATTCTATTGTTGGTTTAGTTATTTTTGATATTTGTATCAAGTATGCAAAGTTTCGGATTAAATATTAGATGTTTGTAACCATTTAATCAATAAACTTAATTTTGCTTTAATTTTATAAGACTCATAATTTAATATATAACATGATTATGATGAGGGCCGACTTCTGCAATTTCAATTAATTTGATTTTTTGTATGCTTCTTTGATATATAATAATCATCTAATCTAATGGATAGATTGATAAATTATAATGTTGAGAAAAATGTTAGTGACGGGTATAAAACTTCTTTATTTTACACATGGTGTAACTTGAACATTCTCTTATATTAACATATTGATATATCAATTTCTCGATCACTCGTTAGTAAGAATGATATAGATAGCACATCTAACCAACACATGGTAGTATATATATGTATTTAACTTTTGCATTAGATATATCTCTCTTTATAATTATTGTATATTATATTACTAGATATATATTGCGATAGTCAAGTTTCTTCTTTTAGGACATTATTGGTATACTAAATTTTACATAGTAAATGATTTCCTGTTATAATTCACTGCAGCAAATGAAGAAATTTCGTGATAACGAATAATCGTATTCTTTAACTCATTTTCAAGTTGGAACTAACTAGGGATATTGTTCTTGAATCTTGATAAAGTGACATATGACTTGTAATTTGGGAGGAATGAAGTATTACACGTATTGTTACTCTTTAACTTGTTTCTTTCGTTTTGTATTTACGTCACAAACTTTATATCATATTTAATTAAAAATGTGAAATGTCATTATGCAAATTAAAAGTGCATTTGGTAACAACATAGAAAATGATAATAAAAGTAGTTAAGATTTTTGAGAAGTTGGAAAATAAGTCAAAATATGTGGTGTGATATCCTCTTATTTTTTGACTTTTTCTGAAAAAATTTCTTTGGGGGTTGAAGAAAAAAAAATTCACAAAAAATAATAAATAATGGAGGACATCTATTCATAAAAATGATCATGAGATGGAGAATATATTTCATCGCATGCTTCAACTTAGTTTTCAACTTTTTACATAAATCAAGTGTTTTTATTTTAACTTTTCATATTATTGTCAAACGGAGCCTAAAAGTCGAAAATAATATTTCGGCAATGGCTAACTTTTCTATAAATATGAAATACATGCTAGACAATGATAATATGTAACTTGAAAATTCACGTATATAAATTCCAGAAACATGGTAAGTACGGTAATCAGGTATTATACTCCATGCATATGTACCTTTTCTGTTCTAAATTAAAAGTCGCTTATTTTTTTAGAATGTATTAAATTAAGAGTTTAATTTTACTAAAATTTATGGTAGAAAACATGTTTTTTTTTTAAAACTACTGATTGTCATGAAATTAATACATTTTAAAAAATGTGAAACTGAAATTGGAACTTTTAATTAAAGACCGAAAGTACATTAATATTGTAAACTCCGTTGGATAATAAGATGAAAAATGAGAGAAAAACTAATTAATTTGTGTGAAAAGTCGTAAAATAAGTTAAGTGATACGGTAGATATTCTCTTACTTTTTACCTTTTTCCATGTAAAAAGTTTCTTTGGGTGTTGATAAAGAATTTTTTTTCAAAAAAACTAAAGAAGGATGTATTCATAAAAAAATGGAGAGTAGATCACTGCATTTTTCAATGTTATTTTCTAACTTCTCACATAAATTAATTAATTTTCTTATAATTTTTCATCTTGATATCAAACGTAATCATAATGTAATAGAACATTTCAAATACTCATTGATTGGTACGCAGGTGGTAGGACATAATGCGGAAAAGTTGGAAACGAAGTAGAGAAGAAGCCATATAAAAGAGAACAAAATCTTCAACAAAAAGTATAGAGAGAGATCAATTATTTATATTTGGAAATATTCCATTGTCTTTATTATTATCCGTCAAAGGGTCGGTTCAACAAATTAACTAAAGTAATGGACATGATTAATTTCTCCATAGTTGATGAAATTCCACGCTACTCAATCTTATCTTTTTCATCATCTTCTTTGTTTGGTAGAGTGACTCTGACCATGAATTTGTGATATATATATATATATATATATATATGTATATATTGTCTAATAATTTACAAAATATAATAAACACGACTAAGGAATCAGGTTTTCGAGTATATATATTATGACTTTAGTGTTGTGGATAAATTTTTATATAGAATCGGCAAGATACACATTTAAGTGTGTGTTCCACATTATTAGATGATGTGAATTGATGTAATATAAATGTGTGGTCACAAGTCGTTATAATAAGAAATCTCTTAGGAATAAAAGCAAAATTATATTGTAGGCGCATTTTACGTGAAAAATGTGCATGAAAATTATAAACTAGATTAGATAAGAGATGAAATTTATACCTTCAATTTCTTTTTTGAAAATTCAGGAAAAAAATAAGTTATAATGTTCCTCCCATGAGTAAACTTTAGATTATGGGCCTGAAATCAGAGGCCCGGGCCTTCAATGGATACTTGCTGAAGTTTGGTCGTGAATCTACTGGGGAAATGGATAAGGCCCACCAAAAGTTGCTGAAGTTGGCCTTCGATTTCATTTAAGTCAAGGTTTCCTCCAAAAGTGACTTTCAACTAGACTCCAACTTTAAAGAAAATAAATCCAACTTTGTAAAACTAAGAGTTAATTTTTATATAATGTTATTTAGAATTTACCTTGTTTTTTTTTATTGATCGAACTTAAAATTAAGAAGGAATCCATCAACATTTAAGATCACGATGGAAAGTTCGATGAAGAAATCACGGGCCATGGCCAAGAATCAATTCAATTATCTCGATTATTTTCTCTCTTCTATGCGTCAATTCAATTACCTAATACTAGCGTTTATGGCTTCTCATGCTGGTGATAAGTTGCAACTTGGAATCCCAAATAAGGACATGTTTTATGTAACTCGTCCATTTTCTTAAAATTTATTTTTTGATCTTCACATTTCTTATATAAGAAATCTTTTGTAACGATTCTCTTAAAAAAATGTTGCCACCAACTATCAAACAAATTTAATGAGTGGTGGATAGTCTACTTATATAAACATATGTACCAAACATGCCCATACAACTATAAAAGTTGCACCGTATTATCTCCAATTCGTAAATATATATATATATATATATGTATAAATTTTCAATTTGATTGTAAGTTGTAACGTACGTAGTTGTTGATAGATTAATCAATTTCTTTTAAACTAGGTACGTGTATAAGTTTTTTAACCTAAAAAAGAAAAGAAGAAAAGGAAGAATCAACCTCTCCATGAAAATGACATAAATTAGCAAGTAGTTTGATAACGCTAATAAAAGATATAGAAAGGTGTACGTGGGAGCAACTTCAACAACCTTCTTATATATATTATCCACATGAATGTGACTCCAAACACAAACTTACATGCAATTTTTGAGGGGAAACATTAAATTAGATTAAATTACACTAATGCACGTACCCTAAATTAATCAATTGGGAGTTTAAAGTTGCTCCCTAAATGTTATTCTAAGACAAGTTGCACCCTATACATTGGTTAGTTAATTTGTTGCAACAAACCCAATAAGGCTATGTTATTTTCGGGTGATTTCAAGGTAGGATTTCATAAATCTCATGTGATTTAGAATTGCTCTTTTGGTATATTGGATTTGTTGCTCATGCTAGACCACAGTTAGATGTCTTATTAGATTTGATTGCCACCAAATGAATCTATAGGGTGCCGCAAATTATCTTAGAATAACATTCCACTCCATATGAGTTAAACCCCTGGCTTTAAGATAAAGGGTAGAGATTATTTACCACTGGGCCAAACCTGCTCTTCTAGTCAAAATATTAAGTTGTTGAAATTTTTGTTGGAGAGTTCAATCTCATGGCCAACTTTTGTATCTCAATATTTTTTTTTTGTTGTTGATGCTTGCTTGTCGCTTGTCACAGTAGAATTTGTTATTGTCAAAATTCAAATAAAAAATTTCTCAATCAAACTCAACTAAAACTTAAGGTCGACAAATCGCTAGCTAGGACACTGATTGCGGTTTATTCGTTGAATTATCTTCCATATGCCTTCCATTTCTTCCCCCTCATACCCTCTCCACTCAAGATGATAACGCGTTGTGCCAGATGGCAAGTGTAATATTGTAGAATTGGGTGGACAACTTCTGATTGCATGGTCTCATCATGTTAAACGGAGTATTTCCACAAGACTCTTGAAAGCAGTCTACAAACCAATTTGATTTTTTTTTTCCAATCATATATATATATTAATATAAAACAAAAGTGATAAAAAGCAATTATGACACCATATTTTATTTATGTATTTATTTTAAAATATTGTTCACAGACCTAAACCTGTGAGATTTAGGTTAAAAGTAAAAATACCTTATTATTGAACTAACAATATTTTTATATTTTATTTTTCACATTAATTATATATTAAATATGCGTGTGCATGAAATAAGACTTGCATATACATCATGAGTGTATCTGCATCTAATAAATACAAGTTGAAAGGTGGTTTGTACACGCTAGTCAAATTTATTTATTTTTAGTTCTTTTATAAAAAAAGAATATCTAAATCTCATTTTTATTTTAAATGTATTAAATTGTAGTTCATGATTTACTTAGTTTTCAAACAATCTGTATTAGACGGTTATCACATTGAATGTTAAATTTAGTTTCTTGCAAATCTCTTTTTAATTTTAACAAAATTTCGATTTCTAGTAGTCTAATCTTTTTTTTTCTTTTTCTTTTTTTTTTCTCAATTCGGAATTTTTTTTGGGGGAAGCTTTCAATTTTGAGTTTGATTACTTTTTTTCCAAGTTTAAGTTACTTGATATCCAAGTAATTGACTTCAAATTGCCCCACTCGGAGGATCATACCTAACACCGATCAAAATTTTCATCTTAAATTAAGATTCATCATCAAATAGTCGATACCATATGCATGAACTAATAAGCTGATACCCACATGAATATATTGGATTTATCACAAAACAGTTAGCCAAATCCACAAAGTGTACGTGTGTATACACTTTATATTATATATGGTTTTTTCAAATTCTAGTTACCGGAGAATTAGAGCATAACTTTTAGGAAAAAATGACAATGGACTATATAAATGTCAATAATCCTTTCCAATTAAACCGTCTGGAATATTCCATGATTATCCTATAAGGCGATGCTTCTTAAGGAGTTCAAATTATATTCACTCATGTAAGAAACGGGCAATAATGCTTAATTTCTCAGCTATAACTTATTAATTATTGGGGTATACTTGCTCTCTCCGGTACAAAAGATGTAAGATTGAAGATGTGTATGACTGTTATTTAAGAATGAAAACAGATTAAGTCTCACAAAAACGAAACCCTATCCATCTGAAAATATAGCCATCTCACTCGAGATATGTTTTACTTGTACAATTAGACCTGAAATCGCATCGATTTTTTTATAAATGTAATGATGTTATAAGTGTATATATTTAAAAGAAACAAATATTATATTCGAGGCAGGTTGTTGGACCCTGATACAAAAAATTCTCATCCCTTTTGGCCTTGTTTGAATTGAAACCCACCTGATGGAGATATTTTAGTATTTTTAATTTTATCATAGTATTTTCTAATCAATATTGTGTAATATTTTCAATGAATAATGAGTTTGAAATAAGTTAGATATGTCATTATTGTTGTAATTCTTTTATATATAATTTAATAAA
The DNA here is from genome assembly GCA_021464415.1 of Lonicera japonica. NCBI lineage: Eukaryota > Viridiplantae > Streptophyta > Magnoliopsida > Dipsacales > Caprifoliaceae > Lonicera > Lonicera japonica. The sequence goes on along the minus strand of CM038468.1, from coordinate 46,414,039 downwards.
CACAATTGATATATCTTGTTTTATAAATCACGATGAACATATTTTAAATATATAAATTTTATTAAAGTTAGATTTGTAGATTTAAATTTATAACATTTGAATGTTTTTTAAAAATTTGATGAGAGATAAGTGTTGTATAAAAATAGAAATATATAAGAGTTATGTTTTTGTATATGTTTAATGTGCGAGTAAATATTGAATTAATTTAAAATATTATTATAAATATAAAAATGATATAATAGTTTAAAAGTATTATTGTCGTTTAGAATTAATTTGGGATATTAAATTATTTATTATTTTATAATATAAACATTTATGATAATATTAAATGGACAGTTTGCCTAGATGTATTTGATCGATTCTTCCTTTTTGTCATTGTGTGGCTGTCCTTGGATCTCTTTTTTGTGTCTTAAGAAAGCTTTTGTCTTTTACGGAAACAAAAATACCAACTCCCACTATGGCTTCACCTTTTTTGACAAAACCACTCATAATTTGGCCACATTTCCTTCTCCAATTAATTTTCATATATGCCTCTATTTTGTATTATTAAACAAAGCAAAGCAAATTAAACCCAAATTCATTAAAAAGATACAAGATATAAGAGAGTAAATTTTAATCACCATCATTAAGTGAAGGTTAATATATATAATTTTGTATATTTTGATTGGTAGATAATCAATAAATAATTATTATAAGTCTATATTGTTAATGCATTTACCAATTAAAATGAAGAGTTATTAACTCTCATTTAAAGAGTGAATAAACTTAGACTATGTTATAGGAATTTCTAATAAGTTTCTTCCTTTCACATCACCTTTAGCATGGTATTCAAAGGATCTAAAATTCTACCCCTTTTGTTGGTTTGGTTCTCTGGTTCAATTCCATCAATTGTTAAATTAAGACTCACATTTTTCCTTTGACATATTTTAAATAAATATTTATTTTCTTTGTAGAAGATAATTAATATACTAAATTTGATAATTACAAATAACCAATTATATTTTTTTATCATTGATTAAGATTTATTTTTTAAATCCAAGCAATGATTTCACAACACAAATTTTTTAATACAAGCATCATTCTACAACTATTATAATAAAGGGTGGATACAAAAACCACCATAAGAACAATAGTTATACACGACAAGTGATTCGATAATCATGTTCATGTGGATTTAATCTAAGACTTTTCTGTTATTATGATAAAAAAGACTTTAACAAATTAAAAAAACCATTGACTCATTAAAAAACCATTGAATCGATATTGATTAAGTTGAACGAATAATTTTTAATAAAGTAATAAAAGAAAATCTAGGCTATCAATGTAAAACAATTAACCTAAATCATAGGCCAAGATTATAGTGGAAGAAAATATACGCAACTAATCAACTATGCAAGTATATATTGGTCTAGTTTTCAAAACTTTGAAAAATCAGAATTACATATGGGGTATAAAATCAGAATTACATATGGGGTATAAGATTTGACATTATATCACCACAATTGACCAAAGGCTGCCCCCAAACTTTAAGGAACATTTTAGATGCGCTATGAAATATATACGTCCCATATGTTTCCTAAAGAGTGTCACAATTCCTTTCATTTACCTAATCAATTCTTTTTTTCTTTTTCTATTTTTTTTTCCTTACAAATGAAAAAAAGTATAAGTTTATTTCTTTTATTACAAATACAAAAAAAATCTTACCTCACTGCAAATGTAACTTAAATTTGGGATTTCCCGAATTTATATATACGTTTTTACCATTATGCTAAGTCACTCCTATTTATCTAATAAATTATTTTTTTCTTTACATTTTATATTTTTCTTTCAATCGTTTATCCAACAATCCTAGTTTTAAATTAAATATGGGCGGAGATATTAACACCTCCAAAATCTTTTGAAAACCTTCTCACTTTTCATTCGATCATTGATAATAGAGTAAGGTGTACGTTACTCGATTGTGAATGACTGAGTATAAATTTGATAATATCTTACTCGGCTATCAAAAACTGAGTGACTGAATGAAAGTGGGGGTGTTCAAATATTTTTGGGGTGCCAATATCTCCCCCCATTAAATGTGGTAAAATTTGATTGTGCTAAGACAATATTTAAGAAAGTAATAAATTGATGTGTTTATTTCCGGTTAAATGATTCTCAAAAATAGGCCGATGGAGTCGATCAGATTGCTTAGTGGTAGAAAAATAGGGTTGATTCAGAATCAACTAAAAAAAGAACGATTTATTCTTAAGCGTTTTAATTTTATCATATGTTTCATTAATTAATACATGTCTATAATAAAAATAATGACCATTAAGATAATTTAAATTACAACAATTGTCTTCAACTTTCATCCTGCATTCACTAATTAGCATCATTACATGGAATGAGTCAAATTGTTAGCAAAATAATTCTTGAAAACCACATAAAATTAAAACTTAAAAACAAACCAAAAATTAAAACTTAAAAACCAACCAAGTACAGAGTAGAACCACGTACCGATAGCATAAGTATAAAATATTTTAAAAAAACTATGTTGAATATACTCAATATTACATAATTGTATACAAAAAATGTCGAATATATCTAATAATACAAATATCAAAAATTTGTAAGGGTTAAAATCTTTGATATTATTAAAAATTAACGGTCATGATCGATTACCAGTAAGGATTTGTAAGGATTTTATCCATTGCCACTGTTTTAAAATCAAATACAAAAATTAATTTCAATTCCTCAAACTAATTAGATCTATTTATAATTTGGGGTTTTAAGGCTAAATTTATCAAAATTATGACAACATTTATCATAGATTAAATTCATGTCAAAGATAAGAGATTAAAACCTCACACATATCAAACAATAAATATTGAAAATACAAACAAGAAAAAACTAGAAAAAAGAACGAAGTCAGAAGTATATATACTTTGGAGAAAGAGGGCGGACTTGTATTTGTTGAAAAAAGGGAAACAAAGTACGCAGGGGTGGTGGGGGGGGGGGGGGATTAATTAGGAGTGTTGCCTTTATTTTGTATATTATAAACACTCGGTTCGTTTGAATTGAGGGGAGGAAATGAAAAAGAAATAGTTAATTATAATGAGAATAAATGAAAATGAATGAATTTAATTTTATTGTTATTGTTTGGATACTTAAAGATGAAAAAGAAAAGAATGAAAATAATTTTTGTTTGGAAAATAATAAAATAGAGGAAAGGAATGTTAATATATTGTTAACAACTTGAGGTTAAATTTGGAATAAGTTGAATAATTTATATAAACCCTTTTCTTTCCATCCCAATCCTCGTAATATTAGAAAAAAATAAAATAAAGGAATAGAGAAATTGGCAATCTCTCCCATTTCCTTTCTATTTTCCCTTATAAATTTATTAAAACAAGTGAAATGTAATCCGTAATTATATTTTCCTTTCCTTTCTTATGTTACTGCATCAAAATATGAAATATCTTACTTATTTTATTTTAATTATCAACCATTGATGTTCTTACTTATTGTGTACCAATTCACTATAAAAATTGGACAAAGAATTGGCTACTTGTAGTGATTTGACTGATATTTGAGAAAAAAAAGCTCTCCATTTGGATCTACTTTGACTTAGGTAACAATGTCATCTTTTTTTTTTTTTAATTTCTCACAGGATTGCAAAGACTACTCTCCATATAAACATAACGCTATTATTCCCAAATACAGATCTGGATGGCAAACTTATTGGCATCCATAATTAATAATTGTTGCACCAAAAATTGGAAAGGTAATTATTAGTTGTGGTCCACTTTCTCAACGCGACGTTTAAATGCAAGTAAAAGGTACATGGAAATTTGATTTGACTGACCAAACATGCATAAATATAGAACCTGCCTATTCACATCTTCGCCTTTTAACCTATATATATGCTAGCTCATTTATTTATTTTTGGATAAATTTTAAATTTTTAATAAGATCCCTCAATTTGAGAATAATGAGGAAGCTTAAAAATTAATAGTTTATCGTATCTACTTCTTTCTTATTTTTCAATCTAATTTCATCAATAAAAGATAGTCTAAAAATTAAATACGTAGTATAAGATTTCTTTTTATAAAATTTGGTGAATACAATTATCTAAAAGTTTAATGGTAAAAAATGAACAAATAATCAAAATTTTGTTACACTCACTACTAATTTAAATTTTTTGATAAAATTTTGTAGAGATAATCTACTAAATGTAAAGATCATCTTCATTTCTATTTTTAAAAATAGGTGAATATTTAGACCAATTTTCGCACACTTTAACTAATTATCATTTACGTCTTAAACTATATTATAGTTGTTTCGATTTAAGAAGTTCATACGCAACTTAAAAAGCCCCCGGTCAATTCTAGAACAATTAACTTTTTTCATTTCCTACCATCACGACAAATTAAAATGATCCAAGGTTGGGCCCAAAATTTATAATGATTGCATACTTTAGTTTGGATAGCTTTATCTTTGATGGAATTAAAGAAAAAAATAGTTTAGTTCATGCAAATTAACTTAACTTATTAATTTTTTTTTTAAAAAAGTGTTATTATAAGTTAGGAACAAATAAGTCTTTGGTTCGTAATTTTTGTTTCAAATTAACAGTTTTTTTTCCCTAAAATATAATCAATATATTGAATTATACAGTAAAAGATAAATTACATTCACATGATTTTAGTAATAAAATGATGGTGTATAAATTTAAATAAAAATCAAATTGAACTTTTTTTTCCTTTTTAAAACTAAAAAATATTAAACTCATAAACTCTTAAAAAAAAAAAAAACCCTAGGACAATAAGGTAGCTGAATTGGTACAGTTGTGCAGACGTAACACACACACTCTCTCTCTCCTCCCCTCTCCACTCCACTCCTCTTTCAAACTGCCATTCCCTTTTCAAAAAGAAAAGGAAAAAAATCACTACAAAATGAGATAGAGAGAGAAAGAGGATTGATTGAAAAAAAAAAAAAACTCATCAATCATTTTCCTTTCCTCACCCCCACATTTCCCTCCATTCTTCCTTTTCCCTCAATCGATTACATTTTCCCACTCCTTCCATCACGCCTCCTCTTACTCCAATTTTTTCAGACCACGCTTATTCCTCCTCTTAATCCTCTCACTGCTCCTCCTGTTCCAACTTTCTTCAACACTCACTCAATAAGCATTCCTTATTTTCTACAGCTCTCTGTACTTTGCCGCTGTATATATACTGAATCATTCGTTTAACTGCTTAACCTTTGTCATTAACCTTTTGGCGCTTTTTTTTAACTGTACCAATGTAATGCTGCTCGAATCCTTCCACTTAGATCTGAAGACTCTGATTCTCATTTCGAATTCAGATCTTGTCCGAGTTAGTCTTTAGCTCGCAATGGTGGCGGAGCTTTGGCTGTTAAAGATGGGGAACCAGGTAAGTGCAAATCTCAAGCACGCTCTACTTCTCGAAAACTCAAAGAAGTCGCACAAAAAATCCGAACAACACAAAGAGATGATTGGAATTCTCTCTTTCGAAGTAGCTAACGTAATGTCAAAAATTGTTCACCTCCACAAATCCCTCACTGACAAAGAGATCTCCAAGCTGAAGAACGAGATCTTAAAATCTAATGGTGTTAAAGCCCTAGTTTCTACAGATGAGTCCCTGCTTCTCGAGCTCGCCCTCTCGGAGAAGCTTGATGACCTCAACCGAGTCGCTGCCGTGGTCTCCCGGCTAGGCCGGAAGTGCACGGTGACGCCGTTGAAGGGGTTTGAGCACGTGTACGGTGATATAGTGAGCGGTGTGATTGATGTGAGGGAATTGGGGTTTTTGGTGAAGGATATGGAGGGGATGGTGAGGAAGATGGAGAGGTATGTGAATGTTACTGCTAGCTTGTACAGTGAAATGGAGGTTTTGAATGAGCTTGAACAAGCTACAAAGAAGTTTCAGAACAATCAGCATGAGAGAGTAAAAGGGCGTTTGAGCAGAAATTGTTGTGGCAGAAGCAAGATGTGAGGCATTTAAAAGATGTTTCTCTCTGGAACCAGACATTTGATAAGGTTGTGGAGCTTCTGGCAAGGACTGTGTGTACGATTTACGCGCGGATTTGTATTGTGTTTGGGGATGAGGTTTTGAGGGGAGAGTTTGTTAGTCTAACTGTTTCGGGGCCACAGTTCAGCTCTAATTCTAATGGAAGTTTTGCTCATTTGAAGGATAGGCAGAAATTGGGTCGGGATCTAGAAATGGGGGTTTTGAGCAATAGTAATGGGTACAGTCACTCGGGGAATTTAGAGAGGGCCACAATGGGGAAAAGGGAGCTGAGTTTTAGGACTCAGGCTACGCCGCAGAGAGGCCATGTGTCATTGTTTCAGCCGGAGGATTTTAATTTTGCATGTGGAATAGGGCCGGGGAGGCTATTCATGGAATGCCTTAGTTTGAGTAGCTCTGCTTCGAAAGTTGATGACGATGATGATGATGCTGTCCATGATGATAGAAGTAGTCAAATTTCGGGTTGTTGTAGTGTTGCAAGTAGTGTGAAGAGGGAGTTCCCAAATCATTCAGGTTTCTTTAATCGGTCTCAAATTGGCGATCAAAGACAGTCAATGGGTAGTGTGACAAACAGTTCAAGGTTTTCCCCCAAAAGTAGATTAATGGTGTGTGCTCCTTCTACCACTGTTGGAGGCTCTGCTCTAGCCTTGCATTATGCCAATGTCATAATTGTGATAGAGAAGCTGCTTCGTTACCCGCATCTAGTTGGTGAGGAGGCTAGAGATGATCTTTATCAGATGTTACCAACAAGTTTGAGATTGTCTTTGAAGACTAATCTCAAATCTTATGTCAAAGATTTGGCTATTTATGATGCCCCTTTGGCCCACGATTGGAAAGAGAGGCTTGATGGGATACTAAAGTGGCTCGCCCCTTTGGCACATAACATGATTAGGTGGCAAAGTGAACGCAATTTTGAGCAACAGCAAATTGTGTCTCGGACTAACGTGCTCTTGCTCCAGACGCTTTACTTGGCTGATCGGGCTAAGACAGAGGCGACCATATGTGAGCTTCTTGTTGGGTTAAATTATATTTGTCGTTACGAGCATCAGCAAAATGCTTTGCTGGATTGTGCAAGCAGTTTCGATTTTGATGATTGTCCCGAGTGGCAATTACAGTACTGAGCTTCTTATCGTTCTTGACTACATTGTGGGATTTGAATATATGATGGTAGTGGTGGTGGTTAGTGTTCTCAACTTATCAGCACTTGTATGATAAATTAGATGATAGTTCAACACGATGTGAATATCAGAGCTTCAGATAGCAAAAAATATCTGTTATTGTAAAGTGGAGTTTAAGTGTACTTTATTGCAAGGTATGTGAAGTTTTGGACTTCTGAAGTACATGATTCCACTTAATGAAAATGAAATGTCTTTTTTGCAATGTAGAATGTGTTTAATTTACAGTCAGTAATCTTTCCTTGTATATTGTTATGTCATATTTTCCTTCAATAAGGAACAATTACTGATGTAAACTTCTTATTACTAATGACCAGAAGAATTGAACTCTATTATTAAATCAGAGCAAAAAATGAGACAACCAAACTTGCAAATTCAGTATTTGATTTTCGCAAATTTTTTCCCCAGGATTTTTTTTTGAAACGATTGGGCCTTATGGTTGACCTAGGATCCTATATATCTGTGGTGCTTTTTATGAAAAGAAGCGTTGCATGACCTAGTCTCTCTTATGTCTTGATAGCAGTTCGGTGTTTATGATACTTGCATGTAGTGCCAGTTCTTGATGAATATCCATTTTCTCTCAAATAAGAACTTTGTTTTATCTCTTCAGGGGTGTGCATCAACTTATCAGCAATGCAATGCAAGACCATGTATGATGAGCTGCCAACTGCTTTCCTTTTTGTCTTTCTGAAACAAAGTTGTCTTCCTAATAATTTCAAAAGAAATAAAGTAAAAGATATAGTTTTGATTGAAAAATCTACAAATTCCAAATATAATGCCCTGTTCTTGATCAATGTCTACTGGTTCCTCTTTCTGCCTGTGCCTTTGAAAAGGTTACCTGCACTTAATTGAGCTGATATGTCTATTTCGAAGTGTACTACAGAGTATTTAACCTTGAAAAGTGTAATTTTAAGCTGATGTGTCACTCATTGGCATGCCTTGTGTAGCGCCCCAGTGGAACATTCAATCATATGACAAAAGCCAGCTTTTAGAGCAGCAGATTCCAACTGATTGACATGTCATTATTGTTCAGTAAGGGCATCCAGTTGGTTCATTAATGTTCTACTACCAAAATCCTGGCCGGTAGGTCCATATTCAGTATCAAGTATCAACTGCTTAAAATGCAGCAAGGCTCGGGTAAGATATGACCCAAGGTGCATTAGCCCAATTGCATCGCCTATTTGGACCTTCAAAGTCTATATTGTATTTGGATGGATTTCATGTTTCTGTGTTCTTCAATGATCTGGAGATGCTATGAACATCAATTTGTTCTGACCGAGGAGAAGTGACTTTTAGCTGTTTGGAACCAATTATTACAATACATGTCCATGGGAGTTGTGCTTGCCGGGTAAATAGGTAAACTCTGTAATAGTTTACAACTTCATATTGTTCAAACTTCTAAATATATGGTACTGACGTTCATCTTCACATAGTTAATGTCATGATAGTTTGTTAATGACAAGTTAATTTTGATTTGATCGGATTGGATAGATGTTGCTTTCAGATGTTGTTACTAATGGTGTAATACTCCTCGGTGATCAATAATGTTCTTCATTACCATTGATGATCTGAACACTCCCCTCTAATTGTTCTTCATTACCATTGATGATCTGAACGCTCCCCTCTAATTTACAAATTGTCTCTGTACTAGTGAATTTTCCTTCATGTTTTATGCATTTAATATCATGTTTGAAGGATTTGCTCAAGGTCAACATACTACAAGTGAAAAGGTCAACATACCACAAACCACAATGATGCATGGATGAATTGGGCAAATGCTTCCTTATCCCAGTACTACTGGTAAGTGGTAACATTGTCAAGCTTATATCTTCTTTATTTGGTCTTTTCAAGAATTAATATATATATACAGTCCTGCTATAAAGAGAACAGTCCTCTCTTTAAGAAAAAGAAAGACTGCCCATTTCGAGAGATAAACGGATGAATTTTTTCATGGAACTTGGTGGACATGATCTGTATAATTAGGATCATTTCCACCAAATTTCATCAAAATATTCTATTCAAAAGCGGGTGAGATGATCATCTAAAATTTCAATGACCAAAAATGAACGTATATATCAATTTTTCACTAGGCCCACTTCTAGATTGATTTTTTTGATGAAAATTTTATGAAAATTCTCCCATTTACCCCTCGAAATGGACATTCCTTTTTCGTAGTGAGAGGACTGTCCTCTTTAGAGCGTATGTATATATATATATCTTCTCCATTTGGATTTTCTTTGATGAACAGGCAAGACTCTTGAATGCTTACCTTTTGACTTTATTTCTGAAATATAGTAGGAATAGTTTTGGAACTTTTATAATGGGTTTGGGGAGGAGTGACAAAATGTAGTGATATGCATGACAGCATGAGTCAATTGGCACAGAAGAATTTGGTTTTGACCGCACATCTTTTCCATGAAAAATATCCAAGATTCCACATTGTCCATCTTTAGAGGTGCTTGACTACATTAGCTTTCCGTGGAATCAATTTCAATGCTATAAACTTTCTATAGTGGATTAGCCTATTTTTTCCAGTGAAATCCAAAATCTGCCTCCCCTTAAGTTTGTTTTTTCCTTTGGAAAAAAGTTCCATGTAAACCAATCACCCACATCCTAATTACATGTCAGTTAGTTACTGCTCATCTCTGATCTAGTCCTTAGCTTTTCTGTTATTTTGATTTGCCTGTAAGATTAGATTCAACATTTTCGGTTCCTGTCTGAACAATTTAGATATGCTATTTTGACTAATTCATGCATTAAGATAAGTACGTGACTTTTCTGGTGCTTTAACTCAGATTACAGTTCAAACCAGAGCTGTCTGCTTTCTCCCATAAAGGCAAGAGGAAAAGCTATGTTTTATTTAAAATATCAATGGAAGGTGATGAGGAAAAGAGAAAGAATGCTGCTTCAGCTTCTGCAAAAAATAATTCTGTTGTGCAGAATGTAGAAGCAGAATTAACAGTTGTTACTGCAAACTAGTTAACGTTCAGTTCTCTACAGATCTCTATTTGCCAATTCTGTTTGCTTCAAGTTAACTTGCAAGCAGAGCAGTTTTGCCATTTTCTGTGCACAGGCAGCAGGAATTTTGCAATTTCTTTTCCTGCTTTGTTGACAGCCAATCTTTTTGTCTCTTCTTTATGGCCTGATTTTAGTTTTTTTGTTGGCCAAACTGTTATGGCCTTTATTGCCCAATTTGAATTTGATTCGTGGACTTTAGTGCTTAAAAAAAATAAAATAAGTACGTGACTTCAGACACTGTCTGCTTTCTCCATATATGTTTTATTTAAAAGGAAGGTAAACTCAAGGGGTTGCCACAGCGGTAAGGGCGAACTTGGGATTGTGTGAGTGGGTGCACGGTCTTCGGTTCGAAAAAAAGGAAGGTCTAAAGCTCAAATCTCACAAGGGCTGGGGGTCTTTTAATATTATTGTAATAAAGGGAAGAGACTTAAACCATCCTTTTTTTTTTTTAAATAAAATAAAGTCTCTTCCTTGTAAACACTACAAATCCTATGGGGAGAGGAATGGAACCCACAACTTCATAAGTTGGAGGTGAGGCCAATGCCACTTGAGTTAAAGCTTTTGGGCAAATAAAGTTGTACAATGGAATTGCTCGTTTGTTGGTTTGCATCAAGCAAAATTCCAAGATGTCACTTATGATTGGTTGGTTTATTTGTATTAGTTCTCATTAATCTCACCGGGAAGATTGATTCTAACTGGAAATTAATGGGTCAACCACTCCAGCCACGCACATTTTTTGTGTATATGGTAATGTACGTTACCCTCAATTTTTGGGGGACATATCTTCCACCTGTCTCTCTTGCGCGCGCTCATGCATGCAGGTGCATTTTAATTTCTCTTCAATTAAACCCATGGTCCTTGGGTTTATTTATGATCGTTGTGATGCTATGAAACCATTTTGAATTGTTGGATGACAAACACTAATTAGATCTCAGTCGTGAGTCTGTCAGACTGACCTGATTTGTTAGTTTAGATGATAAACACTAACTAGCTACCAACTGATTTCCTATATGCCTAGCAATAGCAATCTCCACCTCTTGATCCCATGCACTGCACCTGTAGTCTTGATTATTCCTATGCAATACCTAATTCCAAACACTTACTGTATAATTATATCGAAAAATCAAATGCTCCCTATTCTCTGCAGTCTCGCGACACAGCACGCACAATCACTATTATCCACCTTTCCCCTTCTAAAAAGCACATATTTGGTTTGGAGCCTATTCCTACAAACCAATCTTAAGGTAAAGATATAGCGAGGCACCTCATAGTTGTTCCAAACCAAATCACACCAGGGCACAACACCAGAACGTTTCATAAAGCATTCCAAGCAATTTTACAAGTCTAGAGACTTTCTGAATAGTCAAAACCCACACCACAGTATAAATGTTGTCAGCATTGGGCACATAATCATGCATATTATTCAGAATGGCAATTAAATATAGAGAATGGACTAGGCATATTGCAGCCATTACTATTAATATGATAACAGAGCTTAGCCTCATCATTACTTGCATGCAGCATCATAGATAACCGTACTTCCAAATTTCTGTTTTGAAGGACCCGAAGGGTGCCAATTATCATGCCACACCCAGATGCAGTGACCATTACCAGGTTTGTTCCTGATAAACCCGCATAACAACACTCTTAAGCTTCAAGTCTAGGAAGTTTCACCTGCAAATGCTCTACTCAACAAATTCTTGTTCCTTGACATGTACATATGGCACCGTTTGCGATGAATCTTTTTTCCTAGTTATATCCCATAAAGTGCCTCAGTGTACAAGCTATGTTCCAGTCTACAAGTTTCTTGATCCCCAAACGTAACTTATTTTTTTTTAGGAAAACCCACATCTTTCCAAGCTACCTTAGCCCCTGTTTTCTTAATATCTGTATCAAACCAAACAAACCTTTTGGGAGCCTCATCTATGCCTTTCAACACGACCTTAGCAAGAATGAAAATGTTAGACCAGTAAGACTAAATAATATAAAGCACAGAGGCAGCCAATTGAAGCCTTCCAGCATAGCTGAAGACTTAAGAAATCCAGCTTTGCACTCTTTTAAGAATTTTGTCTTTGACGCTCTCACATTCTCTAACCTTCAATCTAGTAGAAATTAGAGGATCACCCAGGTACCTCACAGCAATGTTCTAAAACGCACCGGGAATTAGTTTCGCAGTAGGATGGGGCCTAGAGCCTATGCAGGAACTAGCATCTGGGCTAGGTGGCCTATCCATTGTTTATTTATATTAGAAAATTATAGTATTACAAATATCTAACTTCACCTTTAAAAAGGATACTTAGGCTCCGTTTGTTAGCAACATGTAAAATGGTAGAAAAACGACTAATTTGTGTGAGAAGTTGGAATTCTTTTCTTCCTTACCCCAAAGAATAATTTTCCATTGAAAAAGCCAAAAAGTAAGAGTTAATATCATCACTTGCCTCAACTTATTTTCCAACTTTTCACACAAATAAATTGTTTTTCCTACCATTTTTCATGTTGCCACCGAATGGAGTTTAAGAGAGTTAATTTCTCATATTTCAAACATGAAAACAATAATTTTTAAAGCAAAAACAAGTGAAAAATTCCATTAGTCCTGCAGAATTGCCAAATTACAAAATTAGGCTGCTGCCTAGCTAGGATAAACAACAGAGACCACAGCCTAGTGCACAGATGGGGCATAATCGGCCTATGCGGGAATTTTCGGAACATTACCTTGTAGGAAGCTCTTCCTTTTCTATGCCCAATAGGCAACAAAGTAATTGATTGGTGCAAGATGGTTGCAAATATTTAGGGTGCGTTTCCACGTATATCTAAGATGCCTTAGTTTAATTGTGCAATTGAACTCAAATTACGTTGAAGGCATCTTTTGATTCGATTGCATTCGCCATTGAATAAATGCAACTAGCTAAACCTCTGCCAAAAGTTAGAAATTTAAGTTATATTTGGTGGCATTGTCAGCGTGTCTTCTCCACATTCTAGCATTTGAATCACTACTATTTGTTCTGACCCCTACCTCTGATAAATTCAACCTGGAATGTATGTTTTGCTACTATTTTCTACTGCAGTTTAGACTGGTAATGGTGCTTTAATTGTTACACACTTGCGCCAATTCTCAACTCTCAAGGGTGGCTACATATCCCCAAGCTAACATCCCTTTTCGCTTCGTTTTCTTTCTAGGTGTCTCACTATTTTTTTTTAAAATATAAAATCAACGGAAGATCTTGAAGACACATTATATTATCTGAGCAGAGGTAGATTTGTCAGTAATCTGCAAATTCTTTCAGAAAATTGTAACATTAGCCTGTAACTATATATCGCTTGCTCTAATATATTACCGTTTGTTGGATTGAGAAAAAAATTAATGAGGATCAATACTCACCCGTTTTGAAATTAAGGTTAGTTCCACTATGTTTTGAGAATTACAACCTAATCAATATATAGTTGAAAGCATAATTTATTTGTTATTGTTAATGTTGGTCTACTGTTTATGTCTCAAAAAAGAACCGTGAACTTTTAATTTGGGAAAGAATAATATATTAGAAACTTTTCTTCAGATCACTATTAAGGAAGAAATGGTACGGTTGACCATTGATTCGAAACTTCTCTTCATGTCACACTATTAAGGAAGAAATGGTATGGTTGACCATTGATTTGAAACTTCTCTTCATATCACCACTATTAAGGAAGAAATGGCTATTACGGATGGTCGATTATTAATGTTGTAAGAGAAAAAAGAAATGGCTATTAAGGAAGGAAGAAATGACTAGAAAAAAAAATGGATATTAAGGAAGAAATGGAAATGAGTAAATGACTAAAAAAAAGAGAGAAGAGAAATGGCTATTAAGGGAGGAAGAAATAATTGATCATTAAGGAATAAAAAGAATAAAATTGAAAAGGAAATGGACATGGCTATCAAGGAAGGAAGAAATGGTTGATCATTAAGGAATAAAATTAATATCATCCGCTACTTGGATGATTTATTAAGTAAATTGCTAACTTCATATAGGGCCATAAAAATCCTATTACTAATTTTGCCACACAGGCACACAGCAATGTATGTTGGAAATGTGCAATTTATTTTTCCATTCCCTTCGTACTCTAGACCTTAGTATCTTCTATTTTTTTTATTTATATTCCATGTGTTAAAATGTTTGTAATTTTTTTTAAAGTAAATAATCAAATTGGTTACTGAATTTTATCCCGAGTTTCAATGTACTCCTTCCGTTTATTTTTAACTATTAGTATTAGAAAAATGCACATGTGCTCAAATGATGGGTAAAATATTTAAGTGGGCAAATTAAAATGCGGCTAAGTGGTAAATTGAAAAAAATAAAATAAAAAATTGTGTGGGTAAGTTAAAACTTAGGTAAACTTCAACAGCCAATTTGGTTATTTACCCAAAGTTCTATATCTAGTGTAAGATATTTTACATGGTAGAAGTGTAGAATGTTAGTCTCCAATGCTCTTTCATTTCCTTTAAATTTGTCATTAATTTAAGAAAGCCAGAGAATAAATGGGTTTAATTAATAGCATCCAATTAATGAGATTGTGTCAGCAATTTCATTAACCATTTTTACATGTAGAAACATTGATAGAAATTTCATATATGATTCACCAAACACATCATATAGAAATGGGTATGGAATACCCCATCAGAACATCTTTTTTCTATTTTCCTTCTGACATAGAATTTTGCATGTATAAAAAGGATCAATGGAGATGGTAGTAGGTATAAAATTAATTTTGTTGTTTTGAAATCTTATTAATACCCTAATAATTACCACGAGCTAAAAGATGAGTCCAAAATTTCGGGGTGAACGTTAAGCAAGAAACCAAGCCTCTTGGCCCAGTGGTATTAGGCTGTCACTGGGATAAGCTTGGGTCGACTTGGAACTCTTAAGGTCGAACTTTGGCATTGTCAAAATAATGCTTGGCCAGCGACAACCACGAACTACGAACGGGGATTAGTCGAGGTGCGCGAAAGCTGACCCAGACACCCCGTGGGGAACCAAAAAAAAAAACATTAAGCAAGAAAATCTAGCTCGACTATGATTTAACATAGTTAAAAACACTGTAGAAATGTAGAATTGTTTATAATGCAATAAGACTTGACTAAATACAGTTTCAATCCTCTCGAGCTAGCTAGCACAGGTTTTCGTAATTTTCCATGATGCATTTCTAGTTGAACGTCACGTGAAACTGAAAAAAGAATATTGTTCTCTTTCAAATTGTAATGTTCCACGTGTCATTCACAGAGGCAGATTCAGGGAGGGTGTAACGCTCCCGCCTTAATTAGTATGATAACACCTGTAATTAAGATATGGAGCGTTACTAACCCACATTAGACGAACTAAAGTAGGTTTGAAATAAAAAAAATAAAACAATAAATCCAAAAAAATCACATAACCTGGAATAAACAACCCTGATACTCATGTTACGGGCGATAATATAAAACATGGATGCAATATACATCTATACCTAGACATAAAATCCAAAAGACATACACACTATGCTAATATGTATTACAGAGTAAACAATAACTCAGGCTAGCCGTGGCTTGCCATGTACACACCTATACAACAAAAATGAGTCGGTATCAGAGATCCTCTATTTCGTTCCCGACCCAGTTGTTTCATCTGCCGTATCCGTCTCCTGGATACCTGAATTTGTTTACATAAAAAGGGGTGAGCTCACAGCTCAGTAGGGGGGAATATAATAGGCAATATTACGTACAAAACATAATTAACTATTTAATCATAAATCATGGTTCAACCAATAAAACAATGCATGCATGTGCATATGCAGGTTACCTCCCTTGTGTCAACCATTATGCCGAAAGAATACCGAGGCCGAACCAAATCGATATAATGATAATAACAATGGGCCTGACTGCCCCCAAAAGATACCGAAGTGAGCCGAATCATAATCATAAGAAGAAGAACGGGCCTGACCGCTCCAGAGGATAAGTCGAACATGATCACAATATAATATCATTCAGCCCATCAAAGATCATCATCATATCATAATATAATTGGACCATGTGTCCATCCATATCATATCACATAATCACTAGTGCTTTGCCGAGACCTAGATTTTCTGGCTACTCACCGCTGGCTCTAGACAGTCGACCTCATTGCTGTCCCCCGGGGGTTTAGGGATTTTCAACCCAAGGGCACCGAACCCCACTTATTTTCACACCGGCAAGCACTAGTCAATACATATTTCCTTCATCATCAAAGGGCCACAATAACAATCATAATCGAACCCATCATGGGATCATATCACGTCTCAGAATGATACAACAGATATAAGAAGCTTTCGGCACCATAGATACAAGATATATGCCCACATGATAGGCCATAAGAATAATTCGAGCTTGCCAAAAAGTCTCCAAGAATTCGGTTGACACAATGACGATGCACAATTTGCATAACATGCTAATAAATGAATATTTGAAACAACTTATGCCATATAACCACAACAAATCTCTATACATGTCTCTTGATGTATATAATTTATTAATTAATTAATTTTATAAATATAAAATATTTATACATCCAAGGGATATCTCATGTATATTAGATATTACAAATGTATCAAGTATAATGGCATATCTTGCTTCAAATAACATACACATGGCTTTATAAATCACAAAACATCATCATCCTCATCATATAATAATTCTTAAAACAAAGACAATTAAAATATGATGATTCATATATAATAAAATTATACTATCAGCTTTTAAAATTAATTAAACCCATACCTCAGAATATTTAGCCACAAATAATAAAATTTGAGTTGATACCCAAACCCCGACCGGTACAACTCTAAAATTCTTATACTGTTGCGTATCCCTCAACGTATAGAACAATTTTTCCTTAAGGCTCAACTCGATTCGGCGGAGTTTTGATGACCAATTGCTAAGAAGAAATCTTCGTACCTATTTTCTTTTTTCTTACTGTTGCTCGTCAACGAAAAATGAAAGCAAGGAATGAAAATGGTGGAACAGTGGAGTCGGTGGCTTAAGGAAATAAAAATCTAACTTTATGTTTAATTACGAAAATTAATCCTGAAGTTTCATAACTTTATTATTTTAACCCTGAACTTTTGCAACTTTACAATTTAGTCCATATTCAACCAAGAATTATGTGTCTAATTTACACTAATTATATTACGGGGTATTACAGAGGGTCAAGGCGAACTTCAACACATGAGAAAATTTTGAAAAACTTACTAGCACTTGTAAAAATAAAATAAAATTAGTATAAGCTCACCCCTTTGTTAAGTTTTAGCCAACCCTTAGCCCATTTCAAATATTATAAGCCCATTACTCAAGATGTTCGTGTATTGAGATCTTAACTAATGCATTACAAGCTTGATATTGTTGTGATCCCAAGTTTCATAAGCTTTCTACTCTTGCCAAGTTATTCTGAGAACTAGTTTTGAGAAAAAAGTTGGAGGATTATACTATAAATTGATTTGTCTTGTATTGATTCTTCCCGTTTCTATGGCAAGTATAGAAAAAACATTTTCCAGTATTAATAACATCAAAACAAAAATATGCAGCTCAATGGGAGATGTAATTCTTGTCGATTGCACGTTGCTGAACATAGAGTGAGACCTCGGCTTACAAATTAATTTAGAGTATGTAATAGATGAATCAGAATCATTAAAAACTCGTTGAGTTCAACTTTGTTAAATATTTTTTGTTATGTATGAACTCAAATATTTAAATTATTCTATTAAATTTTCTTTTTACTATATGGTTATACTTTTGATTTTCCTTTTTATGATTTTTTTTATCTATTACTATTAACCCACCCCTCGGAAGAATCTTGAATCCGCCTGTGGTCATTCATCAACATTTTTGAAAGTTTTCTTGACAAGATGCATGTGAATAGGCTTCCAACCCACCTGCCTTCCAACGACTTCTTAAAACTTCTTTTTGCATGCATTTTGCTCTCTTTGAACTTCTTTTTGAAAACATGCTTTTGCTTAAAATCGAGTTGTTAAAAAATACTTCATTTTTAGTTTCAAACTCACAACCTCTCGCTTACGAGAAAAAAGTGCATTTGCCATTGAACTAGAAACACATTTACGTGCAAGAGAATTTAATCTCCAGCTCGATCTTGATCCCAAGTATTACACATAGTCTTGATTATTCCTACGAAAATCTCACCAAGGCACAACACTAGCTAGCAAGTCTCCCTAAAGCATTCCAAACAGATTTACAACTACAGAGATTTTCTTAGT
The DNA here is from genome assembly GCA_021464415.1 of Lonicera japonica. Lineage (NCBI taxonomy): Eukaryota > Viridiplantae > Streptophyta > Magnoliopsida > Dipsacales > Caprifoliaceae > Lonicera > Lonicera japonica. The sequence continues at coordinate 46,395,567 of CM038468.1, read as the reverse complement.
CGTCGAAACCCAATCTGCAGTACAATTGTTATCAGCATTGGGCACACAATCAGGCATATTATTCAAAAATAAATTAAATCTATAGAGACCGGACTAGGCATATTCTGGCCATTACTATTAATATAAGAGCAGAGCTTAGCCTCATCAGTAGTTGCAACATCATAGATATGATGGTTGCACATACGCAAATATATTGGGTGCGTTTCGACATATATATATCTAAGGTACTTACCTTAGTTTAATTATGCAATTGAACTCATATATATTATGTTCAAGGCAACTTATGACTTGATATAAATGTTGAAGAGAATGATATGCATTATTGACACCCTATCAATAGCTTAATCTTTTAGGTGGGAATGGTTTCTAACTTAGTATTAAAACTTAGGTTCCTGCAAAGTTTCGGGTTTAAATCCTCTCCCTCTTGCATTTATTTTCTCCCTTTTAGATTTTAGGGGGAGTTTTGAAGTCGGCTCACTACTAACATGTTAAACTTTTGGGTGAAATAATTTTTAACTATAACGAGATTTGTTACTACAAGTACTTGCATTCGCCATAGTGACATAAAAAGATGTCTAATAAATCCAAGTATGTACCTAAAGGTCTGAAAATTTAGAAATATAATTAAGTTATATTTGGGGAAATATTAGCGAGTCTTATGCTTATTCTAGCATTTTGAATCACAACCTTTTTGTTATGGGGTGAGACTATTGCCACCCTTTAAATCTCTCCGTAACACTCCTACATTTACCAAGTATAATAGGGCTGGGTATATGATCATTTATTCAGTGCAATAGGGCCGAGTATGTATACATTACTCGGTACAATAGGACTGAGTCGGCGTATTTTTTTTTGTCCCCAACAATAATTCGGCTCAATTTCACCAAGTAAATGATAATAAATTCGGCCTTATTGTATCGAGTTAATAGAGAAAGTGTTACAAAAAATTTTGGGGCGTGGCAATAGCCCCACCCTTTGTTCTGCCTCCTAGCTCTCATAAATTCATCCTGGATTCCTGGAATTATGTTTTCCTAGTATATAAATTTACCCTGGATTCCAGGAATTATGTTTTGCTAGTATGTTCTACTGCAACTTAGGCTGGTTATGGTGCTTAATTAATTGTTACACACACTCGCATCCAAATTCTTCTCAAGGGTCGCAACATATCCCCAATCTAACATCCTTTCCCTTTCGGTTTGCTCTGTATTCGTTTCGAAAATAAGGGTAAGGGTCTATGTTTTTGACTTAGGCTATCCTAATTTTTTCTTTCTTCTCAAGGGTGGCAAAATATCCCCAAGCTAATATCCTTTCCTTTTTTCGCTTTGCTCGATCTCTCTTCGTTTTGAAATTACGGGAGGTATATTCAATCTAGAATATGTATGATTTTTTTTTGGATTTTTAAAATCCATGGGTATTCAATTAGGATTTTAAAAAGTTTATTAAAATCTTGATGTATTTAATTAGAATTTTAAAATATCCTTTTAAATTTTATGGTATTCAGAACTCCAATGACTTTGAATTGGAGGATTTTATTATTGATAGATTGCGGTGGATTTTTATAGTCTTGGTATAAGTACCCTCACCTCATTCCTCCTCTCAAAACTCTAAGTACAATATTCTTTGATGAACACATTAGTTTGTCTTCTTCATCATGTATAAGTGTTTCTTCTCTCTCCTTAATAATTTGGTCATCTTGCATTTAAGTTATATTTTTTTTTGCATCCCAAATACACGACTCATGTTTTTTTAGTAAAGATTTGTGAAGAGTTTTTTTCACCTTTTGTGAAAATATTATCTATAATTTATGATATGCAATTATAAAATCATGTGTTTTAGGAATTTAAACAAAAAGAAATTGCAATACGTACTACGCAAAATATAAAAAGTAAATCTATTTTTTTTTTTTACAATTTAAAGTCAATCAATGTTATCTTCTTCTAACCTTTTTTGTATATTGTGGGTGGTGAAAACTGGGTTTTAACCCGTTGTGAAGAGAATCATCTTGATTAGATGATGTTAGTAACCAGAAATAGTGAACAAACTCCTACAATTGCTGTTTATTAATCAAACAGTACACAAACCACAAGAACAATAAGAACAATAAGAAAAACATATTTGTGTTCGAGGGTAGTTTCCTCCGTTCGCTCTTATACCCAATCCGGTAGTAAGTCCACCCTTTTTGTATGCTTCACTTTATTAGCTCAAAGGCTTAATAAATGGGTTATATACAATGGATGAATTGCGGAGAGGATATATGTTTGACTTGAGGATGAAGAAGGGGAAAGGTGGTTGTGTGTGGGGGTGAAAGTAGAGAATTAAAAATCTATGAGCTAAGGGTTATCACTTCCTATTTATATACGTATGAGTGAGTGTACATTAGGGTTGGTGGGATATAAAAATTACTAAAGAGGGTAAGCTTGGGCACTGCTCGAAGATAACACGTGTCCCTAAACCCATTCACACTTGTGTAAATAGTTATTTTCTATCATTTTTCTTCCAGCTCAGCATTCCTCTACCAATTAACTGATCGACCAACAATGGTCGGTCTTCATCTTTGTAGGTTCAATCAATAGGTCTTCTCTTGCTCAGGTGTCTCCTGCTTATCCTTTGTGGTTGGGTGATTATGTTGTCCTTGTTTGGGACTTGTACGTTTCCATAGCATAAAACTAGAAGTGTTCTTGATCGTCAAATGAAGGTACTTCATTTGATCGGTTACTGAAGACTTCCTTCAGGGGAACTATGGGCTTCTAAGACGGTTTGGTTAGTGGGCCTTTTAGGAGATGGACCATCGAATATGGGCCTGGCTAAAAGTCCACTTTACCTCCCCATATCTATTTTTAGTAATTTCTTTGTAGATTACTAGTAATTTGATTATAAAAAGCATACACGTACTTCATTGTAAATTTATAGTAATTTCTTTATAGATTCTTAGTAATTTGATTAGAAAAACTATTTACTTTTTAAATTCTTTTGTCAAAACTGAGAATGAAAATGCATAAGGTATTTATTAGAAAGAGTTTGATGATTTAATTTGTACTATTCTCTCTTCTTTTGATTAAATAGGTTTAAGGGTTTGCTTTTCCAACATCATTGGGTTTTAAAACATTATTGGTCTTTTTGCCAGATCTTATTATATGTTGGTGATGGGATGCAAGGAAGAGCATATGTAATTATTAGTTGGTGGCTTCTGATCTTTATGTTGAAAGCAAAAATAAGTACTTATAATTTTTGTGTTTAATTTGGAATAATTTTTAAAGTGGTAATTAATTTTATTTTATTGTTTGTCTGTTGGTTATTTTTTTATTGTTATTAAGAGAATCCATGAACTTTTTAAAATCTATAGAAACATTAAAGAATCCATGTATTAAAATATGTCAAACTCTTATAGCAAAATCACTGATTATAACTTACACTATCTAGCTTCCGCCGAGCCGCTCTAATCCTTTGAGATAAATTTCTCATTACTAATTTTGTGACAATTCATTGTATCTCCTGTTTGTTGTTTTGAAATCTTCTAATACCTTAATGATTACCACAAGCTAAGAGATGAGTACAAAATTTGGGTAAGAACATTAAGTAATAGTGCCCTACTGAATACGGTTCCAATTCCACTTTAACTAGCAGGTTTTTGTAATGTTCCACGAGTTATTCATCGATAAATTTGGAATTGCTCTTGACGAAGTGTGAACAAGCTTGTATCTCTACTGTCTTTTAGTGATCTCTTAAAATTTTCTTTTGTTCGTATTTCTGTTACCCTCAAGCTATTTTTGAAAACTTGTTTTTACTTTGGATTTGCTTCTAAAAAACACTTCATTTTTAATTACAATGAAACTCGTCTTTTCAATCTCAAGCTTGCAAGCTCTCGCTTATGAGAAGAGAAGTAGTATACTTGCTATTGAACTGGAAGCACATGCATATGCAAGAGAATTTAAATTCACAAGAGACCATATGTGCTAACTTGCGGTTAATTTGAGACCCAAAGGGACATTTTAAGAATTTGTATATGAAAATAACAAGGTTCTACCAAATAAGGAAGAAAATATTCTCACGAAAAGCAAGGGAAATGTTATGTGGAATTATATCTCGGAAAAAGTTTCAAAAAAAATAAAAAATTGAACCACGCATTTACACTAAAGTCTGAAAAAAAGAAAGAAAGAAAAGACGCAGTAATCAAAGAACATAGGTTTCCAACATACCCTTTAGGTGATTAGGGTTCTCGTCTCACCCATTTGTGGATTCGGAAAGAAAAGGGAAGAAAGAAAAAAAAAAAAAAAAAACCACGAGTTAACTACATCCTTTCAAGGCCATGTTCCCTTAATGAATTATACAATTTAATTAATTAATTTTTTTGAGAAGCCACTCAAAGAAGGTTAGATATTTTAGGAAGGGCTAACAGATACAAGATTCAAAATTAATCTGAAAACAAAAAGTCCTAACTTCTAACTTCTCAAATCAAACGCAAAATGAGTAAGAACATGAGCGACATAATTATATGAATGGAGAATAAAAATTAAAAAAAAAACTTTTTTTTAACTCCAACTAAAAGACTTCTAAATCTAACAAAAGAGAAATGTTTTGATTCGTCTTATTACCAGTATTGGTTACAAAATGAATAAATGTAAATTGTTTTGAATTTAAGGAAATTCGTAATGCATTAGTTGAGGTGACATATATAAATAAGGTTGTGTTCTTTTAACAAAATTTTAAAAATCATGTGATTTGGTAAACCATAAGATTTAGAAATATGTGATTTTAAAATCTCATAATTTTCAATTTAGGTATTCTTTTAAAAAAATTAATTTTTTTTCACAATACATTAATTTAAATTGAGTTTAAGTGGGATTCTAATCCATTTATTATTTTAGTTGGAGAGAAAAAGTCTTAGTGACTAATAATGGATAGAGTTAAGATTAAAAAGAGATTGATCAAATTCAAACTCAGTAATTCAACGATTCCAAAATTCCCCACTTTTGGACGGATTTTGAAATCACATAATTTACATAATATCAAGACTTATTGTACGTAAGAGCTTCCACAGCGGAGGGGCTAAAATTTAGGGCAAATTTGCCTTTTGGTTTACTAAATTTCAAGCTAGTCCACAGCGAAAACGGTAGCAAAAATGGTATCAATTTTGAACTTAAAGAAAAAAAATGGTGAAAAATTCCATATGAGTGAGCTAGCCTCGTATGGGGTATTGTTTTTATTTTTTTAAAAAAGAAATGATTCATGCGAGTGTCCCAAACTTGTATGGGTTATTTTTTCAGTTTGATACGAATGTACCAAACTCGTATGGCTTATACAAGTGAATTAAACCCGTATAGGCTAAACTTTAAGGAAATGGTAAGTTTAGTCATTATCTACCCTACAAGCCAAATTTTATCTATCTAAATTTCTCCACTGTGAAGAGGGGTTATCAATTTACCTTATGCTCTAAAATACTTTTAAATAATATTAATCATGTGATTTATTAAATCCTATATCAAAATAATGCAAAAAGAACATGCGCTAGTTGAATTATATAATCTACAATCATAATAATTAAAGTCCATGAAGTTAAAAATTTAAAATGCACCACTCAAAATTATAGCACATTAAAATATTTACAATTTCGCCCAAAGTACGTAATTCTAGAATTCGGTCAAGATATATTATTTTTTCAAGGATTTAGTTCTTGAGTTTTGGTATTTGCCTCTAGCAAGAATTTAGATCCAAAATTACTATTTTTTCTCGATGAGAAATAGTAATTTTTCTTGTAGTAGATAATAATTTTTCCAATGACAAATACTTAAAAAGGAATATTTATGTGGCAATGATACATCTCTCTAGGGACAAGATTCTTCAAAAAAGAGTATATCCAAAAACCACATACTTTAAAATAAGTTTATTTATGGTCATAAAAAGTTTCAAATAATCATGTCACTGACCTCTAAATTGAATCTTTTGATAAAGTTTTTGCATAGATGACATTCTAATAATCTACTTGGATTGAGTGAATGGAAACGAAAGGAAAAAAAAATATGAAGAATGATTACATTTCACTCGTTATATGGATAGATTTATAAGGCGGAGTGTAAAGAAAGTGGATGTAATTAAACGAATCATCATTAATCATCTCTAATACTTTATTTGTTTTCTTTTAATATTGGGTGAAATGAAACTCATTCATTTTCATTCATTCTCCTCCTAATTAATCACTTTCTTTCAAAATTTAACCTTAATTTTTTAACACTATATATATTAAATCACATTTCTTATCTTTCTATCCAAATAAGATTTTGTTTTCATTCTTTTCTTTTTCATCATTGATTATTCAAACAACAATAATATAAAACTCATTAACTTCCATTCCTAATCCTCTTAATTAACCACTTCCTATTCATTCCTCCCCCTTAATTCAAACCAACTGTAATTATAAAAGAAAATATGTAATAATTTTCATGAAAAAATTTATTTGAAATTGACGATAAAAAAGAGAGGATCGTGCATTTATAAAGTAGGGTAAATATTTGTGTACAGTACCAAGACAAGGACGTGCTCCCCACCTGCCGACGCGCACGCTACCCCATGAGAGTGAGAGGGACTTAATAAACAAACCCTAATTTCTCCACACACCCCGGCCCCCTCCGGGAGAAGACTATAGTGAACTGAGAGAGAGAGATAGAGACCAATATATTTATACATATATATACGTACACCCACATAAACAAAGTAAAACCAAAAAACCTCAAAGCATAAACAAACCTTTCTCAAATAGAGAGAGACACATCAACTGTTATTTGTATTCTATACTTGCTAATTTTTTTTAATCTCCCCCCCCCCTCTCTCTCTCCTCTTCCTTTATTCCTTTTCTTTTTGTGCTTCTTCATCTATCTATCAAAGGGTTTTTGCATCTCTTCTTTTTTCTTTCCACTTCCGCGATCTCTCTCCTTCTCTAACCTCTCTCTTTCTCTTATTTTCTTTCCCATTCTCATCCTCTCAGTTCATTTCTTGTAAACGACTCCATCTAGTTCCCCTTCTTTTTTCCCTCTCGGCAGTCATGAAAAACAAGAATTAAAAAGAAAAATGGATTTCTATTTTTGTGTTAATTAACTGGGTTTTTTTTTCTTTTTCTTTTTCTTTCACTTCCAAGTTCTAATTGAATTCGCAGCCCTGGCTAATCGGTGGTGGGCTGGCCAGGTAGGCCTGATGCCAGGCATGGATCCGTCTGCAACCTCCCCTGTGCTCAACAAACGCCACCGTGAGCTATCCATAAACGAAAGCAGTGGCGGAGGTGACGATGATGAGGATCGAGACACTGAGCCTAAAGAGGGTGCGGTCGAGGTCGGTTCTCGAAGACCTAGGGGCCGTCCACCCGGGTCCAAAAACAGGCCGAAACCCCCCATAGTTGTGACCCGAGATAGCCCCAATTCGCTTCGAAGCCATGTGATGGAGGTGGCTGGTGGGACCGATGTAGCTGAAAGCATAGCTCACTTTGCCCGTAGGCGTCAACGCGGCGTATGCGTGTTGAGTGGAAGTGGCTCCGTGGCCAACGTGACCCTGAGGCAACCAGCTGCACCTGGAGCAGTGGTGGCCCTTCAGGGTAGGTTTGAGATTTTATCATTAACAGGTGCGTTTTTGCCGGGTCCTGCCCCTCCTGGTTCCACTGGCCTGACAGTTTATCTGGCCGGTGGGCAAGGGCAGGTAGTTGGAGGAAGTGTGGTGGGGTCACTTGTAGCTGCAGGACCGGTCATGGTCATAGCTGCTACTTTTTCTAATGCTACTTATGAGAGGTTGCCCCTTGAGGAGGAGGATGAGGCAGGGGGCACCGGACAGAGTCAACTGCCCGGTGCTTCATCAGGAGGTTCTCCTCCTGGTATTGGAAACAGTGGGGGACATCAGCAACCCGGGCTTCCAGATCCTTCCACTTTGGCGATTTATAATTTGCCACCAAATTTATTGCCCAACGGCGGGCAATTGAATCATGATGCATATGCTTGGGCTCAAGCGCGGCAGCCCTATTAAAATGGAGAAGAGAAGGAGCTAGAGAGAAGGTAAGTTCATCATCAGTCTTATGTTTTTGTGTTGAAATGATATATAAAGTGGAAAGAAGTACTTATAGGGAGGAGGGAGAAATGGTGAAGATAAGTTAAAAACCATAGTTGTCTATGTATATTATTTTGCTTTGCTTCCTTTGTGTCTGCAATAAAAAATTTAAAGAGATTGTTTTCCCATTTCTAGCTAGTGTTTTGTATCCTATGATTAGCGTATGTGTTCAAATAAAATATTTGTAGCTAGATAATAAATAGATGAATTGATGTTTCTCTTTCCCATTGTTATCCTTTTTATATTGATTAATCGTTCAATGTGTTATGGTTTAATTTAAAAGAAAACTAGTAAGTGGAGTGCCTTTATTTCATATGCTTATATATACTATCATTTTAAAAGAGTTTGTACCCACTGCCCATTTTCTTTTTCTAGCTCCTGATTGCACAGAAACTAAAAATATCGTTGTTTGTCTGTTCACTGGCAAAGAGGTAGTCCATGTGATGGGTTTGATTCCTTTTTGTTTTTTGACACCTTGTTCGATCTAGTGTTCTTGGTGATCATATGAAATATAAAACTAGGGTTGCTAAAAAAGGGTCATATCTTAGTTACCTTTGCATTTTCGCTTTACAATCACAAGAGTAAATGCTCAAAATGGGTGAATATATATATACATATGGGGACGTACAAAGGTTTCCTTCCTTTATAATAGTTTTGCTTGACTAAAACAAGCAATGTAATTGAGGTTTTCATCTATGCATGTGCGAGATGCCACATTGATTATAATGTTTTTCTTTAAAATTATTGGTTTTGTATTGTTTTTCGTATTTTTTAACAAACATTCTCTACAAACTAATCAATGATTAAAAATACAACTTATTTACTATCATAAAATTTCATACATTAAACCCGTCTCTTAATCTTAGACATGGTACGTTGAAGTGAATCTAAGACTCTTGAGTTAAGTTCATGGGAGTATATATATACATTATTGTGCATCCTTTTTCTCCGCACCTTATCTGATTTCTTTTTCATCTATTACATTTTATTTTTTTATATATTACATTTTTTTTAACTAAAGACTTTTTGTCTGATTTCCAAATTTGGAAATTCAATTGGTACTTTGGCAGTTTTCAAAAAAGTCCTTTGCATGTGCCCATTCATTGGGAGCTCAACTATATATATATTTTTTTTTCTCAGTCTTTCCTTTTGTTAAGTATAAAATAAGAAATATATAGATTTTAGTTTCTTTTATATTGGAGCAAATAGTTTATTTACACATGTAGTTAACGCTGCTGTTGATGATTTAAAATATATATTAAAGGAATAATTTTAGAATAAGAAATAGGAAAATAATATTTTTACCGGATTCATTTACTGAATAATTATGCCGAGTATATTGAAGAGTTGTATATTTTAAGAATGTACAACCTACCAATATATCTAGTACGAATAACCTGTAGATAAAACTAGTAATTATACGTATGATCAAACAAAATTTGCAGATGTTATTATGTTAATAAGTTTGCCATCTGCTTCACTGTGGTGGCAAGAGCTAGCCCCATCAATATTAGGTGGGATAAATTATTAAGAAAAATACAATGTTGACATGGACGAAATGATTGCTAAAGAAAGACGTGATAAATTGTTGTTAATACGGCATCAATTTTTTAATATAGAAGATAAGATGTTGTTTTAAATGTCATAAACCAACAGGGCATATGATTCATGCATCTGACAATAGTTGGAATAAAGTTTTGTCAAATAGAAATAATTGATGCATATATGTGGTGGTAAAATTTATTTTTGAAGTGCTCGCAGAGCAACTCTAACAGTAAGTCCAGTTATGTTATTTTAATTATATTATTATTAAAAATGAGTATTATTCTATGATATATTTATTGCTTTTTTACTAATTGTCTTTTGAAAAGAGGAAGAGCTAGACATAATAATAAAATAATGATAAAAAAAAACTAGCTTGTGAGATTTGACAAGCATTCTTCTACTCGTCAAATTCTGCGAGTGGAAGCTAATCGTCACTTTAGCGCATAGCTTTTGTCGAGCTGGTTGGAGTAATAAAATCCAATGTGGCACATCAATTAATTTACAGTTCAGTCTTTTGGTGACACTGTTAAAAATGTCTTTATTAACAACAATTTTGTCACGTTTCAACTACGTACACAAACATATATATATATATGCAGAATGTTCATGATTTTTGTATAATTGTCTGTCTGATTGTCTGTCTGTCTGTCTGTCCTTTTTTTTTTCTTCTTCTCTCAGTTCCTGATGTCAAATAATTTATCCAACACTATAATTGTGCGACATATGTAGCTAATTCTCTACCAATATTTTTTGTGTTAGGCAAAGCGTCTCCATTATTAGCTAGCAGCTTCGGACAAGATACTTTTTAATTTAATTCTACATATATATTATATAAAACCCTTAAATATCACTAGCATTGACTTTTTAATTGATGATGCCACCTTTATTATACTAATTTATTAATGGCATCCGAGGACATTATATATTATTTAATCCCCGTGGTATACTTCTTTTTAATTATTATTTATGAGAATTAGTTGTCTGTGAGAATTGTTTCCATTGTATATGATTTTCAACAATTAAAGTCATTGGTTCTAAGCTTTGGGAAATGGCTTAATTACTGAAAAAAATGTTACCACTGGTTTCCATTTTTTATAGTAAAAGTGGTCGCGGATATACTTGGTGGATCTTGGAGGAAAGGATAGGAGGTGTCAGGATTTGAATTTGAAATTTGTTGGTTATCAACCATGAATCTTAATTACCACTTGATCTTCTCAACAAGGTGTCGTACCTATGATTTTAAACACAAAAACACATAAATTTACATTGTTCATTCACTCTTAATAAAAGCTCTGTTCATCTCACATATTTTTCTGCGAGATAAAGCAAACACAATTACAGAATTATTTACCCTTCGCCTAACCACATTTTCACTTTTGTTAATGAAATTCAATTTAAGCTGATTCTATACAAAAAGTTTGATCATGTTGCCACTTCAGTATAAAGTCCAAGCTACCATTTGTTTCCTGAATGGAAAATTGCATGTGTCACTTTAACTTTTAGTCCAAGTCAGCTACACGCAGCTATTTTCTCTCCGAGAAGCAAATGGCATGCAAGATAGATTTTGAACTAAAGTGGCAATTGCTTTTTTTACAATAAAATTTATGGATTAAACTAGTAAATATGGAAATTCATGGAAGAAAATGAATATGCGCGCAGTCAAACTTTAAGGGTGTAAAATGTAAATAACCCAATTATATTTCTTAAAAGAAACAACCTAACTAGAAATATCCAAAATATGTACTTTGTTCGTGATCGAGAATATAATTAATTATGTTCCAAAATTAACCAATATGTACTCAAATTTATAAAATTTGATGAAAATTTAATGCATAAGACAAGATGCCTCAATAAAAGAATTGAAGCAGCAAATGAATGTCTTCTAAATGAAAAGGTTATTTTATTAGAAGAATCAAATAAATTAAGAAAAGCGTGACAGCAATATAAGTTGTCAACCCAACTTTCTTATCATACAAATTATCTGAATATATGTATATAAAATCAGAATCCAGGATCTTTTTTATTTTTATTTTTTATATATATATATTCTAAATTTTCTTGACTGGATTAATATCACATGCTTAAAATTGCAGCAAGATCAACCCAAAAAAAGATGTAACATAGGACAAAGCTACCAACTAAATTATAATGAAGAATGGAGCATTATTATATAATAAATTAACAATAAAGCTCGTGAAAATTATGCTTAAACAGAAAGAGATCGAAAAGCTAGTGAAAACTAAAAAATTAAAATTGCGAGTCAATCACAACTTCATGAATAATTTCAGGATTTTACTAATATAACAAGCGTGCATGTATATATAATTTATAGCTAAGCTAATGGAAATTGAAATAGAAATTAAATATAACATTTACCACTTAATGAAATTGTGTATAGTTATTGCTTATTAATAATTTCTAGCTAAATAAACTTGTATAAGAAAATATTTTATCAATTTCTTTGATAACAACACTAAAAATAATACTGACTTTCTAATATGAATATAAATAAATGTACATGAATACTTTCTTGTTTATCACTACCAATAAATAAAATTTGAAGAAACACTGTAAACATATTAAGAGAATTTATTCGAAATCTTTTGGCATGCATAAAATAATAAAAGGCCAAACCTGATTAAAATCGTGTTCATGCGTGACATCAAAAGTAGGTAGTGTTTCATTCTCTTTTTCGTGGCAATACTATTTTTTAAAAGAAAATATTGTATCAATTTCTTAGATATATAGCAATTCATACTATATATAACAACATCAATACAAATGACTGTAGAGATATATATGAGCATATATATATATATATATTTTCTTATTTGAAAGAGTTTTTTTGGCATACATAGAATAATAAAAGGTCAGACCTGATTAGGATTTTCTTCGTGCGTGGCTTCGGGAGTAGGCAAACAATTCAACCTCCTTATCCTTGCATTGCTATTTTTATAAAAAAACATTATTGTATACAATTTCCTAGATAACAACACTGAAGGTACGTAACACTCACTTTATAAATGTAAAGAAATAATTTCTTATTCATCAAACAAATTAATAAAATTTGAAGTTACACTAAAAATATTTTAAGATTATTTATTTGCAAGAATCTTGTGCAGTGGCATGCATAAAATAATTAAATGTCAAACATGATCATGAGCTTGTTCATTCTTAACACCTTCAGATCGAAGGAACTTTGTTATTCTCCATTTTTAACCAAAATAACGTTAAATTAGAGATATGCTCATTTGTCTCCTCATAATCTTATCATACTCAAAGTTGATCTCCGTTTTTATCATTATAATTACTTTATAGTATAAAAACATATGTGCATGTATGCTAACGGAATAATTTAGAAAAGTACCGTAGTCTTGACTATATATACATAGTTATTCGTTACACTATGGGAAACATTCAATTTAGTCGATCCAGTGAAGATTACGTTATATACCCCAACCCATAATTTTTCTCTTTTTAGAATTTTTTTTCCATGATTATCAATCTAGCTAACCATTAAAAAATCATTTTCACAGTGTTTGTTTCAACATTAATGCAATATATATATATATATATATATATTTTATATTTGAATGTGTGCTTGAGGCTGGAGCCCATTCACCAAATAAAAAAGAAAATTTCCTGTAAGTCATTGACAGTATAACTATAATATAATTTTCCAACTCATAAAAAATGGCTTTTTTTTTAATTTTTTTTAATTTATATATATATTTGGGTGTGTGCTTGAGGCTGGAGCCCATTCACCAAATAAAATAGAAAATTTCCTGTAAGTCATTGACAGTATAACCATAACATAATTTTCCAACTCATAAAAAATGGCTTCTTGCTCAAAGAAAGTAACTACACTTTTTTATTTTTTCAGGTATATTTAACTGATACATGCAATTAAATGCTAAATAATTAATAAATCTAAACTGTAGATTTTTGAGTAAAATTATGGACATTGAAAGAAAGGAGATGACTAAAAGGCACCGGAAGTATTGAAAAAGGTGATAAGATGATATGTTTAAAGATATCTAAATATATGTAATATTAGTTATAAATTACATATATATATATCTTGATCAAATAATAATATTTTAGATTAACCAAGTAAAATCGAATAAAAGAAAGGAGATGAGAGGTTATAGGTGGTGTTTCTAGGATCAAATGACACCAAAAGAAGCCATTTATCAGGGTGACCACTCTTAAATATTGCGTCCAATCCATTATACTTAGAGAAACTATTTTTTCTTCTCCAGAATTGGTAATGGCTGCTTAATATATATATATATATATCAAGGTGTAATATATACGTGCATAAATACACTGTATAAAAAAATTTCTATAATATTAGGTTACATTCATTAGGTTCTAACAAAAAAAAAAAAACAAAATGGCACATATAATTTCGTAAAGAGAGCAGCAAACCTGGCGAAGTTCATGCAGTAGAAAATTAATGAGTAGCATAATTAAATGTGGGGCTGTGGAATTGAACGTGAAGGGTGAATAAAAGTGATTTAGGGTTTTGTGATATATGGGAGACAAATTGTGTTATTATAGGAATGAACCACCTAGAAACTTGATGTGATATTATTGAAATAAAATTTGGATAAATATAATGGGATATTAGTGGCCATAATTATGCTTTAAATTACCAGAGTTCCACGACACTTATAAGCTGTTAAATTAGAAGATAAATAGCTGGGGATAAATCCTAGGCACCATTTATCTTTTTAGCAAAAAAATTGTAATTTATTAATAGATTGTAGTAGCACCAAATGTTGAAAATAAAATATTATAGGAAAATTAATCCAATAATAACTTGATGGAACTCAAAATACCACGTTATTGGTAGTATTCAGATATCCAACAGAGTTGGAAATCTATATCCCGTTGTAATGAGATTACTCAATCTTAAATTCCAGTAATTTAACAACCAAACGTGAGAATGATTTAAATTGAGGATGAAATACCCATTCTCGTCCTTAATTACCGCCAATCAAATGAGACCTTAATTAATTTCAATCACCAGCAATTTTTCAAAGGTCAAATGAGTACAATAAGACTGCGTTTGACGCGTAGGATAAGAGGGTGGAATAGAATAATTCTATCCTATGTTTGGTGTTCGTCAGGATTGAATATCTGAGCAGATCATTTATCCCACCAAAGCTTCTTATCCCATCTCGAGAGGGATTAACGGGATTGTTTTATCCTGTTCGGATGGAATTAAATAATTCTATCTAACTCTCTAATCCGGCGTATCAAACACACCCTAAAGGAATACATTTACAAATATCCAACACCTAAAAATAACTATTAATTAACTTAGCTTTCAACTTTGTACTTTTTCGATAATTTATATAGTGAAAGTTGCGTTGTGACAAATAATGAATATAATTTACGTTGAACATATGTATATATGTATATATATGACATAGTTCTCTTACTTTACTCAAGGCAAGAAATCCTATCTTTTTGAAAAAGAAGTGTAAAATAAGCACGAGACACATAGTATATTACTGTAATAATAAATCTTTATTCTTAACGTGTTGTAAAATATTTTACATGTGTTAAGTGTCTAATATAGCCCTACTTTAACACAAGAGGTGAAAAAATTGACCAATGTATATGCCCGGAGCAACGCGGAGTTACATTAGTATAATAATGTTTTACCTTGACTAAAAATCGTTGAATCATTCTAATTAATAATGTTTACCAAGACTTAATCATCCCAAAGGGTGTTCTAAGAGGCCAATTAAGCTATATAGCTAGGTAACATGGAGGACCCTCTTCACATGGATTCACGTGCCAAAGTTTAATATAATTTATATATAAAACCTCATCAATTAAGCAATAGTTATCAGCTTGTTTAACATTAATTCATGCACTAAAGTCGCACTGAAATGGACCGTAGCTGATCTTTTGGTTCAATAATTCACACATTTATATTAAAATAAACTGGATCTAAGACCAATAACAACAAGTTGATTCTAACTTTTGTTCCCATTTTTGCCTTTTAACAAGTGTAGGAACCACCACCATTGCAACTTGCCTTTGCCACTCAATATTGAACTATTTTTGACATGAAATGCGCATTAATGAAATGTCTACCACCCATTCGCGCCGATACAAATTAATATACTATTAAAATTCGATCGTAATCAGTAATATATACTAGTGGTGGGGGTAGCAACAAACATCACATCCAAGTGAAAAACTTGCTTTTTCCTTATTTCCAAATTCGTGTTGTAAGTTGGTCAAATTTTCGACCTTTAATTGTCTTAATTAAATTATTCGTGGAGTACTTAATTATCAACGGACCTCCTTTTAACCTAATTTTTCTAGTAGCGGCTGGTCGATGTCATTAATTAATAGAAAAAATTCTTAAATGCTCGTTTGATTTGAAATATTTAACGTGTTTTGTGATATTAAATTAGTAATTACGCATATAATTAACTAAAGTAGTTATATTATACCATTAAATTCGAATTATGATGAATTTCATGTGCGAATTTATGTTCTAATTCAAAATTATTAGAAAGTACAAAATCTTGAGCCACACAAATATTAACAATTAAATTAATGAAGATTTGATTACTAGTATGAGATGGGTTAGTTGAACTAAGGATGCTTGAGCCGATGGCAAATTTGTCAACAAAAGTAAAACGCAATAACTAAGGTTCAAGTTTATCTCCTTTCAGTTGGCAAGTTTAATGTTGTTACTAACTCCTGTTTTTATGTACTTTTTTAATGTAGATTTGATCATAATCCTTAATCCGAAATATCTGTCGGAGATTGAATTCAGCTTTAATATATACAAAAATATCTGTCAGTTTTATATTAAGAATAATGTATTAGTTAATTAAGATACATTTTATTGTTAATAATAAATTTCGATCCCCTTCATGGCCGATTCTAAATTAATTAGTTTAAACTCGCATATCACTTTTCATTTAAAATTCTTTCCCCATAGTCTCCTACCGGCGTCAAAGATTTCATTGCAAAATATTTAAAAAGAGTTAAAAGCTTTTTATTCCAGCAGCAAGAGCAATTCATTTTTTATTTATTAAAAAAAAATACTAGTGAAAAATTAGAGCGGAAGTTCTAATAAGAAATGTTAGTTAGTTATTCGAATGGGGGTAACCCTTCCCAACCAATTAAACTTTAAAAGGGTTTGAAACTGCCCTTATAATATTTGAACAGCATCTTTACCGTACCGTTCTCAAACTTTTTTTAAGGGGATTCGAATTCCGTCTACTCGTACCGAGAAGTGGGCGACGAGCCAATGATACCATGTTGAGGTGAAACTAGACTATATATATATACTCAATGTCCTCCCTTTTTTAAGTTACTTGGGTTTCTTTTTTGAGCGATACCTATTCTATGGTTGGGGTTAAGGGAATCCAAACTTGGGTCCTTTGCTATAATTAAAACTTTTGTCGCTGTAACTACTGGATCGGATAAGTTAGCCAAATCTAGTCAACAACCATTAACCTATATATTACCGACTCTCTCTCTCTCTCTCTCTATATATATATATATATATTAATAGAGAGAATAAAAAAAGAGCACCCAAAGTAGAGAGGAAAGTAATTTCCAAATGAAGTAAAATTGAAGAAACAAATGTTACACGCGATATCTCCCTCGAGCCATCTCCTTAATTTAAGATTGAATTAAACATTGGAATATGTGCATTATTAATTAACATGCAAAAACTTAAAAAAGACAAACTTACCTCCATATTTAAAAGAATTAAAAATAGAGATACACGTGATGCGTATGCATGCGTTATTTTTATATACATATAAACATGAATTAAAATAAAAAAAAATATAATACAATATACTATTGGATCAATGAGTAAATGGTCTTATTTTTTACTTTGAAATTGAGGGTTCAAACCACTTATTAAGGTGTTTTTTCTAAAACAAACAAGAACCCACACAAACACAACATAAGTTGAATTTATTTCTTAGTTTATTGCATAAAAAAAACGATTAGTTTAGCTTCTTTTATACTTTTACTAGTTTTGTTGCATGTACATGCAGTTTCACATAAACACAAATTTATTATTGCAATAATTGCTCTTATAAATTTAGTCCTTTCTTGGTAACTTGAGAGTCAATTTAACTTTTAGAATCACTTAATTTGGCATAAAATAATTTCTACCATCAATGGTGAGAACAAAACTTTGTTTACAATCTTAACATTTGATGCATTGATTTTGGCATAAAACTAAATTATAAGTTTTGAAAAAATTAAAATTGGTTAGTAAAATTCATTTTTTTAACTTACCAATGACTCGATCTAACTTAAATGGTACAATTTTTCACTCTTCACTTGAGTGGGAGGGTTCGAACCTCATCGGCGACAGCTTAATGGGACAATTGATTAATCTCTTAAAAAATAGTAGTATGACATGTTACTAATCAAGTGAATTACTGAGCCTTTATTTTTCCAAGTTTATTGGAACAAAGTACGTTGAGAAGCATGCTTATATATATTCAAAAAAAATTAATCAAAAGTTCCAAAGGGCACAACAAAACTAACAAGACGAATCCGAATTTCAAAAATTAAAAATCTGTACAAACGTTGCAGCTAATCCACCCAAGCCTGTTGACATATCTAACTATGTAATCGGCCACTTTATTAACCGATCGATCTCCTAACACATTTTATTTTTTTTGTTAATTTAGTTTTGAGTTGTTGCTAATAACGTACACAATTCATTTTCTTTTTCTGGACAATATTCTCGAGCAATTTACACCCTTAACCGATTAATAAATGTTTAAGTCCAACTGATTGGGGTTGTTCTTCTTCTTTAACGGGGTGAGGGAGAAAGTTGATTCAATAGATAAAGGGAAACTTCAAATTAATATAGATAAATTTCTTAGACCGTCAGCATTAATTACATCAAAGTATTCAATCACTTTTTTTTTTTGTTCTACAATAGTGTTCAATCACTTTACTCGCGAGGAATCGAACCCGAGTTTTTTCTCATTACAATTACATAAAGTATGCCAACTGGTTACACGTATTGGAATTTTAATCAACCTTAAATGCCGAGTTTTTCTCATTACAACTGTATAAAGTATGCTAATTGATTATAAAAGGTTATAAATACTGGAATATTAACCTTAAATCATATATAAGCATTAAGTATCATACTTATTTCTAATTCTTAAGAGATTAAACATTAAGAGTACCCGAATCCATGTTAATTTACGCTTTACACCATGTGAATTAGTTTACAAGGTTCATTACATGAGACAATTATTTCCATATGTAAGTTATCAATTAAAAGAACTAATAGCAAAATATTCGAATCTTAAAAAAAAAAAATTTTTTTTACTATTTTCAAATGAACAAAAATAACCAATTTTGTCCAAGTAAAAATAAAAATTATTTCTAAATAACAATACTACAAAAGTCTCTCCCAAATTCAAATAGTAACTAGTTTTTAATGACAACTTAATCGTCCTTATATCTTCAACTGCAATTGTTTCTCCACAACCCTTATAGACGAATCTTTCAACATTAATTGACTTTCGACTCCACATATAACCTCTATGTACACTTTTGTAAGTAGTAGCAACAACGTCTACCCACCAAGCTAGTAATCACAGGTACATAAGTTAAATTAACCACTGAACAAAATCTAATGAGAAGCATATCATACTTTACACACCAAGCAAGTGTACTTGGAACAATCTTGTGTTTATCGATCTTTATTGCAAAAGTAATAGACAATTCCTCATCCTTTTCCTTTTTTTTTACAATTTCTTGGTATTGTTCCAACTGCAACTTCCTAACATTTGTTTTTTTTTATTTTCTTGTCCTTTAAAAGTGTTTACTATGCGAGTACTTTCTATTTTTTCTCGCTCGATCCTTTCTTTTTCTTGCACATAGAGAGATATGAGCTCATTAAGACCATTTGTATTTATGAGTATTGCAGCTCACCTTAAACTAACTGTATTGTGCAAGAAGAGAAACAAGAAGTTTATACACAACTAAGTCATCAGACAGACTTAACTTTAGTGCTTTTAGTTTAAAAGAGATGTTAGACATTTCCATAATATACTCCCTTTCTTTATAGCTTATTGAAACAAGTTAGCCAAAAAGTTTTTTGCTTCAGCCTTATCGTTTTTTAACCAAACATTTTGTTAATTTTCTTAAGGAACTAAGTAACATTTTCATCAAAGAGCCCCAAAAAGTTTCTGGAATAAAATGTTATATGATATTTTAAAGACTTTTGCTGTAACACTTCATGTTTAAAATAATCTTAATTATGTTCTTAATGTTTGATTTATATAAGAATAATTGTGGTATAATTGAATTAAGTTTGAGTTAGGGAAACACTTAAGAAAAATTTTGAAAATCCATATTTTTGGTGGAACAAAGGCTTGTTCAAGTGCCTAGGAATGCAAAAGTGCATTGGTTTCCAATACAGGCTTGTTGTAGGTCGGTGATGAAACTAAAAAAGGCCTAAAAGCTTTATTTTTCATTTATGTAAACCAAAATCATCCCAAACCTTCATTAAAGGTTTTCTAAAATAATTGAATTGTCACTGTTTTAAACTGTGAAAAAAATATCCTTGCCACGCTTTTTAACCGTGACGAAAATGGTGGTAACAGAGACACATGATGGTTATTAATTATGACAAAACACAATTGTCACGATTTTATAAAGGGATTTAAGGCGTTATAAATGGATGATGTTGTCTCGATCCGAGACTGAGACGGCATTATGCTTTTTTTCATGGTTTAAAACCGTGACATATTTTACAATCTCAATTTGCACCAAACTTGGCACGGTTCAAAATCGAAAAAATACTTTGTTGTGTGACTTTTTGTCTCATTTTTTACCATAATAATGTTTTTCATAATTTAAAAAAAATGGAAAAAATGAGATTTTGAAATTTTTTATTTCCCTATGCAATATACTTGCTACGATAAAAAAAATTCCCTGCAACAATATTAAATTTGGTAGAGAATTAATCACATTATTTGAATCAATCTTACGTATCTCACAAATATACATATATACCAATCTAACTTAATATTCAATGGTGCGTAAAACTAAAGTTTTTAAAAAATTATTAGTATGGTGTTTTTGCCCTTTTAAATTAAAGTTTTTTTTTTCATCAAAGAAATTAAATTTTTTTATACAACATATCTGTGTACACATATCCTAAATAAATATTTGGAAAACTTATGGTCATTGTAAAAGTTGATTCACTTTTCATGATCTACATCCTCTTAGGTCAGTACTAAGTAATTAGGCTAAAATATAAAAAATCTAAATAGAAAAACCAACAATATCACATAGACAAACAAAATAAGTGGACCCAAATTTTATACAACAGAACACCCTAAATTCCATGTTTTAAAACACTCCAAGTTTTGTAGCCATTACGTACAGAAGACTCCAAATGCATATCAATTTATACTTTTCATTAATACTTGTATACAACCAATCAGCATTTGACAATGATAGCATCTCTATAACTAGTGCTCTCTATAGTGGCAGATCTAGAATTTTGAATTTGGGAGAGCAAAAATAAAAGTACATTTTTTTTTAAATATAAAGTAATTAATATAAAAACATTCTCACAATAAAGTAGCCAACAAAGACCCGCAATTTCTATGTATTGTTTTGTCCGTATTTTTATAATAGTAAAACACATTGTATATATGCAAGCTAGATTAGAATTTGTAAACCCAAAAAGTTATAAATTTTACCTATGGTAAAAATTTTTGAAGGGGCCAATAAAAGGTACTACTCAAATTTTCAAAAGTCTCGTGGGGGTCAGGTCACCCCTCCCCCCTCCATCCACCACTAGCTCTTCAACAATCAAACATGAAACTAAAATCACATTCACATATTCATATATATGTATATATTATATTGTTAATCAATCAAATAAACTATATGGTATGTATATGTACTTATCAAGTATTAATATAAGGAAAATAAATTGAAGAACGAAGATTTTTAGTGCTAAATAAATTTGGAAAATTTTGAAGAAACCTTAGAAACAATTCAGCTGGGTGAGGATTGGGGATACGTGGGTAAATTAATTTTATCTAGTGAGCTTGATTTTATCTCACTTAATAATAATGATATTACATAAAACTGTATAAAAGAAGAAATAATAGGAAAAAATATCAACACACAATGAAACCCTAAGATGTAAAAGGAGTTACAACCTGATTTTGGTTCACTTAACAAAGAGAGATGAGCTTAATTTGTAATCAAAGAAAGATGAAAGTGCTTCAAAACAATGGCATCCCGTATTTTAATATTAATAAAATTATATATATATATATATATTCTAACTAAATATAAATATGTGCTAATGGGCCATGTGAGCGGTGAATGCTAGGTGTATAAATTTTATAGAAGCCTTAATCATTAAGTTGTAATTGCATGCAAAGTGGCATGAGATTTTTTTATAAAAAAAGATGAAGTCGTTACTTGTGTGCAACGTGGCCTTCAAGCCATATTTTGGGCCCTGCTAACTATTTTTAATAGAAATTATGAAAGTAAAAGGAAGTAAGAACCCATGGAAAAATTGTTTAAATAGAACGTGAGCCGTGGGTTTTATGGTGGAAGATAATAGATTTTATGGTGATATTTTAAGTTAAAGGACTGTACCTAACATGCATTTAAGTTACTAGAGTGTTCATTTGTTATCATGTGCATTGTATTCTTCTTGAATTCATTACATTGATCGAATTTGGTATATTTATTTAGCTTAATTAATTGGTGTTATTTATTGATGTTTGTTAAATTACGTGGAACCAATTGGTGCATGGTTAAATTTACTTACCAATCAATCATAATAATCTATAGTCGTGTAGGGTTTGAAGAGAAGCTTCGATGTCGTGAGGTTGGTAAGGCGGGTAATTTTTAACATGTTACCAAAAGGGACCGGTGTTAGAGGCCGATTGTGGTTTGTTGAATTTGTTAAGTAAACGGATGTTGTTTTAAATATTTTATTGTTAATAAAATATTATGTTAAGATGCTTTCACTTATCTGTGTTATGTATTGTGCTATTTCATTTTTTATGGTGTAGGTGACTTAAAACATAGTTGATTTCTAACTAGCGAGTTGGGCGCGGTTTAGATTAATAATTTTTCAAATAGTGGAGAGAAATGATGTATTTTTTTATCACGTTTTCGGACCCAGCCGGTTCGGGTCGTTACAAAAACTTTAGACCACAAGAGCAGTAATTGATATGGGATGGCTATCCTTCAAAACCCCAGGTCGCGATTTGGGAAGAAGACACTTCACAACCCTAGGAATGAAGTATAATCAATTTGAGATAAAGATGGCAAGAGGGGTAAACTCGATTTGGGATGATGATGGCAAGATGGGTCGCTAGAGGAAACTATGAGTCTAATTGATTTGGGGCTCTTTCTGAGTATGTCGTGACAATTGGGGAAAAAAGGGAAAATAATCATATAAGGCTATTTTAATTTCTCGCGTATAACTGATGCACGCTTATTTCAATTCCAAACTAGGCCAACTTTTACTGTATATTTGCCTTGGCCTAAACCCATGTCATTAATCTAGAATAGTGAAAATAAATTATTTACTTTGGTGTGATCACATTTTTAATTAGTTATCTCTGTCCGGAACCGAGACAAGCCGTGGCAACCGTTTGTCACAGTCTAGAACCGTGATAAAGCCTCTGCGTTTTTTGGTGACATTTTGTCCATTTTAGTGTAGTGATACTTAATCTCTTTAGAAATTTGATGTGCGGAATATAATGCGATCATATACACCCAAATGTAGGCGGACAAGTTGTAATATAGTACTTGAAAGTCTAAGTGTTGAACCACAGGGAGGGGGTGAAAGCTTTACATGTCACACGTTTATTTAAATAAGATTAATTGATTTAAAAGTGTATTTTGAATTGTTTTGTAAAAGTTGTAAACAAACTTCTAAGTAATGAGATTACTCTTATATTAAATAAAGCAAAGACTTCGGGGATATATTTATTGTTCTTGGTAATCATGGTTTGTGTATCCAATTCATCTCATCCGTATACTTTAATGTGTTTTATGTTTGCTTATCAATTAAAAGCCTAGACGTTTGCGATAAAATATTTCAAGAAATACAACCAATCTAACTCCGCTAGAATTCTTTCTGAAGGAAGACAAACATCACATTTAAGTAAATAAATGAGCAATTAGAGAGTCCTCAAATATAGGCACAAAGAGTATTTAAGTAATGTAGGTGACAAGGAAAAATAAAACCATGATTCACACTCAACCACAATATGCGACCATTTTTGAAGTAAAATTCTCTAATTTTATGTGAATTGCATAGCCATCCATTCAATGGTGGTTGTTGAATAATATATGCTTATTTGAAATACTTTGTTTGTATATAAATAATTCAACTAGTACTCATCATACTTGGCATGAAAAGTCTAAGTATTATTCGAAGTATTATACATGTCCATTAATCACTAAAGAACTCCAAATACTTGGCATAAAGAGGCAAATGAGATTAAAATAGAAGTTTTATATTCTTTATGGTGTTTTAAGCCATTAAATATTATGGAATATGATCAATATATGGCAAGCATAATTATTTGACAACACTAGATATATAGCTTTAAAGAATTGAAAACTTAGCCATGTTTTCCTTTATAATAAACTTACCTCGTAGCCATGTTGGCCTGATGAGCTTTGCTAAGTCAACTGATGCTTCAGAATATAGCCGTTGGATTTATGATTTTTTACCATTTTTGGTACTAAACTTCTAAAATGGCTATATCACTTTTGGTACTATATATACACTATCTAAGACACTTTTTGACAAATTTGAATAACTATAGAAACATATTCTTTATTTATCTTCATCATTCAAAGATTGAAGAATACATTTTGATCAATCATTCATTCATTGAGTTATAAATCTTGATCAAACAAGATACTTTGTAATATTTTTTTTGTGAGCTTCAAATTGTATCTATCAAACACTTGACAGAGTTATTATTTATTAGTGTGAATCAGTAAATATTTTGTAATATTTTTTTGTGATTAGTAAATCTCACAAGTTAGTAAGAAGGTCAATTCTTGTAGAGTGTAGTGGGACAAATACATTTGAGTGTTATGATAGGTAAATCTCACAAGTTAGTAAAAGTGCTTCTTGTGTGAGTTTTATGGTAGAGCAATACTTGTTGAGTGTAGTGAGACAATAACACTTGTAGCGGTTTGATTTTCACTCGGAAGAAAATCGGTTTTAGCGAAAATTCTCGGGACACTATCCGAGCGCGGACGTATGGTTTAGACAACTGAACCGCGAGAACAAAAAGTCTTGGACTTCAATCGATTTAATCTTTCTAAACTCAACCTCTCTATCTCTAGTTATTTATTTTATTTCTATTTTATTGATTGAGGTTTCCAATTATTAATTGCTCTTGAGTTTTGCTTGATTGGTAGATTGACTTATTTTCCTTAATATATTTATTTAGCTTAGTTGTATTGCTTAAACCTTTTTTTGAAAACTTTTTAATTCTACATTAAGTTTTAAAAGCCCTATTCACCCCCTCTATGGTTGTTTTTCGACCAACATTAATAAATATGAAATAAGTTTGTACAAGTGCAAAATAATACAAGAAGAAGAAGAAGAAGAAATTTAAGAAAATTTCGCTTTAATTTTCTCTCTTAATTCTCTCTCAATTACAAGAAGAAATTTACAATTATAATTATTTTTTTATGCTTGGCCTTTGCTCTCTCTATATATAGATGTATAAAAAGAGGCGAAAGGCAAGTGGGTAACTTACAAATTGCTTTTTTGGCAAGTTGGCAATTTGGACAAGTTGCTTGAAAATATCTCCAAGCTTTTTTCATGGTGAAAAAATACGAAAACAATATCGATCTTAATAGCAAAATTGATCTTGCTTCTTTGAATAAGCAAGGAACTTGGTTGGTAGAAGTATGGTAGTTAGTTTCAGAAGACTAGCAAGATCGTTTTGGTAGCATGATCAATCTTGCTCCTTATTTTTCAAATCTGGAACATAATATATAACACTTCAATCAGTGAGAAGCAAAGTTTGGTTGCCTTCTTTTCTTCTCTAAATACTTTGCTCTTTTATCGAAACCTTTTTTGCATATGAAATCCATGCCATTCTTTTTTACACCTTAAATAATCTTTTTAACAACAAAAATTAACTTGCAAAAAAAATTATTAGTACATTAATTTGCTATGGGATTATTAATTTGTAATTCGAGAATTAATTGGTGCAATTTAGCCATATAAGAACATTATAATGCTTTATATAAGTGCATTTACGAATCCATTATAATGCACTTATCAAAATTCAACCTCTAAATCTTTTTGGATCTTAATTTAGCTTAAGGAGAAATTATTCTATGCATTGAGAGGAACGCAGTGATGTAGAAATTTCGGAGTTTTACTGATCGAGATTTCAATCATGACCTTTATCTCTATCTTTTAGTCTCACAATTTAAGGTAGGGGTTCTTCGACTTAATTCTCAGTTTAATTTAGGTTTGATTTTAAAAGTAATGTGGTAATTAATTCAAATATGAAGGGCTCTTTAGTTAAATTGAAGCTCTTATGAAATTAATGGTAGAATTTGTGTTATAAACTTGATGTTGTGACTGATATTAATTGATGGTACATATTTGAGATGCATTTTTTAATATTCTCTTGAAATATTGCTACAACATAAAGAGTTTTTAAAAATATTAAATTTATTTATGAAAAAATGGAAAATTAAAGAATATATTTTAAATGTTTATACACCACACAAGCTTGGGGATGTGAAATTGGGAAAGTAAATTATGAGTTAATTATGGAAGAAATACCTTGAATAAATTGAAGTTAATTAAATTGTTAGTTATAGGCAAATTATGCCTTGTGAACTCTTAAATATATTATGAATGTTGATGATTTCTTCATATTTTCTTAATATGTAATATTTACTCTAAGAAATTGATTGATTTATACATGTCATATGGAATGAAATTTGAAGTAAAGATTATTAAAATTCATTTGACATAAGTTGTCAAATAATATGAAAAATGATTTAAGAATATTGGGATATGGACATATGAGAAGTAAATTGTGTATGTAAAATAGTATTGTGATAATTAAATCATAATTATGAGCAAGATATGTCTTCTGAAGTCTAAATTTATCTTGTAATTTGATGAATCTTTATATTCCTTAGACATCGATTGTTATATGTGATAAAATTGGATATTTTATTATATACCATGTGCAAAAGAATATAAAGTGGAGATTATTAGAGTTTACATGACATAAATTGTTCAAGAAAAAAATTATTAGCATTATAAGCATGATTTGCATTATAATTGTGTTAACCCGGGTTCTCGGATACATCGAAGCTTTGTTTTATATCTTGGTTCGGATGTTATAAGAATTTTTATTTCTTATGGCAAGCTCATGAACGCTCTGTTATTATTTTGATATCTTCTTTATGGGAAATGATCGGTTATGTTCAATTATTGGATTTATTGGTAACCATTGTATCTGTTTATGGGATGACCATGAGGATGGGAGCACTATATGAATGGTGGTTATTAGGTGAAAATAAGGTAGGGCTCGACACCCTTAAGTTGAAAAGCCCTAAATCACTGGATAAGTAATGTTTGGCCGACTATAAGCCACTGGTGAGAAGTATGGGAACATAAACAATGACAACGCACCATGGATTAAATCTTTTCTATGGAGGGTAGACTGGTTGTCTCACTTCATGGTTATGATAATGGTATATTCTCTTGGAGTATAATGATTTTATAATATGATTTCGGCTCAAATTCTCGTCGGCGTGAATCATCAAAGGTTTATAAATGGGTTGATATAAGTGAAGTAACTTGCATATGCATGAGCATTCATTGTTATAAATCATTTGTCGAGTAAAAGTTGTTTTGTGGTGATTAAGTTATTTCTAAATTTCATGTACCCTACATGTGAAGTTTACCCATTTTACTTATTATTGAGAGATATGCTCACCCTGTTTCTCTTAAAATAATGTAGATACACATGATGACAAAGATAACAAGATTGTGTCAGGTTCTAGAATGTCTTAGATGGCTCTGATACTACCCTATTTTTGTATTGTAAATATGATATTATGGCTAGCCAAGGCTTGTCTGATAATGTTTAAACTCATGTTGATACTTTGTGTTGTTTTGAATGTTAAATGTATGATTAATCTTTATAAAATTAATTTCTAAATGTTATGTAAAGTTATATATGATTTTAACTAAAACATTTGTCCATATAGCTGTAAAATTGGTTTAATTCATGATATGTATTATGTGTTTTGATTATTTGAAAATTTTACTACCCATTTTAGCTAATTTAAGATGAGTTAGTAATATTCATGGCCTTAGTTGCATATGTAATCGTGTTAATTAAGGTAGGGTTGTTACACTTACGATTAGAATGGTACTACATCTCTAAATCTATTTTCTCCTTAGGGAGCTGTTTATCTATAAAAGCAGGAGGCCGTTCTGTGTGAAGTATAAGGTCAAGCTCCCTGAAAGAAAAATCAATCGCAACGTTCTCTTTCAAATTCTTGAAGTTTGTGATGTTGAGCACCAGTATCGAGTTTATGCTGGCAAAGATATATATATATATATATATATAAAGCATAACTAAAAACTAAATATATAACAAACCATAAATTACAAGTTTACAATTAATATACATGTCATAACATAATAAGAAACAATATGCATGATGACATAATTATCTAAATTATCAATAATGGGTCTCCATCACAAGATTCATAATAGGACATTGATGTTTAGTCTTTATATAGAAACATCAACTTGTATTAGTCATTTTCATGCAATAATCGAATATAGATTGCAAATCCGATCAAATAATAGGCCTACCTTTAGGCCTACTTATTATTCACGTGAAAAACTTGATAGTCATATAATATTGATTACCACATGTGTGCATATTATCTGGTCAAACAATAATATTTATGTGGGTTGATTATTATTTGCATAAACAATAACACACATCTTAATATTCTAAAATAAACAAATTTACTCGATAAATGTTACTTTGGCATTTATCATTTCAATTGTCTATTTTGTAATATCACACAATTTGTGCTTCGCATCTTTATGATATGAAAAATCCAGACGTCCATATCGATGAGATTTGTAAAGCACAAACCCTATCTTTTCCACCTTGATGCATACTACAACTTTGGATTTCTTGCAATCTGGTGTACTGGTACGAGACTTTAAGGTTTTGTATCGATACTCGAAGCCTCTTCTAGAACTTTAATTTCTTAATCTAATTTTAACAAATCATAGTTGATCTAAACACTTCAACAGTGTGGACATTAATCAAGTAAGGACTAAAATAAAATAAGTGGTTACAAAAATTAAGTCATTCAATTTTAACCTCTATAAATAAATAAATAAATAAAACCTTCCCAAGTATTCCAAATAAAGAAACTGTAACCATTGAATCCATCAGGAAGAAAATTAAATTAAATTTAGTCCAATCGTATATCCCACATTTCCGTCATGGTCATATAAGGTATCTGATTAATAAAAAAGATTCAAATAAGTCGTACAAGCCCATTAAACTAATTCGGCATCTTTAATTTTATTTTTTGCACCGATTCAATCCTTATTATTGATTTTTTAAGAAATATATATAAAGGTTGTAAAGAGGGATTTTCTCGCTTTTATAAAAAAAAAAAGATGATCATTTAAAGGGGTATATCAATTTTTTTATAAAAATTTATAGAAATGATTTATATAGTGAGTAGATCACCTCCACAAGAATTTGTAGAAAAATTCAATTTAGAAGTGGTTGTTTTGAAAAATTGAGATATATGTACATTTTCTGCCGTTAAAATTTTTTATGATCATCTCATCCACTTCTAGATTGAATATTTTTATAAAATTTGGTGGAGGTGATCTACTCATAATATAGATCATCTCTGCAAATTTTATGAAAAAATCAATCCAATTACCTCCCCAAATAACCGTCACTTCTTTTTGTTAAAGAGAGTGTATTCCTCTTTATAGCTTAACTTTATATATATTCATATCTCTAATAGTAGATATGAATAAACTGCCCTGATACTAATTGTTAAGAATTTTAACCTTAAATCATATAAGCTTTAAGAATCCTAATCTAAGATTTAATCTTTAAGAAACGGACTCGAATCCATGATATCTTAAAGTGCAAAATTTTGATTAGGTTTGTCGTCTTCTAATGTTAGAATCCCAAAGTGATCAATGGGTTATCTCTCTAAGATAGAGATCGAAGAGGAGTAAAGCGTATGATGATTCGACTTATGAATTATAGCCCTAGGGGTCTTTAATTTATATATTAATTCAAATAAAATTTCATCAATTCAAATATGATTAGTATTGAGTCTATGCACATTGCAAATGCCAAACTCATTAGATATACTAAACAACCCATAATATAATTGATTAATTGTGTAAACTTATTTCTAATCTAGGTAGACATACCAATATAATCATAATGGATCATACCCATACGCATCGATTGTTCTAAATTTCTAACCACACGGTCATTAGCAAGTGCGACTTAGTCCTAAATTAAATAACAAAGATTAATTAACATATATATATAATATATATAAAGTCATTAAATATTGGAATTTTTTGCATTGTTGAAAAGCATATGGAAACATTGTGCAAGACAGGCATTAGGCCGGCTTGTATAATTAATTAATTGTTTGTATTTCACGTTTTTGTTTTGGCTGATAATTGATTAAGTGATGTTTCAAAGGAGACTGTATTGGCCTTATTATGCAACGGTTGTGAATTATTGTTTATTTTTTTTTTTAATGTTAACATAGCCATCAATTCGTGAAAGTTTGAAAAGTAATTTTGGTACTTTCATGTTTGTACTCACGTGTAACACGAACCATTTGGCCAAAAGTTAAATTCATTACTCATTCAAACAATATTTCTTTTTTAATTTAATATTTCTCTTATACACACTAACACACAATGTCTTTTCTTTTATGATTTTAATTAGTAGAATATATATATATATATATACATACACACACTATACTTTGTCCTACGAACTATACAAAACGCGTTTTGTGGAATCGAGTTTGTGTCATTATAAAATGTAAGAGCATTTCCAATACAATTATAAATTAAAGGAAAATAAAGTGTCACATAGAATTTATGGATATTGAATGAAAAAACCCATCTCCAATGCAACTATAAATAAAGAACATGATCGAAGATGATATGGGAAATATTAGAGTAAATAATGTGAGATTGACCATCTACATCTAGAGAGTTTCTTAGACAATATCTAAATAATACGTTATCATTTTTATTTTCATAATTTATTTTTCAAACTTTAATAGATTTTAATTTTATTTTTATAATTTTATTGTAAATAAATTTTATATTATTAAAAAATATCCACCATCCTGTTTCAAAGAAGATCGATATTCATTATAAAAAAAATTAATTATAAAAATGGCAAGGATAATCTTCTAAAATATAGAATTGAAGATGGAATTTTTAGAACATGACTATGAAGATGGGTTATTATTGTCAAATAGAGAAACCATATATCTAAATATGCTTACATGTCCACGTTTTTCATAGATTCAATTCTCATTTGTATTGGAGATGCTCTAATGATAATGCTAGCTAGATACATACAATAATATACAATATCTATTTGATTAATCTAAAATTAAAATTCACCAAAAAAAAAGTTGAATTGTTATTTAACGGTTAACTAATCAAAGGGCCTCCAATTAGGGTCCAGCCTTTCTTTTTAGAATTTTTTAACTTGTGATTCATAACTTTTTTTGTAATAACTTGCGATTCTTGGTTACTACAGCAATTGGTTACTCAAGTACATAACCAGTTGTCCAATTCAAATTACCTAACTAAGGTAACCGATTTTTTCTCGGGTTACCCAACTATGGTAACCAATATTTCTCCGGTTACTCAATTAAAGTAACTGCTATTTCTTAAGTTACTCAACTACGGTAATTCATATTTCTCAGGTCACTCACCTACAATATCTATAGATGTGAATATTTGCCGGAGGTAGTTCGGTATTATGAAAACTGGCAAGAACCACAACTTTCAAAAAAAATAAAATTAAAGAAAGTTACGGACGAATCACAAGATTAAAAAAAATTTAAGATAGAGACCCGCCAACAAACTTTTCCCGGGTTAGTAGTGTCGTCGTCGTCGTCTTTTCTCTAAAAAGAAAAAAGAATCAAACGATAAAATTTTTCTGTTTTTCAAAGTTAGGCTGGTCTTTTTAAGCCTATTTAGCAGCACTAGTCTTTTAAGTTGAACTTAACTCAATATTAAGCAAATTGGGCTTAAGAATGGCCCAATAATGGAATGCCTATGTTCAGTCCATGTATTTTTTCTATATGCCATTATATAAGGCAAAACCCCTTTAAAGCTATGTTTAACGTGTAAAAATTAAAAGATGGATGTTTGGTATTGGTTGAGATTGTAATCGGGATAGATTATTTGTCCCATCGGGAGAGACTAAACAATCCGAGCTATTTTATGCTATTTGGATGGAATTGAATAATTTGATCCAACCTTTTTATCCAAAGCATCAAACGTAGCGTAAGATATAAAAGAAGTTCTTCTAGAAAAAGATATATAAGAAGCTATACAGAATTTGCCTTTATAGAGGACGAGATCAGTTTTGTTCTAGTCCAAATTTGTTAACATTATTCAACTAAGGGTTAACTTCATGTATTTCTAGATTTGATTGACCAGAAATAAATTTTCACTCGTTTAAATGCTCTATATGGGAAAGAAATCAAAACGAAGATTAGCTATTCTAATTCTAGTCTCAAATGACGTTGTCATTTATTAGGAGTTTATAGTGTGAGGTAAACATTTTACTTAACATCACAGATTCACGGTGTATTCCACTGCTAGAATCGCCCGGATGTATCATTGTTAAAAAAAAAATGTTACACAAAATCACCAGAAAGATATATATATATATATATACACAACCGGTTCAGGTGCGCACCAAGTTTGCGCACCGATCCGTATAGACCGGGCCTTTTGGCCCACTTTTTGATTTAATCTTTTGATGAAATTTGGTGTAAATGATCTACAATCATGGAGATCATTTCTACCGAATTTCATCAAAATTTCAACTAGAAAGTAGGTTACCTGCAAGATTGGACATTTATATATATCAATTTTTTAGTTAACTCATTTCTCGGTTAAATTTTTTGAATAAATTTGGTAGTAATGACCTACACATCTAGAGATCATATCCACCAAATTTAATCAAAAAAATTCATCTCGAAAATGAGCCAAAATGAAAAGTGCATATTGTCGCTTGATGCGTAACTGAACAGCCCCATATATATATATATATAGGGGAAAGATCTAAAGAGGACTTCTTTTTTGGTCCTTAAATGCGGACCAATCATTTTGAAGGGGCAAACGGATAAATTTTTTAATAAAACTTGGTGAAGATGATCTCCATGATTAGTAGATCATATACGCCAATTTTCATCAAAAAATTCAACCGGAAAATGGGTTAACTAAACATCTTAAATTTTAACGGCTAAAAATGCAAATATATATCAATTTTTTAGTTAACCCTCTTCCCGATTGAATTTTTCGATGAAAATTGGCAGAGGTGATCTGCTAAACATGGAGATCGTCTTCACTAAGTTTCATCAAAAAATTCATCAATTTACCCCCTCAAAATGACAAATCCACATTTAAGGACCAAAAAGTTAGTCCACTTAAGATCCTTTCCCTATATATATATATATATATATTTGTTTAATACTGCAAAGATATAAGTCCTTGACATAATCCTTGGACCACAACCACAAATCTTAAAAGTCCCATGATAAATGTCCATTAACACTAAATATCCCACTTAAGAAATCCAAAATTCCACACCTTCCAAACCCATGGGCTTTCCATGATAAAAGCCCAAAGAAATTTGACCGATTTTGTACATCATTAACTTAATTTATTGTGTTAATTATTGTCAACTACCAATAAATTAGTCAATCATTATATTATGCGCAATCATTTGACGCTCCTATATATATATATGCATTATTGATCATAACCATTAGTTTGCAGTTTGTGCGATGCGCAATCGATCTTTATATATATATATATATATATATTTATAACTATGGTTAATAATTAAATAAAAAAAATATAAAACGCGGATCTTGAAAATAATAGAAAGTGATAGGTCTATGGTCAATTCTTATTTTAAGAAATTTTTTATTTTATTCTAAGACACTAACTATGTCTCAAATCGCACAAAATATCTTATAATTTTTTATTTCAAAAGTACAATGTTTGAGTTCCCCAACCCATATCTCCTTCCCCTTAAACCGCCCGATTCTTATTCATTACTTGTATGGAAAAAAAAATCTCACAATTTAGATCACAAACAAATGCAATATATATTCTAGAAAATAACATATGTATAATTTTATATATTTATTTTACAGATACAAGAACCAATTTTGAAATGGAATATATTTATGATGGCTTGATACAAATAGTAAGTAGAACTTTACTTTTGTTGTTATATGTTTTCATGAAAAAATAAAGAGAAAAATATAATTACCAATAATCATATACTCACATATTTGGTAGTTCATTCAAATGGACCAAGAAAGTACATTGTACTTTCACTCATTTTTCTTTGTATAAAATTGTAAAAGAAGAATTCTTTTGAGAGGCAAAATTTAAGAATATACAACTAACAATTATGTGAACTTAGTGCAACTATCATACATTAAAAATTCATGTGCAAACATAAGTGAATGGTACCTCATACATGTAAGAATGCTCAAAACTCGAAAATAAAAAAAATAAATTTGGATAAAAAAAAACCCTATATTACCATAAGACCCACAAAATGTAAGTACTGAAAATTGCAATAAAATAAAGAAAAAAATACAAATTTGGGCTTTTCATCTCCTTTATATGCACACTAGGGTATACCCGTGCCATTCGGCACGGTAAAATAAAAAAAATATAATAATAGGATAAAAAAATTAACGTGTGATGAATTTAAATTGACAAAATCAATCAGTCTATTTTGAACCCATTACCTAGTCTAATCTAACGTTGCGAACAATTGAAACGTAAGTTCAATATATTTGCATGCTCAAAAAACTAAAAGTATATCAGATTGGATCGACTTGTTTTAAATTTTTTAAAAAGTATTTTAATCATAATCCAACCGCAGAACGTTAAAAAAATTAACGTGTGACGAATTTAAATTGACAAAATCAATTAATCTATTTTGAACTCATTGTCTAGTCTAAAAGAGGGAAGAAGGAAAATTGGGAAAGTAAGCTACAAAAAAAAAATGCGGTTCACTTGATCAACATTGTAGGACAGTGCTGATTGTCATAGTCCTCATTTATAACAAATTTTCTAGCGAGGAGTGTAATTGTTTCTTGATATCTTGCCTGCCTTTAAAGAATATGTTTTACTATGTATAAACTTAAAATACTGAAGCTTGTGCTGCTTTTAATCATATTTTTTGATCTCGACAAAATAAGTTTTTAACAAATTAAACTCAATGCCATATGTGAAAATGATTCAATCACGTCTGTTGTAATGATTTGAAAATAATTCAAAAATTTGACTGATATATTATGAATACTCCTAAAAACGACATACTGAGATGATCAATAATATACGAACATATAAATCACGTCTTTAAATGAATAATTAATTTTTTTAACAAAATTCTATAGTCATGATGGATCTCGTTTAATTGATCTTGATTTGTAAATTTTAAATATTAAATTTTGAATTTTTTTTATTAAGTTATGACATTTTTAATGTTGAAAAAATGATTGGTATGTGAGAGTTTATTGTGTGTATATTATTGGTGTTAAATGTTACACAATAAATTTTCTTAATTTTTTTTTACATAATTTTATAATCATGATGGATCTTGTTTAATTGATCTTGATTAGTAGATTTTAAATATTAAATTTTGAAAATTTTATTTTAAGTTATGGCATTTTTAATATATAAAAAATTATTAATGTGTGAGAATTTATTGTGTGTATATTATTTTTTGTATATATAATTCTACTGTCATGACAGATCTTGTTTAATTGATCTTGATTAGTAGATTTAAATATTATTTTTCTATGAAATTTCTTGATTAGTATATTTTAAATATTAAATATTAAATATTAAAATTTTTTATTTTAAGATGAATCTTATTTAATTGATCTTGATCAGTAGTGTTTAAATATTAAATTTTGAATTTTTTATTTTAAGTTATGGCAATTTTAATGTAAACATATTTATTGGTGTATGAGAGTTTAATTTGTGTATATTATTGGTGTTTAATGTTACTCAATAATTTTTTTACTTTTTTTTACATAATTCTATAGTCATGATGGATCTTGTTTAATTGATCTTGATTAGTAGATTTTAAATATTAAATGTTTATTAATTTTTTTATTTTTTATTTTAAGTTATGCCATTTTTAATATAGAAAAAATTATTGGCACGTTAGAATTTATTGTGTGTATATTATTAGTGTGAGTGTTTTAACTTTGATGTCATCTTCATGTGTGTATAAAACTCATCCAATGGTGTAGAGTTAATGCACACCATAACATGTATATTTTTAACCATTAAATTTTTATATTTTTTGAAAATAAATTTGGTCAAACTTGATGTGTTATATAATATAGAAAAAATATATCTTTATGCTGAAAAAACTAAAAGTATTCCGGATTGGACTGACTTGTTTTTAATTTTTTTAAAAAGTCTTTTTAATCTTTTTAAAAAGTCTTTTTAATCGTAATCCAACCACGTAACGTATATCATAAAAATGACAGATTGAAATGACCAATAATATATGAACACATAACGTACGCCCTTAAATGTTACACAATAATTTTTCTTTTCTTTTTTTGCATAATTATATAGTCATGATGGATCTTATTTAATTGATCTTGATTAGTAGATTTTAAATATTAAATATTAAATTTTTATTAAATTTTGAATTTTTTATTTTAAGTTGTTGCATTTTTAGTGTAGACAAAATTATTAGAATGTGAGAATTTATTGTGTGTATATTATTGGTGTGAGTGTTTTAACTTTGATGTGACATCTTGATGTGTGTATAAAACTCATCTAATGGTATAGAACTAATGCACACCATAATATGTCTATTTTTAACCATTAGATTCTTATATTTTTTGGAGAAAATTTTGGTCAAAGATGGTGTTTTATAATATAGATTTAGAAGACCATATACAATAGTAACAAGTCCAATCACTTTGCCCAAAAAACTTGCAAAAAATATGCATAAAATTCATGATATTTACAAAGAAAATATATAAAAAAATCAAGAGTAAGACAATTATTCGATAATTTTTTCCATCTTTGAGGATCTTTATATAGTAGAAAAAATTCTAATGCACATTTAACCATCATAAATCTTATAATTAATCCCATAAAGCCTCACAAAATTTTACGTTTCAAAATAATTAATTATCATAAATCTGTTCATAAATATACACAATTAAGTTTATAATTATCTTTACCTAGTATATTTATTATCTTTATTAAAATATTGAATGTAAATTAACTTTTTGTATACTATGAGAAATAGGGTAATTGGAGACCGTTTGATAAGGGAGAGATAGAGTAATTAATTATAGGAGAGGAATTTTGAATTTACTATTATATAAAGTTAAACACAATTTCGGTGGCATTAAACCCCTGTTAGATTTAATTTTACAATCTTGCCTCTTCATGCTTTAATTTCACAAAAAAAAATATTATCAACGTGAGTAGTGGAGATTAAAACATTGAACATTGAAAGGATTATATAGGACCTTCAACCATTGGGATGGAGAAAGAAACCGTCAAGAGAGAGAGGGAGAGATTAGGCGGGTGCAATGTAGTTATCTATTTTACTAACTATATAATAAGATAAATGAAATTAGATAAAAGATATTATATTATTAGAAAATTGTGAACAAATTAGATAAATTAAAGTACATTTATTATGTGCCACATATCATGCTCTCATTAAAAGAGAACATTTTGCTTTCTATTATTATATATGATATGATTATATATGATATGATTTGTGCACCAAATGTCGATCTTAATCCTAATCAAGATTATTTAGCACAACATTTATCGTATAACTTAATTAAGAATATTTTACATATATATAAAACAAATGAACAATGCTCGATGAAGAGATCTTCCTCTTTTAGCAACATTTGATTTATTTATTATCTTATTAGATTTTGTCTTACTAATATGTCTATGTTTGAATATTAATTAACATATTCTGATCTAGAAAATTGGGAAGGTTTATGTGACAAAATCTATCTGTATGATCCCATGTGGTTGGCAGATAATGTAGATTATTTAATCTTAATTAATCACATTATTAGTCATTGTAATGTGGGTAGTTTATTGCTTTTGACTATTTCCAAGCCCTAGGCAGCATGAAACAGCTAAATTAATTTGGGATAAGCAATCTTTGAAATGAAAATTTTAAAATGACTTACTTAGAATAACTACAAAGTTTTACTTAGGAATAGTCCTCCATCTCTTTCGCTTTCTCTCTTTTTTCTTTCTTTCTTTCTTTCTCTTTCTTTCGAGCTGAATTATATTGTTGCAATTGTTCAGAGTGGGAGATACGAAAAAGAGAGAATTCTTATGATTGAATCGGTCAACTAAAGAATACAAGAGGCCTTATACATACATATATATATATATATATATATACATATATTAATAAAACACACAAAAAAAACTAATAGATTTATTTATCTACATAAGTGTTAGTTAGGATTTGTCTTACGTTGTTTGTCTTTTGATCTAATGGTTTATAAGCTAGTATCGTAGCATGCTAGTAATTTAAAAAATAATTATGATTACTTATATAACCCACTAAATTTAAAAGTATTTCAAGAATATCTAAATTCTAATCTCTTTCCAAATTAGTTAATTATCTTCTATTAGTATATAAATAACCAAATATAAATAATTTATAGAATTAGGAATATTTAACTTATTTTAGTTTTCAAACAAGAATATTTATTAGTACAAAAACCCGTGCCATAATAAATTATGTTTCAATATCTTAATAATTTATTATTTTAGAAAAATAATAATATAAAACATACAAAAATTGAATTTTTTTTTAATTTTTATCTAGATGAAATTAGATATAATATTTATTTTTTATTTAAATTTCTTTTTAGATTAACCCATTTGATTCATTCTGATCCGATTTGAATATGATAATTTTTTATCAAATACAATTATAATATCATATAATTACAATGTGATCGATAAATAAGGATTTAAGTTTTCAAAACAAAACATTCACTTATTGGCTTGGATTCTTTCGAATCACCGGATCATTATATTGAATTTTACTATAATGGCTAGGATCTCCCTAATAAGTCAGAGTTGAAGTAGTTTTTTTTAGACTAAGGCAAATATGAATTGCACAATAAGTATTAATCACGAGTTTGGGTCGGGTATAGGTTGGCATAAATTTAACCCGTTTGATCCGATTTAACCTAAACATAATAGTTTTTCTTTAAATACTGTTATAATAAGCTTGGCAATTTGTCACACAACCCGTAACACAACACCAAATCAGCACGAATTTTTTGGATATGGGGTGAAACCTTAACAAGTAATTATAAATGGATCATAAACGGATATTATAAATCTTACAATATCTTATAACATCAATGTTGCCGGATGGATCAACTTTGAGCACCGAGTTCAGGCTATGCATATTGAAAATAAACAAGCCGTGTTCAGGTTTTTCAAAAAAAAAAATTGTACATATTAGGTCAAGTTCTTTCTAATTGGTGCTTCTATTGAATTTTAGTATAAATATTCAACGACCTATGATATCACCTTAACGAATTGGATTTATGATGGATTTATGGAAAATCTCCCTAATTAGTCGTGGTTGAAATAAGTTTTTTAAGACATAGGGTGAATATGGATTCCACAACAAATACCCAACACAAGCTTGTATCGAGTTCAAGTTTTTATAAATTTAACGTGTTTGATCTGATCTGACCTAAATATACATTTTTTAAGTATATTTATAGTAGGCCTGGCAATTTTTTATACACCTTGATAATACAACACAAAATTGTCACAATTTTGTTGGGAACAGATGAAACCTTAGCAGGTTAACTATAAATGAATATTATATGGCTTATGATATCTTATAATTGAACTAGGGTATACTCGTGCCATTCGGCACGGTATATTAAATAAGATTTGATAATAAAATAAAAAGGAGTAACGTGTGATGAATTTAAATCAACAAACTTAAGTTCAATATATTTTCATGCTAAAAAACCTAAAAGTAGACCGGATTGGATCGACTTATTTTTAATTTTTAAAGAATATTTTAATCATATTTTTTTATCTTATTTTGATCTCGGCAAAATAAGTTTTTAATAAATTAAACTCAAGGCTGTATGTGAAAATAATTCAATCACATCTGTTGGTATGGTTTGAAAATAATTCAAAACTTTGACTGATATATTGTGAATACTCTTAAAAACAACATACTGAGATGACCAATAATATACGAATACATAAACGACATGATGGATTTTAAGTATTAAATATTAAATTTTGAATTTTTTATTTTAAGTTATGACATTTTTAATGTAGAAAAAATGACTGGTGTGTGAGAGTTTATTATGTATATATTACTGGTGTTAAATGTTACTCAATAATTTTTCTTTTTTTTTTAACATAATTCTATAGTCATGATAGATCATGTTTAATTAATCTTGATTAGTACATTTAAATGTTAAATATTAATTTTTTAAATTTAAGATGAATTTTGTTTAATTAATCTTGATTCGTATATTTAAATATTAAATTTTTTTATTAGTAGAGTTTAAATATTAAATTTTGAATTTTTTATTTTAAGTTATGGCATTTTTAATGTAAACAAAATTATTTGTGTGTGAGAGTTTACTTTGTGTATATTATTGGTGTTCAATGTTATTCAATAATTTTTATTATTATTTTACATAATTTTATAGTCATGATAGATCTTCTTTAATTGATCTTGATTAGTAGATTTTAAATATTAAATTTTGAATTTTTTATTTTAAGTTATGGCATTTTTAATATATAAAAAATTATTGGTGTGTGAGAATTTATTATGTGTATATTATTGGTGTGAGTGTTTTAACTTTGATGTGACATCTTAATGTGTGTATAAAACTCATCCATTGGTGTAGAGTTAATGCACACCATAACATGTATATTTTTAACCATTAGATTTTTATACTTTTTGAAAATAAATTTGGTCAAACTTGATGTTTTATAATATAGATTGCGCTAGGTGGATCAATTTCGAGAAATGAATTTGGGCGATTTATATTGAAAACAAGTGGATGTAGTCTTTGTTCAAACAAAAAAAATGCACTAATTGGTCGAGTTCTTTTTAACATAGTGCTTATAATGAATTGTGATATAAATATTCAATAGTGTATGGTATCACCTTAATGAATCAGATTTGGAATAAACTTTTTATAAACTAAGCATGAGTTCAAATTGATAATGCCATAACTACAAACATATCTAATCTATACATACATATATATATATATATGTGGATGAGTTTTTAATGGTTATCTTCTCTCTCTACCTATTGATGGGTACTGACAATAATTAATGCACATTGGTGAGGTATCAAATCTTTTAACCTGTTATAGCAGGTAAGGTGACCTGTTCTATTTTTTTATTTTTTAATTAAAGTTTAGGTGGTGTTTGATTGAGATTTTAAAATCAAGTTTTTAAATTTTTTATCAAAAAGTCAACTTTACTTCACACTTCCCAAATTACTTTACTTTTTCTCTCATAAAATTTTTAAAATACCATAACTTTAAATTCAAAAATCGGAATTAGATAAAAAAAAATATATTTGAAACCTAATCATCGAGATCTATAAAACAATATCCATTGTTACTATTTTTTTTACGAGTTTTTTTGAATTGGTTGAAAAAAACTTTAACAAAAATTAAATTCACTTTTCAAAATATGTTTTAAAATCTCAACCAAACAAGATTTCTTAAATGTTTTATTTGTCAAATAAACCTAGGATA
Source organism: Lonicera japonica (assembly GCA_021464415.1). Lineage (NCBI taxonomy): Eukaryota > Viridiplantae > Streptophyta > Magnoliopsida > Dipsacales > Caprifoliaceae > Lonicera > Lonicera japonica. The sequence goes on along the minus strand of CM038468.1, from coordinate 46,353,741 downwards.
ACCTAATTCCAAATTAGGATAAGTGTTTATGAGTGTTTTCGTCTTTTCAATTTTATAGTTAATTAATAACATAAGTTTATTGAAAATAACACTTTCAAAATATATTTGATTTTGAATTTTTATCTCTATACAACAGGTTTACAAATTACATACAACTCAAGTACTATTTCAATAACACTTTCAATTTAATCATTTTATTATCATTCGTGACAAATCATATCATAATAAAAACTCAAAAATTAATTTGAAGCCTCTCATATAACATGTGCTACTGGTTTTATTAGTTACTGTTCAACTAAATAATAATTTTAACACAATAACATAAAATAATATTAATAGAAACTTATTTTCTTAATTTAAAGTATTTTAAACAAACTCAACTTTTTATAATTTGATCAGATACGGAAGTATACGCATGATTTAAGGGAAAATTTTATAAATAATTTGTCGTTACTTTAATTCCGCGCTTAAATACAATAAAACACTACTTTTATATAAAATAATTAAATTAGTACAGCGAATAAGTAGGAGTCAATACAAATTCAAGTTAATACTTTCAAAGTGGGAAAGTTTGTCGAAATCCAGTATTTTAGGAATTTAGATTAAAATAGTTTTTACATTTTGATTTTTGAAATTATTTTAACTAAGAACCTAAACCAATTGAACTAAACCAATTAAATTAAATCTAACAAGTGCGTAATCAATAATAAAAAATCCCAAGGAAAGAGAATCCACCACCATGGATATAAACAAAAAAGTATCTAATTATATTTTTAATATTCATCCCTACTATATAAACAAATTCAAAATCACCATCATTATTTCTTTAAAACTAATGTAAATAAAAATAGGCATCGCCTGTATTCTCATTTATGGTGATCACAAGAGATCCATCATTTATTTTAAAAACAATTAAAGTACTAGAAAGAAAACACGTTATAATAATGGTAATTTCAAAATCTATTTTAATTCGGGACGAATAATTAAAAATCAATTAGAATTAAAATAAGTCCATTACATCCATGGCAGTTCATCCCTCCCTTTTGGGAGATAATTTAGCCAAGCATATTAAATAAATAATACATTAAAACAAAATAATAATTCATCATTAAAATTTAAAATTAAAGTACTTGAATACAAACTATAGATAATTAAAAAGTTAGAAAGCGTCGCACTTTATGATGCTCGAACTAACGTGTACTGCATGGCTTTACGCTGTCCATTTCTTCACCTTCAATACTTTGGCCACACGACAACTAGTTTATGAAGGATTTTATCTATTTTTTTCTATCATTTTTCTATGATTTTAGGTGTAGAGAATAGGTCTATATTTAGTAATAATAAATACAAGTTTAAAAGGTTTAGAAAACTATAATTGTAAAAGAAATAACAAATATGAGTTCAATTAATTAAGAAAGAATAAGGAGTTGTATTTTAATTATGAGAGAATATTGAATTGGAATATTCTTTCTTCTTTATCTTCCTTTCTGATCTTTAATATATTTCTTCCACCTTTTTATCACAATTTACTTCTTTTTTACAAAAAGACAAAATAAATATTATTCCTCCATAATTTATGCATTAATTATATTCTAACAAAATATTAGTTACAGGTTTAAATAACAATTTGAGGCACTTATCAACGCACGACTTCCTAAATAACACTTAAAATATATCTTATTTAGTATTAAATAATTAATTATTTGGTTCAATAATCAATGTATTGTGTTTGACAAATAAATTTTATACTATTTTCAAAATTGAGAAGTATATCCACTAATTAAAATTAATTTATAATTGTACTAATTTAGATTACATTTTCATTTAGATTCCTAATCGAAATCTACTTCCATTTTAATTTATTTTCCATTTTCTTTTAAGGTGCATTTGAATTATATAATTGAATTTAGCTTTAAAATTCATAAATCTAAGATTTAAAAATTACATATTTGAAATACAAGAGCTTAAAATTTTGTGTTTGCTAAACAAATATAAGGAAATTGATTTCTAAATCCAAATATTATTTCGCTAAAATTTATATTTAGTTGATTAGTAAGCTATTTTTATTTTTTAACCCTGTGGTGGAACTCATGCTTACACAGAATTAACCCGTTTGACTCGATCCGCCCCTATTATAGTATTTTATTTCTTATAATATAGCATAATTACCACGAGATGGGAGTAGGTTTATACGTACACTATTCGCGATGGATTTAGATTTAAAAAAATAAAACATGCACCGGGCTAGGATGTGTTTATAAGATTGTTGGGTTTGGACAACACACGACCCTTTGTCATCCCTCGTATTATTATTATAATTAATATTACAAGTATATTTATAATAACAAAAAATAATAATTTTGTTTAAAAATTAATTATTATTATTTTCAAATTCGCAAGTTTGGGATCTCTAAGGAGCAACTCTATCTCTAAAATTTGAAAATTATAACTTTAAGATAAGTATCAAATCTCATTATTTGAATATATTTATAAATCTTAAATCATAATTTCACACCAAACAAAAATATTTAGATTTGAGATTCCAAATCCAAATCTCATGTTAAAATCTTCTCTCAAATCTACATTCCAAACACACCCTTAAAGAATTTTATAGGGTTTTATTAAAAAAATATTTTTAATTAACTATGTTATTAATACTTCCACCCCATAGTAATAATAATAATAATAATAATAATAATAATAATAATAATAATAATAATAATAATAATAATAATAATAATAATAATAATAATAATAATAATAATTAAGATTTAAGAATCAAGTATACATATTCTTCTATAATGACAATCACAGTAGACTTATTTCATGTTTATCAAATTTTCAATATATAATCATATAAAGTATTCATGATCATGTAATTAATTAGTTAGTACGACATTTGATATTGTAGTTTATAATACGAATAGTATTTTCTTTCACTAGAATGGTTTGTGAAAGGATAATTATGTAAACAACATACCATAAACCTTTGAGATTTATTTTGTACTTTAAAAAAAATATTTTTTATGAATTTATGTGAAATAAATGAGCCTACAAACAATTCTAAAAAAATTCATCAAAATTTTAATTATTTTTTGAAAGGATCACCATTCTCAAGTATTTCTATTTTTTTTGCTGTACATAATTTTTTTTTCTTTTTAAAATTGTAGCATCTTATCATTTGATAATTAATTTGAAATTTAGAGTTTTCAGAATTAATAAAAAATATATATATTTAATACTTATGTTCTTGGTTGACCTTTGTGATAATATTTCAATTACATGTTCAAATTTAAAATATTTGTTTGAGATGTTTTGTTTGAATTTGAGCTTTTGTTATTTATATTTTTTTATTATTTTATTTTTTAGTAGTTGTTATCTTTAATAAGGGGTAGTTTTGAAAATAACTATCTTTTATTTTTAATAAATTAAAATTCAATTTGTCATCGATTAAAAGGTTGTCCTTGAAACTAATCCTAAAAATAGAATGTCCTTTGTTAGAATGAGAGTAATTGATTTGTACTTTAAAAAGAATCCCCATATTTTTATTGATTTAATTAACGTAGATGTACCTATTAATCTACTTTATTTTTTAATATTAAATTATTAACAAAATAATATTTATAAAATTAAATCAATAATATTTTTTTGTTAGTTTGTCCACACTTAAGGATTAATTTAGGAAACAATACTAGTTAACTTAAAAATGTAGATTAACTACAAGATATCAATATAAATAAAATCATACATTTTATAGGGGTAAAGAATAGGGATATCATGTATTGGAATTACAAAATCATGTAATGAATATCTAATTTTTGATTCCTTAAAATTAAATAGAAAAAAAATGCCATGTCATTAGGTATCAACAAGTTACCCACTTAACATTGCATTTAATATTTTGTTTTCTCCCATGTGCATTAATTATGTTAACCAACTACACATTTGATCTCAACCATTGATTTTTCATCCAACGGTTAATATTACAATAACCATCCATAGGTAAAAAAAACAGTAACCATTGAAACCTCACCTATATATATATATATATATATTGTAGGGTTACACTCGGAGTTGGTAAGCTTTTAAACATTTGGGAATGTAAGATTTGCTTCAACTTTATAAAAATTAATACATAAATGTCAATAGATATCTAGTACAATGATCTATGTACTTTATCTCATAACACAATTAATTTGACGGTTATTCTCATCCCCCACCTCATAAAAATAAAATAAAATAAATAAATAGTATGCTCCTAGTCTATATATGATCATGACCATCCAATGAAAAAAAACAAACCCTAGTTGTATCCAAGATCTATGTCCTCGTCATAATGCAAGTCAAACTGGTTGTACATTAAAATAATAATGTATACAGCAAAGTCCAAATTACTGATCAATGCAGCAAACTTTTATTTTAATTTAAATCTTTTAGATAAGCCGTTGAGATATGGATACTTAAATTACTATCTTTTGAAATGTTTTCCTTAAAGTGAAAAGTCTTAGTAAAATGAGAAAATGCTTATACAAGATGCGTAAAGTAATGTTACGATGCAGTGTACTTCATCATTTCAGATGAGTTTATATGTATGCACCCCGATGAATCTATTCATTAGACTAGTGGGGTGCACAAGTGACATTAGTTAAAAAAAACTTTTGACCATTTGATTAAAGTTAATTTAATGCCTAAATAATGATATGCCATTATGTTGGATTGCTGGTCAAGGCCCTCTCATTAAAATCTAGTGATGTAATATTTTAGATTTTGAAGGATAAAGTTGTTATATTATAATCTCGACGTCGAAAGTTTAAATTTTATTACCTTTTGTTTTCTTAAAAATTAAATAAGAAAAAAAATTCTCTTAGCACACGGAAAAATAGTTTCTTAAGGTTTATTTGATAACAATATGGAAAAGAAAAGTAAAAACAGTTGATTTTTGTGAGAAGTTAGAAAATAAGTTGTGACACATGGTGATATACCTTCTTACTTTGTGGCTTTTTTCATGGAAAAATTTTCTTTGTTGGTTTTGGAAGAAAAAAAATTCACAAAAAATAATGAAGGGCAGAGAACATCTACTCACAAAAATGAGCATGAGATAAAAAGTATTTCATCACATACCTCAACTTATTTTCAATCTTTTTACACAAATCAAGTTTTTTCGTATCATTTTTCACATTTTTTATCAAATGGAGTCTTAGTGTAGAAGTAATGTTAATTAAATGATTACATAGATATTAGAATATCTACAATGGTTGAGATTGGTAATGTATGTTGGTTAAATTTATCCTACAAGAGCACGCGTTGGTTGAAGAAGGTATTGTAAAACATTGTATTGTAGTAGAGGAGCAAGAATGAAAAAGTTAAGTTCTATTAAGTTTGATATCAAACACCACACATATTGTAGCTTTTGGTGTCTCAGGCCACACATTGTGACGTTTGGAAGCCTCGCGCTACAATGTGCAAATTTTAGGTACTGTTTTACTCCTACTTTTGCGCTACATAATATAAATTATATTTATGTTTTCACCATACCACTATTTTAACACTCAATTAAATATAATAAATATACTATATTTATCATACCACCAAATTTACAATTATAGGTGCCTTGGGTAGATGCCACCTTAAAACGGTTCGTAAGCTAAAATTGTCATTTTATAACTTTTTCTACTACTATATATATTTTGTTTATGAAGTTTAGTGTCTTTATCAAGTTTATCATCATGAATCTACAAGGGTTGTAGAAAATTTTAAGTTTGCATTTATATATTCCAATGCAAAGCCCCATGAAAACTACTTTTTTAAATTAAAAAAATAAGTGCAAGTTGATTTTGTTTAAGGAAGAAATTAAGTACCTAGAAGGATCTCTTAGATTCTCTTCATGCAATCCAATGCCGTGAAAAGGCTAAATTCAAATAATTTATTTTATTTGCATAGAGATACAGATCCCTTGGCACAACAGTTTGAGCTTGAGTTACAAGTGGGATATTTATAGAGTAATTAAAGATTGATATTAGACTGTATCTTATATTATATGATATATAGAGATGAGGCCTCTCATCCTCAATTAATAGACCACAACCTGCTAATTTCTTGTTTGCCCAAATTCTTTTGATTAACTTAATCAATTAAGCTATTAATCATAAGTAAGATCATGGTTGATATCTTGAACAACAACTAATAATTAAATTACCAAACCACTAGAATTCTAGATTTAACTCAAATGACATTGAGATAAATTAAGTACTATATTTTTAACAGTATTTGTTATATTTAGAAAAAAAAAATCTCAAAAACTTTTGTTCATTTAAGTGAATATTTTGATAATACTAAGGCTAGTTGTTCTGGTCGTGATTTTAGCTTTTACTTTGTTCCTAGATTGGAAAAAAGTGGCACATTCATTAGCGCATTTTGCTCTTTCTATTCCTGATTCATAAATTTGGTATTCCCTGTTTTTAGAATGGTTACTTGCTTTGATTTTGTTTGATTTAGAATGTTAGTGATTTTGTTTTTCTTCTACAAGGGAAAAAAAAGAAGTGAATGTTTTGAGATTTTAATTTTCAATGGATATTTTGCAATACTTCTGATGTAAACATAATTATGTTGTTTCTAAATTTGAAATACCACGGGATTAACCATAAATATGAATATAGCGGCAAACACAATTTTGTGAGTAGAAATTAATCGATGTGTGCGAAAAATAGCCTGTACATATCATGGGAGATCAAAAAAATATATTGAAACACCGAGATAAATTGCTTGTGGCAAACCATTTCGCCATGGAACGTCCTATATTTGCCACCAAGGATATATTAGCGGCAAGTTGTCCATCGCCACCACGTAGCAGTTGAACAGCTGTCACTGTAAGTGACAAACTTACGATAACACCTCCAATTATATAAGTTTTCGTGGTGAAAAATTATCAACACTGATACGATAAACAACGAGAAAACCGCCACGACAATTGACAAATCTCCACTAACTTTAGCATTAGTAAGTTCTGTGTTCGCCACTGATCCAATTTTAGTAGTAAAATACATTTGGCAATCAATAACAAATGCTCATTATTAATGAAATGATTTTTTCTTACCGTGGACATTTAAAAATCATGATTGTTTTAAATCAAACACTCCCCATAAAAAAAATAAAAAAGAATGTCGCTTTTTACTTTTAAAAAAGAAGAAGATTTAAGTGTTTTTTTTTATTATTATTATAATTAATAAAAAAATCACTATCACACGTGAGACTCGAACACAAAATTTACTTAATCCGCTTGGGCAACTTTATGACTAACCCACTTTTTATTTACTCAAGGAAAATTTGAGAAACATATTAAAAAATAAATAGTAAAATAGAGAAATACTCAAAACATGGATGTATCTAAGCAAAAAGACATAATGAGAAAAGAGTTGAGTAAGAAAATCACTAACCTTTATTAAACCCAATAATTAAAAATTGAGCCACACCACCTAACAATATATGCCACCTAAAGGAGACGCATGTGGTTGAATTGATTGACAAAAAGTAATGGATGATGGCATATAAGAAAGTATTAATTGATTTTGAGGTATATATATAGAGAGAGAGAGAGATATATATGATAGTCAATAATATGCATTCCCCACAAGGATCTAATGTCTAGTCCTCCTACTATAATAATGATTACATTATGTGCACTTAATACATCTTCTATCATATGATTATATTCATTAAGAGCAATATATGTCAAAGCAAGCTTTTTAATTGGAGGATCCTCAAAATATCTAAAGAAAATTTCATGGGTGGGTTTGTGAAGATAAGGAATACTGTTGGGGGGGGGGGGGGGGGGGGGGGGGGGGGGGTCATGTCCACTTCAATTGAAATATTTGAAACTTACAAGAAGTGTCTATATACGTACTCATGCATGGTTTCCTCATCATTTTAACAAAGTCTTAATTATAAAGAAGTGGTCTCTTTTTTATCCACATTCTCCTATAAATCCCACCTAATTAATAAAACCACCCGGTATACGGCAAGTAAGCATTTTTATCATCACGCAATTGATTCTCTCTCAACAACCCTGTAATAGATAGAGAAAAATGCTTGTATATTTGATTATTTATCAACTATATTTTTTCGTAATTAGTTTCACTCTATCAACTATATTAAAAGAAAATGCCAAAACTATTCCAAAACAATCAAGCAAATTAGGTATTTAGTAAAATCCTCCGTCCTAAAACCATTAGCAATATATACCTTAATTTTAAAAACTTGACTCTTGGTTTAAAACGTCCATAAAAAGAAACCAAGCTTTTTAATTTAAGACAGGACAGAGGGGGGGTTGATTAAAAACCAGGTCGTAAAAGTAAGACTAGCATGCAAGCATCTAAGAAAATTGAATAGCGTTCATTGTACAATCATAATCATGAATATAAAATAATATGAACTCAATGCTTTCAACCAACAATCTCCACGAAAGAAATCCAGCTATTGCTCTCAAGTCTTCTACTACATTAGCTTTTCAACAGCTCCAAAAAAGAAGAAATTATCACTGCCTGATATAGTATATATGAAGACATCAAGTAATAGCCATTCCATCCTTTGCGACACGTTAGTTGTTCTAGCCCAAAAAGTATACCAAAAATTGTAGCCTAAATAAATATGAAGCACGCGTTTAAATTCTATAGAATGATACTGAGAGTCACTTCTGGGTTGTGCTTTTTGGTATTGTTTTGGGCTGAGTAACACAGCTTTTTCTATATCATGACCCAAAAGCATTGCCAAAATTTCCAAATTAATTTAGCTATATCGAATTTGGACAATACCTGTAGTATTCCTCAAAGAACCTTTCAACTCTTTATTTGGATCTAATAAAGTAACTTTACTCTTTATAAAACCAGCAATCTGTCTCCTAAAGATTTTTCATCTTGCGGGTCTTCTAGTTTCGATTAGATGCACTAATGAGAGTATGCTACATATAAACATACATCCAGTTAACTATTACAATTATAACAAAGCTACAACACGAACAAATTTGAAAGAAAGAAACCAAGAGACGAGATTTCTATACCATTATTACAGAACCTTTGCTTGAGAGAGTACTCTTCTAAGCTCATCAGCAATCCCCTGCAAAAGAACGGGTTTCTGAATAACTCCATTCATCCCAACTTGAAAGCATTTTTCCCAAATTTGATCGCTATCACTCGCCATTAACGCCACGATCAACGGCCAGCAGTGGCTGCGGAACTTGCGAATTCTTATGGCAACTTCGAACCCATCAAGATCAGGCAAGTGAAGATCCAAGAAAACGATTCGAAAGGTAGATGCAGATGGGTGAATAGCATTGAGGCATTCATCTCCGGTTGAGACAGTCAAAACATTGCAGCCTAACTTCTCGAGGAGCTTTCGAGTTACGGCTCTATTTACGTCGTCGCCATCAGCTAAAAGAACTGGAAGGCCCATAAAGAGATGATTTGAATATGGGTGTTCCGAGGATTCTCCAGAGCCAGATATGCCTATTACAATTGATGGCCGGAGTTGAAATTGAAGAACAAGGGCCATGCTTTGATCAAAATTCGTGGGATTTGGTACTACCCAAATATTCCCTTGCATCATCTGCCAAAAGTGAGAGTCAAATATTGAAAATGTAGTGAAATATGAAGAAAGGAATAAAGTTATGGATATAAAGTTGCTTTCATCGAGTTTCAAGTAAAACATCTCATCAGCTTATGCTTTTGATTGCTATTGAAGCAATTGCATTTCTATCTGTTGCGATTTAATCTTTAACGGCATCTTTATTACGTAATATAGAACAACTGTCAACATTTATGCTATCATAATCCATTCACAGCATTACGTCCACGTTATTGATCACGATACGTCATGAATGATAATCTAGACACAATGTAATTTTCCTTTTTTGTCGTTTTGATAACTCAGTATCCAAACCTTTTATAGTACCTAACTAATCCCCGAGGGTGCATTTAGACCTTCGAATCTGCATACACCAAGACACGCTCTACAAGGTGGGTCCAAGAAGATTTGGATTTTTCGAACTCCTGAACAAAATAAGTAGTGTCGTATTCTAAATTTGTACAAGTAAACAGAAGGGAGATCTTCACAAACACAGATTTCGATGGACAAAGAGATTTAAATTTCTTGTGAATTAATTGATTCATTTGTAGGTCATCACGCATGCAAAAACAAGAAGAAGAACAAGAACACACACCTGCACTAGTCTTTGGCACACACTGAAGCTCAAGCCTTCCTCAACTCTCCCACTGAACTGTCTCCGATCCCGAACCGACATTGCTGAACTCGAGCCCTCCAAATGAGGACTACTCTTACTAATCCCAATCTCGAACTTGACATAAACATACCCATCCAATGAACCTGGTCTCCTAATCCCCCATCTCGGATCATTCCTTCCTTGACTATTAGCAATCTCTGAGGAAGCCCTCAACATTAAACATCCTCTTCCATCAACTCCATTCAAAAGATTCCCCACCATATGCAAAATCACCTGAAAAACTCTTCTCTCGTCCCCCATAACATAATCGGGCAAAGACCTCTCTACCTCAACGGCAAAGCCATATCCCCTACAAACACACAAGCACTTGGCTAAACATGCAGCTTCTTTTATCATTGAACGTAGCCGAAAAGACCTCATCTCCAATGGGAATCTTCCACTATCCCTCGATGAAGAATCCATCACGTCATTTATAAGAACCAAGAGGACATTACTGGTCTTCGCCATCGCATCAACGAGCAAATGTTGATGGCTATTCAAATTCTCATCTTGGATCATTGAAACCAAGCCCATAATCGAGTGCATTGGCCTTCTCATCCCATTGCTCATTACCATCTGAAATGCAACACGCGCTTGGCTAGCCATCATTGCATCTTGTCTCGCTTGTAGCAGCGCTCGGTTTTGCTCCGATAGTTTCTCTCTCATGAGCTGAGACTCTTCAAGAACGGCAGCATGAGAGAGCGCCACTGCCACTTGATCAGCAACCGCTGTCAAGATTTCAAGTTCTTGGTTGCCCCACAATCGACCTTGTCTGCTAGGTAGAACCAAAACGAGTATTGCGTAACACATTCGTATCATCTCAGGGGTCCCACCTTTGAAATCGCAAACTTTTAGCATTGGCATCCTAATAGCCGCAACAGCTCCGGGCTCAACACTCCCCCCACTACTTGCAGCAGCAAGTGGTGAACCGGGATCGAGAATCTGCACTTCTTCACTCCCCTTAATCCTTCTAACATCAGGGTTACTAGTTGGGATCGAACAATCATATGCAGGTGATGAGTTATCCCTCTCTTTTAACTCGTGGGTCAGGTTCATAATTGTTCTATGCTCATTCGGCATCCAAATGGCACAATTGTGCAAATCCAACACCTCAGATAGCTTATCAAGAGTTGTGTACAATATCGTATGCCGATCGAGCGACTTGCGGATCTCTTGTGTGAGCATACGAACATGCAACCCGGCTTCTTTCTGTTTCTTTATGATTCGGACCTCTCGGCCAAGATCCCAAGTCTTCTTCTTCAACATAAACTCTCTCACTTTAACTTTGAGGAGCAAAGGGATGAGGGTTACAAGGGTAATCGCAGTGGCGAATGAGACCAGAGCTGTGAGGAACTTGAAAATGGTGAGGGCTAGCATTAGCTGAAACGGGTGGGGTCCATAAGTCCAGCCATTGAGCAAATGGGTCATTCCACAAAGAACAATGAAGGCAATGAATTGAAGGAGTACCCATTTGAAAGGGACATTTGAACAGCTAACAAAGTAGAGGAGCTCAATTGGGATTGAGAAATAGGCCACTGCAATCAAGAAATCACTCACCTTTTGCAACTCCGAAATGTTTTCAACACTCCAAAATCCCTCATCTTCACAATTACACCTCGGGAGCCCGTTTTCAGCTTTGGCAAATGAAACCACAAAGATTGAAATCAACAGAAGAGATGCGAATGTTTTCAACATTGCATCCATTTCAATGGCTCTTCACTGCATTTATGTGAAATCTTATTATTCTTCTCGTACCCAAATGCTTTAATTTGGAATTAGAAAAAAAATTAACTCGATCTAATTTCCACCTTAGAACACAAGCTTTTTCCCACATACATTTCCTGTACAAGAATTTTCAACAAAATTCAAGAACTGAATTTAAAAAAAAAAAAAAGGTAAAGAGATCGATTTGAAATATACAAACATTTTTTTTCTGGGGAACAGTTTGAATTATTTAAAAATTACAAGTTTCCCATTTCACGCCCTTTCCGCCATCCAAAAAAAATAATAAAAAAGTAGAAACTAACATACCAACTGACCTACCCAAGTAGCTAAAGATCATCTTCTTTTTATTTCAATTTTTTAATTTCCCGTTTTCTTTATAAATCTTCTAAATTTTATTATTTAAACCGTACATGCATTTATTTTTTATTTTATTCTTTCAATTAAAAACACGGATGAGAAGAACACTAGATTTCCAGATGAATCAACAATTAAAAAAAAGTGAAAAATACAATAAAACCCAAAACATAAGAAATTAACTCAAATTTAAGAAACCCAACAAAATTTAATCTTGAAGGAAAGAAAAGCAAAAAAAGAAATCAGTAATGTGGGTGAAATTAGGAGTTGTACCTTATGATCGGTGGCCAATAAAACCCAGATTAACAAGGAAAAATCTCCAGATCTTAATCTTATCTCTTATTTCATTCACATGCAAGCACGTAAACAAAGTAATCATCGTCTTCCCCAAAACTTTGAGCACCAAATTTCTCTGTCATTTTCATTTTCTACAACCTTTTGATGTAATTATGTCTATACACATAAATAGAGAGAGGTAAGGATTCTCTGGTTATTTATTTATTTATTTTTCCAGTTTTTACCCTTCTCTCTCTCTGTGTCTTTGTACCGGAGATTTCAAAAGACAAGTTTAGTTTGCGAGGGAGGAAGAAAGAGACTTCTAGAGAGAGAAAGAAGAGAGAGAAGATTTATCCTCAGCCGTTGTATCGTAAACAAGAGAAGCAACTGAATGACTCATACTAGACTACTAGTGTGGTGAGGGGTAACTTTTTGTCCACCCGCTTTTCACCTTTTATGTCTGAGTACATTCTCTTTAATTAAAGAAAAATATTATTTTAAAAAATTAGATTATTTATTATTTTAATAATATTAAAAATTAATTTAGTAATAATATCACACTTACTCTTATATATAGATATTCTCACTTTAAATAAGTATACGTAAATATTCTAAATTTTTAGATTTATAATTATACATGATATATGTGTACATTTAGTTTTTTATCATGTAATTTGCAAAAAGTAAATAAATATAAAGAATAATTTTGGTGCAATACAGTAAACTATATATAATAATTATTATAAGTATTTGTTGAAAAAACAATAGGATTCAAACATCTATTTTGTTTTAATTGTCAATTATTTTATTAATTATTAATATTTAATAAATTATATTTCAATTATATATGCATTACGTATATACAAAACTTTAATACAAAAGTTGTGTTTATATGTAGAACATTTTTTTATCTACGATATTTTTGTATTTTAAAAATACTTGAGAGTGTGGTTTTACAATGCAAAAATATCGTAAAAAAGATCAATCTGTAAGGTTGGGTCTTTATTTAAAATTTTATATATATATATATATAGGTAGATTAACTTTGTTGAAAAAAACATAAAAGTTTTAGTTGAGTGTAAAATACATAGGATGTTTCCAAAGGAGAGAGGAAATGTAACCGAAGCGGTGGTGGGGGCCACTTCCCCTTCATGAAGAGAACTTGGACGCACTTTTGCTGAAAACGTCCTCTTCTTCTCCCTCCAAATAAAGTTATTTAATTAATCCTATTGTTTTCTCTCTCCCAAAAACGTTTCTTTCATAAATATCAACTTAGGGATAAATTACAAAACTAACAAACTCATTACGTGGCACTTAGGGATAAATTACCAAAACCAAAAGTAAATGACGACGTGGCAACCGTTGGAGTTCACTGTTCACTGGAGAATCGAGCGCGTGTTCTCACTACTTTCAACTTACCACGTTGATCACGTGTTTGGACTGTGGAGGTTGGCGAGGCTCTCACACGCGCCACAAAGTGCGTGTGAATTTGGGTAATTCACGACTGTGGTGAGCTCTCTGTACTAGTCGTGATCCTGACCGTCCGCTGAATACATTATTTGTGATCATATAATGTGCGTTAGTGTGTGATTTCAATCATTTCAATTATGACCCGGCGGGTCATTATCGAGTTCAGGTATATATACTATTTTTTCATTTTATTTTATTTTTAAAAAAAGAAGTCTAGCTCTCTACCTTTTAACTAGATAAGAAAATCCTCTCCATTTTTACCTCATGTAAGATTTGAACTCAAGACTTCTCGGTATTTAAATGAGAGCCTTACCACTAGATTACACACTTCCACATGTATATATACTAATACGCGAATGAGATTTAAATTTTCTCATGAAAAATGAATTCTCTAACCGGTTGAATTTGGGTTTGCCCAACTCACTTTAAATCCAATTTGTTATCATCCTTATAATTTACAAAAATTAGAAGCCAAAGTGTAGAGAATTCAATTCACTGTTATAACTTAAAAAAAAAACTAACTTTAGATTCAACTTCGTCCGTATAAAAAAAATATGTGAATTACAACTAATTTGTTTTTTGTCTAATGAATGCTTGAAAGTTGAAATTATTTCACGACCATCGGTTCCCAACTTGAGCACATCAGAGTTGGTCCCATGCTGTGAAGGTCTTTATGGCCCTTTTTATTTAATCCCCAATAGTTTTAGACCAAAAGTTTTATATTACATTATTGTTTGAAGCTTTTTTTGTCATTAGTTTACTAGTTTTAGTTTTACGTAAAATGACAAGCGAGAGAAAAAAAAATAATTTAAGATAACTTTTATGAAAAAAAAATATTAAAAAAGAGAGAATTTGAAAATGTAAAATGGCAAATAGGAAGAGAAAAAAGAGGTAGTTTTTAAAAGATAACTTTTGTTAAAAAAAATAAAAAATTAAGCAAGACAATGGGGAAAAGAGATGAAGTCGAGAAAAAGATTTACTTTCTTAAAGATAACTTTAAAAAAAAACAAGAGGGAAAAAAGTTGAAAATATGAAATGGGAAAAAAAGGATGAAACGAAAAAGGCTCGAACTTGAATTAATGTAGAATAAAAAAAAATTAACAACTAGCATCATTAATATTATTTAGGCTTTTTAACTATTAATAAACTACTATAAACTCTAAATATAGGGCCCTTAATATAATATGGTTGACCTTTATTGTTTGTGTTTTTTTTTGGTCTAGGTCAAGCGGTGTCTAAGTTTGACGGCAACTATTCACTACTGGCCTAAGGAGAGACTCGAGGTTGTTGAGATTCGATTTGGAAAGTTCGCAGTCGAACCCGAGCATCAATCGAAGAGCCGTTCCACTTGGCCAGTCCTTTAGGTTTGGTTGACTTTTATAGTAGTATTGGGTCTTTGTGATTGTCTAACCAGTCCACCCACCTAATTGCCCGAGAGCACATCATCAAATATTATAAATATATTTATGCAAATTTCACCTTGTTCTTCTGTAGTTTCCAACTAGAAAACTCAACATGCCTTCAATTTCAACTTTTTTCATACAATTTTCTTTTGACCAGAAATTATAATTTTATTAACAAAATATAACAAGCAGTTACAACTAAATTTTTTCATACATATATATAGGGGCGGAGCCAAAATTGTGAGTGAAGGCTGGCCAAAATAACAATGAATGAGTCCATTTTTTTTTTAGCAAGTTAGTCTAGACAGACAAAAAAAAAAAGGCACGCCATATATATGTAAATCATCAAAACACGAAGAGTGGGAAGGGATGAGAGAGAGAGAGAGAGAGAGAGAGAGAGAGAGAGAGATAAAATCGTGACCCAAGGAGTAAGAGGTTGAGAAAAGATGGACAAATCATGTACGAGGCTAGTTAATCGATGATTTTGAGTGAGAAGGTTTTTTTATTTTTTTTTTAAACAAGAGAAAAGATGAGTTTAAGAAAAATTTTGAGTGTTCTTTTCCACTTTCTCTATTGCTTCTATTTCACAAGCAAATGTGGAACATGAATTTTCCATTCAAAAAATTGATAATACATCTAATTTTGGATGAAAATGCAAATGTCGAAAATGAATATTATGGAAAAAAGAAGAAGAAAAAGATAATAAGTAAAAATCACAGGGTGTGAATTATCCCTTACCCTATCTTCAAGGCCGGCCCTGGAGCAGGGCAAGTAGGGCGACCGCTTAGGACCCAAAAATGATAAGGGGCACCAATTTTTTTTGTATATGTATATATATAATATAATAATTATATGTTAAAAAAATATTAAATAAATAAAATATCTTTCCAAAAATCTTTATTTAATAAGGTAATGTTCCAATAAAATGACACAAATTTCCAAAGTCGGTCTATTCATCTTCACCTATTTTCTATTGACCAAAATTAAGAAAAATAGAGTTATACCTGTTCTTTTATTATTCTTCAATCTTGAGCTCTTCCTTTTGCAATTGCCTATTGCGCTCTTGGCGTCATTTTGAAGCATCTAGAAGCTTTTTTGGAAGATGAAAAGCCACATGAAGGTTGAAGATGTACCATATAGGTGCTTGAATTATCATTGTATTGGTTTTGAACACATGTAAACTCGTACATTTTAAAATGAAGTTTGTAAGCAATTTCAATTTTTAATTGTAATGTGTTTTTGGTAGAATACAAAATTAATTAGTTTTTTTAATATAAAAAAATTAATACATTTGTTTATAAGAGGGGTACCATTTTGAAATTTCGCCCAGGGCCTAAAATTAGCCAAGACCGGCTGTGCCTATCTTACATCATATGCCCTTATAATTTACAAACTTTTTAACTATCGACAAATTATAATTTACAACATATCCCCTCAAACTTTCCAAAATCACTACATATACCATCATAAGGTTTTCCCAGGGGTGGGGGTGTCGATGCCCCTGGACCCTACTTATATTCGCCTCCATATATATACACACAAAGAAGAGTTGATATGTTTTTTTTTTCGACTTTGCTAGCATGAAAGACGCGGAAAGTTTTTTAAACTTACAGACAATTTCTAACCACAAATCTGAGAAAGATATCCATTCTTACTTAAACTCTGTATTTAATTTTGAAAAAATCTACTATCATTAAATTCATAATTACAAAATTAAGGATTTTTTTTGTCTTTTACACAAATTCATTCATCTGATTTTTGCGTCATTGTTAAATTGCATTCTCCATTACCAATTAAAAATAAGATATGCTCAAGTATATAATATATATATATATAGATTTATAAAGAGACTTTAAAATTATTAAACTATTAAAAGAGGTTAAGTGAATTTTAGGCTAAAATTGAGATACTCAGTTTGAGACGTCCAAAAAAATTGGACTTTAACACCCAACCATGTGACATTTGTATCAATAATAAATTAAATTTTTTTAGTACCAATTAGAAACATTATATGCTCAAGTATATAATATGTTTTTTATATTTATAAAAAAGGCTTTAATATTATTAAAACTATTGAAATAGGCTAATTGAATTGCTAAAATTATAACTTGTTTTCTTATAAAGTTTGGTGTAGTGATTATATACAAATAAAAATAAAATACTTAAAATTTCAAACATATAAAAAAAAAATTGGATTCTTAATTTAAAATATTTTAAAAAAATACTTGATCATTATGTTATTAATTTTTTTTTTCAAAATTACTAATTTAATTGATTAATGAAAGAATAAGAAATAACTACTTAAAATATATGGAATTTATATTTTACTGGGTTTATATTTTACCTTATAAATATATGGCTAATATTTCAATGTTTTTAATAATTATCTAGATTTAATGAAGAATAAGAGGATTTAGGGTTATATATTAATGATAAAGATTTAAAATTTAGTAATATTTATCCTTAACTAAATATATGGCTAATATTTCAATGTAAGTTTTAATAAAACTTACGGTCTTTTAGGAAAGAATCACTTAAATTATATGAATACTATCATGGGTTAAAATCCTTAACTTTGTGGCTTATGAATAAGTTTTATAAAAATGTCTTTTAGACATTTTCTTTTCTTTGTTAATTGGATCAAATTATCATTTTACATCGGATATGAACACAGGCGGAAGGAAATGGAGCCCCGGGTTAGGGAGGGGGCGGGGGAATTTCTTTCTTTCCATTCCTTCCGGATAAAGATAGATTAAAAATTTTAAACCGGCTCTCCGGGTGATTGCAAGGTGGAAAAAGGAAATAAATTTATGTTAATATTTTAGTTAAATTAAGTTGGTTGAAAAGATGGAAATAAGCCACTTTGATCTTTTAGATTGAGTGATTGATATCTTCTTTTCTTGTATTATTGGACTCGAAATAACATTTCATCGGATTTGTTTTCAACACAGGCGGAAGGAAATGGAGCCGGGGTATGAAAAAAATTCTTTCTTCATGCTTGGTTTTAAGGCTCCTTTGATTGCAAGTGAGTGGAAAAAATTTTCCACCAAAAAAAAATTTATTAATTTTGGTGAAAAGATGGAATTATAGTAAGTTGAGTGTAGAGGTGATATCTAAAGGAATGGATTGATATATATTAAAAATAATTTTTCCATGAAGATAATAGTAAAAAATTTTCCACCATAAAATATTGAGGATGGATATATACTCATAAATTTCGGGGCGGGTCTTCGGGGATGGGTAACTTACTCTCACCTTATTTTCTATCTTTTCACATAAACTAACTAAATTTATTTTCCTTTTCCATCTTTGCAATCAAACGGAGCCTTATTTCTTTCTTTCTTTCTTTTTTTAAATTGTTATTTTTCCTCTTAAGTTACTTTTTGAAAATTGAAAATATATGTATATTTGTATTTCAGTTTGCCTCTCTTACCTTTTAAAAATTTACTACTGGTATTAATTTTTTTTCCATTAATCTTGAACAAAAATAATGGACCTTTTTTGAATTTGCCCATATTTATAATAAATTAGAGTTATTCCCTATTTTAATAACATTTGACTTAACCCGCTAGAATTTGAAAAACTTCTAATTTTATTAGAATTTTTTTTGTCACGGCAATTTTGTCCCTTATTATTCATTTTATTCTTCAAAAAACCCTAACTTTTACTTTCTTTATTAAACCTACAACAAATTCACCCCTCTCTAAAATTCAGTCATTAAAATTAAATATACTTCCTCTTTCTTTCTCCTCCAATCCAAATTAAAAAAAAAAACCCACTAACAAAGAGTGAAGTTGATGGGATTAATGCCGACGAAGGAAAAAATGCAAATATTAGCTAAGGGTGTGTTTGGATATGCAGTTTTAGAATTCTATTAGAATTGTAATTCTATAGTATTACAATTCCAAGAATTGCAATGCCATTGAATTATAATACCATTGTTTGGATTGCACGTAGTTTTCATTTGAAATTCTAATAGAATTCAAAATTTATTTATTTGGCTAAATTATATAATTCATTTGAAATTCCAAATAAACAATAGGGCGGTGATAGCGGAAGTTCATTTAATATATATACTTTGTATATACGTATATATATTTATACGTATATTATATATATATATATATACATTACATTATATTTAATGTATACATACATATATGTAATATAAATACACATATACATGAGAAGTCAAATGAAAAAGAAAAAAATATGTGAGGTAAGAGTTGTAAGTGTACAGTAATTATATATATATGTGTGTGTGTGTATGTATGTGTGCTGTATTTGTTTTTTAGGTTTGGGTTTGTGAAAACAGGGGCGTGAACTGTGAAGGATAGCTTGGGGGTGGGTGGGGTGGGGTGGGGGGATGGGTTTGGTTGGGTGAGGTAAGGTGAGGTGAGGTGAGGTGGGAGGTGTATGGGGTGGGGGTGATATGAGTGGTGATGGTGATTTTTTTTTTTTTTTTAAGAATTCAATAGAAATTGGAATTAGAAAACTCTACTATTTTTATGGAATTCAATCCTTTAGAATTTGTGGTTTTAGAATTCTAGTATAATTCCAAAACTATAACCTTTTCACCTATCCAAACAATAGAATTCTAAAACCATCCTCCAATTCCAATTCTATAGTGTGGAATTGGGGTTGCCAACACACCCAAGGGTATTGCGAGACAGACATTATTAGAACAAAAACTGGCGATCAACAGACATGTAATTAGATCCTCTTAGCTTTTCTCAGAGAACTTGATTCTTTTTTCACCATCGTCGGAGCTAGTTGTGGTAAGGTGATAAGGCCAATTTGAAAATTTTCCGAATAGATTGAACTGATCTGGAGGTATCTTTAGAACCCCGAACTAAAAAAAATTTGAAACCGCACCAAAATCGAATAATTTGGTTCGGGTTCAGGGCTAGCTAGTCTGAAACCCAACCAAACTGAACCGAACCAAATTATGTATAAGAAAATGAAAAATGTTAATATATACTCTAAGGACACGCGTTAGGTATACCATGATTAAAAAAAGAGAGACTTTTATAAAAATATATTTCTTATTAATCGCATGTTGTAATCCTCTTTTAAAAAGTCATTAATGTGTGTCCTTATTATTTAATTAACTGCATGATACAAAGATTTTTTTTACCAGACACATGATGGTAAGATAATTCATCATTTTATTTAATGTATTTTATTATTGTAAATGTACAAATAAAATAGTAATCAATTGGAGAACATTATTTCTATATGTTTACTAATTGTTTCGAGAAAATCATGACTTTAATTTGAATCTAACCCAATTTTACATCACTATTAGTATTCAAATGTTATGTTAAACTGATTTAGAAGAAAAAAAAACATATGTCAAAATCGAATGAAATCGAATCAAAAAGTTGGTTTGAGTTTGGGTTTAAAAAATTTAGAAACCGGAACTGAATTTTTACATTTGGTTTGAGTTTGCGGTACCTTGATTTCGACTCCGACCGAAACCGAAAACACCAATTAGCTGTGGAAACGATGTTCGTCATTGAATTTTTGGCGACACCGCAGTTGTTAATGCAAAAGTGATTTTATCTCTTCATTCTTCGTTATTTCACCCATTTTTTACAATAAAATTTCATTACAACTTTGAATATAAAACATCGGCGCACACATATACAAAATTAGAGAGAGAAAGATGTCAAAAATTAAGGTTTGTGATAGATTGTGAGAAATAAATTAAGAACCCTAGTTTTGAGGTTGAAGATGAAAGATCATTTTAGTATCATACAGTGGTGTAGCCAGGAATTTGAAGCCAGGGGTGCCCAATTTCCATGAATCCTCCGAAATGTCCACGAAGCCTTCACAGTAAATTATAGAAAATTTAAAATATATAAAACATCAATGCTGCAAGGATTTAACAATCATATATATGATTAGCAACCACCAGCTATGAGCAATGTTTAGTCTTTAGGCTATATCCGTTCATAATTTTACATAAAATTAAAAAAGCCCTATAAAATTAAGCCTCTTATACAAAATCTTAAAATCAACCCTATAAAATTAAGCCCCAACTAATTTTACCCAATCACACATATATTGATATCATATATGATATATGCATTCATAACCATAATTTGAAAAATTATCAATTTCGCAACAGCAAAATGGTGTTCTAACCTTAACTTCTAGGTGACTCCTGTAGCTGCGTGAAGGCGTGAGCGGTGAAGGCGTGAGCGTGAATGCAGTCGAAAGAAAGAAGCGTGTGCAAGCTTGGTCGGCGAAATGGAGTAGTTCGATGAACTTTCGTGCTGCGTGCGGAAAGAAAAGGTGGAGTTGATCACCCAGTCCTCACTAAGTAAACACAACTTTATCACCAGCCCTAACTCTCAGGGGTTGTGCGTTCCCTCGTACAAGCGTTGGTAGCCCACTTAAATTTGCTCAATTCGCTTCATAACCATCAACAAATATTCGCTTCAAGAAATGTACTAACGGAAAATAATACAAATGTACGATAACTTTCCACACCCAACCACTAAGGGGTTGTTTGTTTAGCCCACTTAAATCTAAAAACTTAAAGTTAAAGTTTTCAGATTTAAGTAGGGGTGGCTTTGGTACAATACCATACCATACCGAGTGTACTGTATTGAAAATTTGGTACGCCAAAATTCATTACCATTGTCATGCCAAATTTTCAGGTATATAAAAACTTCGGTATACTAAAATATTGATATGGTACGATACATTAACAATCTTGAAAATAAAATTGAAAGTGGACGATCAAAAGTAAGTATTTTTTGTTAAAACAAAACAATTAAGTTATTTTTTCTTACCTTTAATTAAGTTTTTACAATCAATTGTTACAGAAACACTAAAACATGTATAAATATTGTTGCATCATAAATTATAATCAACACATACACATCTATCAAATATTTGGAAGCCGAATAATTGAAATTTAACATGATTAAAAAAATAAAGATAAATATTTGATATTTAAAGTTTAATAGGATTAGCTTTTGATTAATTAAGGGAAGTTGAATGATAGGTGGACATGAAAGAGAGAGATGAGAAATTAATCTCAAACAGATCAAAGTAGGTTCGGTAAAATTGCAAAGGGCGGGGCAGATGAAGTTATTGAAATTAGATATTGTGTATGATGGTGGTGGGGTGGTAGTGCCACATAGGTATTTGGCAGTTTCAAATCTAAAGAGAATAATAGAGGAAAAGGTATAGAAGAGATAGATTAGGGCGGTGTGTTTGTGAGTGAAACGGTGAAACTTTAAGATAGTGTAAATGAAACCTTAGTTAACTCAAATCTGGATTCTTGATTTAAATGTTATTAGTAAATATTGTGGGATATTAGTATTATTTTAGTATTTTATATTAAAATCTAAACAAAATATTATTTGGTATTAATGGTGTAATTGGTATGGTACGGTACGGTACGGTACTATGGTACGTACCAAAATTTTGGTATGGTACGGTATATCATCAATATTGATTTTCAATACTAGTACCATACCATATTATTTCTGTATGGTACAGTACCAATCGGTAATGTACCATTACAAAAATTTGGTACAATTTGGTAATGGTACGGGATGGTATGGTAATAATGTTATAAAAATCCACCCCTATATTTAAGTGGTGTAAAAGTTGTTTGTTTGGCAAAAAAATTATGTAATTTGCCACTTAAATCTTAAAATTTGCATCCAAAAATTTAAGTTGCAAGTTTGCCACTTAAATCTGAAAATTTAAAACTCCTTATTACAAAATACCTAATTTACCTTTATTAAAGCTTTAATCTTGTGATCTAAATATGCTAATAAGGGAAAAATTGTCATATTAAAAAAAATTAGTTTTTAGATGTGTTATATTCAAACAAACAATTTTTTCAATTTCAGTTTTATTTTAAGATGTTTTATGAAACGTCACCTAAATGTAAGATACCGTTCAAAATCAAGAGGTCTGCCCATTGATGAGACCATCCTAAAGCGTATAAATTTACTAATGAACGATCGATGTGAACTAGACAATTCATGCATTTAACAAATTAAACAACCTATTTAACATTGAAACTAAATTCAATAAATAGGTATAAATTAAGCGTGAGCCAGAAGTAGTTAAATGCTAATGCGAGCTATGCTATAAAACGTGACCAACCTATTTTACTTTACATGTTTTAAATGAGTCACCCAACCATTGCCTTTTTCCTCATATATATATATATATATATAAAGTCAAAGGAGTTTTTTTAATGTTAAGCCTCTCTTACCCACTGTCTTTCCATATAGACATTCACTATAGCGTCTTCGCAAATTTACTTTTTCCCTCGAGACTCGTTACTAGTTAAGCGACACTTTTATTTCTTATGAATTGATAAACATCGAAAATGCATTACTACTTTTTCTTTCTTTTCAAAAATAAACAAAGAGAGAGATAAGGATTAAAAGGGAGAGGTTATACGCTTCCTCTTTTTCTTTTCATAAAAAATAGAGATTTGAGTATCGATCTCTTTAACTACGTACAAATAACTAAAGACTAAAGTCTGTCTTTAGTGATTTGAGATCCAAATTCGAGTAAATGTATTTCTAACTAGATTAACCTAACTGTTCAATGAAAAGTTATACGCTTATGATGCAACTTGTGTGTATATATTTATCTTAATTAACAATAGCGTAATAGTAGCGTGATATTTATCGCTACTCAAAATTAAAAAAAATTAAAATCACCTAAACGAGATATGAAAGAACTTTTCCTTCTAAAAGAGAGAAAAAATAGACCGAAAAAGAAAAGAAATTAAAGGATTTGGAATATGCATTCAAAATTGAGATTTAAACAATAATATTACTTGTATCTATAAATATTGAAAAGTTTAATTTTTCTAAACTCAGAATTATTACACATTGTATATATTGATGGTAAAGAGTAAAGTGAAAAACAAATGTTGATTATCTTTACAATCACAACCTTTAAATCTAAAGTTACTCAAGCGGGTTGATATTGTCAATTGTACGCAAGTTTTCTCCTTTTCCTACCCTCCTACTTTTAGTACAGAGTAAATATTCTCAATATCTTAAATTAAAAGTTTTCCCCCTCTGTATTTTTTGAACATTTTAAATTAAGAGTTATTACTATTTTTTTTAGTTAAACGCATTAAACCATATTTTACAATAATACATAAATTTTATTTTTAACATTAATTATGTAAAAAAATGTATTTTTACTAAATCAAAAGGGGAGTTCCAAATTTCAAAAGGAGGGATAGGAAAGTGCTTTCCTTCTAATTTTTTTCTCTCTTCCATTTTCTCTCCTGCAAAATGGAGAAAAATTTATCCATCCCTCCCAATTTCCCTCGTCCTGGCTTTCAATTTATTTCGCTCTCTCGACCAAGACTATATATATAGGAAATATTTCAATGTAATTACATAAGCAGTGATAATAAAATAGTAAAAAATGTTCTCATTAATTATCATTCAAAATCAAGTTGATTTAAACAAATACTTAATATCAAAAATTCATTCAAAATAAAAACAAATAAAATCTTGGCGTACGTACTTTTTATTTGATAAACATCAATGGTGGTTCCAATTATTTTAGGCCATGCAGCTTTTTGAAAAAACGAAGGACACAGTGGATATATATGATAGGGCTATTGGATGCTCAAGTACAAGTTTGGCTTGTTCTTAGTCGTAGAAAAAGAAGTTAAGGTTCTTTGAATTTTATTTAATGTACGTACAGTTTTCCAAAATTTTCTGACTCGTCAAACAACATCACACTGCAGGACGCCAGGACCTGTAAAAGTTTAATTGGGGCCCTATTTTCTTCTTTTGTTAAAGCTCTGTTCGACGACCAAAAAAAAAAAAATTTGATAAAAAAATAATTAATTTAGGTAAAACATAAAAATAAATTAAGAAATATTACGAGATACTCGTTATTTTATATTTGTTATTTTGAGTATATATTATTTATCATTTTCTTATTTTTTGAGAAATTTTTTTCACTATCATCTAAAGAAGATTTTTCTATGAAAAAAATTAAAAATAGTTAA
This sequence comes from Lonicera japonica, assembly GCA_021464415.1. Classification (NCBI taxonomy): domain Eukaryota; kingdom Viridiplantae; phylum Streptophyta; class Magnoliopsida; order Dipsacales; family Caprifoliaceae; genus Lonicera; species Lonicera japonica. The sequence continues at coordinate 46,328,219 of CM038468.1, read as the reverse complement.
TCTCTCTACATTCTTAAACTTATATTTTAACTTTTTATAAAAATATATTTTTTATTTTACTGTTTTTCATCTTGTTATAATGTTATCAAATGGAACCTGATTTATCTTTACTATGTTTTTTGTAAGGTACCCAATACACTTTTCACCCAAAATATTACTCCCTGCCGCGTACGCTTAGCAACTACCTATATATAATTAATTCTTCGAATGTTTTTATATTCTAATAATTGATTTAGACTGTTAGATTAAGAGAAGGGTATTTATGCTATAGTTTTAGGTGTTGAGACTCGACTAACCTAAAGATCAACAGATCATAGATTCATAATGGGAGTCCTTAATCACTTGGAGAAATCCATGCGCTTAATTCCCATCTTTTTGTAAATAGATTAGTAGCATACCATACATATTATAGTTAGTGGGTATTATTTTAAATCAATGCGTTTTTGTTATTAGTGGGTATTATTATAAATCAACGCGTTTTTGTTGTATATAACAAGAGTCCTTAAAATATTGAGTGTCGTATATATTACTTCATGTTCTTTTTATTTTGTGGTAGTACAACTTACGCCGTTACAAATGCAACACCATATATATACAATAAATTTTGGAATGATGTTAAATGGTTTTTGTTTTTAAAATTTATCACGATAAAATCACATAAACTTAAACATCATATAAATATAATTAAAGAGCTAAATCACTAATTTGAAGTGTATAAATGTCAAAATAAAAATGTCCCCATTGTAAACTCTAGTGAAAAATATCCAATCTACATCCTGCCAAAATCCGCATAGATCAAATGTACAGATTTTTAAAATTAAATAAATACATCAAAGAATATATATTTTGTTAAGCGGTGAAAACATGTATTATCTTGGTTTAAAGTCATGAATTTAAGTCTAAAACATGATTAAAAATTTCCTATTTTCACAAAGATACCAACGCTTTATATATAATAAAAATATATATTGAAGGGATGGAAATGACAGGAATTACTTTCGGAAAGGGATGGGAACAAAATCATCCACTTGGTGGTAGATTACGTGTCAAATTATGATTTGTCTAGAGTCTAGCATTAAAGAGAGAAACCCATTTTTCTGTTGTCGTCTAAAGAGAAGAATCTAACTGAGATGAATTATGTGGTGATATGTTTTATTAAATTGAAGTATTAAATAATAATTATAAAAAATCTTTCAAAAGTTAGAAAATTATATAATAATGTGTTATCACCGTATGGTAAATTTTTTTATTGACTATCATACAAATGTAAACAAATACTATTAATTTAATTTAACTTTCGTTTTGTTAAAAGGAAAGAAATAGGAACCTAAATTGCTTACAAGATTTCTTATAAAAAAAAATGTATGAATTGGATGACAATCAATGGCAGGGCGGGCTACTTATAGTTGATTGCTAGAAAAAAAAAAAAAAAGCAGAGGTAATAAATTTTATTTTTTTAAAATAATAAGATCAACGTGTAATAAGTTAAAGTTTGCCGACCTTAAAAGAAAGGAAAATTCGATTGTTGCCCACCTTATAGAATTTTCCTTGCTCCACATCTACCGACATCCACATATATAAATTAATAGAGAATTGTTTTACGTGCAATGATTAAGTTACACCGATTAAAGAGGGAAAACAATCAAATAAATCTTGAAGTTTGACGTTGATTGTAATTTTACTCCTGATATTTTAATTTTGGCATATTATTTCTTGAAGTTGTTGTTTGGTTGCAATCCAAACCCCAATCCTAACGGACGTGACAGAATGCTGACGTGTCCATTAGACTGCTGACGTGGCAGCTGACATGGCGTGCCATGTTAGCATTCTCTCTTCAACACGACAAAATAAACTTTAAAGTTTAACATCGCTTGCAATTTTGTCCCTGATGTACTAATTTTGGCATATTATCCAATATAAATTACATATTTGAAATCTACTCATCAAGATGAATAAAACAAGATACATTGAGATTATAAAATTATGAAAAGAAGTTCGAAAAAAATGGAGGGTTTTAATATATTTTGGGCAAATTACATATTCAAATAAAAAATTAAAGAAATAATTTTTGACAGGCCCCTATAATAATTATAGCAATGCAACGGTATATATTGTTTCTTTTTTTCTTTTTTTGTTGGTTATATACTGCTATAGCATTTGTATTTTTTTCTTCTCTTTTCTTTTAATTATTTTGGTCCATATCTAATGTTATATTATTTCTACTCTTTTTTATTTTGTTTTTATATATCTAATGCTATGGTACTTCTACTTTTTTCTTTTCTTTTAATTTTTTTTCTTTTCATCTTTTATATCTACTGAAAATATACTCCCAAAATTTATTAAAAATATGCATAGATTTCGTAATAATTACACGGAAGTGTCAATCTAAGGAAATAAAGTACTCAAATTAGTACTAAAAATTTCTAATTTTAACTTTAGTACTATTATTATTATTTGTCTAATCAAGGTTAATACTAAATTAAGTGAGTACTTTATTACCCTAGATTGATACTTTCGTTTATTTATTACGTAATCTATGCATATTTTTAATAAATTTTGGGAGTATATTATCAATAGATATAAAAGATGAAAAGACAAAAAAAGTAGAAGTTTCGTAGCAATAGATATAGAAAAATAAAATAAAAAAAGTTGGAATAATATAACATTAGATATAGATCAAAATAATTAAAGGAAAAGAGAAGGAAAAAATACAAATGCTATAGCAATACATAACAAAAAAAAAGAAGCAACATATCCCGTTGCATTACTATAATTATTATAGAGGCCTGTCAAAAATTATTTCTATAATTTTTTATTTAAATATGTAATTTGCCCAAAATATATTAAAAACCCCCATTTTTTTTGAACTTCTTTTCATAATTTTATAATCCCAATAGATTTCGTTTTATTCATCTTGATGAGTAGATTTCAAATATATAATTTCTATTAAATAATATGACAAAATTATAACATCAGGGGTAAAATTGCAAGCGATGTCAAACTTTAAGGTTTATTTTGTCGTGTTGAAGAGAAAATGCTGACATGGCATGCCATGTCAGCTGCCACGTCAGCGGTCGGATGGACAGGTCAGCATTCTGTCACATCCGTTAAGGTCAAGGTTTGGATTGCAACCAAACAACAACTTCAAGGAATAATATGCCAAAATTAGAACATCAGGGGCAAAATTGCAATCAATGTCAAATTTCAAGGTTTATTTTGTTGTTTTCCCGATTAAAGATAAAGTAATATTATAATCTCTCAAAATTTTTATTTTTTTTCAAATTTATAATTTATTAATTTTACCGTTAGATAATCTATGCTAATTATATTTATTAATCATGTAAAATTTCAAAGCAATTGGATATTTGTAAACAGTTAAATTATACTTAATTTTACTTAAATTTTATAAAACTCATGTTTTTATATATAACATGATTATGATAAAGGATTTCAGCAACTTAGATTAATTTTTTTAATGAATATTTGACACATATAATAATTATCTAATCTAACATATAGATTGATGAATTATAAAATGGAGAAAAAGTTATTGACGAGCATATTGATTAAGTCAAAATATTGAATTTTTATACATATTTAGGTGGCTTAATATGCATAAATTTAATTTTAATTATCCTAAATTGTTAAGAATTGAGTGTTAATCATGAAATAGGATAATATATTTGTTTCTAATGCATTATAACCTTTTTACAAGTTAAAAATGAACAAGAACGAATTCAGAAGTAAATTCTCCCAAAGTTAGTCATTGTCGGTCAAATTAGGAGCTGAATTAAGTACAAGAAGTGAACCAAAAGCAAATCATAAGCTCAAGCATGAAGGAAGTTGATGGAAGAGACTAAGAGAAGCCGATAAATCATCCCAAGCAAAGAAAAAATCATTTGAATCAATTCGAAAAAATTTCGATTGAAGAATAGATCCAACGCGCGCATTGCCTCTGTTCTAGCGAATTCTGGTATTTATTCATGCAAAATTTGAAGAAAACTCTAGATATAAAAGTTGTAGAGCTCTGAGTTAGTTATGCGTGAGCGAAAACCTTGCGTCAATCAGAATTTGAAGTGCAAAGTTATGGCTAAAATACGAACAATGCGCCGAAAGAACAAATTCCTACGCGAATGAATAAAACGATTAAATGTGCAAGAAATTATCGAAAGTGGGCCTAGCCTAGATGGTCTGCGTGAGAAGTAGTGTCTTTTTATTCTCGGGTTCAAGTCTCACTCATTGCAATTTATTTTTGATCAATTTTCAAGTCTCAAATTGGGTCAAGCCCATGACCCACACACTTAATTAAATTAGGTTTATAATATATATATATATATATATATATCATCAAATCATCATCATAATCAGCCGTGCAGCAGCAATAGCAGCAGCCACACAGCCGCGTGCTCTTTCTCTCCATTCTTTTTTTCTTTCTTTATTTAATTTTTGTTCTACACGTTAAGGATTCATTTTGTATTGCTTTTAGTAGTTTTATTTGGTGTTAATTCGGAGTGTGAGACGAAGGATTTGAGTACATTATTGAAGATTAATTTCAGACTTGATCATTATTTACGTGTTGGATTATTGTTTCAATTCCAGGTTTTAATTTTAATTAATACTTTGTTAATTCTTAGTATAAATTTTGCATGTTTATGATTTTAATTAATTTTTCAATCTTCAATGTATATATGTTGTTTTATTTAATTATTTTATTGTCCATTAATTTATTAAATATGTTTGGCTAGTTCGTTAGTTAGGGGTCCGTAAGGACCGGATATGTCGACGCGATAATTTTTCGGATACAAGTTTAATTCTAATTAATTTTTTATTGGTTAATAGGTCATTACAAATATGATTTTTATTAAATTATTATCCTAGTATGCTAATCACATATTTTTATAATAAATTTAGTAAAATCTTTCCGACAAAATAACCAAACTAATTTGAATCGTTGTTTTTGCGCTAAACCCTAACCAATCGAGTTAGGGAGCGGTTTATACTCTCAAAATTAATTGATTTTGTATCTTTAAAATTTTAAACTAGAGTGTGCTATTTTTGGTAATATTTTTAATCCTTACTTTTTGATACCAAAATCGCCAATTTTGTATTTTCATCACCCGTTTTAATTTAAATTTGATTTTAATTATGTTTTAATCTATTTGAATTAAATTGTGACTTTTACTTAATATTTCTAAACTCGCTTTTAATAAAAGGTTTTGTAGTGTCAAGCACTACTTCACTTTAATAAACAAGTGTTTTCGGTCAAATTAAGTAATACAAATTGATTCCATAATTAGTATTTGTACATATAGTTCATGTCATGCATGAATTATTGTGAAAAATACGAGTTTATGAGATCAATTAGCTCGTGAATAATAGGTTGATTTTAAAAAAAAAAATTATTAGAAAATGATTCTTGGTTCACCGAATTGCCTGCTGTGTTGCCCAAAACTTGTGGATAACCTTAGCGCTTTTTATTTTTAATTTTAGTTAAAGTTTTTCACGCATTTAATTAATTTAGCACGCTATTTTTATTAATTATTTTATTTAGCTTTATTCCATGTTTTTGTTATGTTAGTTTAGTTTCCTTTAGCATAGTAATGTTTCGCTACTTTCAGAATTTGTTTTAGTTGCATGTTTTATTTAGTTTTATTGCCACTAGTTAGTTTAGTTATTAATTCTCATTTCATGATCTCCATATTTCATCTTTTCTTTATTTTTTCCATCTTCCTCTTGAAAGAAACATTTATAATTCAAAGAACTACCCTCCTCCTTGTGAATCGACTTCGGACTTACCGAATATTTATTACTTGACCGACCACCTACACTTGAGTGTACTAACTCGCATTGTTTTCGCCGAGTCACATATAACTTCGTTGTTTTGCACCCGGTACAAGTTGAACGCTCCACTCATTTTTTTATAGTAGTTTTTTCTTTAGAGAAGAAGTGCCTCCAGTAATTTAAATTGAAATGTCAAAATACTGTTAGATTGATTAAGATTACAAAGTCGATAAGTTATATCGTGTTACTTTTTCTTTTTCTTTTTTTAAATTTTAATACTTTTAAAGGTAACTGTTAATCAATCTAACAGGTACTTCTTGATTTATAAAGTAAGAATCTAGTTTGAGTTTCACAATTTTTGATAGAAGAATACAAGAATTTCAAGTTAATCAATAACAATTAAAATAAAAGAACTTGTTTATTATTGATGAGAGATTGGGCGCATATATCCGTTATGTTCTGATAATCTAAATAAATTTTTAATTTAAAGCTTTTCAAAAATAAAAAAACATACTCCTAACTTTTTATTTTTTGATACAACACGATACATTATCAGATAAACTCAATGTTTAAGTTAGAGGGAGAGATAAACGAAAAGAGGACTTAGAAGCATTAAGTGGGGGTTATAAACCCACCCTTGAAATAGAGGAAATTAATATCTTTTGTGAATATTTATTTTAAGATCTATAATTGTAATTGATTTTAATTGTCACGTGATATTTCACAAATACTGAAATTTTTTATCTTCAACACAACTAGTCCTGCATATTTCATACGCAAGGAATATATCATATCTACTGTATGCATTTATTATTATTTTTTTTGACTAATTCATAAATGAGGCTGCTTTGATTTTATTCTTTGCTTCTTTTGGTTACATCAGTTTCCGTGATGTATTTTATTGTTGAACTTGGGAACCCAAAAAAAAAAAAAAGTTTATTCTAGAATTTACAGAGATATTTGTTCCTTAGCCGTCGTGTTGGTCAACTTGGAAATGTACCAAACCCCTCATTACTTTCAACACTCTTAAAAGTGATTATTGTGGTTAAGAAGTGTTAAAAAAGCGACTTAAATAAGAGTTAATCTTATTACTTATTTTATTAATAATTTATTTTTTTAAAATTTCACATAATTTTTTTTATCATTAATATTACTATCTAGCAGAATTTAAGTGGTTTAATTTTCTACGCAATATATATATATATATATACACTAGGGTATACTCGTGCCATCCAGCACCGTGAAATAATAGGATAAAAAAGAATAACGTGCTTTTAATCTAAATAGACAAATATCATTAGTTTATTTAGACAAATATCAACCGAAATGTATGTTCAATCTATTAATCATGTTATTTTTTACCTTATTTTGATCTCTACAAAATAATTTTTTAATAAAATAAACTCAACGGAAAATGTAAAAATAATCCAATAATGTATGGATTCTTAAATGTTACTCAATAATTTTTTTTTAAATTTTTAAAATTTTTTTTACATAATTTTATAGTCATATTGGATCTTGTTCAATTGATATTGATTAGTAGATTTTAAAAATTAATTTTTTATTAAATTTTAAATTTTTTATTTTAAGTTATAGTATTTTTAGTATATACAAAATTATTAGCTTGTGAGAGCTTATTGTATATATATTATTGGTATAGGCGTTTTAACTTTAATGTCACATCTTGATGTGTGTATAAAATTCATCAAAGGGTGTATAACTAATGCATACCATAAAATGTATATTTTTAAGTTTTAACCATTAAATTTTTATACTTTTTAAATAATTTTTTTGATAAAACTTGATATTTTATAATATAGATATATACACGATTGGTTATTACAGATCGATCCTGTGGGCTAATTCAGAGGAAATAAGGTGGTATTTCAAAGAATGATTAGTGGATGCATGTCTTGGAAAAATCATACCCCACTGGTATTTATGCATTGGATTTTGTCAAATTATTTCATTTCAATAGTAAGATTGATGGTGAGCTTTGCTATGTGTGGGTCTATTTGTCCTCTCTTGTTTCTAGTGGCCAGGGATGTATTTCCACTGTACTATGCAAGAAATAAATTGCGTTTTTCTTCTTCTTCTTCTTCATATTTTTTTTTTAAATTAAAGAAAATTATAAATCTCTAATTTAAAAATGCAATTTATTTTTTGCCTGGATCAGAATCGTGTGAGCGCTTTTACTACTAACCCTACCCATTCGCTCTTATCCCCCTTTTAACGATAATCTCATGGATCGAATGCATGTATTATATATATATATTAATTAATTAATTAAGAAATGGTAGTAAGTAACACAACGGTGCATAATGAGTGACTTTAGTAGTATAAAACCAGAAAAAGATATGTTTACCAATATTTTTGTGCACAATGAGTACCAAAATACATTAATGTTTTATAACTTTAGTGAAAGTACAACCATATAATATATTTTGATACTTATTTTGTTGACAAATTTTCACGTAGTATTATTCCCACAAAAAAGTAATTGTAGAGGTTTAATATTGAAACGTTTTGCATATAATGCGTTAGAGCATCTCTAATATTAGTGTAAAAATTAACTTATAAATCATATGTGTCTGTAGACACCCCGATCCGTGACCCCCGCAAGAACCCTAACGACCTCCGAGAACTACTATTTTGGGTCCAGGACCCACCCGAGGACCCGGTACTACACTAGGAGGGTTTGTCGCCCGACAAACTTGTTTTTTAGAGAGATTGTCGCGCGACAATTCCACTATGTCGCACGACATTCCCCCTCTGCACCAGACCAACCACTTTCTGACACATCAATCTGTCAGAACCATCACTTCAGCCGTTTGTCGCGCGACATTCCCGTATGTCGCGCGACATATCACAATGTCGCGCGACATTCTCCTTTTTTAAGGAAATGTCGCGCGACAATCTCTCCCGAGCAGTATAAATAGGCCAACACCCCCATGGGTTCTAGACGGCAACTTCTCGCCACAATCTCTATACTAAAATTCCTTATTTCTCTCTGATATCTTCTAATCCTTAAGCCTTCTCCGGAAGCATCTGTGATAACATTTATTTCTGCAAGAGTCTCGGATCTAATCTTGGCACCCGGAGTGCCACCTTCTAGAGTCAGACCGCTGGAAATATTTCGAAGAGGAAAGTTAATATTCGCCGGAGGTCTTCTCTGCTGGATTATATTTTCTCTCTCTTATTCTTATATATATCGTCGGGAAGGTAACTAAAGTCTCTTCTAGTAATTAAATAAGATATTTGTATATTAGTTTTATTGTAGACTTGTTTAAAACTCGATTTTTCTAACGGGGCGCTGCCCCGCACCCCGCGACCTGACCGGGCAGGTCGATCCCCGTCCTAGTAAGCGAAGTGGCAACATGGTTGTGGTAGATTCCTAACGCGCCCGAAAATTAGGTTTTCATTAGTTATTCTCAGAAAGCAGTAGAATATCAGTAAAAGCATCCCAGTTTCCCAACATAGAATAAACATATAAGACCACTAGAGACCGAAAGGGCGGAATGGGTGCTTAACACCTTCCCAAACCGTAATATAGTTCCCGAACTCTATAGAATCCTGGTTTCGTAGACAAACGTGTAAAGAAAGGCTTATCTGTAGCCTTTCCTCTTACACAACTATTTTGTCCGTTTTCTCGTAAAACGTACTGGCGACTCTGAACGAACCCTCTTGCATCTAGAAATAGGATAGAGGGACACCCGATATGAATTATCAACACATAGAAGCAAATGGAACAACGAATCCTTTCCGATGTTTCAGACTCCCACCAACGAGGGGTTGAGACCCGGGGGGTCGCATTTGCGGATTCTCACAGTGGCGACTCTGCTGGGGACCATGAGAGAACTAGGCTCTTATATGTGGACTTTTGTTTATAATATGTTGATATGCATGCTTTTACTGCTTTCCCTACCTGCCTTTTTAAGCCCCTCTAACGTGGCGCCTGGATTTTATTGTTGACTTGACCTAGAGGCGCAGTAGAGTCCATTCATTGACATAGACATATGTTTAGGATTCCCCTTTTCTGTTAATTTGATTGTAAAGAAATATCTTTTCAAAGTAAAAATTGCGTTTTCAAAATACACCTCGAAGATAAGATATTTGCAAATTAAACCTTTCGAAAACTCTTGTTTTCACGCACATCACTATTCATGCATGGTTCTTACGAGTGTGATTTTTACCCCAAACCCTCGGAAGTATTATAAGTGAGTAGGGAGTTGGCTTGCTTGGGCCAACATAAACCGAAAGCATTTACTTCCACTCTCCTTGGCCAAGTACGCCCCCGAGGTATATCGAGTGACGAGAACACTCACGTACCCGGGAAGTATATCAAAAGATTCTTGCACGTACCCGCCCCTGGGGTATATCGCGAGGTCTTGCCAAATAGGAGGGAGCCTGAAGCCTTCACCTTGCATTACACCTGCGTTGCATATAGGAAGAGTCGAGATAGAACACTCTTATCTTTTTTTTTCAACCGTGAGGAGTTCGTACCGCATAGGGCCTTGTCATGTATATCTCCCCCAGATATTGGCGAGTACGGCCGGAGGCTGACCAACCTCCGTCGTAGAAATTTACATCGAGGTCACCTCGTTGTGACTTTCCCCGGTACATCTCCCATAAAAAGCAGCTCAAGAGGAGAGATATTCCCAATTTTCATAAAATCAAAAGATGAGTTTTTCAAAATTCGGGACAAATAGGGTAACCCAAGGAGCATTTTGCTGCCTACCCTAAACTCCCACTAGGAATTCACTCAAGTTGTTGTTGACGTGTCTTTATAAACACCCGAAAATTGATTTTCGTTGTTTATTTACCTAACTTTTTGCAGAAGGGTTCGCATCATTCGTATGTGTGTATTTTTGAAAATTAAAAACTTTTCGTCTACGATTTAGAAAAGTGGCAACGTAGCGATAAACACCACACATACCGAAGCCCTCTTCCCGAGGCACACATGTACACCGAAGCCCTCTTCTCGAGGCACACACTCATTCATTAAGCCCTCTTCACGAGGCACCCACGTATCGAAGCCCTCTTCTCGAGGCACACCGAAGTCCTATGCACTGTAGCCCTCTTCCCGAGGCACCCATACACATAAGCCCTCTTCCCGAGGCACACATGTACACCGAAGCCCTCTTCTCGAGGCACACACACATTCATTAAGCCCTCTTCACGAGGCACCCACGTATCGAAGCCCTCTTCTCGAGGCACTTACATACACCAAGCCCTCTTCTAGAGGCACCCACGCATCGAAGCCCTCTCCCCGAGGCATCTACACACACTAAGCCCTCTTCTCGAGGCGTCCACGCATCAAGTCCTCCTCTCGAGGCACATACACACACGAAGCCCTCTCCCCGAGGCATTCACAAAGCCCTCTTTCTGAGGCACACATCTATACGCTGAAGTCCTCTTCCCGAGGCACATTCGTACACCGAAGCCCTCTTTCCGAGGCACCCATTCACGAAGCCCTCTTCTCGAGGCATCTGCACACACCAAGCTCTCTTCTCGAGGCACATACCCACATCGAAGCCCTCTTTTCGAGGCACACACTCATTCATTAAGCCCTCTTCTCGAGGCACACACCCATGCACGATAACCCTCTTATCGAGGCACCCATGCACTGTAGCCCTCTTATAGAGGCACCTATGCACGGAAGCCCTCTTCCCGAGGCACACATGTACACCGAAGCCCTCTTCTCGAGGCACACACTCATTCATTAAGCCCTCTTCACGAGGCACCCATGTATCGAAGCCCTCTTCTCGAGGCACTTACACACGCCAAGCCCTCTTCTAGAGGCATTCACGCATCGAAGCCCTCTTCTCGAGGCATCCACGCATCAAGTCCTCCTCTCGAGGCACATACACACACGAAGCCCTCTCCCCGAGGCATTCACAGAGCCCTCTTTCCGAGGCACACATCTATACGCTGAAGTCCTCTTCCCGAGGCACACTCGTACACCGAAGCCCTCTTTCCGAGGCACCCATTCACAAAGCCCTCTTCTCGAGGCATCTGCACACACCAAGCCCTCTTCCCGAGGCACATACCCACATCGAAGCCCTCTTTTCGAGGCACACACCCATGCACGGAAGCCCTCTTTCCGAGGCACCCGTACACCGAAGCCCTCTTCCCGAGGCACACATGTACACCGAAGCCCTCTTCCCGAGGCACACATGTACACCGAAGCCCTCTTCTCGAGGCACACACTCATTCATTAAGCCCTCTTCACGAGGCACCCACGTATCGAAGCCCTCTTCTCGAGGCACACCGAAGTCCTATGCACTGTAGCCCTCTTCCCGAGGCACCCATACACATAAGCCCTCTTCCCGAGGCACACATGTACACCGAAGCCCTCTTCTCGAGGCACACACACATTCATTAAGCCCTCTTCACGAGGCACCCACGTATCGAAGCCCTCTTCTCGAGGCACTTACATACACCAAGCCCTCTTCTAGAGGCACCCACGCATCGAAGCCCTCTCCCCGAGGCATCTACACACACTAAGCCCTCTTCTCGAGGCGTCCACGCATCAAGTCCTCCTCTCGAGGCACATACACACACGAAGCCCTCTCCCGAGGCATTCACAAAGCCCTCTTTCTGAGGCACACATCTATACGCTGAAGTCCTCTTCCCGAGGCACATTCGTACACCGAAGCCCTCTTTCCGAGGCACCCATTCACGAAGCCCTCTTCTCGAGGCATCTGCACACACCAAGCCCTCTTCCCGAGGCACATACCCACATCGAAGCCCTCTTTTCGAGGCACACACTCATTCATTAAGCCCTCTTTTCGAGGCACACACCCATGCACGGAAGCCCTCTTCCCGAGGCACACATGTACACCGAAGCCCTCTTCTCGAGGCACACACTCATTCATTAAGCCCTCTTCACGAGGCACCCACGTATCGAAGCCCTCTTCTCGAGGCACTTACATACACCAAGCCTTCTTCTAGAGGCATTCACGCATCGAAGCCCTCTTCACGAGGCACCCACGTATCGAAGCCCTCTCCTCGAGGCATTTACACACACTAAGCCCTCTTCTCGAGGCATCCACGCATCAAAGCCCTCTTCTCGAGGCACATTCACACACGAAGCCCTCTCCCCGAGGCGTCCACGAATTGAAGCCCTCTCCCCGAGGCACATACCCACACCGAAGTCCTCTTCCCGAGGCAACCATTCATTATGCCCTCTTCCGGAGGCACCTACACACATCGAAGCCCTCTCCCCGAGGCATCTACACACACTAAGCCCTCTTCTTGAGGCATCCACTCATGGAAGTCCTCTTCCCGAGGCACATACATACACTGTAGCCCTCTTCTTGAGGTACCCACGTGCCGAAGCCCTCTTTCTGAGGCACTCACTCATGGAAGCCCTCTTCTCGAGGCACGTACACACACAAAGCCCTCTTCCCGAGGCACGTACACACACGAAGCCCTCTACCCGAGGCACGTACACACACGAAGCCCTCTTTTCGAGGCACACAAAGCCCTCTCCCCGAGGCATTGACAAAGCCCTCTCCCCGAGGCACACTCACACCGAAGCCCCCTTTCCGAGGCACACCCATATACCGAAGCCCTCTTCCCGAGGCACACCCTCACACACGTAGCCCTCTTCTCGAGGCACACACGTTAATCCCTCTTCTCGAGGTGAACACGCACCCACATAATTTTCTTCTCGAGGCTCACACACACGTTAATCCCTCTTCTCGAGGTGAACACGCACCCCCGTAATTCCCTTCTCGAGGAAAAATACATCAAGCCCTCTTCTCGAGGCACACACGTCAATCCCCCTTCTCAAGGCGCGCACACACATGTAATCCTCTTCTCGAGGAACGCACCCACGCAGCCCTTTTGTTGAAGTACACACGTAACCCACTCTCTTCTTAAGAGGATATTTTCCTGAACAAAACCTGAGGGTATTTTTGTATGAAAATTATCTGAGGGTAAACTACGAGAATAAGAGGGTGATTTTTACTTAAACCTGAGGGTACTTTTTATGATAAGAGGGTAATATTTTTATAAACCTGAGGGTGCTTTGGCGTGATTATGAGAGTTATATAGATAAGAGGGTAAAATTATTTAATTTTCAAAATCTGAGGGTACTTTGGGGATAATTACGAGAGTTTTGGGCCTACAGGGTAAAATTATGTAATTTTCAAAACCTGAGGGTACTTTTGAGTAGGTATGAGAGTTATAGGATTTTTTTATTAACCTAAGTGCATATGTTATGAGGGTTTGAAGGTTTGAAAGGTAAAAGTATGTAAGTTCCAAAAATCGGATATTACTGTTGAGATGATTATGAGAATTAATGAATGTTTGTTTGAACATGCAGGAAACTGTGAATCAAGATCAACAAAACAACATGGAAAGTATCCGCAGCCTGCAAGCAATACTTTTACACATCAAAGTTATCGAACATGCTCAAACACCACTTCACTAATACACGCATAACATACAGCATTTTTCAATAGATCATCCATTCACAAGCATGTACACTTTTGGCACATACCACATCCTAGTAGACCACACCGCGGTCACGATCTACCCTATCATCCTTATCATTAGCATGAGAACTGTATCGAAGAACACCCTGAGCATCCAGATACGGGAAAAGTCGATAAATGAGAAGCTAGAGAGAGAATAAAAATGAGAAAGAAAAGAACCCATTCATGGGACAAAACCTACTCCATTGAGATTGTTGCATGACCAATCCTAGCTCAGACTTGGCTTTTTTTCATAGGGGAACTTCAAAGTGGTTTTTCTTGACCTTTTGTGCAGAAAAAACACACACTCGCACGATAATACCGAATGCAAAGTTCTAAGTCATTTCTTCAAAATCGCGAGAACAAAACAGCCTACAAAGAAATCTCTGATCTCTAGAAGACCGAAATCTGGCAAAAGAGAATGAGAAAATATCAGATAAGACGGGAATAGAAAGAATTGAAAGAGTAGAAAAGAGAAAAATCCTGCATGAGCGCCCAGAGCGAGCGAGAGAAACAGAATTGTATAGAGTGGCAGGGAGAGCCACACCAAGAGTGACAGCTAGGCCAAACCGGCTCAGGGCTTCGTCTTGGGTGAGTAAGGCTCCTGATCACGCCAAACGGGAAAAGAAGCTCTTGACCAAAAACAGAAAAGGCATGAAAAGCTTCCCCGAACGAGGGAGAAATAAGGACATCGAAAAACAGAAAACGATGTGGGCCTACAAAAATGCCTCAGAATGGCCAATGAATATCAAAGAGATCAGAGACTCCTTCAAAACAGATTTCCTTCTCAGCTTGATGAAATCAGAAATGACTTAGAAACAAGCCAACGGTTGAGCCATTGCTACGCACGAAGTGCAAAAATTGAGAAATCCATCGTGAAAATTCCTCTTTCGAAAACTTCCAAAACAAGTTTCCAAAAAATTCAAAGAGAAAGCAAAACTTTTAGAATGGGTATATAAACTCCCAAATGAGCTCTTTTCTCCCTTAGAGAACTCTCTCTTTAGCTTCTCGTCAGTTGCCACTATAGAGAACCAAGCCTCTTTTCGAGGCACCCACGCAAACACAAGCCCTCTTCTCGAGGCACTTACATTCACCAAGCCCTCTTCTCGAGGCACTTACGCACACGAAGCCCTCTTCTCGAGGCACCCACACATCGAAGTCCTTTCCGGAGGTATCCATTCACATAAGCCCTTTCTACAGGCAAAACATCATTCACAAGTCCTTTCTACAGGCACAAGCCCTCTTTGGAGGCAATCCATTCACATAAGCCCTCTGCGGAGGCAATCCAATCACTAAGCCCTTTTTAGGCGAAAGTCCTTTCCGGAGGCATCCATTCACATAAGCCCTTTCTACAGGCAAAACATCATTCACGAGTCCTTTCTACAGGCACAAGCCCTCTTTGGAGGCAATCCATTCACATAAGCCCTCTGCGGAGGCAATCCAATCACTAAGCCCTTTTTTAGGCGAAAGTCCTTTCCGGAGGCATCCATTCACATAAGCCCTTTCTACAGGCAAAACATCACTCACAAGTCCTTTCTACAGGCACAAGCCCTCTCCGGAGGCAATCCATTCACATAAGCCCTCTGCGGAGGCAAATCAATCACTAAGCCCTTTTTAGGCAAAAGTCCTTTCCGGAGGCATCCATTCACATAAGCCCTTTCTACAGGCAAAACATCATTCACAAGTCCTTTCTACAGGCACAAGCCCTCTTTGGAGGCAATCCATTCACATAAGCCCTCTGCGGAGGCAATCCAATCACTAAGCCCTTTTTTAGGCGAAAGTCCTTTCCGGAGGCATCCATTCACATAAGCCCTTTATACAGGCAACACATCACTCACAAGTCCTTTCTACAGGCACAAGCCCTCTTTGGAGGCAATCCATTCACATAAGCCCTCTGCGGAGGCAATCCAATCACTAAGCCCTTTTTAGGCGAAAGTCCTTTCCGGAGGCATCCATTCACATAAGCCCTTTCTACAGGCAAAACATCATTCACGAGTCCTTTCTACAGGCACAAGCCCTCTTTGGAGGCAATCCATTCACATAAGCCCTCTGCGGAGGCAATCCAATCACTAAGCCCTTTTTTAGGCGAAAGTCCTTTCCGGAGGCATCCATTCACATAAGCCCTTTCTACAGGCAAAACATCACTCACAAGTCCTTTCTACAGGCACAAGCCCTCTCCGGAGGCAATCCATTCACATAAGCCCTCTGCGGAGGCAAATCAATCACTAAGCCCTTTTTAGGCAAAAGTCCTTTCCGGAGGCATCCATTCACATAAGCCCTTTCTACAGGCAAAACATCATTCACAAGTCCTTTCTACAGGCACAAGCCCTCTTTGGAGGCAATCCATTCACATAAGCCCTCTGCGGAGGCAATCCAATCACTAAGCCCTTTTTTAGGCGAAAGTCCTTTCCGGAGGCATCCATTCACATAAGCCCTTTATACAGGCAACACATCACTCACAAGTCCTTTCTACAGGCACAAGCCCTCTTTGGAGGCAATCCATTCACATAAGCCCTCTGCGGAGGCAAACCAATCACTAAGCCCTTTTTAGGCGAAAGTCCTTTCCGGAGGCATCCATTCACATAAGCCCTTTCTACAGGCAAAACATCACTCACAAGTCCTTTCTACAGGCACAAGCCCTCTCCGGAGGCAATCCATTCACATAAGCCCTCTGCGGAGGCAAATCAATCACTAAGCCCTTTTTAGGCGAAAGTCCTTTCCGGAGGTATCCATTCACATAAGCCCTTTCTACAGGCAAAACATCATTCACAAGTCCTTTCTACAGGCACAAGCCCTCTTCGGAGGCAATCCATTCACATAAGCCCTCTGCGGAGGCAAACCAATCACTAAGCCCTTTTTAGGTGAAAGTCCTTTCCGGATGCAATCCATTCACATAAGCCCTTTCTACAGGCAAAACATCACTCACAAGTCCTTTCTACTGGCACAAGCCCTCTCTAGAGGCAAATCACAAAACACAAGCCCTCGCCAGAGGCAAAATTACTCACAAAAGCCCTCCCCAGAGGCAATTTTCTTTCTCTTTTCAGATCAAAAGCCCTCCCAGAGAGGCACGCATGGTAGTCCTCCCACCTGAGGTTAAGCCCTCCCAGAGAGGCACGCATGGTAGTCCTCCCACCTGAGGTTAAGCCCTCCCAGAGAGGCACACATTGGTAGTCCTCCCACCTGAGGTTAAGCCCTCCCCGTGAGGCAAATGGTAGTCCTCCCACCTGAGGTTAAGCCCTCCCAGAGAGGCACACATTGGTAGTCCTCCCACCTGAGGTTAAGCCCTCCCAGAGAGGCACGCATGGTAGTCCTCCCATCTGAGGCAAGTAGAGCAAATCAAGCCATCTAAAAAAAGGCAACGAGGTAACGAAAGCCCTCTTCAGAGGCAGAGTAAGTCCTTCCTACAGGCACAAGCCCTCTCCGGAGGCACTCACAAGCACTTTTTTCATACGCACACTCTTTTAGGGTTCTTGCGGGAGCCACAAATCGAAGTATCTTCCAGTCGCCTCAAGTCCTTGCAAGCAAGGAGCTTGAGTCGAGAGGGTCTGTAGACACCCCGATCCGTGACCCCCGCAAGAACCCTAACGACCTCCGAGAACTACTATTTTGGGTCCGGGACCCACCCGAGGACCCGGTACTACACTAGGAGGGTTTGTCGCCCGACAAACTTGTTTTTTAGAGAGATTGTCGCACGACATATCACATTGTCGCGCGACAATCCCTGATATGTCGCGCGACAATTCCACTATGTCGCACGACATTCCCCCTCTGCACCAGACCAACCACTTTCTGACACATCAATCTGTCAGAACCATCACTTCAGCCGTTTGTCGCGCGACATTCCCGTATGTCGCGCGACATATCACAATGTCGCGCGACATTCTCCTTTTTAAGGAAATGTCGCGCGACAATCTCTCCCGAGCAGTATAAATAGGCCAACACCCCATGGGTTCTAGACGGCAACTTCTCGCCACAATCTCTATACTAAAATTCCTTATTTCTCTCTGATATCTTCTAATCCTTAAGCCTTCTCCGGAAGCATCTGTGATAACATTTATTTCTGCAAGAGTCTCGGATCTAATCTTGGCACCCGGAGTGCCACCTTCTAGAGTCAGACCGCTGGAAATATTTCGAAGAGGAAAGTTAATATTCGCCGGAGGTCTTCTCTGCTGGATTATATTTTCTCTCTCTTATTCTTATATATATCGTCGGGAAGGTAACTAAAGTCTCTTCTAGTAATTAAATAAGATATTTGTATATTAGTTTTATTGTAGACTTGTTTAAAACTCGATTTTTCTAACGGGGCGCTGCCCCGCACCCCGCGACCTGACCGGGCAGGTCGATCCCCGTCCTAGTAAGCGAAGTGGCAACATGGTTGTGGTAGATTCCTAACGCGCCCGAAAATTAGGTTTTCATTAGTTATTCTCAGAAAGCAGTAGAATATCAGTAAAAGCATCCCAGTTTCCCAACATAGAATAAACATATAAGACCACTAGAGACCGAAAGGGCGGAATGGGTGCTTAACACCTTCCCAAACCGTAATATAGTTCCCGAACTCTATAGAATCCTGGTTTCGTAGACAAACGTGTAAAGAAAGGCTTATCTGTAGCCTTTCCTCTTACACAACTATTTTGTCCGTTTTCTCGTAAAACGTACTGGCGACTCTGAACGAACCCTCTTGCATCTAGAAATAGGATAGAGGGACACCCGATATGAATTATCAACACATAGAAGCAAATGGAACAACGGAATCCTTTCCGATGTTTCAGACTCCCACCAACGAGGGGTTGAGACCCGGGGGGTCGCATTTGCGGATTCTCACAGTGTCAACTCACTTTTGCAAAAAACTTGAATACTAAAAAAAAATTATGCTCCAAAGATATTTTTGTAAAGTCTTCTGTAAATTTTACAATAACCAATAAAATTTTAACACTCGTTAACTATCAATTTAAGTAATTTATTATTATTTTTTCTTGAACTTTTTTTATAAATAATTCTACAGTCACAATGGATCTTGATTTTTGATGATTATAATTCAAATATATATTTTTTTATTAAGATTCATATTTTTTTTACATTTGAAATTATTATATTTTTAAATTTTATTTAAAATTGTGATATTACAAAATGAGAGTGTATTTTAGAAGATTGGTTACGACTTGTGTAAATTTTACGCAAAACAAAAATATAAAAGATTATTGAAAATGCTTACATCATATTATACAATAAATGCGTTAGATTTCTGCGATAAATAAATAATAAATGCAATTGCTTTTTCTCAGGCTTCATATGTATCATATCAATTGATGTACTATTTCCATAGTGCAAGAAATCAAACATGTCCATAAATTATGTATGCTAGTTTATGCAGATGTGGACTAGATTACATGTACCAACATCAACAAATTTGGACAAGATGAGAAGGCTGCAATGATATTTCTAAACACTCATCGGGAAACACTTGTATTTGCAACTTTAATTTTGTGGTCCCTAACAAACGGTGAAATTAGAGAAAAGACCCCACTTCTCTTTAGTGGTAATTAATAGTCCTTATGTCTCAAATTTTTAGTCTTTTTTTTTATTTTTTTCAAAATGTCTCAAATTAATCATTTCATTTCTTTTTCGGTACATATTTTTAGTTAAATTAAAATATGCACATCTTACGAGATACAAATGTTAACTTCATAGTAAGAATTTGAGGCAGGGTACAATGAGGTAAATTAAAAAAAAGAGAGAAAGCAGTGGACATGTGTACGTATAGGGGCTTGATAAAAGCATTACAACTTTTATCTTTATCACTACATGCATGTATTATGGTAGTTGTACGTCATATTTATATTGTAATACATATGGTGGCAAGGATAAAATATTGAGTAAATATCATCAATGGTCACTGAACTATTAGCAAATTCTATCAGTAGCCACTGAACTTAATTTTGTTACACTTTGACCATTGAACTTTTAAAACGTACTACCATTGCCCACTCCGTTAAATCTCAACGTTAATTTTTGACGGAATTAATATCACGTGATTTTCATGTGTATGGAAGGGGCATTTAAGTCTTTTTCCATTTTCTTTTTTTTTTCTTTTTTCCTTTTCTTTTCTTCTTCTTCTTCTTCTTCTTCTTCTTCCCTTTTCTCCTCCTCTTTCTTCTCCAATTTTCTTCTTCTTCTCTGAAATTCTCCTTCCCCTTTTCTCCTCCTTCTTCTCCTCCATATTTCTTCTTCTTCTTCTTCTTCTTCTCCGAATTTTTTCTCCGATTTTCTTTTTCTCTTTTCTCCGTATTTCGCCTTCCTCCGAATTTCTTCCCCTTTCTCCTCCTCCTTCTTCTCCTCCAAATTTCTTCTTCTTATTCTTCTTCGATTTTCTTTTTCTTCTTCTCCGAATTTCTTCTCCTTCTTCTTCTTCTTCTCCGATTTTATTCTTCTCTTTCTCTGAATTTCGACTTCCTCCGAATTTCTTCTTCCTCCGATTTTTTTTTCTGAATTGAATTAATTTTGTGGTTTTTTTTTTTTGCTGAATTGAATTAATTTGGTGGGTTTCGAAGAAGAAGAAATTCGTCTGGGAAGAAAGAGGAGGAGAAAGGGGAAGAAGAAGAAGAAAGAAAAGAAAAGGAAAAAAGAAAAAGAAAATGGAAAAAGACTTAAATGCCCCTTCCATTGCACATGAAAATCACGTGATATTGATTCCGTCAAAAACTAACGGTGAGATTTAACGGAGTGGCCAATGGTAGTACATTTTAAAAGTTCAATGGTCAAAGTGTAACAAAATTAAGTTCAGTGGCTACTGGTAGAATTTGGCAATAGTTCAGTGGCCATTGATAATATTTGCTCTAAAATTTTATGGTGTACTTACTAAGCGGATATACTATATATATGTGAAAATTTTCAACTACGAATCAGTTCGTACGGACTGGTCTTTTTTACGACGTTTTTTCGTCGTAAAAAATAGCCCTCAACGTTTTTACAAGGACAAAAGGTCGTAAAAAGGCCTGGTATATATATAGGAAAAAGATCACATAAGGCCAAAGTTTAGGGACTATTCAGTACGAATTAAGATTTTTGAAGGGATAAACAAATGAATTTTTTAATGAAACTTGGTGAAAATAGTATCCATGATTATTATATCATTTCTAGCAAATTTTATCAAAAAAATTCAACCTAGAAGTAGGTTAACTAAAAAATTATGTCCAGAAATGTGCATATATATCAAGTTTTTAGTTAACCCATTTTCTGATTGAATTTTTTAATGAAATTTAGTAAAAGTGATCTATTACTAATCATAGAGATTATCTCTGCAAAATTTCGTCAAAAAATTGATCTGTTTACCTTTAAAAAACCTTAATCTATACAAAATGATTCTTAAATTTGGTTGTTACAAAAAAATTTCTCTCTCTCTATATATATATATAGATGTTGTTCGAACAAGTAGCCTTGTCTAATTGGAAGAAATAATCATTCAAATTTGTAAGAGACCTCAAGTTTAAACATAAAGTTTGGCGAGATTTTTATTATTGTAATTTAGAGGAGAGAGTGTGTTTTAAAATCCCTTTAAAAAAATGTTGCTAGTTCAATTTGAATGTGAAGCAAACAAAGCAAAGCAAATAAAATGGGTGTAAACGAAAAGAATCTTGGGGACAAAACATTACATGATTGGAAGGGTTGTGGGGGATATGTAGTCTAAGAATCACAATAACAAGGACTCACTTTTTGGTTCATGTGCAGTCTTAGTACCTGATATGGTGATTGAGTTCTCACTGAAAAAGCTGGTGGTGCCTTTGGGGTAGGGGACCCCCCCCTTCCCCCTCTCTCCTGCGCAAGGCACATGATTTTCCTACACCCCACATGCCTCTACCCCATGTATATATATGGCCCATGTGTCCAACACCCAATGGCTTGTATCTAGCTATGACCATGCACTACATACTAATGTCCAGTGAATGAGCTGTTTAGCTAGTGTACTTTCTTTTTTGCCCTTTCCCTCTTCCATGGTACTTGTGGGGTTAATTTAGGTTTGAATTTTTTCCCTCTCTTGTTCGGAATAGGTTAATTTGGGGAGAATGAGCAGCTCCAGTTTTTTTTCATTTTTTTTTTAAAGTTATTTAGATTAGTTGGGTGGAAATCAATTGTGGGTTGTACCTTTTTGGCATGCTTACACATTAGGATTTTTGAATTCACGAGATGGTACACATGATGTCGTGGTAGTTCGCAAGAGTTGTTTTCAGTACATATCGAATTAAACTCAAAAATCCAAAATCTGTACTTCATATTTATCATATCTCAGACAACCATTGAACCAGTTGTTGAAGGTTGACTTGGCACATAAGCAGAGTTAGAATTTGTCTTGAGTTTGTATTAAGAGTAGCCCCACAAATCGGTCAACGTAAATCTTGTGTTTTTAAGTACATGTAAATATTGAGATAATGAGACCATTGGTATGTATGATCAAGTTCGCTTCACTGTCTGATGCATATAAAAACACTAAACTCACTATGGGCAACAATGTCTAAAAAAAATTTAAACTCACTCTGAAAAAGGTAAATGTCGTATCAACTTAAATGGTATAGATTGGACTTAATTTGATAGTCTAGTTAAATTTTGGACCAGCTTGGCCTCTACTACTTTAGGCCCAAACATAGCCAACCTAGTCCCAAGTATTTAAGGAGATTTTTTTCAAACTAAGCCACTTTTTTAAGTTATTAGTTAAATTATGCCACTTTTTAATATATTTGCTAAATTAGAAATTACTATTTTAAAAAGTGTGCTAGTTTAGCAAATATGTTGAAAAGTGACTTAGTTTGGCTATTAACTTTAAAAAGTGGGTTATTTTGACAAAAAACTCGTATTTAAGCTTGTCGAGCCTTAGAAGTCACTTCCTAAGACATTTAATTTTTTTTTTTTTTTGTATAAAGCAATAATTCTATGGTTTTTATTTTTTTTGATGTAAGTGTTGTGATGGGCACAAGAAATGGTTTGATAATTGCGTTTATATAAATCGAACTTAGTATTTTTTTTATTACAATAATAAGAAAGACGCTAATGGACGATAATTTATTTTAGAATATTTAATAATTTATTTTGAAAGAATAGGATATATAGGGGTAGTATGTGCTTAGTGATAATAATTCCAACCTTACTTGGTCTTATTAATTAAAGAGTGTGTGCTTTATCATTTATTAATTTCTCAAAGTGGGAACGCATACAAGTCCTAACTATATGCCGTTCTTTAATGACCTATTATCTCCCTTTGAAAAAATACAAACCATATTTTCTTTGCTCAGTCCAGCAAGAAACTAATTTGGGCACTATGTGATCCTTTCTGGTTGGTGAAATAGCACCATGATATTTTTTTTATTTTTTTTTAAAAAAGGAGAATTTAACTCTCTTCCTTTAAATGCAAACAATAAAAATTCACCCCAAACTACCTTTGTTGAAATTTAAACTTGAAATCTCTCCCGAATCTAATTGAGTGCCTCTCCAATTAAACTAATCCATTTGTCTAGTGAAATTTTTTATTTTAAATTAAGAGCTTATTAATTTTTTTTAAATGCACGTACTTTTGAATAAGTGATAGAGTCAAACAAAATTCTTAATTTGAGATAGAAGGACTTCTAGACTATCAATTAAGCACATAGGTGTTTCAAGTTATTTTGGGTACAGTGTATAATTCTAAGAATTTGTTGATGGATGATTGATTCTAGTTTAATTTGGTTCAATGTATTATTCGAATAATTGAAACAGTTACTACAATTATTTTTATTTTTTTGAAAATTTAACTCTCTAATAGTTCGATAATAAAATATTATAAGTTTACAACTCATGCGATGCGTGAACGTATAATAATAACAAGATTATATTATACAAGTTAAAAAAATTGATGATAACATGCTTTTATATTTTAAAGATGGAACTTCAAGTGTCTATGCATACTGACAAGATATATTCCATGGCGGAAAGAAATGGAGAAAAAAAAAAAAATAATAAGCCGCCTAACCTTTTGATCTTCTTAATTTCTTAGCTTAGTACACTTTCTGCTTGGCATGAAAAGCACAAATAAAATTGATTAGCGATATCCTTTGACCCTTGAAGCATAATATATCTATATAACTTGACAATAACCATTTAGTCTGTTTCAAAAAATTAAGCTAGCATTTCAATTTCAATTTGACTTTTATATTTTTTTATTAAATATTGATTTTGAAATCAATAATTAGAAGTATATTTTATTTACTTCGTTGATATTTAGCACATTCATTAGTTTTGGAATTTAATTTGCAAAACGTACTAAAAAAATTGAGAGCTTAATAGTAGACAAATCATACCAAAAGACGTGATTGAATTATTTTTACATATGGCCTTGAGTTTAATTTGTTAAAAACTTATTTTGTCAAGGTTAAAATAAGATAAAAAAAAATATGATTAAAATATTCTTTAAAAATTTAAAACAAGTTGGTCAACTCTGGTCTACCTTTAATTTTTCTACCATGAAGATATATTGAACTTAAATTTGTCGATTTAGATACATCACACGTTATTCCTTTTTTATCTTATTATTAGTCTTTATTTAATTTTTCGTGCCGGATGGCACGGATATACTCTAATATTGCAATAATATAGAGCAAAAATCAATAAAGGCATATTGTCTATTTTCTCTGTCTGCCACGTTTCTCTGTATTGTAAATATACATACAAGTGTTAAAATAAATCTAAAAAAGTCTGAGTTGATATAAGAAGCTTGGGTTTGAGCCGCCTTCTTATCTCCTCATTTAATTCCGATCGAGATTTATACAACGCTCGTAAAAAAGAAGAAGAAAAGATTAAGGATACGTTTAGTGAGAAATTTGATACATATATGTGCTCTAAGACCATTTATATTGGGCAAGTTAAAATGCTAATTTTAATTTTTGAGATGCCTTATTCGATAGTGTAAAAGTGTAATAAAGGATGCAAAAGTATAAAGTAAAGTTAAAAATAGTTGCCGACAAAATTTTACTTACACGATGTATCATTTGTTGAGACATAAAAGCACCAGTCTCACGACATATGACGTGTCGTGTGGTGTGGTGTCTCCCACGACACATTATATGTCGTGAAAGAGTTAGATGTATGGTCCAATATATCATGTGTCGGGAGACACATGTATAATCCGATATATCATATGTTGTGGGAACAACTTTTACACTTTTTTGCTGCTACACAATTAATATTAATAGGCTAAATACACAATATTACCTTACCTATTTATCTTTACAAATGGAGATTGTCTAAACAGTTAACAATCAACAAATAAATCTCAAAATACGTTGTGTTTATACTTTATATATGTTATATTAAAAAACCTAAAAGAAACAAAATTGAGTGTAGAAAGACATTGATAAAAAAATGATCGAACCCATCCTTGACGCCGGTCGTACGTAGTAATTGATGCTCTAAGTTAGTCATGATTTATGAGTGAATCAAGAAAAACTCCCAAGAACGGAAGATGATCAAGGAGAAAAACTACTTATCCTTCAATTACCTTTACTCTTGAAGGATGATTAATATTTTCGAATATTTCTTAAGGTATTTCATTGTATGTATATTATAGAGTTATTATGCAGCGGAGTATGTTGAGACTATCAATCTCATGTTTGAAGAGTGGATCATCACAAAGCAATGTATAAGATCTAGGAACTACTCCGCTCATTACCTATTGATTTTGGGTTGGATGCTCCGAAATTTAACAGAGTAGACGGACATAAAACGGATATTGATAGAAAAGAAAGATTAAAGAACGAGAAAAATCTGATGCATAAAGAACGAAATATCTTTAATCAATGTTAAAGAATGGGAGAAAAAGTAACTTCCACATTTGTCTTTACGTCAAGGATGTGACTCATGAAAATGGGAGGGAAGTTTTCTTTGTTCCTAAGATTAAGGAAGAGATTCAAACCTCTTTTAATTTTTCAATTTTTTTTTTAAAAAGAATGGGAAAAAAGGTAGCAATATAGCATTGATGAGCTATAACCGTACCATTAATAGGATAACATCTTCAATAATACTATTATGTAATAGTATTATTGTTATGTAATATTTGTCTCTGTCCGCTCAGCTCTTTTTTCTTTAACTGTTTTTTTTCGTATTCCAGCAATTTAATATTTTTATTAAATATTAACTATCTATTGTAACCATTTAAATATTGAACCATTTAAACATGTGTATTTTTTCAAAGGCAAAACTGATGCAAAAGAAACCTAATGAAAAATAATTGGGCCGTTCTTCTTTGTGCAATGGCTTTATCATTTGGCCTGGCCCATTTTGACACCACCTTGCTGGTCAATCCTGTAAGTACATGTCATGATGAAAAATATTACCGAAATTACACATGTTGCTACTAAACACTTAAACACTCTCTCAATGCATGAAAACATATGCAGAGATTCTACTTAGATTAATTGGATATACTCCTTTTTTAATACATTCGGATGAAATCTATTATATATGCGATTACGCGTCAACAAAATAAGTAACATTGCTTAGAAAAAGAAATAATATTTATGAGCTCACTATTTATTTTGCAATGTCGTAAATTAATAGTCTACTTTTTTTTTTGGGTATAACTAATGCATTAAACTCATGATATAATATAATTTTTATTATAAACGGTGCATGCTAAAAAATTATGAAAATTAAAAGGATTTTTAATTGGAGAGAGAAGAAATAACAGCCATGATGATGATGAGATCATTACTTTTGTACACATATATATAAATGTGTACCAGCTATATATGGTTCCTGCTTGCTGTTTTACATTACATACACACTCGGTGGGAATAAGGTGCTGCGTTTATATAGATATATACATAAAAAAATTTAAGCGCGAACCGAATTGTACGGACCGGTTATTTTTATAATTTTTTTTATTATAAAAAATATTTTTTAATGTTTTTGTGACAAAAAATGTCATAAAAAAAGTTTGGTCCACACCAAAAATAGATTATATATATATCGAGATCGAGGTTTAATTGCTCCAAATGTAGAAAGTTTATTATAATTTAAAATTATTCTTTCGGTAGAGAAGCTACAAAAAGCATTTTTAAAATCTTGCACACGCTTCCTATATATATAGATTAGCCCCTTCTAAAATAAATAATCACAAAATCATGACAAATTAATTCATAATATATCTACGCGTAGGACACTTACCATCTCAATATTGCTACAACTAATTCACAGTATTATTGCATATTTGCATTAATCACTTTGTCCAACTGGATGTTGTGCAATTAATTTGTTTAGGAGGTGATTTTGTTAGCACAAACACTCTCTAAAATTTTTATTAATATTAAACTAAACTTTATTCCTACCATCCTCTCATTTATTTTTTTTAAACAAAGGTTAACTATTAATTAACTTAATTATTTAATCACTAATCACAACAAAATAATATTACAATCTTTCACCACCCCTTCACCACTCTCTTCTTCTTCTTCTCCTCCTCCTCCTTCTCATTCTTCTCCTCCTCTTCTTCAAAACATACATATATACATGAATATATATAGATTCGAAAACAAAAGAATATGGATTCTTCCTCCTCCTCCTCCTCCTCCTCCTTCTTCTTCTTCTTCTTCTTCTTCTTCTTCAAAACATACATATATATACACATATATAAATTCACACACACACACATATATATATTCTAAAACGAAGGAAAAAAACAAACAAAAAAAATGCACATATATATAGATCTTTTCTAAAAAAAGGAAAAAAAAATCATACTCATAGATCTGTTTAAGTTTCAAATACTTAATGTCGAGCGAGTAACAATGAATATACTCTCCCAATGACGGGAGAGTATTACCACATTTACTCACCATAAATTGGATGATCATATTTCAAAAAATGGCCCGTAACTTAAATTATTGTTAAAATTCCAAATACTCAATGTCGAGCGAGTATCAATGAATATACTCTCCTAACAACGAGTGAGTATTAACATATTTACTCATCATAAATTAGACGAGTATATCTCAAAAAATGGATCATAACTTAAGTTATTGATGAAGTTCAAGATGCTCAATGTCGAGCGAGTACCAATGAAAATATTCTCCCAATGACAAGAGACTATTAACATAATTATGGTAAGTTAGAGAGTAGTGGAATGGGGTGTTTGTGATAAAATTTTTAAAAGTGGGGGGCGTAAGGTATAGAGGGTGTTAGTGATAACAAAAGGGGGTACATTTATCACCCCTTTGTTTATTGCTTGAATTAGACCTGTCAATGGATCGGATCTGTACCTGAATCCGATCCGTTTAATCGGATATGGATTGAGATTTATGATCCGTATATCCAAATCCGATCCGAACATGTTCGGCCTTAAATTAATAAATCGGATATGGATTTATGTTGATCCGATCCGATTCAAGATACACATTTATGTTTAAATATATTATTACTTATATTTACCACATTATTATTAATACACTCATACAAAATAAATATAACTCAAAAAGTATTAAATAAGTTTCTTTTTACAAGAATAGAAAAAAATAGACTCTTATTACCTTTAACTTTTATGTTAATTTCATTATTTTTTATATATTTACAAACTAATTATTATATAATTAAAATTTTAAATGGATTGGATATAATCCGATCTGAATCCGATCTGAACAAATTTGGATATGGATCGATATTTTGGTGATCTGTTACATAATCCAATTCGGATCTGGATCCTGATCCGATAAAAAAACTTGTTCAAATATAAATTTAGATTCACCTTGATCTGATCCGTTGACAGGTCTAGCTTAAATCTATTGATTGACAATAAAACAATCCAAATATCAGCAATCAATAGTAAATATTACAGATTATGTATCTAATTATTTCTCCATACTTTTGGCTAATCTCTAATAACTTAATCTAATAGGACCAAAAATTAAAGATTTTGGATTAGATTGTAAAAATTTCTTATAGAAAATTCCCCTTTCAAAACTTTGTAAATATTTTCAAGTATTAATTACATTTGCAGCAGTTGCACAACCGGAAAAATATTTTCCTGCGGAAGTCATGCAAAAAAGTTTTCTTCTAGGGGACGCATTAATTTTCTGAACCAGTAACATTTCAATCTAGTGATTATCCGTTACTTAAAATGTATTCTAATAAGAATGAAAAATCTATATTGGGCTCCCCTAGAGTAAGGAAGAGTAATCGCCAAAAGCAAAAGATATTAGTAAGTCTGAACCATCTATTTTTTAAAATAAAAGATTAGAAATACCTTGAATTCAAATAAAATTAATATTTTTTTTAAATTTAAAATAATATAAAATTATTTCAAAGTATTAAAAAAGTGATTTTCAAAGACCATCATGTTCCGTTTGATAATAACATGAAAAATGACAAAAAAAAAGAAGAAGAAGAAGCCTAATTTGCGTGAGAAGTTAGAAAATAAATTGTGGTATGTGGTGAGATGATCTCCGTCTCATGTTTATTTTTATGAGTATATTTTATTTTTTGTGAATTCTTTTGTTCCCTTCCAAAGAATTCTTTTTCATGGATCAAGTCAAAAAGTAAATCTTATTGCATGCCTTAACTTAATTATTTTTCAATTTCTTAAATAAATCAATTATTTTTTCTATCAATTTTCTCGTTTTCATCAAATGGGGCCTTATCCCAAGCCAAATCCCAAACATTTACCAATCAAGCTACATATCCCAAACAAATTATTTCATTAAAAAATAGTACATATACGCACAACTTCTATTTTCATAGTACAACTTGATTTAACTTAATTTCCCCATTCTTCATGTAATTCATAAAAAATACTTTCATCATAATTTTTTTTATCTCCGCCAAAAATCTTTCCGCATAAAAAAGTTCCATTAAATTCTATCCAAACGCACCCTAAGATAATTCAAGGGCCAAGCCACAAAAGCTCTACTACTGTCACCTAATTAAATCAAACCAAAAATTACCATGCAGAACCGTGCATGCCCGAGACCAGAATTAGAAATACTTTTAGAGGGGGACAAGTTTAATATTAACATTATTTAAAAAATATTAAAGAAAAAATTGAGTATAAATATTATTTATGTTTAAGATTAGAGGGGACAAAATTAATACTAATAATAAATTTCAAATTACGGAGGGGTGAGCGAATTTACCCCTTTCCTAAGTTGTGCTTCCGCCCTGTGCATACCAAATGAAATCAACAAACTACATCGAGTCTAGGTAAAAGGGCCTTTCATGTAAAAAAATTGAAGTCAGAGCTCAATATCGATGTATAGAGGGTTCTATACAA
This sequence comes from Lonicera japonica, assembly GCA_021464415.1. Classification (NCBI taxonomy): domain Eukaryota; kingdom Viridiplantae; phylum Streptophyta; class Magnoliopsida; order Dipsacales; family Caprifoliaceae; genus Lonicera; species Lonicera japonica. Next base: position 46,297,676 of record CM038468.1, on the reverse strand, counting down.
AATTAAAACATGAAATGTGTAAGGTCTTCAAGTTGGTATATATATATATAGAATATTTCTAGTATAGACTGGTCCGTACAGTATGAATTTTTTAACTACGATTTTTCATTATCAAAACATTAGAGAGAGATTTTTAGCGATGAAAAACTGCCGTTGAAAACCTAGTACAACTGGTGCACACAAGAAATTTTCCCCATATATATTACTGTGCAAAAAATTAGAATTAGTATATAAAAGATCTTGCTCAGAAATTAAAATTAGGATCCTTCTAATGTACATTTGGACGCCTAATAATATATTTTAAAATGTTGAGCTTTTGAATATGGTATAAAAGCGTTTCTAACATAATGGTTCAGTGCGATTGTCCACTCTCATGTTCTACTTTGTACACTCTCATGTTCGATATGGAAAGTAACAGTGTGTTTGAGAATCTAATTCTTTATATAAGCTTCAATTCAAAATTAGAACTGAACAAAGAATTAGTATTTTTTTTTCAAGAAGTAACAAAGAATTAACTTGAATAATTAAATTGGGAATTGTTTGGAATAGGTTTCGCTCCCAAACAAATCTTTGAACTACTCTAAATCCATCCCCATGGAAATCATATTTTGATAGCGTAATTTATACTATAGACAAATATATTAAATGAGCCAATTCTTAATTTTCTCAAAATCAAGCATATGAAACTCAAGAAAATTGAATGTTATTTCACATATATAAATGTCTGCCTAGCGAATAATGACTATTAATTTTACATAATAAATGCCACATGCATCAATATGCAATGCCATGGTCTCCCTAGCTATATGTATCTCACTTCTATTTATTTCTGTCAAAGGCATATGGAGCCAATTAATAAGGGGCTGTTTGGGGCTAAAGTCTTTGTCCTTGGGTTTTATCTTTTTTCACATACAAAGCAAGAAAATATATAAATCATCATTTTCTATTGAGATACTATGTATGAACTAGGTACCTTAGGCGATGTTTTATGATGTCAAACAAATAAAACCAAAGCAAAAAAGAAATAACTTTTAATAGACACGTGTAGAACTTATACATGACGCATAGTAAATGATAAGATTGTATATGTTTTAGTTTTACACAGTTTTTCACATTTTAATACAAACTAATTGCATACCAACAAATATAATAGTTGATTTTCATTTACCACTGCCAACTAAACAATTGCGAAACATTTATCTTCTTGAAAAACACTTTATATTAAAACCAATTTGAACTAAATTACATTTTTAACTAACCTGTCACAAGTTCATAACCCTAACGAAATGAAGTGAGAAAATGAAAGAGATAGAGATTCGGTACCTCGATCTATAATCTCAGCTGGTAAATGTAAGTTATGGTTGCATTCAATAAGATGTAGTAGTATTGATAGAGCCTAGTAGCATTAAAGCTAGATAGTGAGCTACCCACATTCCTATCATGCACGTGATTATTAGTCAACAATGTTATCATATATATTTAATTTGTCACTTCCACTGATCGATCAGTATGCATGAAACTGTTAGGGCATTATTTTCTGATTCATGTATACACATATGCAGAGATAGAGAGAAGGGCCAGAGGAGGTTGAAGAAGAATTCATCAATACTGAAACGCAAATACATTGATCATTATGGAATTATTAGGGCATTGTTCTCTTTATCTCATATTAAATAATAAACGGTAGCTCTAAGTCTTAGAAGTGGGCATCAATCGAAATATTATAAAAAGAAATTTGAATTTGAAAAGTCCAAACCCTGGAGGCTAACAAAATAAGTCAAAGGAATAGGGAAAAAGAAGCAACTTGAAAACTAAGCTGGAATAGTTTAGACCCAAAACAAACATAATCAAAGAATGTCATGTTGGATAAAACACATTTAGAATATTACAAGCTTATATGTAGCCTACTTTTATCAAACAAATTCTTAGGTGACATATAAAAAATGAATGTTGGATTTTTAATTAATTTGAGTTAAAAAAAAAACCCCCACTTTTCAAAAATTCAGAGCGCAAAACAGTGACCGATAACGTTCACACCAGAAAACAAGGTCGAGAGTACTATAAAAACGATAATTTAGACAAGATATTTTGGAAAATATGATTATTAAAGATTTATCCTCAACTCAATTATAAAAGCTCGATCAACACTAAATAATATATTTGGATTTTCATTCCTCAACTAACTTTAAGAAACAAAAATTTACTCATTTTTGGAGGAAAACACTAAGAAATTTCACACCCACACGATAATCCCTATTTCATAAGACAGAGGAATTATGAGCACATTAATTTACCCTCATCGTATCCTACAAAACATTTATTTCTGTAGGCATAATAAAGTCCAAATTAAAGAAGTAACAAAATTAGTCATACTAGTGGTTCAGCTAACACTATGCATGCTTACTTATTTGGGCCATTTTTAGTGCATCAGCTTAGTACTAAAACGGACACTTAAATGCTTCACATATGAACTTGCTGACAGGTTCCTACCTTGCTTTCAACAATTTTAACCATTCAAGTTGATCACGATGACCAAAAAAAAATAAAAAATATTTATCATATATGCTATATATATATGATGTTGAGTTAATGACATTGTGGCAATGTAACACAAAAATTGGTTATGCATCAAGAGATCAAATTATACGATTCAACTTTATAATGAACTAAAACTATATTGAAGAAATAAAAAAAGAAAAGAAAAAAATGAAACACGCACATAAACATTTGCATATATGCAAAAATTGAACATTGCACTTCAATTTCAATTTCAACATTCGTAATCACAAAACAAATTGCTTTAATTTTCAAAGTGAAAACACTTTCCTTACTCGTTTAGTTCAAGTTTCTGTGCTTTCATGCAGAATCCTAAATTAGAAAATTTACACATGAAAAAACTTCATAACTTAAGAGTTTTGAGTCAATTGATGCCTACAATTTCTCTTTGCAATTAAATTACTACAATTTCTATTTTCGAAAATCACAGAAACTCAAAACAAACAAGCACACTGGATAAAATATTAGTAAGCTGCCATACTAACATATCTAGAGTTTATACTACAAAGATTATAATTTATCATATACTACATTCACCCAATTAATATTTCCCACTACTAGCACCATTAATTATCAAAGATTACTTACTTAGCTTTCTTCTCCTTCCACGCATGCAAAATATCGAAACCCTAATTTCTCCTGGCAAAAGAATTCACTCTCTATACACTTCCTTCTTCAAGACCACAATATACTTGCATCAAGAACTTGCTATATTACGGGTCAAGACCTAGTCGAAGCTCCAAATCCACCTCATTCTCCTCCAAATCCTCTCTTCCATCTCCGTTCCCCCCCTTAGCACCACCTCCGGCACTTGAACTGCCAATTTGAAGGCTCAAATTCGCGCCCAAATGCTCTTCGTTTGCACTAATACTCTCAAACCTTTGAATAGATTGACCTTGTGGGAAACTAGGGTTTGGTGACGGCAAGTAAAATTGGTAGTTCAACTGTGGCCCAAAAGTATTAGGATGGTAATCTTGTCGGCGAGGTTGATGAATATCACTTGTGATTGGCGCAAAATACCTAGAAGTACTCATGTGAAAATCCTCTATGGATTTTGGGTGTTGACTATGCTGTTTGGCTTTTGCTTTCTCCTTCCTATGGATATTCATATGCCCTCCCAAGGCTTGGGCGTTTGTGAACCCTCTCTTGCAAAAAGTGCACTCGTAGGACCGGCCCATGCCAGAGCTGTCCCCGGAAGGTTTCTCCAGCAGGTCGGTCACCTCGCTTGGAGTTTCTTGATTTGTAGATTCCATATATTTCTTGAAATTGAGCCTTTTTGATGTTTTTATAATCTTGGGTTGAGATATAAGTAGGACAAAGAATGGATTTGTTGGTTGAGGAGAATATATATATGGGGATGGAAATTAGGGTTTTGACGAGAGAGAGAGAGAGAGAGGGGGGGGAGAAAAGGGGTTTTATGGACTATGGAGAGATTAGTAAAAGGTGGGGAGACATTGAAAAGGAAGGGTACGGGTATTTGGCCATCGTTTGTCTCCCAGTGAGCGTTGTATTTATTGAGAGAGACATATTTGGTTTTCGGGAGCTAGCTGATGTGGTCTTTCTTTTTGGCCGGCTCTAAATATAATACTATTATTATTTTATTTTATTTTTAGAGATAAAAAAAAAAAAAAAGGCACACAAAGGAACTTTTTTTGTATAATTATGGTAGTATTAGATTAGTCTTAATTGTGGGGCTTAATTGGTAAAGAAGTGGGGTAATTAATATTTTGTCTTAATTAAGTCAATTAATGTGTTAGTCTTTTTTTTGACAAAAATTAATGTGTTAGTTTGTAGTGGTGGATTTTAGTAGAAAGAGTTTTGCAGAGAAGTCCAATGTAAAATGAGTCTTTTAGACAAGTTGTCGGAACTCATGCAATTTATGCAAGATATGTTAATGTCAAAATAATACGAATAATTTTATATGGATATAAAATTTTGATATGTCATTGTGTCAATTATTCATTTGTTAGAATAGGACAAAGTGAACAGTTTTAATATATCAAATTTTATATCAGATTGTTGTGTTCACCTAGAATTATTAAAACAATATCGACTCATATATTAAAGTAAATATTGTTAGAAGTATTTCTAATATTTGCTATGATTCTCCACAAAAAATATATTTACTTGTATGAATTTGACAGTTAAAGAGTATAATCAAATTAAATTGAATAAGCAAATGAGCTTTTGTTTATTGATTAATTAGTTCAATGTTATAATTAACAATTGTTATTTTTCTTCAATAACCAAAATTGCAGACCACAAATTTCATTGGACACAATTTGTTTAGATTAAGTTTTTCAAAAAAAACAATAAATTATAAAGCTCTACCATGAAGTCTGATGTATATACCTAGGGTGAGCCAAAATGTATATATAATATCAGTTTGATGCGAATTGAAGTCGATCATTTCGCACGTTTGAGGTTTTGTCCTACATAGAAATATATCATATATATTGATAAATTCTGTCTCATAATTTACGTCAAGAGTATGAATTTGAACTTCTCAATCAAAAAGAGGTATTTTCAATGTTTGATTAATAAGGTACGTGAGTGCGGGGAAATATACTTAATTTAGTACACCTTACTATATGATATTAAACAGCCATGCTTTCAATTCTTGCATTTCTAATTAATAGGTGGTCCTTTTTATATATTTATCTTTGATTGACATATATATATATGTGATTACATGGAAATTAATTAACCACTGCATATGCATATATACATATACTAACTTGAAGAAATATTATTAATGAAAGACAAAGACATCTAACGTTAAAAACACCTAGCTATATATATATAGTCCAAGTATGAATATATATACATATATATCTTGGAAGATCGATCTCAAGCATAGGGCTCCATAGGGATATAATGAACCCATTAAGAATATGAAACCATATATATACCTTCCTAATTAATTTCATTTCCCTATACAACACTTTAATCGTCTCTCTCAATATATTGAATATCAATGCTATATAACAAAATAAGGGGGATATATAAAATCGCAAATGATTCACTCTATATATTCTATATAACTAGGAAAGAATTAAACAGAATGTAAACCAAGTCTAAATTAGAGAAGGAATTAATATCTAAAAATTGTATAATTAATATAACTTATTGGATGGGTAAGAAATGATACCCCTGTTACATATATTTTTTTTCTAATTTTTTGTTAATTTGAAACCTTAAGTTGGTGGTAGTACTTTTACGGTGAAAATTTTGTAACATTAAGGCTATATTACGTTGTCGTGCTAGCTAGCTCCAACTGGACATGGCCGCTGCCTAACTGTATAATATGCTTGTGCGTGTGATAATACACACACACACACACACACATATATATATATATATAGAGAGAGAGAGAGTATTTGAAAGGGAATGAACAGATGTAACATATTTGGTTTAATTACATAAATTAATAAAGCTTAGCTATAAGCTAAGGTCCATAACATATATAACCATATACCAAATGTCTGGTAATCAGCCAAGGTTTTGATTTCTATTCCTTTTAGATCCAAGACGGCATTAATTATTAGCATATAACTAAACGCGTTTATATTGATAACAGTAAGTATATATATTTATATAATATATATATCTTGGACTTGACCATTTCCTAAATTATATAGCTTCAAAATCTTAATTAATATTACTACATAAACAAGTAGAGCATCATTGATAATAACGTGAGTGGTTTAACGCAACAATTAAACCAAAAGCCCATCCCATGTCAGTTTATCGCAATACAACTACGCTATTAACTTAACTCTCTCAATTTTCATATATTTTTTAAAGAATTTTGAATTAAAAGAGAATGAATCAAAGAAACGATGACACTTTATAGAACACTCGAAGGCAGTTTCAACTTAATTAATTTCTAGCCCAAAATTAAAGCTCTAGCCCCCCCTAAAATGAGTCTAGAACGATTTTTTTTTATATATATATATAAAGGAAAGAATTCGTGGAATAACAGTTGTAGCTCGGGCGTCAATAACGCCTACAACTGATCAAGTACCTACTCCGGATTTTCGTTTTAATAGTGGATTCCAATTTGAGGCTATGACTATGGCTTTCCGTCTGATTTATCATTTATGCTATAAGCTAGGACACTCGATATTTTGAAAATTAAAAACAATTTGAAGAAAATTTGATAGACACTTGTATTATTTTTTGAATTTGACATTTTAAGAATCTATAATTCAACCTGTTAAGTTGAAGTCTAAATGTGTTCATCTTAATTACATTCTTACTCGTATGAGGGTTGACATGCATTACCCAGTGTTTCAAGCACTTCATACATGAAATCTTTAATAGGTTAAATCATAAATTCAAAACTTGCCTAGCAGTTAATCCAGTTTAAATTTGGCGCAAGTTATACAGTCAACCGCCCGGCCTTTTAGTTCTTGATTTCCTTAAAAACAAAAAAAAAACCCGCCCAGCCACAGCTAGCCCAATAACCTACAGATATTGTCGTTTATCTAAATAGCTATTATGATCCAAGAAAAGAGGACGATGATATCTTACTCGCAATGATCTGTTTTCTTATTTTATGTCGCTTTGTGGTTCTACATGACTAAGACTAGTGGAACTCTGGCCAAGTGGTAAAAGACTTTCATTCAATTTTAAGTTCGAGTTTCACCGCTAAGTAGAGCATGTATATTTCCTCTTGTAATAGTACATATTGCTATTAGAAAAAAACATAATGTATCACAAGTTATTGCATGGTCTGCAAAAACATAAACGTCAATCTTTGTGGTTGATTAAAAATTTATAGATTTTTTCCGTCGGCGCTTACCTTAAATATGTGATTTGGGCCCAGTCAGGTCATGGCCCACAAGCTGTGTGCAGAAGCTAAATTTTAACTATGATGCCCCGCATGATACACACAAAAGAATAAAAAAAATAATTGATTTGTATGAAAATTAAAAAAATAAGTTGAGAGTGTAGGGAGATGTTCTCCTATTTTTTTTTCTTTTCTTTTTCTATAGAATTTTTTTTAAGTGGTGAGGAAGAAAAAAAATTCAGCAAAACATAAAGTAAAATATTTTTAAACTTATTTTTCAACTTCTCTCCAAAATAAATTAGTTTTTATATTATTTTTTATTTTAATTTCAAACAAGCCTATAATTCTAGAATTCATCACTAGGCCTGGTTTCTGTTGGACGAGCCCACCATGGTTGGGGCCCAATATCCTAGTTTTTAACTTTGTGGAACTACACCACTGAAACAGGTGGCCCACATAAAATGCACATCCTAGATGAAATCATTAGTGGGCCCTGTTACAAACAACTAAATTCAGGTAGGGATTTGATAAAAGGCAAATTTGTAATTTCTTTGCACTTTTGGCAAACCATATCGTCTTTGGACAAACAAATCAAGTGCATATCAAATAGCTTTGTGTATAAACACAATGAGAGTGATCACATTTCATTGTTGACATAACTTGTAGCGCAGTGCAAGTTGTAGATCATTTAAGTGTTGATCACTTGGGCTTCTGTGTTTTACACAGGAACTTAAATTTAGTAATTTTAAAAAAATGCTTAAATTAATACAAAAATTTATGACAAGATCTAATTAAGAGATTGTACATGAATTTATCAATTTAGTATTCCTGAAAGTAAGAAAAACTCAGATCTATTCATCCGCAAATATATAGGTAGTTTAGCATTTTTAACTGTACTCTTTTGGGCAGGCAAAGTTTTTTTTTTTTTTTTTTAAAAAGAAAATTATAGTAAAATATTAGAGCAAATTTGCAAATAACATAATTTCTTTAAAGAAGCTATCAACATTTTGGCCCAAAGCTATCTATTTCAGATTTGGGCTATCATTACTTGTAATTTCTGAATGATGTCGTCAATTGTGACCAACAATATTTCCCATTAAGATTATTTATTTTTTAGGTCTATATATACCAACATTACGTATTGAAAGTTTGAAAATTGTTGCTTTCTTACATAAAAATTGGTGGTTTTATGGAAAAAGATTATATATATAGCTATATAGCAATTATCAAATATATATATATATATATATATATCTATACATATTGTCAGAAAGGCTATAGGTATGCCTGCTACTATCGTAAAAAATAGGATATTAAATGTTTTAATTTAATGTTTTACATTGCTTTCGCGGTAGTTATATTTAGCTTGACAACTGTTATATTTATTTTCTTCTAAAATATTGACTTCAAATATATAGCATGAAAATTTAACGGCAAGGAATTATGATACCTTTAAGTATGCCACTTGACAATAACTTATATTTTACTACATATATATACTAAACATTGTTTTATTTATTTTTCAAAAAATTTCTTTTTATTCAAGCTGTATATTGGTGAGAATTTTTTTTATACAAGCGATATACGGATATATCTAGGACTCAAACCATGGGAGTATGGATTGGGTAGAGTTCATGGTTCGAAGTTGAGACCAAATTTACTACCTGATTAGCACACCAGTTGTTAGAGAGATCTAGCTTTTTAATATTTCATCTTCTATACAAGCATCCCACCTTTAACTCTTCCAATTCTTCAAGGGATATGTACACTAATTTCAATATAATCAATGTGCGCATGTTTATAAACAAAACTTATTTTATCACAATGAAATTTTGGATATTAATTCTAGCAAAAAATAAACTCTTAATTTAAAATATAAAGAGTTACTAGTAACGATGTGGTATTCAATTTGTGATGTTTTTTAACATAAAATTAAAGTCTGTTAAATTACCTACTCTCGAGCATTGCATAATGATATATTATTGATCAGTTTTTTTAGAAGCTTTACTGATATTTTAGAAGCCTACAAGTATTCTAACACAACAAATATTTTGCGAGCATAATATTATGTTGGTTCTGTACTTCGCTGAAATTAAATGTTGTATCAAATATGGATTGATCAACATTTTATGATCAACATCGAGAACCATGTGTAATAATAAATGATTGTCTGTCGTATCATTTAAGTTAAAAGATTTGCTCAATTAAATTAGTCGGTACGTGTATCATTAATAATATACAATGGTGCCTACATATATATGTGTGTGTGTGTGAGTTTATGTTTTCTAGGAGGTGAAGAGAACATAGTTTTGATGAATTAATGTTTAAATACGAAAGAGGCTGGGGGTGGAGGTGTGTCTGTAAGCATGTGAATGTCCACATTTCCATTTTGGGCAAAAATGGGAAGGAGTGGTCTTTCAGTTGTGTGTGTTTATTATGCTGTTTCTTTGAACTTCATCATTAATTTTTATTTATTTATTTATTTTTGTCTAAAGGGAAAAGGTAAAAACATCAACATTAATTTCAGTTTAAGGTAAAGTCATGATGGTATTTGACATCCGGACATTGTTGGGAACATGCAATATACCAGGTTTTGGGAAAAGCATCAATTGACTCCACACCATTCACCTTTAGGTTTTTACATAATTACATTTGCACCACTTGAAGATCATTGTCGTATATGGGTCCCACTTCATGGTTTTTAGTATATCATGAGAATAACGTCATCTCTCATGGCATTTTTTATAAATTTATTTAAATTTTATGTATCATGGTATTTTTAATATAATTTTATATATATTTGATAATATAATTTTGAAGATCTTTAGTAGTGTCATTTCTATTTTTCTTAACATTTATTTAATAATGAAAGAGAATTATGGCCAGTTTGGTTGTCCTTTAAATTGCAAATTAGATAATTTACAATTAAGTAATTTACAAAATTTTCATTTATTAATGTTTGGTTGTGTAAATTGAACAATTGTAAATATGATAATTCAAGTTGATTCACAAAAACTCAAATTAAGTCATTTCAAGTAAAACTTGAAATTGCCTAATTCTAGAATTAGATAATTCATTACAACTCTATTTTTCGAGAAGATCTAGTTTCTACCCGTAATGTTGATGCACTTAGACAAAATTTTAAATAACATAGAACAATAAAAAACATATTTTTATTCTAACAATTGGAATTTCTCAGTTAAGTTTTCCAAACACTACTTGAATTAGAATTGAATTATTCATAAATGAGCAAATTCACAATTTTTCAATCGAAAATTAACTAATTCTAAAATTAGGTAATTTACGCAACCAAACGGGCCCTTAGTGAGTTTCTTATATTAAATGAGGATGCGCCATAACACATTGAAATTTTTTATCACAATTTCTACATGTAAAGATGATGATAAAAATTTCCCATACGACTCAACTTTCACCTCACATAGAAATGGTTACAGAAAACCCTATTGGAGCATATTTTTTCTATTTTTCTTTTTTATCATAAAAATTTGTTTGGATTAAAATGACTATTGGAGATGGCCTAAGAGACAATGGACAAGAATGAGATAGATAGATACATAGATTTTTGTTTATGAGTCTCTACATACATGATCTATGTTACATAGGCAAAAAGTTTTTCTACATTGGTTAAGAATGGATTTCTCAAAAAGTTATTCTATTATAAAATAAAAAAAAAGGAATTGGATATCTGAGATTCGAGCTTAAATCCAAGTAGTTAAATATGGACCACGATTCAATTTCTTAATTTCTTCTACTATACTCTCTCCAAAAAACTACCCGGATCTATATCATTGGTATAAAAAGGAAAAGAAAAAAAATAGATATGTCAGCCAAAAGTCTAATAGCACAATGATAATGTTGGCTAACATATATAAAGATTATGAAAAGGGGCCAGGTTCATGGATTCGAGTCACAATGATGCATCTCTAAAGAATGTCATGCGTGCAAAAATAATTCTCGGGAGCACTATCTGAGCACATATTTGAACGAAACAATAATATCTAACAAACTTGAATTCTCATTAGATAGCAATAGTCTTCGTATCCCGTGTCCTCATATATAGAAGTACTTGTCAAGTAATTTGAATGAACTCCTTCCAAAATCAAACTCACGGGAAAGAGACTTCATTACGTTACCTTTTCAAAACAAACAAACATTTTTGTTTATTTAAAATACTCTTCTAACATCCAATTTAAACTGCAGGAAAAAAAACAACATTAAAACATGCTAATAGCCGGCGACCACTGTTCACTGTCGCCACTAGTTGACGGACCAAATCTGACAGCGGCTAACAGCGGTGTGTAACGGTACGTTGGCAGCAATGGTTGGTGAAATCTGGTGATTACAAAAGATGAGAAGAAAAGAAAACAAATTCTACGGAGGCAAAATTGACTATTAGAAAAAGGTGCATGAGTACTGTACATACTCTGGACATATATTATAAAATTTCCTCGTAATTAAAATCAAATTGTAAAGAAAACCCTCTATGTACGTAGCAGTTAGGTGTCTTTGTAATTAAGAAGATATTCATGAAGGTTTTAAATATCCATTTTATGTATATTAAATGGTAAAATTTTAAAGTTCATTTGATTTAAGTTTTTGTTCGTTTCTATAATTTAAAATAAAGTAATTTCACATAAAAATGAGACTCATTAACTTATAATCTAATCTCTTAACATAAACTATAAGAGACTTCTCACGTGAATTTACCAATTTAAAATTGTAGAAATAAATTAAAACTTGAATCAAATAAGCACTAAAAGTAATGACGAAATGTAACATAGAAGATGCATAGCTAGCTAGGGAATGTACATAATTAACTAAGAGTACAGGGAGAAAGCTCCACAAGGTAATTAGGGGGACGTCAATTTCTTCCATCTTCTAGGAGTTTTGGATTTGTTTTTGAATAAAGTAAACAACTTTTTCAGTGAAAGAATTAAAAGAATATTGGGTGCTTTTTTCATGATATCGATCATTTTCCAGCTGATATATGCACCATTTTCCCATGTCCAGCCCATGCGTGCAATGTGCATATATAAAACCTGACCGTAAATATATATTGTAATAAAATAATAAATGCATATCATATATATATGGAAATAAGATAGTCAAATCAAGAACTATGGGTGTGTTATCAAGAATTATGGTGCATCTGATTGATTTACATGGAGACTAACTGAATTTGGATAATATTAATTACATAGATAATACACAAAAAATTGTACATAAAATGTATATATTTAATTTTTCAAAAACTAATTAAGATCAACCAGAAAATAATTCAAATCACTTAACTGATGACCTATTTTATAATTGATACAGTATTCTGTTTACAAACTTTTTTGTGTGCTTAGATTATTAATAAAATTGTCATGTATTGGATAAAAAGAACATTTTGAAATATATAACATTGTAATTTTGAAAACTTGAGTCTTATTTTGAATATTTCCAAAATAAAAGGGAAAATAAGCAGGACTCAAACAATAAAGGAAAGATGAATTCTTTTTAGTTTCTCTATTAATCGTCACAAGGGATCTAGTTGAAATTAAAGACCTACTTTTTAATTATATGTTTTAAGGCATAATTAATCTAAAAGGCACCATTTGACCAACGTATATATATATATAACAAATGTTTGATTTTCAAGGAAAACAATAAGATTTGAACCCAACCCTTGTCACACAATGTGTGGATCATCGATCACTTGATCAGACAATAGTAGCACTCAAACTTGGATAAATTACATACTTCTCCATCCTTAATTAAGAGCATATGCCAGACTTTTATATATTTTAAGAATAAAATAATTTCATCAGAATCGATGGCTTAATTAATTAGAACAAAATTCCTAGCATAAGTTTTGCCATGTTGATTATGCTTTAAAAAAAAGTGTACTCTTAATTTGGAACGTTCAAAAAAAAAAATACATGACTCTTAGTTTGCCACAGAGCAAATACTTTGTTTCAACTTTATGGAGATTAACAACTAACGTACTCTACAAAATTACAAAGGAATGGAAAGAACCGTAATGAGAGAGCTTTTTCTAACTGGAAATATGAAAAGGAGAAGAAGATAACCCTGCAATAAGTCTTCTACCGAGTCAAATAAAAAAGATCCAGCAAGCAAAACTAAATGTAGTATACAAAATTAAATATAATAATATAATCTAGGAAACAATATTTAAGAAGCTCCAAATATCAAAGTACAAACCTAATTTATAGGCAATGATATACCATCAATACATATAGCATGCGCAATAATCCCATATATAGAACCACTTCTCTTAATTTACATCTCTAACAAATTAAACATGCCTAGCCCTTTCCCTATTCATAAGTTCATATGATAAATTCTTAACTAACCCAACATATATAGATAGGGCAAGTAATGTACAATGCAGATAGGAGTAATTAATCACTCTTATTAATTCTAGACCAGTTGATTTGCCAGGCATGCATCTATGATTTTAGTGATTGCAGTTCATAATTCGAACAACTTGGAGGCTACTAATTAACTCAAGAAAAATATATCAACTAAGAGTATCCGAGCCGAAGTTCCAAATCCAAATCCTCCTTTGAATCTTTACCAAGGCCAATCTCCAAATCCAACCTAACCAGACAACCTTTTGTTTCACGTGCAAAACTCTCCGACTCTCCGACCCTGAAAAGGGTTTTTCCCTTTTTCATTTTGGCTAAATCCACGGTACTGCCGTCTCCGCTGCATTTCTTGATTTCACTACAACACTGCGAGGGGAGAGAGGAAGATGCAAAATTAGTGTTAGGATTAGGATTAGGGTTAGGGTTTGGGTGGAGGTTAAGGTTAAGCATATAATGATTTTCCTTTGGAGGAGGAGGAGGAGGAGGAGGAGGAGGGGATTGTCTGAGGCGGGCTCTATCTCTACGGTGGACATTCATGTGACCGCCAAGTGCTTGGGCGGATCTGAATTCTCTTCTACAAAACCCACAACTGTAAGATCTTGGTGGCCATGAAAACCCACCACCTACCAAATCTTGACTAGTATTTATACTCTCATTACACTCACTACTGCAATTATCCCATGAAGGATGATTATGATGATGATAATGAACCATACCAAGGCTGTGGTATTTCAAGTTCCTACTTAAACTCTTTCTCTCCATCTGCCAAAAGCTTCTTTTTCTTTTCTTTTCTTTTGTGTGAGAGAGAGAGAGTGTTAAGAGGGAAAACTGTGACAATAGATATGTGATGATGATATGGAGTTTGGTTCTGGTCAGAGAGAGAAGTTATGAGGGGTATTTATCTATGGGTTACGCTATTAACGTTTTAAAAAGTGTTTTTAATGTATTAAAAATATTTTAAAAATACATATAAAGTGTCACTAAAAAGTAATTTTGGAGCGCTGAAACCCTACTCATTTGGAGTGCTAATAATTGTACCCCTATTTAAGGCTGTGGCTATTGGCACTCTAAAACCATTTCTAGGGACACTTTTTCTTGATCTTTTGTGTCTCTAAAAATTATTTTGACCGGAGTGTTAGAGTATTTTTATGATAGTCATACCCATGTTTAAACACTTTATTTAAGGTAGTTACTATTTGCACACCATTAAATACTTGATTTTATTCCATGTTTCATTCGCTCGATTACAAGTGTATGTTGATCGCTTGATGACAAGCGAGTAAGTGCAAGTTACTCACTAAATGACAAGTGAGTAAGGTATTGAAGTATTTACTCGCTTGCCATCAGGCGAGTAAAAACTTCAATACCTTATTCGCTTGTTATCGGGCGAATGAAAAGTGGAGTGTTACCAAATGTTGTGTGGAATGCAAATAACACCCACCTTATTTAATTATGCATAAAAATGTTGGTAATTAATATGTGGCCAGTACTTACTAAATGTAGAACCTTGTCCCGCCAGCTTATGCCTTTTTGCTAAAATAGGAGAGATATGTCCCTTCTCTTTCAAAATTATTAGTCCCTTAATCTTCTAAGTATCATTATTAGTTTTACGTTGATGGTATTGACTGGGGGATGATCAAAGTGCTGTAACTTTATAAGCGTACTCTGGATTTTGATTAAGGCCGCAACTTTAGTTTCAACAAGTTAACAATCCGTGTGATGAATGGGGGCCGGGTTGACCAATTTTTTTTTAACGATATGTAGATAATTTAAAATTATTTGTAAATACATGTATATATATACATTGTATTATACAATTTAGTAAAAATAATTATATATGCAAATGCATGACTCTTAATTAGAGATGTGAAAGTGCATAGTTAAATTTTTTTAAAAAAAAATATACTCCTACGTGACTATTAGTATCCTATAATTTTAACATGACATATAAATAAATATGATATACTACAAAAATAAATATGACAAACTAATTCAATAAGGAAAACTTTAAAAGTGATTAATTAATCAAAAGCAGAGAAAAATTTCAAATTCTATTAAAAAATTTGAGTTAGAGTGGATTAGTACGTGGGTACTATTTAGAAGTGTTAGTCCACCATAAAACTAATGATCATATCAAACACAACAAATTGAATACTAGCATAAAAATCTATTTCATTTGCTTGGATTCTTAATTCCTACGGGTATTACTAATATATAAGTTACTTATCCATATTATTAAAATATACATGCAATCTCAATAATGTTTGTCTTGTCGCTTTGCTAAATAATTGGCTTAAATATGTTACTCTCGGAGAATAAAATATATATTGCCTCTATTTCGACTTAATTTTGGTAGTTTTACTTTCTTGTTTTCAAGAAGACATTAATTTTTATCTAAATAATGTTTAAGAATATAGCTTATTTGCTATGGCAAACTGAAAACAAGGCTATTAATTTTAAGCCATTTCTAAAAAATAGTATATTCGATGATTCTATTTCCTCCATATAATACTAAATAGTAAATTAAAAAAATGTCATAACTATTATTTTACTATGCATTAAGAATATAAGAAAAATAATTGATGATTAACTAATGTTAATAAAAGTAATTAGTGAATAATTAATGTTACTAATTCCTCCATAATATATACTATATAGCAAATATAGATTACTTTTTAATTAAGGAACAAAATTAATAGTAGTAGTGAACATGAGAATTTCTCCCTTTATTAATTTACTCAATATTACTCCCTCCGCCCTTGATATACATATCAATATTATAAGAAAAAGAAACGTCACATCATTAATTTATCAAATCAATTGCTTATATTTAGTTCAAATAAATAAGATAAATTTTGAGCTATTAGATGTGTTTTCAAAACATCATATCAATAAAGTCAACAATTTTTTTCTCCCTTATTCTACCAACAATCTACTCTCTTCTCTCTCATTTTTCTCTCTCATTAACTTCTTTTAAAAGTTTAAAATACATTAACTTTAAATATAAAAACTAAAAATTATTAAAATTTGCATATTTGAAATCTACTTACTTAAAATCATTTTTCAAATTAAAAAAATGTTATAATTATTATTTTACTATGCATTAAGAATACAAGAAAAATAATTGATGATTAACTAATGTTAATAAAAGTAATTAGTGAATAATGAATGTTACTAATTCCTCCATAATATATACTATATAGTAAATATAGATTACTTTTTAATTAAGGAACAAAATTAATAGTAATAGTGAACATGAGAATTTCTCCCTTTATTAATTTACTCAATATTACTCCTTCCGACCTTGATATACATATCAATATTATAAGAAAAAGAAACGTCACATTATTAATTTATCAAATCAGTGGCTTATATTTAGTTCAAATAAATAAGATAAATTTTAAGCTATTAGATGTGTTTTCAAAATATCATATCAATAAAGTCAACAATTTTTTTCTCCCTTATTCTACCAACAATCTACTCTCATCTCTCTCATTTTTCTCTCTCATTAACTTCTTTTAAAAGTTTAAAATACATTAACTTTAAATATAAAAACTAAAAATTATTAAAATTTGCAAATTTGAAATCTACTTGTTTAAAATCATTTTTCTCTCTCATTAATTAATGAGAGAGAAAAATGAGAGAGAAGAGAGAGAAAAAAATCTATGTTATTTATTTAAACTAAATGTGAGCCATTGATTTGATATATTAATGATGTGATTTTTTTTTCTTATAATATATATATATATATTAAAAAGCATGTTACTTTTGTAAACCAATGTTGTTACCAATGGTACTATTTGTTTACGATTAAAATTTTAGAAATATATAATGTCTTTGTAATAATAATAAGGTACATTAATTTATTTTTTCAAATATTTTCTTATGTAGGTATTATTGAATGATTAGGGATGTCAAAATGGAACAACCGCACCTTAATGAGATGCGAAACATGTTCAAATTGAAGCATATCATAAACAGGGGCAAATTCGAGTTTTTCAATAGAAAATCATATCAATCTAGTTGGGTCGAATTTATCTTTTGGTGTATCGAGTTTGGCTTTAACAACACCTCACTTTACAGTTAGATCTATTGATATATCTATCTATGATAACTTATTATGTGGGCTCAAAAAAAAATTCGCATATTATAGTGTAATTAATTTGTTGCATATATAGTTTTTTTAGTAATATTTTAAATAGGATTTTGTTTTGATATTGAGTATTATTTTTTCAATCTTACTATTTTTAAACCGTTAATATGTTTTATGTTGCGGTGCCGTTCGGCACGAGCAATACCTAGTATATTATACAGGGTGGGTACGTAGTGCAATGGTGGATATTTCTCACCATGGTCTATAGTGGATGCTTCTTTATTTTCACATTTAGGAGCTTTGGATTAGTGACTTAACTTTTCAATTATGTTTACATGATACTATAAAATTCAACTGTTCAATTTGAGATTTAACAAAAAAGTAAAACTATTTATTTTGAATTTTTGAGTGTTGTGAAAATTTGTAAGTATTCACTAGTATGTGTGTGCAACTATATATGTGTATCATAATTAATAAGTTACACCATATCATTATTTACTACAAATTATCAATAATATCATGTAAATATCACATTTAACATCTTTGATATATATATATATATATATATGTATTATTTTCAATAATTCTTGACAAACAATTTTGTGAGCCTGTTTTGAAGATACGTCATTATGTTGCATCAACTTAATTGGTCCACGTAAGAACGTATTTATAGAGTATTTACTTGTGATTATTTCACTGACCAATACAGAGACAATGTTTACTATTTCTTCAAAGTACGTGTATATAGAGTTACTCATTTTTTTTCTTACATTGATTAAGCAAATATATAACATATATTAATTTATAATGTACAGTAGGAAATTTTCTTTTTCAATTTGACCAACTTGTGATGGATTCATCTCACTGACCAATACAAAGACAACTTTTACTATATATTTCTTCAAAGTATGTGTATATAGAGTTACTCATTTTTTTTCTTACATTGAATAAGCAAATATATAACATATATTAATTTATATCGTACGGTAGGAAATTTTCTTTTTTAATTTGACCAAGGTAGTAAATATTATATTATACTCCTAGTTCTTTCTCGTATAAAATTTAGCGGCGGCTCTTTAAGCAGTAATTTGAGTTACCCACATGCTCCTAGAACACAAGAAAATGTTCAATACAATAGTTATAATGCCACATGTTATCATATATCTAATAAGATTGTAGAAAATCTTAGTTTTTTTGTAGGCAACTTTGTTTGAACACTATATATGGAACAACTTTTATTCATTAATAACTAGGAACACGCCAATTTGTCTCCTAAGGCTCCATGTTAAGTGTACTATGAATGACAAGAATTAAGCTCGGCCTGAAAATTTCCACTTCATTTAATGTATGTTAATTGTGCTCTTCTACTTTCTATATTTGGATTCTTCTCATGTGCCCTTCTAACATATATTAACATGCATTACGCTAATAACTATATTTACAATTAGAGAATCTGCTCTTTTGATTAGAGATCTTACTCAAGATTATGAATATCCATACATGCTTGTTAGTTTGTTTGTTTTCATTTTTTCTCTTAACGTATAAACATTTAGCTGTTTAATTGTTATAAAGTAAAAGTGTCAAAACATACAGGAGTAAATTTTGTGGGGTTCCAAATGGACTACTCTTTGTACATTTGAAACCTAAATTATATTAAACGTATAATAATAATAATAATAATAATAATAATAATGCATTTGGAATCCCAAACAATTTTCTCGTCCATTTGGACACCAAACCGTACGGAGTCATCAATGGTATAAGAAACTAATTAGCAGAATTTATCTTTATACTTTGCCTATCCTACAACAAACTAGCTTATACTAAATATAAAAAAAATAAAAAATTATACTACTTAGTTATATATACTACAATGTCAATCCATTGTGGATGCCCTTATATATTTTCCTATTTTTTTTTTTTTAAATCGTCAAATTTTATTTATGGGTGCGTGCATGAAATCATAACAAAACGTTAAAACTAACAAGTATGCTACCTAGATCGGGGGCCTAAGCACAAGTGGTCAAAGAGTGTAGTTATTCACACAAGGGTTCCATAGCTCAATTCCTGCCCCGGCCCAACCCCCCTCTTCCTTAGAACCAACAGAATCAATGGCTTGTACAAAAACAATAAAAAAATAGTATGCTACCCACAATATATACTGCCTCAATATATAATATATTACAGCCAGCTTCATTGATAGAGCTATAATTTGTAAAGTACAACAAAATGGCCTCTTAGATTTGATACAAGATAAAGATAAATTAATTTAGTTGGCTTATTTATACAGAGAAAGAGAGTGGGGGTTTTTCAGAGTAGCCAAACAAACAAAAGATCGTTCCACATATAGCTGAGATTTAGTGAAAGACCGTTGGCCAATCACATGATATAATCGACCCCTATAAAAAGGTATGATATAATAGGGTTATATAGTCCAAACAACAGAGTATTACCCACAGTGCAATACAATGCCGTGTACACTTGGTTAAAAATAAATACATAACTCTCCAAAACATAAAAATGCTAGATTTGCCTCGTTTGTGTACATATTTTTTCACAAATTAAAAATCGGGGCTTGTCCGGACAGTTAATTAGAATTGTGTTACAAATTTGGGCAGTGGTTAATTCGAGTCCAGAGATCGACTTGTCCAATTAGTTAGAGTTGTGTTCTAACTTATAAGATGATAATTATTCAAATCCCGGGTTGCAAAGACACGCATATGCATAAACTCAACGCCTTGTATATTTTTCTTTTAATCTAAATTGTAAATTTTTTTTATATAAAAGATTTCTAAGTATAAGAATAGAGGACGAGTGATTGCCCAGAAAAAGTAGGTTAAATTTTACTAATGTGAGTAAAAAAAACACTTTGGTCTCCTTATGTTTTACCTCTTGTTCCACTTTGGTCCCTTGTTTTCAAAATGCATGCACAAAACCCTGAAGTATCCTCCACATGTCACTTTAGTCTTTGATGCTTCAAAATTCACACATAAAACCCTGAACTATCCTCCGTGTGCCACTTTAGTCCAAACTTGGACTGAAGTCCAATTTCACGTGCAGCTCAAATGTGGTTATTCTGAGGGAAAAATTGATATTTTATCGATGTGAAGCTAGTTTATCCTGAAGAATTTGATTCTTCACTTTAACCCACAAAAATGGGCCAAAGCTAGGATAAAGAACACGATTTAAGGGCAATGAAATTGTACAATATCAAAGAATTTCTAGGGATCTAAAGAAAACATTGCAATGAGTTGGGAAGTAAGGACATAAGAGGTTGAAGAATATATATATATGGTAAACCTGTATATGACTAGAACTCTTGCCATTACTTTCTTATTCCTTTTCTTCATTTGTTAAATATGCGAATGAATCTTCATACATTGTCATATGCACTCTGTATAAATCAGTTTCACAGTGTTAAAATGACAAATTAAACTTTGCCCTGCCCTTAGACTAACCATGTGTAAGCCACTTATGCGCTTTTTTTACATGAAATTGGACTTCCCACAATTTCGGTCAAAAGTAGCACAAGAAGATGCATTTTCAAATATCGGAGACTAATTAAAGTGGCACATAGAGGAGATCAGGGACCAAAGTGGAACAAGAAGTAAACATCAGGGGACCAAAGTATGTTTTTATTGTTTTCCCCTACTAAGTTTGTATATTGGAACACAGTAATTTTAAGGCGACTCAATCTTGAGATTTAAAAAAGGTTACTCGTTTAATTATTTTAATTATATGTTGATGAGTGGGACATTCACTCTTATCACTATATTTATTAACTGATGCACTGGTCCTAAATCATATAATTTGCGTTTTTTAGTTACCGTACTTAGAGTTCCTTTAGAATTATTTATTAATAACGAAAAAACAAAATAAGTGTGCCGACATGCAGACAAAGCTTGGAACTGCCAAGCCTGCCAAAGCGATTAGGGCGCTCGTCCCTCCGTCGGAAAGGTCGATTTTTTTGTTGATTTGCAAGGGACTGCTGCTGTTCCTAGAGGTTCTTAGTTATTTTTTCTTATTCCTATGTAAACAAAAAAAAGGAGAACTAAAAAGAGGAGGTATTTTATTTAGTTAATGATAGATTTGGTAATAATTGGATTGGGGGCAAGAAAGATGTTGATGATGATGATTAGATTAGATTAGATTAGAATGAAGCTGGTTTTGTTTGGTTTCTGTCCTTTCCTGCTTTGAACTGAAAATCCCCTACTTTTCTCTGAATCAAATTAAATAACATCTTATCGACTGGATTGAATTGAATACGAAAGTTTATTGGAGCAATGAAAGGCATCGGGAACTATCAATTTATTTTTCTAGATGCTCTTTCTATTCTTTTACGTTATAGTTTGTGATTGGTGAGCAAATTTAAATCCATACATCACATATCAACACTATTTCTTCATTTTCCTTCTTTCTTTTAATATTTGACCAAATTTTCAAAAACGTTTAAAAATTCATTAATTTCGAAATATTCTGTACTTAACAAAATAAGTTATTTATAGTCATCATATATAGTATATCAATTTCTTCTTTTTCCTTTCAATTATTTTAATATGTAAGTTTTTCTTTTAATATATTTGACTTAATTTTTAAAAATATTTAAGAATTCATAAATTTTAAAATATTTTGTAGTTAACCAAACCTCGTATAACGTACACTACCACCGAGACAATTTTGGAGTCGATTTGTTACTCCCAAAATCGATTCTCAGCGCAGTCAAAACAATACTTGACCAACGGCAGTCCATGCACCGCAAACTATGATCAATCGAGGTGCGCAAAAATTGGCTCAAACACCCTGTGGGATAACCCTCGAAACAAAAAAATTATATCTTAAAAGAAAAATTGAACACTTAACTTGGGACATCTTGAAATCATAATAAATTTGGTTTCTTTTCAAAATATACATTTGTTGAGATCATCGATTTGAGACCAAGTGTTATTTACCAATTTTATGCTCTAAGAAAGTGGATATTAGAGCATCCACACTAGGTATGGTAAATGGACAAATTTACCAAATTAACTTAGTGCACAAACTTACTTCTATATGGTAAAGGATGGTCAAATTTAGAATAAGCTTAAATTTTAATCATACAAGTGCGTTTTACTCGTATGAGTCAAAAGAGTGTCTCTTACCTATAAGAAAAAAATATATATATTCATAAGGTATGCTTGTCATAAATAACCTGTACGAGTAACAACATACTTGTGTGGACCTTTTTTTTTCTTTTTTTTTTTTCTCAAACTTCTTCATAGATTCATACAATCTTGGCTCACTTGCATGGCCCTTTTTTTTTACCATACCCATGATGGCGTCTCAAAAATATTAGTACTATATTCATACATACATACATATATATATATATATATATATACACTACCCACGGTGCACTCTGGTTATTAGGCCAGGCTTTGAGCAATATAACTCATGGAAGGCCCAACAAGATAGCATGTGGGCTCTAACTTATATTTTTAAAAACCTCTACAATAGAGTATCTATATCGTTATGCAAAAATTTAGAGCCAAATCTAATTACAAGGGATATAGTATAAAAAGAGTCATACAAGCAAGCGTATCAATTTTGAGCTTAAAATAATAATAAAGAAAATGCTTCATATGAGTGAGGCATACTCGTATGAGCCATACGATTAAGCCACACTTGTATGAAGCATTTTCTTATTTTATTTTATTTTGTTAACTATTTGTGACGGCGTGTGCTAATTCGTAATTTTCATAATTATGTTTTTGACCTTATAATTTTATAACTCAAATGAATTTTTTTAAAAGACAAAACATATTTATATGGTTTGTATTCAACACAACATAATTATACTAAGTTTTAATTTTAAATGAATGATTCCAAAACCGCTTTGCCACATCCAATATTTTTTTCAACACCTATTCATTATGTTGTTGACATATTTATTTTTCAAAATCATAATAATTATTCTTTGGCCTTTTTTGAGTTTTTCTCCTATTATTAATACGAAACTCAGCATACCCCCCTATTTTACTAATCGTTTGACGTACTCCTCTGCCCTTCATAGAATGCTAACTCCATCCAGTTTTTAATTTCTTGGACCATTCTACCTTTACCCCTCTGTTTTACTATATATTCATCATCTTCTTCAAAGGTGAAATACAAACATGGTTTTCCTATTCATCTTCTTCTTCAAAAATGAATCCAAAATAATTTCTAACAATAAACCCAATTTCAAAATACAAATTGTTTCTATTAGTAAACCAAATTTACAAATCCAAAAATTGTTTATTATTCATCTTCTTCTTCAAAGGTGAACTACAAAAATGGGTTTACTATTCATCTTCTTCTTCAAAGATGAATTCAAAAATAATTTCTATTAGTAAACCCATTTCGTACATAATTTACAAATCCAAAAACGTTTCTATCAATAAACCTATTTTGATACCTTATTTTCGAATCTAAAATCATTTCCATCAATAAACCAATTTTTGCACCTAATTTTCAAATCCAAAATCGTTTATATGAAAAAAATCCAAATGGAAAAAGTGATTGAGTTTGAGAGAGATGGAGAGAGAGAGAGAGAGAGAGAGAGAGAGATAAGGGTTTGATTTGTTGTAAGTTTAGAGAGAAAATGTGAGGGTTAGGGTTTTTTTAAGAAGAAGATGAATAGTAAAGAGCAAAATGGTCAAAAATGTTAAAAAATTGATGGAGTTAGCCATCCGTTAAAAGCTGAGAGGGTAAGTCAAACGATTAGTAAAATAGGAGGTATGTTGAGTTTCATATTATTAATAGGGGGCAAACTCAAAATTTCCTTTATTCTTTTGAATTATAATTTTTCAAAAGTAAAAATCATTGTGTTTTCAAAAGCCAACGGATCTTTGGAAAACAAAAAAAAAAGTCAAAAAAAATTTTTAAATATATATGGTTCTATACGAGTGTGCTTCATTTTTACTTTATTTTTTTGTTTGGTATGAGTTTATTACAGTCATATGGCTCATACGAGTGAATAAGAGACGTATGAGTAAAATTTAGGCACATAGGTAAGTTTACTCTTTCTATACCATACAAGCCTAATCTTCACCCATCAATATTTGTCCTCTATGAGATGGGGTATGAAAAAATTATCAATTTACCATACCCACCGTGGTTGCTTTTATAAAACTAGAAATGGGTAAAAACATTTTTCATGAGAATATTTTTTAAGAAAAATTAAGAGAATAATATTTATCTGAAATAAGGGCCTATTTTAAATCTTATTAGCGTTAGCTCTATGTTTATCAATTGTGTTTTGTGCAAATTTAATTTTGTGCAAGCTTAACTTTGCAATCCAAAAAAATTAATGCAAATTTGTTTTGCATGGTTCGTTTTTATTTTTTAACATGCATATTTTTATGTATCACTAGTGCAATTATAAAGTAATGTCAAATAAACCCCATTACATAATATTGTATTAAAAAAAATAAGCATTCCAAACCTTAATTTTGCATAACTCCAAAAAATTATCATGTGCGTTTTTATCAATGAATATATTTAAACTTGTAATTTGTTGAAATAACTCAAAAGGACTATCAATTAAACACTTAGAAATAGTAATTTGCTAAAAAAAATCGGTGTAAACTTAATTTTGCACAATATTATAAAAAAATTACAATTCGAAAATCTATTGCAAAATTAATGTTGCACTCCTTTTAAAATATGGTCAAATATAGGCCCTTAGTTTACAAAATTATTATTCTCCAATTTTTTTACATAAAACTTTCTCAAACAAGACTCATTTTTTGCCAATGGCCTTGTAGCCTAGTAGCATACTCTCTGGTCTTGTATTAGAGATGTCACAGGTTCAAAACCCATAGGATGATGATATGTCCACCTCTTATGTAGGTAGTTGTTGGTATTATTCGTGGTGGTTCGTGTTCATATGGTTGGTGACGCAGAAGGAAAGCTAATCAGCGAATTATGTAGTTTATAGTATAGTTATAGGCGACAAAATTCTATATTTGACTCCATATAATTATCTTTTGATATAAATGATTAATCAAAAAAAAAACAAAGACTCATTTTTTAATATCTTACTTTATAAAACACATTATTTACGGTTGTTTCCAAATAATAAGCAATATGAATAGAAAAATGAGAAAAAGAAAAAATTGAAAAAACAAGAAACTATCAGAGTAAATTTTCTTCACCCGCATTCAAGGTTGATTGCTATCGTCTTACCTTTTGCTTAGTTGAGTCCCACAAGACAAAGTGTTTCCTTTGACTAATACTCTATTTTAGATGGTGTAGTAATGACATATATATATATATATAGAGAGAGAGAGCGTTTCATATACGGACCGGTCCGTACGGACCGAGACCTTTAGCGACGGTTTTCCGTCGCGAATACATTGGGGGTATGTTTTTAGCGACGGAAAACCGTCACTAAAGGTCCCGGTCCGTACGGACCGGTCCGCATGTGAAAATTTCCGTATATATATATATATATATTAATTGATTATAAACTAGAGTTACCATGATCTTCTGTAAATGAAGATCAACGAATTTAGAATCGTTTGTATAATGTCACAAATTGCCATCTTTGACGAAGTAGAGGAATAGTAGCCAAAACCCAAAAGATGGAAGAAATAAAAGGGATGAAAAGCAAAGTTAGGCATATATACAACAACCGTGAGACAGACATTTTGGGCAGCCCATAAAGTGAGGCAGAACCTTGACGGACAAACCTCCACCAGCTCAGAGTTCCAACTTGTACCCTGTAGTAAATGTAGCGCTTAAATTTGTAGTACCACTGCCCAAGAATGCTGCCCCTCGGAGGATTAATTGTATGCAAGTTTTATTATTAATCTTGAAAAAAAAAATTCCAGATACTTTTGATCTGAGTGGTTTAATTCTATTGGACATTTGAGTAATGGTAAATTTTTGTATGGCCATTTACACATTGTGCTCAAGTAGATTCACACATCCTTATATTAATGGGTTGGCAATTCTAGACAAGTCAAGTTCGAGTTTGGCCAAACCTCTAACCCATTGCCATCTCTAACCTTAGATGATATGATATTATCGAGTCTAGTGTACAACGTAAGTATGTCATATAGAAGTACAATAAGTGTATTGAATATTTTTTGGAAAAAAAAAGTGTGTTAGCTAGATGAATAGTGAAATACATAATTTTAATATATAAATTTCACCTTAAGTCTTCTCTAGATGAATAATATTTACCTACATATTCTACATTTCATTTGAGAAGAAGAGATCCCAACGAAATGAAAATTACGGAACAAACAGCAGATAAGAGAGTGACAGAAGCCGGAACACGCGCATTATCCTTCCTCAAAATCATCCCTTCAACTATCGGGTAATTCATAGCCACTAGGAAAAACGAAATAAAAACTTGTACAAACATCCGACTAAAGCTTCGTTCAAGAATCATTTTCGCCACTCCCCCAATTAAAGAAGTTGCATTTATAATGACCAAAGTACATAGAGGAACAAGAAGCATAGTGGGTACTTGAAAATCGTATATGTCGGCTTGGTATCGTTTAGCTTGTAGGTCATCAACAACCTTATTTGTAGGTAAGAAACTGGCTTCTCTCATGCCCATTTTCTCCATTATTGCGTTTAGACTCCCGTATAAATTACTTGTTACTGATCTTATCATCCACATTCTCTGTTCGTTCTTCCATGTTTTCATTGAACTTCCTGTCTCATGTATGTGCTTAAATTGGGATGATAGAAATATGAACAAGAATACAATGAAAAATGAATTCGAAACCTGCAAAAGTTGATAGTGAGGAAAAATTAAGGGAGTATGTCAATTTGTTACAATGCATTACTTGCAGAGAAACATAACCAAGCATGTCCTTAATGATGGGAATACAATAAAAATTGAATTTGAAACCTACAAAATTTGAGGGGAAGAAAATTTAGGGGATTTTCATTTTGTAAAAGCATCCACTGCAGTCTCTTTGAAAGGACAAGAAATGTCCATATACATATAATGGGTTCCAAAAACAGACATGTCCTATACTCTTATGTCTGTTTAGATGTCTGTTTGGAACCCATTATACGAACATCAGTTGTTCGCGTAAGAAAAAACTTAATCAAAGTTAAGTTTATCATTTGCCTAATTTAGAATATAGTATTATAGGACAAACTTATCCTACTTGTCCTACAGATTTAAACTGCTGCAGAAGCTTTAATAATGCATTGCTTGCAGAAAAAATGTAATTTAAATACGTCCTTAGTTACCTCTGGGTACAAAGCAATGCCCTTGAGTAAACAAAGTTGAGGGATGGTAGCAAAACACAATAAGGGGAAGAAATTGAAAGAAGAGTATGCAGCAAAAGCATAGCACATGCTGTGGAGAATTGGCATTCTCAATGATCCGTATACAAGAGGAGTGAACCTAGAAATCATAACCTCAACTAACCCAGCGGTCCACCGTGTGCCCTGAACTAATAGGTCGGTCAGGTTCATGGTGGCGGTTCCCAAGAAGGCGGCTTTTGGTGGGTTAAAAAACACTGAAGTCCATCCTTCGCAATGTAAGTTGAAGCCAGTGAAGTAGTCTTCTACAACCGAGAAATAGCGAAAACCCACCTGGAATTGAAGCAAGGTTATATCAAATTATAAATGCACATACAAATTTGAATGAAGATTGGTTTTGGATCACTTCTACTTGCCTCTTTGCCCCATTTTGTGTCGTTTTCGTATGTGCAAGAGGCTAAAAATTTGCTTTCCTGAAGAAATGCAAGGGAGAAGTCTTGAGAATTAATGATGTTGGAGTAGTAGTTTGGGCTAACGGAGTTTATGAACTCATTGGATACACCAAAGGAGTGTTTAGCTTCAGTGAGATCCAAATCTGGATGGATGACAAAAATCAGTGCTTAAATTTATTTGTCAATAGTTGGGATCCTATAAGTAATGAAATTCAGGTATATATCAGTTAAACAGAGATTCAACAAATATTGCTTTCTAAAAATAAAGTTCGTTAGACATCTTAAAATATGTTACAACATAGTTTTGAGCTTTAGCTCAAATAGCATTGGCACAGGACCTGTTCGAGAGGCAGGTGAGCAAGGTGGTCATCTTGGGTCCTACTTTTTGAACAACTAGTTTTTGTGCATGTGCGTTGCACGTGGTTTTAGTGTTTGACAAAGATCATTAAATCTATTAATGAATACGTATATGCTAAGAAATGAATAATTAGTAAGAAATAAAAATAATGACAAATAAACAAAAACATAGTATCAAGTGTAAAATTCAATTAATATTTATAAAAAACTCATATAATTAGTAAACTATAGAAAGAATTAAATAGTTAGTATGAAGTGGAAAATAAAAATAAAAACAAATATTTTTTAATTATAAGAAAATCATAGATTTGGTCACTATAAAAAAATACCGTAAATATATGATAAAATTTTGTCGCGTTGAATTCTTTTAATAAATGTTTTTTGTAAACACTAAACATAACTATAAATAAACAAATAAGTTTTAGAATATAGTAAAGTAAAATTTGATATACATACCTTTGTGGTTTACTTTGGAATAAAATTCTAATTCAAGTTAAAAGCTTTGTCATTTTAGTATGATCTATTAAATAGTTTCATTCTATGGAAGTTTGTTATCAAGTTATATAGAAGTCTTATACAATACATCTAATTCAACAAAAACTCTAATTTCTTAAATTATTTTAGTCAAATAAAGTAGAGTTTAAATTTATCTAAAATACTAATACTAATACAAAATATATGGATTTATACTGTTTTATTTAATGTAAAACTTAAAATATTTGTTTATTATTTTAACCAAATGAAGTAGAGTTTAAATATATCTGGAATACTACTAATATAAAAATATATGGAGTTATACTTTTTTATTTAATGTAAATCTTAAAATCGATTTATACTGTTTTATTTAATGTAAAACTTAAAATATTTGTTTATACGTTTTTATTTGTTTAATGTAAATTTTAAAATATTTGTTTATACTTTTTTATTTATTTAATGTAAATTTTAAAATATTTATTTAACTATTTTAGCCAAATAAAGTAGAGTTTTAAATTTATCTTAAATACTTATACTAATATAAAAATATATGGAGTTATACTTTTTTTATTTAGTGTAAATTTTAAAATCTGGTGCTAAAATCAAAGGGATATATACTTTTTTATTTAATGTAAATCTTAAAATCTTATACTTAAAATCAAGGGGCATATTTGTCTTCACAAAAAAAAAAGAAAAAACACTTAAATTATTTGTATTTTTATATATAGTATAGATTTCTAAGTGCCTCAACTTTTTTTATATATAGTGTATGTGATACAATATTTACTTCAATTTAATACACATGTATAAATTAAGGGGCTCATTTTACAAATTCGCTTTCGGCCCTAAATTTATAGGAACTTTCCGGGCTGACCCAAAGAGATTTTTAGCTTAAACAATAAATTAACATGATTAACTAAAACTATATGGCATAAGTGCAAGCTCACCCTGTTTCATGGATTTCCCATAGAGTGCTTGTCTCTTAATGTAAAAGCATGTGCCTGACAAGATTGGGCCCCCAAGCCCATCCATACCTTGCCATAGTGTCTGAAATAATGTCCAAAGAAATAAAAGGACTGATCAACTAAGAAACAAAGTTCATCCAAAAACTTAGATGTTTGATTATATTTAATTATTTTTTTAGTGTTAAATAGAAATTTATTGAATATTAAAAGGAAAAAATAGTATTTATTTTTCCCCTTTTAATATCAAAATGGATTAAAAGTGGCCAGTACAAGACAAGTTCATCATTCCATGCTCGACTTTTATGAAATGTTATTCAAGTTTGATCGCTTTTATTCATTTAATTTATGACGCATTGATGTATTCTGCAATCAAAGACAAATTAATGACAAACAAAAATTATTAATTCAGATGTTTATTCAACTAAAAAGCAAACACATTATTAGATTTTTTTTTTGTTTAACATTAAGCATTCGATCATTGATTAATATTCAAAGCCTAAAAAAGAAAATAATGTACAACTTAAGGGCTCGTTTGGTTCGAGTTTTAGGAATGGAATTGGCATTTTAGATGCCAGGAAACCTTTATTCCTGGCATCTTTTATTGGATTCCATTAATGCTCGTTTGGTTGGAGTTTTAGGAATGAACTCGGCAAATTATTTTTTTTAATTTTCTGGATTTTTTTTTTCATTTACCGGGAAAAACATTTTTTTTTTCATTTTCTGGGGAAAAATATTTTTTTTCATTTTTAGGGATGGAAAAAAAATATTTTTTTTCAGTTTCTGGGGAAAAAATAATATTTTTAATTTTCTGGGAAATTTGTTTTTTTTTCATTTTCTGGAAAAAAATATTTTTTTCACTTTCTGGGGGAAAAATAATATTTTTAATTTTCTGGGAAATTATTTTTTTTCCATTTTCTGGGAAAAAAATAATTTTTCTCATTTTCTGGAAAAAAAAATTCACTTTCTGGGAAAAAATATTTTTGAAATTTTTCTGGAATTTTTTTCATTTTCTAAAAAAAAAAACAATTTTTGGACAAAAAAAAAGGATTCCTCAAATTGGGAATCCAAGATTCCTCCCAATTTATAAGGGAATAGATTTTGGCAAAATGGGGGAATTTAGGAATCCTAAATTCCTAGCTAAAACTCCAACCAAACAAAATAATCCTCATGGAATGGAATTTAGGATTCCAGGAATCCTCAAAAACTCCAACCAAACGAGCCCTAAGAGTTAAGAAACGAAAGAGTAAGAAAATGTTTTGACTGATGTCCATAATATATACACATACCGAGAATGCGGTTCTCATTTGACTGTCGTAGATATCATTCTTAGTAATGTTGTAAAATTTCTGAGGGAACTGAACAAACGCGAGGGAAGAGGATAACTTAGGATCGAGGTTGAAGCACATAGCTTGCCTAGTCGATGAAGCGTCATTGCAAAACATATCACAATCCAAAACTAGTATGTATGGTGAATTACTCATTATTCCAGACACTCGCAACTGCAAAAATATGAGCGCAAAATGTTTGTACATGAATTAAGTCAGTATAACATTTTTCTTTTATATATCTGACAAATTAACATTTGATACACTAATTATATATATATAGAGAGAGATATCGAGAAAGCTAGAGAGATACGAGGACGTTAAGAGCTCCAGCTTTGAAATGATGAAGAAAAGAAGGCTTTTTCTCACGAGCAATATAAACAAGAAGAGGCATCTCTTCTTGATGTGGATTCGGTATTGATGTATCATTAGAAATCTCATTGATCACCTGTCCAATTAATACGTAATAGATGATTTAGAAAATGATCTACTAAAGATAAGCTCATGTTTTGATTGTTGAGACAACAAATCCCATATCAGGAAAAAGAATCATCACAAAACAACTCTAACATGGTATCAAAGCTCAGGTTCAGCACATGCAAGGTCTTAGGTTTGATTTCTCTCGTTTGCATTTGTTTCCCCCTTTGTATTGTATTTGTGCAGTATGTATTATGCACACATATCACTAAGTGCGGGGTTTTTAACTTAAAATGCTATCTCTAACTATTAAGTAGTGGGCCAACAATTTAGCATTTGTTTAGGCTATCTCTCTCTGTTAGGTAGTGGGTCAACAATTTAGCATTTGTTTAGGTTGTCTCTCCTTGTTAGAGGCCCATCACTAGGTGGTTGTCTCTCCCTATTAGGTAGTGGGCCAACACTTTAGCATTTGTTTAGGCTGTCTCTCCTTGTTAAAGACCTATCACTCGGTAAATGTTGTATCTCCCTGTTAGGTAGTGGGCCCACATACTCCTCCATTACTAGCACTGAAGGCCCATTATTCATATCCCAATCAGGCCAAGGACACCCCTATCACTAGGTAGAGGTTGTATCTCCTTGTTAGGTTGTATTACGGAATGCCCATTATTCATATCCCAACCAGGCCAAGGACACCCCTATCACTAGGTAAAAGGTTGTATATCCTTGTTAGGGCCCATTATTCATAGCCCAACCAGGCCAAGGACACAATTTATATCATACTCGTCCACTACCATCACTGAAGGCCTAGTATTCATAGCCCAACCAGGCCAAGGACTCCTTGTTATGTAGTGGCCCATTATTCATAGCCCAACCAAGCCAAGGACTCCTTATTAGGTAGTGGCCCATTATTCATAGCCCAACCGGGCACCGGACCAAGGACACAATTTATATCATACTCGATCACTACCAGCCCGCCAAGGACGTGAATTAGAATAGAACCTTCCTCTGATACCGTGTGAGAGTTCGGAGCACCCAATTTAAAATAAATTAACAATGAGTGAAGTAACCCCTCCGGCTTATATATTGCTTTGTGAGGATTCTTTTTTTTTCGATGTGAAATTTATAGTCTCAACATAAACGATAGAAATAAAAGACCATTGAAGCATTTGAGCGTTGGTACCAACAACCAAACCACCCCCAAAAAAGCAACAACTAACATTGACGTATCAAATTAATGCTTTATTTGTTTAATTACTAGACCGTTAATGATAATTTTATTTTAAACACGGTGGTAGGAACATGCAATCTATAATACAAATCAAGGAAATACTATTCATTGATTTGACTACTATCTTTTTTAATCCAAAGGTCATAAATCAATTCAATAATTCAATGGTCAAGATTGATTCAAAAATCCAATGGCACATAATTTGTTACATTTAGAATATTAATTTATTTAGTTATGTTCTCCTCTCTAACTTACAAAATTAATACATTTAGAATATTAATTTATTTGGTTATGTTTTGATACAATTTTAAAATTAATAAGGTAATTTAGTCTTTTGATACAAGAGCTAAGCATAAGGATATTTATTTAACACTCTCTTTAAATCTTCTTCTATGTAAAATTAACTATTTTATTTGTTTTGTTTTGTTTTTCTTTTTTTGCTTTTTTTAACTATTTTTTTATAATTTTGTGTTTTGGTTATTGGTTATTGGCATTATTTTTGTTAATTATTAATTTATTTAGTTATGTTCTCCTCTCTAACTTACAAAATTAATACATTTAAAATATTAATTAATTTATTTATGTTTTGGAATAGAAAGTAAAACTCATAATTTAAAATTAATAAGGTAATTTACTATTTTGATATAAGAGCTAAGCATAAGGATATTTATTTAACACCCTCTTTAAATATTCTTCTATGTAAAATTAACTGTTTTATTAGTTTTATATTTTACTTTTTTTAACTTTTTTTAACTTTTTTTTTTGTTATTGGCAATTTTTTTTTGGTTAATTGAGTAGATAAAACGTAGAGCGAAGCTAAAGAAACCGTAACTCAAATATACTAATTATTTTATTTCATATTTAGACTTTTTAAAATTACATTAAGTTTAATCTAATTAATTCTGTGAGATAATCTAATTAATTCCATAAAAAACTCAATGAAATTTGTTTTCAACTTTAAATAACTATTTTTTACAGGTGATTTTATTACTATTCTCGACTTCTTACCATTAATTCCCTTTTTGAGATTTCGTTAAATTGATCCATCTCAACCATTAATTAAGTTTAACCACCAGTTGAGATAGATTTACAAAAAAATATATAGTGACTTAATAATTTATATTATTTATTTTTTATGGAATCATGTTTCCCTTTTCTCTTCCCCATGGTTGAGTATTAGGTATATCTATGTACTATTTGTTTGAAGAAGAATGTAAAATAAAAAACCTCCATTTTCTCTTTCTATGAATTTACTTTTACTATAAATGATTAAAACATGACTGGTTATTCTAACTCTGAAATGATACTTTTAACTTTTTTTTACATGTGATTTTATTGATATGACCGATTATTCTAATTCTGAAACGATACTTTTTTTTGTTAACATTTCAATTCTTTCAATGGCATTTTTGAAATGTTCAACCAATAAGATATAATGCACTTAATTACACTAAAACTGTATTTTTGTTCATTAAACCTCTCAATTCAAATACGTACGATTTAGATAATTTGTTTTCAACCTTAAACCACTATTTTTTTTACATGTGATTTTATTCTTATTTTCGATTTCTTCAGATTAATTACCTTTTTGGGATTTTGTTAAATTAATTCGTTTCAACCATTAAGTTTAACCACCATTAAGTAAAAAGAGTTAATGAAGGATATTTTATGTGATTATTGCCATACATTGACAATCTAAAGGTTAAAATACATATTTCTCATATAATCCAATAATTAAAATCACATATCACTTATTTTTATTTAAATATATATATTCTAGAGACTCCACCTTTTTTTTCTCACTTCATTACCTTTTTTTTGCCCTTACATATAACTTTTACAATTGTAAAATTTAAATTAATATAATAATATAAGTATTTCCTAAAAATGATATATTTTATCTGAAACCCTTAATTTGAGATATAAGGAAAAAAAGTGAGACTTAATTTGTGACAAAAAAAGAAGTAATACAAATGTAGATTAATTGGTGGTAAAATAAGTAACATGTTTTATATTGTGTGAAATATATTCAACCCAAATGGTTACTAACCTTTTGTATTTCTTAATTGGTATTTTCACTAAACATGTCAATAGTTGATTTGAATCATGTTCATATGGTACTTTATCGAATTTTAGATGTTATCGTTTCGAATTTAAATGAATGACTTTCTTTTCCTTGGTGAACAAATAATATTCAAACTATATTTGTTATTTTAACAAATAATCTGAGATAATCAAGTTGAATACGATTGAATACGCAACCATTGCGAAACCTACCGATGTGGACATTGGAATACGAATACGATTTATTGATATGTGTTAATTTTAAACTGATCATGATCGATTCGGTTGGAAAGTGATCGACAAACTAATATCATTTTGTTATTTGCGATAAGTGAATAAAATATATAAATCACACACAATTAGTTTGTGTTTTTTTATATACTATTTCTTTTTATTTTTTTAACTATTTTTTTTAAACCACAAATAAGTTTTGAATTTATTGTAATTTTATGTTAGAAAAAAAAAGGTAAAAATTGAACTTCTACTGCCAATAAATTATCATACCAAAGATATAGTAGATAAAAATAAATAATTTTTATTGTCCGTAAATATAATTTTTTTTTTTCTCTATTTCGTGCCCTCGGGCACGGGCATACCCTAGTAAGATAATATTTCGACTCGATCCCAAGATACATAAGATTTTATGTCAAAAGTAAAATTTATAACTTTCGACATTTTATATAATGCAGATCAATTTTAGAGCATCTCCCAAATATTACTTAACAAATTCCTTTTGGAACGCCAAATGTCATCATGTCACGTGATTAATTATATGATCAAAGAAACGGAACGTTCCTTAATTTTCTGGACAATATATAACATAAAAATAAAGATCAGATAAATAATACTAATTCAAAAAAAATTAAATATAAAAGTATAATATACATTGTTAGAGCATCCAAAGCGAATACTCTAAAATTTAGGACAAACTTACCGATTGCTTACTATTACTAAGTTTCAAAGCTGCCAAGCTGGTCCACATTGGAAATGACAAAAATATACCATATGAGTCTCCCACACTCGTACGGGTTTTTTAAAAAAAAAATGAAAAAAATGCCATACAACAACACTCTACCCATATGGGTCTTTTTTTAAAAAAAAAACGCCATACGATAACACTCTACCCGTATGGATTTTTTTTAAAAAAAGAAATAATTGAAAAAAATACCATACAAGGCAACTCTACCCGTATGGGTTTTTTTATGTAAAAAAATTTAATAATAATGACTATACAAATGAGCTAAATCCGTATGGAATGATACGAGTGACTGCTACCCTGCTACCCATATGACTAAAATTTAAGTAAAGGATAACTTTACACATTCTCTATCCTACCTTCCTAATTTTCATTCGTTTACTTGCTCCGCTATGAAGAGGAGTATCAATTTACCTTACCGAATGTGAAAGCTCTTACGTTTGCCACACATGTCATCTATAAAAGTTAAAAGGGAATACTAATTATGACGATTCCATAACGGCTTCTACTCTCCTTAGCTTTCGGTGTTGACAATTTTCGTAGGTAGATAAAAGAAAAAAAAATCATATTACTAAAATAATATTTTATTTGTCATACATTAATTACTTTAAAAGGATGTATTTTATACAACTACTACTTAAAAAGATTTATTTTATATTCTTAAAATCATACATTAATTACTTCAGTAATAAAAATAATTATTTTGTCAATAATTTCACAGAAAAAAAAAAATTACCTCAACAACAGCAGAATGATCTTTACTGACAGTGGTGGATTCATCACTTCCTCTTATCGCCATCACACGTTTTAAAAACACCCCATATTCATTCTGCAGCACAAAGTATACTTGATGATATTAATTTATTATATACGCGAATAGAGAAAACATAGAGAAATAAATTGTGTTTAATTATCTGTAAGGTCTGGTTTCCAAATAAATCGTAAGAGAGTGTGTTTGATTGGTTTCGTAAATGAAAAAATTGTTGTTTATTTTTATATTATTTCGACATTTTAATACAAATCATAAGGCGGAAACAAATGTAGTTCGTTTTCCAGTTTTTTTTCGTACTTGACTCGTATTTCATTTTCATATAAATACTAAGCACGTTTTAAACAGTGTAATTTCACATAGTAAGCTCCAAATGAATTAAAACAGACACTCATATATAGAAAAGAATAATATGTATATATATATATATGACACTAACTTGAACTCTCGTCTTCTCATCAATAAATTCATCATCATAATCAGCATCATCATCATCATCCAACCGAGCAAAATAAGCCTCAGGGCACCTACAATTCAAGCCAAACCTTCGGCAAAACGGCAACCAACACTTGGTAAATCTCCAAGCTTCCTTAATCGCACTCAAAGTCACACAAGAACCACCATCGTCCGAAACATACACTCGTAGCTTATTGGCTGGATAATCCAACGCCAGTGCCGATATAACAGTGTTCATCACCTCCACGGTCGGCTCCTTATTAGGGTCAGCTGTGCATATGAACACGTCGACTGCAGGAAGTAATTTGTCTTCCGGCAGTCGCTCTGGGAAGACGGTCCTGAGGACCGGCCGCCACCCAAAAGATTGGCTTAGGAGCCAAATGAATGAGAGTATTAGCTCAGAAATGAAGACTAGAGTGAGGGGTATTGTTGTCTTTTCAGCTTGGAGGAGATAGGAGGATCTGTAGTAGATGAGTAGTAATAGAGCTATGGCATGGAGGAGTGTTTGTGTCCTGTTTATGATTAGGGATTTCTTTTGGACATGGCAGAGGTTGAGAGGATGGGCTTCTTCCATTTTTGCTTCTTATCCCTTTTGCTTACTTCTCTTCCCTTACGTATATATATACATTGATACTTTTATCCCAAATTATTACATAATTTTTAACATAGTGGGTGATTAATAATAAAATTTACTTTAATTAATATATATCTCAAAATAAAAATTAAATTGTCAGATGGTAATATCTTAAAAAATAAGGTAGCCGTATTGCTAATAAGTATAATTGATTTGTCAGGATATAGCACTGTTTTGAATTGGAAGTTATAATGTATGTTTTTAAAATTGTATATTACTCTAAAAATAATTGATGGGGTTAAATACTAATTTTATCATTGGCATACAAAGGTAATTCAACATTTTTACCTCCAGTAAAATACCAATTTTTACCTCCAATAAAATACCATTTTTACCTCCAGTAAAATACCATTTTTACCTATGTGACCTAAGCATACACATCATGTACATTCTAGAATACATGTGACCTAAGCATACACATCATATACATTCTAGAATACATGTGACCTAAGCATACACATCATATACATTACCAAATTTACCTTTATACCCTTCTACATTTACCTATAAATACCCCCCTCATTCATTCATTCAAGACACACCAAAAACACCTCTTCCTTCTCTCCCAATATCCATCCATCTTTCCTAAATACAAGCCAATTTTTGAGGGTCTTATACTATCTCTTTTCATACCCCAAAAAAAAATATCAATCCTTATACACTCTCTCTCCTACACAGTTTATTATTTATTCTGTTGAAATAATTGTAATCCTAATTCTATACTTATAAATAGAATTAAGGAAATTATAGAAAGAGAGAGATTGGTAGCTTGTATTATCATCCGAATTGATTGCCTTTGAGCTAATACAAAGCAAGCACACACAAAAGGAGGACGTACTGCCGGACTAGCATAAGCGCTATCGGGGGAACCTACCTTAATAAAAAACGTCTCGTGTTCATCTTTATTTTTAATCAGTTTCTGCCGGTACTGTTCACAGTCACTGTTCACATATACGGTGGTACTGTTCACGGTCACTGTTCAGAGTCACTGTTCACAGATACTGTTCAGAGGTACTGTTCACATTTACTGTTCATAACTACTGTTCATAACCACTGTTCATATATACAGTGATACTGTTCACAACCACTGTTCACATATACGGTGATACTGTTCATAATCACTATTCACAGTTACAATTCAATATTAAACATCTAATTCACCATTATTCATTGATTGGTCGGTCGTCAATTATCTGTTCTAGATTTTGACACCATCAGTTTGGCGCCGTCTGTGGGAAAGACATTTCCTTAAAGTCACACGCTTCTCAAAAAGCCAAAAACCATACATTCACCATGTCCCAGTCAGGAGACACCAACCAAACAGACCCCCTGATAGCCTTAATGGCTCAACAAATTGCTCTCCAGGTCCGAATTGACAGATTGATGGCTCAAAGAAAATCTCATTCGTACAGTTCAAGAGATGGATCGCCTCCGACCCCTGTTTCTGCACCGGCTCCCCTATCCCCTATGCGAATCCCAGCCATTAAAAGGCTGAGAGAACGCCGCCGGAGGTATATGAGGAATCGAAGCAGGCCCAATGGGTCTGATGCCGACCAATCCAGTTCTGAACAAGGAGATTCTTATGATGAGTTCTCTGTTACAGCTCCCCTACCATCTCCAAAAAGAAATCCACAAGTTAATGTTGTTCGAGAAAAACGCTCCGAAGGAGATGCTCAAAGACAAAGTGTGAGCAGAGGAGGTCGCCCCCCTATTCCACCAGTTCTGGAGACCAATACCAGACCTCGAGGGTCTGTGTTCGATAGGATCTCGAACAAGAGCTCTGTTGAAGAAGTAGAGGAGAGGCTCAGATCAGAAATGAAAGCCCAGCTGGCCGAAATAATGAAAACTATAGGCCACGTTGGAGGGAGCTCGGCAGCAACTTTGGTAAGGAATTCTGAATCCCCATTTGCAACGCACATCCAGACATGTGCAGTCCCAAACAGATTCAAACTACCTGCTCTAGAGTCATATGATGGCTCAACCGATCCAGTGGACCATTGGCAGCAATTTAGAAATATAATAGGGCTCCAGAGTGTCCCAGATGGTATCATATGCAGGGCTTTTGTCACAACCCTCAAGGGGGCAGCTCGGATGTGGTGCAACAGCCTATCCCCAGGCTCGATTCAGAGCTCGAACGAGCTTGGTACGAAGTTCGTAACTCACTTCCTAGGGACTAGAAAGCAGTCTAAGCCTTCCACCCACCTCTTCACAATCAAACAAAGTTCAAACGAAGGCTTGAAAGAGTACGCTTGCCGGTTCAACCAGGAAAGCCTCATGATCGATGATCTCAATGAAGGTGTAGCCGTAGCCGCATTTATGAACGGAGTAAGCTCCCCCTACTGCTTAATGACCTTAGCTAGAATGGCTCCAAAGACCATGTCTGTGCTCCTGGACGAGGTCAACAAACAGATTGGGGTGGAAGAGACACTCCAAGGACGCAACATGTCAGGATTTTCTGCTCTATGGCCCCCTTCCAAGCGCCAGGGGGAACATAGCCCTTCTTCTAGTCAAGAGAGGGAGAACAAGAAGATCAAAAAGAATACCGAAAAGTTCAGATCTAGCGAGGACAGAGCTCACCGGAAGTTCACTCCCCTTACAGCTCCACTGAGCGAGGTCTATGCCCAATCAGAACCAGGAGAAGTACCTAAGCCTAGAAAGATGAGCACTCTAGAGAAGAAGAGGGACTCTACCCAGTACTGCCGGTATCACAAGGACCACGACCACGAGACTAATAATTGCTAGAAGCTCAAGGAAGAAATTGAAAAGCTTATTCAGCGAGGTCAGTTCCGACAGTACATATAAAAAAAAAAGACCTCTAACAAAGGCAAAAGACCTCTAACACAGGCGAAAGACCTCTAACACAGGCAAAAGACCTCTAAAAAAGGCAAAAGACCTCTAACACGGGCGAAAGACCTCTAAAAAAGGCAAAAGACCTCTAACACAGGCGAAAGACCTCTCAAAGGCAAAAGACCTCTAACACAGGCAAAAGACCTCTAAAAAAGGCAAAAGACCTCTAACACAGGCGAAAGACCTCTAAAAAAGGCAAAAGACCTCTAACACAGGCGAAAGACCTCTAAAAAGGCAAAAGACCTCTAACACGGGCGAAAGACCTCTAAAAAAGGCAAAAGACCTCTAACACAGGCGAAAGACCTCTAAAAAGGCAAAAGACCTCTAACACGGGCGAAAGACCTCTAAAAAAGGCAAAAGACCTCTAACACAGGCGAAAGACCTCTCAAAGGCAAAAGACCTCTAACACAGGCAAAAGACTTCTAAAAAAGGCAAAAGACCTCTAACACAGGCGAAAGACCTCTAAAAAAGGCAAAAGACCTTTAACACAGGCAAAAGACCTCTAAAAAGGCAACAGACCTCTAACACAGGCGAAAGACCTCTAAAAAAGGCGAAAGACCTCTAACACAGGCGAAAGACCTCTCAAAGGCGAAAGACCTAACACAGAAAAAAGACCTCTTGCAGGCATCAAATTGTCGACCTTGTTCACCTACGAAAGAGTCGGGCTTAAGACATGACGAACTTCAGAGCTTAAAGCTACTACTAGCTCCCGGGTTGAAGGATATCCTCACCAATCAGCTCATCCGAGCTAAATGATAAGGATAGGGGGCAATTGATGGGGTTAAATACTAATTTTATCATTGGCATACAAAGGTAATTCAACATTTTTACCTCCAGTAAAATACCAATTTTTACCTCCAGTAAAATACCATTTTTACCTCCAGTAAAATACCATTTTTACCTATGTGACCTAAGCATACACATCATGTACATTCTAGAATACATGTGACCTAAGCATACACATCATATACATTCTAGAATACATGTGACCTAAGCATACACATCATATACATTACCAAATTTACCTTTATACCCTTCTACATTTACCTATAAATACCCCCCTCATTCATTCATTCAAGACACACCAAAAACACCTCTTCCTTCTCTCCCAATATCCATCCATCTTTCCTAAATACAAGCCAATTTTTGAGGGTCTTATACTATCTCTTTTCATACCCCAAAAAAAAATATCAATCCTTATACACTCTCTCTCCTACACAGTTTATTATTTATTCTGTTGAAATAATTGTAATCCTAATTCTATACTTATAAATAGAATTAAGGAAATTATAGAAAGAGAGAGATTGGTAGCTTGTATTATCATCCGAATTGATTGCCTTTGAGCTAATACAAAGCAAGCACACACAAAAGGAGGACGTACTGCCGGACTAGCATAAGCGCTACCGGGGGAACCTACCTTAATAAAAAACGTCTCGTGTTCATCTTTATTTTTAATCAGTTTCTGCCGGTACTGTTCACAGTCACTGTTCACATATACGGTGGTACTGTTCACGGTCACTGTTCAGAGTCACTGTTCACAGATACTGTTCAGAGGTACTGTTCACATTTACTGTTCA
Organism: Lonicera japonica; assembly: GCA_021464415.1. Lineage (NCBI taxonomy): Eukaryota > Viridiplantae > Streptophyta > Magnoliopsida > Dipsacales > Caprifoliaceae > Lonicera > Lonicera japonica. The sequence continues at coordinate 46,255,048 of CM038468.1, read as the reverse complement.
TAACTACTGTTCATAACCACTGTTCATATATACAGTGATACTGTTCACAACCACTGTTCACATATACGGTGATACTGTTCATAATCACTATTCACAGTTACAATTCAATATTAAACATCTAATTCACCATTATTCATTGATTGGTCGGTCGTCAATTATCTGTTCTAGATTTTGACACCATCAATAATTATAGTTGTTTTGTCCCTCTTAATTATTAGAGTAATAGCACTTTGCCATTTCAAACTATTATTAAAGTTAACAATTAATGTAACCAATTATCTAATTTGTTGCAATTGACCAATTTTAATTGATGGGGTTAAAATTTTAAACGATTTAGAGTTCTCATATAATTTTGGATAAATGAGGGTAGTAAATATAATTTTTTAACTATTATCACCATTTTCTGTGTGTAGAACGATGATGGCAAAGAGATTAAAAATTATATATATTGTCCTCATTTATCGAAAATTATATTTGGGCTTTAAACCTTGAAAATTTTAAACCCGTCAGCCAAATTATGTCAATTGCAACAAATTAAATAATTAGTGGCATTAATTGCTAATTTTAATAATTCAGATAGTAAAATGCTAATATTTTAATAGTTGAAAAGGATAAAGTGGAATTAACTGCCAAAAAAAATATGAACTCTTCCTTGTTTGGAAGGACGAAGATTAGGTTGGAGCTTTGTACAACCTCTCGTTTGTTAAGGTTAGCCAATTTGAACTTCTAAAGCTTAAGTGGGCTGTCACTACAGTGACGGATAATAATAACACCAAAGCCTTTAAAAGATGATTCACAATTTCACAAGGATTTATCCGGTCCCACCTTCGCGGGGTTTGCCTACGTGGAATTTTACAAACAACAAACCCCCTAATATCTTTTTCTCCTTGGACCATCTTTTTTTTCCCCACAAAGAAAAGTCCGCAAAGTTGGCAAACAACACAACATCAAGATTAATAATGAAAGAAAAAGAAGAGTGCCAGTGGCCAGCAAAAAAAGGAACAATGTGGCCATCCTAACAAAATTGGCCATCCAAATCCAGTTAGCCGCTCTATTAATAGCCGCTCTAGGAACAAAAGAGAGGGATAAATCTGCTGAATGCACCAAAGAAATACACGTTATAGCTCCGTTTCATAACAACATAGAAAATGATAAAAAAAAATAATTAATTTGGGGGAGAAAATGAAAAATAAGTTGAGGGATGTGATTAGATTAACTTTTGTTTTTTGACTTCTTTCAAAGAATGAAATAAAAAATTTCACAAAGCATAAAAAATGATGGAGGGCATATACTCGCAAAAATGGGTATGAGATGGGAGTATCTCGTCGTATCTCTTAACTTATTTTCCATCTTCTCACCAAAATTAATTGTTTTTCTTATCATTTTTTATGTTGCTATCAAACGGAGTTAAATTGCACCCCCCCTCTGGCGGGTGGTTAGATCCCAAAAAAACATCAACAACTGAGCAATGGCTTTGACACCACCAGCCTTGAGGCAGAAAATGGAAGCCTTACGAATCGCTAAAGCTTACTCAACTTAGACCGAAGACTTATAAACCTTCTTGCCAAGTTAAAGGCTGGTATTTATTCGTGCTTATTTTTGGTCGGCTAATATGTATTACAAGTAAATGTTGCAAAAAAGTTTAGTTTATAAGAAAAAATGTAAAACTTTGTATTTTATTGGTACCGTAAATGGAAATATTATAATTTAATTTTATATTTTTTTCCAACAAAATTGATGGAAACCAAACTATACATCAGAAAGTAATGTATGTAAAAACCAAACAGACACAAAATATTTCATTTTTATTTCCAAAGCTATTGAAACATAAAGCTCAAAGAATAAATGTGTTTGGAGTAAAAATGAGAAAGTAATAAACAATAAGTTCATTTATAATAAATGAGTATATATATCATTAAACACAAATATATAGATGAAAGTGAATTGAAATGGCTTAAAAGTTCTCGATCATAACTTCACTTAGCTACAACAAGAAAGATCCCAAATAAATGAAAGTTAAAGCAGAAACAGCAGACAAGAGAGTGATGGAAGCCGGAATACGCGCATTGTCCTTCCTCAAAACCATCCCTTCAACCATCGGATAATTCGTAGCCACCACAAAAAATGACATGAAAACTTGCACAAACATCTCATTTAAGCTTCCTTCAAGAACCATTTTTGTGACTCCCACAGTAAAAGAGGCCGCATTGATAATAAGCAAAGTACAGAGTGGAGCAAGAATCATAGTGGGCACTTGGAAATCATATATGTCAGCTTGGTATCTTTTAACTTGCTTGTCATCAACAACTTTATTTGTCGGTAAAAAACTAGCGTCTCTCATGCCCATTGTCTCCATAATGGCGTCTACACTGCCGTAGAATTGAGAGACTGTCCTCATCATCCACATACGCTGCTCGTTTTTCCATGTCTTCATCGAGCCTCCGGTTGAGAGGACTTCTTCTACGTGTTTAAATTGGGATGAGAGGAAAATGAAAGAGAATACCATGAAAAATGGACTTGAAACCTGCAAAACAACAAGAGATTTATGTCCCTAAGATTAGACTGGGGTAAGTTGAAGTTGGTTAGGACATGCTAATTTCTTATTTTTATTTTTCAATATATAATTATACTGTAATTTTTCTAGTTGTGCTGGGCTGGAGCCTGTCTCTGCCAGGCCCAGTTCCTGCACGTATCCATATAAAAGAATGAAGGGTTAAATTTTCCAAATCTTTGGCGTTAAGGTATTTGAGTCCCATGCCCTTTGTGTTGTTACTATATTATGCATAGTGGAAAATTTTAACCAAACATGTCCTTAATTACCTCTGGGTACAGCACAATGCCATTGAGTAAGCAGAGCTGAGGGATGGTAGCTAAACACCACATGGGGACGCAAATGAAAGGGTAGTAGGCAGCCAATCCATAACACATGCTCTGAAAAACCGACATTCTTAGCAATCCATATATCACAGGATTGAAACTTGAAAGGCAAACTTCAGCACACCCAGCGACCCATCGTGTGCCTTGGACCAATAGGTCATTCAGACTCGTGGTGCCAGTCCCCAAGAATGCGGCTTTGGGTGGATTAAAATACACCGAAGTCCAACCTTCGCAATGTAAGTTGAACCCGGTGAAGTAGTCTTCTACAACCGAAAAATACCGAAACCCCACCTGGAATTGGAGATAAAGAGCGAGTTATCTAATGTCATAGAAGTTCAAATATATTTGTATTTAATTTTGCAGGTTGGGCTTATGTCAAAGTAAATGCAGAATACTTGTACATCGTGCTTAAATGATGGTACCCGTTGTTTGTACTTGCCTGTTTGCCCCATTTTGTGTGGTTTTCGTATGCACAAGAAGCTAAAAGTTGGCTCTCTTGAAGCAATGCAGGTGAGAAGTCTTGAGAATTAGTGATATTGGCCTTGTAGTTTGGGCGAAGGGAGTTTATCAATTCGTTGGACGCACCAAATGAGTTTTTAAGTTTTGCAAGATCAAAATCTGGATATTTTAACAAAGAAAATTGATTAACACAAAATTAAAATAATAATTTTGGTCCAAGTAAAGACCATAAACCCCAATCCCCCAGTTAAAACGTACAAGAACAAAATAAGGGACATAGTTACCCTGTTTTATGGAAGTCCCATAGAGTGCCTCTCTTTTCATGTAAAAGCATGTACCAGACAAAATCGGTCCGTTAAGTCCATCCATACCAGGCCATAGTGTCTGAAACAAATATTGAAAAATAAACTGTCTGTCCATAATCTAAGACGCATAACAAAAATTCTTTGGAGTCCGTGTATACATACCGAGAATGTGCTTCTCATACGGCTGTCATAGATATCATTCTTACTAACATTGTAAAATTTCTGAGGGAACTGAACAAAGGCGAGTGAGGAGGATAACTTAGGATCGAGGTTGAAGCACATGGCTTGCCTGGCCGATGAAGCGTCATTGCAATACATGTCACAATCCAAAACTAGTACATATGGGGAATTGCTTATGATTCCAGACACTCGCAGCTGCAAAAGAGAAACGCGAGCTCATATAAATATATACATAGCTACATGGAGAGCGAGGGAACGGGAAAGAGATGAGGAGAGAGGAGGGTACAAGGGCATTAAGAGCTCCGGCTTTGAAATTATGAGGAAGAGAAGGCCTTTTTTCACGGGCCACGTAAACAAGAAGAGGCATCTCTACTTGATATGTATCCGCTGCATCAATAGAATTGCCACCTATCACCTATCAAACATTATTGTGAGATTTAGTATGTTGATTTTATAAATACAATGCTTAATTTAAGAAGTACACAAAAAGAGGATGTGATTCTTGATTTAGTGAATAAAAAGAGATTACCTCAACAACAGCAGAATGATCTCCATTAACACTGATAGTTTCATTTCCTCTTATCCTCATCACACATTCTAAAAACACCTCGTATTCTTGCTGCACCAAAAACCAACTCATTATATCAGTAATCCAACCAGTTTTCGAACATGTATCGGTCCATCAGCATAACAAAGAGCAATAGCTCACATAGTATCACTATCCACCTTTTAGAAGAGTGTGCAGGGTTCAATCCCCATCAAAAACAGTTTCAAATCCCTTTAAGGGAAAATTGACATATTTAATTATGCAGTCCATTAATATTTCTTAATAAAAATTCACTCTAGTAGTCCTTAACTAGAATTTAAAAAAGAAAAAGACCAACTAAAACTGATACACGTCCGTACTAACAACCTTTCTAGAGCAAAATTTGAGTCCCAAGTAAAGAAGAAAATGTGGCAGACACATGTATCATGTCGATCAAGGACTCATGGTAACAGGGCGGACCTAGAAATTTTCCGAAGAGTGGGTTAATAGTAACAGACAAAAAAATCATTTAAATATATATATATTGAAAGTATGACCATATAGTGAAAAGAAAATTTAATAGTATAATTTAAATATTTGAGTTTATATATAATGAAAAGTATCTAACAAAGTTAGGCGCGAAAGTTATATATTAGTGGGCTTATAATATTTGAGCTAAGCTAAGAAGTGGGCTTAAACTAATTTTATTTTATTTATTTTTTATAAATTCTAGTAGGTTTTTCAAAATTTTCCCATATGCTCAAGTCTGTCATATCTCCTGGTTCCGCCCCCGCATGGTAATCTGGACTAGTAATTGAGTGTTAAATAAGTCTACTCTAACAACTTTCTAAACTTTAATTTTACCCCTACGTACATTGATGGTGACTCCTAATTAGAGTTTTACCATTGAACTGAAGTACTAACGTACAGGTGATGTAGTCATGTAGGTGTACGTACTGAATACTTGTATGCATGATTGATAAAAAAAGAGATAAAGAATACTAACTTCAACTCTCCTCTTCTCATCGATAAACTCATGCCCACTCTTCACAACCTCATCATCTTCATATTCCTCCGCCCCTCCAAAATAAGCCTCCGGGCACCTACTCTTCAAACCAAACCTCCGGCAAAACGGCAACCAACACTTACTAAACCTCCAAGCCTCCTTAATAGCATTCAAAGTCACACAAGAACCACCATCATCCGAAAAATACACGCATAGTTTATCAGCCGGATAATCCAAAGCCATTGCCGATATGACAGTGTTCATCACCTCCACGGTCGGCTCCTTATTAGGGTCGGCCGTGCATATGAACACTTCCACTGCCGGAAGATCTTTATCTTCCGGCAGTCTCTCAGGGAAGACGGTCCGGGAGACCGGCTGCCAATAGAATGGGGCCCCCAGGAGCCAGTATAAAGAGAGTAAGAGCTCAGAAATGAAGACTAGAGTGAGGGGTAGTGTTGGGTTTTGGGCTTGGAGGAGAGAGGAGGATCTGTAGTAAATGAGGAGTGTTAGAGCTATGAGGTGAAGTGTTATTTGTGTTCTGTTTATGATAAGGGGCTTTTTTAGAACCTGGCAGTGGTTTAGAGGAAGAGTTTCTTCCATTGTACCTTCTGTGATTTTTGTGTGTGTATTTGTGTTTATTACTTATGCTGTATATATACTTATTAAGATTTGCCAGTTTAAGGTACCACATATCAGCCGGCTGTGACTGCAGCATCTTATTTTATAATTAAGGATTTTATAATTTATAATTTTTTTTTTTTTTGTAGTCGGAAAGAAGTGAATAGTTGAAATAAGATCTAATACAGTAATATTTTCATATTGTTATTTTAGTGTGTGTTTTATTTTGTTAATTAGAGCAAACGAGTAATTCTACATGTACATAAAAATTTGACATATTAATGTGTCAATCACTCATTAATTAGAATGAAATGTGATACGACTATTTTAATCAGCACATAGTGGACACATTGGTATGTAAGATTTTTATGTCCATGTAGAATTACTCAAAGTAAATAGTTATCATATTTGTAGTCTTTTTCTGAATTTTGATTAGTAATTTTGGTAGGTTTTAAATATAGCATTTAATTTAGAATTATTCGGTTTGCTTATGTGAAGCATTTTTTTTTATGGTAGGTTAGGATTTAAATTCAGAAATAATTATGTTCATTGGATGTAACAGGAACAAACCACCCTATTAATAAATTAATAAAAATATAAAATGTTTGAGAGTTTTTCTCGGTCTCTTCGAAAATTTCATGAATTTTCATTAACTTTTGTGAATTCAAGAAGTAAATGTTGAAGACGGTGATATCCGTCCTTAATTACCAACTGGCTCCCGTTCTACATCACATATTTAGAATGCGTTTGTTTCATTATCTGAATCTAAATACTTAATATGAAAACTGAATACTAGTTTTAAATTTTGAAAAATCTGTTTGTTTTAAGTCTGAATGAACCAACCATCAGACTTAAAAGGCTGAAAAACATAGCCCCTTAATACTTAAATATAATATGTGCCTATGACACTCTAGATATTTTTTGCTGCCTATAAAAATACTTAAATTCATACATATGTCTCAAATTATTTATCTAAATTTTGTTGACATTACTGGCGAACTGTTAGTGAGAAGCAGAAGACGAAGCCTTCAAGGCTTTGGATAAGGGCGAGCGGGATAAGCTTCAACTCGGAGAGATTCGATGAGTTCGATAATATTTGGCGGATCATGTGCATGCCAAGGCGACGACACCTTACTTGCACCACACCTCTTGTTGATACGGAAAAATATTCATTACTCATACAGTAGTATCAATCATGTGATGACTGTACTCCAAAATTAATACGCGAAACTAAAAATAAAAAGACGTTTATTTTTCTTTTGAAAATGATGTAAAAAGTCTTGTGTGTTAATATTTTAAAAAAAAATCAACGAATAATACTTTTTAAAAATAAAGGCGTAGGTATCAATTATCATTCTGAATAAGGGCTTGTTTATCAATTGTATTTTAAAATAAATATTTTGACCGAGTACATACTTAACTTTGCACAAAATTGAATATTGTGCAAACCTAACTTTGGAATCAAAAAAAATTAATGCAAATTTGTTTTGTATACTGTGTTTATATTTTTAACAACTCTATTTTTATATTTCATTTATAAAACTTTAAAACAACGTCAAATAAACACAAATACATAGTAATGTTTTAAAAAATAAGGAATGCAACTTAACTTTGCATAACTTCAAAAAAATTATTATGTGCATTTTATGGGTGTTTTTGGTTTCATTCTAGGAAGAAATTAAGGTACCCCAAACTCAAACCAAATGTAAAGATTCGGTTTTGATTTAGTTCGGTTTCTAAATCTCCTAAACCCAAACTCGAACCGAACCTTTCGATTCGGTTTCAATTTGGTTTGGTTCGGTTTAGTTTGGTTTTAGACTAGTTAACCCTGAACTAGAACCAAATTATTCGGTTTTGTTTTGATTTTCTCGTTTTCGGTTTCGATTTTTTTCCGTTTGGGGTTTTACTTATCGGTTTTGATTGGTTCGATCCGTTCGGTCAATTTTTCGATTAGCCTTAACATCCCTAATATAATGCATTTTGTTAATAAATAGGTTTTGAATATGTAATTTATTAAAATTATTGTAAAGCACTATCAATTAAATATTTATTTATAATAATATACTAAAAAATATGTAGTGCAAATTTAATTTTGCATGATTCTATAAAGAAAATTAATTTAAAAATCTACTCAAAGTTAACAAACACTTCTTTTAAAGTTTTATCAAATATAGCCCTTTAATTTATAAAATATTTTTCACCGATTCTTTTATAAAATAACTTTTTCAAACGAGTCTTATTTTTGGATATCACATTTATTCTTTATAAATTAATTTTTCCTTTTATGTGGAATGAGTGAATTCAAGCTGAGTGTCAGCCACGTGTAGTGTCCATGTTAATGTGCCGAAATTGTTAAGAGAATAAACCGGCAAATGAAGTGAGACTATATATAGTGTGTGTATATATATATATATAAGCTAAGTAAGATAAGACCACAACGTTAACGACACACACTTTTTACGTAACTAACAACGTACGTACACACCGTTGCCTTCGTCCCATCTATAGAGATTGTCACCTCTACTTTGTCATAGGAGAAGAAATTAATGACCTCCCAATCCCTAATACACTTTTGTCTCCACCTTAATTATTTTTAGTCCAATAAATTATTTCAAATATATGCAAAGAAACTCAATCTTATTGACACCTCAACCTCCCAAAATATAAATTATTTAAGAACTGCAGTATTATATATTCACATTTATTATATTTACCAAATCAGTCAGTTAGATTAAAATTATTTTTATTAATATTAAGTAATAATGCATTGCATGATTATACATCATACTTCGAAGTATCTTATATTTCTCTGGCATTAATGTAAATTATTTGGCAATTGTGTTACACTTAATTTATTTTAAATATATATATATATATATTAAGCGATCAACTTGGCTCCTCTCCGTTATTTTCTTTTGGTTCAATTTTTTTCAATGGGGTTTAGTTTGAAGGCTAAACTGATAAAAAAAATCATGAAATTTGATCAAGATGATTTCTATAATGAGATTATTCTGCAAAATTTCAAAAGAATTTCAAACCGGAAATGGTCGTGATAAAAATTTGATCTATATGTTCATTTCCATTCATTAAAATTTTAAACGATCATCTCACTTAAATTTCATGGAAAAATTTCATCCATTTAAAAAGTACCCATTAAAAGAAATTGATGTGAACTGTAGATCAGGCTGGCATAACCCTTGCTTCACAAACTCACACCACCTTATTGTTGCAACTTTTGTAACACTAATTCTATTTTAATTAATGTTAAAATAAAATTTAGTATATTGATTATATTCTTAAAACGATACGTTATTTTTAATTTGTGATTTTTTGCTCTCAAAAATAATCAAAACATGTTGAAAAGGAAAAGAAAAGTGACACTTTTAAATTAAGGAGGAGGAAATATATACTCTGTTTCTGGCCATTAGAACTATTTCCTGCAGACTAATATATTGAATATAACTCATATAAAACTAAAATTAATCAAGGACTAGCTTATAACATTTCCGTTTGTGTTTATATTATTGTTTTTATTATTGTATTCAATCCTTTCCCAACTTCCTAGGATCCGTTTGCAGGGGCGGACCCAGGATTTTTCGATGGAGTGGGCTGAATTAACACAAAAATTTATGACAATTTTTTAAGCAAAAAATTTATTCCAACAGTGGAAAAAATTCAAAATTTTAAATAAAAATAATATAGTTAAATGTAATTCTTTTTTATGGAAGAAAATTAGTATTCGTAAAAATTATTAATTTTTAATTAAGTATGTTAGATTAAATATTTGTTTGTTACGATAAAATGGATACTTAAGTTAAAAGATGGAAGAGATTAAAGTGAATCTGAAAGTGTGTTGGAGAGAGTATCTTTGTCAAAGACCAATAAAAATGAATAAGGATTTCCTCTTTGTTGAAGTATATTATATTACAAATAATATTTTTTGGTTTAAATTAAGAGTCTCATTTTTTTAAAATGTTAATAAAAATAATAATTTTAATGCATGTCTCAAATTAAAATTTTAGTTTACCTTTTAAAAATATAATTAATATACTAAATTTTCTAATACTAAAGAAATTATGTTCTTAACAATTCATTAATTTTAAAACAAAATTTTATTTCTTAACAAAATAAAAAAGTTAAAATAAATTCCTAAGCATTCACAAAAAGGTTAAATAAATTGAATTGAATTAAATTATTTTATATACATATGTGTGTAAATATATTAAGAGAGAGAGAGAGCGTCTCTAGTTTGACAGCAACACAAAACCTTTTAATTTATTTGGGTTTTTTTTCTTGTATAGTAGTGTGGGCCAGCTAGCTCATAATTTTTTCCCGTTTTCAAGAGAGTTGGACTGGGCTGATTGTGGGCTGGACTAAGGAATTTATTGGTCTAATAGCATTTTTTTATATAACTAATGAGAAAAAAAAAATCTTGGACTGGGCTGGAGCCCTCTGGGCCCAGGCCCAGTTCTACCCCTGTCCATTTGATAACGAAGTTGGAAACTAATTAGAAAAACAATTAATGCTTTCTATGAGAAGTTTGAAGATGGGATGAGTAATTTAGTGAGATGTTTACCTTCTTACTCTTATTTATGAGTAGATTCTTTTTTCAAGTTATCAAGCGGACTCTAACAGTCTATTTAATTGGGAGAGTCTTCCATGAAAAATGTTTACTTTTGTATGTTTGTCTAATATTCTAGGCAACTCTAATTTCAATTGGATTTATTATACAAATGTAGAATACATAAATTGGATTTATTCTATTGTAATTTTAATTTCATCTGGTTCTATTGTACAAATATAGGAGAGCATGGCAGTTTTTTGTCAATCCTAATAATGGTTTCTTTTGAGACAATTTAGATATGTCTAATTGGATTAATGGTAATGACGAGAATGGCAATCATTACATGCCTTGATTTGTTTTATTTTGTTCTACTATTTGGTATATTTGGAAGTGCGGGAATGAGGAATTTTTCCCTGGTAAGAATTCCAAACCTTGTTTTACTGTTGACCTGTGCAAGAGGTTTGCTCAGGATATTGTGGAGTCTTTCCAGCTGAATTACAATGTGAATCAGTAAAGCTAGCGTTGGTCATTGTATCATGATTAACTGGAGTTTTCCTCCTGCAAGTGTCATTAAGCTGGCCTAGGGATGTACCTACTAAGGCCCGGGGTTATGACCGTACCCCCTCAATTTTATTTTATTTTAAAATTTTATATTTGTATGTATATTAAAATTACAGGAGAAGGTTCAAGTTATATTGATGTAAAGTTTTACGCCCACATCCACAACTTTTTTGTAAATTAAAAAATTTCCAATTCCACCATCAAATAAGCCATTTGTATTGTGTTTATCAAACATGCAAAGTTTCAAATCAATCCGATATTTGTAACCATATAATTATAATTATAATTATAATTAACCATATAATTATAATTATTTTTACTTAAATTTTGGTGATGTTCATAATTCAATATATAACATGATTATGATGGGGGATTTCTACATCCTCAATTAATTTAGCTTTTTTGCACGTATCTTCGAGATATTATAATCAACTCATTAAACAGTTAGATCGATGAATTATTAGATTGAGATAAAGTTATTGGCGAGCGTAAAAAAATAAGTTTTACACCAGATACAACTTGAAACTTCGTTTTAAAAATATTATGTATTTGATACTATATTAAACAATAAATATTATTGTATTTAACGATGCTCAATTTATCACGTGTTGATTTTTATATTTCTTAAGAAAATATCAAATTTTATTAAATATTAAAACTTATTTTTCTATTAAGAGATTTAATTCATTAATTGTTATGCCCATAAAAGGAATGAAAATTTTAATTTGAGGCGTCTAGAAGAAAAATGTGCAACTCTTAATTTGAGATGTGTAAAGTAGGTTTTATCCACCTGAGTTATTCTAATGCCAAAGAAAACATGAATTTTGGCAAAGCTAAATACAATTTTCGACTAGCAAAGTTAAGAATACAACTGTAGACACACATTTATATGACTTCTCAAAATATATAGCACTTGGTTTAGTCAAAAGCTCTCGTTAGGGGGAGGGAGGATTGTTATTGTCAAAGCACATGATTATTACACATCAACATGATAGTGGGCCTAAGGAACCTATGTTTCCGTATATAACCAATGACCTCTTCCAGTATGACTAGTTCAAGGTATAATTTAGGTTTCTTGAACCCACATATAAGTTAATAAGGATATCCCCTTACACTACAGATATATGATGTAAGTCGTTATATAATTTCTTTTGATATCGTACCCCCTCAAAAGAATTACTGCGTATGTCCCTACTGATGGTAGCTTTGTTGCTTCTTCCGCTAGTGCTAGCTGTGGTGGAGTCTTCACAAACGAGAAGGGCGAATGGATTATATTCTTAATGCGGAGATATGGAGCATTCATCAAGGGTTAAAAGTACCGGGGAAAGGAACTGGAGTAATATGTTGATCGAGACTGACTCGGAGGCTGCGGTCCAATTGATGAAAAGTGAGAAGGAAGAGGATCACTTGCTTGGAGTGCTTATGAAGGACTGCAAAATAATATTGGAGTATACTAACGGGAGCATCCAGCACAGGTGGAGAGAGGATATACGTGTGTTTGCTAAGCTCGGAGGATCGCAAAATGATAGGCTAGTTTTAACGGACAAGCTTTTTGATAGTGTTAATCTTGCATTTTTAGCATATTTAGCTGGGACTATGTATGCCCGGGCTTAGTCGATTTTTTGTTTCCAGTTCACCAAAGAGAAAGTTTTCTATGAAAAATGGGATGGGGGATTTGAATCCACAACCTTTGGCCTAATATTACAATTCTTTACCACTTGATCTACATACCAAGATTACGTTTAATGCACCGAATAGAGAAGTCAGAAAAGATAAAATAATGTTCCGTAAGATAGGATTAGGACATTTTAGATAACTTTTATTCCAGTCTTGCATTTGATATGGTCTTGAATTAAATGACCGGACATGATATTGTAATCCAATCCATTTTACGAACATACTCTTAACTTTGAAATGTATCAGATAAGATAATTGTTTTATCAATTTTACGAAGATACTCTTAATGTACATTTAACATGACAAATTTTATTAACATACACTATTATATAAGAAGAAAAGGATTAATGTTGTACTTTTTGGTGCGTGTGAATTTTTCTATTGTTAAAATTTTCAATAATAATTAGTCTTTAGTAACATGCTGATTTAATTGGAGTCAGATCAGAAACTGAAAAATAGTAAAGGGTCAAAACGTCCAAGCATGTTTTTACTACTAGTTCAAGTTGTAAAATATGGCAAAGGATTTTAAGCTTCCATGATTGTTATGTCCCAATTAAAGGAATTTGATAATAAAGTTGGTTAATATGCCAATGAAGTGATTATTGAAAAGGAGAAAAAAAAAAAGGAAGCTTTATGCATTGAATCAAATAAGATGTAAGTATCTTATCTGCTTTGCAATTATAGGTTTATCTTATAATGTATCCCATCCAGTAATACACTAAATATAACATAGAATTAAAAATTTATATCATGCCTTTTGATTCAATACATCAAACACATCCTAATTGTTCAAGTTTTATCTTCCAGCAAATAATAGTTTGAAATTTTACAAACTTTAATTTAATCGATGATGATCAAGAACAAAATTCAGCTACTATGAGATTTAGTACCAAATGTAACTGTTAGTTTAAAGTGTCCCAATAAAAAAAAGTGTTGCTACTCTTTTCATCCTAAATTAAGAGTCTAATTTGAATCTCTTTCCTTTTAAACATAAATTAATTTCAACATAAATCAGTTGCTATGAATTATCTCCTTAAAAATAACCGGACTTTTAATTTGCGACATGTGTATTAATTTTAGAGACAAAATACAAAGTAATATAAAAAAAGAAAACATTGGCAACTGACACAAGATAGGAAAGAGTAGGGGAGCTAGAAAGAGTTTAATTGACAATTTCAAAGCTACCAAACATAAATGCAAAACATCCATAGTTTTAAGGAAACGGAGTACAACTCTGCTGACACTAAAATAAACGAGGCCAAGATAGTGATAGTATTGTTGAAGTAATTATAAGTCTTCACTTTCATGTTGCTTCAGAGCATTAAACTTCTGCAAACAAAAAATTTCATCAACAAAAAATATCAAAATAGAAGTTAATAAGGGTAACATAAACAATAGTTTTTTATTAGCAAGAAAAGGTTCTTGAAAGAAAAGGAGAGACCAGGGTTTTAACAAGCAAAACAAATATGTGGGCCCTATTGCAGTGCATTTGAATCAAACAGGTGATGCAAGCCATAAGAATGTCATTTTTTCAGAAGGAAAGAGAATTAAGTTGTTGCTCACAGATTTTCCCCCTTACCTTAGGGCTGAAAATTTAAAAACATAGACATCACGATAGCACAACACCACAATATTAGCACGAAATTGACACCTGAATTGCGAGACTATTTTTCGATATGACGGCGTATGGTGTCATATACGTCCAAATTCTGACACAAAATTAGAGTGATATCGTAATAACTGTGTCTAAATGAGAGGAAAAAATCATTTTTCACTGGTTGTACGGTGTCTATTGGGAACTGAAAATCATAATCAGGTGTGTTGTGTTAAATGGGTCATCTTTGTGTTTAGGAAACTAACATGATGCCAGGTCGAGCAAAAACATAACCCAAAAACATAAATCAGCACCTTACAATTTCCCGTGAGTAATTAAATAAAGGGAACCAAGGGGCCAAAAATCATGCAAAGGAAGAATACACAAAAGCGAATAATAGATGCTTAGAGTGGTGTGTAAAACCCTAGCTAAACCAAGCTATTAACACAACGCGGAGTAATCGCAAGAAACAATATGTTACCACAATCAGAATTACCATGTACCAAAGGCTCCACAATAATGAAAACAATTAATAGAGAGTAAGAAAGAAACACTCGCCACAAACACAAGCAGATAAGGTGGTATTGGCAGTGCCGGTGATAGAATTTTGTTGATTATTGGATCAAACCAATAGTACAAACAAACCCTAGTTTTCTCTCTAGAACTTCTTCTCTAGACCTACCTCGAAAACCAGTCTGGTATAATGCAAAATTACAATGAATAAACACCAATTCTATTTATACAAGTAATCCTTTGACCTAACCCTAATCCTAAATGTCTTAGGATTAACAAACCCTAATCCTAATAGGATTAATTCTGCCGCCGCACTTGCAAAGGAATCTTGAGCCTATTGGGAGCCAAAAATTGTAATCAGGTGTGTTGTGTTAAATAGGTCGTATTTGTGTTTAGGTAACTCACTAATGTCGGGTTGGGCAAAAACGTAACCCAAAAACACAAATTGGCACCCTAATATTTCCCTATGGTATCTAAAAAAGACAATAAAATAGGCAAAAATCATGCAAAAGAAGAATACACAAAACTAAGAATCCAGGCTTAGAGAATCCATCTCAACTAAACAAAAATTACACCTATGAAGTTCTATAAGCATTCTTCGTCTTCAAAAGCACAAGAAGCTTGTATATACACCCCAAGTATATCTTCTTTTTTTCTCTACCTAACCTTGAGGGGTTAGTCTAGTGGTAGGATGGGCCTTGATAAATGCCTCAAGTGTTTGAATCCCCGTACTCTGCAAGTGCGTACTCCTCTATAGAGCCACCTCCCAGAGTGGATATGGATAAAGGGTTTACCTCAAAATTATCAAAACAATATTATATGGGGCTTTTGAGTTTAGCCATTATTTTTAATGTGAAATTAGACTTAACCCTGTTTTCCTTATCATTAGACTTTGCCCTTCCATACAATGGAATCCCATTGCAATGAAATGGGGGCCATGTCAGTTTTTTTTAAGTGTAATCCTTTGACTTAACCCCCTGTTTTTACATAATTCTTTGTGATTCCCCAACATGCAGGGGCAAAATTTAACAATTATGAATACAAGAGGGGTAAGTCTAATTTCACATATAAAATGGGGGCAAAATCAAAAAAGCCTTGTTATATACATATATACACACTCAAGAAAGCTCCTGTAAGGATGTATATTGAGGAAAGGACCTAAAGCAGGGACCATGCCTTTGGCAATGTATGTATATTTTCTAC
Source organism: Lonicera japonica (assembly GCA_021464415.1). NCBI lineage: Eukaryota > Viridiplantae > Streptophyta > Magnoliopsida > Dipsacales > Caprifoliaceae > Lonicera > Lonicera japonica. The sequence goes on along the minus strand of CM038468.1, from coordinate 46,238,965 downwards.
CTCTATTCCAACTGTCCTCTTATACTCCCAATCTAACTCCAAGGCCCAATCAAGCGTACTACATAGTTGTTGGTTGAATCCAAAGTCACCAATTCAGTTAGGCCTATCCAAATGCAAAACTAAACAAGATGTGTAATTAGAAAATAACAACTCCCTCAAAAGTCAAAGCACAGGTAATCTAGTCTGGATTCTGGAGTCTTAATATACTCTAGATTTAACCCTTCTTTTCTTCTTTGATTTTCAACTCTAAGGGTGCGTTTGATTAGGAAGTTGTAAACTAAGTGAAACAATACTAGTTGTTATTAGTTGGAAAAAGAGACAGGCTATTTGGTAAGATTTTCTTAGTTTATTCCATGGAATCTAATTCTTTAGGGGATGGGCAAGAAAAGATTACCATGAAAAATGGAAAAGATGGAGAACATCTCACCAAATTACTCATCTCTTTTCCAAATTCTCATAAAACTTACAGGTTTTCAAATCATTTCTGTCCTTTTTATCAAATGGACCCTGAGTACATGGTGCCAAGCAGAATTAGGCATTTACAAATTACAACTAAAGAACAAGAATGGGGAAACACAGGCTAGTCCGAGCCCTAAAGGCCAAAAAATATGTACGTGCAATTTATGTACTGAGAGCAAAGCCGTGCTATTAAACAACAGTGCCAAGATCCACAATTCTTTTGACAAGCATAGGAGATGTGTGACGAAGAGGGTAAATAAACTTTAGGAACCAAGAAAAAACACTCAATTAATGTAGTACCTAAACTCAAGGAATGCTTACCCTCTCAGTAATCCAATTTCCATTTTCATAATTATTAGACTTACCTAGTTTTAACATCGTCCAACCTCCAATCAAAGGGTATTCGAAATACAGTATTAACAACATGGGATTAATCATACAAAAAAAAAAACCTTACACTAACACCCGCACCCCTTTTTCCAATAATCACCTTGAGATACTATTAGGAAGCGTTGGCAGGGTGAACAGATTAAAAAGTTCTACTTGTTATGAAGCATGTGGCACCCGAAATAAAAGGTTAACAAGAGAAGCAGTTAGAAGAAAAAGTCCATCATAACTCCAATTAAAACTAGTCAATATGTCCAAGGTCAACTGGATCTGGATGTAACCTATGTAATATGTTTGTTAATAAATAATTGATAGCCTCATTTGAGTACAATCATATGATATATACATATATACAGCCCCACTCTAAAAAGGACAATCATCTCTAAAACCATCCATTTGGAGGGGTAAATGACTGAAATTTGGTGGAGATTATCTCTATGATTAGATCGTCTTCACAGCATTTTATCAACATGTTCAATCAATAAGTGGTTGCAATTAGCCAATTAAAACCAAAAATTTCAACGGTTTAATAATGTGCATATATATTACTTTTTCATTACACCCACTTCTAGTTTGAATTTCTTGATGAAATATTATGGAGATAATCTACTCATTGTACCAATAATCTCCACCAAATTTTGTAAAAACTTTTAATGCGTCTACCCCTCCAAATGGACGATCATTTCTGTTAAAGAGAGGAGCGTCGTCTTGAGTGGGGTTGTATATATGATTGTACTAAAATGAGACTATCCATTATTTAGTAACAAACCTATTACATAGGGTACATCCAGATCCAGTTGAACGCGGACATTTTGGACCAAGGGTTAAATTCAAGATATGGTTAGAAAATACTAACCTTCTCTAAGAATCTTCAGATGATTGTTGCTGCTCTTGCTCTTGTTCTTGCTCTTCCTCTAACTGTGGCCATATCTGCTAAGCAATGTAAGGATGATTCTGCTGCTGGGCATAAAACCCTTGGTCCAAAGGCTTACCCACAAACATCCCTGGAGGTCCCACTGGCAGTTGTGGCAAATAATAGTAAGGATTTCCCTTAGTTGGACCTCCGAAAGTAAAAGCCCCCTGCGGGATCGATGGAGCAAGTACATTCTCTCCCATATCCTCCTTAGGTACAATATCAATCAAGAAATCAAATACATCGGTCATCATGATGGCTGCAGAGATGTCATTCCTTTGAAGGGTCTTCCTTTTGTTCTCTTTGGTGTGATTCCAAGCCCGTAAAGTCAACTCAAGGATAAACATCTCACAGGCCTGAGCAAATATGACTGGAGCTTCAGCAGATATCATCCTTATGTCCTCATCGGCTTTCATAATCTTCTTGACCCGTGCTAATGGGAGGCTGTGGTTCTTGAAATCAGTTGTTTTTTCGATATCTTGGAATTGCTTTGTCCAAAAGCTTTGGAGTTATTGCTGCAGTTGTTACTGTTGTTGGATTTGCTGATAATCAAGTTGGTGTTGTTGTGTGAGTTGTTGTGCTGGCGAGGAAGGTGGGCCTGCAGTTTAGGGAGAGTGGATGGGTCCCACTGAAGAAGGGGGAGTGGGACCCATCATTTGGTTAGGTTGATATGGGACCACCACCCCATAGGGCGTTGGAATGGAGCTGCTTGCTCCCATACCTTGGGGCTGCTGCTCCTGCCCTTGCTAATGATCCATTTTGATGGTACGGTTGCTATGAATTCCAAATGCAAAAGAATAAACAAATAGCATATTAGAAAAGAAACGTGGCACCAAGGTTTTGTAAGCATGAAAACATTGAGCTTAAAAAGGTCATCCTTCTATCTCCCAGTAAAATATATGCGTGTGTGTGTGCAAGAGAGAGAGAGATTCCACCCAGCTTCAAAGAGCACAGTCTTCTTGTTAAGAGATTCCGCCCAGCTTCAAAGAGCATGGTCTTCTTGTTAACTTTAATAAAAAGAACCATCCATTTGGAAGGGTAACGCGTGAACTTTACGAGGAAATTTTGTGGAGATGGTCCGTATGACGAGTAAATTGCCCCGACAAAATTTCATCAAAAAATTCATTCATTTACCCCTCCAAATAGACGGTAGTTCTTTTTGTTAAAGAGAGGACCGCCCTCTTTAGAGCAAGGCATATATACACAATTACACACATACACCTATATATATATAGAGAGACTAATAGGACAACCAAAAATAAAACATTATCTGCCCAATTTCCTCCATCAAGGAGTATCAAGTCCTTGAACATAAGTTCCTAATTACATGCCTTTTTTATTTTTCTGTGGTTAGGGATCTTTAAATTCAAATTTGAGTAACATGGTATGTCCAATTCAGAGGATTATTTCATTCCAATTCACAAATGGTACAATTAGAAGGCTAATTTGAAAAAAATTTAGATTCACTGATATGGAAGTTAGGGATCCCAAGCATGTGACAACAAATTAACAAAGGGTCTCTTCTAAACAACCACCAGCACACAACTCATACTTATTTTAGTGCCCCACGCCCCCACTTTATAGTTGGAACATGATTTTATTTACCTGATTTTGTAACCAGTAAATAGCAAGATAAATACATATATGTCAAGTTACTATAGTTTCAACTTCAGTTAGGTTCAATCACACTAACTACTAGCTGCGGGAAAAACAGGTACAACAATGGTCATTACCCAAAGGTCCACATGGGTGACCAACTCAGGAGTTTGCCACTCTTTTTCTGAAGTATGTTTTTGCTGTGTTTGAATTATGAAAAATGTTTGGTTAGACTATAGAGAATTCTTATGCCTCTTAAAAAAGTAAAGTTTAGGTTTTGTAGAATTATATTGTTAAAAGGTAAATAATTAAGAAATGGATTGCCTAGCACCTAGGCCATTAGGCTCCGATGTCCGCCTTCTTCACAATGCCTGTTAGTAGTGGCGTGGCCAAGAATTCGAAGTCGGGGGGTGCGCAATTCGAGCCGATTTGTAATGAGTGGGAGTGGCTAAGTAGTCGCTGGACAGAGTCACCAGTCACATAGTGTGGAGTGAAACGGTCAAACAAAGTGGAAAAAAAAGGGAGAAACATAGGAGAACTGAGAAGAGACCGGAAAAATAAAGGGGGAGAAGGAGGTCTCGGGATATCTCTCTTCCTCATTTAAGTGTATTTCAATTCTCAAAATGCCCTTCAACTTTTATTTCTTACAATTACATACCCTCAACTATAAATTTATGTATATAAATCTCTATTTTTCTTTTTATTTTATTTTATTTTTTTAAATCCCAAAATCGTCGGGGGTGTGCATGCACCCCCTCGCCTCTAAGTGGCTACGCCACTGCCTGTTAGGGTTTTCTAACTCTAGCAAAGCATGGCATCCCTCACTCCCTCACCATTCCTGATCTCCAATCTCCTTGAGCTCAAATTGCTTTATATATTTACTTATTAGTAAGTTTATATACAAAAAGTCTCTTAGAAGGGCATCCTTCTTTTAAGAAAAGAACATACTTCCAATTTACAAGGGGTAAATGGTTAAACTTTTTGATGAAATGTGGTGGAGATGTCCACAAAATTTCATCAATATATTCAGTAGGGAAATGTGTGAAATGAGTCAAATGACCATCAAAAAATTCAACAGTGAAAAAGCACATAAATACTAATTTTTCATCTTACTCGAAATTTGGTGGATATGATCTAACTCATTATGGAGATCATCTTTACAGATTTCATCAAAATATTCAACCATTTACACCTTCAAAAGGGGAAGTCCATTCATTCTTAAAAAGAAGAATGCCCTTCAGGCAGACTCTGAGTATATATTTAGATCTCTCTCTATATATATATATATTGATACATTTATGCATCTTTATTCACCGTATATGCATATATATAATATATATGTGAGTGTGCTGAGAGTACAATTAGGTCTAAATCTTGTACAAATTGTGTAAATAGATCTTGTATAGATCATCTCTCCATCTATTGTTCCCATGTTGAAAACATAACCAAAAGAAACTCAGGCTAGTTGGAACCAGCAGTTGATCTCTTTTTTGGTTCAGCCATTGGTTGCTCCAATACGAGTCTAGTCTAAAGGATGATGGATGGTTTGTTCAACCGAACTGTTAAATCCCCCCCCAGTACTGAGCAGTACGCGAAAATGCCCTATGTACAACTCAGCAAAGCAAACTAGTGGACTATGCTACAACGACACACCGCATATAAAGATATAAATCCCAATAAAAGTGAAAAACAAATAAATCATATCTCAAAAGCTAATACAACCACCATCATACAAATCTGCAGCATCAACTATAATAGTGGGACAAGAAAACCAACATTATTTTTCAAGGTAAATAAACTGTACTAAAAACATAGAATGTCTACAAATAAGGAAAAAAAATCTAGACTAGATACTGACTGGCATGTGATACTGCGTGGTTAACACAAGATCTTGCAATCTATCTGAGATATATGACCATTCTTGTGGATTTGATCTACTTTGTTCAAATTCTTTCAAAAAAGGAAAAAAGTTTAACAAAAAAAAATTTTATTACGGAGAATTCCAATTCCAATTATCAATCTAGTTTTGAAACTGTAAGCTAAAAATTTATTCACTTTTCTTGGCAAGTTAGATGAAATGCCAGAAATATGCAAAATTATTCGAATTTGAACAATCTCTAAAATCAAGCTTAGGATAATCAAACTACAAAAAACACGAGAAGAAATACCCTTTTTTCGCCAAAGAAGCCCCACTTAGAAGTCCCAAATTCCCTATCCTGAATCCTTGTTCTGAACGTGAAAGGGAAAGGAGGCCACTTGGTTTCTCTTATGCTCCGCGCTGACCTGGAAAAAACAAATGACTTGCATGTACTCTCAAATACGACAATACAGCTGAGACGGCCAGGTGCATTGTTCACAATTACGTGTCAGTTTCAAATCTAATACTAAAAAGCCAACAGGGATTTCAACCGCCATGTGAAGTTGTGTAGCATTTTTTAATTGCCAATTGTACCCCAAAAATATTCATTTTCATAAAATATGTGCTTGCAAAAGAATCAAATTCTTGCTGCTTAGCAAATTAAACTTGTGTTTAACCATTGGGCCACTTATCACTTTTGTTTAATTGTTTCCTTTAAACACTTGTACGCGAGCTGCACACACATCACGTGTACAAGGTAGACTAGTATTAGTATTGTTTCCAGTGCACTCGGTGTAGGGCAAGTAAACTTAGGATTGTCACAAAGTCTCTTTGAACCTTGATTATCAAAAAATGGCCAAATGGCCTCTAGATAATACTTGTATGTGAATTGCACACACCTCGTATGTACAGGGTAGACTAGTTTTAGTATTGTTTCTAGTGCACCCAGTTTAGGGCAAGTAAACTCAGGATTGTCAATTCTTTGAACATTGATTATCAAAAAATGGCCTCTAGATAATACTTGTATGCAAGCTGCACACACATTGCATGTACAGGGTTGACTAGGATTAGTATTCTTTCAAGTGCACTTGGCTTAGGGCAAGTAAGCTCAGGATTGTCAATTCTTTGAACCTTGATTATCAAAAACGACCTCTAGATACTACAGCCCAAGTATTTTGGGGTTCACTTTAATGTGGTTTAGATATGATTAAAAAAAAATGGAAATCCTAGCATTACAAGGCTATTTTTGCTAACTCATTAGTGCTTGTTCTTTCGTTTTGAATTTTTTAAGAACGTATAATTATTTAAAAAAATATTCACTATATTTGAACATATGTCTACCAAAAACAAGAGAAAGAAAGAATAAATGCTCCCACAATGAAAAACTTAGTGAAAAATCTCCGAGGGGATCCCTTTAGTGAAACTTGAACAGAGGCTGTTGCGGAAGGGGGAATCAAGTATGAATAATGATGACAAAACTCAATCTCGGAGAATAAAGAACTATTAACAATAAATACATATTTCAAAACAAGGAAATTAGGAATTCCTATTTACTATGACCACATTTACACTTAAATTGAAAGCAGAAACAAAATATACTAATGTCTGATGTATATTACCCATTAATAAACATGAGCAAACTACAAAAGGAATGGATCTCAAAAGATAATGGAGCATCTCCAATACTGACCAAACTACAATGTCAACAGCATATTCTAAAGCAAATATAGTATAAATGCAAGGAAATAAAGGGTCAAGTATTGAAATAATAAGAATGCATTAGGCCCTAGGCCTAGAGTGCCTCTTTGCTCGTATAGTTGCAGTCCTTAGACCCTGTCCTTTACTCCTTTTTCAAGCAGTGATATTACATATAAGCAGTCGAAACATGAAAAAAATGCTAAGACTTGTTTTGCACCCAACCCTCTGCCCCAATATTGTGAAGCCTCAGAAAACATGTTGGTCAAGCCCAATGACAATGGTTTCCGAAAAGAACCATAACTGGGAAGGGGAGTCCGTTTCACCGAAAAGGACCTTACACTATGTTTAAAGAAAGGACTTCAAGACGATCACAGAAGTTGAAGTACTTAGGAATGAAAATATGAATTTCAAGACCATTGACAAGGTGAACTAATATTATGAAAGGTCATGGATTCACCAACCTAAATAAAGTAAGTGTCTTGAATTCTGGCTTAGTACATATGTAAAGAATTTATTCAATTATAAAGAATTTGAACTATTAACATGAAAATAATCTGAGGCTGCTGCTATTGGCCTTCCATATGGCATCTCCAGTTCCTTCCACTGATTTTACTTGATGTGAAATTTCCCAGTTTGGTCACATACTGCTATATGGGAGCTAACACCAAAACCAACTTTGATTTAACTATGAAAATTGGGATAAATCTTTAATTTCTCTATTAATGGTACCCAAAACATGAATAGACAAAATATATCAATCACAAAATGAACAAGCATACATATAAGCATTTTATACATGCATAAATAATCGGAAATAAGCATTCAAAGAAGATAATTAATGGATATCTACCAATTAGATCAGAGAACTATTTTGAGTTCCTATCTAGTTACTAGGACCCTTATCTCTTGCGTTCTTTTGCTGCAACATAAACTCATGGAACTTGTCTGCTTTCTTTCGCATACCCAAGATCATCTCCTCAGTAGCATCATATATCTCTTTCGGAAAATTTACCTCCAAGTAATCAAACCACTCCTCTAAAGTTATCTTCTCCAAATTTGGAGCTTCCCCAACATCACCACCACCATCCTTAACACCAGAATTAGTCACCAACCCTTCGATGCCTTCTTGCCCTAAATTCAACCCCTCATTTTCCTTCTGTTCCGAAACATCAATTCGAACAGCTTCAGGTCGCAAATTTACCAAAATCTCTTTAAAAGGGGAAGTCTTCTCTGATTCTTTAACGCAACCCATATTCTCTAGTTTTTCATCCCTTAACTTTTCCTTAACAGGGGAATTCTTCACTGGTACTTCAGCACGTTCTTTGCCCAAATGTTCTAATTGTTCATCCCCTAAATATTCTTTGACATGGGAATTCTTTTCTGATGGTTTGCCGCATTCTTCACCCAATGTATCTAATTGTTTGTCCTCTAAATTTTCAGGGGAATTCTTCTGTAGTACTTCAGCACATTCTTCACCAAACTTCTCTAATTGCTCATCCCCTAAATATTCTTTGACAGGGAAATTCTTCACTGATTCTTTACCACATTCTTCAGCCAAATTCTCTAATTGCTCATCCTGTAAATTGCTCTTCTGCCTCCCACCCCCTCGTGGCCTTCTATCTGCAACAGGAACCAACCTCTGTACCTCTCTCAAATTGCTTCCATCTATACTCAAACCCTTAAAACCATCCCCAATAATCGAATCCGTAAATGCACTTTCTTCCTTCTTCGAGCTCCGAGTCCTCCTTGTACTCACTTGCCTCCCCTGTTTTGGCTGAATAGCCCCCACATTACTCATTTCTTCAACCTTCATAACCTCACGTGAACTCTCTCTAATCTCCTTCAAAACCACTCCCTTCCTTGGCCTACCTCGTCGAATAGGCTTTTCAACAGCCACCTCCGCATTACTCATTTCTTCAACCTTCTTAACCTCACATGAACTCTCTCTAATCTCCTTCAAAACCACTGCCTTCCTCAGCCTACCTCGTCGAATAGGCTTTTCAACAGCCACCTCCGCACCATTACTCTCCTCTTCTTCATTTTTCCCTAACCCTGAGTCACTTTTTTCACTGACCGGGTCCAGTTTATCCTTTTCCTTCCCACTTCTTGCCGCTGCCCCTCGCAGCCTAGGCTTCCACCCCAACTGATTACTGCCATCACTTTCGATCTGGATCTCAGCATCATTCTTCTGTTCTTCATTTTTCCCTAACCCTAGCTCACTATTTTCAGTAGCCAATTCCAATTTTGCCCCTCGCCTCCTAGGGTTCATCCTTAACTGATTATTATTGCTGTCAATTTCAATCTGTACTTTGATAGAAGTGAACTCACCGAGCTTAATAGTATCACCATCACTGAGTCCGGAGGGTGCGGTGGGGCTGAGCTTGGTTCCGTTAAGAATGGTTCCGTTTGAGGAATCGAGATCAGAGATGATCCATTGACCTTTTTCTAGTACGAATTCGATCAAGATGTGTTTGGAAGAAACACCAGCATCTTTGATGGAGATTGTGTTGCCTCTGACCAGTCGGCCGATTCGAATTAGGGTTCCGGATCTGAATTCTAGGGTTTCTCCCTCCCGAGGGCCTTTCTCCATGATTAGCTTCAATGTTGAGTCCATTGAAGGAGAAGATGGTGGGAATGTAGAGAGAGTTGGTGCCTCAGAGAGAGAAAGAGGAAGTAGTACTATGATTTGAAATTTCAATTGGGGGGAACTGAATATCAATCCGCAACATCACAAGTTTGCTTTGAATTATTGTACGCTATGTTTAAGTAGTAGTACATGTGCTTGTAAAAATTATCATTCTTAAGGTTGACTTTTTCATCACTTCGTTCTGTTTGAAGGCATTAAAAAAAACAACAACAATATTAGAAATAACACTTTTATTTTATTCTCAGCACTTTTACTTATTTTTAGAAATAAATTTCATACTTAATTAATTAATAATTTCATTAAGTACATAACTCATCTCTGAGTCTGACTGGTTAAAGGCAAGAGACAAGCCTCCATCTCTCACACACCCCCATCTTAAAAGAGTTAATGAAAGAAAGTAGCCGAAAATTTACTCGGTTTTCATTTTATTGTTTATATTATTTTCATAACATACACATTAAATATATAAACAAAAATTATAATTTTATGTTTAAAGTACGAAAAAGGTTTACTAGGTTCCATGTAATCAAGTTGCAGGCTTGTACACTTAACTGCTCTCAACTTAGTATGAAATCCTATAAAATGTTAAATTGATATGCCCTCGAGACCTTCATTCGGTTGAGAGCAGCCGAGTGTTGCTATATCATGTTCAACTGTGAGCAGCCGAGTGACACTAATCACACTCAGTTTCTTTCAACCAAATGAAGGTCTTGAGAGTAGGGTTGTCCATCCGATCCAGTCATTTTAAACCATCTGCATCCGATCCGATCTGATGTCGGTTTTAGGTTTTAGCATCTAATCCAATTCAATACACTTTACAAATCCAATCCAATCCAATTAAATGTTGGATTGGATCGATTTCGATCCGATCTGATTAAAAGTTTAAAATAAGATATATTAAATTCTTGAAATGTTCAATTTTAATGTAAAACAAGACGAAAACTACTTGTAAATTAAATAAAATCCATTACAAATAAAGTTCAAGTGTTCAACCAAATAACTTCAAGTTAAAATGTCTATTGTTTAACCAAAAATACATAATTATACCAAGTGACGAACCATACATGATTAAGCTAAATATTAAATAACAAATTAAGATTAAATGATTTCAAAGTGACTCCTTGTATATATTAAATTATGCCACTAATGAGGGAGAAACATGTCGCAATTTTAATAATGAATTGGATTTGATTGGATCGGTTCTTAGAACACATCAAACCGGAACCGATCCAATTTTTTCCGGTTTTCAAATTTTGCATCCGATCCAATCCAACCATCCATAAAATCCAGGAAAAATGGATTGGATTGGATCGGTTCTTCGGTTTGGATTGGATTCTAGACACCCCTACTTGAGAGCATATCAATTTGACATTTTATGAGATTTTATTGTTAATTGAGAGAAGCCAAGTGTACAAACCTGTAACTCGGTTACGGAGAACCGAGTAAATCTTCTTCATGCTTTAAATAGAAAATTGTCTTTTTTGTTTATATATTTGATGTGTATATTATGAAAATAATATAAACAATGAAATAAAATAAAAACATATATGCCTCCCTTTCATTAACTATTTCTTATTTGTTTTCCTTCCCTTGTTTCAAAATTTATCTTTTTTCCACTATTCTTCTAAAACTTAGATTATTGCATTAATGGTGGAGGTTTTCTTGCACCAATACTGAAAGTTTTCTTGGCTATTTTGGTGCTACTAAACTTTGTTGCTAAACTCATTTGAAGATGGTAGAGAAATTTTGGAGAAATTTAACGTGGGAATAATAAATGTATTAAATGTGAGATAGTTAAACAAATCTTTTAATTAGTCAACTTAAGAATTAATTAACTTTGGAATTAAATTAAAACAAGTGGGGTGAAAATAATAATTGAGAGTTTTTTTTTTTTAGGAGTGTTAGCGAGAGTTTTGTGGGGTGCTAACATCACCACCCTTAATTTATTAACAATATATGATATGACATTTCTTTCATTTCTTTTCTTCTTTTGCTCCAAACAACATGTATTTTCATTTCAATATTTTTTATCTTTAACTATCAAAATAACAATAAAATTAAACTAATTCATTTTCATTATATTACATTCATTCCCCCTCTTAATTAACCATTTTTTTTATATCCATCCCCTTCTATTATTTAGAGTTTAAGGGAGTATTTTTTTTTTTGTCTTTTAAGGTGTGTTTGTCGCGCAGGATTAAAAGCAGGATAGGATTAATTAATCCTACCCGGTGTTTGTTGTCGAAAATGATAAGATAAATAAATCATGTTATGTGTTTTGGCGCAAGGGTGGATAGAAAATTTTAATCCTATCACAGGTTTGGCACAACACGGGACTGAATTGCATTTGGGATTAATTATCATTTTATCTCTTTAGAACCGGATAAATATATACCACCCTTATAGGTGGTATTATTTTATCCCATGATTGCCGAATAACAAAATGAATATAAAAATTATTTTTTAATTATTTTTTTTAATCTTTTTCTTTAAACCTTATAGATAATCAAATTTATTAATAAAAAATTTCAACCACCCAAATCACAGTAACTTAACTAATAAAATTCATTTATTTTATAATATGGCATTTTTATTTATTTTTTTATTAAATGAAGATATTTGTAAGAAACTTTAATTTTAGAAAAAAGGGTAACATTAAAATTTAAAATTGTACTTAAAGCCTAGTTCGTAAATATTGTATGTGATATAGAACTTTTCTCCCGAAAGAGTTTTTTACAAAACTTATTTATAAATAGAAGAATCGCATTAGTTAAAAAAAATTGTGTACAATAATTAAAATTGCATATATTTTTAAAAGAAAAGCAAGTTGTATTATATAATATTTGGACTTATAATCCGGAACTCCATCAAATGCAAAGTTTATTAAATCTTTATTCGACTAATCTTTATCATGTCCGACCCCGCTTAATTCTTATCCGACTAATTCATTTGCTATCATATCCCACATAATTCCTATCCGACTAATTCCGACTCTTATCATATCCGGCCTTTATCATATCCTATCTGTTGGTGCTAAAAACTAGAAAGTTGCTTTTAGCGCCATGCAGTCAATTCGATAATGACAAATGATTAGGGTAATGAAGAGGAAAGTGCTGAATTTAGGGGAGTCAACGATTTATAGAGGCTATTGGCCTCGTATGGAGATACGGGTTACTCCTCCCCTGTGGAATAGAGCTCGGAGCTCGGTTTGCTTTGTATTAATAATAGATTTACAAGCATACAAACTTACAAAGGTCTCTCTTATCACTCTACTTTCTTGATATTACAGTAGGATTAGGAAGCTGAGCTAATGCTAGTCTAATTTCTATAAGAGGAGCTCAGTTGTGAACTGTTTCCCTTTTTTCCTCTTGGTTGGTGAGGGGAGTAAATGCCCCTGGTATATATATCACTGGGGAGAATGTGTGGCCAGGGTGTACAGAGTGAGCCTGGAGCCATGCCTGCATCAGTACCAACTCTGACATTGCTTCTCCATGAATTCCGGTACTTTAAATGTAGTGGGTGTGCATTTAATGAAGGTAAGAGAAACTCTGCGCGCTCTGTAGAGCAGGTAACAGTCGCCCATGCTCTCGCCACCCACTCTAGCAGAGTGATTGGACGACGAAGGAGAGAGAGAATTTTCGAGCTCGTCGAAAGGGCTTCGTAGCTCGCATTTTATAATACGTAGTTCGAAATCGACCCTCAGGCAAGAAATCCATTTTCCTCACGAGGTCATGGTAAGTCTTCTCCGAGCTCCTTATCCAGCAATGAGCTCGGCGGCAGGGTTGGTGGGCGGCCATGTGTCAGCCCGTGGTTGGCGGGGAAAACCGCACAAGTAATCCGCGCCATCACTATCCTACATCCTTATCCGACGTGCCCAACGCACCCTTAATGCTTAATGTGAGAGTTTCAAGTATTCATGTGTAATATTACATCTGTCCCAATTTAATTGTCACACTTTAAAAAACTAAAAATTAAGGAAACATAATGATTACTCTAAGAAAAAATACTTATTTCTAAAAATGACATTTACTTTTCTCCTAATAAAAAAAGGTGGCGGGGCCCACAATAAACAGAGTGGTGAGAGCTTAAAGGGTAATATTGAAAATAATAAAAAGTGCTCTAATTAATGACTTGCTAAATATAGAACGTGGACAATTATTTTGGGACATCCAAAAATGGAATAGTGGACAATTAAATTGGGACGGAGGGAGTAGGATGTTTGATTTTTAAAATCATTAAGAAACTAATGGCTATTTTTTTAATGATTAAGTATTCAGCATTAAGAGGTATTAGTTGTTTGTTGAATACTTAATAGTGAATTTAAACCATTGTTTTATACCAAAAATTAAAATTTACAGCCTCATTAAAAATAAAAAAACAAATATTATTTTCAAATTTTGGATTCAACATTTTTCACCCAGTAATCAACATTTAGCAAGCAAAGGTTAAAAAAATAGAAGCCTTTAGGGCATTGCTATTTAATTTTACACACTAGGGCTCTGTTTGATTGTAAGGTGATAAATGAAAATAAATCGAGTTAGTTTTAATGAAAAGATGAAAAATAAGTTGAGTGATACATGTGATATTCTGTTGATTTTTAAATTTTTCCAAGCAGAAATTTTATTTGCTTTGTGGTGAGGAAAAACTTTCCACCAAAAATATAGAAAGATGAAAGATATCTATTCATAAAATGAGTAATATCTCTCACCTTATTTTCTACCTTTTCATAAAAATTAACTAAATTTATTTTTCTTTTTAATCTTTACAGTCAAACGAAGCCTAAATTTTATCTGGTTTTCACTGCGCTAATGTAAATTTTTATTTACTTTTACTTTTAAATGAATCTCCCACCAACATTCTTCCTTTAGTCACCATCCTCCTCCACTTTACTACCATCACTCTTTAGTCCTGTAGCTCCTATCTATTTGCCTATTAGGCCGCGACGTCTCTCTCTTCATATGTCTCCTCTTCACATATTTCTTCCACCACCACCTTCCATTGTCACTTAAAATATTATTAGAATCGTAAATGTCTATTGTTAGTTGATTTAAACTTTTTAAAAATTCTAGTTGTGATATGAACACTTAAATTGATCTTTAAAGATGGTTTGAAGCCTAATTTTGTAAGCATATTTATGCAATACTCGAGACTTATTTAGAGTCTAATGGAGTGTTTGTTTTGACCTTTTTAATACTTAATGGGAGAGTTTTAAGTATTTAGAGATGCAATAAGATGTTTGTTTTTTTAAATCATAAGAGGTTAGTGGTTATTTTTTAAATGATTAAGTATTTAGCATTAAGTAGTATTAGTCCCGCTGAATGCTTAATACTTAATTCAATTAAACCATTGTTTTATACCAAAACTTAAAATTCAGAACTTCATTTAAAATATAAAACAAATAGTATTTTTAGAGTTTGGATTTAACATTTAACACTCAGCAATTAATAATTTACATTTAGCAACAAAGGTACAAAAAAAAAAGGCACCCTTTAGAGCGTTACTACTTAATTTTACACACTAAAATTTACTTAGTTTTCACTATGCTAATGCAAATTTTTATTTACTTTTACTTATAAATAAGTCCTCCACCATCACTCTTCCTGTCACCTTCCACCGATGTCACCACCCTCCTCCATTCTGCTACCATCACTCTTTAGCCCACTAACTACTTTTTATTTGCCTATTAATTAGGCCGCAACCTCTCTCTCTTCGTATGTCTCCACACATATTTCTTCCACCACCACTACCTTCCACTGTCACTTAAAACATTATTAGAACCTTATTAGAACCGCAAAGTCTATTGTTAGTCGATTTAAACTTTATTAAAATTCTAGTTGTTATATGAACATTTAAATTGATCTTTAAAGATGGTTCGAAGCCTAATTTTGTAAGTATTTTTATGCACTACACCATAAGCGAGTTTATTTCTTTTTCATCGTTTGTTATAAGCTGAGTATAGTTTAATTTGTTTTTCTTTTACATCTAACATTAACTTGGCCTACGTCAAGCGAGCAAATATACACTAACAAATTTAAATTCTTCATTTATTGGATTAGTTAACACCGGTCAAAATTGTTGAATTTATTTAAATTAGGGTCATCGTGACCATCTTTCTGTTAAAAAATTTAAGACAACTCCATATTAAATTATGTTTAACTAATATTATAAAAATAATAATAAAAAAAAACTTCCATTTTCTCCAATCATTTCTGTTGAAGCCAATGGTTTTGTAGCCCATTGGCATATTACATGTTTTTGTAGTAAAGATATCCTGAGTTCATTTGACATAGACATTGTTGTCGAACCGTTTGTTGGTTTACCCTAATTGTAGTGATTTTATGTATTTACCCTTATTGCGATGGATATGAAATGATAATTTATATGAGAAAGAAAAAATTATATCATATAAAAAAAAAGTTATATTGTAAAATAATTATTTTGTGTAAAAAAAATAAAAAATCAATTCCGCTCAAAAAATTCTCTCGCCGCCCATAGATCCAGCTACAGCCTAATTGAACAAGAAAGAATTGAGTTCACATGATTTGAGTCCTCTCCCCAATTTGAAGTTGTCAACCAACAATTCATCACTTGTATCTTAAAAAAAATAAAAATATCTATAGTGTTAAATTAATATTTTCTTTGGAAGATTATAGTATTATTTTAAAAAGTTGTATTATATACTTTTGAAGTTGTACATTATTTTAACATTATAAATAATTATTTTGGTACTAATGCTACCCAAAAATAAAAAAATTACTATGTGTCATATTTTTTAATACCTTTTTAGCCCATTGAATCTATAACTAATAATTTGTTCTTTTTCTTTTATTAGAAACTAAGGCACGCACACTCCAAATATAATTACTAGTCAATGATAAAATTTATTTATGTAAAAAAAAATAAAAAAATCTTGGAACAAGTTTTCAACCCTGGTACAAATATGGCATAACTAACTTATAACCCACGCGATGCGTCGGAGGTTGTGAAATAAAGTCGGTGTGAATTTGTGAGAAGAAGAAGAAGAAAAAGAAAAAGAAGTGAATTATGAGAAGGAAGAAAAGGGATAACAAACATTACATAAAGTTATCATGTATCTTAACTGTAACTTAAGAAATGAATTAACATTGCATAATGCTATCATGTATAATCTTTAATTGTAACTTAAGAAATGAATTATGTGTTGTTAATGATATGCTACCGTAAAAAAAAGTACCTGTAAAGAACAAAGGACAAATATTAGATAAGCTTTCGCTAAAACCAAAAGAAGAACACAATATAACAAAAAATAGGTAAGCAACATAAGAGTAAAAAGTACATAATTAAGAACGGACATTGTATAATGCTACATAACCTGCAATACAAAACCATTAAAGATACATGAACTGCAACTCAATTCAATGTTTCATTAATGTATTCAAAAAACCTTTTAATAGGAACCAAAGGGGACTTTATTTCACTATAAACATCTTAACAAGTGAAGGAGTTCTGAAAAGTTCCTGATTTGTGGCTCCATTAATTCTATTCTCTTATACATTTGTTGGAAGGTAACACGCAACTTTGAGAAACTTGAGATTCAATTGAAACAACTTGCTTTTTATTTTTATTATTATTATTAGATTTTCTAGTGTTCCAATATAAGAAACCCAAAAGTCGCAGGAGAACCCGTACCTGTTAGATCTGAAAAACTCTAGTACAATTGTTCAATGAGGTTTTTAACGGCCATCTAGTCCAAAAAACTCTCAAAAAGCAGGACACTTTGACTATGGAATATATCATCGTTGCAGCAAAAACATTTCTAATAGAGATGAAAAAGCTTTAGCAATAAATCGAGAAATGAAGAAATGCATGTGGGAAAAAGAAAAAAACCCAATATACGATTAAATACAATGCATAGGGGAGAGAGGCGGACACTTCATTCAGAAATAAAGAAACACTTCGTAAGAGAGAACCCAATTAAATGCAGCGCATTAAGCAAGAGGTGTATAAATCTGTACTGAGATTTTAAGCAAAAGGAGAATAGTCTAGTCAGATAAGAAGAAAAGGGAATTAAGTGGCAATTAATTAGGAGAGATAAGTATTATTACGAAGGACTTCCTAGCCTCCGTAATGCTATAATAGTATTAGATGGGCCACACTGTGAACTACTTTACTGCTAGACCTAGGAACAAAACAAAAAACAAACTCTTGACTACTACACACGGAAAATCTTACAAGCCAACACCATGCTTAGATGAGTAGAATCACTGTTCAACAATTGCATTCAAATATTACTCTTAGAAAATGTCTTGCACCAATGTTGTTTCCATTGCTTCAAAATTGCCAAGGCTTCAACAATCTCTACCGAAAACACACTTCACACTAGCTGAAATCACATCCTCTATGATTTCAACAACACAAGTACAAAAACTATGCAAATTTGAATTACACGGTACAACGACGTCCTTATTGATTCTAAACCACGTCGTGCTACATGCATTAATTGAGCCTATATATACTTAATACAATAGGTTACTTCTTGTATTCAAATTACCAACAAAGAAAACTCTATACTTCCATTCGATAAGAAGTTAGAAAAACAATTATATTTATGATAAATTAAAAGATAGTATTAATAATTTAATAAAATGCTCCTATGAGAAAATGTTCTTCGTCTCCTTTTTGTTTTTATAATTTTTTTCATGTCTGGCCCAAAAGAATTTGAATTTAACCAAAATATTCCATTAAATAAATCTACTAGAAATGATGTAAAAGGTCTTGTGTGACAATATTTTTCATAAAAAAAAAACAACGAATAATATTTTTTAGAAATCAATGCCTAGATATCATTATCATTCTGAAATAAAGACTTGTCTAACAATTCTATTTTAAAACAAGGGCTTTGACCAAGTGCAAAGTTAAGTTTGCACAAAAAACAAACTTAACTTTGTACAAAATTGTTTTTTATGCAAACTTAACTTTGCAATAAAAAAAATTAATGCAAATTTATTTTGCATAATTTGTTTATATTTTTTAACAAGTATATTCTTATGTTTCATTCATAAAACTTTAAAACAACGACAAATAAACGCAAATACATAATAATGTTTAAAAAATAAGGAGTACAAACTTAACTTTGCGTAACTCTAAAAAAAATATTATGTGCATTTGATTAATAAATAAGTTTTGAATATTTAATTTGTTAAGATTATTTTAAAGTATTGTCAATTAAACAAAGATTTATAATAATATGCCAAAAAACATGTAGTGCAAACTTAATTTTCATGATTCCATAAAAAATACAATTTAAAAATATACTTCAAAGTTAACTTTGCACTCCTCTTAAAGTTTGGTCAAATATAGATCCATAATTTACAAAAATATTATTCTCTAGTTATTTTGCAGAAAACTTTAACAAACCCTATTTTTCAATATCCGATGAATCTATTCTCACATAATCTTAGTAAGCAGTTGGCCAACCTAGGGGTGTTTTGGGTTTCAGTTGGGGGTAGAAGTTAAGGTACCCCAAATTCAAACCAAAAGTAAAAATTTGGTTTTGGTTTCTAAATATTCGAAACCCAAACTTGAACCAAACTTTTCGGTTCAATTTTATTCGGTTTTGATATGTATTTTTTTTTCTAAATCAATTTAACATAACAATGTATATTAATAGTAATGTAAAATTGGTTCATATTCAAAATAAAATCGTGGTGTTTTAGAAATAAGGAGCAAACATATAGATACCATGTTTTCTATTTAGTTACTATTTTAATTGGACATTTACAAGAATAAAACACATTAAATAAAATGATAAATTATATTGCCATCATGTATGTGATAAAAAAAATCTTAGTATTGTGTAGTTAATTTAATAATAAGGGCACACGCATTAATGATTTTTTTAAGATGATTACAATATACAATTAATAAAGAATATATTTTTATAAAATGCTTTTTTTTTGTATTATAGTATAATTAATGTGTGCTCTTATAGTAGATATTAACATTTTTTCCTTTTCTTATATATAATTTTGGTTCGATTCGGTTTATGTTGGTTTAATTTAATTTTGAACTAGTTTGCCTCAAATCCAAACTAAATTATTTAATTTTGGTTTGATTTTATTTTTTTAAGTTTTTTTTTTTTTTTTTTTTCCAATTCAAAGTTTTACAGATAGGTTGGATCCGTTCTGTTGATCAGATTGATGTTAACACCCGGGGCCAACCACTGTGGTTAAAAAGAATTTTACTTTTATTCTCATATTTTTTGTTTCCTGATATATGAACGGGTGAGCCCAAAACTAGGCGATTTAACAAATTTTGTATGGTACCAAATACCGATACAAAAAATTGAGGCAAACCCAAACAAAAAATCCCTAATTTACAAAAAAATCGAGTTGATGCGTTTTGAAGCGCGGGAAAACAGGATTGTAGCAGGCCCCTGGGTTGATCCATCGGAGGAGGAGGTTTTAGCTGCGAAATTCTACTGCCACCAATCTGAGTTGCTGTAAGAACAAATGCAAACCATGTGTTTGTTGAATTGTCCCGATGACATTACAATGACTGCAGTTATTTCATCATTCTTTATCTTTGGAATGTTAGTCCTAATTAATTATTTTTCTTCTATGAATACCCTTCTACTTAAGTGCAATATATTCATCATCTTTTGTTCCTTTAAATATTTACGAGTACTTGTTTTGAAATTGGAACTTGAAAAATTATGGTGGTGTGTTTTGTCACTTCTTAGTAACGCTAATTGGATCAAAATTCAGCCTTCAGCATTAAGAGGCAAGTCTTAACGAAATTTTATTCTAAATGGTGTGCCCCTATTATGTTTATTCGTTAGCTATTGATGTGTGTCATAATAATAATCGTAATAGAGTAAACAATAAAATACCATATATTCAGCATCCAGAGCCAAATAAAATCAAACACATTTTTCAGAGATTATGTTCACCATTTAGAGTTCAGCATTTGGTATTCAACATTTAAAGGTTAAAAAACAAACTGAGCCTAAGTCTAGTTCTAGAGTAACAAGGCTTAGATTACATGTCACAAAAGCATACATTAACCACTGATCCGTCTTCAACCATTATCTCAAATACAAGCATTATCTCGAATCATTCGTAGACTGCATTTCCTTTTAATCAAGTATGCCTTTACTTGCCCTTAGGTATAAACCCTGTGAGTATTGGAATGCTAAGAACTAAAATGAACGATGAGAGGAAACTCTGTCCAAACATTTCTTCAAAGTTCCCATCATAGATCACCCTTCTCACCCCACCGATAAAGCATATCAAGTTTAATAAGATCAATAACGCCATGGGGATCATAAACATCTTGGCACCTTGGAAATCAAATATACCCTTCTCATATTTTTGAAGCTTTTCTTGATCGATGGCTTTGTTTGTCAACCTGAAACTCGCCTTTGTTATGCCTAGCCACTTCATTAGAACATCTAGGCATCCGAACAAACATGCTGTGACCGTCCTTATCATCCACATTCTCTGTTCGTTCCACCATATTCTTAGTGTGCCGCCACTAGAGAGGACTTCGAATAAATGCTGACAAAGGGAGGATACATAAACTGTTGCAAATGCCATAAACCATGGGTTTGAAACCTGAAATTTTGTAAGAACATACATGAAATTTAACATTGAGGTTATTGGCGCGCAAATGGTTGTTAGAATTTCAAGATATGCAACCATCTTGAATCCGTAAATACTAGTGGTAACCCGCACTAAAGGAACTATTGGTCTAATTTACTTGATATACATATTTCATCTTACTTCATAAAAGGCATATTTGATCGAAGCCTTCTAATATTTTATCCCTCATACATTCATTTGAACCCGTAAAAAGGCACCTCCCATCTCAAGCCACCAATCTTTTATCCCTCGTACATTTTCAAGATTTGAAAACCATTCTCTGTTATTATATAGATACGAAAGATCATGACTTGACACATGAAAATAACCAAAAAGAATCTCATCGGAATTTACCTTGGGGTACAAGGGAATGCCGAATAAAAAGCACAACTGAGGGATGATGCCATATAATACGCAAGGGACCGCGTAAAGGGGAAACAGTGTGGTGTTTCCATAGCACATACTTTGAAGAATGGACATCCTTGAGATTCCATATGTGAGAGGGCTGAAACCCGAAAGACCGACTTGTAACAATCCTGAGGACCATTTCATTAGTTGAACAAAGGCATCTTTCATGTCGATGGTGGTGCAACCCAAGAAACATGGCCTTTGTGGATAAAGATAGACCGATTTCCATCCTCTGCAGTGCAGTAGGTACCCTGTGAACGAACTCTCCAGCAAACAATCGTAAGAATATCCTATCTGTTACCCCCCAAAGAAAAAGGCCTTTGTTAATATTATAATAATATCCAATGTGAGAACTATGATAGGATAAGAAATTAAGAATAGTAAGATACTTGCCTCTTTGCCCCATCTCGTGTTTTCTTCAAAAGCACAAGAGGCCAGAATCCTGGCCTCTTCTAAAATCCCATCAGATGATATTCCATCTCCATTGATACTTTCTTCATTCTTACCTTCTAGTGAATTAATGAACTTGCTGGACAAACCAAAATTCTTCTCTCGCTCAAGAAGAACCTCATCTGCAAACCGAAAAAAAGAAAAAAATAAATAAAATAAAGAAGAAGAAGAAGAAAAGGAAATAAGAGAAGTTGGTTTTGGTATTATGACTAAGTTGTCAGTACAAGCCACTAAAACTTGGGCACTTCTAAAAAATATGTGCATACCTTGTTGATTGGGACTACTATATAGTGCTTTTTTGTTCAGGTAATATCCTGTACCCAAGCAAACTGTGCCTCCTATCCCATCCATACCTTGATACTTTGTCTGAAATTGGATCAAAGTTTATATTGTTTGTTAATGATTGGAATCTGAATCCCCAAAAACCTAACAGTTTTGAATTGCAATGCTTTAAGCTTATGCACCTTGTATGCTGATCTTGCTTGGCCGTCGTAGATATCATTCTTACTAACATTGAAGAAAATTTGAGGGTATTGCACAAAAGCAAGAGAACTAGACATATTGGGGTCAAGATGGAAGCACATAGCTTGTTTGACCGAGGTAGGGTCATTGCAGTACATGTCACAATCCAACACTAGGGTGTACTTCCCATTGCTCATTATCCCAGATACTCGAAGCTGCAAATTTCATAACGTAGTCGGCATTTCATGTGTGTGTATGAGAGAGAGAGAGAGAGGGGGGGGGAGAGCGAGAGAGAGAGGTATACATACAAGAGCATTGAGGGCTCCGGCCTTGAAACGGTGAGGGTGAGACGGTCTTTTCTCACGGGATACATAAACAAGATTAGGCATTTTAGTTTGGGTATCTTCCTTTTCTCCACCATTACTGTTATCATGTATGACCTGTGACATGCAAATTGATGAATTTACTCTTTTATCTTTTCCATAATTTAAGTTTCTTCATGCTTCTTGTTTACCATACCATTTCCTTAGTCACTTTTTTTAATATAGTGACTATAATCCTTCAGTTATTAAATCAATAAGGGATCACTAGTTATTATTGCTGAGTTTTTATTTTTCCTTTGCATTGCTCTACCGTTTCTAAGTATTATATTTGCCAAAGCATTATTAGCTCTTGCCAAGTAAATCCTGCATTGAATAGTCGTACATCATGCTTTCAAAGTAATTAATCTATAGTACTTTTTTTTCATCCTCTGCATCAAGACGAAGAACCATCATTTTTCTTCTTTTCTTTTTTGTGTTTCCATTCCATAACAAGTGATGCTTAATTTGAATAAATTCTTAGGTTGATACATATTTACCTCAACACAAGGGGGTCGATCATGCACGACAGAGTCATTTATTCCCCCACATTCACCAGCTTTCTCCACATTTTTCTTGAACACTTCATATTTTGTCTGCATGTGTACATGTTTTCACATCAATACTAGTATCCCGAATGTAGTGATAACAAGAATGTGTATTAGCGGGGGCGTTGTGCTATTAATAAACTCTATTTTAATTTTCAGAAACCAACTTTGTTCTGATCATGTGATTAATAACTACTGTACATCACAGATGATCAGTGTAATTTGTATGCAGGGGCAGAGCTACACAGAATGAAAAAGAAATTAGTGCCTCCTTTAGTTTTAGGGAAATCATGTATTAGTTTGAGAAAATACACATTATAGTTATGTTTGCCCCCTTAAAGTTCAAAGTATATATCAACACACACAACACATATATCTATTAGTACTAGAATTTCCACTTTAATTTTTTTCTAAGAAAATTATTAATACTAAGGCTCCGTTTGATTGTAAAGATGGAAAAGGAAAATTAATTTAGTTAATTTATGTGAAAAGATAGAAAATAAGGTGAGAGTGTTACTCATTTTATAAGTATATATCCTCCACCCTTCAATATTTTTGTTGAAAAATTTTTACTCACTACCAAGCAAAGAAAATTTCTTCGTAGAAAAACTTAAAAATCAAGAGGATATCACCTCTATCACTCAACTTATTTTCTATTTTTTCACACAAACTAACTAAATTTATTTTCCTTTTCCATATTTGCAATCAAACGGAGCCTAAATTTTCCCTTTAATAGAAATTCCCGACTCCACCCCTTTATCTGCATCTGGGTAATAAAAGATCCATGATCATGGCGTATGTGAATTAATTCTTTAAGTACTTTTTTATTGAAGATCATACAATAGAAGTTAAAGTGAGAGTTACATCTATATTCTATAGTAGCTTTGTTGATTAGTAAGAGGCTGGTTACAATATCAGTGATTAGTCCGCCTAATTACAAACTTCTTTCTTTATTTTATAGTAAAATTTAAGCATTTGTGAAAGATCAAAATAACCTTCTACTGCCAACAACAAGATGCCAGCACTGATGGCAGCAGGTCGGGTGGGAAAAGGAAAATCTCTGGCGACCAGAAAAAATTTGAAGACAAGAAATAAATAGCCGGGAAAACTATTATTTGATCCATGTGTATATATATTCACAAAACTAACCTTCATATTTTCTTCCTCAATCTTGAATTCATCACTCCGTAAAACTCTATCATCATCACCAAATGACGAAAAAAAAGCTCCAGGGCACCTCGTCTTGATTCTATATTTTCTACAAAATGGCAGCCAAGACCTTGCGAATGAACATGCTTCCTTCATAGCATAAAGTGTCGAGGCGGCACCACCATCATCGGAAAGGTATACGGTCAGCTTCTCTGGTGGGTAGTCAAGGGCCATGGCTGACAAAACAGTATTCATCACCTCCACCACCGGCTCTTTCTTCGGATCAGCCGTGCATACAAACACATCAACCCCCGGCAACTCCACATTGGCCGGAAAATTCTCCAGCGAGACAGTCCGAGTCACCGGCCGCCACCGGAACGCCTGCATGAGGACCCACAAGAAGGTGAAAGTGAGCTCGGCCATGGTCATTAGGCCCCATGTAAAAACTGGTATGTTTTCGCCACTAAAAATGTGTGAGATTCTGTAGTAGAGTAAGGCTAGTATGGCTATGAAGTGGAATAAAATGTGAGTTTTATTGATTGTGGAGCGCAGGTGATGAACTGTGCAGGTATGGAGGGAGAGAGTGTCCATCTCTTGTTGATTCTTTAGATCGTATGTAAGTGCTTCTTCCTTGCTCTTTATATAATGTCAATGTTAATTACTTCTAATTTTTTTCGATTTGCAGAAAGTTTAGTTTAATATATTAAGTAATTGTCCTTGTTTAAGATGAACAAGAAGGATGTTTATAAAATATAAAAAAAAAAGAAGACAAAACTTGAGGTATATTAATACTGTTGTAAGAGAAAGCAGAGGAAGGTATGTGGTAGTTCTCTCCTAGATATACATTGCTGACTCCTTTTTTAACAGTTAATTAAGCTTTTAGGGTGAAAAAAAAAATATTGCTAGACACAAAATACATTTAAGTTGGGTTTTTATTTCTGTTTCTGTGATGGACAAATTACAAACAGAAATAAAAACCAAAAATATGCAAAGAAAAAAAATGAAAATTAAGAATACTGAACAAAGTATTTCTTTTGAAAAAAATATGCTATTTGTATATATTCAAGGACTCAAAACATATGAGCAACATATTTGCTATTTTGAAATTTGTAATTGCTCAACTATACAATTATTTGTTTTCCCATTATTGTGTTGAATTTGTTCCTAGTTAAATTGGTTAGAAAATCAAACTAATCAGAAAGCGTCTTTATTGTAATGAATATAAGAAAAATAAACGAAATACAATAATGGTCATTATGGGTTTCTCTTTCTTTGTTTTGGCAAACCTTGCTGACTGGTCATTTTTAATGTGTGGTACGATTAATTTTACCATTATTCAACTATTTCTAAGCTTTTCATTTATTAGGAATGAGTTAATATATAATTAACGTGGACCTGACTGCGCAAAAATAAAAAAATTAACGTTGATGCCTATTAATTAAAAACCCAAATTGTGTAGTTGTGTTCCCATGCCTAAAATATTAGGGGTTGTTTATCTATTATTCTTATTTGTCTTTTCGTTGATTAAATTATAATTCTCTAGATTAACGTTGCCATCACTCGGCTGCAAACCATCCTTATAAAATTCCTTAATAGAGACATCCCTTTGTTAATTGACAATAATTGAATTTAAAATAGCCAAGAGGAAAGCGGCAACAAATTAACTCTGTGTCTAACCTTTTCTAATATGTCTTTTTCATTCTTTTCTAATCTAATCAAAATGATATCAATTCGGGTTTGGCCAAACAGTGTCACACCTGTTTAAAGACCAATTTGACCATTATGTTGATTTAATCAGTTAGGAAACTCCGGTTTAATGCCTTCGAAGATTTTATTATGATTGCCTTTTCCCTTCTCCTTCCGTTCGAATCTGGCCTCTATTCAATAATGTATATCTATTTTCAGTTTTTTAGAAAACAATATTATAATCACATTGGATATCATAGAGTTCAATTAATATGTAACTTGTCACATGCAAGTTGGATCCTTTATTTATTTATGCAAAAAGTTGGATAGTTTCACTTATGGCGTGCTAGTACATGTTTATATTTTTCAAAATTTACATAGGTGGTCTTCTTTTTCATTTCTTTTTATTTTTTTGGGCAAACCTATGATATCATATTTGGGGAGGAGGATATATGCTGCATTTACATATGGTAAGACTCAAACATGGAATTTCAAAGTTTAGGCGAGAGATATATATTGCATTTGCAGGTGGTCTTTAATTACATGTTACCAAAAGTCAAAATTTATATATTTATAATTAAGAAACACATACAAACGCTCAAATTTCAAAAGTAACGTAAAATTTCATGGTTTATCATATAGTTTTCTTTTCTTTTTTTTTTATTTAGCTTTTCTTTTATAAACATTTTCCTCTATAAACAAAAGAGTTAGAAATTCTCTAAAGTTCGAATAATGCCAAATTAACAACACGCAATAAACGATGCAAATCATGGAAGAGTGAATACCTCATTCTTAAGCACATAATGATTGGTAGTTGCACTGTGACCAGTGACCACTGGAATATAGCACAAAGGACTTGTTCGGAAAGAGCAATGCTGCATGACCAAATTAATCGCTCAAATAATGTTTCAAAAGGCACATTTTTTCGGTTTGGGTTTTAACTAAAAAACTGATCAATACATTTTTTGATACATCAGTTGGCTTATTAGATTGGTATCGTTGGGTAGGAAATTGTGACCAAAATGTTCACTTTCCCGTGGAAGAAGGTGCATCCCCCTTCTATCCAAGAAGGTAGAGGACTAATGTTGTCATTATTTTCACCCAATTTGTTCAGTTAGTGGAAACAAACCACAGTAGTTACAACTTTAGTTGCTCTGACATTATTTTCACCCAATTTCTTCTTCTTCTTCTTCTTTTCTTTTTTCTTTTTTCTTTTTTTTTTTCTGTTGCAGAGGGCAAGCACAGTTGTAGGCAGCCACGAGTGAGGCAGTACCCAAACCGCAAATGATGCCAGAATAAATTAGGTAAAGTTTGACGATGAGTTTTATATATATTCTTAAATATAATTTTGATTATATTCTTTGAAACCCTTTGAATGTACCTATTTGTAGTAGGTGCAGTCAATAGCGAAAATCTAAGATTTGGCAGCCACTGTGTATGTTCTTCCACCTGTTTCTTTAACATACCAGAACTTGACATTTGAAGCTAATACTGCAAGAGTTTTTGATTCGGAAAAAAGGGGAATCCCCAACGTTATTAGAATAAAAAGATAATGAACTAGAGGGGGGCATAAACCTGACCTCTAGGAAAATAAGTACCATTGCTTAGACATCATTAATACATACACCACCACAGAATTCTGTTCAACAATTATTGGCATGGTAAACCCTCAAAAAAATTATTTGTTATCTATTCTATGGACTACATTTGCTCTTAATCAATCAATGTAGTCGTTCGAATAAAACAGCTAATATCCTTTACGAAAGCCGACAGTTCCCCTTGAGCTCAATGTTTTCATTTACCCGCTAGTAGCCCCTTGACCACCGAATAACTTGAAACCACAATGGAAGAGGAGAGAAAAGCCTGTCCAAACATCTCTTCAAAGTTTCCCTCGGAAACCATCCTTTTCACTCCACCCACAAAGCATCCCAAGTTTAATACAATTAATAGTACCAAGGGGATCATGAACATCCTCGCACCTTCGAAATCAAATACACCCTTCTCGTATTTTTCAAGCTTTTCCTGATCAATGGCTTTATTTGTCAACCTGAACTTGGCTTTTGTTATGCCTATACGCTTCATTAAACCATCTAGGTACCCAAACAAGCAAGCTGTGACTGTCTTTATCATCCAAATTCTATGTTCGTTCCACCATGTTGTCATTGAGCCACCGCTAGACAGTACTTCGTAGATATGCTGGCAAAGGGAGGATATATAGAGCGTTGCAAACACCGCAAACCATGGGTTGGAAACCTGGAACAATTTAAAGGCGATTAAGGCCAAAACTCCCAAATATTAGTTTCAAAAGGCAAAGATCATCAGAAAATGAAGGGCTTTTTTTGACTTTGCCCCCATGCTTAATGCAAAATTAAACCTACCCCTGTTTTCATAATCTTAGACTTTGCCCCATGAAGAGGAATCTCAAAGGGATTGCGTAAACATGGTGCAATGTCTATTTTTTTCAGGGTAATCCTCAACTTGGCCCCCATTTTTATGTCATCCTTTGAGATTCCCCGCATGCAAGGGGCAAAGTCAGAAAAGTCCAAAATGGAAGAGAGTATCATAAGATTTTACCTTTGGGAACAGGGGAATTCCATATAAAAAGCAAAGCTGAGGGATACTGCCGTATAATACGCACGGGACCGAGAGAATGGGGAAGAATGTGTAGTATCCGTAGCACATACTTTGAAGAATGGACATCCTTGACATTCCATATGTGAGAGGGCTGTAACTTGAGATACCAACTTGCAGCAATTCTGAGGACCATTTCATTAGTTGAACGAAGGCATCTTTCATGTCGATGGTGGTACAACCCAAGAAACATGGCCTTTTTGGATAAAGATAAACCGACTGCCAGCCCCTGCAGTGCAACCGGTACCCCGTGAATGTACTCTCCAGCAAACACTCGTAAGAGTAACCAACCTGTCATCCAAGCAATATATGATATTAAATATTATTGATATTAAATATCAAGAGAATAATACGAATTAGTCATACTATGATACTTGCCTCTTTACCCCATTCCGTGTTTTCTTCATAGGTACAGGAGGCCAGTTTCTTGGCCTCATCTAGAATTGCCTCAGATGAATTTCCCTTCCCATTGATAGTTTCTTTGTCATTACCTTCTAGTGAATCAATGAACTTTTTGGATTGACCGAAATTCTTTTCTGGCTCGAGAAGAAACTCATCTGTAAAATGCAGAAATGAAATATCAAAGAAACAAAGAAAAGTTGATTTTATTAATAATATAGTTGTGGGCAATTCTCAAAATATAGGTGTGCATACCTTGTTGATTAGGACTACCATATAATGCCTTTTTCTTCAAATAATAGCCAGTACCGGCACAACTTGCACCCCTTAGCCCATCCATACCTTGATACTTCGTCTAAAATTGGATTTTAAGTTCAGTTACTGAACAAAACCTCGAAAACTTGAGCAGTAGTAAACTGACTAGGATTAAGGATTGGTGTAAGTTCGTGTACCTTGTACGCTGATCTTGCTTGGCCGTCATAGATATCATTCTTACTAACATTGTAGAAAATTTGAGGGTATTGCACAAAAGCAAGAGAACTAGGCATCTTGGGGTCAAGATGGAAGCACATAGCTTGTTTGGCTGATGCAGGCTCGTTGCAGTACATGTCACAGTCTAGTGCTAGCAGGTACTCTCCGTTGCTCATTATACCTGATACTCGGAGCTGCAAGTTGCACAACTTAGTCAACATCTTTTTAGAGAGAGAGAGAGAGAGAGAGAGAGAGAGAGAGAGGTACATACAAGAGCATTGAGGGCTCCAGCCTTGAAACGATGGGGATGAGAAGGTCTTCTTTCGCGGGACATATAAACAAGAAGAGGCATTTTAGTTTGATTGTCTTCACTTTCTCCGTCACATCTGTTATCATGTATGACCTGGAACATACAAACTTGTGAATTTTTCCTGATTCTAATTTAATTGTTGCATGATCTATTCGGAACTAAAAGGAAAAATGGGTTAAGCAACATGATGTTTAGAAGAGAAAGCGTGTGTAAAAATATATGCGCTTAATATACTGAGCGAAAAAAAACGAAGAAATTCTCATATAAATCTCTTGATTGTTTCTTTGCATATATATGTTATACTATATATTTCTAAATCTCAGTTAAATTATTTTCTGGTCTAAGATAGGATTTTCGGCCTTGTAGCTCTTCTTTTCTTCATTTATGTGTTGACAATAAGCCATCGTCTTTTTGATTCCTTTTTTCAGTAATACATACCTCAACGCTGGGTGGACGGTCATCCGAGACTGTATCAAAGAAATCATCAGCTTTCTGCACATTTTTCTTGAACCCTTCGTATTTTGACTGCACATATTTATGGTAAACATGAGTACAATGATCATAGTGTAGGATGATGTTGCCAACTTGCCATATATCTATTTTTCTTCAGTTTTCACTTTCTCTTTCCTTCTGTTCTCTCTCTCTCTCTCTCTCTCTCTCTTGTGGGAAATGGATGGTGAAGGTTGACAGGTTCATGATATAATATAAATTTGTTGCTCTAGGATAGATATGTATGTGTTTGTGTGCATATGGATTTAGTGAAAGAGAAAGCAAGGCAGCCACTCTTTGAGTCACATAATGGAGAAGCTTAATTTGAGACGTTCCAAAAAGGAAATTGGAACTCTTGCTTTATGATGGGAGAGTATTAAATTAGGTCTAAGAACATCCACAATGGTCTAATTTGTGTACGGTAAGTAGTATAAATTGACAAAAGGAGAAGAGATGTCCAGATAATAGTTCAGTATCAAAACGGGCATCTCTTGTCCGTTATGTTCCAAATGGACAATAAAATATCCATGTAATATGTTCCAGTCAGACACCTGATATTCGTCCCAGACAGACATTAAGTGTTAATTTGAGTCTATTTGGAACTTAAGGGACATCAATGGTTTGTATGATAACAAACTTGGTCAAAACTTAAGCTTATCATTTGCCTAATATACAACACAGTATTGTAAGACAAACTTATCCCAGGAATTTAGATTGTTGTGGATGCTCTAAAAACGTACCTTGACATTTTTCTCCTCTGCCTTGAATTCATCAGTAGTCCGTAAAATGCGTTCATCATCGCCAAACGTCGAAAAATACGCTTCGGGGCACCTCGTCTTGATCCCATATTTCCTACAGAACGGAATCCAAGATTTTGCAAACGAACATGCTTCCTTTACAGCATCCAGGGTCGTGGCTGCACCGGCATCATCGGAAAGATACACTGCCAGCTTCTCTGTCGGATAGTCGAGGGCCATGGCCGACAGCACTGTGTTCATCACCTCCAACACTGGCTCTTTCTCTGGATCGGCTGTGCACACAAACACGTCAACCCCCGGAAACTCCACATTGGCCGGTAAATTTTCTGGCGAGACTGTCCGAGTCACTGGCCGCCAACGGAAACCCTGCGTGACGAACCACATGAAGGTGAAAAAGAGCTCGGCCATGGTCATTAGGCCCCATGCGAAAACCGGCAGGTTTTCATCACTGTTTAATATGTGTGAGATCCTGTAGTAGAGTAGGGCTGCTATTGCTGTGAAGTGGAAGAAAATGTGAACTCTGTTGAGTATGGCGCGAGAATGTTGAACTGTGCAGGTGTTTAGAGAGAGGGTGGCCATTTTTGCTGGTCTCAAAGCACTGGTTTTTGTTTAGCTCTCTATTTAGTGTTCTTTATATAGCTGGTGAAAAACCATCTGGTTATTTTTGTTAATATTTGTCAGTTCACATAACGTTAAAATATGTAATATGTAGTGCTAGTTTTGACATAATGATACTTAAGCCTATTCTTATCTGAAGAAGAGAGAACAGAAAAAAGTATATTTTGAAGTTGTGCGTAATATTAATATACGTACGTGTAATGCAACATTTAATGTTTTTGTCTTTACAGGAAACTTGCGATTGTGCTGCAGATAATTACTTTCAAAAGTAATATTATTTTTGTGTTAGAACTTACGTTGTGTTTTTGTTGGCGTTGAAAATGAACATGCGGTACTTTCAAACATGATATTGTTTTCAACAGAAAATTGTAGTCTCCATAGTATGCATAAATGAAAATTCTAAAGTTTATAATTTGCATATATATATATATATATATATCTAGCTAACAGTGTATAATTTCATTGGTTTTCATGAAATATAAAAATATATGGCTAAATTGGCGTCTAAGTTTACCAAAAAAAAAAAAATTCGTTTAATACAAAACACTTCATTTTTGCATGGAAAGCAAATCGATTGTATTAACATTATTTTACACAAATATTATATTTGATGTCAAATAAAACCTCTACGAAAACGGTTTTTAGATTATAATTAACTAATTAAGAATGACAAGTTAGAGTAAATAAATATTATCATGAAAAAAAAAAAAAAAGAACACTAAGATTAGTTTAATGGTTAGAACTTTCTTCCAACTAGCAGGGATCTTGATGAGTTCGAATCCCGCATAGATATACTAAAAAAAATATAGCCCCTGTTTGATATATGTTTATTTTTTTAAAAATTTTAAAAATTTAACTTAAAATCAACTCTACTTTTATATTTTTCAAAATTTATTTCACTTTACTTTCTCTCTCTAAAAAAACTTTTAAAATACTATAACTTTAAATTCAAAAATCAAAATTAAATAAAATATATATATTTAAAACATACTCGTCGAAATCTATAAAATAAGATCCATTTTGACTATTTTTTGAATTTTTTTTATGACATTTTTTAGTTGGTTGAAAAAACCTCAAACAAAAACTAAATTCACTTTTCAACATACTTCTAAATTCTATCAAACACCATATTTTAAAAACTTAACTTAAAAACTCAACTCAAAACATCCACCAAACAACCCCATAGTGTCATGAAAGTAAGTACTTTCTTAATACTAATACAATCAAACACCAATGAAAATTACAAATCTAAATCAAATAGATCCTAAGTTTTGTTTCTTATGGAGAAAAATATTATTTCAAATGGCCTCAATAACTAGTAATTTTTAAATTAAAGGTAAACAAATTAAATGCACTTTAAGTTAAATACAAAATATAAAATAAATGTACATTGCTATTTTCGGTCTCAATTCTCAAATCACCAGTTATACATCAAGTTTGGCACAATTTATGTAAATATTGATTTTTACTGAATCAGTGTTTAAAAATTAGAATAATTTTTATTATCGAATTCGAAACGCATTGAGAAAAAATAAATAAAATTCTATTATTAATTTGATAGAAGTAGGAATTTAATTAAGTAAAAGGCTTTGGCCTTTCATATGGATCTATTCTCATATTTGTCTTTGCCCAGTAGCTAGTGATGGCGAAGAAAACCAAAAAAAGTGACTTTTTATTTAGGTTTAAGTTTTCATCGCTCAAAGAATCTTCTAGATTCCTTAATGCGACGTTTAGCAGTATATTAATGCCTTCTTTACCATGTACCAGAAAAAAATGTTTTCGTATGTTTATTTAAATTTAGTTGACAAAAACTATCTAACCAGCAAGAGTCTAACACGAAGAAGCACAATCAGTGATATGAATCTTCTTTTGACGTTTGCTTTATTGTTTTTAAACAATCAAGTACATGTATATGTGGTGCATATTTTATTTTATTTTTTTAATATATACGAATATATAAGTTGAAATGCAAACTTTTTAATGAATGAAAAAGTACCTCACTCTTAGGTTATTATTTCATACCGGCTCCTCACTATTATCTTTTCATTTTAGTTTTGTCAAATGGGGTCTAGTTTGATAGTTTTTTTTTTTTTTTGGCCGTGCCCCGAGATATCCGCACCTTCGGTCCGACTAATCCCCGGTCCTCGTACAGGCCACCGCTGTACAAGGTGACTAAACCCCATGGCGAACGCATTGGCATTAAATCTCACCCCATGGCGAACGCATTGGCATTAAATGTCGACCCCTCGTCCGACAATCCCCGGCCACCGCTGGCGGTACAAGGTGACTAAACCCCATGGCATCACCCCATGGCATTAAATGTCGACCCGTTCTCCATGAGTGATGGCTGGCCCCAAGGTGTTGATGCTGCCAGGATTCGAACCTGAGACCAACTGCTAAGAGCCTTTAGCCTCAGGCCGAAGCCAGTAAACCAACCCCTTGAGGTTAGTTTGATAGTTAAAGGGATGCATTTTTTTCATAAAACTTAATTGAGATGATCTACTCTCCACAAAATTTTATCAACAAATTCAAACCGAAAGTGAGCACACTAAAAAATTGATACATATGTTCATTTTCGGCCATTAAAATTTTCAATAATCATCCCACCTACTTCTAGATTAAAAATTCCGATAAAATTTTGTGGAGATAATTTTCTCATCATATAAAATATCTCCATTAAATTTATGAAAAAATTAATCTATTTAACTTTTGAATTAGACTGTTGGACGGAATTGAAGCTAAAGCTTACATCATTTGTGTTATTACTTGGCAGATGGAGAGGTGCATGCATGATTAGCGAGTGAGGGGTAAGTGATGTTTGTTTTCTATTTTTTCCATTCTTTCAGATTAAATCTTCTCATCCATACAATTGATTGGGTCACTCTTTTCTATTTTATGACGGGGTACGTTAAGGAGTTTATTTTATAGTGAGGGAGACACTTGCACCTCCTATTTTCTTACAAAAAAATATTTTTGGTAAAAACAGTATAATAGGGACAAATAAAAATAGATAAAACCTGACTTGCTTCAGCCACTGAATTAAATACACACTTTATATGATAGTAGATGAATCTAAATGGTAATTTTGTAAAGGGCTAAACGTTATGGGAAATATATTCTTCGCAAAGTTTTTGTGGAGACCAAAAATTTAAGTTGACCCACAAGATGAGGTTCTTAGCAAAATCAATATATGGATGAATAATGAAAGATAATGAATAACATATTTTTGTTTGTAGGCAGATTTCCTAGGAAATTTTACTTCCAATTGATAGTACATCATTCTTTGTATGTGTATTTTGTATTACTTTGGCAATGGTAAATAAGAATTACAAGTTACTAGCTCTTTCTCTCTTTATTACGTAATACCTCAAAGTTTCTCTTTATTATCTAATATCTCAAAGTTTGGACAAGATTGTTCTTGAAAAAGCAGGGGCACGTGTGGAAGCGAATTAAATAAATTAACCCTAGGTTTGTTATTCGGTGGTTGGATTCTCAAAAATTAATTTTAATCGAATCAAAAGGTAAATCCTAAAAATCTATGTATTTTAATTCTATAAAACCTGTTTAATCTTTTCTAATGCGCAACAATTAATAAAGCAATTAAACAGATAAGCAAATACTAGAATTAACGAGGTATACCTGCAGTGCATGACTAATCCTCAACAATTCACTATATGAATAAAGGTTTACATACCCAATTAATCACAAATTACACAAACTTACAAAACTTGAATTGCACAAGTCGCCTGCAAAAGTCTCCACATTCTCCGAGTACAGTCCTCCTATCCGAATCGCATAAACAGGTTCACAACGAATCAATCGCCACGGAATCGCACCGTTCTTCAACTCTATTTGTGAATCACACGTGCTTTGGAATCTGATTTGTTCTTTATTTATTTATTTAATAAAAATTTTCTTTTATCTTTTTTTTTTCTCGTATTAATTTCGTTTGAATTATAATTCGACTCAAATTTTTGGAACAACTCTAGGAACATATTAAAAATATAATCCTAGAGTTTTCTCATAAATTTAGTTCACCGAAACATTACAGACGCAGGAAAAACACTAATAGAAATAAAAAATAAATAAATAATTTGACCGAAAAGGTTTTTTTGAAAATACCACCTAGCAAAATAAATTCAAATGTTAATGCTCACCGTATCTTTCTCAATATAATTCTTTAGTGTATCGCTTCGGTAGCTTGGTTTACTTATAATTTTTCAGATGTAATCTCGAAGACTCGAACGACTCAAACAACTTACAAGTAAATGTATTTTTATTGAAGAAATAAAGCCAACAAAAATATAGACTTTATAGTTCTCCCTTCTTTTTTTGAGCTTTTCATTAATAAACTTTGCACTTTACAACTATTTTCTTATTATTGACTATAACATTCATCTCAGCAAAGTGTTATAGGCAGGCTAGCTAGTACAAGTGTTATAGTCAAGCCCTTTCCTCTTCTTCTTTTGGGCCTTCCCTCATTCCTTAGGCCCAAATCAAATTTTTATTTTGGGCTCCCTCAGTTTCAACAAAGAAGAATGATATATTTTTTTTAATATGAATTTTAGGAAATGTACTTCTTTGGCTCCTTTATATAGGATCAAAATTGAAACATGAATTTTTTCTTTTTAACTATGAAGGAGTTTGCAAATGCACACACGTAGAAGCTTGTGTATATATATAACTTTAATATTAAATTATCAAAATAAATTTGTTAAAAAGTTTAAAATGCTTTGAATTTTAATGTTTTCAAAATTAGAAAATTGTGTATTTATTTGATTCTATTGTTTGTTCTCAATGTGTGGGGAATGTCCCTACACAATTATTTACGTACACAGACAATTTTTAGTTTTTTTTTTTTTTTCATTCTTACGTGTGAAACTTTTGATTCGTTAGTAAAGTTTATGCCGGTTTTTTTTTCCACAAATTATTAATAAAAATTATACAAAATTTATGAGTATTATTAATACATGTACCAAAATAATATATATATATATATTAAGCTAATTGATAAGTGAGTTTTTAAACTAAATGCTATACAATAATTAATATACTTTCTCACATATTATTTGAACTAACACTTAGTTATTGGAATTAGTACATGCATAGGGGTGGAGCCAGGAATTAATTTCCCGGGGGGGGGGGAGGAATTCGGAACAAAGAAACCCATATTTAACGGAGTGAAATCGACATTGAGTATAACTTAAACCAACATTTCGAAAAGTAGAACTTAGTCCTATTTTACTAAAATACTACTCCATTTTGTTTCTAAAAAGTTAAAAAAGGATATACTAAAATTAATTATATATATAGAAATATCTTTATCAACTCAATATTCAACCTACTATATAAAATTTAATTTTTTCCAAGCTGATATTGAATCAACTTCAAAGACCAACAAACAAATATATTAATCTCAATATTAACGTACTTGCAAGAGGGAGTTGTCAATGGCAGAAAAATAAAAAAGGAAAGGAGCCGCGAAAGAAGAAGAAAAGGAAAGTAAGCTTATAGAAATTCTCTGGACCAATTAAAAAGGAATTTGAGATATAAAATTAATGTCCAACATAACTTAATTACCGATCCTCACCCTGAATTCTTTTAGTTTGTTGCACGTGCAACCCCCGAAGCTAACCAAGTTCCTTAAATACAAGCTTCTACCCTAAATGTGCTCCTACTTACACAACCCCCCTTGACTTTTCATACTATACAAAAAGAAAACCCAAAAACTCTGGCAAAATTACTGAAAAATCCAGGTGCGGCCATGGCCCCTCCTAGACCCTTATTGCCTCCGCCCCCGAACATGCATGCATCATCAATCTAAATTTTATTTACTATAGTATAAAAAGAAATTGTGCGTTCCTTGCACAGGTTGTAGACTTTTGTAATACTATTTCTTTTACTGGAAAAAAATAAAAATAAATAAGCGCATGCGTAAAACATAAAAACTATTAAAATTCAGAATCATAATCAAATCTAGTGAATTCCATTTTGTAATGGTAGAGATTTATTCTCTCTTCTTCTTCTTCTTCTTCTTTCCCTTTTTTTTTTTTAATGAGAGTACTCAAATACTTACCAAAATTTGAAAAGTAATTATTACACCTTAAATTTGAATGAGTTTTGAATGAACTTCAGGGACAATAATATACACCATGTAAGTTGATAGTTTATAATTTTTGTATGAATCATTTACGTATTCTGAGGTTTTCAAAAAAATTACAACTAACTTTACTTTTTGTACCTGCTTTCGTAGTTTCGTTTAAAACTTGTGTAAACAGAACATAAGATGGAAATCAGTGAGAAACATCATAAGATGGAAATCAGTGAGAAACATTCTTATATATCTTTTGAAAATTTCATCTTTGTAACCTCTTAACATTACAATCTTAAGGAGGACAATCCATGAAAGAAAATGCAAAATATCTAAGAGCGTATTTCATAGATTTAATACAATCACGTGATACTCTAAGAATATTGAATATCTTTTCGTGTTTTAACTAAAATATAAATTTTAAGTACCACATTAATGTGAACTGAGGCATCACCCAAATGAAAAATATTTATTGTGAAAATACAATAAAAGATTTACCTTAAAATCTTTTAAACTTTAAGTACAATCCTGCTTTAGAAACTAAATGCAAATATAACCCATTTAATTCACAACCCTAAATTCATCCAAGCTAGAACCGAACAATACCAATACCTAAAATTTTCCTCACTTGCCCTTCTTTGGTATAAAATCTTCCAGTATAGGATAACTCAAAACAAGGCCAAAGAGAGAGATATAAATCTGTCCAAACATGTCCCCAAAATTGCCCTCAATCACCACCCTCTTCATTCCCACAATGAAGCACACCAAATTCAATAGCACCAACAATCTAAGTGGGACCATGAACATGTCAGCACCTTGAAAGTCAAACTTTCCCTTCTCATATTTCTTGAGCTTTTCTTGGTCAACGGCCTTGTTGGTTAACCTAAAACTGGCTTTGGTTATCCCAAGCCACTTGAATAGCACATCAATGCAACCAAACAGGCTGGATGTGACTACCCTTATAATCCACATTCTTTGCTCATTTTTAAAGGTAGTAAATGAGCCACCCGTGGAGAGGACTTCATATATGTGCTGGCAGAGTGAGGATGTGTACACAATTGCAAATACCGCAAACCATGGGCTTGACACCTGCACTTAATTTTCTTAAGAGAGTTAAAAATTGCTGAATAATATAATTTGTTAACTGTTAAGTTTTCCCCAATAATTAATACTCCCATTGTTTTTTGGAGAAATAATAAATATATTAATTAGATCTCATAATATATGATAAGTTGCACTAATTAGATTAAAATTAGTGTTATCTTAAAAGTTACCCAAGTAAAAATCAGACTTAATTTGAGAAGGGTGGAAGACTAAAGTGGTACTTGTTTTCACCTCTTAAAGTTGAACGAAAGTCTGTTCATCATTAAAAGAAAGAAAGTGCGTTTAATTATTTTCTCAACTCTTAATGTTGAATTGATTTGATTTAAAATTCAGCATTTAAGGCATGTTAAGTCATGTTATCCCACAAAGAGAGGGATTAAACAATCACACTTTGGAGGTGGGATTAGTTTATTCATTCCGAATTAGATTAAATAATCATATCCGATGTGTCGAACACACTCTTTATTCATTAGCTATTGATATATATCATAAGAATAAGCGTAAAATCATGAAGCTTCAATTATATATATTAGTCATAATCAAATAAAATCAAATACATTTTTTAGATTTTTTATTCGATATTAAGCATTCAAAATTAACAGTTTTAGCTTAAAAACAACAAATGGGCCTTAAATATATAGAATCGACTGGTGGGTACTTGTCAAATAGGCTCATTTGTAGTCTGTCTTCATTTTGTTTTTCTGATTTTTAATTTCTGAGCCCCCTTGGGCCTCTTTGGTGTGATCAATTCATGTCTCCATTCCCCTTTTTATTTTATTTTTGTTCTTACCGGTAAGCGCAAATCTCTTTTAATTAAGAAGTTGTAGGTTCGAAACAAAAGAATTAGGTAGCAATGATTTCAAATTCTACTAAAGGACGGCGATATATATATATATAAGAGATCGAACGGTTTTAAATTTCCCTACTATTATATTATTATTATAAAATTTTCCTCCAATTTCTTGACCAGTGTTTAATAAGGAATTAAGAAGAATTAATGAGTTGGGAATTGAATTTACCTTGGGGAACAAGGGAATGCCAGCAAAAAGGTACAACTGAGGAAGAATGGAGTACAGCAGCATAGCAACAGAGGCAAAGGGTGACAACATAAAGTAGCCATAACACATGCTTTGTAGAAATGACATTTTTGAGACCCCATATGTGAGTGGGCTGTATTTTGAGACACCAGCTTGAAACAAACCGGAGCTCCATTTCATTTGTTGGACCAATGCATCATTCAAATTAACACTTGTACAACCCAAGAAGCAAGGCCTTTCCGGGTAAAGGTAAACGGATCTCCAACCTTTGCAGTGTAGAAGATACCCAGTGTATGTGCTCTCCAATAAACTTCCATAAGAGTAACCTATCTGCAATACTCAATTTTATTTATTCAATTTATTAAGGGTGGTTATGTAGCTAAGCAAGTATATATAGACATTTCGGAGTAATGTATAACTGTAAAAATATATAGGCTGTGTTTCATTGCCTGAAAGTATGTGGTTAATTAATTTACATGAAAATGTATAACAGTAGTTTGGTTGGCATTGTAAATAATGAAAAGTACGTTCACTTTAATTTAACTTTATATCATTTCTAGCATGTTGTGATACAACTAATTATAGACCAAAAATTAGTGCGCAGTTGACTTAATTTCATTATTTCTAATACTAACGAGATAGGCGTAAACATTTCATTTGCATAAAGGTAATTATTTCGGTGAAAATAGTTTTCGGTGCAATTTTAGCAAAACAATTAAACAAACCTATAGTACAACTTTTAACAACAATAGTACATATATTTAATTTAGATGGAAGGAGTACATTTTTTTTCCACATGTGATGGGTTTTTATGATACAAGCAGTACACGCATGGATATATTGGCGCCTCTATAAGATCAACGCATTAATACAACCCTACTAGCTCATTGGATTGGTTAATTACGAGATATTTAAATATTAAAATAATTTCATATGTTGCCACGTGGTACACCAAGAATAAATACTTAATAACATACCTCTTTACCCCATTTTGTGTTTGCTTCAAAGGTGCAAGAGGCTAACCTCTTGGCCTCATCTATAATCTCCTCTGATATAACTCTCTTTCCATCTTCTTCACTGCAACCCTTTAGTGAATCATTGAACTTTTTAGACAAACCAAAATTCTTTTCTGGCTCACGAAGAAACTCATCTACAAGATAATATTAATAAGGGTTATATACATTTTTACATTGATAATTTATTTTTCAAATAATTTCTAGAATTACAGTCATACCCTCATTATTAGGACTGCAAAACATTGCATTCTTCTTCAAGTAATACCCTGTACCAGTGAATAGTGGGCCTCTTAGTCCATCCATACCTTGCCACTTATTCTGAAAATATAAGCATTCAATTATTCAAAATTGAGCAATGCTACACAAATCGATCACTTTTACTAGATTTTTCATTTTCGTGCTTTAATGTGTTGTATCTGATATATCATTGCGCAGGGTTACTTAGAAAAATATTTAAGAAGTATATTACCCAATCGAACCAAATTAAAATGCTTATTAATAACTGAATTTGGTATTAGTTTAGTATGTGTGCTCATATATATATACATATACGTACCTTGTAAGCTGATCTTGTTTGGCCATCATAGATATCATTCTTGCTGACATTGTAGAAAGTCTGAGGGTACTGTACAAACCCTAGACCTTTTGACATTTCGGGATCTAGATGGAAACACATTGCTTGTCGAGCCGAGGTCGGATCATTACAGTACATGTCGCAATCCAACACTAATAAGTACGGTGCATTGCTCATTATTCCTGATATTCGAAGCTGCAAATACAGAAATTTTTTCCATATAAATGAAATCCTAGTAATTAACACGGACTACTATATTATTAAAGCATTGTTCAAAATATGAGATGTTATATACACTCCCATAATTTTTTCATATTTTCAGTGAGTATATAATTGTTCTTAATATATATATTGCATACAGACATAAATTTGCTTTTTAAACATTGTTTTCCCTTGACTTCAAAAACGAAATTCTGCTAAGTTTTTCTTGTGGTACATTAGTAAAGAATTGAAATCTATGCAATTTGGTTTCCACAAAGCAAAATGTCATTTAAATTGTTTGATTAGCCTTATTTCAACTTGAAAAACAATATATATATATATTGATTTGTTTCCAAAGGGCAGAAATTAGAAAAGTAAAGATTATACATGTAAAATGAAAATGCAACTTTTGTTTCAATTTCAAAAGAAAAAGGCAACTTCTTCCTAGAGGTGTTTGCACATACGCCATATATATTTTTTCTGCAATTTGATTTCTTGAGTACGTGTGCATGTACGATAGAGATCGATATGCATTGGAAAAGGGAAAACTAATATATACGTATATAGATAATACATACAAGAGCATTTTCAGCACCGGCTTTGAAACGATGAGGGTGAGATGGTCGTTTCTCACGGGCTAAGTAAACAAGAAGAGGCATCTTGCTATTTTCATCTTGGCTCGCTTCCTCCTTCCTATTGTCATGTATTACCTACAATAAGGTAGAATGCATGTAAAACACGTATTAAAAAAAGAAAAATAAACTCTTAATTTAAGACAAAATTAAATATTTATGTTACAAATGTTCAGTATCTACCATCTCTGGTTAAGAAATTTTGTGTAAAAAATTTCATTCACCTGATATTTAACTTGTGCACATTTATTATTTGATTCTCTTAGAAATATGTCAAACCAAAGTCCCAAAAGGTTTTTCCCCGTCCTTCAGAAATTCCCGATACGGAAT
This sequence comes from Lonicera japonica, assembly GCA_021464415.1. NCBI lineage: Eukaryota > Viridiplantae > Streptophyta > Magnoliopsida > Dipsacales > Caprifoliaceae > Lonicera > Lonicera japonica. Next base: position 46,196,063 of record CM038468.1, on the reverse strand, counting down.
AGCCACACTCATTTAAATTTATGAGGTCTTCTGCGGATTGAAGGTAAGGGGTACGTTCTTTATAATTTATACTTCTTCTAATAAAGTAATTAAATATTAAGCCATTTGTAAGTGTCGTATAAGTCTTGGTTAAAAGCCAAGAAGTCTCGAGTTTGTATCCTGGCACTCTTGCCCCATCCCCTCCCCCAAGATTGAACACCAAGTGTATCTATATGGGATGGAAAAAAGACTTGACCGGGCGAGTGTGAGGCAGGATATTTTTCCTAAATTGGAGTGGGATTGGTTTCTAAAATATAAGCCTGATTCAAGTTCAAGACTTCAGATCTAGTTAGATTCATGCAAAGTTAGACAATGACAGATCAAAGATTTTATAGAGGAGAATTAATGTTAATTAGGGGTAGCGAAATGGTTTGACTTAATGGATTTTTAACTTGACCCGATCCTAGTGGAACAGGTTTGAGGTGAGTCTTTTTTTATTCAGGCTGGGTTTGAATTTTTTAAAACAAAACTTACATCAGATTAAGTCAAATTCGGATTTATCTAAAATAAATTTATTTGACCTGTTATGCTCCACCTCGCCTCAAATATAACATTTTTCCTATAAATACTCTTATGAGTCAAATCCAACCAACCAGTCACCATCATGATATTAATATATACTTAATTAAATTAAATTATGTAGGCCAAGTTAGAACTGAAAACTCAGTGCATTACGACATTAAATAAAAAGAATATGGCCTGGCCGGGTTAGATCTGCCCCTTTTAGCCCGTTTGAGCACATATATACAATTAATTATTTTGTCCGTTTCTTACTATACCTCGACGCGCGCGGGTCGATCGTGGACAACAGAATCATCTATGCAAGATTTCTCAACATTCTTCTTGAACACCTCGTATGCTGACTGCACATTAACATCAATCAGCTATCAGTTAAACAATTAATCATATATAATATATACTGTACAAATCATGTATGATCAATTATAATTGAACTGTTTTCAAAAAAAAAAAAAAAATTATAATTGAACAAACAAAAGACATGTCCGGTCTTTTTCAGAATACTATATCTATATTATAAAATATCATGTTTAACTAAATTTTTTTATAAAAAGTATAAGAATTTAATGGTTAAAAATACACATATTATAGTATGTATTAGTTTTATACCATTAGATGAGTTTTATACACACATCAAAATGTCACATCAAAGTTAAAACATTCATACCAATAATATACATACAATAAACTCTCACATACTAATAATTATGTTTACATTAAAAATGCCATAACATAAAATAAAAAATTTAATAAAAATTTAATATTTAAAATCTACTAATCAAGATCAATTAAACAAGATCCATATGACTATATAATTATGCAAAAAAAAAATTAAGAAAAATTCTTGTGTAGCATTTAAGGATGTACGTTATGTGTTCGTATATTATTGATCATCTCAAAGTCATTTTCAGGACGTACGTTACGTTATTTAATTATGATTAAAAGATTTTTTAGAAAAAAAACAAGTCGGTCCAACCGAATATACTTTTAATTTTTTTAGCATAAAGATATATTGAACTTATGTTTTATTTGTTTACTATGTTAGACTAAACTAGACAATGAGTTTAAAATAACCTGATTGATTTTGTTGCTACGTGGTTGGATTATGATTAAAAGACTCTTTAAAAAATTAAAAACAAGTCGGTTCAATCCGGTATACTTTTAGTTTTTTCAGCATGAAAATATATTCAACTTATGTTTCAGTTGTTCATAACGTTGGACTAAACTAGACAATGGGCTCAAAATAGACTGATTTGATTTTGTCGATTTAAATTTATCACATGTTAATTTTTTTATCCTATTATCAATTTTTTTTTATTTCACCGTGCCGGATAATACGGGTATACCCTAGTATATATATAAAATATAAATGAATGAGATATTATGATAACTGTTGGAAATCGGGTCGGGTTGACCCAGCCCATAACCGTGAAGCATCCATATGGGTTCTTGTTTCTAAATCAATCCTCTTTGGTCTAGAAATTAACTAGAGTGTGGACGTGTAACAAGAATCTTGTAATCCACACTCGCAAAAGCCGTCTCATTCAACCCTTTGGTTGCTTTCTCTCTCTATCTACCGTCCTTGTTACGAAAAAAAAAAATATCTACCGTCCTTTCTCTCTCACCTCTCAATCACAAATCCTCACCCAATATGAATGCAAGTTAACCAAAATTCAAGATAATTTCCCCACCCTCTTGCGATTTTGGAACCGGATACATATCATGTCCTAGAATTTGATTTGGGTAAGTGGCTCTCTGAAAGACTAAAATTCGCGTTGAAAAATTGTAGTTCATATATATATATATATATAATCATATTCTATCATTAAAATTACTTATTTTTTTTACAAACATCAAAATTACTTTAAAAGTTCAGTATTTTTCTTAAAATGTGTTTTGAAGTCAAACCTGCGGCAATTCATGCATGTATAACAAGTTCATATTTTGATTACCTTAATCATTTCTTCCTCCCCCTTGAACTCATCACTGGTCCTCGAAACGCGTTCATCGTCCCCTAATTTCGAAAAATATGCCACGGGGCACCTCGTCTTGATCCCGTACTTCCTACAAAATGGAACCCAACATTTTGCAAACAAACACGCCTCTCTCACCGCAAACTCCGTCAAGGCGGCACCGCCATCATCCGAGAGATACACCGCCAGTTTCTCCGGTGGATAATCCAGCGCCATGGCCGACACCACCGTGTTCATCACCTCCATCACTGGCTCCTTCTTCGGATCAGCGGTGCACACAAATACGTCCACCGCCGGTAGGTCGGAGTCGTTGCAGGGGAGATTCTCCGGGAAGACTTTTCGGGTGATTGGCCGCCACCGGAATGCTTGGGTAAGGAACCAAACGAAGGCAAAAATGAGCTCGGAAAAGGTCATTAGGCCCCATGCGAAAACGGACACATGGCGTTCACTACGTGGGATTATTAATCTATAGTAGAGTAGGGCTAGTATGAATGTGAAGTGGAATAAAATGTGGGTTCGGTTGATTATGGTACGAAGTTTATGGACTTCGTAGGTATGAAGAGGGAGTTTTGTTGTGGCCATGATTCTAATTCTTTAATCTGTGTGTTTTTGTTAGTTTGGTTCTTTTGAGGTCTATATATATGCGTAGGTTTTCATGTTTATAGAGATGCATGGAACACAATATTAAAGATAGTTACTATATTTTTGCACTAAGAAGGCTAGATTTATTTAATTTTTGTTTTAAGTCTTTCTATACAAATTAACGTGGCATCATTTAAGTGAGCTAATAGAATTATATATTTAATGTATTATTTTTTTATTTAATTAATGTCATAATTATTTATACAAAAAAATTATACAAAATTTAAATAAGCTACGCAAATCTCGTATTTTATGTTTGTTCTTTTGCATGGAAAAAAGAAAGTAAGAGCTTTTAATATATTAAAATGGTTTTTGGCATTTGTGCTAAATCTTGTAAATTGTGTCCGCATATCTCAAAGCGCGCGCATGTGGTCACCTCCTCATCAATGGTCTCTATCTAGGCAATATCTATACATTGAGGATATTTTAATTTTTTTTTTAATGATAAGAATCGTCAAGTTCACTTAAGTATATTTTAATTAGTTCCATACTAATTACTTTTTTCGCTTTAATTTAATTATTACACTTTAAAAAATTAAAAATTAAATAGATATAATAATTATGTTAAGAGAAAATGCTTATTTTTAAAAATGTTATTTACTTTTCTTCTACTCTCTCCATCCCACAAAGATAGTCCACTTTTTTTTTTCATCTATTCCAAATTATATGTCACTTGCCTTTTAAAGAATGCACTAAAATTTCTATTTTTCTAATGTACCCTTATTTAATTACATTGTTATCAACTTTAAAATAATTAATTTTACCTAATAAATACCCATCTCCAAAGGAAAGATAAAAAAAAATGTATATTTATCTTCTAATCCAATGTATTTATTATAGTACAATAAATGAGGGTATAATAGAAAAAATGTGTAAAAAATTATGATTCTAATTACATTAAATAAAGTTTCTTAATTTATGTGGAAAAAAAATGGGTCTATCTTTTTAGGATGGATGGAGTAATAAAAAAGGTGGCGGGACCCAAAATAAAGAAATTGAAGAAAGTTTAAAAGATAATAGTGAAAATAAAAAAATTGTTATAATTAATGACATGCTAAATATAGAAAGTAGACAATTATTTGGGACAGCTATAAATGGAATAGAGGACAATTAAATTGAGACGGATGGAGTAACTCTTTTTTGTTTTGGAGTTATAGGACTTGTTTGCTAGGTTTTTTTCTCCAAAATTTTAAAAACTCAACTCAAAATTAAGTTTACTTTTACACTTTTTAAAATTTATATCACTTTATATTTTTTCTCTAATTTTTTTTAAAACACCATAATTTTAAATCCAAAAATCAAAATTAGATAAAAAAATATATATTTGAAACCTACTTGTCGAAATCTATAAAATAAGATTCATTGTGACTGTTTTTTGAAAAAAATTTATGAGATTTTTTTAGTTGGTTGAAAAAAATTTAAACAAAAACAAAATTCACTTTTCACCATACTTTCAAATTCTACCAAATACCATATTTTAAAAATTCAACTCAAAACACCAACCAAATATCACCATAACCTCCTAAAATATTAGCACTAAAAAATTGTTTCCCAAAAAATTTGAACGCGAGACAACTATTTTGCAGATCTGGAGTGGATATTAGCCCTCCCCAAGGGCTTTCAGTTAATTTGCTTGTTGCTTTCCTTTGTTTACCAAAAGAAAGGAAGAGAGTACTATATTTTCGTATAATTAGGACAAATAACTTAAACCTTATTTTATCATTTTTAAAGTGGGTTTAACTATTCGACAGTCCATAACACATAATTGTTTCACATATAAGTCCAATATTAAATTAAGGATCCAACACAATAACCTTTTCGTAACACGATCGGAGTGGTTTGCAAATTAATGGAGCTATCTAGCTATTACATTAATCAATTGAAAAATTCCAGACAACAGATATTATTATATATACATTACATTAATTCATATAAAATAATATGGATTCGTGGATATATATCATTCAACTTCACATAGGTACCTCTCTACCTGCCCTAACAAGTGGAATGTACTAGAGGAAAGTAAATTGACTTACTAATTATTGCATTCCACTATATTGCAATTATGTCACAAGATAATGCAAATCGATGGCTTTCAATATAAGTCGTGTTAGCGCAAAATATCATAAAAAAAATAATTCAACTTTTATGATTGAAACAAAATGATAGAAACTAATAATTGGCACTAGAACGTACCCACTACATCTGTCATTTGGTTAGATCTCAATTATTTATTTGAGTGGTGGCTAACATATATAGTTTCCTTCTAGAATAATGGATGAATAACGTGGATGATAACGACGAGCAATATGCTTGAATGATTATGATTAATTTTTATCTTAAATTGAGATTTCTTTTCATTTTTAGTATTTAAAATTTAACTTTTTTCACATAATCGTCAATGAAGTATCAATGAAAGTAAATAAATTTGAACAAATTAAGTAACATGTATATACTAAAAGTTGTTTACAAAATAAGTATCAAAATGCATTACGCAATTACATATATTTATTAAATTATTAAAATAAGTACGGTTTTAAAAAGGTGTAAAGATCAAATTCAACTTTTAATTTAAAACGAAAATAACAAGGGAATTAAATGCACTGGGGAAGATTTTTTATTTTTTATTTTTAGGTCTCGTAATATAAACAAGTATAATTACGTACAATATTGTTGGTGACATTCTAGACTTGATCGACTCAAATGGTTGCATCTGTTTAAACTAATCTAATCTAACCTAACTCAATCTTTTAACTAAGTAAACTCAAACTGAATCCAAAATAATATAACTTAATTTGATAATTTTTACTCAGATGTCACCATCATTAGTGGTGAAATCTGATCAGATTAGTTACATTAATTAATTAAGTTTTGTCAACAATCGATCTTGGCTATTATAACTTTTTTGACGAATTTTAAAATTTTATGTTTCATCATTAAATGAATATATTACGTGAGGAAACATAATTTTTTGTAACTAATTAAAGGTGTGCAATATGTGGCAAAAATATTTATCGTCACAATATTTCTTGCTAAAAGTTCAGCCTTTATGATAAAAGCACATCTTCATTCCACAAACATATATTTCCTCGCTAATTGAACATTTTGTTGCAATATAATGACATTAGTTTTGTGATTTTTTTTTATTTTGCCCCTATAAACATTTTTTTTATTTAGAACCCACAACCTCAAATTTCATAAAAACAATTTTAACCAGCACCCCAATAATATGTTTATGTTTTATATATTTTTCGCATTCTGAATAATTGTGTATATGGATGTAAAAGGCTTTGGTATCTACGGGGGCGAAGGGACTAAGGGGCAAGTGCCCCTTGTTGGATTTGAATTTTTTTATGGGATTTAAAAAAATAAAATATATATATAGGGACTTTTGTTTATAAAAGTAAACTTGAGGGTGCTTAACTGTACAAAACAAAACTTTAAGGGACAATATAAAAACTTTAAACTTAACAAATTAAAGCCACTCTCCGGTTTGCATTCCGGTACACAAGTTCCTTATTTCTCTCTCAGCTTCTTCTTTTTATGTTGGAAAAATAAGTGTTTTTCACCATTTGTTGAGCAAATTTGTTTAAAACTGAATGATTTGTTTTGAAAGATTATTATGAATTCATGTTCTCCTCTGCGAGTACATCGAAATGGTATATTTATTTGCTAAAAATGAATATCGAGTAAATGAGATATTGTCACCTAAAGTGAGCTACTTGAGATTGAAAAATAGAATGGAAAATGTTGAATCTCACATTAGATTTTTGTGAGAAAAGTTATAAGTTTATAAAGGATCACCTTTTATTAGCTCATAAGTTTATAAGAAAAATAAGACTCTCTCTTGCACATAGGCGTAGGGGGTGCAAATCACGGATCAAATTTAACTTGGCTTGTGTGCTCCTACACCTGCGGATACAAATGTCTTCGGGGCCTAGTTTTACACCTGAAATCAAAATTTTATTTTTGAAATTGTCCAATTAATTGGCAGTTTTTTTTTCATTAAACCAAAAACGGTTTTGGTTTTAATAATTAATGCTTAAAGATCTCCCATGTGGCTATAAATTGGCAGCTCTTCTCTCTTCTCAAACACATGAAAATCAATCTATCTTCTCTTATACAAATCTCTTCATCCGTATATGTTCAATCCGGTTGTACAATTTCGACGAGTTATTCAGTTCGATTTTGGTTTTAATAATCAAGATTAATGCTCAAAGATCTCTCATGTGGCTATAAATTAGCAGCTCTTCTCAAACACACGAAAATCAATCTCTCTTCTCTTATGCAAATCTTTTCATCCGTCTTTGTTCAATCCAGTGGTATAATTTCGACGAATTATTCAGTTCGCAAGTGAATGACACTCTACACCTGTTTTACCCTGGAAAACAGACGCCATACGCAACCTTTAAACACCTCCGGCAATGCGGCGTAACTGTTTTAAAGGAATTATGTGCTACATAAAACTCAGGCCTAATATTTTCTGAATTTTTCAATATTACTGTATTAATTCTGTTTTTGTGCGGCAAGTTTCTAACATTTTTTCCATTTCACCTCTCACTTCTCCGTCTCACTCTTACACCACCACGGCGGTTGCCGCACTAGTGCAATGCACCACATTAAATCGTAATTGTTCGCATTTACTATTTGAGTTGTATTAACTATTATTATTAATACTATTATATTTGCACTAAAATTTGATATTCGTGGCATATGTTGGTTGACGACGTTAACGAGTTAACGACAATCGTGTTGTGATTAATTTATGTTGGGGAGGCAACCACCTTTCATTGTGTACGTTTATTATGTTCAACGTAATTTTTTTTAAAATAAAATAATAAAAACTTAAACTCTTAATTATAAAATTTTTTAAAATTTTTTATAAAAGTTTTATATTATGAAATTTTATTTTAATTCAATCCACCCCAAGAGAAAATCCAAATCGGCTAAGAGCATCCACAGCTTCATTCTAAAATTTAGAACCAAATTTGCAAATATTAAACTAAGTTTTGAGATATGAGAATGATACAGTTGGTATGGTATAAAATATAGCCATACGAGTATGGAAAGCTCATATCAATTTTGAGCTAAAAATAAAATAAAAAAATGCCTCATACGAGTGAGCCTCACTCGTATGAGGCATTTTTTTATTTTATTTTTGTTAACTCTTTGTGACGGCGTGTAGATTATAATTTTCAATAATTGTATTTTTGACCTTACAATTTTATAACTCATATTTTTTTATAAGACAAAATATATTCATATGGTTCGTGTTCAACACAAAAAAATTATACTAAGTTCCAATTTTAAATGAATGGTTTCAAAAATGCTTTGACATATTTATATTTTATTCAACACCCATTCATTATGTTGTTGACATTTGTACTTACAATAATATATAATCAGCATAATGCTTCGTCCTCATGTGTTGTTATATTTGCTCCACGCGCACGATTCATTACTTTTTGTCCATACTAAATAAACACAGTTCTACCTAACTATTTTTTCTCCAAAATATTTTGGAGGAAATGTTGCAAACAAGTGAGTAAAAATAGTGAAAAAAAGTTTGGTTATATATATGAAAAAAGAATGGCACTTAAAATAAACATAAAACAAAAATTGGTTTGAAATTTAAACTTTTAAAACATGTTTGCAATTTCACCCCAAAAATTAAATAGTTAACACCAAGCCAACGAATCTATGGAAGCAAATATATATATATATAGATCCATATAAGTGTTGTTTCACTCGTATGGGTCATACAAGTGAACCACACTCGTATTTTTTTATTTTATTTTTGTACAAGTTTATAGCAGTCATATGTAGGAGTGGAACATTGTACTAAATATACCGTACCATTGCCAAAATGTACCAAAATTTGGTAATAGTACAATACTTATCGGTATTGTACCGTACCAAAATTTTTTGGCACGGTAGTAGTACTTAAAATCATTACCGATGGTATATCATACCGTATTGAAATATTGGTATTACCGTACCATACTATTGCCAATTGTACCATTATGTCAAATATAAAAATATTACTAATTTTACCACAATATTTACTAATAATAATTAGATTAAGTGTCCAGATTCGAGCTACTAGGGTTTCACTTTCACACTAACATAGGGTTTCACATCCTCACTTACAAACACACCGCCCCTCTTTTTTCTACTCATCTTCCTTTCTTGTTTTCTATAAATCTGAAACCGCCACATACCCATTATTACATTACCACCACCATCACCATACGAAATATCAAATTTCAATCATTTCATTCGCCCCTCCCCTTTCCAATTATACTGAACCCATTTCAAGGCTCTTTTCTATTTGAAGTTAATTATCTCTCTCAATCATATTATCTATTTCATTCATCATACATTCATACGTATCAAATATTTGTGCTATTTCTTATTATTTACTTTTATTTATTTATTTATTTATTTATTTCTTTTTAACTATATCCTATAAACCCATGATGGTGAATTAGCAGTTTGCAATGGCCAAATAAATTACATATCTACCAATACTTCTATTTTCCTTAATCAATCAAAGGTTGATTGTATTAAACTTCAAATATCAAATATTTATCTCCATATGTTTTTTTTTGCTTTAAACTTCATTTTATCAAATATTTAACTTCATTTTTTCTAGTCATATGAAACTTCAATCCTTCGACTTTCAAGTATTTGATAGATGTGTATGTGTTGATTATGATTTATAATAAAATAATATTTATACATGATTTAGTGTTTTTAGAACAACTGACCGCTCAAACTTAATTAAAGGCAAGTAAAAGTAATTTAATTATTTTGTTTTCGCAAAAAAATGCTATTTTTTGACTATCTAGTTTCAATTTATTTTTAAGGATTGATTTTTTTAGTAATATATTGTACCATACCGATATTTTGGTATACCAAAAATTTAGTATGGGAAAGGTAATGGATTTCGGTGTACCGAATTTTTGGTACGATACACGGTACACTCGATATGGTACGTTATTGTACCAAAGCCACCCCTAGTCGTATGACTCATACGAGTGAATGAAAGCCGCATGAGTAAAATTTAAACATGTGGTAAGTTTGCTCTCTCTATCATACCAGCCTAAACTTGTCAATTAGCATTTCTCCGCTGTGAGATGGGGTACCAATTTTTCATATCCACTATGGTTGCTCTTATAAGTGGTGAATTGGATTGCCAAATTTATTAGGGGAGGGGGGTAGATTTTATTTGCTATGTTAGATCTTGTATTAACTTATTGTTTACTTGCTTTGGCAGGCTTTTAAATGTCAAAAGAAAAAAAAATGACACATGAAACGCTAAAGGTGAGAAGTTAAGGACAAATTGCAAGAGGTGGTTTAATGGTTTATATATTATTGGATATTTGATTGGAGTGAATGATTCGAGAATACTCCAAATTCGATTCTTGCGAAACATAAAAAATATTATCATGTAAAATTTAGAGCTGAATTTGATAGTATAGTAAAATATTTTCAAAGTAAATATGTTATTATGATAGAAGTTACAACTAATACCAAATTAAAAAGTATGACAAATGTTTAAAAAAAAAGTACAACAAAAAAAAAACAATGAAAATAAAATACCATTAACTGTGATAGTAACAACATCAAAAGAAAGAAAAATTCCTTAAAATAAAATAAATAAATATGCAACAACTTTAAATCTAGATATAGTAGATCCCCAAGATTGGAAAGAAGCTATAGAAAATTGGGAAAGAAATAGTTATATGTCCAATTTTAGATTGTCCTATGTCCAATTGGGAAAAATGGATTTTTGCGCAAACAGAAGAAGGGTGACACAATATATATTTTTTTTCAATTAACTTTTCACTAAGAAAATTACAATTACGTTTTTTTTCTTTTCAATCAATACTTTTACACTTTTCTCTTGCACTCTACTTTCTTTTTTCTTCACTTTCTTAAAGCAAAAGAAAAAGGAAGAAGAGATGCCATGGGCCATTGTAGTGGATTTTTCATGTTCTATGACTTGTGTAGGATTCCACGTCCAATTGGTCCAATATCGTGGCAGCTGTCAAGTTATAATATTTGTAAAATAATCATTAAAAAAAAGTAATAAAAAATTGAACTCTTAATTATAGATGGAATTTTTTTCTAATTTTTGAATTGCTAAATTTATTAGGAGGGCGGGATTTTCCTTGAAGAAAAAAAAATGATACAAGAAAGCCTAAAGCTGAGATGTTAGGGACAAATTACAAAGTGTAGTCTAGTGGTTTGTGTGTCACTAGACATTTGTTAGGGCGAATGGTATGTGAACATCCCAAATTCGAATCTTGTTAGATACAAAATTATTATACTATGGGCCATTGTAGTGTATTTTCATGTTCCCTTACTTATGTAAGATTCCCCGTCCAGTGGGCCCAATATCGTTGTAAGTATCAAGTTATGTTGGTTAATTGGGCTGGACTATGTTCCTAAAATTTAGGTTTGGTTTTCTTTTATTAGTTTCTAGGCTTTCCAACTATACATACATGCGTTATTATGTGGGCCTATGTTTGATGAAAATGAAAGAAAAGATTCTAGGCAGTGATATGTTGGAACACCAAATTGCGCAACACCATCAATGTTTTAAATCAAATATTAATAATCCTTATTGTTTGGTTAGAATTTATTCTAAACTTGACGTTTTTAAAACCATATTTCAATTTGATTTGTGTATGATAAACAATTTTTATTTTATTTTTTAAAATTATTTAGCCTTTATTTTTTTTCTCATTTTTTTAAGTTTTTCCAAAATACAAAGGAAAAAATAAATAAAAAATATTATTTTTACTTAAATGAAGTTTTTAAAATTGGTAAACCAAACAGGGATTTTTTAATAAATTATTTTTAACATAGTTAATAAATTAAAATAAAGCTTGATAATCATGGCAGACACTGATATATTGATTATTTTCTAAAAGAAAAAAGTGAACTCTTTTAATTTGGTACATCTCTAAAAAAGAAATAAAGCATTCTTAATCTAAATGGGGAGTATAATTTTCTATGAGAATGAATTTAATCTTTCACTAACCAAACATTTAAAGTCCGTTTGACAACAACATGGAAAGTAATAACAAAAACAGTTGATTTTTATGAGAAGCTTAAAAACATGTTAAAGCATATGTTGAGACTTATTCTTACTTTTTAAATTTTTCCATGGAAAATACTTCTTTGAGGGTGGAAGAAGAAATGTTTTTTTTTAAAAAAAATAATGAAGAATGAACTCATAAAAATGTCCGCAAGGTAGAGAGCTAGCATCTCATTACACGTTTCAACTTATTTTTTAGTTTATCACACAAATACTGTAATTTTTTTTTTATATTTTTATCAAACGGACCCTTAAAATATAATAATACTTGAGTGCGTTTAGTATTTGTGATATGTTATTTTGAATTATAAAAGGTTACCGACAAATATGTAGATGGTCCAATGGTGATAACTATTATTGCCAAGACATTATTGTAGGGGCTTCTTACTTACACAAGTATTGCGTTATATTTTGAAAGAAAAACAAAAGATGAAATGATTATAATTAAGAACCATGATTTTAATTTCATAACCACTACTGTCATGTTGACTTTTGTATAAAGATGATAAATTCAATTTAAACCAGTTTTGTGTTGACATAAAGTTAGTTAGATAAACAAAGCACTTTGTATGCATGAAGCACTGTGCACGCTTTCTTTTTAATTTAAATATGCGTGCATGTATCTAAGTTAAGATTGAAAGTTTTGAATGAATGAATGAGAATAAAAACCAATGTTAAGATTGTGATGATCTGTTTAAACAAAATGAAATTATTTTATCTAAGATATAGAATTTTTTTTGATTATCTTCATTAATATAAAATAAAAGCGATAGAAAGTTGTTACGATATTAAAGTTGTATTTGACGCGCAAAATTAAAAGATGAAATATGATATTAATCTTTAATTGACGAATGCTAATTATTTATTGCTGAGTACTAAATGTTGAATTAAAGTTTTGAAAATGTTATTTGTTTTTTATTCTGAATGAGATACTGAATTTCAAGTTTTTATATAAAATAATAATTTAAATTTAACATTAAATATATATTTAGCGAAATTAATAACTCTTAATACTAAATGTTTAATTATTAAAAAATAATAATTAATTTCTTAGTGATTTGAAAAAATAAACACCATATAACACTCTTAAATATTTAAAACTTTAACATTAAACATTAAAAGCAAACACCCCCTGACTATATGGAAACTTGGTATACATTCAGGCAGATAAATAAAAAACAAATATAAAAATATTTGCTCCTTCGACCTCAAATCTTCTCTATTTCTCCTCTTTTGTACCCTCAACACTTCACATTACCCCATTATTGACGAAAGCATTTTATTGTTGCTATATTTGGTTATTTTTTGCAGGTATGTGCTATTCGATTAGTCCTTCTGATTGTAATTCTTCCAAATATTCGCATGCAGTTTTTCTATTAAATTAAATCGTTTTACATTTCCTAGGGTTTGGTTTCTCGAGTGTGGTTTGTGAATTTTGTGTAGTGATTGATATTCCTTGCTTGTGGCCATGGTTTTTTCTCTGTGTATTGGTTGATATGAGTTTCATCGAGTTAAGACCTTGAAAATGAGTTTCCTATGTGACAGCTATCTCATATTTGTTTAATTCTCGGGACTGAATCTGTGAAGTATAAAATTAGGGTTTATTGAATTTTTTTTCTTTGGGCTTGGGTTTTTGGTATTGAGTATTTATCGAGAGGGGTTTGAGAAACGCATTAGTGCATTTGTGTGTTGTGTTATGGGCTCTTTATCTGTAAATATGGTGAGTTGAAAATTTAGGGGCATGATTAGATGAATAAATTGTTGTGATAATGGAGACACTTGGATGAACATGAACTTAAAATTGAAATCAATTGTACCAACCGTATTCTCTTCTTTGCACATGAGCTTCTATCTCAATTCTCAATGGCAAGTGGACCCCACTTGTAACCGGAGGTTGAGGTTTTGAAACTGCAAGGCGGGTTTCATTGCGTAATTAAAGATGGAGTATTTCATTGGAATTGGGGGATTTAAAGGGAAAACAAGCCTTCACATAACGGTTGGAGGGCCACGGACATGCAGCTCGAACACCATCAAGGCAACTTTAGATCCCATTTGGGGCAGTTTCTGAAATTCCTACAAGGGACAGCAGGGAAGGGCTTACCCTATTTGTTTAACCAGCATTTCCTAATAACAATGAAAAAAAATATGAACTCGAAGTTTTATCAGGGGTTTCCAGTATCATATTTGGAAAGGATGGAGCATTACACAGGCTGTTTGATGTTTATTTGTTAGCAAGATAATGATTAGGAGCTATTTACGGCAAATCTTCATTGGGTTTAGTTTTTTTTATACCTTTTAGTTTTTATCTGTAATAGGTTGACATTCGAGCAGTGTGTAGTGAGGTTTGGGTGGAAAATGGCTGGGAGTTTGAGTGATGAATCTGGAATTGGAAGATCGTCAGAGGGAATTTCAAGCGCGCAACAACGTTGCCAAGCAGGGGAGGCATTGGCGGAGTGGCGATCTTCTGAGCAGGTAGAAAATGGGATCCCATCGACTTCGCCTTCTTATTGGGACACTGATGACGATGACGACTGTGGTATGCCCCCCCCCCCACCTCTGTCTCTCTCTCCCTCTTTCCATTTTCTTAGTAAATTACATTATGTCTAACAAAAGAAGTTATGAGTTAATATTACTTTGCAGGGCCAAAACCGGCAGATTTATTTGGAAAGCATACATGGAAGATAGACTATTTTTCACAGATCAACAAGAAAGAGCTTCGTAGTAATTTATTTGAGATAGGCGGCTACAAATGGTACATGGATTTCTATCCAAAAAAAAAAAATACAGTTTTTGAAATGAGCTTCTTGGTTTGTTCATTTTGTTATTGCCATTTCTCTGTCATGCATTCTTAAGGCACTATGGGCATGGAATATGACGCTTATACTATCTATGTATTTGGGAGCGTGGAAGCTACACAATATTTGTAGACATACTAGATATAACCTGTGCATAGGGCACTATCTCGTTATAAATGATTTTGTGCCTGCCTGCACCACTGTCAACAGTTATAGAGAAATATTCTTAAAAAATGGTACTATTCACATTACACATGCCTTGCCTATGGAAATGATCACGCTTTACACGAGACCTACAATGCCTTTGACAAATTATTTGACCTATTTGTAGTCGTTAATAGATTAATTTTATTGTTTCTTAACTTTGCAAGTGGGACATGAAATTGACTTTTATCGGGTGGCAGGTACATCTTGATTTACCCTCAAGGTTGTGATGTATGCAATCATCTCTCATTGTTCCTCTGTGTTGCTAATCATGATAAACTTCTTCCAGGTATGATATACTTAAAGATATGCGATTTTGACTTCGAGTGTTTTTTCTTTTAAATTAGCATAAAATGTTTACCACTTTTCCTTTTGCTAAAACAGGCTGGAGTCATTTTGCCCAGTTCACAATAGCCGTTGTGAATAAAGATCCGAAGAAATCCAAGCATTCTGGTTGGTTGGTTGGTTAGATATCTGTCTAGTTGTTGATATGGACCATTGGTACCAATGATCTTCAGCATTAAAGCAATTAAATGCCAATTTTCAGATACCTTACATCGATTCTGGAAGAAAGAGCATGACTGGGGATGGAAAAAATTCATGGAGCTATCGAAAGTCCTAGATGGCTTTATTGATGGTGATGCTCTTACAATTAAAGCTCAAGTCCAAGTTATCAGGTGTCTTCTTGTTATTTCTTCAGTCTTGTTAGTCTGTGTTACCATTTGTTATTGCAAGTGTTTTTTGTTTCTTTTCTTTTCTTTTCTTTTATTTATTTATTTATACTGATTATTTGCTATTTAAATAACATAATTTCGTTAATGTATTTCTGCTATTTATAGTGCAATATTAGACCATGTGAGTCGGTTAGCTTAGTGTTAAAGGGCCACCTGGATCTAGGGAGATCTCAGGTTCAAGCCACAAATGTGGGGTGGGGGGTTTTCTTTGTTTGTGGTGAAGAAGGATGAGACTTGGACCTTGCTTCTTGTTTTGTTCTAAAAAAAATGCAATATTAGACTTGTGCCTATTTTCATAATCCTTGGACATTAACCCTCCACCCCTTGCATGAGTAGTGAGTAGGTATCCAAAAGGATTGTGTAAAAAGTAGGGGCAATGCCTCATCCAAAGCTCTAATTTTTTGTTGACTCATTGTTTGAGTAAGTCTTGAATGAACCCTTTGAAAGCTTGATACAAAGGAACACACTTTTGTTCTACGTCTTGGAGTTATAGATCCCCGTTTAGTTCTATTTTTTGAACACACCCCTAAGTGCAAGGGGGTAAAGACTAAGGATAATGAAAGCAGGCGGTAAGTCTATTTCCTATTATAAATAGCGGTCAAAGTCTAAAATAGCCCTTTACTAAATATCTTCAATCTCGTTAGCTTGTGTTTCCTTCATACTGATGACATATTTTTTTTAAAGGAGATGACATATTTATTAGAAACTTCTAGTATGAGATTGTTCCAAACTATTTCCCCGTCATATAATTTGTATTCCTGTTTAAATGATTGAGTTCTATCTCTACCATTGGGTGATTTAATGTTGAAATCTATCATCGAGTTCATTATAACTAATTTTAACAATTGCTGTTGGTTTGTAGGGAAAGAGTGGACCGACCTTTCCGTTGCCTCGACTGTCAGTACAGGAGAGAACTTGTTAGAGTATATTTGTCAAATGTAGAGCAAACATGTCGCCGTCCTGTGGAAGAAATACGAGTCAAAATTGGGAGTTTGATAGATGATGCTCCTCGATGGTCAAGGTAGACTATGCCGGGTTTTGTGTATTTTTTTTTCCTAATTATTTCAGCTAATTCGAATATGGAAGACTTGGTTTTAGAAAGTTTTTCAAAATAGATGGTCCTTTAGGTGGTAGTGTCGTAGATTTTGAAATTTTATATGTTATTTGGTTATGGTATGGTTAGTCAACCATAGGGAATATGTATGATCATTGCCATTGTTTTTGTTAGTATCATCGAGCACTTCCACAACCTCTTAAGGCTTGAGAGGAGTAATATATCATATGCGGGGGTCCTAAATATTATTTGATTTGTTGTACTGAAGCTACATACTGAAGGTGCATTTGATTGGTTTACGAGATAAAGATTTGAATTCATTTAGTATTATTTTACATGGAACAACTTTATATTGAAAAGAAAAAACGTAGCAGGGAGATGGAGTTGGATTCTGTGGAAATGGGATACACTAGGCTAATTCAAGTTGGTCAATGGAAATTGATCTGTGGAAAATCAATGCAGCCAAACCCTAACTAAAGATGGAAAATGGAATCTTGAGCATTTTACATGGAAAAGGAATGGAATTAAATACACTCCAAGGGTGCGTTTGATAAAAAAGTTGTAAAATGATTGGAAGCTCTAATAGCTTTATGAATTATGATAAGTTGGAAAAGAGATAAGTGAATTGGTGAAATGTTCTCTATCATTTTCTTATTTTCCATGGAAAAATTTTCTTACCCACAACCCAAAGAATTTAATTCCATGGAATACCCAAAAAATAATAAAACTTTTCACCAAATCACTCATCTCTTTTCCTAAATTCTTATAAAAATTAGTACTGCTTTCAATCATCTTCCAACTTTTTTGTATCAATCACACCCTAGGAAATTTATATTTTCCTCGTCATTCTCTGTTTCAGTAGTCATTTGTTTGTTTGATTGACTAAAATCTGATTTGTTTCAGCTTATGTACTTTCTGGCTGGGAATTGATGCAAATGCTAGACGCCGCATGTCAAGGGAGAAAACAGATTCGATACTGAAATTTATGGTTAAGGAGTTATTTGTAGAGAAGGAAGTCACAACAACTTTGGTAATGGATTCCTTGTATAGTGGACTGAAGGCCCTCGAAGGTCAGATCAAGAACAACAAAGCTAGGGGAAAATATCTAGATGCTGAAGAGCTACCAATGCCTATCGTTCTTGTAGATAAAGACACATTTGTTTTGGTTGATGATGTGCTACTACTACTTGAGAGGGCTGCAGTGGAAACATTGCCTCCAAAGGATGAAAAGGGCCTGCAAAACCGTATGAAGGTGAGCAACATGACATGCAATTTAACCCCCCCCCCCCCAATTTCAAATGTGAATTAGACTTTTCTCCCTGTTTTCATAATTGTTAGAGTTCCCCTCCTATTCCCCCCTACATGCGGGGAAGTCTCAAAAAATTACATAGAAAATGGGGGTTATGTCTAAGGATTACATTAAAAAAAACAATGCCCCCCATATTTATGTAATTTTTTGAGATTCCCCCACATGGTAGGGGCAAATTTGATGATTATGAAAGCGGGGGGTTAAGTCTATAACAGGGGGCAAAGTCAATAAAGCCCAAAATGTGTTAGAACTTGAGCAAGAGTTTGTTAGCTTTACTGAGTGACATGGTTGTGTACGATATTTAACAACCCCCAAAACATTAAAAAGGTAAAAAGGAGGGAAACATGTGTTCTTGACAATATTTTGGTTCTTTTCATAAATAAAAGTCGTGAAGGGAGACATGCAAATAATAAATAAAAAGTAGAGCCAAGGTTGTTAAAACATAAAAAAGAACATAGACTGTTTTGGTTCATTTAATAATTGGGTTGTTGACAACGAGTGTGCTTAGTGTGCTTTACATTCATAAAAGTGAAGCTAATTATCTTTGAATTGTCATTATTGTCTTAAGCAAGCATAGCAAGGGCTGGGATCACTTTGATGTTCCATAATAGCTGACATGTAACAATATATCTAATTTTTATATTACGATGACTTTATTTTCTTCGGTTTTTGAGGGTCTTGTGCTTTTTTTCCTGGCGGTACTTGATTACTTAACAAAAAATATATATTATACATATATATACAATAAGTATGTAGTATATCTCTATACTATATAAAGTGTGAGCATCACCTTTTGGTAGATCTGAAATTACGAAACTATCCTTCATGTTTCAGAAATTGTAATAAAAGTAATACTTAAGCAGGGGCTCGAACCCATGACCTAAATCCTAAATTAACACTTATTATTACCGCTTGACCAAAAACCATTTGATGTTCTTATTTTTATTTTTTTAAATCTATACATAATGTCACGAATTATTGGGATCATATTGCTCACGCATAAAGTGTGCTCTGAGGCTAGTATTTATTACTGATGTCTGCCCGTTTGATTCCGCAATTCTTATAATTTGAACATAAGGATGGGAGTTATGGAGAGGACTTCACAAGAGATTCCTTTGAGCATGACGAAAGGCGCCTTACTGAAATTGGTCGTAGGACTATTGAGATCATTGTTCTAGACCATATTTTCAGGTAATCATAAATTGATTATAATTTACTATTGAAAACTTCTCTTTTTGGTCTTGGAGTTGTTTTTTCATCCTTTGCTATTGAGTGTCTTAGCCCTTGTGTTGATACTCAGTATTCTTGCATACTCGGAAAAGGAGTCTTCCCTATTTTTTATATTTGCTGGCAATCGAGGCCAGAATTGCCTTTCTGAATATATAATATAGAAGTTGCATTTTCCTGTTCTAATAACTATTAATTAATGGATTTAGGAACATATTAATATATATATATATATTCTGAATTTTTAGCTTATGATTACTCTTATTATCGACTACATGTAACAGCAGTAAAATTGAGATTGCATACCAGGAGGCTGTTGCTTTGAAGAGGCAAGAGGAGCTCATTCGTGAAGAGGAGGCAGCAGCATGGCTTGCTGCTGGAAGTAGTGATCAGAAAGCAAAACGTGACAAGGAGAAGAAATCAAAGAAAAAACAGGTTTGAATATTTTCCCATTAAAAGAAGGGCGAAAAAAAAAGTTCTTATCAGGAGTTTGATTGATCGGTCAATATTTGATCAATAGGGGTATTTTCGATCAAGCAAATACTTCAGTGTTTACTTATGGTTTTGTTTGAAATTCTGAATATGTAGCTGTTTACTTTGACTTTAATCATCTTTTCAACTAATATTTTGCAGGGGAAACAAAAACGAAACAATCGCAAAGGTAAGGATAAAGGAAGAGAAGCAAAGCCCGCTGTAGAAGAGAAACGCTGGCAAGAAAGTTGTATTGATGAAAGAAAAGACTTCTTGAGTGAGGTGGCTGAAGTAGTTCTTGAAAACCCCGATACTATTGATGATGTTTCTGACATGTCAGACTCAGTAGATTGTGCTACTGAGGACAGAGAGTCTAGCCCTATCAATTGGGATACTGATACGTCAGAGGTTCATCGTCCGCCCAAAGAAGCCAGTAGCAGTGGAATAAACAGCCTTTCATCTGTACAAAATGGAGGAGAAAGGAAGAGTCCCTCTTTAAGGGATGATAGTTCGTCGACCTGTTCAACAGAATCAATCCTGTCAGTGGTAACAAATGGGTCCTACAAAGGGAATTCACTTCCAAATAAGAAAACCCAGAAATCGCCTAGCAGGTATCATTTACAGTAAATCCCCCGTGTTTTGCAAAATGTCGATACCCCCCCCCCCCCCCCCCTTGTGGTTTTATCACATGGCAAGAAAACATCTGTATTCAAAGAAAAGTCAACAGTAAAATATTTTCTAAATCGAAAATAACCCAATTGATAAAAAGATTATTGAGATATTATCTAAAGAGTCACAAATAAAAAAATATCATTTACCATTTATAATTGAGTTATATTTTCTATTTATTTACTATTTTTAGTATATATATTTAATAAGATTTTGAATAAGGATATATATATGCTATTAAAATTGTTTTGCGCTTTTTTTTTTTAAAAAATTTCTTAGAGAAGGGAGCCGGGGAGGCAGGGCAACTTGTGATGTGACCAGATCAACCAATGATACGCATGGACAAACGTCTGAATGTTTGTCGGATGTGGGGCAAGGAAATGATGTATCTGAAGATTGCCAGGTGGTGAAATCCGAGTCTGACGCTGTTGTACTTTCGTTGCAGGATCGAATTAAATGGCTCGAGCAGCATGTGGTGAAGAAGGTGAAATACTATTAATGTCTTTGCTTCTTGCTCTATACCTATATTTTTCACTATGGGTATAATGAAGTCACTCTGATTGTCCTGATTTAAATTCTAACAAATCATTGGAATCATAATTAATTTTTATCGGTTTAATATTTTTAACTGATCCCATTTCTTATTCTCTTTGCCAGTTATTACCCTTGTTGTTCATATTTGGGCGGATACATTCACACATATACGTATCTATATACTCATATTTGCCTATATATATTTCCTGACCCCTCTAAATAGACAGCCCTTCTTTTTCTAAGAGGGGATCACCCTCTTAGAGCTGGCTAATACGTATAGATACTAGGTCGTAACCCGTGCCAAAGGCATTATTAACCATTCAAAAAGCATCTTAAATCTCTGCCACACAATTCTTTATCCCTTATACATTTTTAAGATTCAAAAACCATTGCCCTAAATATATATATATATATATATATGTCTCCTGACCTATCTAAATGGACAGTCCTTTTTCTAAGAGTGAATCACCCTCTTAGAGCCAGGCTGATCAACTACAGTAACATGGTAACTTTGTTAGGGTAAAGAGAACAATGAGAAAGCTCGTTTTCAATGTATGCGAAAACTCAGCAGTACACTAGAATAAAAACAATGGCCATTTAAATACTAGGGAAAAACAAAAGAACATAAATACTGAAATACCCTACCGCTAATGTACAGAAATATAAACTACATGAACAGGCTGTACATATGTGTTTGGGATTGTCTGGGTCATCTTTTTGGGCAAATGATATTTTTATCTGATTGTCTGATCTTCTTCATCTGTATGTAGTGTGTGGACCGCCAGTTTACTTTGAGATTAGAATATTCTGTCTTTCTTTCCCTTTCTGTTTGTTTTATATGAATTTGAGTTATTTTTCTCGTGTTAAATTAAGACTTCTTTTGTTTACTCATATCTGCACATGTACACGTACTTGCACAAATTAGAATTTGCCAGTTCTGATGGCTCAATTGTGAATTTGGTTCAAACTCTTGCTTACTACATGGGTATCGTGCCTACGACACCAAGTCTCTGCGGTATTCTTCATACGTGTTGTTTGCCGCAATATTTTTGTCATTTGATATTTTATGAATTATTTCAGAATGTATTTACATCTTGTATGATTCATACAATAACTTTTTCTCTGTGTACACACGTATATGCGTGTATATATATTCGCAGAGACTCTTGAAAAGTCATATTGTTTTAGGGACAAAAAGAAAAAGTACCAGGGAGACGAAAAGAGAGGCCCGGGGAGACATTTTGACAATTTGCTATGGTGACAATTGGGAATGCTCCCTCCCATATTAAAATTATAGATATTGTGATTTGGTCTGCAGCTTCTTTACTTGTGGAGTTCTTATTCTGCTTTGTTTGATTTTTACCTTTTTTTTAGTATTTTGGGGGTCAATGTCTACAATTTTTGGTTTCTATACCAGCGGGTCCATTGCATTCCCATGTATGCCATATTACTTTACTTTTGTTTTGTAACGCACTTTGCCCATTTTTGTTTATAGGAAGAAGAAGTTGTTTCTCTACAAAGAAAATTAATTGTCAAAGATGAGGTATGTACCGGCAGACCTCCCAAGAAATATACGACAGAAGTGCCATCTGCCCCCGTGAACCCTCCAAATAATGTGTCACCTGTTGCACATCTCAAGCCAGATTCAAAGATCAGCGGGTCCACTAATCCCATTATGATTAAGAAACCATCTGTAGATAGCACCCAACGGACCACTAAACTAGCTGAAACTGCCGTCCCATCAAGACCTTCTGCTCGTAATGTTCCAAATCCTAAACCAACCGAAAAGCTAAGAACTCAGCTAGCACCAGTTCCAATTGAAAAGCACACAACACCACAAGTGCCAGCAACATCGAGGCCCTCCAGTGCCTCTTTAACTCCAATGGCGAGGCCGATTACCCCTGTTGTTTCCCTTGTGCAAACAGCACCTCTACTTTCACGTTCAGCAAGTGCTGCGAGCCAGTTGGGTCCTGACCCAGCCCCTGTGATCCACAGTTATGGTCCCCAGAACACGAGCGCTGTTGGCCGGTCGGGTCCTGACCTGTCACCCGCAACCCCCAGTTACAGTCCCCAGAACGTGAGCGCTACTGGCCGGTCAGGGCCTGACCTGTCACCTGGGGCCAACAGTTACAGTCCCCAGAACATGAGTGCTGCTGGCCGGTCATGTCCTGACCTGTCACCTGTGACCCACACCAACGGTGGTGCCCAATCCTATCGAAATGCGATGATGGGTAATACCGTAAATTCACCGCAGTCGTACTCGCAACCGCCTGCAATGATATCTGCCTCAATTTCTTTACCACCGAGCTCTGAGCGGACTGACCCAAATGCTGTCAGACCAAGCCCTTCGTTTGGGATGGTAAATAACAACATTCAAAATTTTGATCTGTACAGGCATGGACGCAGCAAGTCCCAGGATCACTTTCCTGCGGGCCCAACTGAGCACCAGTCTGTAATGGTGGACGATTTTCCACACCTTGACATTATCAATGAGCTCCTGGATGACGAGTTCCAAAATTTCAACAATGAACCTGGCCCCCACCAACTGAACCGGCAATTAACTTTCCCTGACTTGTGTCCATCAACCAGATCTTCCAGGTTTGAGAGAACACAAAGTTACAATGACAATGAGTTCCAACATGGCTACCCCCGAGCTAATAATATAAGGGCATATGCTAATGGGCAGATAGATGGGCTAGTTCCAAACCAGTGGCAGATGAGCAGTTGTGATGCATCTTATCTTAGTTTGAGGAATGGTGAAGATGATGGGTACCCGTATCACATACCGGAGTACTCTAACCTGCCCTACGGCATCAATGGTTATACTGTATACCGGCCCTCAAATGGGCATTGAGATGAAACTGCGTTGCTATGAAATTTAATGGGTTATTGTTGTTCGAACGTAATAATGTTACAGAGGGAAGCAGTTTGTCTTTAGATTTGGAGTGAGGTTGTAGGCCTTTGATAAGAAAACATTATGTATAGAGTGATTCTGCTTTCTATGTTTCCAGCTTTAGCATTTACAGAATAGTATTTAATTTCCGTTACCCCTGGGTTTGTGATTGAAGTTTTTAAAATTGCACGTTCCATCTTTTTTTGATCCGTGATCCAACCACATTTTTTTTATCCGGTTTTCTGTTCATGCGTGTTACTGTTTGGCGCGTTTCTAGGGGAATGTGGCCAAACTTGAGACGTATAGAGCTCTATACAAATATTGAAACAGAGGACGCTTTACACATGCAACATAGTTCTTATTCTGATGCAGTGCTTAAGATATTGGGCTCTTTGCATAAGCAATAAAACCTTTTGTTCTAGAGCTTTGTGTAATTGGTCACCTTGCACACACTCAAGGCTAAGTTGTGGTGAGACGTCTCTTTGAGGCTGTGTTTGGGCAGCCACAATCTTGATGACTCGGGTGGTGATCTCATCTCTCAAATAGTCCAGGTCAAATATTTTAAAACGAAAAAACTTGCATGTCTTTACCAAGAAACTTCTGTCACAAGGATTGACTAGTACTTGCATCAACTAATTAATTTGCTCTATTATATATTCAATGACCACATCAATGCCGTAATCATATAGTTAATATATTGCGGATAAGAATTAAGATGGGAATTTGATAATTAAAACCTTTGGACTCAAAAGTTCAACACTAAAGAATTTTGTTAGGCCAAGAATGTAAAATAGTCAACAGTCAAATACTTGCACCAGATAAAACTATATAAAAATTCACCCCCATCTTCTTATAAATTAACAGGCTAGGCTCTCAATTCTCATGTTTATCATTATTTGTTGTTCACTTCTCTTGTTGGTTTCAATAACAATATGAGGCGTCTTTGGATAGTCATGGTACTGCTAGTTCTTCTACACGTACAACCATGCAAAGCTAGTAGGGTATTGGAAGAAGAAAAGAGAGAATGGAGGAAGAAAGGATATGATGATCATATGATTGTGTTGCAATCTCTTCAAAGGGGATCAGTCACTCCTTCTGGGCCATCTGGGTGCACCTACATCCCCGGATCCGGCGGACCCCCCTGCCCCGTCAAGGAAATGAACTTTGCTGGCGAGGGTTTGCGTCGTGGCGAAGCCTATCCACATGTCATGGTTCCATTCACTGTTGCTACCCCCTCACAATTGAAGCTTACCAAAAACTCTCAAAATTGAATAAATGGTTTCAATTGTATTGGGCGGATGGAGAGTTGGAGTAATCTGGACCATTTTGACAGATAAACTCTTCTAAATGAGTCATCATCAAAGGTAAATACTGCCTACTGAAATATGAACTATCCAATTTAAACTCAGTTTCGACTTTTGAGCATGAAATGGCCGGCTCATATTGGAGCTAAATATGTTCGTATATTTACTGAAGATGATTCAATTTGTAAATTGTAATAGTTAATTATACTTGTATCACGGTTGTAGTTTCATTTATTTATTTATTTATTTATTTTGATTTCTTAAGTTGTACATTCTTGTAGTCTCTTTGAAATAAATATTGGTTGATTTGATACTTGGTAACATTTGATTATTTAGCGGCTTTGGTTGCCTGCATAATTTCATGCACCATGTGGATTAATATTGATATTTTTTTCTGCAATAATTAAAGACAATCATCTAACAGATTTATCTGTATTTAAAGTCCATATATCTTGTCAATTGAGATAAATTTCCCCTTCTGTTAAGCAATTTTTAGGATCCAGTATTTTGTCTAAAAAGAATTTAAAAATGCAGTTTATTAAATCTTTTTTTTAGAGGACGCTATCCTTCATGTATGATATATGTCTCTAACGAGTACTCAGGTATACAGATACAATACTTGAGTATCAACAATTTCTCAGTGGTATCTGTCTCTAACGAATACTCAGATATACATATACAATACTTGAGTATCAGCAATTTCTCAGTCACAAGTATATATTTGTGATTGATGAATTTCGGTTCAATGATCATAGATGTAGAATCTATAATTTTTTGCTAGAAGCAAATACTTAAAATCAATAATCCCAAGTTTTAAAAAAAAATAACAAAAATTATTTTTTAAAAATGTTCGGGAATGAGAATTGGACCCTAATTTTTTACACAGTTGTGTGTTAAATGCGAATTTACGTGCGAAATTTATGCTAAGACAATCTTTCTTGTGGGATCCTAATTATGGACTGAAAATTAGGCCTAAAATATGTGATAAGCTTGCATGCATGTGGGCATACAACTCTTACATACAGTGAATAATTAATGACGGACAGCTAAGGAGCATTAACATATTAGTGGGTTTATATATAAATTATTAATTTTGCGTACTAAAATTGAGAAGGTTAAGGTTATTTCATATTTGGAATAGGGGAGGAAACACTTGGTTGTGTTGACCACGAAACAATTTAAGAGAAAATGCCTTTCTTTATCAGCTGTAGCTAGTCAAGTTTGGTATATTTGTAGATTTACTCAAAATTGTATTGTATATACTTTTCTTCTTTTTAAATCGATAATCTAACTATAACACGAGTATTTCTTGAAAAACATTAACTCTTAACTTAATCAATGATTAAGAATGTGATATTTATATTATGATTGAGGTTTGGTACGTACATTAATTTTGTTTCAAAAGAATAATAAAACTATTAATTAATTTGAAATATCTTTAAAAAAAAAGAATGTAGACTATATATCAATTTGAAACAAATAAAGTATTATATATATATATACTATATTATTTGGAATATATGATAAAGAGTGTGAAATTAATTTAAAACCAACACTTAATTAATTTGATCCCTTGTTTCGGAATTTAGTCTTGACCTGCATGCGGCAGATTAAATGATTTTTCATAAACATAGAACATGCATGCATATTAATTCTTGAATGGTGTCCTGCAAGTCCAAAAAGAAAATTAGCAAATTACATTTAAATAACAGTAATTTTTTTGATTTATTTATGTGGTAGTTATTACCTTTTTTAATTAATTAATATATTATTAAATTTGGTGATACTTTATTTGTCTTGGTGTGCCAATGCTTTAATTAAAGGAAGAAACCTAGCTTTTCACCTAAAAATTCTATTTGCATGCATGGGTTATTGCTTTTTATTAGACTTGCGTGTGGTAATTAAGAGCTAACAGATAACGAAAATTAAGAAAATCGAGCAAGTTATGGTGGGTACGTGATGGTATCCAAGGGTCGTTATGTTAATGGTTCTTGATGCAAAAATTACTAATATTTTAAATATGAGGACAACGGATTTGAAAAAGCCTTTTTCTTTAATTACAATTGTATTTAAAGGAGGGATGTGTTTCTTATTTTTCTATTTTAGAATAAGGATTTTTTTTTACCCAATATACCCTTTAATTTATTTAAAAAAAATATATATTTAATCACTGCCGGCCGTCATTACTCGCTGACACACCACTGCAGATCACTAGCAACCACTGTCAGAGTTTTGGTAGTGGTCGCCGGGACTGTAGCAGTGGTAATCGGTCATCAGCAGTCGGTGAGGCCTGGACCGCGCGCCCATGAAGAAGGAAATTAAACTGTTTTACAATGAGAAAAGCTAGCTAGATACATAAAACACTTTACAAAATAAAAGTAAATCAAAACACATTCTTGGAATTGATGTGTTGATCTGAAACCGGTTTCACTTATTATAATACATTAACACCGTACCTTACCCAAAGTCGTGGAAGCTAGTGACATTTTGTATGTTCAACATTTTTTGGGTTTAAGTAACCTTAAAAGTGTGTGTCCTCATATTATTAGACAAATATTAAAAAGTTTTTTTTGGCTAAAATAAATTGCGAAGGAAGTTCTCCACATATATGATTGTATATATAGAGTTCTCTTTCCAACCCATTTTCTCTTAAAATGTATATTAACTTTTTAAGATCGAAAAAATTAACAAAGAGAAAAGTTTGACTTGATGGGCAATCTTAACAACCAAATTAATTAATTATTTAGCAGTCATTTGTTCAATGGAAAAAAATAGTGTGTAATAAATTACATCGATGAATTACATGGGTTACCAACCAAAGTTGCATGTCATGGTTGTTCCCGGTAACAAAAAGAACAAAAGAAAAAAAAAATGTAACAATTACAATATATAATAGGGATCAAGATATTGAATCTTGCTTGTTGCTCTCAATATTGTTCTCTGAAGCAGCTGCAAAGTTTACAAAAGCACTAGGAAAGGCCGGTGGAGTCCCAACTCCGGCGAAGTTCCGTTCGTTCAAACAGCTGCCGCCGCCACCTCCTCCAGGAATATAAGTGCATGGAGAACCAGTGGAGGGTGGGACCGGACCCCTAGGCAACGACTCGCGTAATGAAGTTTGTTGCTTCTTTAACCATTCGTCTCCATTAATAGGCCTCGCGGCTTTTACCATTTGTAAATAAGTTGACATGAACAGAATAGATAAAATAAATAATCTTTTGGAGAAATTACACCTCTTAAGGGAAACCATTTCTTTGTGGTACTTCTTCAATAAATCCCTTCTTTTCTTTTCTTTTTTTCCAATTAAACTATCGATCTTGGTGTAACTAGCTTTTAGAGAGAGGATATATAGAGAATGGGAATTGTGGAGGTGTCGTATTTATAGGGGTGAATGGGCATGGGAATTAGTTGTTTTATTTTAGGGTGAAATGTAATTAACGTGGGTTGCATTGACTTGGCCCAGAGGGCATGTTTTTATACAAATATTGTATGTATGTGTTGACTTGGCCATGGTCTTAAGGTTGAACAATATAGTCCATATTCAAGATCTAACACTTGTAGACCAAAAAAAAAAAAAAGATCTAACACTTGAATTTTTATTTTACTTTTTTTTTAATAACAAATTTGTAATTTAATATTAATTTGTTTAACGTGGTCAGGTGGAGAACTGATCAAACCTTAATCTTAATTGACAAATTGCAGCTTTCATGGTAAACTGGTTTGACATATATATGCCCAAGTAATTAGTCTTGAAAAGTTGGCTCTAATTTATTTTATTTACAAAACAGGAGCTTAATTATCGCACTTTTTTATGTCAAAAATAAAATAAAATTGCACTTCTACGATTAAACTTTAAATATTTTTACAGAAACAAGTTGGAGACGTGGTCCAAATTAAGATATGGTGATTTATAACAAGTACATTAATTAATCAATGAATTAGAAAAGTCATCACGCATAAATTCTGCAATTAACTAATTGATTATATACGAGTGACATATTATATTATATACTCTAAGTATATTTCGAATCGTGTTAGGTAGAAATATAAACTATTATTATATTTTTCCACTTAAAAGAATAACAATAGTTACTAGAGTAGTATTTACTAGCACAAACGCCCCCTTTCTCCATTTTTACGCCACGTGTCAAGTAAATTTATTAAGACTTTTATTTTAGAGCATTTAATTTCCTTCTATATGTTTCATTTTCACAATGAGTGACTTTATTATATATTTAAAGTATATTTATTACAAAAGTGTTTCATCTTCTCCGTGTATGTTAGTTTTTCAATATTAATGGTAGATTACCTTCTTCTTTTTTTTATCCATTAAATTACTTCATCCCTATCATAATTTTGCATTCATCATTTTCTACATTTAGGTTCCTCTTTCTGCTATTTTTCCTCCCCGGCCACCTTTCATGGTTCAGAGCCATATCTTCTCTCTTCACCTTTTCGCCATTTTATTCTTAAACATATTTCTATCTTCCTAAATAAAGACCATTCTCATGTTTATGTAACATCAATAATTTGTCTATTTTTTTTTAAAAATACTTTACAACAATTCAATTAATCTGCATTTGTTTTTAATTTTTCGTTTTGTTATTGCCGCATGTTTTTTTTTTTTTAATCATTTGCTCCATTTTTTTTTTCAATCCAATCAAAGGTAAGTATTTGATTATATCATATGTTTTTTGTTATGTTAGTTTAGTTCATTGTTAGCTTAATTTGGTAGCGTAACTGATTATTCTAGATTTATTTTTGATATTTGTTTTAAAGTTCAATCTTCTTAATTTAATGCCCATGTATCTAATTGCTTATTGCAAATTTTACTTTTATGACACATGATACAAAATAAAAAGATTTATCTCCCTGCTAAAATTATAAATTTGAAATAAGTACTTTTTTATTTTTTTTAGTTTATAGTTATTGTACCTTTACTCTTATTTTGCTTCACAGGTCACCAAATAAATAAAGTTCTACTACAATAATGTTGTAAGTAAGAGCATACACAAATTTAGTACACAAATGATGTTTTTATCTTGAGATTAGTTTCCTGTGAATTTATTTTTTTCATAAGATTGGTTTGGATTCTAATTATTAATTTGTACGAAGATATATCCCATTCTTGACCAATGAATACGCTTAATTTATGTATTTTATATTCTTAATATTACTCTTTATATTAAACTGTGAATTAATTTGAGTTTTTTTTTTCTCTTAGCGATTGGTCTTCAAGTGAGAATAAAATTAAATAAGAGTAAAATTTTATATTTTAAAATGAAGAATTTCTATAGTTTTTAATGTGCACGTGTAATTTTTTATTGTGGACTCTATTATTTTAAAGAAGTAAAACATATTAGTTTTGAAATTATCCATGTGTTCATATATGCATATACACATGTTCTTTATTGTACCTTTTTCTTGTGGACTCTATAACTTTTAAGAAAACAAAAAATTAGTTTTAAAATTATCCATGTATTTATGTACACGTGTAAATTTTTGTATGGGTACATAAGATGACAAGTTTTGTTTTCACTTTTTCTAATATCGAAATAACAGTTATACAATTATATATGAGTTTTTTTTATAAATATGCTATTTTTTAAACTTATTTAGGTAAATAGGGGTGTTTTCAACTTAATTGGGAAAATGGGGTGGTTTTAAAAACGCCATTGAATATGGCGATTTTGAGGAAAAAATCGCTTGCTTGACTCACGTTTTTAAAGGGGACAAAAATTCGTGGTATAAAAACGCCATATAAGCTGGCGATTTTACTCAAAATATCGCTTGCCTCTTCAGCGTTTTTATTACTTACGCTACATCCCACAACCGACCTGCACAGCTCATTCCAAAATGGGAAAAATTTGAAACAACAGCTCACCATTTCCATCTTCCCTCTCGCTCACTGCACGGCTCTCTCCCTCTTCGTTCCTATCACCGCTGGCTTGAGCTCCGGAAGTGAGCTTCGAGTACTACAGCTGCGACTTTCTTCAGCTCCGACGTGCATTGCATCACCTCCGATCTGCATTTCTTCACCTCCGACCTAGTTTTCTGTGTTGCCGGCGACGCTCCTTTCCCAATCAACTGAAGGAGGTACGTAATATGAGCAATATTTTATTGTTTACCAAGTAGTTATGATGGTATATATATATGGATTTTGCATGATGTTTGTGGGGATAAAAGTTTGGTCGATTTGAATGGGATTTGTGGGGTTAAATTTGTGGGTTTTGTAGATTTGAATGTGGTTTGTGGGGCTTGTTTGTGGGGCTTGTGTGGGGTTGTTTGTGGGTTTTCTGTTGCTTGGGAAATTTTGCCGTGGGAAATCGAGGTGGGGCATCGAGATGGATTGAAAAAAGCACCTGCACCACATATAATGCTTCTTGAACTGGTCCCCAAAGTTAAGGCCACTGTGTCACAGATTTTTACCCATATATACTTATGTATTCCCCTAGTATTCTGATCATGCGCTTGTTAAAAATCTCGGATGTATAATATTTGATTAAAAAAAGAAGAAATACCAATTGTATTATTGTGATTCATATACATACTGAAATGCTAAATTACAAGAAGGAACATAGTGTACAAAACATTCTTGGGGATGTTGTCTAATATTTATACCCCCAAGAAATATTCATGGCCTTAATAATAGGCTTCTTTGCATCTTCAACGTAATCAACATACCGAAACTCATATAGGAATTCAAGTTTTGTTTTGAACCATTGATAGTGATGAAATTAGTGCAATTTGAAAAAATGTTAAGTGTCAAACAGGGATTCTTAGTTAGGGATGATGAAAGGAGTATTTAGAAAATCAACCAAATGCAAAGTTCCTTAGGAAGAAGCTAATTTTAAGTTGTGGCCATACACTACAGTACTTTCCATCAACTAGAGAGAGAGAGAGGTAGTAAGTTCTTCATATATAATAGGGCAGAGATTACTTTTCCTCTTTTAATAATTTTACTATTTAGTGAGGACTGGTATATAGACAAAGATAGTACGTGTAGCAAAATATTAATTTGGACATTTGTTATTTGCAAATTAAATTGCAATTATTGTGGTTAACTACCAAATTAGTTGTCACTTTTAATTAGCAACAGTACATTTTTTTAACATTTATATTTAAACTATACATACATCACGTGTCTTGCAAATAAACTATTATATATAGAGAAAGGGGAGGAAAAAGAAAAGTTAAAAACCAAAATTAGTGTCAGTGTTGCTCTTTGTTTATTTTCTAAAATCGGGGAAGGCAGGAGTACATAGAGGGGGGGTGTAAGGGTTAAAAAAGTTACATGATCAATAGAAGAAGGGTTTTTGCCATGGTGAAAGTAGTCATTGAGAATGGACATGGTTCATGCTGACGTGAAACTGATCCTATAACATCCTAGCCCTCTCATCACACATGCTAGCAAGTGTTTATTTCCTCTTCTCCACCAAGTAAAGAGCTCATGTACCAAAATTGTTAAAAAAACACTAAGATCTAGAATACAAACCACGTCACCGCTTTTTCCAATCTTGTTTTGCGATCACATACCCGTACTCTCACTAGACAACCTCAACACGTCATTCCTTCCTTCACTTTCATTTTACTTGTTGACAAAATAGATCCTTTGCATGAAAAACAAAAACAAAAACAAAAACAAAAATATATATATAATAAATAAAAATAGAACAATCAAATTTTGGAGGGGGCTAAATGAAATGAGGCCTATATGCCCTTGTTATTAAATATTAATTAAGCAAGCCTTCTTTCTATCAACAAATGCAAGGAGATGGAAGTGAGTTTAATGGAGTTGTTTTTTAAAAAAAAAAATATGCTGCTTTTTAAACTTTTTTAAGCAAATAGGGGTGTTTTCATCTTATTTGAGTAAATAATTAAAATAACGTGTAGACTACACTGAAGTACCTAATAATTGTATAATTTTGCGCAGAAATGTCATCAAACTCCAGTTCCAATTCAGGATCTTGTTCATATGCCACTTGTTTTTGCGGAGAGGTTGCCGCTATGAGAGTTTCTCGGACGGAGAAAAACCCGGGTAGAAGATTCATTGGTTGCAAAAATTTTGGTAACAATGGATGCAATTTTTTCCATTGGGTTGACAAGGAGAGAACTGTGGCCGCTATTATTTTGGTAACAATGGATGCAAAAATTTTGGTAACAATGGATGCAATTTTGTTAAAAAGTGTAATTAGTGCCGCTATTATTTTATATTTTATATTTTATATTTGTTTTTATTATTAAGACAACAACATTATATTTGTCTTTATTTAATGAGGCAATATACACATGTTAACACGATAATCATTGAATCAGTGTACTAGAACCAAGATAATATTAGAGTGTTGGTGGATAGTATTTTGAAATGTGTAATTAATTACCTCCTCCATTATTTTAAATTTTTTTCTTTTATTTTTAAGATAATTATACTATATTTGTCTTAATTTAATGAAGCGATATACACATGTTAACATGATAATCATTGAAAAAAAATAGACATAAAATATAATTTTTGTATTGTATGCGTACATGTTAATATGTTAGTCTTGTAAAAATATGACTAAAATTCTAAAAATTTGATTTGCGTCAACATGTACATATTATATTTCTTCCGTCACACCCAAATGGCAGAGGATTCCCAAAGTCATTTAGGTTGAATATTTGATATCTTACTTCTAAGAGCAAGACTTTTAACACTTAGGAAACACAAATACATACATTATACATCTATATACTAAGAAACACAAATACATACATTATACACATATACATAAAATCACATATATGCAATATGCAAAAATTTAAAATACAACAATAAAATAAAAGATTAAATCACAAATATACATACCTGAAGTCTTTTTGAACTGAGGAGAAAATGAAAGATTAAAAAAAAAATGTAAGATTTTGAAGAAATTATATAAGAGAAGAATGAAAAATGGTCGTCTCTGCGGCGCTCGCTTAAGTTTGCAAGATAGGATGAATGAAACGAAGCAATGAAATGAGGGAAAGAAGGGTTTGCAAAGAAAATATCTGGCTTAAAATCGCCACCCTAACTAGCGTTTTTATGGGTAAAATCGCCACAATGAAAAGCGTTTTTTTTTTTTTTTTTTTTTTTTTTTTTTCAGAAGCTTAAAATCGCCATTTGTAGTGGCGTTTTTATGGGTAAAATCGCCATAAATAATAGCGATTTTAGATTTTTTTTTTTTTTTTTTTTTTTTTTTTTTTTTAAGAAACCTTAAAATCGCTACTCTTAATAGCGTTTTTATACGTAAAATCGCCACTCTTAGTGGCGTTTTTTAACCTACCCCATTCCTACCAATAAGATGAAAACACCCCCATTTCTCTAAATAAGTTTGAAAAGTAGCCTATTTGTAAAAAAAACTCATTATATATAATAAATTTTATTAAAATAGAATTATCAATCGCACGCTATGTGGTTAAGAGTATCGTTGCGTACAAGCAACACTTGCAGTAGCCAAGATACGAATGCTTGCCTGCAAATTATATGGGTGACTTGGTGGCAAGTCAAATTTTCCTCTACTTTGACAATTAAATTGTCTAAAAAAGCATGCTCCTCTTTCTATTACTTTATAATTTGATTCATTTGAAATTCAGTTTACAAAATCAAATTATAGCTAATAAGAACAGGTTTTTTACACTAAAGTCAATGTTCGCTAAAAGTTTTGACTTTTAGAATGTTAAACTCTTATTGTAATAACTAAAAGAAATAACATAGAACTCTTATTTTAATAACTAAAAGAAATAACCTAAATTCAATCGATGCACTTATTAAGGAATGAGGTTACAATTCAAACCTAAGAAAATATGTCGTCTTCAACAACTATTTCAAAATAAACATGAATGAGAGAGTACACATATGTTTCATGACAGGAGTAGAGAGAGAGAGAGAGAGAGTACACATGTTTCATGAGAGGAGTATATTCAATATTTTGGATGGTGATCGGGAGAATCGAACTTGCGACCCATAGAGTACCTAGATTCTAACTATCAAGCGGAGTACGAAAATATGTTTTTCTCAACTCTCATTTACATCATATATGAAGAAAAAATAAGATTAAAGCGCCCCTAAAATGAAAAGATCATAGGAGGGCTTCTTTTGCCTGAAATTGTAAAGATTTTTCAGGAAAATTCTCCAAATCCTTCTGTAAAGAATCAGGAAGTAACTCGACCGCTGTTCGACATTGTTCATCCACCAGCATACAATGTATTACTGTAGAAGAAACCGTCTCATTTGGCACAAAGTTTCTACTACGCATCTCTTTCAAAAGCTCCATTGCCTTGTGAATTTCATTCACTCGGAAAAAACCCTGAATTAAGATATTGAACATAATAGAATCCGGTGAACAACCACTATTGCCCATTTTCAAGAACAACTCATACGCCTCCATTAACATCCCTTTCTTGCAGAGTCCATTTACCATAATATTATAAGTTACAATATCAAGAACCAATCCTTTCTTTGATATTTCATCAAACATTAGTCTTGCTTGGTCCATCATCCCAACTCTGCACATCCCATTAATGAGAATTCCAATAACTTCAATATTGGATCTAAGCTCAGTACTCTCCACAGAATTGTACAACTCCATTGCCTCTTCAACTTTTCTATTTTTACAGAGTCCATCGAGTATAACAGAATATGTAAATAAATTTGGAGATAAGCTGCATACTAGCATGTCATTATATAGTTTCTTTGCAGTTCTAATATTACCTGCTTGGCAGTTTGCTCCTATCAGCGTATTGTAAGTAACACTTGTGGGCTTCAACCCCCTTCGATGCATTTCTTGAAATAGCCCCATTGCGTTATCAATTGCACCATTTTTACAGTATCCATTGATCAACACATTGTAGCTAGCAACATCGCATTCAAGGCCTCTATCTGGCATTGACTCAAATAGTTCTACTGCATCATCCAAGCGGCCCAACAAACACAATCCGTTAATGAGCGAGTTATAAGTAAATTCATTAGGTTTCTTGCCTAGCTGAGTCATTAATTTGAATATTTTGCACGCATCATCGGCTTTCCCCTTTTTGCAAAGACAATCTATCAGTATACTGAACGTTACAGCATCAGGCTTAATTCTTTGTTCTACCATTTGATTGAAAATTCTTGTAGCTTCCTTCAAAAAATCGTGCTGACAAAACCCATGAATCAGAGAATTGTAGGTAACTGCATCTGCAGGAATTCCTCCACCGACCATTTCATCGAACAATTTGACAGCTTCTTTTAACCGGCTCAAACTACACAATCTGTTAATCAAAGAACTGTAAACAACCACATCTGGGCAAATTCCTGCACGGATCATTTCCGAGAAAATCTCAAGCGCCTCTGCTAATAACCCATCTTTGCATAAAGAATCAATGATCATGCTATACGTGAGCACATTCCCCTTGCAATTCCTCCTCAACATCTTCCTATGCAACTCAAGGGCAAGACCCGTCTTGCAAATTTTACAAAGACCATTAATAAGAATCCCATACGTGAAAACATTGCCATGAACACCCTTCTCAGTCATTTTATCAAACATCGTAACTGCACTCAGCACCATGCCTTTCATGCACATCCCCTTAACCAGAGTACCCACCGTAACCGAGTCCGGTTCAAACCCTCTTTTCACAATTTCCCCATACACGCAAAACCCAGAATCCATATCAGTCAAATGGCAACAACAATTAATCAAAATGTTCAATGTATATAAATTGGGTGCAATTCGTTGGTGATTCATTTTCCTATACATTGAAAACACATCTAAATAGCATCCAAGTTTAGTAATTGATCCTAGTAAGTGATTAAATGTATCAATTGATGGCAATGGCTGAATTTGGGCCAAATTGTCAAAGTATTTTAGTGCATCAGTGAGCTTAATTTTACCTGATTTACACTGATCTCTCACGTAATATTCGTACTGGTGAGGCCATTTCGATACACTTTGTTTAACAGAAGATTTGCTGGGTTTGGGAGTTGAGTTTGAAGCTTGAGATGGGTTTATGAAAGAAGTGGAAAGAGGGTATGAAATTGAAGGAGTTGTTGCTCTTTTGAGTTTCATTTTTTTCGCATTAAGCAAATTTTGTGTGTGTGGACTGTGGGTGGGTGGGTGGGGGGAAGGCGTTGTTAAGTTTACAACATGCCTGCATAAACTTTATAAGTAAGGATGCGGTTGAATCCGAGACGAAGGACCCGTACTGAAATCTGAAAATTGAATATGAAAATTTTGATTGTTGTTTGTTTTTTATCTTACTGCAAAATTTAAGTAGGTGGTATTTATTTGAAAATATCACAATTAAATACTAATGAATGTAATTTGAATAATTTTACATTCATCTTTTTATTTTATAAAAGTGAAATATATATACTTTTAAAAAGACAAAAGTAAAAATAAATTTTCAGATTTAAGATAAACTTTGATTTTTTAAGAGGCAAAATTAAAATTTAGATCTAGTTTATTAATGCTATCAAACATATTTAAAACCTATGTAATTTGAATGGACCACTCATTCAAATTTCAGAAGTGCAAACAAACAGCACCTGAATCCGGTTTATCTCCATTTAGCACTAACAGCTTCTTTGTCTTTTCTTCAGAACATTAAAACAGCGTATCTTTTACTCCAAATAATTTTAATTAAAGCTTACTCATTCTGATATAATAACGAAGATAATGACAAATGTTACATAAAGGTCTCGTTTGGTTCATGGAAAATTCCTTTCCTTTGTTTGAAGAATACTTGAGAGAGGGGAAAGGAAGGGGTAAAACTATTCCTCCCAAAACACATGTAAATTAGCATCTCACTTGCAACACAAGAAAGGAAATTGAAAATGTTTTATGGGAAAGATAAGGGAATTGATTTCCCTTTGAACCAAACAAGACCAAAATACTATTGATTATGTTAAAAATGTTTTACAAAATTGCTATATTTTTTGAAAATTGTGCTCAAGTAAAATAAAGCGCGGTGGATCTCGGAGCAGTGGTGGTTCGTGATCATAATCGTTCTTTTTCTCGCTTTGTGTATTTCATACGAAACAAGAACTCTGATTAAAAACAGTGATACAGTCACACTATTAGTTCTCAATGTGCATGAATGATGCATCTAGAGGTTCTTTTGGTAAAACAAGTTCCCTAATCATGATCAGCAGGATAAGGCTGACAAGTCGTGCAAGCACAATATTACTCCTATCATCTCACTGTTAATCTTTCAGCCCGTTCTTCTGTACAACGCTAAATCATAATCTGCAAAATGGGAACAGACAAAAATTGATATTAGGAATTAACAGCTTAAGAAGCCTGTGTGATTAATGAGGCAACTAATTTTCCTGGAAAATGCTTACTTATATTATTTTTGACCACTTGATCTACTAGCTGGAACATCCTTTGAGTTGCCGCTCAAATTCTTAGGGGGATCTTCATCACTTTCTTCATCGTCGTCAGTTTTCTCATCGAAACTCTCTGTTTTGTCTGTCGACTCTCCTTCATCCTCTGCTGGCAATTTACCGGAAGCTTCCTTCTTTGCAAGCCGGTCCCGGAGTTCTCGGAGTTTTTCTTTCTTTGTATTTAGGATTCCAAGAAACTGAGATCACAAAGAGGTCATTGTATTATCCCCAATGTTCTGAAAAATACAAGCTAGAAATCAAAATTTTCCATCGGTGCAATGGAACTCATCCAGGTAATAGAACACAAACCCCTTTAAATGAAGTATATCTACTCTGTCTCTAGTTAAAAGTCTATGTTTGACTTTCACAATTGTTAAGGATACACTAAGCCTCGTTTGGTTCACGGAAGGGAAATCAATTCCCTTATCTTTTCCATGGAGGTGGGGAACTAAATTTCCATTCAAATTTACTTTCTTGTGTTTGGTGAAGCATGAAAAGTATTTAAGTAAGGGTATTATTGTTTAAATTTTTTGTAATAAATGCTTGGAAATCACATGGGAAAATCAATCCCATGTGTTTTGAGAGGAATGGTTTTACCCCCTACTTTCCCCTCTCTTGGGAAAGTGTTTCCGGAATTTGTGCTTACCAAACAAAGGAAATGAACGACTTTCCTTTCCCGAGTATTAAAATCCGTTAACCAAACGAGGCCATTGCAATGTAATAAGTTGTAAAGGATATAGCTTAGTTATCATGAGATTTGGTATCCATTGATATTAGAAAGTGGACTCTTAGGCTGTGTCTGATTCATTGAAAACTCTAATCACTGTAAATTGTTTTCAATGTGAAGAGTTTTTCATGCAGATATATGTCTTGTGGCTTGGCAGTGGTGGTAGGTGGAAAAAGAACTGTTTGGTGTGCAGATATGCATTGCAGTTGGTTCGTATAATCATGAGGAAACAATGTAAAAGTAAAAACAAAGTCTTTTCATTTACCACACCAACCAAACATTTTTTTCATTTTCCTTGCAAACTAATCTTCCTGCAACATTTATAGGTAATCAAAAACAGCTTTAGTTTAGAACGTTTCAAACTGTGGTGAAATCTTTGTTGGGATGGAGGGAGTAATTTCATAGTTACATAAATGGCGCTGGATATATTATGGAAAGAGACATCTTTGAATTAAAAAGATAACAAATAAAGACATAAATGTTTACAATTAGCTTCAGGGTTTTAGCATTTTTTACTTTGCTGTGCTGCACGTGTTTGCTGTGAACAAGGAGGCGTCAATTTGCTTGGTCGAAGCAGAAAAGAAGGTAACAACAAGAATATAATAAAAGCAATTGAAGACTATTCAGTTTGTCCCAAGTAAAAGATGATGAACAAACCAGACAATTTTTTCAAACAAATATTATGATGGGTAATGCGCCATGCTCCATTCCAAAATTCAATAATGATGAGAAGATAATATGGTACACACCTTTGCATAGATTGCAGATTCAAACTCTTCCTTCTCGTGGTTGAATTTCTCACTTTGTGCTAAACACTTCTCAGCCTCCACTTTTAGCATCTCAGATGTGCGACTCTTTCTAACAACTTCCTCCTGTGTGAATATTGAAAGAGAGTTATAAGATCCTCCCAACTATGGACCCATATTTACTCAAATATGGAATATGTTTTCATTGGAGATTGCAATAACAGGAAGGAAATATCTAATAAATATTTCTGAAATTGTCATTATATAAAAGGAGTGCCCACCCTAGGTGGTAGAACACTGAGCCAAGATGCATAAAGTTCAGAATTATGATGAACTAATGTGGCTCTAATGTTTACATGTACTGAAGTCCACAAAAAGTCATATAAGAAGTTACGACGTCCAAATTAACGGATTTCCTATTACAAGACAATTCTAGTGTTGCTTTGATCCTTTTCATATATGTTCTTACTATAGCCGATAGGTGTTGTAGCATATAATAGATAAACTGAATGCACATCAGCCTTATCAAAAAATTGAATACATATTATCGTCTACAAATCCAATCACCAAATTGAATTAGTAATGATAAACAAGTACTCCCTCCATCTCAAATTTATAGTCCCAGTTTCCTTTTTGGTACGTCTCAAATTGATGGTCTCATTTCCTGTTTGGACATAATCAATGTACTAAATTTCACAATCGAAAATAAGTTACATTCTTGACCATTGATAAGCTTGAAATTATTGTTTCCTTAAAAAGTACCAAAGTCAAAGTTGGACTATTAATTTGAGATAATAGGTTAAAAAAAAACCAAAAAAAAAAAGATACTTCTACGGATAAGCATAGCAGTCCTGTTGAGATATTAGGAAAATGTTGCATCTGAATTAAGCATAAGAAGAAGGGAAAAGAGGGCATAATATTACACTTAATCGTATGTTTGCATCCATAAGAAAGTCCAAGATCCCTATCGTTGTTTTCTTACTATCAGGTGATGGTTGACATTTCCATCTCCATTCCAGCTTGGTCCCCTCTCTTTCAAATGTCCATGATAGCTTCAAAAACATTGCACCGGACGAGAAAATAATTATATGGTAGGTTGTAACAAAACTATCAAGCTACTTTACTTTTAACATAATTGAATTAGCAATAGACACAGATCAATTGCCCTACATGGATACTAACATCGAAATTCCCTAAAACTTAGCAATAATAACCATCAAGTTTCCAATTAGGAATTTTGCATTATCAACATCATGAAATTGCTTCATGCAATCATTAACACTCAGGTTAAAAGGCTTGAAAACGGTTCTGCAAATAATACTAAACCTAGATTTGGGCACATTCTCTGCCAAACACTGGCTAGTGGCCTTTGCAATATCGCATTAACAACAGTTGCTTCTACAGTGGGCATAAATCTCAATATTAACTTCAATAAAACTGACAATAGTCAAATGAATCTCATACTCCATATCATCTTATAGCCCCCAAATTTCTTGGATCTGGCTCCTCTAGAGTGAATCATTCTAGAGCCCGGACGAGGCGAGGCGTAGAGTAGTAATCTAATAAAAAAAATTCCTAAAAATTACAAAACTATCATAATATTGACAATTGATTTAAAAAATAGATGGCCAAATTTATTAATTAGAAAAATAGATAACTCAGATTTATTAAAAGTAGTTTTTGAGTATGGTATTGAATACAATATATAACTACTAAATACATATATATATACATATGGCAATGAAGAAGAATGAAGTATTTCTTATTTTAACTAACTCTCTCCCTCTCGAATCGTTTTGCTCAACAATGTCAAAATATGAGCCGTCCAATTTCAAATGAACGGTCAGGGATTTTTCAACTCTACTCCAGGAGCACTAAATTTTTTTTGGCACGAACAACACGTTCTAGTGAAGAAAATTAAGTGCTTGTTTGGTTCAAGTTTTTGTTTGTTCCTGGAGTTCGAAATGGTAACTTGGCAGGAAAAGTTTGAGCTTCATCAAATTATAATTCAACCATTTGATCTAAGAGATACTCCTGATGTGAATTTACCAATTTAGAATTCCCGGAACAAATAGAAACTTAAACCAAAAGAAAGATCAAATAATACAGAATGAACAACAAAACACAAACTCAATTAACATTACATCCACAGATACATAAACTAACAGATAAACAAATGCATGCATCTTCTAATTGTATAAATAAATGAAAAAATTATAAGAGAAATTACAAGTAGATACCCTTTTACGTCCATCTCCGGCATCAGAAAAGCCGTAAACGGAACCAGGCTGTTGAAACCCTAGGTATTTTTCGGCCAAATCAATGTATTCTGAGACCGATTGGTCCCACTGCGATGCTCTGTCTCTAACCTCATCCTTGGATGCTGCAAATAAATATTGGAAATGAGTAAAATAAATATATTGCAACAGTGGATTTGAAGGAGAGGAGCAGAGAGGGGATACCGTGGCAAATCCAGGCGAGGAGACCGTCGGTGACGGAGAGATCGAAGTGATCGGAAAACCAGGTGGCTTTGACGAAGATTGGTTGATCGGAGTTGTTGTTGGAGATTTGGAGTTTTAAGCATGTGTGCCTAGGTGATTCCATTGTCGACGGTTTTGGTGTGTTTTATAGAGAGGGAGAATCCAAAACTTCCCGCTTTCAGGATTGGGATTCTATTTAAACAAAGCAAGGGCTCAAGCTTCGCACTGACGGTCACACATGAAAACAAGGTCAAAGGATTCAACCAAATTTTTTTTATTGGGATTGAACCTTATACCATTTCCAATAGTAAAAGTAAAAATGTACGGTAAAATTGTACGTTTGGTCTATTAATACTAATTATATAACATCAAAAAAGTGTAAAAATTATTCTTAATAACATATGATATATCGAGATATACATTTAACTCTCTTACGACATATGATATATTGGGCCATACATGGGTCGCACGACATATGATATATTAGGCTATACATCTAACTCTATCACGACATATGATGTGTCGTGAGACTAGTGCTTCCCTTCCCGGATAGATTATACATCATGTAAGGTGAAATTTTGTTTATTGCTATTTTTAACTTTGCTTTACATTTTTGCATCCCCTATTAGCATTTTTCACTACCGAATGAGCCATCTCACAGTGCAAAAATAGTTTTTTACATTGCCCACTGCAAATGGTCTTATTTGACACCGCATGTAATGAAAATGATTTGTACCAAAAATAAAAAGTGAATTTTTTTATTTTTTGTTTGTTTGTTTATTGATTTAACCCGAGGTTAATAGTTTTATTTGAATAAAAATTTTAAAATAAATTTTATTAGTCATAATTTCTTTAATTTTGACACGGTTTGTTTTTTTGCCCAAAATCACTTTTTTGTAACGATTTTGCCACTCACCTCATTCAACTCCTTAGTTTGTTTATTAGAGGGTTCCACTAAAAGGTGCTTGATAAAGTCGTTTCTCATATTTAAAAGACAGGCAGGTGGTTGGTTTTATTGATGTTATGAAAATCAAAAAACGTATTAAGAATGAGATTTGATAAAATTCTAACATGGAGTAGAGTTAAAAGATCTAGAATGTATGATCTTTAGTGACGAATTTTTATTATTAAAATATAGAAGAAATATTTTTAGTGATAAAAAATTGTCACTGAAATTCAATCAGCAAACGGCGATTATTTTATGATATATATAATAGTTTAAAGGTGTTTGTGTTGGAAAAAATTGGTTTTGATGCCTTTTTTTAGGATAATTTTAAATGGGATTTCACACTCAGTTGTGAAAGGAAATTATAGATTCGTGTTCTCCTCCGTGAGTACATCGAGATCGTGTATTTGTATGCTCAAAACGGATTTGGGGTGAATGAGAAATTGTCACCCAAAGTGAGCTACTTGAGATGAAAAATAAAATGAGAAATGTTAGTCCCACATTGAAACTTTGGAAAAACTTTTATGAGTTTATAAAGTATTAACTTTCACTAGCTCATAAGCTTCTAAGAAAATAAGGCTCTCTCTCGTGCACCTAGGCGCAGGGAGGGTACAAATCACGGACCGAATTTGGCCAAGCTTGTGTGCGCCCGCACCTGCGGACACGAATGTCGCT
This sequence comes from Lonicera japonica, assembly GCA_021464415.1. Lineage (NCBI taxonomy): Eukaryota > Viridiplantae > Streptophyta > Magnoliopsida > Dipsacales > Caprifoliaceae > Lonicera > Lonicera japonica. The sequence goes on along the minus strand of CM038468.1, from coordinate 46,151,629 downwards.
CCGAAAATGGAGCCAAAATGCAAAAGCCAATTGTAATTTAATCAAATTAATTTCCTCTTGAGATTGCCCAAATTTTAATTTTGTTGCTAAATACAAACCTGTAGTAAGTGAATAAATATATGTTCACCACATATGTGTCAAGCGATTATATTCTTTTTGATATTAACATTGACTCGGCACATATAAAAACAAATATGTGTCTATTCATTTGCCCCAATTTAATCGATAAGGTAAAACTAAGTAAATTGGTATTTATGTAGCATTGCTCAATTTTAATTAGTAAGAGTAATGTTATTGATACACCTTGCTTTATTCTCCAACACTAACATTGATAGTCAATATATTTTCTTATATCCAACATTAGCTCAGCACATATACACAAGATATGTGCTTATTCATTTGGTACACATGCAGTGAGTAAATATGATTTAGTGATAAAAGAGTATTTTGGTAGATGTAATTAGCCCATATTCTAATCTATACTATTAATTAAGCGTGAGTAAAGAGTTTTTGGTGTGCATAGAAAATATCCAAAATATCTTCCATATTCGATAATTACAATAAAATATTTGAACTCATGATCTTAAATATGATAAATATAAATTATTATCACTTGATCAAACACCATATTTGTTAAAAAAAATACAAATTTATATGCGTTATTAAGAATTATTTTGTATTAAGGTATACCTGTGTTATCTGGCACGATGAGGTAAACAAAATCAATAATAAGATAAAAAGGAATAATGTGTGACTGATCTAAATATGCAAATTTCAATAAGTTTATACCGAGCAACTGAAACATATGTTCAATTTTTATGCTAGAAAAACTAAAAATAATCTAATTAGACCGCCTTGTTTTAATTTTTTTAGAAACACTTTTAATAACACACACACACACATATATATATTATCTTATTCCAATCTTAACATAATTGGTTTTATACAAATTGCCAAATATGAAAATAATCCAATTGCGTCGATCATTATAATTTAAAAATTAAATAGTTCAAAAAATTGAACTAATGTATTGTAAATACACAGACTAAGATAACCAATAATGTACAAACACATAAATTAAATGTTACTTAATAATTTTAATCTTTTTACATAATTATATAATCACAATAGATCTTACTTAATTGATATTGATTAGTAGATTTTAAATATATAAATTTTATTAAAATTTAATTTTTTTATTTAAAGTTATAGTATTTAAATTATGAATAAAATTATTGTGTAAAAGTTTATTATATATATTGTTGGTATAAATATTTTATCTTTAATTTATTATATTGATATGGGTATAAAATTCATTCAATTAGGGTTGGGATCGATTCGGTTCTTTGACAATTTTTGAAGAACCGCTAACCAAACCAATTATATCATAAAAGCTCGGTTTTAATTATGAAAAAGTGAATAACCGGTTTAAGAACATCCGGTTTATTGGTTAATCGTTAACAAGATAAAAACTAAAATATCAACGATTATTAAAAAGAAATAACGGTTATTATAAAAAAATAACGGTTCTAACAATTCAGTTTCAAAGTATTGTAATAGAGCTTAGAAGGGAAATCCAATAATAATTTCTAAATTATTATTAAAAAAAATTATATTAAAAATCGCTAATCAAATTGCTAATTATTTATAAGAATTGAACCATTAAAAAAAATTAACATAATTCTAAAAACTGAACCGAACCAAATTTTATCAATTCGGTAGGATGAATTCCCCGGACACGTGATATCTTGTACTTTTTTAGAATGCTTTGGACGTTTGCTACTGACACGTGAATTCCACTCCGGTAGAGGGGGGTTGATGGTTACCAGGACTCCACTCTCTGTCACCACTCTTACTCAAATATACTAGTAAACCCATAGAGCACCAAACAACAATCAATCGAACAAACTAATCCCAAAAGATGGCTCTGAGATTTTCTCGTCTTCTACTGCTTTTCATCCCCATATTCATCACTAGCAGCTTCCTTGTAATCTTAGCTCACAAAGATGAACAACAGGACCCATCAATCAAAACCATGGAGGATTTCTCTGGATACCCAATTAACGAACCCCAATTTCCCACCTCCAAATCTCCACTCTCGGTCGACATACACAACCTGCAGAAACAGGTGAGTAATCGCCAAATTCACAAATATTCTTTCTCCTTGTACCATATAATAATGCTTGCGTATTTGTGTCGATTGATATTATTGGCTTTTGTTAATTAAATAGCTGGATGCTAGTAATTCCAGTGATTTAGGAATTGGGTTCTCCTCTTATATAAGAAAATTTGGCAATGGGATGTTTGATGTGTATATGAGTGTTGAATGGATGATTCTTGCTTTTAGAGATAGTGCTTTCTGAGTTTTGGGTTTATCTATTTTTTTTTACACCACAAATTAGGTGACTTCATTTTACGTGCCATTTAAACTGTAACGAGAATGAATCTTGAAGGAATGGTGATATTTGATATGAATTTATTGATAGTAACTTGCTCCTAAAAACCAGCACGCGGTTGTAATGGAAAGTGATGCCTATGATACATATGCTAGCTCTAGGAAATGAAGCGGGCTCATCTTCATAAAGCTTAGGTTAGGGCACTTCAAGATCCAACCTTTTTTTACCATTTTCATAACGGGTCATTTGAATTTTTAGTAGGTAAATTAATACTCTACCTTTGTTAGTATAACTCAGTGTGGAAATTTGATTTGATGTCGTGTTCTCTATTAGATTGATGAGCTTTCAACTTTCTCGGATTCACCTGCCCCATCAGTCACAAGGATTCTGTACAGTGAGAAGGATGTATTGGCTAGGAGGTATGAATTTAAACCACACATCTATACTAGAATCTGGGAGAGAGAACATGATGAGTGGTTGATATGCATTGGAAATTAACTTCGGGATTTTTTTTTTGGACACCTAGCATTGTTCTTGTTTTATTACCATTTTGTAGTTTTGTCCTTGTACTAACCTTTTTGTCATTTCTAAATTGCAGGTATGTAAAAAACTTGATGAAACATTCTGGTCTATCTGTTAGAGAGGATGCTGTTGGGAACATATTTGGTCGATGGTGAGTTTACATCTTGATGTTGTAGCTCTTATTTAGCTTTTCAAAATGAAGATTATAATGTGTTCTTTCTCAAGATTCTCTTTCAGATTATTTCATTGTGGGTTATTGAACATGCAATTTACATTCATTCTTGTAAATTATTTCATTGTCGTTTCTTTGTAAACAGGGAAGGCTATGAACCTGAACTTGCTGCAGTTTTAACAGGTTCTCACATTGATGCTATTCCGTACTCGGGAAAGTATGATGGGGTGGTTGGTGTTGTGGGTGCAATAGAAGCTATTAATGTACTAAAGAGGTATGCTGGTCTCCAAACAGTTGTATATTTCGGTTCTACAAATGGAAGTGTGCAATTCTACAACATCTATTATACTCGTATCAACTTTAATATAATCAACAATCATGGTCAAAATTACTTAACTATCACAAGATTCGGTAGATTGATATTCTAAGCCGCGAGCTTCTCTCTTAATTGGGATGTCCCCAAAAAGGAAAATGTGACTCTTATATGTGATAAGAGTATTGAATGGACCTTCAATGTATTAAAATATGAATCTGCTGACTTATAGAATGGAAATGCATGTTATAGCATCTTCAGTTCTCTTATCTGATCTATGATCTATGTTTTTATTATGCTGTTTAATTAAATTAAATAGGTTAGGACTGAAGCCAAAAAGGTCACTGGAGGTGATCATGTTCACCTCGGAAGAGCCTACAAGATTTGGGATCAGCTGCTTGGGAAGGTTAGGAACAGTGATACTTTCATTGTCAAGACTAATATACTTTAGGGTGTGTTTGGTAAAAAAGTTGTAAAATGTTTGAAAACACTGCTATTTTTATCAATCATTTTCCAACTCTTTTTTTTTTCAAACAGACACTATGTGTCCAGTTACACACTTTTTTTTCATGAAAAATGCCCAAGATCCATAGTTTCCATCATTGTTGGTGTTTGACTGCATTAACTTTCCATGGAGTCAATTTCCGTTGTTCAAGCTGCTTTAGCCTAATTTTTATCTTTTCCACTGTAATCCAAAATTAACTCTTCCATAAGTTTTTGTGTTACACTCAACATATTTCCATGTAAAACTATTCGAAGGAATTCAAACTTTTTCGATGTAAACAAATCAAGCACAACCAAAGGATTAGAGGGGAGGTGTTGTTTTTGAATAACATGGAAAAGGAGAAAGTTAGGCTATCTCAATTTGTAGCGGAAATAGATTCCATGGAAATTATTCGTTCAAACACCACCAAGATGAAATCATGAGTATTTTCCATGGAAAGAGTGTAATCAAAGACACCTTAAGGTCTTTTTTGTCCTCATTTTCTCTGACTTCCACTCCATTGTGTGAGTTGAATTTTGTATTACATTTTTTTTTGCCCAACGTTCTCATATTATCTGATATGTGCAGCCGCTTATTGGCAGGGATCGAGTCACTTTCAAACGCTCTCAAAAAAACAGTCGATAATAATAATGTTTCATTTATGGAAGCTGCAAGATCTGCTGGTTATGCAAAAGATGAAGAGGACTTATCTAGTGTGTTTTTAAGGGAAGGAAGCTATTCAGCTTTTGTAGAATTGCACATAGAGCAAGGTCCTATTCTCGAAGATGAAGGTATGCTGCTTATCTAATACTTGTGTTATCTTTTTGTTAGTGACAATAAATAAACACCGACTAATTTCTTTTTATCATTCTTTAATCTAGTTTAGTTTTTTTAATGAAGGTATTTCGATTGGTCTTGTGACTGCAATTGCTGCTCCGGCAAGCATCAAAGTGGACTTTGAAGGTAACGGTGGCCATGCAGGGGCTGTTCTAATGCCAAATAGGTAATAAAAGTTTCAAATCATCACTATAATTTATTTGATGTTATGTCTTAGTTATTTATTTGGAGCCTGCCCCTCTCTCTCGTGTGGCTTGTAATCTGAATCATCTGATTCATGCGTCCTTGAAAGGGATAATCCCTTCTTCATTTCTGATTTTCTTTCACAGTCAAGAATTGTATTCTTTTATTTTATTTTGTTGATTGTTCCAGATATGTTGCTACATGAACATGGAACAAAATAGTAGTAACTAGCCTTTTGTGCACATGCAATGTGTTTCAACACCAAACTTAATACTTGTAATGTATTTGGATTTTCTCTTTAACTTTATTATTTGCGTGTGTGCATGGAGAGAGGGACAAAGTAGTGATTAAGGGTCCGTTTGACAAAAAGTTGAAAAATGGTTGAAAACACTACTAATTTTTATGAGAAGTTTGTGAAAAAGATGAGTGCTTTGGTGAGATGTTCTCCATCGTTTTCTATTTTCCATGGAAAAAATTATCTTACCCACCACCCAAAGAACTTTATTCTGTGGAAAACTCAAAATGTAATAGAACATTTCTCCAAATCCCTCCTCTCTTTTTCCAACTTCTAATAAAACTTAGTAGTGTTTTCAATCATTTTCCAACTTTTTATCAAACGCCCCCAAGAGATGGCTCAATGACAAGACCATGTCCATTGCTATTACAAAATTTAAGTCAAACATGAGTATAAGCTTGATTCGATATTATGCTGTCCAATTATATATAAGTTATTTTTTTTTTTTTCCAAAATATGTTTTTAGTGGTGGAATTTGAGTAAGAGCATCTCTAATACTTACCCAAATTCGTACCAAGTTAAAATTTGAGTAAAATAGATTAAAGTTTTAAGTAAAAGTATCTCCAACCCTAAAACATCAATTTGATTTGACGTAGGATTTGAATTTTGTTTGATTTGGCATGAAATTTGAGTTTCGTTTGATTTAATATTACTTAAGGTAAAGGGCTGGAGAACCTTTTTAGCATGTTTACTTGAATTTAGAATTGATACGAGTTTCATACAAGGATTGGAGACGGCCCAAGGAACCATTCCATTTTTTATGAAAACGGCTTATGCAGGGTTAAAATGGGAAACATAAAATGTCAGATCTTCAGCATATCAAAGTGGGACTGGACTTGGCTTTATGTACTAGTAGATATCATGTTTTAATTAAGGTTTTTCTTGTTCTTTTTCATTCCTTCATTTTTTTTTCTTTTTTGGTTATAGGTCGTTTAGAATATTATGAACCACACTTGTTAGTTCTTGTATAAATGATTTGAAGCAGAAATGATGCAGGACTGGCTGCTGCAGAGTTAGCATTAGCTGTGGAGAAACATGTATTGGATTCTGGATCTATTGACACTGTTGGTACCGTTGGTAAGCATCTTTTGTTTCTCATACCAATTTATTTGATGTTTACACATTATTCCTTCATACGTAAATATAAAGTTCTACGGGCCGAATCAGGAGAATGCAGGCTTGAGTATGAGGGCTCCCATTTGTATATTCCCTTCCTTCCAAATTAAAATTTGACTTTCACAGTTTTTTAAGTACACTAATTTCAAGCTAATCAATGGTTGAAAATAAAACTTTTTTGGTGCTCTGAAATTTTGTACTCTGAAATTTGGTACATAGATTATGTCTCAAAACAGAAGCTGGACTCTTAATTTGGGACATCCCAAAAAGGAATACTGGACTTTTAATTTGGGATGAAGGGAGTACATTATCCCCAGCTCTCTAGGTCTATCTCTAGTCTTTCCTCCTTAGCCCTACATTAATGAACTGAAGACTTAAGTAATGGGTTTGCACCTAAACATAAATCTTATTGTCGACTTGAGTGTGGAAGCTTCCATTTTGTGTAATCCTATAAAGATAATCCCTTTTTCCTTTGTCTTTTAGCATCATATTTTCCCTTCTCAAAAAGGTTATGTTTTTCAAGGTATTTTGGAGCTGCATCCTGGCGCAATCAACAGCATCCCGAGCAAATCACACCTGGAAATAGGTACACTTTCTTCTTAATCCTCAGTAAGTTTTTGTTTTCCATTGAATACTTTTCCATTTAAAACATTTGCGATGAATACAATTATTTTCCGTGTAAACCAATCAAAATCACCAAACTGAAAATTCTGTTTCGTTCTTTGCCTAATCTTTAACATATGTTGTAGATACACGGGACATTGATGAAAATCGAAGAAACTCTGTTATTGAGAAAATTCATCAATCTGCTATAACCATTTCGAAAAAGCGTGGTGTGAAGCTTTTGGAATTTAGAATTGTGAACCAGGACCCACCAGCCCTTTCTGATGAATCAGTACTTAAGGCAATGGAATCAGCAACACAGGAGCTAAACCTGAGTTACAAGAAGATGATTAGCAGAGCTTATCATGATTCACTCTTCATGGCCAGGTAAATTAGGGCTTCATACATATAAATATGTATGTATGTATGTATGTATGTATTAATTAATTATCAGTGGTTAATTTACATGCGAATGTGTTGCTTCAAGAAAAGGCCTTTGTTTCTGTTTGTTTTCTCGACCGTAACGAGTGCTGATCATGAGTGCCCCGAATCCTTGCAGAAAATCTCCAATGGGCATGATATTCATTCCATGTTACAAAGGTATAAGCTCTCTCATCTACAACTTAATCCACCTTTCATTTCTTTTGCGTATACTGATGGTACTTTCTTTCATTATCCCTTCCTGTATTGGTGCTTCAGGAGAACTCTTTTTACTTTCCATAAATATCTATATATATATATGTGTATGAACACATAGGATCCACTCTAAATTCATGTCATTTGTCCATTTCTTATTTTTATTTTATTACTTTTTATATGGGTCATTTGACAGCAATTGAAAAATTGTAGCTGCAATCAGAACTCTTGAATTTTAAGCATATTAAATTGCTGGTAAATTTGTAAAATTGACATTCAGAAGAAAATAACCGATACTGATATATTACCATGGATTTTGTAGGATATAGCCATAAGCCCGAAGAATTTTCCTCCACTGAGGATATTGCAAATGGGGTCAAAGTATTAGCACTAACCCTTGCCAAGCTATCACTTCACTGATGTCTGATGTCTGAACCATTACTCTTGTCAAGGCTTTGTTCCTAACAGCTCCAATTTTGTTCAACATGCAATTTAATTCAGTTCTAGTTTAAACTTTTTCAGGTTCTAGTTTTCTCCCCTTCTGTAATCTAATGTGTATTGGAGTACTCAGCAGATGATAAATGCAGCAATTATCATTCAAAAATTAGATAGTGATACTGATTTGTCTGTTATAGAAATGTAATGATTATATCAAGTATACCGAAGTTGGGAGTTCCAGATTGAACGTTTGTCTTTGGGCTATGCGCTTGTGTATGAATGTGTCAGATAGGGTTTTTTTGGGGGGAGAGAGAGAGAGAGAGAGAATTTGTACTTGAAAATTGTATTGCTATATGTGTGTAGTTACATGAAATATTACAGAGCAGAAAAAAACTTGTTGATACCAGAGGATAGAGAAAAGCATACTGAGCAAAAGACCCAATTAAAATCTGCTGCTACTGAAACAATCATACTCTAATGATCATGTAATATTAGCAGCAGTTCAAACTGGTGTCTTGCCTAACTACCCAGCTACTCACTCGGCTATAAAGCTCCTAACAAAAACTGACATCTAAGGGAGCAAACATCATACTAACAATACCACAGAACCCTTTTCATACGTTTTATTTCTTTATAATTTTCACTCTTTATCTGCATTCTTCTTGGGTTCTGCGACAGCAGTGCCATTCGGTGTCGGGGTTACCAGGATTTCAATATTATCAGCATTCTTCTTGGGTGCTGTGGCTGAATTGTTCTTCGGCTTCACCCCATTTTCAGTCCTTACCAGCACAATTTCAATCTGAAGAGAGAGAGAGAGAGAGAGAGTGTAAGGATACTGGGAGCGAGGATTATGAAGAATTATAAACAGTGAACAATCAACCTTAGCTTTCTGAACCAGACGGCCTTTTGCCTCGTCCTTTGAGCCAACAGTAGATGTCAAAACCTCTGTTTCATACCCAATTGTTTTTGTCAGTCTCTTGGGGAAATATAGTCAAGGATGATCAAATATTATTAAGAAGAAAGATGAAGTCCCATCTTACTTTTCTCAGTAGCCAGTCCATTTCTTTTCAGTATCTCAGCAATTATCACAACAGTTGGAATAGCTGTATATAGATATAGATACATAAGATGTTAGGGCTATTATGATGGTAACAGAAAAGTGGACATGTGAGGATATACAAGGCTCAACTTTCATCTAAGGGGTGTACGTGGAGAAGAATTACATTCTTTAGAATAGTGTTATATTATAATTGTGCCATCGAAAACAATCTTAATGAGGTCTTTTTCGATTCATGGAAATTGGTTTCTTAGAAAATTAACAGAATCAAACATGAAAAAATGATGGAATCTAGACAATTTCCAAGAAACAGGAAGAGCAATCAAAGGGCATGCTGTTTCCCCATCACCATGATGTTAGGGGGAGTGTTTGGACACCTGCAAAATTAGTATATCTATGCAACAGAAAAGGAAAGCTGCAGCAATAATTCCAAGACCAGATGGTTTCCATTGCAATGAGAAGTAACGATTTTGAAAGAAATATTGACCACCCTCCACAAATTCATCTAGTTTCCAGAAAAAAACATGTAAATATCAATTGAATATGGAGGATAAATAAACCTAATATGACCGAATCTATTTATAATGAAGAGAAAAGTAAAGAAGATATACCCATTCCCAGGGCAGAGAGCTCAACATCATCATGCTGCTTAATGTACCTCTGGAACATAAAGATATAGTTAAGGACAAAAGAAAAATAAAGAAACTAGGCAAAAATCCAAGTAAATACTAATTTCAAATTGATATTGAGAAATTAAATTCAAAACACATCAGAAATTCATGTCAAGAAGCAATCCACACATGCAGCTTTATCTATCATTTGAAGAAAAAATCGTATAAACGTCCTCAGCAAAAGACAGAAACCAAGGATCCCAATTCAAAAATAATAAAAGACAAAAGGCGCATAGCAAATATTAAAACGAATCCTCCTATAACTGATGTCCAAAAAAAGCCTACTCACTACATTTTCAAAGAGAATACAACATTTAAAAAAGCATAGACAATAGTTCCAAGATATGATTAGAAGAGATTGAAATCTCCCTTAACAATTCAAACACTGAAATCAGAGATAACGCAGTTCCACAGAATGGATCATTTCAATGAAATGGTCGAATTCATAGATTAATACATAATCCAACGTTATCAAAACCACAACTGCTCACGAATATACCATGAATTCCCACAATCCATATCATATATGCAATGAACTACACAAACACAATACAGGAATCCAACATTATACATGAGAAGGCAAAATGTTCCAAAAATATCCCCAAATTTTACATCACGAAAGATAAAAAGGAAAACAGGAAAATAAATTAAGATCAGAAATCAAATAAAACAGTGTGTGCCGCACGCATGAATTGCCATCATCCAGATCAAATAAGCGATGAACTACAAAATCTCTTAACATATAATGAAGAAATCCAATTTCATACATGAAGATGCAAATAATCTTTGAAAAATAGCCCTAACTTTTACATCGGAATGTAAAAGAGGGAGAAAAAATAATCAAATCAAATAAAACGGAGTGTGGATGTGTGCGCGTGTATATGTATATATATAGAGAGAGGGAGGGAGAGAGAATTCAGTAATCCAATTTCATATACGAGAATGCAACATGTTTCAAAATTAACCCTAACTTTTACATTGCAATGTGAAGAGAAAGAGGAAAACAATCAAATCAAAAATCAAATATAACAGTGTGTGAGTACATATAGAGAAAGAGTAGTACCTTGGCGAGATTGAGGTAGAAGAAGAGAGGTTTTTTCGTATTGGAGACTTGGATTCTGTTCTTCTGAGCCTCGATCTTGTTGTTCTCAGCCTTGTTGCTCTTCACGGCCTCCTCCAAGGCGGTGGAGGCGGTGGTGGCCGCGGTGACGGTGGTGGTCTCTTCTGCCATTGGAACAATCTCTCTCTACACTTCTCTCTCTCTCTCTAAATGCAAAAGCTCTGTTTCAGAAATGATTATTATGATCAAGTACGTAAATGAAGTAGATGAGGATCGTTAATATAGGCTGAAGAGTAGGGTGGTCCCCTCAATGAGGAATGGACACGTGGTTGAAGTGGATTGGTTGATTTGTGTGGTAGTTTCCTTGGCAGTTATATTTCGCAAACGGCCAATGTGTCAGGCAGTTATATCAAAATGACGTAAATGCCCTTACCTGTTGCATTCGGTTATTGGGCTAACTCATGATGGGTGAGCGCGCAAACTCAAATCCAACATGTTAGTTGATAAATGAAGCCCAAACTTTTGTATTTGTTAACAGGCACCACCGGATGTTATATTTTAATCTATACTGTATCATTTGTTTTAATCGCCACTGAAACTTTATCAAATTTTTATAGTGTCTATTTTATCTCTTTACTTTTCCAAAAAAAAAAAAAAAAAATTAATCTTTTTTGAAACAGTTCTTCTTAAATTTATATATGTGAGTATTATGTACATTACGTACATTACGTTTGTCAGTGATCTAGCACTCTTAACACTTTTAATAGCTAGATGCATTAATTTGGATTTCTTTTTCTTTTTTTAAAAGAAAAAATAGTTCTTTGATAGGGGTGTGCACAGCCCAGTCAACCAGACAGGAGTAATCAGTCATTTTAGACCTGGCAAAATAACACACGATATGATAATACGACACGAGATTATAAATTAATTGGTGAAGCATTAATAATTTCGAGTTGTATTAGTGCTGACCCGATAAAATAGAATAAGTTAACGAATCGGATAAGTTAATATTTATTAACATGATAATAATCCGTTTGAACCCGTTAATAATATACATAGTTGTATAATTTTATATATGTACATGTATATTTTTAATACAAATGTATATAATTTGTATAAGTATTACGCATATATTTGTTAATTCAAAGTAAGTTTATAATATATACATATAAAATTATATATACAAACTTTTTTTTTAATATATGTATTTAATGGGTAATAACGGGTAATTTGTTAAAACCCGAAATGATAACACCAAAAATATGATAACACTTGATAACAAAGCCACCTTTTTAGACCCGAAATGATAATACTTGAAACACATAAAAATCGGCACAAACACGATCCAAACCGACCCATTGACAGGTCTAGGTCCTTCAATATTTGGGATTGGACTGGATCGAAACACTAGCCTATAAAAAACTAGATTGAACGAGTTTCAATGGTCCAATCGATTTGAGCTTTTTTCAATTGACCTGTTTGTTAATGCTTGGTGTCCCATTTTTCATAAATGTTCACCCAATTTTTCAATTGCCTATTTATATATACATTGAGCCCATTTTTCAATGGCCAATTTTTTACACATATTGAGCTAATTTTTCACAAAATCCATTTCTCACACTAATATGTAGAAATATATTAAACCAGGGTTATTAGTTATTATGTTAGATAAAATAAAAGGAGTATATATATATTTTAAAAAATAATAATTATATATATATAAATATAACCGGTCCATTCCCTTTTTGACAATATTTATTCTTAGGATTGAAGACCGGGCCGATCAAATTTGGTCCACTAAATCTTAGACTGACCTGACCGTTGTATTTATGATAATAAAAAAAAATCCTATATTTCAATCCGGTTGGATTTATCTGTTTAGTCAAATTCGATTTTTGTACGCTCCTATCCTTTGATCCGAATAGGACTATTCAACCTCTACAATTGCTAAGCCTAAATTCTGTAGTGGGAAAGGGTGCTAAGTCCACTCTCAGATATAATCTTAGGCCTCATTTGATTCGGGTATTAAAAAGTGGGATGTGATTATTAATACGATTTTTTTTATAATACCTTGTTTGGTTCGCACAAATATGTTGGGATTACTAATATCGGGACTAACTTAATACCACTCTTTGTGGTATAATTTAATACCAGGGGGTGGTATTGTTTATTCGGGATTAAGAAAAATGAACTATATATTTTCAAAAATGCCATTACTACTATAATATTTTCAAAAATGCCACTACCCCCCCCCCCTCCACTACTACTACTACTACTACTACTACTACTACTACTACTACTTTGTTATGTTATTATTATTATTATTATATAATAATAATAACATAACAATAATAATAATATATTTTTTTGTTATTCCAAAATATAATCCCGTATACGAGTTAAAGAACCAAATATGGTATTAATATTAGCATGGGATATCCCAGTATTAATACTGCATGAATCAAATAGGGTATTAGTATTAAATTAATACCAGGATTAATAATTCAGTATTATTAATATTAATATTATTAATCCCACTAACTTTAATACTTGAATTAAATAAGGCCTTACTGTAACATTTTTTTATCCACTTATTTCTCTCTTCAAATCCAGAGAACCTTGCGCGTATATCTTAATTATCTATGAAATCTGAATTGAATATTCTAATTATATGCCAATTGTACAAAAATAATATTTTAATTTATGGCTGCTTTTTTAGTTCATTTTCAGTCTCCATTAACAACTTGCCAAACAAGGTTGGTCCTTTTCAAGTTCCGCAGAAAAGTGACTAATCAATGACTAATTAATCAGATCTTGTGGATCTGAAGCATTATAATAATAATATAATAATAAGCATTCACAACATATACTTTTCAGGAGACAAATATTACACCACTGTTGCTTTGAATGCAAATCATTCCGAAGCATATCGGGAAAAAAGCATTTTTATAAAATTATAATTAGGAGAAGTGTTACTAAAGATTTTCCGAAAAAACCACTAAAGCCTTTTTTCAGTGACAATTTTTCTAATTAATATATTGTATTGCGCTTATGATTGCATATATGTCAATTCAACAAACCTAAGGCTAATCTTTATTTTTATGAATGTGTGAATAATTTTTACTCACGAAATTGATTGAGCTTGTTGCTGCCGACAAAAAAAATTCACTTGCAGAAAATCAAATAGATCGATTCCCATAGGAATTTAGTGATGGATTGTTTATTCAATATTCGAAGATTTAGGCTCTATTTGATAACAAAATTAAAAAAAAAACATTAATTTAGGTGAGAATATAAAAAATAAATTTAAGGATGTGATGATCTCCATCTCATACTCATTTTTCTGAGTTTATGCCTGCCATCCTCCTTTACTTTTTGTTGAAATTTTTTTTTCACCATCATTCAAAGAAAAAATTTCCACGGAAAAAGCTAAAAAATAAGAATTAATCTTACGACATCCCTAAACTTACTTTTTAACTTATCACAAATATATATTATTTTTTATACTATTTTTTATCTTGTTATCAAACAGAGTCTTAATTGTCGATTTTGACTTGTTTTAGTTGAGGACATATATCATCATGCATGTTATTTAAAAGAATTCGAGCATTTCTAACAAGTTCTTTAAAGGACTAAAGTGTAATTTTTTTGAAGAGCCATGTAAATAAAACTGGCAGTAAAATTGGTTAGTGAAAAAGTGATCTTCAATTTTTTTTAATATTTTATTTGATTGAAGTTTGTGTTGGTAAAACACAAAACCAACTTCATTAATTAAGAAGAACAAGAAACATATTAAAATATTATCATTTGAAAAGATTGTTAAAATTATTTTAAAGTGCTCTTCAAAACCCACTTTTCAAATTGTTATATAGGTCAACAAAGTATATATTTGAATAACCACTTTTAAAGAGCTTGCTGGTGATAGGGCAAAATTGGGTAGGAAGGAAAAGGTAAAGGGTGGATTTAAAGTTAATTGGAGGGTGTTAAGGCTTTATCAAAAGGGTTAGTAGGTTAATTCAAAGATGGACCTATGCAATAATTGCCCGGGGCATAAAATGTCTCCGTAATTTATTAGTTTCAATTTTAATATTTCTTATATTTCAGCAATCGATGCATGTATGTAACACTCTTTTTTTTATTATTATTTTTATTTCGTTGTACTATTCGACATGAGTAATATTTAGTGTATAAAATAAAAAAGTTCTCACATTAGAATATTTCATGTTTGTTTACGAGAGGTGTGTGCTCATGTATAAATATTTTTTTTTTCCAATTATGCAGATGTAAATTAAACCTGTAAATATTAACCTTACCTACCCAAATTTTAATGTCAATTAGTATTACGGTGTTCGAGCCAGCTTGCGTATATATTGATTCTTACCTTGTATGGTCAAAAACAACCCCATTCACGCCGGAACTAAGGATTCACATGCATTGCAAAATAGAACTAATGCAAAACCTAAAGAAACAGAAAAAAAAAAAAAAAAAATTGATTCAGTACAAAGAAAATCTCAGGGGCAAAGGGCAAAAGCATAATTCTCACAAAATTAATACAAGACGTCAAGTAACGCCGTCTATATATATATATAGATCATATATGCACACCACTGTTTATATATAAACATATCTGTTAAAAGATGAACACACTGCTCCATAAGGCAAAAAATACCAGAAGCAGACGCATTGTTCTTCCACAGATCACAGTTAAAACTCGTAAGAACTTTCCCTCATTTTCTTAATTTCGAATCTACTCGACCGATCTTTGCTTGCTTTAATACATCGTAATGTACTTCGATTTACTCACAAATAATCAACAGATCTATATATATATATATTGTTTCTCCTGGTTTTTGGTTTAATTATCTGTTCGATCTCTCTGTATTCCGTACTTTTTGGTGCTTCGGCTGAATTTTGTAGATTTTTATTTCTTCAATGATTATTTAGAGCTTTCAGTTGATAAAAAGGAGTAACAAATACAGAATGAAAATCAGAATTGCAAATAACACAAATGATGAGCTTCGTTTGGTTTAGAGAATGCCTAAGAAAATTAAAAGTTCGTGCAGACTAATATGGAGTTTGCACTTAAGTTTGCCTGATTATCTGATACATCCACTTAATTAGTTTAGTTGAGGTGGGACTTACATGTGTACAAAGCAAAGACGATATCCGATGCAAAAACCTTTGGATTAGTATTGTGTACATATATATATTCCAGTTTGTAACCAATGACAACATCTTGCAATCTCAACCACACAATCTTTTAAGCCTAGTACATTTTTAGGATTGAAAAACCATTGCCTCCTATTATACAGATATACATGTGTGTATATATTCATTTTCACTGCAGTCCTCAGCAACCAAATGGGTTGTTTGGAGGGGGGGGGGGGGGGGGGGGGGTTAATGCTCATATGATTGGCGAGTGCCAGTTTATATTGAATTTCTAGAATGATGTCTTACATTTGATTTATACTTGTCCATGTTTCCATAGCTATTTTGAGTAGGAGGTATAAATATATTGCTATCGATCTCCGGAGCCGGCAGGGAAGGAGCGGATGTGTCATGATTGTTATTATTAGATTTGTTTAGTTATGTACAGGAATATCAGAAAAATTGAAGACAAAAATGAGTTTAGATCAATTGACAGAATAAACTGTTTTGTCATTTTATAGTAAAACAAATTGGTGTATTTAGTTCTTCAATATGTTCTAAACTTTTATGCGGCTTTGTGTATTTTTAAAGTTCAATAAACACACAGACATGCATGCCTGTATCAGGGCTGGCCAGAGTGGTCACTGGCTTGGATCACTAAAACTTGAACATTTAAAGGGCCCCCCAAAGATCTCAGGGCTGGCCCTAATCAGCATGTATGCCCGTGTGCATAGTCATACATTTGTGCCAGATGGAATATTGGATTTTGTAACACATTCATTTGAATGTACATGGGCAAAGCCTTTATGTGCATTTCATTTCATTTTTTACTTTTCAAGAGTAAAAGGAACAAGACAATATCATTAATTTTGGGCCTAGATATAGCTTTCTCCTTTTATCTTTCCTGCCTTTTCCCAGTGCTGGGAAGCCAAATGATTCTTCTTGTTGCTTTCAATTAATTATTAAGGTAGGGTTTCTTTTCATGTTTGCAGCACTTTTAATTAAGGAATTAAATCGCTTCTCTTTCTTCACTGTTGGTTCTATTTCCATTGGAAATATTTTCCACTGTAACCTATGCAGAAAGCAGAATCCTTTTATCCCTATACATAGTGTGTTTATATTTCCAAATAACTCTATTAGTGATTCCATATGTAAATGTGTGAATGTATATGAAAAAGAGCAATTATCAACTCAAACAGATGATGCTAATTGCCTAATTTCCCTACGAAAAAACTACATCAGATAAGAGACATTGGATGTTGGGTCGATTGGGATTGACCAAGTGAGTTTGTAGTTTTATACATATTCAATGCTATAAAACTATAACTTGTGGCATATGTTTCTATACATATATCATGACATATACTATAATTTTCGTGAATCTGATTTTGTGACAGTCCATATGTTATAGTAACATCTGCAAAATTTTCAGGAGCTTAATTTCTGTTGCTTTGGCATTGTTAAAAACAGAGAAAATGTTGAACATACTTGAACTCTTAGGAAATGCTACCACTAAGGTTGCCGACTTAAAAGGATTATATAACTAGGTGTTTGATACAAAATTTATCTTCGTTAAGCAACTTTTTTTTATAAAGAAACAATGTAATTGTGAATGCTTCCTCTCTTGTGTGCAGTAAATGGGGATGGAAATTACTGAAGTTAATATGGATCCTGAATCAAATATGTCAAATGTGAACGGTGAAGTCAAGGGGTGTGAAGTGAAGCAACATTCTAGTGAAAACATGGTTGAAATTACTGAACTTCTTAAGGTTGAAGAATGCAAGGAGCAAGATGCACTGATCTCAAAATGTGAGGCTGGGTTAGCGGAGGAGAAGACAAAATGTGAAGCTCAAAAAACGCCGGATGATAGTAAGAAGCCTACAGCTTTTGTGAAACCAACAACCAAATCTGCCATTGGAAACATTAAAACAAAGTATACTGTTCCTCAGCCATTTGTTCTGGCAACTGAAAAGCGTGCTTTATGCGGAACTCATGTTGTAGGGACTGAACCAGATGGTGGTACTCTTACAATTAAATCATCTCTTGCAAACAGTACGCAAAATCCAGTTACTATAAAAGAAAATGAGGTAATTCTCTGGGCCCAAAGCCTAGATTCTTATGCGTTGCTTGCCCTGTTCTTTGTTCATTCATTTTACCCTCATAGTTCTTCCATTGCCACATTTTATTCCAGTCTGTAACGATTCTTTCTGTTTTTGTTAAAGAGAAACAATTTTTTTATGGAAAACTGTGGATTTAGGTGTTTGTATTGCAAATATTTTGTGAAACTTAAACTATTTGTATTAGTGGCTGCTTAGTTATTCTGTGCCTTTTGACTACTAATACTGTAATTTTGTCATCTGCTTTCAGCAAGTCTTATCTTTGGTAACAAGAAAACCATTGCGAGCTGAAAATAAAAAGCATCCCGATGAAGATGACTCTAGCTGTGTTGTTTCCTCATATCCTTTTTCCTCCTAAGCATTTAGTCTTCAAATGCTTTCAGTTTCCTTAATATTTTGTTATGTTAGGACTTTGCTTTCTGATTCGTATCTATTACTGAAATTACAAAATTATGCTTCCTTAATTTAGAGTAACAAGTAATAGTTTTAAAGGGATTTGTTGCAACCTTTAGTCTAAAAGCTTGCAACTTAACCACTTGATCAAACATGATTACATTACCTTAAAGGATTTTAAAAACATTTTTAAGAATTGCCAGGTATTATATTGAACATGCGTCAAGCTTGCCACATGTTCTAGTAATTGCTTAACTGTGCAAAGTACTGAAGCATCAGCAAAAACAATTAAGCCCAAAATGACATCTGCTTCAGCTCCGGTTTTCAGGTCCAGTACACGCGCTGAGAGACGGAAGGAGGTAACTCATCCATATTTTGCATTTGGAATTTGTTCCAAATCCTACTTCAGTGAGTTATGGTTCTCAACTAAAACCAGAATGCAGAAGTATCTCTCTATTTCTTTTTCATTTTTTTCATTTTGCATTTATCTTTTGTATTAGTTTTATTCAAAATTGGAGGAGAAGCACCTAGCATTGGAGGCTGAGAAAACCCAGTGGGAAGCGAGAACCAAGGTGCATTTCTACCTTTTTTTCTCAAGCATCATTTTTTTAACCGGTAATTAGGAATCTGGCCACCTTCTCCCTTGTATTTCGAACCCTCAGACGTGACTTGTCTTGATGGTGTTTCTGTTCCACTGTTTGCTGGAATCTTTCTCTATATATGCTTGGTTAGCCGATATTAGCCTTTGGTTTCAAAGGGTAAAAAAGAAATTTTCCTTGGAGTTGGTGTCCATGGGATTAATTTCCTTGTACGTGTTTGTGCTCCTCCTCTTCTTTTCCATGAAACCAATTCTCCCCACCCCCTCTCTCTCCCCAAAAAAAAGACAACGAACGAGTTTCCTTGTTTTTGAGGAAATTATCTGTATGATTGCTGTCCTATGGAGTTGGTTTCACAAAAGAATTTGGCCTATCAAAAAGCTTCAAAATCTGCAAAATATACGCTTTCCCACTATTTCCATGAAAACAAAGCCTATCAAATGTTATACACCACCCTGACGTATATCCTACATCCATCTAAAACCATTTAGGAAGAGAAGGAAGCAGCGGTTAAGCAACTGAGAAAGAGTTTGACGTTTAAGGCCAACCCAATGCCAAGCTTCTACCAGGAGGGACCACCACCAAAGGTTGAACTGAAAAAGGTACTTTAGTTCAGTGATCATTCCTCTTCTCATATTTCTGTTTATAAGTAAGTCTTTTGTGATGCACTGATGCTATTTGAAGTACAAAGTTAGTACACTCTCTGAACCATAAGTAACATTGACGTCAATTGGCTGAAAAAATTACAAAGGTCCAATTAGAAACAATTTCTAAGATAATGTGCTTCTCATTAACTCTTCACATTTAAATATTTTTCAAAAATTTGCTTGCTTGCTTGATCAGCTACCACCAACTCGGGCAAAATCACCAAAATTGGGCAGAAGGAAGAGTTTTAGTGATACCAATTGTGTAGATAAGGGAATTGGAGCTTGTGGTCGAGGAACTCGTCACAGTCTCGGGAACTACAAAGACATTATTGCTTTTGCTGCAACAGACACAGAGGATCACATGAATGCCCATGACGGTAATTCTATATCCAAAGTTGAAGACGAGTCAATTTCACCCAAGACTAATGGCCAGGTATATGTGGATATTGCCATTCAGTCTTGAGACTTGTGAGATTTTCTAATTTAAATGATGGAGAAGTTTCCATTTCTTCTTGATTTTCTTGAGAATGTGCTTTGATTTCTTGTTGAAATGGTTTGTGTAATGAGTGTAAATTTTTGTAAGTTATGACCATTATACCTGTGTGGATAAAAGAGTTCCGACTCTGTTGTAAATGATATTCCTTCATCTGTAATTTATTAATATGCTTTGAAATTCTACGAAAATGGTACTTGAATCATTTTGATTATCATATTGTTCTCAATAGAAGATTTGTCTAGTATATATTTATTTTGAGGAGCTCAGTTGCTTACTATGCCCATAACTGATGAAGGATATACAAAATTTCAGACATAAAGTCCCAATAAGATGTGCTTTATTGGGGCCATTAAACCATATAGTGATTTCTTAAAGCAAAAGGGAAAGATGCTACACAGCGTAAAGCACCTACCGTTGAAGCGTTTCCATGTAAAATATTATCCAAAAGCTGACTTTTAAGCAAACCGTGCCCCAGATGTGGAAGCAAAATTGCTAGTCCAAAAAAGGTCTCTAGCTTTGGATTTAACTGTAATTTAAAATCTTGAATTCTGTTAATTTGTTTGATCTTAGTTTTTTGATTCCTTACTGCATTAAACATTAATGTAAGGTTGACTATCATTTGTTCTAGAATATGTTCGCTTGTTGGATCCAAATTATTAGTTTATAGATGAAATATGCTCTCTTTGAATTCTATTGGAAGGTATGTTTTGACAAAATATTTTTGAGGGCATTCTCTGGTCAAAAGACATTAGGAATAGTTAAACAACACATGTATTTTCTTAGGGTGGCAGCTGGGCTTGCTTTTAGATGTGCAAGTCAAAGTTGCAGAGGTGAAGTTGGAAACCTTCACTATAAGTGTTTGTGGATCCTAAATATTGAGTTGCCAATATGTTTCAAAAGGAAGAAACTTTATTCATATGGAGAGTATTGGGTGGAACTAGTGTACCATGTGTCAGTATATTAGACAAATGGCAGAACTACTGGGTGCCGGCATGCGTGGTACGTCACCATTGGATACAGCAGGTGTGCCCAATATTCACTTATTGATTCCTATGGTTTGTTGAATTAACAGTGTTTCATTCGATATTGCCTGTTTTATACAAGCATCCTATATCTGGTTCCTTTATGAAGGAAGAATAGTTTAAAAATGTGGATGACACCATGTGTTGTGTCCGCACATTGTCAAATATATCATACGCAGCCTTTTATTCACTTGAACGGCTATCAATTATTCTTCTCATTTTTATTATATTATTATTTTTTGTCGGACGACTACGCTGTATCCATTCAGTCCCATTTTCTATCACATGCATTGTTGTTTTTACAGAAAACTTGAATGGTAAAAATACAAAAATGCGGTTTAAATTTGCAGAGCATATCCATGGTGTGGGTGCTCTTTAACTGACAAGCTACTTGTGAATGCTGAACCTAAATCAAACTATATATATATATATATATATATGTGTGTGTGTGTGTGTGTCATTTCTCTTCAGTTTTCTGATTCTCTTATCACTTTTTGTACATTGCCCACCTCCCATTCTCCTTTATCTCTGCTCAAAGCCTTTAATTTAACTAAGCCAGCCTGTGTTTCCTTCAGTTTAAGCTTGGTATCATTCTATGTATTTGTGACATCCATTTTTCAAGACCAAACCCTAAATATGTACACCAATATCTCAATTTATTAATGGCCCCGGCCATTTGGGTCCTCCCAAGTTATAAGTGAAACCGGGCCATTTAAAAATATTTTACTATAAATATTTTGTTGTAGTAAAATAAGAAATATTGGGTTAATTAATTACTATATTAAAATAAAAAGGCTTACAGTTCATTAATTTTAAAAAATAAATAGACTAAATTATAAATTAGACAATTCATGAAACAAAAAGCTACAAGCTATGATCATCTTGTGAGACTTATTCATGAAAATATGGGTTAATTACTACTAATCCAGGGGTTGGGGGCTTGGGGCAAGTACAAGAGAGCTTATTAAATAGTCTATATATTTGATGCTAAAAGAAGCTCTTGTTTTGACTCTAATAATTCAACCAACCTACTTCCTTTAATTTATTGGGACTCCATTTAACTTCTTACACCAAACTATCACTAATTATCTCTCTCTTTTCAACATATATCATTCTCAAAATAAGGACCTGTTTGGTGTGCGTTATTTGTTTTTGTATTGGACTGGGAGGACTGATGTAATTAGCTCCATAAAAGAGTTATGATAAAGTGGTGATGGTGTGCAGCTGCCAAACAGAGCCTTAAGTAGTTATTTAGTTTTTGTGTGTGAAAAGCATGATTAGGAAGGTGTAAAAGGTGAGAAGAACCAAACTACGTCATATTAATTTTGATTAGACTAAAGTATGTCTCCCTCACATATATAAAAGTGCCCATGAAAATCAATGCATGGCCGTATCAATATCCAACAGTCCTCTCTCTCTCTCTCTCTCTCTCTCTCTCTCTCTCTCTCTCTCTCATGAATTTGTTGAGGGGAATGCTGTCTGGTTCGAGACCATTCACTTGAATGTTCAGAGTTCATTAGAATGATCTCGGACCAGGCTTCATTCCCCCCAACTCCTGATTACGCGCATGCGTCCATGTATACAATCTGTCTCTCATGGCGACTGGTCCAAATGCTCAACGGATTTTAGGTGACAAAATTTAATTGCCAATGCTTGGGAGATGCATTATCAATCAATTCGTTGCTAAAAGTTCACTACGCGTATGATCCGTTTGGATAAGAGACTGATATCATATATATATACACGCACATACATAACAAAGTTCTCAATCATCTCATACAAGCTTGAATTCATCTTCACTTTCTTCCCTGGAACAGCTGAAAAAGACCTTTGAAGAGAAATGGACATGTGAGCTAAGGGACAAATTCATCGACATCCAGCCAACTCTGCAGGTACTATTAATTTCTTCTCTCTCTCTCTCTCTCTCTCTCTCTCTCTCTCTCTCTCTCTCTCTCTCCCTCTCTCTCTCTCTCTCTCTCACACACACACACACACACTAAGTATATGTATATATAAGTATATAAATTGCATGGCCTACACATATATTCGTTGAAGAAACTTCAAGAAAGAGTTACTGATCTTGATCATTACTATACACTAGAATTTCATGATGAGAGTTTGTTGAGTTTGAATTACATTTTGAGAACAGTTATATATATGAATATCTTCCAATGTCAGGTTGAATTATAGCCTACTTTTAAACCAAGCCAAGTTTAATTATTTCACAATGTAAACTTTCTCAATTCACGTTCATATATAAGATAGATCCTGTGAGGATTTATAGAAGTTTTTGAAGCATTTTGAACTAATTAATTATTTCTTCTCTCCCATCTCAATATATATATAGCTTTGAACAATTTTGAAGCAAATTAATTTCCTATTGAATTGGATATAACAAGGTAAATGATCTTGATAATCATAAGAAAGAAATTACTATATATATAGAAGTATTTTAAGAATTACCACATGTATAGAAGTATTTTACTCATGCATGATAAAATATTCTCCATTGCGGTACTCAGTCGCTTTAGAAAGTGTCAAAAAAATCATCACATTATCACTATACATGGTTCTTTGAGTACTAAAGTAAGTGACAAAATGAAGTGCATTTAGTAACACCTATTTTAATTTTCAAAAGAGAAATTGCAACCCACTTTTTGAAGGAAGATATAGAGATATAATATTTGGAAAGAGAGAGATAAATTTATTGAGCTTCACTTTTTTTAAAAAAAAAAAATTTGTCCTTTTGAAAATGTGGATCTTTGAAAATTCCATAAAACACATGTTCTTCTTGAAGTTAGCTTGTGAAATTATCCCTTAGTCTTCCCCATCTTTCTTTACTCTCACCAAATCCATTGAAAAGAGTGATGGGATTAAATTTATGTGTGAAAACATGACTAAATGTATAAGTGTCAAATAACAAAGCTGATTTAATTCATCTTTTAGCAGTTGAATCTTTATAGCTAATGGACTTTGCTTGCATAGAGTTGCAAAGAATATAAACTAACCACAGAGCTTTTCACTTTAATTTTACATTGAGAGAGATTGCTTTGAATTAATTTACACACCCCTTTTACCCTTATGACTGTCATCATAACATCCCCCTTAGTTTAGGCCCATTTTATACCTTTTTTTACCACCATGTGGGGGCCAATGTGGAAAATTTACATGAAAAATCTTTAGTACCATGTGGATCATGGTTCCACATTGGTCCTGTGCGGTTCATATCTTACCCCCATACGGATTTCCAGATCAGCAATTTAATGCTTGCATGTATGTAACACATGAGAACAATTCTTCATGTTGTGTCTATACTATACCGACACATTGCAATTGTACGTGCGATTTAGATATATATCAATAGTAAAGAAATAAATTGAAAAATGCGTCAAGTAATCGTGCGATTCATATATTAGTATTGTAAAATAAATTAAAAAACGCGTTAAGTAATTCATTAATTAAATATAATTAATTTTAACTTGCTCAATTAATTAACTAGAAGGATTCGAATCTTATTAATTGTGCATGTATGCTTACATGCATAAATGCAATGACATCGCATTAGGTTGAAAGTTTATTAATTGAGTGTTACTGAAAAAAAAAAAATGTTTCCCAGTCTGTTTATTTGTTTTCTCATTAAGGTCATAGAGCATCAATGTTGCATGTGCCTCAATTTGACCATTTTCTTAAAGAAGGAATGCCAACTACGAATATTAATCACCCTCTGTTTGTTATAATACACACATTCCTCTCTGGCCTCTGCATTCAAAAGTGTTATAATGGAGAAGCTGCCAATTCAATATATAAATATATATATGTGCTTACTATTAATAATATGTGTGGTAGGCCTATATGCCTTTATTACTTGTCCATCCATAACACAATAATGCTTCAATATGTAACCTCTTATTTTTTGTATTAATAATAACACCATACACAACACAACATATATTTAATTTAATTGGTTAAAAACTAAAATCTACAAGAAAATAGTTGAAATAGTTTAATTGTACACTAATCTAGTAACCGACACATTATTTTGTGTACTAATTACCTTGCCCTTTGTGTTGTGTTTCCTCACTGCACATACGGAAAACACAATTACACATACAATTGTAAGTAAGGTTGAATGTGGATTGAGCCACTTTTAACATAACTACTCGAATCAAACCATTTTAATTCATACTGCACAATTATTTAAGATAGAAAAAATGTTTTGTATTTTTACCACTACAAAAGTACAATCATATAATGCACGCCAATAAAAGTATCTAGTAGTTACTCTTAAGATATACATTTTACAAGCAATTAATATGAATATAGCTACTTTAATAATGTTTTATGTTCATTTTGAAAAGATTAAAACAACATAATTGGCAACGAATATAAAGTTGCCTAAAATCAATGTAGAGGGTGATAATGTTAGTGGACAAAACTTTACTTTTATATAGTCTCCCCATTGAATTTTGTGACCATTATTGGACCGTACATAGATTCAAATTAAATGAAACCATGATGAAAATATAGATGCTCTTACATTACAATACATATTATTATTTCGTGTACTTAATTATGTGATCCCTATAGGAGTCAAAAGAAGAGAAGAGAGACAAATTGATTATGTATTAGAGAAAAAAGTTGTTCCTATGCTCAATAAAGCCATCACCGTATTGAAGATTAGATTGCTCAAGCACTTTAAGAGCACTTTATTTTTATTTTTCGTTTTTTTGGGTGACTTGACTATACTTTAAAATCTTTAATTAAAAAAAGCATTCAAAGGGGACTTGTTAAAAGCTTAGAAAAGTCTATTTGGAAGCTTGAAAGAGAAATTTTCTTGGCCGGGTATATATGATAAATCTCTCAAAGTCTGATTTAAGCTACAATTCCCACTTTTTAATTTTTCTTTGATGGCACATGGTTTTAAATATACTTTGCTAGAAAAGAGAGACAGAAAGAGAATGGAAACAGTGAGAAAATTATTAGGGTTTACATGTCCAACTGATTTACATGAAAAATAATTGAATTTTGTGAAATTATATCACATTGGAAAAACAATAAAAATAAAAATTTATCGAGGAGTAGTTTTAGCTCGATCCCATGAAAACGAGAAAATTGGGTTAAAAAAAGGTTGTCCCATAAGAATTAATGCTTAAAACTTAATGCAATCAATTGAGTTAGCAGCACAATAAACGTTTAAACAAGAGGAGTTTAGTCTAGAGAAAGGACATGCTACAAAACTCTGCGAGCACAAAAAAAAACCCGTTTGCAGCAAAATTTAGTTCATATATATATATATATATACAGTCCCCTTTTTGTAAGGATCGTCCTTAAGTTAGCTAATTTAAAGATTGTCCATTTTGAGGGGTAAATATGTGAATTTTTTCATGAAATTTGGTAAGAATGATCTCTATAATAAGTGTATCATCTCCACCAAATTTCATCAAAAAAATCAAATGAAAAGTGGGTTGACTAAAAATCTAAAATTTCAACGTTCAGAAATGCACATATATATCAATTTTTCAGTTAGCCCACTTCCCAATTTAATTTTTTTCATGAAATTTGGTAGAGATGGTCTACTCATTATAGAGATAATCTCCACCAAATTTCATGAAAAAATTCATCTGTTTACTCCCTCAAAAAAGGCGGTCCTTAAGTTAATTAACTTAAGGACGATTCTTAAGAGAATAACTTTATATATAAATATATATATTAAAATGATATTATCCTCTATCATTAAACTAATCACTTATAGCTGAGGAAGATGGAAATTAAATGTTGTAGGTTGTAACTACCAATCTATCGTTTGTTTATATTATTAAAAATTTCAGAACTATCTCCAACCCCAATACAAAATCAAATTTGAAACTATATATCAATTACAATTAAAAAAAAAAGAGTTAAAGGTTTAGCAGACTACCTAATAAACAATTCAGTTGCAATTAAATTGCTTTACTCGTACGCAATACAAATGGATTTTGATGATTCAAATTTTTCGAAAATGTTCTTACGCAAAGTGTTCTGAAAAGTTGATGAATTTGAATCTTATTCAAAGTGAGAGCAATTTTTGTTATTATTATAATAAAAATAGATTTAAATTTTTTTCTTTTTTTTTAAGGATGTTCTGAAAATGTTAACAACGACCAAGTTTTTTGTTTCTCCATTAAGGGCTCGTTTGGTTCAAACTTTAGAAATAAAATTGGTATTTTAGATACCAGGAAAACCTTTATTCCTGGCATCCTTTATTCCAATCCTGCTCGTTTGGTTGGAGTATTAGGAATGAAATCGGCAAAAAAAATAATTTTTTCATTTTCTGGGAAAAAATAAATTTTTCGTTTTCTGGAAAAAAATATATTTTTTTTTCATTTTCTAGAAAAAAAACAATTTTTTTGTTTTCTAGAAAAAAAATAAATTTTTTGTTTTCTAGAATATTTTTTTTGTTCTTTGGAAAAAAAATGTAATTTTTTTCTTTTTCTGGACAAAAAATCATTTTCTAGTAAAATTTTTTTTTTTTTTCATTTTCTAGGAAAAGAAGAGGATTCCTTCCAATTTATAAGGGAATGAAATTTGGCAAAAGTGGGGAATTTAGGTTTTCTAAGAATCCTAAATTCATATCTAAAACTCCAACCAAACAACAAAATCCTAATGGAATGGAATTTAGGATTCCAGAAAAGTTCAAACCAAACAAGCCCTAAACTCAGAGGGAAATTTTTCTTGAGGGACAAGTTTACGATTTTTTAACCGAAAACAAACAGGCTACTTTAGTACAAGTATTACATTCTTTAAGAGCATTTATAGTGCATTGGGTAAATTTAACCTACAAATTTGTAAATATATCATTAAGTTTTTTGCAAGGTTACACACTAAATATGTTTAAAAAAAAAATAGACTTATAGGTATAGCAAGCACATATGGTTCATACAAGTGTCCCTTGATTGAGAAAAAAAAAGGCTTCATACAAGTAAGCCTCACTAGTATGACTTCATACAGATATGCTTTACCCTTATTAGTGTCTTTTATTTTTTTTTATTTTTTTTTTCATTTGAGTGTCCCTTACCCTTTTGGTTCATACAAGTGTTGTTTACACGTATGAGTAAAATTTAGGCGTATAATAAATTTATACATTCACTACTATATAGATGTAAATTTACTCATTAAGTTGGTTGCGGTATATACATGCAGATTTGTCATATGCAATGCGCATGCTTTAAAAAAAAAAATAGGCAAAGTTCGTAGTGGTACAATCTTGAGATGTTTTTGGTTTTAGTTGGGGTGAGAATTAAGTTTCTTGTCCACAAGCTATGTATGGCCAGCTATTTTGTATTATATATTACAAGTTATGCACATACCATTTAGATTTGTTACATTTGGGTATTCAGCTTCAAGTTTTTATCAATTTGAAGAGTAAAATCATATGCAAAATGATATCATTTTGTTTTATGTATAGTAGTTAATTTTGGTTTGATTCGTTTCGGTTTGGTTTTGGAGTGACCAATCTTAAAGTATTAAATGTCGGCCCGTTCTCGAACCTAAGACGTCCCGTACGTTCCAAATTCACCCCTCCACTAAACCACCTCTTGAGATTGGATTAGTTTAGTTCGGTCGATCAGTTTTTAAATTGATCACTAACACTCTTGATACAATTTTCTACAAGATTTAAAATTTAAATAATATATGATAATCGATCAACCAATACGCATCATGGGACTTAAACCGCAAAACAGACCACAAACCAAAATTCAAAAATTGTAAATATCAATGCGTTAAAAATTACAATGTTTGCTAATGACAAATCTTGTACGAGTAGAGAAAACTTTAATTCAAGAAAAATAAAATAAAACAAAATGAACAAGAATACGTCCATTTGTTTTAGCTGTTAACAAGCTACGTGGTGTAAACTTCAAAGTTTAAATAAATAAATAAAAAGGTCTTTGGCACAATTTTGAATTAAAAAGGACATTTCATCCTATTAATTACTTCAAACATCAAATCAAATATAATTTAAGGGAGAAAAGTGACGTGTTCGGTGTTTCCTTCTTATCAACACTGGGGGAACGTCACAGTCACACAAACATAATTAATTGACTCATTCTACAAGTAATTTAGATGTTAAACTAAGCGATAATTTCAAAGCAGGCACTTTTAAATTTGAAGAGGATTAAATGTTGAGTTTTTTAATTTAAAGGGCAATTGAAAATGAATAATTTTTAACTTACGCATATTTTAGTGAGAGTCGGACTATTTTTCTTCTCAAAAATAGGAACCTTTACGATCTAATAATTGACAACGAATTCAAACTATAATTTAAAAGGATGATTTCGTTTTTATTCACCTTATTTTGTAATTAATTCACGTTATTAAATTAATTCACATTATTTATTAAGTTAATTTGCAGACTGACAAAAAAAATATTATTAATTTAATTTTATAATATTATTTTGAATAATAATTTAATACTAAAATGTCCGCTAAATTAATAAGTACAATCACTTTAAAATTTTGGATTCTAATATTATTAAATGCCCCTTTCCCCTTAGCTTCCTTCTTCTTTCGGGTCAACATCATCCTCACGTATGTATAATTTTCAAATTAATCAATCAATGCGCAGTCATAAACCCTAACCTTAAACTGTTTGAAATTTTTTGGAAGGTTAATAAGAAAGAAATTAGAAAAGAATTATTGAATCAACCCACGCCATCATTCAATACACCTCGGTTCAAAACTTTCTAATCCAAGTTCAAAATCTTCATCATGCCCCCTATTAGAATATTTTGTATTTATCATCAATATGTATTGTATTTATCCTTATTGTATTTATCTATTAGTTTAGGTTTATAGATTGTGTTGACCTAAAGGTCTTAATCTTATTTTGATAATAACAATAAATCAATCATGTGTAATTTAACATGTTCTTGATTTAAGATTATAGCTTTCTTAGTTGAAAAATCAAGAATAGCATGATTACTCAAAGGAAGCATGACAAGGATCATTCAATCAATATCCGATCAAGTCAACAAAGCAATGGACTAGCAAGAGATCATTCTTATCACACACATGCTAGCTATGCATTTCATGAAGCACAAAAGATCAAGGATCATATGCCAAAGCTTCAAGGAAAAAGTTTCAAGCGAAGAATCAATTTGAAGAAACAAATGGAAGCATTCAAAGACTCACCTATTCGGTAATTGAGTGTTTGCTTAGGATTAATGTAAAGTTTCTTAATTGATTGATTATATAGCTCAAACATGAACTTGTATCATTCTTAGATTGATCAAAATCAGTTTGAATCAAAATTTCTTTGAAAACATCATTCTTGTAAAAATCGATTTTCAAATAAATTCATATTAAATTCAAATGATCATATTTTGAGTTTTCCCAAAAATAGGTGTCTTAGGAACTTATTTTTAAAGTCCCCAGAGTATTAGAATTGATTTTGGAGCTTATATGCAAAAGTGCAAAAATTGGGATTTTTGGCCTTATGACCTGATGGGCAGTCTGATCCATCAGTCGACTAAGCAGCTTTGCTCAGTCGACTAAGGGTCCATTAGTCGACTGATGGTTTTGCTTAGTCGACTGATGCTCCAGAATATAGCTGTTAGATTTATGATTTTTTACTATTTTTGGTACCAAACTTCTACCAAACCTCTAGAACGGCTATATCACTTTTGGGACTATATATACATACACTATCTAAGACACATTTTGAACACCTTGAATCATTCATATATTTCATCTATCTTCAATATTTAAAGATTCAAGAAATTATTTTTGATCAATCATTATCATTTGAGCTATATCATCTTGATCAAATATGATAACTCTAGTGTGAGCTTCAAATTGTATTCTTTACACACTTGAGAGAGTTATTGTAAATTGGTGTGAATCACCAAAAAAATTTAGTATTCAATTGTGAGAGGTAAATCTCATAGGAAAAATAAGAAGGTAAATTCTTGTTTAGAAATTGTGAAAGGTAAATTTCACAAGGTTAGCAAGAGAGAGATTCTTGTGTGAATATTGTGGTCAAGCAATATTTGTAAAGAGTATGTGAGACAACAACACTTGTAGAGGTTTGATCTTCACCCGAAAGGAGATTGGAATTAGTGAAAATTCTCAGGGAACTAACCGAGCGCGGATTATGGTTTGGTAAACCAAAACCGCGTGGACAAAAAGCCTTGGACTTTAAATCGGTTCAATCTTTCTTACTCAATCTCTTTATTATTGATTGTTTTGTTATTGCTTAATTGATTGCTTTTGGGATTGTTTGTTTAATTGTTTATGTGCTTGCATTCCTTGATATTTTTGTTTAGTAAAATTGTTTTACTTAAACAATTTTCAATAAG
Source organism: Lonicera japonica (assembly GCA_021464415.1). Lineage (NCBI taxonomy): Eukaryota > Viridiplantae > Streptophyta > Magnoliopsida > Dipsacales > Caprifoliaceae > Lonicera > Lonicera japonica. Next base: position 46,120,090 of record CM038468.1, on the reverse strand, counting down.
TTTTTAAATTCCGCATTAAGTTTTTTAAACCCTATTCACCCCCCTCTAGGGTTGAAATCCAACCAACATATTGTATTTATCTTTAGTTATTTCTCATTTATCCTCATATAAACCCTAGCTCAAACTCTCCTGTAAATAGAGAGCTCATGTATCATTCTACCCAATTCAACAAAAATATAAGTTTCTTTATCTCTAAAGTTCTCTCTATTTTCTATTTCTTAACATGGTATTAAAGGGAATTAATCCTCAAGCCTAAATTTTTTTTCCTCATTTTCATTTTTTACTCGCTGCATCTATATTTGTTACCTCAAAATCCTAACCAAACCTACATAACCCCACTGCATCTCATCATCATCATCTAACCACATCTCACCTTCTATATATCTATATATATCACCACCCCACTCAAATAACCAACATCCGTGTACCCATTGCCATATCCTACACTATTGTCATCTTAAAATAACCAACAACCTAATACCTACTGTCACATCCCACAACCCATACACCATTACCTATACATATACCCACGGTCACCTTAAACCAATTTTATACCCATTGCTATTAATAAAATAACCAAACCATACACCATTACTTATACCCACGGTCACCTTACTGCCATAACCTACTACTATACCCCACTGACCAAATCATACCACTGACCAAACCTCACCAATTTCACCTATTTCCCAATTCTAAAGCCGTTAAAAAAAACTAATGCGTGTTGGTGCTCTCGTCCTGCTGTTTTTTAATTAAGGTATCGAAGAAAATTTTCGTCCTATTTTTATCACTCTTAATGGACTCAATTATATGCATTGGGCTCAGGCTATGACTGATTTTCTCAAAGCTTGACGTGTGTGGTGAATTATCACTAGAGAGGTTGTTGCTCTTATTCATAAAGAATAAGAAACCCAAGAAAAGTTTGATGAGCATAAGAGGATTGGGATGGCAAAAATGGTGATATAATCACATGGATTCGAAATACCTCTATGACCTGTATAAATCAACAGTTTGGCCATTTTAGAACTACTAAAGAAGTCTGGGATTTTCTCAAATCTCGATATACTGCAAAGGATTTGGCTTATCAATATAAACTTCTCACCTTGTTGCATGCCAAAACTCAGCAGTCAGATCAATCTATTGATGATTACTTATCAGTACTCCAGGTTATATGGGATAAATTGGCTCTTTATAAACCTGCTTAGACCTATTCTACTGATGTTGGTAAATTTTAAACATATCGAGATCATCAACATGTGATCACTCTCTATATAGGCCTTCAGGATCATTTTGAATCAGTCAAGGCCGCTCTTTTCCATCGTAATCCTCTGCCATCTCTTGATGAAGCTGTTATAGAACTCATTTCAGAAGAAACACGACTTGGAGCTAAACCTCCAAATACCAATACAGTTCTTGCTGTTCACAACCAAAAGTTCTTCAAGAAGTCCTATTCGCGTGGGTGTACCTATTGTCATGCTACTAATCATTCGCTATTAAATTGTCCTAAACGAACATGCTACCACTATAAGAAGACAAGCCCAGGACATTATCAGTCTGAGTGTTATAAGAATCTTTTTAGGCACTCCAACACTAGCCCTGTCACTGCTGATATGACTGAAACCCACTATCAAGACAATTCTTCATCATCAGTCACCATCGATGACATTACCTCTCTTCTTAAACAGGTTATATCTCATAATGGTACAGCTCTGTCTGCCACTTCAGGTACATCTTGGTATTTGATTATAGTTGTTGTAATCATATGACTACTGATTCTACTATATTTGCCTCCAAGAGTCATGTTTCACATACATCTTCCATTAATACTGCGGATGGTTCTCAACTACATGTTAATCTTGTTAGAGTGATATACTAAAAGCCATAATTTTCTTGTTGGTTTGGATATGTTATAAACTTGATTTTGCTATTTTAATAAGAATCTTTATGGGCAATGGTTGCATTATATTATTTATTTAAATATTGTGCATGTGTGTCTTTTATTTCATATAGTAGATGATTTGGTGTGTAGAGTATAGCTTAACATAGAAAATCATATCATCGATTCTTGTAGAATATAAGTTTAATGGTTCACAGTCTTAGATTGAATTGGACACCCATAGGTAGGATTGTTGCACAAGTTTGTTTATCTTAACTACAGAAAACGGTATAATTTTAACTTGTTGTGCTAGTACACTTTGTGTGTATTGAATATGATCAGTTTGGGTTAATTATTTTTATACTGACTATATAAAATAATTTAAAATTTCATGGTTATTATGACTACTTATGCTCTTAATCTTAAAATAATTAATAGACATATATATGTATTGTTTGTTGTTTTGACTCATTAAGAGTGAAATTTATTTATGGATTAATAATCTTCATGAGTTGGATGACGACACTATATGTATAATGAATATTAATTATTGACGGAATCCACGTCCCGGTATAGGGATTGATGATAGCCCCTTGAGAAGCTTATAAGTTTTAATCATGTCAAACCCTGCATGTGGAACATGTTAATCCGACATGTCAAATAAGTTAAGTGGTAGGCTCAAGGATTAAGAAGTCATTTAAATATAATTGTCAGTAATTTAATTTAAATGACGGTTATCTGTAATCTTAACGTGGGGAGAATAATAAGTATTTAATAATAAGGAGCTTGAAATATAATTTTGAGATAAGGACGAGAGTGCAATTATAATTCTTTAGTGGTGCGAATTACAATTTATGGAAGAAACTAATTCATAGTGGAATTAGAATTCCAACTTTTCATAGGAAGTCCAAACACTTATTTCTCCTTAAGATCCCTATCGTAGCCTTATATATACGCCGGCCTTGTCTCTTCTCATTATAACAATAATTTTTATGAGTTAGGGTTTGTTTTATTGAGAGAGAAGAAAATCTTGGTGATATCATAGCCCACACTCGGTGCAAGATTTGATGGCGAAAGGAATACGATAGAAGATCTTTAGGTTTTTGGCATTGTAATTATAAATCAATCATAACTTTTGATCGCACCGTTGGATCGCGCTACTTTTTGGATATGTCGTTCAGAAGTCGTTTCAGTGGCGAAAACAATCGATTTTCGCAATCCAGCGAGAATTAAAAAATCTAACCAAATCGCAATTTGATACTTTCAAACCCTAGTCTCCTCATATGGATCCTCTACATGATCCAAAAAGGTGAAATCCCTTTATTCTTATAGGATTTTAACAAAAGTATTTTGTTCAATTTATACGCAATATCAAACGATCCTGTATTTATGTCTCCATCAAATCTTACAGGAACAGTAGGCACATTTAATCTCTCTTTACCAGCTACTTTTCATATTTCAAAATTGAATATCAATCTTATATCTGTTAGTCAATTAGGTGAACTTTGACTAAATGTCATATTTTCCTCTTCTAGTTGTCATGTGTAAGAAGGGCAGATTATTGGGATAAGCCGTAAAGTTGGACGCTTGTTTGAACTCGTCCATCTCCGGACTCCTTCGACATCCACCATTGTATCCACATCATCTACTTCTCCTCTTTGTTTATGGCATTCTCGATTAGGTAATGTGTCGTTTGATCGACTTCGGTCTCTTATTTCGTTTGGTCAGTTAGGTTCAATAAAGTCTGAAAAGGTTTTATGTTTATCTTGTCAACTTGGAAAACAGCTCGCGTTACCTTTTAATAAAAATGATTCTATTTTTCTTGCTCCTTTTGATCTTATACATTTTGACGTTTGAGATCATTCTCCTCATAATACTATGAGTGGTTCCAAATATTTTGTTATTTTTTTCGATTGTTACACACGTTTTACTTTGATATATTTCATGAAAAATGGCTTAGAATTGCCTCAAATTTACTACAATTTTGCACGAATGGTCCAGACTCATTTTTCTCATCCTATTAAAGTTTTTTGTGTTGCTAATACTATGGAATACAAAGACATAATTTTTCTAAAATTTTTTCGTGAACAAGGAATTATTTCTTAATATTCTTATCCGGGTACATCTTAACAGAATGGTCGTGCTGAGCGTAAATACAGACACATCCTTGACATTGTTCACACACTTCTTATTTTTAGTGGATGTTCTGATCGTTTTTAGGGGAAAGCAGCACTTACAGCTGTTTATATGATTAATCGCATTCCGGTATCAAATCTTCAAAATCAATCGCCTTATAAAAGGTTATATGAATTACACCTGCCTACAGTATTTTAAAGGTGTTTGGTTATGCCTGTTTTGTGTTACTTTAACCCCATGAACACGCTTCGCCTCCTACATGGTAGTCCACTAGGGTAAGAAAGCTTCATCATCATCTTCATGATTATCACTATTATTTTACCATATTCTCACATCATGAGCCTTCTTCATATAAAGAAATTAATTCTAACCCACTTTGGCAACAAGTTATGTCGGAAGAATTATAGGTCTTAGAAAAATCTTAAACTTGGAAATTAGTTGATATCCCACCTGGGAGGACGACTGTTGGTTGTAAATGGGTTTATAAAATCAAAACCCTCTCTAATGGCTCGGTCGAACGATATAAAGATTGTCTTGTTACTAAAGGGTTCACTCAGGAGTATGGCATTGATTATGAGAATTTTTTTGCTCCGGTAGCCCGCATGACATATGTTCGTACTCTTTTTGCCGTTGCTACATTTCGACATTAGGATCTTTTTCAGATGGATGCGAAAAATGCCTTTCTAAATGGCGATCTCACGGAAGAAGTCTATGTGAAACCACATCCAGGTTTCTCTCATTCTCCACCATAAGTTTGTAAGTTTCGCCGTGCTTTATATGGGCTTAAGCAGACCCTCGAGCCTGGTTTGCTAAGTTTAGTTCCACTATTGGGAAGCTGGGTTTTGTCTCAAGCTCTTTGGATTCTGATCTTTTCACTCGTAAGACAGATAATGGTATTATATTACTTCTTCTTTATGTGGATGATATGATAATTATTGGGAATGATGTTTCTGGTATCTCTGATCTTAAACGTTCTCTTAGTCAGCATTTTGAGATGAAGGATCTCAGTTGTCTCAACTACTTTATGGGTCTTGAAGTTCTCTTTGACTCTGTAGGCTACTATCTCTCTCAAGCAAAGTACACTTCTGACATTCTTGCTCGAGTTAGTCTCACAGACTATAAGACTACGTCTACTCCTCTAAAAACTAATCTGAAACTAACTACACTTGATCGTACCCCGTTTAGTGATGCTACTTTATATAAGCAGTTAGTTGGCAGCCTAATCTATCTCATCGTCACTCGTCCATATATTGCTTATGCAGTTCATATCGCCAATCAGTTTATATCTGCTCCGCACTCTACTCAATATACTGTTATTCTTCCAATTATTCGCTATCTCAAGAGGATGATATTCCATGGTCTTCATTTCTCTTCCAAGTCTTCACTTGAGTTACATGCTTACTCTGATGCTGATTGGGCTGGGGATTTTATTGATTATCGATCCACTACAAGTTATTGTTTCTTCTTAGGGGACTCTCTTATATCATGGCGTAGTAAGAAACAGTCACTGGTCTCTAGATCTAGTATTGAGGCAGAATATTGTGCTCTTGTTGACACTACAAATCAGCTTATATGGCTTCGACGGCTTCTTGAAAACATGGGTACCCCTCAAAGTATTCATACTGTAATCTATTGTAATAATCGAAGTGCCATTCAGATGGCTCTCAATGATTTTTTCATGAGCATACAAAACATATAAAAATCGATTGCCATTTTGTCCGTCAACATGTCACTCGTAATAACGTTCATCTTCTACCTGTATATTCGGAAGATCAATCTGTCGATATTTTCACCTAAGTTCATTCGTCTGGCCACCTTCAAACCCTTATTTCCAAACTCAAGATGGTTTTATATTTACTATCTTAAGTTTGAGGGGGGATGTTAGAATATTTTGTATTTATCATCAATATATATTGTATTTATCCTCATCGTATTTATATATTAGTTTAGGTTTAGATATTGTATTTATCTTTAGTTATTTCTCATTTATCCTCACGTAAACCTTAGTTCAAACTCTCCTATAAATAGAGAGCTCATGTATCATTCTACTCAATTCAACAAAAATATAAGTTTTTCCATCTCTAAAGTTTTCTCTCTCTTTTCTATTTCTTAACACCCCTAATACATACTGTGACGACCCGGGCTCCGACCCTAGCACGATATTGTCCGCTTTGGGTGGCTCAATTCTAACTTTAACTAGGTAGCCCTTTTCTACACGATTTTGTTCTTGGTAGGTGTACCTATGGTAACCCCCAAAAGGCTTCCTACTAGTAGAAACCCCTTGAGTGAACATATAAGGCACTTAAAGTTTTCCCAACATTCCAATGTGGGACATTACGTCCTAAGTACTTTGTGGGGTCCGCTCTGATACCATTTGTGACGACCCGAACTCCGACCCTAGCAAGATATTGTCCGCTTTGGGTGGCTCTACTCTAACTCCAATTAGGTAGCCTTTTTTCGCACAGTTTTATTTTTTGTAAGTGCACCTATGGCAGCCCTTAAAAGGCCTCCTACTAGTAGAAACCTCTTGGGTGCATATATAAGGCACTTAAAGTTTTTCCCACATTCCGATGTGGGACATTACACATACATACAGTCATACACGTATATATATACACACACAATCCCCCTTTTTATTCACCTCTTTTTTTTCTTTGATTTATTGGTTTTTACATTAATAGTTCAATTTGATGTTTTAATCGAAAGCATAGGCTTTAAATCCCAAGGCAAATCATCGACACCAATTGCTAATCTCAAGGGCAAAATCGATATAAAAAATGAATTATATCACCAACAACAAATTTTAGGGAAGACCAATTCGAAACCTTTTTCAATGAATTCAAGTGCGTTTGATTTCAATTCCTCATTCGTTGACGATCTTAATAGAATTTTTTGATCCACTAGTAATAATCAGAAACAATAAACTTCAAATTCGAATGGTTTTCATGATTTGGATTAGGTATTTTAATTAAAATTTAATATAAATTTATACAATTATAAATTAATTTTAATTGATGGATATACTTATCAATTTTGTGATGATTTGGATTGGGAAATTTAATTAAAATGTAATCTAAATTTATACAATTATAAATTAATTTTAATTGGTGGATATACTAATTAATGTTGTGATGATTTGAAATAAGAATTTTAATTAAAATGTAATCTAAATTTATACAATTATAAATTAATTTTAATTGCTGGATATACTTATAAATTTTTTGATGATTTGGATTAGGAATTTTAATTAAAATGTAATCTAAATTTATACAATTATAAATGAGATAATGGGTTATAGGACATCGCTTCGTAATATTTTATAACTCTAAGGACGGATTCATGTTTAATAAAGGAAAGTAGTACTAATTTCATAATTTAGTTTTACAATAAGGACACTGTAGGTAAGAAAATACCCTAGAGGGGGTGAATAGGGTTTTTAAAACTAAATCAAATTTTTAACATCGTTTTAAAAATATTTAATGTCTATATCAAGCAAGCAAGCAAGCAAAATACCAAGGTAATTTTAAACACAAAGAAAATATAGCAATTTATAATAGAGCAAAAGATAGAAAGATTAAACCGATAGAAGTCGAAGACTTTTTGTCCACACGATTCGGCTTATTAACCCCTACTTCTGCGCTCGAATAGTTCTCCGAGAATTTTTACTAATACCGATCTTTTTTCGAGTGAAGATCAAACCTCTACAAATGTTCACACTCTACAAATGTTGCTATCTCACAACACTCAATCACCATAACAACTTCTTACTTATCTAAGAGATAAACAACTCTTAATGTTTAAATAATAAGTTTTTGGTAACAAACACCAAAGTACAATAACACTCAAGTGTATGAAGATTACAAATTAAGCTCACACTAGAAGTTATCAAGTTTGATCAAGAATGATAGCTCAAGAAATAATGATTTAATCAAGTAAAGATTTGGATATTTTCAAATAAAACTCTCAAAAATGATTTTTGGCAATAGATGATGTTCAAAGCTTGTAAGAGTGCCTAAAAACTGTTTAAGAAGTCCTATATATAGTTTGGGAAACAATATGGCCGTTTGGGGTGGTTGAAGGTAGTTAGAGCACAAAACTAGTCTAGCAAGAAATCTCCAACAGCTATATTTACCAACTGAAGTCGACTCCCACAGTGCCCATGTAGTCGACTCCCAGGAAGTGATGTAGTTGACTACATTGCTCTAGTGAGTGGAGGTTTCATGCAATTTTTTAACTTTTGTATTTTGACTTCAAAATTAATTCCAATGCTTGGGAAATGTTCCAAATAGGTTTCTAAGACTTCTAATTTTGTTTTTGTATCAAAATATATTCATATAATTTTATAATGAATTTTTCAAGATGACTAGTTTTCGGTATAAGGCTTTTTCAAAGTGAAAACTAGTTTCAATCAATCTTAATATGGTTAAATCATTTTAGGAGCTATATAATTGATCAATGATAATTTTTACATAAAATCTAAGCACTCACTCAATTTGTTAATAATTCGAGTTTTCGAAATGCTTAATTTTCTTGTATGTTTCTTTACTTGTTTGTTGATCTTGACCCTCTTTTGGTTGTGGGTATTGCACATAGAGGACATTTGAGTGCATTTCTTGTGAGTTGAAGCAAGTGTAGAGCTTGAATGAGAATAGCTGATTTCGGTTCAAAGTAAATCTTGGTCGGTAGAGATATTGTTAAATGTTAGAGCTAACATCATTTGAACACACAAGTTAAATAACACTTTGTTAACTTATTATTATTATTATCAAAATAAGATTAATTGCCTTTAAGGTCAACAGACACTTTTCATAATATTAAGTTATTTTAAGAAAAATGATAAATATTGATAGACAAAAATACTCCTAATTAAAAAAGCGTATATATGTTTCAGTTCACTGTATACAAGCGTATAAAGAAATAAATAGGTGTGGTGGCAATCCCACTAACTACATACAACAACTAACCTTTATAAAAATCACTCTCTCATTTTTCAGCCCCTAAATCCCCTCAACAAACAACATGATTACTCTCCCTTACTATTCTCTATCTATCAATAATAAATTCCATATTTCTATCAATGATTGGAACCCTAACTCTTCCCTCCATGCAATTTACATAGCAGGGCTTCCCCCCGACCACCGGATCCGCTCACAAAATCTCCACCACAACCTAATTTTCCGAGAATAGCGCCATTCTCATCTTTTTTTTTCTTTCTGCAAGAGCAATCATAAAATAAATATAACTTTTGATCAAATCGTTGGATTGGGTTGATTTTTGGATATGTTGTTCGGAAGACAAAGTTACAACAATTATGTGAAAAATCAAGACAATTAGAGGTCGTTTTGTTCTCGAAATCGACTATTTTCGACAGCCCAGTAGGATTTGAAAAAAAATAAAATTGATCGCAACTCTTTTTTTGACGAAACCTACGTCGATCCATATATATACACATATAAATAAATTAAATGGATGATCTCATTAGTTTTGTTATTCTTTATTTTGTTATGGTGTTAAAATTATTTTAGTACCAATGTTTTAGCGCCACTAAACAAATTTAGCACCATTGGTGCTAAAATAGATTGGTGCTAAACAGATTTAACACCAATTCTGTTGAGACGTGAGATGTTATAAGGAAATGGTATTAGTTTCTTTTTTGTATAGTGTTCTTAATTTACACGGCTAATTTGTAAGTGTCATTTATAATTATGTTATTATTGAAATGAGCATTTATGCCCAATTATCCCATTATAAATTACTTTTAATTGGTAGATATACTTATTAATTTTGAAAATAAAATATTGTAAAACTTCGTATAAAATTTTTATGATTTAAGGGTAAATTAATTGCAAGATATGATAAATAAAAACAAAATTACTCAATTCAAAAATAATTTTAAATCGGCCTCTCTTATTTATCACTTTGCTTTTTTAAAATCTAATTTAAATGCATAATTCAAGCATCACAAGAAGTTTAAGGGAGACAAGTAGTGTTCTTATCAACCACTTTGGTAGCGTCACACACGCACAAAATATTAAATTGACTCATTCTACATGTTTAATGATTTATTTAAATTTTGTTAGGCACTTTTAATTTTAAGGTTAGAAGAATTTCTTCACTAAATTAAAAAGTAATGGGATTTCAGAATAATAATTTCATAATTCATTTAATATATTACCAATAAAGAGGGAGTTAGATGGATTAAATGAAATTTCTTGTGGCCGGTGGAAGAAACTTCTTGGGTCTATACAAAAATTGTTTGACATATATTGTTTGGTGGAGAAGATGATTAATAAATGTTGAGAGAAGATGATTAATAAATGTTGAGTTTTTAAAATTTAAAGGGCAATTGCGAATGAACACGCAACTTTTAATGAGACTAGGACTTTTTTTTTCCAATCAGGAAGTATTGAAATTAACTGAGAAAAAAATTCAAAAGATAATCCAAAAGTAAGTTAAAAACAGTCACTATCATTCGGTTCATCACTTCCTCTCCTTTAGTTTTTAACTATACTAGGGTATACTCGTGCCATTCGACACAGTAAAATAATAGAATAAAAAAAACTAACTTACTCTAAATTTAAATAAACAAATATCATTAGTTTATTTCAACAAACATTAAGAGAAAATGCAAAAATAATCCAACAATGTATGAATTCTTAAATGTTACTCAATAATTTTTCTTGATTTTTTTTTACATAATTTTATAATTATGATAGATCTTGTTTAATTGATATTGATTAGTAGATTCTAAAATTTAATTTTTTATTAAATTTTGAATTTTTTATTTTAAATTAAATCATTTTTAGTATTGACAAAATTATTGATTTGTGAGAGTTTATTGTGTGTATATTATTAGTGTGGGTGTTTTAACTTTGATGTGACATATTGATGTGTGTATAAAACTCATCCAAAGGTGTAAAACTAATGTATACCATAACATGCGTATTTTTAACTATTAGATTCTTATACTTTTGAAGTCAAACTTGATGTTTTATAATATAAATTATTTAAATATTTTTAAATTACATAAAATTATTTATCTAATTAAAAAGTCATATTATTTTGTATAAAATTATCAATTTTATAAAGAGAAGATACTTTTCAATCACCAATGAAATTATCAATTTTGTTTGTAAGAGGAACCAAAACCTCACCCTTAAATAATCTATGCTTATAGTTAATCACTAAACTATCTTCACGATAAAAAAGTAAGCTAACTTGTTAAATTTAGCCTTTATTAGTAATGAATTTATACTATAAAAGGGAAAGAAAATGGGAAAAACCCCACATTTGATGAATTGAACATCAGCTCGGAAGAATGACCTCAGACTATGATTAAAACGTCTCTCTCCCTCCCAACGGTTAAGCTTAACATGAATTTCTTTTTTAAAAAAATGCCAAAGTACGATGTACAGAATGTCATCCAAGGGTACTCCTCAGACAACACACTGAATACGGCTGAGTATATTTAAAAAAAAAAAGTAAAGATGATGCAATGTGTATCGATTAAGGTATATGTTTATCGCCTTCTACATTTCCCTTACGCTTGCCATTTTCTATCCCTTATTACCAATTTACACATATTGATGCAAGCGAAGAATTGCTAAACTTACCTTATAAGTATATTGGTGACACATGGCCTTAGATCACGTTTCACTTTTAGTAAATTAAATATCTTGAAAGGGTATTATCTATATTGTCAAAACAATTATATCTTTATCAAAATATAGTACTACTTTAAAAACTTCTAATGTTATATATTACTTTAAAAATAATCATAATTACTTTGATAATAGTATCACTCATCTTAAAATAGGATGTGACTATTATTAAAATAATTATACTTATTATTAAAGTAATATACAATTTTTAAAATATACAATACAACTTAGATCAACATTATATTTTAACAAAAAAAATAATTAATTTAATAATATAAATAACCCAAAATCTATATTATAAGGAACAAAAGGTCAACAATTTTATTAAATACTTTGATCTGCCAAATTAATTGTGCCCACTTTCTTTCTCTAAGTATTTTCCGTGCCGGAAGGGATTGTATTATAAAGAAAAATATTGATAATTAAAAATATTAACATCAAATGCAAAAAAAATAAATATCCAATGACTGTACAACTATTCAAAATATATATTGACAAAGCTATATTTTTTTATACAAACGAGTATGTAAAAAATTATATCACAAAATAACTAAATATTAGTATTTACTATATATGCTTAGCTTATTTAACCCTATCATAAATCACTGCATACAAAAATCTAAATGTAATTTAATTAATTATTAGTACAAAGAAAAAATTATTTAATTTCAAATTAAATTATTAATATAAATATGTTAAATTCACTTTCTTTCTATTTTTAGGCATTGCAATATCTAGTTATACATATGTGAGTAGTATATCCACAATTGATTGTGTGGATAATTAATAAGTTATAAAAGAAAAAAAAAATCTAAATTTATTATTAGAAAATAAAAATATATTTCACTGTTGACTGCCAGATGTAAAAAAATGAATGGATAAGATCCCAGTTGTAAAGCAGTTGAAAGACCAGCTGATCCATAAAGGAATATTTTTCGGACACCAGAGCATCTTCCTCGCCCAAAATATCTGATTATTTTATCCAAACACTAAAATTAACCACACAAACCCCCTCACCACGCGCCCTCCCCCGAGCTTAAACCCCACGCAAATGTCATTTACGAAAAAACCCACCAAGTATCGACGGTGTTCAGACTGCCGCGTCACGTTACCGTACTATCTTTTTCAACCCCCTCTCCCATTTCCCTTCTCTCTCTCTCTCTCTCTCTCTCTCTCTCTCTTCTACAGATTTGATTCTCTCTCTCTCGCGTCGCATGTAGATCCAATGGGGTAAATCTCTCATCGATAATCGATTTACGTATAATACGCATACATATATATATATACTCGATCGATCAGAGATATGGAGGACTACTACAGGATGGATTATTTGATGGAGTTTATCAACAAACCGGCAATCGTTGAAACATTCGTCGACATTTTGCTCTGTGCTGTTCCGATTTGGATGGCGGTGATGATCGGACTGGTGATCGGATGGTCCTGGAGACCTCGGTGGACGGGGATACTGTTTTTAGGGCTCCGTTCCAAGCTCCGGTTCGCCTGGACGGCGCCGCCGGGGTTTGGTGCTCGCCGGATTTGGCTCGCCTTCACGGCGCTCTCCGCATTCTCCGTAGGTCGCCGGCTGTGGTTCAATTTCCGGGGGAGGAAGGTCAAGGACTCTGCCGATCCGGTGGCGACTTCGCCGGAGGTGGTGCCGGGGGCATTGGCTTCAGCTCAATCGGTGGAGGGAGGTGGTTGCGAAATCAGGTGAGTTCCAATTTTAACTTGGTCCTAGTTCTTAATTAATTAGCTATTTGTGAAATGATATACATGTGCGTGTGTCGGTGTATTTTTTGTCATTTATGTTGATTTAGGGTTTTTTTTACCTTTTCAATTTGAGTTTGTTGGTATTTGCACGCGTTTTGAATATATGTGTTTTTTGAATTGGCGGCTTCAGATGTACATTCTGATTGCATGTTTATGATGTCTATATAATTAGGCCTGGAAATTAGTAATTTTATTTTGTAGCTTGATTCAATTTATAAGCAAAGGTTGCGAAGAAAGCTTGGAGCTTTGCAGTGGCTGATTATAATAGAATATATATATATACACACACAAAATATATGTATATGCATATATATATAGGGGAAGAGAGGACCAACCTTACATGCGGACCAATCAATTTGAGGGGGTAAATGGACGAATTTTTTGATGAAACTTGGTAAAAATGATCTCCATGATTAGTAGATCACCTCCACCAAATTTCATTGAAAAATTCAATCGGGAAGAGGGTTAACTAAAAAATTGACATATATGCATTTTTTGGGCCGTTAAAATTTAAGATGTTTAACTAACTCACTTTCCAGTTGAATTTTTTGATAAAATTTGGTAGAGATGATCTACTAATCATGGAGATCATCTTCATCAAGTTTTATAAAAAAATTCATCCGTTTACCCCTTTAAAATGATTGGTCCGCATTTAAGGACCAAAAAATTGGTCCTCTTTAGATCCTTCCCCTATATATATATATATATTCATATATAATGGATGGAAACTGTTTTTCCCCCCCTAAGAGAAGGTGGGAAAAATTCAACATTAATATTATTGAAAATAAACACATCTATAAATGAAGGTGTGGCTCTCAGCTAAGCCCATTCAAGTCAGAAGGTTGATAAGGAGGGGGGGTGGTCGAAGCTATTGAGTTGAGGTGTATCATGTATGGAACAGTGGATGTGGTGTTTAGGTAGTTTGGGAAGGGTTTGTGATTCTGCGCATGGGAATGGGCTCTGCTGACAGTTGAGTTGCTGGTCTATTTGCACTTTTACATGGGAATCGGCATAGGTTGATTTGATGCTCCTTTTAGGCTAAGTGCTTGAGATTGAGATGGATGGAGATTTGCAACATCAACGATCCTGTCAAATGTATGTAGAGTAAAAAGATTGTATTCCGTTTTTGTAGGAAAATTGTTGAATTGAAGTAATATCATAAATTTCTATTGAAGTATGTGCGTGTGAATGGCTCTGTGAATCAAGGCAAGGGTAGAACTGCTTTTAGTGCAGCGATACTTCCAAGAGATGGAGTTTATGATATACTCGTTGGACTTAGGATTTTGTTGCTTGTTTGTTTGTCTGTGTATTTGTCAGTCCATAACTAAATATAAGGCCTAAAAACCTCCTTTATACCTTGCACATCTGTCAAAGAAATCTTGACTGAAGTTTTGTTGATTCTGAACAAATCGACAATTAACTCGCTGACCCCAGGGTTAATTTTCTAACTAGTTAACTTCTATCCTATGATTAATAAACAACTAATATCTAGGGCTGGATTCGGTTCGGTAACCGAACCGAACTAATGTTACCAATTACCGAACTGATTTTTCGGTATAGAGAAATCACAAATTGATACCATAGCGATTATATTTTGGTAACCGATATTTCGGTAACCAATATTTCGGTTCGGTTTTAACATATTTTTCTGTAAAACCGAAATTCAAGAACACTCAAGAAATCATTGAAAAAAATGGGATTTTGATGTAAGAATCAAAATATGTTGACAAGTAAACATCAAACAAATCAGTTAAAAAAATGAGATTTTGATCTAAGAATCAAGATCCTTTATATATGTTTTGATCTTAACCATCCATTTCTAAAATCAACAAACTGTTCCTGGATTTTGAACAAGTTATATCTCTAAAATCAATAAAGCTTTGAATCAAAAAGAATTACATTCATGGAAGGCGAATAAAGCAAGCAGGGGTACTTTCAGAAACCCTTGGAAGGCGATTGCAAATTGGTTGGAGACCTTCTTGGCTAATGTGAATTAACGAGTTGGCAATGGGTCGAGAGCAAAATTCTTTTTGGGTAGATGGGTTGGTGATATAGTTTTAAAGGATCATTTCCCGGGTTTGTTCAGAGTAGTCCAGAATCCGAGGGCTATGGTTGCTGATAATCTCTCTTGGGATTCTACCCAATGTCATTCATGGAATGTGATGTTCTGAAGGAATGTTACAGAAACGGAGGAGGAGAAATATAGGGCTCTGTTGGGAATGTTACATGGTGTTGAAGTGTCTCGTGATGAAGTGGATAGTAGAGTTTGGGGAGGAGATAGAAATGGAATGTTCTCGGTGAAGTCGTTTTTTAAAATTCTTACTAAATCTGATGTAGGTTATCTCTTTGTTCCAGCGGATATGATTTGGAAATCAGGCATTTCTCCTAAAGTTCGTGTTTTGGCCTAGTTAGCTGCATTAAGGAAAGTCAACACAGCGGATTTAATTCAATTCAGAAGGCCTTTTATGCATCTATCTCCTTCATGGTGTGTGTTGTGCAAGCAAGACAGAGAGAACATTGATCATTTGTTATTACACTGCTCTTTTGCTCAAGGAATTTGGAACTAGGTCCGAAAGGAATTCGACTTGATTGCAGTATTTTCGGGTTCTTGGTATGAATTGCTTACTATCAAGTGGTTCTTCATAGGTGACAAAAAGAAAAGCAAAACATTATGGAGGTGTAGTTGCATGGTTGTGATGTGGTGTATTTGGGGAGAGAGAAATAAGAGAATTTTTGAAGAAACTGAAGAAGAATTAGAAAAGACTTGGGACAGAATCAAGAATCTGGCTTCACTTTGGGCATTTTCTTTGAAGAACTTTAGAATCTGGACTATATTAGAGATTGCTAGGGATTGGGGTTTGGCTATGCAGTAGCCTTATTTAGGCCTTAGAGGTTTGCCTAGTGCCTAGGAGTGATTGTTGTTATTAGGGGCTAGTGCTTGTTTTTTGGGCATGGGATTAGTTTTGATTTGTAGTAGGGCTTTTTGTCTGTTTTGTGATTAATGATGGAGCTGCTTCTTTTTTGTTTTTGTTTTTGTTTTCTGGTGTGCTTGGTGGTGGATTTCTCATCCGCTTCTGGCACCTTTGCTTGTATCTGATTTTGCCAATCAATATAAGTTGTGTTTTTGATAAAAAAGAAAAAAGAAAAAAAGAATTACATTTGTAAAGGGTTGAGGGGAGACGTGAAGGAGGCGGTGGTCAGTGGGTAGTGGAGAGGGGGTAGTTGGTGGAGAGGCGGTGAGGTGAGAAAGAAGTTGAAAGCTGAGAGAAGCTGAATCATTGACGTAGTCCACTAGCCACAGATGACAGACTCATCGTCAAAGTCTTCTGGCTCTTCTTTGGAGGTTTTGGGTTGTTTAATGATTTAAATCCTTAGAAACCTAGAGAGAGAGTGAGAATCAAGCAAAGAGAAAGACCAGAAAATGAGAAGTGAGAGATTAAAGTATTAAACATAAAAAAATAAAAAATGTCGGTTCGGTAAAACCGAACCTTGTGATTATTAAAACAGGTACTGTACCGTTTCAGAGTCGGTTATCAAATTTCAGTTATCAATTTTAATTGGTTCGGTTCGGTTTTTTTCAGTTGGTTTTTGGTATTTTGGTCTAAAATGCCAGCCCTACTAATATCTTTCCATTATATATTCTCACTAATGATTTATGTATCTTCCATGCCTATGTTGCACATATAGGGATATGGAAAACCTGGATACGATTATAATTATGTTATATGTACGGTGATATAACAAATCTCAAAAAATAGAATTTTGGATACTACATGGGTACAGTGATAAAATCATATTTTGTTATTTACAATTTTATTCTAACTAGTTTTTGTGCACGTGCGTTGTACGTGGTTTTAGTATTTGACAAATGTCATTGAATCTATTAATGAAAACGTATATGATAAGAATTGAATAATTAGTATGAAATAAAAATAATGACAAATAAATAAAAACATAGTATCAAGTGTAAAATTCACTTAATATTTATAAGAAACTCATAAAATTAGTAAACTATAGCAATAATTAAATAGTTAGCATGAAGTCGAAAATAAAAATAATAACAAATAGTTTTTAATTATAAGAAAATCATAAATTTGGTCATTATAGAAAAATATTGTAAATATATGATAAAATTTTGTCGCATTGAATTCTTTTAATAAATGTTTTTTTAAAACACTAAACATAACTATAAATAAGCAAATAAGTTTTAGAATATAGTAAAGTAAAATTTCATATACATACCTTTGTGGACTTTGAAATGAAATTCTAATTCAAGCTAAAAGTTTGTTATCAACTTATATAGAAGTCTTATACAACACATGTAATTCAACAAAAACTCTAATTTGCTAAATTATTTTAGTCAAATAAAGTAGAGTTTTAATTTATCTAAAATACTAATACAAAAATATATGGATTTATACTATTTTATTTAATGTAAAATTTAAAATATTTGTTTATTATTTTAACCAAATGAAGTAGAGTTTAAATTTATCTGAAATACTACTAATATAAAAATATATGGAGTTATACTTTTTTATTTAATGTAAATCTTAAAATCTTGTGCTTAAAATCAAGGGGGGCATATACTTTTTATTTAATCTAAATTTTAAAATATTTATTTAACTATTTTAGCCAAATAAAGTAGAGTTTAAATTTATCTTAAATACTTATACTAATATAAAAATATATGGAGTTATACTTTTTTCTTTAATGTAAATTTTAAAATCTTGTGCTAAAATCAAGGGGATATATACTTTTTTATTTAATGTAAATCTTAAAATCTTGTACTTAAAATCAAGGGGCATATTTGTCTTTACAAAAAAAAGGAAAAACACTTAAGTTATTCGTACTTTTATATGTAGTATAGATATAGATATATGTAGTATAGATAGATATAGTAGTAAATTCTGGTAAAAAAAAATGACAGTTTCAAGTATTAATAGGGAAGGCTACACTTTTCTATTTTTGATAAATAGAAATTTGATAAGATATTCTCCATGTGTTCTTCAATAGATCTGTTTTGAGTATATTTAGTATCTTTTAAACTTGTTCATTGAACTTGTTAGAATTAATATCATGTACCATCTTTATTTTAGAAAGAAAAATTGTGAAAGAACCCAGTACATCCATACCATATCCAAGATGTATCTAGAGTTGAAGTTGTTGAGTAAGTCAAAGGATTTTGGAGTATTGGGCCATATTGGTGCCACATATGAGCCTGAAACAGATACTCCATTTCTCAAGTGTTTGAATGTCTGTTACCTTAGTCCCATATTTCTTACTAATGTGATAATACGAGGTTTGAGAAATATTCTGTTTATATCTGCCTTTTTAACACCTGCTTCCCAAGCTTGTCTTTTGAAGGAAAAGAAAAGAACTGCCATTGTCACTGAAGCTGGAAGCGACAAATCTGTTGATAGCAATATATTTATTGATTATATATATATTTATTATTATTTTTGATCAGTAAGTCAGTAACAAAGGATATATAATATATATATGAGTCTTCCAACATGTTGCTAACCAAATATTCCTCCCCCGGACCTTTGTGAGAAGAAATGGGAAGAATGCTTGTTTTCAGTAGGTACTCGAGTGTACTGGTGGGAATATTTGGTCATCCTGAAATAAGTATATGAAAATTATCATAAGATATACTAAATGAGAGTTCTGATGTGTAACCATGCTCCTTTGAGACACTGAAAAAAGGATAAATTCCTTTTCTATTGCAGTTTCCATTTATTTTCTATTGCAATATCTGGGTTATTATCATATAATGGATTGCTAGTTTTAGGTTTTATATTTGTATTATTACAGTCTCGTATCTGTCTCTTTGGCCCTGTGAGTTGGTTTAAGAACAATTATATCCATTGAACTACAAACTTTTAATTACTTAGCTATACTTTTTATTACTTATCCATTTGTTGCTATGATAGCTGTATCTGTGAACATAAGAATATTAATAGTTCCAAATAGAATTAGTGTTAAGTTCTGACGTTCAGAATTATACATGTCCTACTCTATCGAATGTTTTAAAAGGCATTTGAGGCGAGAGAAAAAGGTTCCGAAACGTTAATTTTTGGCCAATTTCTGAGGCTTACGCCTCTTCTGGCTGAGGCGTGTTTGAGGCGTAGGCCTTGACGCATACGCCTTGAGGCATTTGAGGCGTGGATTGAGTGAGACTACGTAGTTTTGATGCATTTATGACTTTATGTTATATTTTTATTTTTTTTTAAAAGAAAAGAAATAAGATAAAATCTCACAACCTTACTCCCAAGCCAAAAAAAATGACGTTGGCACATAGAGCCAGAAAGAAACAACCGACAAAAAGAGAGAGAGCTGCGCACGTTGGAGCTGCTTCTTCTTCATTCGAAGCTTGTGAGGCGTTCTGCAGAGAGAGAACCTTGTGAAGTGTAGAACGAAGAAGATGATAAAGACGTGTGAGATAAGTAAAAGATGAAGAGAGATGGAAGGAGATGATGAGAGGGGGCTGTAGCCCTAGTTGTGGCTGTGGCTGTGAAAAAGAGAAGGGTTAAAGAAAAGAGTAGGGTTTTAATTTTAAGTGTTAAAGGACCTAACTAACCTTAGTTATACTGAATATTTATATGATTAGTAATGGGTTCATTAAATGAGGTGTTCTCTTTCTTTTCTTTTCTTTTTTTTTTTTAACAAAATTGTTGCTTATTAAAAATTTTAAAAAGTAAAAAAAAAAAGTAGTTAAAATGTTGGTATATAATGCAATTTAATTTATAAAAATAAATAAAAAGTAAGTTAATTTATATTTTTTGTGATTTTATTAGAGAAAAATTAAATAAAAATGAGGCTTACGCCTCGCCTCGTCCGGACAAAACGCCTCAAACTCGCCTCTCGCCTTTTAAAACATTGACTCTATCACTACAAGTTGGTCTAATGGCACTTGTCTTCCTTTTATCTTTGGTATAGATTGCAAACTTCTTTACAATGTACTAAAAGAAAATTCGAGTTGGTTTAGGGAAATATCAATATGACAATATATAGCTTTACAACAAACTTTTAATGGCTTTGGGCAACTTAACTATAAAAGGGCATGATATACAAGTTGGCTCTTTGGCATGGGTCTTTATACCATCACTGTCTGCTTGAATTACTTGTCTTTGTTCATATACATATGTATGTGTGTCTACGTATATATGTGTATTCACTAAGCTTTTGATATTAAGATGCATTTCAGATACTTTAAAATGTTGATTAAAGTAGACTTGTGCCAAAGCATTTTTCTGACATTGTAGTGTCTCAGATTGTCTCAGACAAATCAATTTTTTTCTACCTCTTCATTTCATGCAGTCTCAGCACTGGAACTGCAGGGTCAGGACTTGATATTGTATCAGAAAATGATCTCGAGCACCTGTTGCAGCTACTAGGCAATAAGGATGGGGATACGGCCTGGCAAAGTATGATGGACCGCTCCACCTCAAACTTTACATACCAAGCTTGGCGCCATGAGCCTGAGGTAGAATACAACCTTGCCTTCAATTAACATATATATTTACATAGTCGTGCCCAAGAAAAAATTGTGATAATATTTTGAATTTTGACTATGCTTTAAAACCAGTTAGTGTGTGATGGTAGTGATCTCTTACCAGTTAAACCCTGCACAATTAAACTACCCTCTCTCTCTGAAAGTTCTTTTCAAATTTCCCTCTACAGGTCTCTTAATGCACAGTATTAAAGGAAACCTGCATATGTATATATCTATGTATATATGCATATGTTCAATACATATATCTAAATAAAATTTTGATAATTATTTAAAATATATTGATTATACGCACGACTAATTTGAATAGTGCATCTTTTCTTTTTTCATCAGACGGGTCCCGTAGTGTACCGTAGCAGGACAATCTTTGAGGATGCAACGCCAGAGTTGGTTAGAGATTTCTTCTGGGATGATGAGTTTCGACCTAAGTGGGACCCTATGCTTGCACACTTCAAGATCCTGGAGGAATGCCCTCAGACTGGGAAGATGATAGTGCATTGGATTAAAAAGGCATTTTTTTGTTTTCAAAAATTTAATAGAAAATATGCTTTGGGAATTTGAATTAGTTAGTGATTTCATTGATACCTTGGTTTTGCAGTTCCCCTTTTTCTGCAGTGATCGAGAATATATAATTGGTAGAAGAATATGGGAAAGTGGAAGGGCATATTATTGTGTGACAAAGGTACACATCTTTAGTCCCTTTCCTTTTAGATACCACTCCTTTCTAGTAGTTACGAAGGAGAAGGATGAGCAGAAGAACTAGGAATCAACTCAATTCATTATTCTTGTCTACCCAAGCATTTGAGATTACAATCAACTATAGAGCACAAACAAAAGCCTATCCCAGGAAGAAATACCTCAACCTTTTCATGTAGATTCCTCAAATGCTTAACTAAGGTATCCGAGAAATACTCCCTCCTCCATCTGAAATCAAGTCCCACTTTTCTTTTTGGGATTTCTAAAGTAAGAGTCCCATTTCCTTTTCGGGACACGATTAGTTTATTATGTCTCATAATGGTAAATAAATTTTATTCTTGACCATTGATTAACTTGAGATTAAACAAGGATTCTTATTTTGAGACGGAGGGGAGTATCATAATACTTTAAATTTTAATCCCAAATTACATTAATTAGGAAACCTTAATTTTCTCCTAAATTATATAAAAATCATATTCAACTCTATGCTAGCTTCTAATTGCCTTTCTCAGTGTCTTTTGCATCAACCTCCACCAGTATCAAAATATCAAAATGCACTGCGTTTCATTCTTAGACTGCAACTTATTATTTGAGCTCCTGAAGTACTACACATCCACCTACAATTTTCAAACATATGCACATTGGATCCTAACATGTTACCTGAACTTTTATAGGGAGTGCCATACCCAGCTTTGCAGAGGCGAGATAAACCTAGGCGCGTGGACCTCTACTTCTCAAGTTGGATTATTAAACCTGGTAAGCATTTTCGAGTAACCCCTCAATATACACACAAAACTTTACACCCAGGACAATCTTTAACGAAAACAGTGAAACATGCCATTGGGTACTAACTTATATGTATACCTCTATATAGTGCAATCTCGTAAAGGAGACGGGCAATTATCAGCATGTGAGGTCAGTCTGGTCCATTACGAGGACATGGGGATCCCCAAGGATGTGGCCAAATTAGGTGTTCGAACTGGCATGTGGGGAACCGTTAAGAAGTTGCACGGAGGTTTTAGGGCGTATCAGCACGCTAGGAAAACAGAGGCGTCGATCTCAAGGATCGCCCAGCTGGCTGGGATCACCACCAAGATTTCATTCAATGGTGGTGATGAGTCGTCAGAAGTATGGTCCGAGTGAAGACAATAAAGGCGAAAGAGCGGTCGGGCAGAGACCCAATCAAGGTGGACTTGATTGGAAGTGGGTAGTTGTGGGTGGGACTGTGGCTTTGGTGTGTGGACTTCATACAGGAATGATAGGGAAAGCTCTGTTACTAGGTGCAGGACAAAGAATTGCAAGGAGGTAAGACTTTGGGTTGTGAAGAGTTGTATTCTCCTTTATTTTTTCATGGTCTATTATCATCCATCAGTGAGAATCCTCCTTTCCCAGAAAATGATAAAAAGATAAAGGATCGTTATGCATCAATTTTAGTATTTAATTTATTTAATATATTCATATGGTTATATAAGTTATTTGCAGCTACTTCAACTTTGGATACCTGCCTTGCTTTCATATTATATATGTTTACGTCCCTATGCTTTTTCATTTGATGTATTAATGGCTGAATAATTGCTGCGAGTCCGTATTATTGTAAATCAAATAATCTTCGAATTTGAGGGTAACGTTAGACCTTACCTGATGAAGGTTAAAACTACGAGGGTCATATAGCCGCGTGGTTAAGAAATTGGATTCACTAGGTGTGGTTGGCGAAGTTGTCCAAGTTATTGAAGCTGGAGTTCTGCTCCCGTTTTTTTTATTTATTTTTTGAAACTTGTATTCGTACTGTCTTCTTTTTCACAGAATTTTATTATCGATGTCTATGTTTACCTATTTGACATATTTTCTATCTTTTTTTTAAAAAGAAGGCATTTTGTTTTGGGGGCTCTTTTACTACCTCAGACCATTATCTTCGTAGTAAAGCAATTCATAACTCTTGCATTTGCATAGCAATGCTTTTCTAATTGTGCTCTGCTTGTAATTTTTATTTTTTTCTTTGAATCTCCGGCAGTCTTAAATGCACACGTTAGAGCAAGTGCGCTAAGCCTGAAGAGTAGATAGATGGCTGAGGATAGGTTTCGGGTCTCATGATTTGGGCATGGCCGCTTGGAGAAATTTTCTTTTTTATTGCAGTAAAAGAAGAGATTTATGAAAACGGAGCATAATTATGTTTGGATTTCGCTCATTTTCATTATCCATTTTTTCAATTTCCTCCTATGGGATCTATTTAGGAGATTAAATGGATGAACTTTTTCATGAAAGATGATTATCTTTATAATGAGTAAATCACATACTTTTACTCTAAAATTTCAATCAACATAAATATTAAATTATTATGTTTATCAGTTATTACCCCAATTCAGCCACTTTATATCGATTTGTTCATCACAACACGCTTTTTATGGTTGTTGAAGAATCAAAGAGAAAGGATAAAGTTTTCTTTCTCATTTATACAAGTAATCATTTAATAATACAATTTTTTTCATATATTATTTCTAGAATCATTATAAATAGGTGGACACATAAAAGGTTTGTTATTAGTAGATTGGATGCATAACCTACTTGTTATAAAAATAACGAGTGTGTCAACCAAAATATAAAATCATTGACTTAGGCGAGTTAAGTATTTGTATCTAGATAAATCCAAGTGTGGGGGGAGACTGGAAAAGATCAAGTTTGTTCAACGGTTTAGAGAGAGTAGAGATGTAAGAGGAATTTAAAATGGGGTGAGAAAATTTCTGCGAATGAATTTAAAAATATGAAAAATTAGTATTTAATCCATTTTTATGGGATTGTTTTAACTCAGATCCAGTCCTTTTCATAAATTAGAATTGAGCCCTACATTTGGCCTAGTTTTAGTTTAAAATTAATTTATTAGAGGGTTTTAAACATCAAATGATCCTCTTGCCTTGGTTGTTGAATGGATCGGTTATGGCTTCTTATTTTTTGCTACTACTCTCGCAATAAATAAATTTTGGTAACCACTTAAAGTATAAGATAATGGGTAGTTATTTTGGAGTATATCCATTATTAAACAAATTATTGGATTAATCCTTATCATTTAATTTTGTACTTCTATTTTATTGATGGTGTGTTTTATTCTCAAGCCATATGAAAAATAACTATTTTTCAGTTTCATCAATTGTTTTGGTCTACACATCATCTTTTTACTTTTTGCTACAACGGTCTTTTTTTGTCAGAGGTACGTTTGCATTTTAGAAAGTTTTCTTGCCAGTCAGTCAAGATTTTTATCACATTATTGTATTATTCATTAGGTTTTTTTTATCATATGTTGCATTTTATTTTTGTTGATTGATGGTTAAGTAGGTTTGTGTTTACAATATTAATTTATTTTGTGGACGTATATCATTTTCATGGAATAGTCAGGGTGCATCACACTAATATGCTTGCTTAGGGTGTATCACATTTGTCTGTTTTAAATATTTTAGGTGTATGACACTAATATGTCTGTTTACACTAATATTTCTAGTTGTTGAACTCATACACCCTACGCTCTAAATCTTTAATATGTCTACCATGTAATTAAGACTGTCTATATAATATGTCTTCCAACAAATAATAATATGTCTATTCGTATTAGATTAGATAATTCGGTTAGGTGTTAAAATTTTTGAAATTCAAAACGAAACTAGATCATATTTGATTAGATATTTATTTATTTTAAAAAAATACATAAATAGTGTTCATCTAGTCAACAAAAAAAATATTTTTGGATATTTAATTGTCCCCTTAAATTACTGAGTAGCTAGAATTTAGGATATTATTGAATATTAAAATTAGATGTCAACAAAAGGGTAATTTTGGAAATCAACTAAATAATTTTTAAAAGGAAAAAAGTAATTAAAAAATATTAATTAGTAATTATCCAATCATTTGGGCTATTTACTAATTTCTAATTCAGAATGGGCTAATTGCAAAACAATTTAAATTAATTAGGCTAAACACAAAAAGGCCCAAAAATAGGGCTCGTTATGGTTTCGGCGTCTTGTATAATTAATTTCTCATTACGATCACTAACTTTTGGCATCTTTCTCTGCACTTGCTAGGTGCAAAACTCAATTGAATTGGTTTTTATTATATCTTGGTTTATAATATAGCTATTTATAAAATATGAAAGTGAAAGCAAACGGTCATGACACTAAATTTTAGTGAATTTTTTTTGCCCATATGTTTATTTTTTTTAATAAAAGTAAAAATGTATTACTATTGAACTAACAATACTTTAAGATTATTCTTCCCATTTTATATTAAACCTATGCTTGTATGAAAATGAATAAAAAAAGAAGTAATCCAAGCTCGGCAATAATATCACCCTTTTTCTATTTTAAGATTTTGAAATATAAAACAATCAGAAAGTACTTAGGACAATAGGGTAATTTTAAATGCACCCTTACAATGAATTCAAAAAATAAAAAAAAGTGCACCCTTACAACGAAGCTTCTCACCTCATTTGAGTTTTTTTCTTTTTTTTTTTTTTTATTACTTTAACAATTTAACATAATCTTTACCTCTAAATTCACCCCACTTCATATGACTTTACAGTACATTCATTTTTTTCTTTTCTTTAATACTTCTTTTTTTCCACTCATTCTCTTTGTTAACTTTATTTCTCTATATTAATATTTCTCTACATTAATGGATGTCTACGAGAATTGAGATTTTGAAATTTCAAATAAAAGACAAATTTTGATTGTGTATGGTTTTTCGATTGAATATGCTTAAGGTGTAAAATTTTGTTAGTATGATATCTTATTACAGGTTATATATGTATAATTAAATATATCCTTAAAGGAAATATGAAAATTTTCTCGGCACAATCCAACAATGAAATCAGAAGTTATAATTGTTTTACAATAGCATCAGCAGAGAGAAAAAAGTGTGATTGGCGATTGCTAGTTATGGATGATCCAAAATTGTTTACCCAATCTTTCGTAAGTAAGATGAGAAAGGTGTTTAGAGAGGTGTTTGATCTAATTCATGAGCAGTTGGAGAAGGTTTATAAAAGTCTAAATCGAGTAGAGAAGACGCAAGTCAAGCTATCACATAATGATCCTAATGGGAGAGTTGTGGATTGATTAATAAAATTGTGAGAGTTTTTCTCTTTTGTTCTTTAAGAACATCGTGAACAAATCCGATTTGTTCATGTGGCGTCATTTGCATATACCAAGATTTGTATCTCTTTATAGGTGTTGGGTTGTGGTTTCCATCAATCTATACACCTTTATATACCAAGATTCTTCTCTAATACACAACGAGTTGCGATATCAGTATAACTGAACGGTTGTTCAACTTTTTGCAATGAAAAGACATTCCTTTAAATTATTTCAAACATTATTATTGTGGATTATATTATTACAAGATATTAATTCTTTTGTATGACCTTTCAAAGGATTTTTATGAAAAAATAACATTTGTGTGGTGTTAATTTAATTTTTAAGTGCTAAAATAAATCTTTGAAATATAATTTTTAACCAAATAGAGATCCATCACAAAATCACATACTGAACATGTCGTAGTATTAATTTCTCGCAAATACGCCTGCATCATAATTTCTATATTATTTTTTTGCCCACAACATTTTTGAATTAGTTTTTCAATTAAATAATTTTAAGAATATTTTTAGTTAGCGACGAAATTTTCGTCACTTGAATGTACGAATGGGTTGAATTGAATTTTTTTTTCAAAAAGTTAGCGGAGTAAGTCTCGCAAATTAGGGTGAGAAGTATGATTTAGTTGGTGTATTTAAAATCACTCCTTACAATATCACATAATTGTATTTTGAAACCAATAAATTCCTACCAAATAACCACATTTCAATTATTTTTATATCTTTTTAACACTCCTACATGGATGACGAATCCTTTTTAAAGCGTCACCATTTATTTAAATAAATGTACGAGTATTAAAAAAATCTTCCTACTCATAATAAATCTATCTATTGGAAGAAAATATAATAATTTATCTAAAAATTTGACGATTTATATATATTTAATTTCTTTGGAAGTAATAAAGAGACAATTTATATATATATATAATCCAATTTTTTTCAATCACGTAGTTAACCCACTTTCCGGTTGAATTTTTTGATGAAATTTGGTGAAGATGTTCTACACACGATGAAGAACATCCCCACAAAATTATCAAAAAATTCCATCGGGACAATAGTAAATTTGTGGTGACTAATGTTAAATTCTAGTTCCATCCTTGAATATATAGATGCATAAATTACAAAAAACAAACTCTAAACAAAGTGCACTCATATATATATATATATATATATACAAATTAAGATGGATCTTTCTAACCTAACACATGAATGTAATGACACCTATAAGAAAGTGTGGAAACATTCCCTTTATTCGGATACTGCCCGAGCACACAAATTTAAACCAAACTTTTCTTTCTTTTTATATTTTCAAAATAAATTAAAAAAATCATGAAACTATAAAAGAATGGATAAATTGAAAATCATGCTCAGAAAACCTTTTTTAAATTAAACTAGTGCGAATGCTATTATTAAATTTAAAAAAATAAAAAAATAAAACCAGACATAAAAGAAAAAGAAAGAGAAACAACAAGAAATGATCATCCAAAGCAATATCAGCAAGGACATGCTTTCCCTGTAAATATGAGACCTAGACAACCCAGAAAACCCAAGTTACACTATTTATAAACCAAATCAATTTCACATAAAAATGTAATCGATTATTAGTCCCAAAAATCTGAAAATGAAACGTAAAATTATTTGAAGTCCAATCTGAAAATTGATTCTAGGACATGTTTAATTAGTTTAATTAAAAAAGTAAATTTAAAGATAAACAATTTACACAACACACCAACTGCCTCTTTTCCAACCTAGAAGTGTTTTATAAATTTGCAATTCAAACTGAACTTTTAGGCTCCGTTTGATTGTAGAGTGGAAAAAGGAAAATAAATAAATTGAGTTAATTTTGATGAAAAGATGGAAAATAAGTTAAGTGATAGATGTGATATCCTCTTGATTTTTAAGTTTTTCCATGAATAAATTTTCTTTGCTCAGTGGTCCAAAAAATGTTAAAGGCTGGAGAATCTATATACTCATAAAATAAATAACATTTCTCACCTAATTTTCTATCTTTTCATACAAACTAACTAAATTTATTTTCGTTTTCCATCATTGCAATTAAACGCAGCCTTAATAAACTTTCAGAAAACCACATTTATTTATATTTATCTTCCAATATAATCATGGAGAATGGACATAGACAATGTGTCAATGTCTTAATGCCACATTTTTAAAGGTTTTAACTTTATTATTTTGTTATTAAAATTATATTATTGAAAAGAGTGAATCAAGACCTACCTAAATTATATTAATTAGATAAAAAAAAAATTCTTTAAAGTTCTCTACCAAAAAACTTATTTTACTGGATAGAAAAAGATGCTTATATTTTACCCCAGGATTAAAATTTGAATTAATATAGACACCGACTAAAGTCAATATGTACTTAAAGCTAAAAATGACTACACAGTTCAGAAAAAAAGATAACTGACATAAAAGATGAAATACATGCAATAGTTTTTCCTACATCGCCAAACCGTACAATATTCGTTTACTACTATTGATGAAGTATATATACGCACATATATTCGCGTAAATATAACTTTTTGTGAACAAAATAATGCATATACGATTTCAAAATAATAAAAATATATTTTAAAAAAAATACAAAAATCAGTGAACAAAATTTATTAATACCTCTCCGAACAAGTTTGAGAAGTAAAAAATATGAAAAAATAAAAACAGTTCAAATAAATCATGACTAGATACATATATAATAAGAGATACAAAAATGATATATCTGAATGAACTCTCAAAAATTCAAATCTGTAAAATTCTAAATAAGATGAGATCTTAGTTTTCCATAGACCGTTCAATTATACTTTAATTATAGATCTTAAGAGTAAGAAGAAAGAATTGTTAAATGGCCCGTGTAAATTCCAAAGTCTCACCTCTCTCTCTCTCTCTCTATATATATATATACTCTGTCGAATTCCAATCTAATAAATAAGATGAGATTTTAATTTTTCATAGACCATCTAACAATTTTTCAGTGGATCTAACAATTAAGAAGACAACAAAAAATTGTTACATGGCCTATGTAAAAACCAAACCCTCACCTCTCTTTATCTAGCTGGCTCTCTAGACTTAATAATCTAAACAAGATGAGATTTTAGCTTTCCATAGACAATCCAACGATTCTTTTATTAGATGTACGTTTAAAATCAAGAAGAAATTAAGAATTGTTAGATTGCCTATGTAAAATCCAAAATCTCACCTCTTTCTCTCTCTCTCTCTCTCTATAGCAATTTCAGTGTTACTCAGGAGCTGCCGCACGACCGCACAAAAGCTGTATGACCAGGAAGGGATTTATAGTGTGTTTTCTGGGAAACCTATCTAGGGTTCTTTTACTAAAATTGGCAGCAGCCACAACACAATGTTAATTTTCTTTTAAACATCCGTACAAAACAAGAATCTAGAGATTGGGCTTTGGCTTAGGCTTTAACTATTGGCCCTAGCTTCTAAGACTTTGAGCCCAATCCCAATCCACAATTCTTCAATGAGTCTTTTTCATGCATGTTAACAAAATATTCGAAAGAGAATATTTGGATAGCTATTTTACAAATTCGAAAAACTATATAACGTTACGGACAAGATGAATATTAACCTATTATGAGCAATGCGCATATACCGCAAAGTGAAAAGGATGTGGATATAAAGTTAGGCTATAAAGAGGGATTCCCCTACTTTAACAAAAAGAAGGGATGACCATTTTGAGGGATAAATCGATAAATTTTTTTATGAGAATTTGTAAAGATGATCTATATAGTGAGTAGATCACCTCCACAAAAATTCATAAAAAAATTCAACCTAGAAGTGAGTATTTTGAAAAATTGATATATATGTACATTTTCAGCCGTTAAAATTTTTGATGATCATCTCACCCACTTTTAGGTTGATTTTTTTTATGAAATTTGGTGGAAGTGATCTACTCATAATATAAATCATCTCTACAAAATCTTACGAAAAAATTCATCCAATTACCCCTCAAAATGATCATCCCTTCTTTTTGTTAAAGTGAGGGAATCCCTCTTTATAGCCTAACTCTGTGGATATAATATCTAAATGGTGGTCACTGATAGAAGTGCTTTATATTTTTCGTATAGTAATTTGGTCAGCTTGTATATAGATATGGTTTCTTTATATCCACGATCAAAAATAATGTGTTAGAACTAGATATTTTTTATACAATAATTTGGTCAGTTGGTCTACTTGTGTGTATATATGGTTTCTTATATCCGAGATCAATTATGTGTTATGGTAAGATTAACTCTTACTTTTTGACTTCTTCCATATATATTTTTTTTGTTTGGATATTATTTTTTTAACAAAACATAAAGAATGACAGAAGACATATCTTCATAAAAATGAGTATAAGATAGATAACGTCTCACCACATTCTCTAAACTTATTTTTTTATCTTCTTATAAATTAGTCATTTTTTATAATTTTTCATCTTAATATTAACCGGAGATTTAGGCTCCGTTTGATAGCAATATTAAAGATGAAAAGAAAAACAATTACTTTAGGTGAGAAGATGAAAAAATAAGTTGAGCTCTCCATCTCATACCCATTTTTTTGAGCTAGAAATTAAGTATAAAGTCTTATTACACATTGATTTTTACTAAAAATCCAATGAATAATATTTTTTTGAATGAAGGGTCTATTTTTAATTGGTAATTAGTGTAAGAGGCCTATTTTGTTTTATATTTTAAATGAAGGTATTTGAATAAATTTAAATATCATTTAATTAATAAAAACATGTTATAATAACCTAAATTACCCCATTTTTATGAAATTTGCACAAAAAATATGAACTGCTGTTATAAAAATATTAATATGTGGATGTCCATAACTAATATTGTAAGATACAATTTATCCCACATTGAAATTGTGGTATGAATGAGGGATTACTTAATAGAATATATATTAGATTTGTCCCACATTGATTATGGAGAGAAGTAAGGAAGTTAGCTCTTAATATAAATAGAGAAGTAAGGAGGTAACCCCTAGCGTACTAAGATGGGCCCTCAACGACGTCTAGGAATTTATGTAGGTTTTGATTCACTTTGCATTATTCGGAATTTTGAACCAATGATAGGAAATGTGTTTACTGCACGTTTTGCAGATTGTCAATTTGATGAGACAGTATTCCCGCCGTTAGGGGGAGATAAGAAGGTTCCTGGAGAACTATCCGTTCCAGAAGAACGGTGGAAATATCTGGAATAATCTCAATTGTCTCATCTGGACCCACGAATTCAGAATGTGAGAAAGAAGTACGGAGAATAGTACATTTGCAGAAATGAAATAAATTACCTGATGATTTAATGATGCAGCGAATGTAATAAAATCAATGTACCAGTTGAATGCCCCTGCCATATTAATGCCTTAAAGGACAAAATAAAAATATGAAGTTAATAACCTGGCCACGCCAGAAACGTGCAACCTATAGTTCAAAGACTAGCTCCCTAAAAGAGCAAGACTGAGCAATCATGCCCTAAGAACACTCCTTAAGAGGTTTTCCATTTCACTCAAGAAGAGGTCATGGGAAAATCCACTCTCTCTAAGACCCTAGAAGAGGTCATTGTTTTAGAAAAAGTCCCTGAAGAGACTATAAAAGCGCCTGAAGAGGCATTGGTACTAAATAATAAAGAGATCTCTATACTTTACACTTGTTCAAGAGAGATGTGGAATATATACAAAAAGGTCATCGATGACGTATTTGCATTTACAATAGCTATTGAAGTATCAAAGGGCAATGATGAAAATGATACAGAACACGTACATTAAGTGAATGTCACAGAGAGAAGATTGGCCAAAATGGGAAATTGTCATTAAGGCAATAAAGTCTCTAAATAAACGTGGTGTATTTAATATAGTACAAACCCCAAAAGGTGTTAACCCTGTAGGTTTAAATGGGTTTTGTAAAGAAAAGTAATAAAAAGAATGAAATCAAAATAAGGCACGACTTGTGGCACAAGGTTCTTGCAAAAACCTGGGATGATTATGATCAAATTTTCCCCTGCTAGGATGCAATAACTTTCAGAATCTGATAAATTTAGCAGTTACTGAAAGCTTAAATATGAGACTAAGATGTTGTAACTGCTTATTTATACGGGGACTTAGACACAAATTTTTTATATTAAATCCCAGAAGGATTTACTTTGCCTGAAGCAAAGCCAAGGAGTACGTACTCGATACAATTAAGACGTTCACGATACGGACTAAGCAATCCGAAAGAATGTGGTACAATTGTCTAAGTCAATATTTGTCTAAGGAATGATATGAAAACAATTCATTTGCCCATGTGTCTTTATAAAGAAATTTTAAAAGGATTTTCTAAGTAGCAGTTTATGTAATGAATTAATCTAATCGGGACCAAGAATAGCCAAAAAAATTGCTCATTTGAAGAAGGAATTTTAAATGAAGGACCTTGGGAAAACAAAATTTTGTCTCGGCCTGCAGATCGAGAGAAACACTGGTGGGAATTATATCAATCTAACTAACTGAATAAAACGTTTTGGTATGGAAAAGCACATCCACTAATCTCATGGTTGTTTGGTCTAGATGTAAAGAAAGATCATACCGTCCTAAGAAAGATGATGAAGAAGTATTGGGTCCTAAGTACCATATATAAGTCATTGGTGCCCTATTATATTAACACAATTACTAGGCCGAATATTTTTATTTTGTTATTTGCTTGCTATTAGCTCAGCACCAACTAAACACATGGACTTTCAAACATTCCTCAGATATTTACAGGAACACATTTAGTTATTTTATTCACATTAATGGTTAATTAAAGGATATGCAGATTCATATCTTTCTTATCCTCATAAGGCGATCTCAAACAGGTTAATTTCTTAGTGGTAATACCGCTTCTTTTGGCGAATCACATCTTCTTCTAATTCTGAAATTTTATCTTCATGAAGTAGTCGAAATTGTGTGGTTGATCTTTAATCCATCATATTCGCAGTTCTTGTAGTTGTCTTCTATTACAGTGTTCCATATTATTTATAAAGACAATACAGTTATAGCACAAATTCAAGAAGGTTCTCAAAGACGGACTAATATTTCACCTAAGTTCTTCTTCACTCACGGCTTCAGAAGAATAAAGAGATTGGAAGCAAATGTAGTGACAACTTAGTTGATCTGTTCACAAAGTCATCACGTTCCAGAAGTTAGTTTATGATATTGGCATGTATATAACAAAAATTTTGTTGTCATTAGGGGGAGCATCCTGAAGTATACCTAATATTTGCACGCTGCACTTTTTTTCTTTAACTAGGTTTTGTCCCGTTGGGTTTTCCTAGAAAGGTTTTAACGAGGCAGCATTTGTGCATTTGATACCATTTAATGATCCAGAAGAATGTTGTACTATTTTTTCTTCACTTCAGTTTTTTTTCCCACAGGTTTTTCCTTAGGAAGGTTTTAATGAGGCAGCCGTTTAATTGTAACATAATGGACAAAGGGGGAGTGTTATAAAAATATTAATATGTGGATGTCAAACTAATATTGGATACAATTTATCCCACATTAAAATTGTGATGTGAGGGATACTTAATAGATATATAGTGGATTTGTCCCACATTGATTATGGAGAGAAGTAAGGAGGTTAGCCTTAATATAAATAGGTAACCCCTACACATATTAGTTGTTGAATTAAGGTTTTTTTTTTTTTTTATTTCAAACTGCAAAGTTCATATTGTGAAATATGGACTACAAAGTTAATTACTAATTGGACTGCAATTGAACTTGACTAGAAAAAAACAAAGTTTGTATTGCGTAAAATATGGACTGCAATTGAACTTTGCACAAAAAATTGGACTGCAAAGTTATATTGCATTATTTTAATGCATATTGATTTTTTAGTTTATTTTAAGGGTTGGAATGTCATTTTACAATGAAAAAAAAGACGCATGTCATGTTATCAACAAAAAAAAAATAGGCCCTTTATTTACAAAAAAAATATTCATTGGCTTTAGGGTCAAAATATTTCTTTAATAAGACCTTTTTTTTAATTGTCCCTTTTTTTGAGTATATGTCCTCTATACTCTAATGTTTCGTAAAAAAAAATTTATCACCACTTCAATGAATTTTCTTTATAAATAAAATAAAATAATAAAAATTAACCTCACTACATTTCTTACTTTATTTACTATTTATTCACCCAAATTAATTAATTTTTTATTTTACATTTCATGTTTTTATCAAACACAGTCTTAATAATTAAGGGTGCGTTTGATTGCAAGTGTGGAATTTGCATGAAAAAAAAAAAAGTTACCGGCAATTGAATTGCCTAGAATTGAGTTGCATGGAAAATGTAGTGTAGAGTGTTTGATTGCTTAATTTTCACCTGAAAAATTTTTATTGTGGCATTTTTAATGTAGAAAAAATTATTGGTATTTTTTTTACATAATTATATAGTCCAATGAATCTTGTTTAATTGATCTTGTTGTATATTTTAAATATTAAATTTTTATATTATTTTGAATTTTATATTTTAAGTTGTGGTATTTTTAATGTAAAAAATGATAAAAACCTTGTCTCGTGAACCGTGCCCAAACATGGAAAACAAAAAACCACCTCCCCCCAAAGAAAACATTTTCCTCAATTGCCTTGAAAATGCACATGTGTGAGCCAAAAGTGGGAATTGAATTGCCTAGAAAAAAAAAGCCAATCAAACACCTTAAGTTGTCAAATCAAGTGGAAAATGCTATTTTCCATGAAAAATGTTGCCATCAAACACACCCTAAGGCCTCGTTTGGTTCACGGAAGGGAAATAAATTCCTTTATCTTTCTTAGGAGGTGGGAAACAATTTTCTGTCAACTTCTTGTGTTTGGTAAAGCATGGAAAGTATTTAGGTAAGGCTTTATTGTCCTATTTTTTGTATAAATGCTTGGAATATAATCAATTCCATGGTTTTGAGAGGAATGGTTTTACCTTCTCCTTTCCCCTCTCTCGGGAAAGTGTTTCATTTATGCTTGCCAAACAAAGGAAAAAAAAGATTTTCCTTTCCCGAGTACTAAAATCCGTGAAGCAAACGAGGCCTAAATGTATAAACGGAAACTTAATCAACATCAAATAATTAGTACAGTTTTGGTTCTGACGTAAGGGCAGATGGAAATGTAGTTCCCCTAAAATTTTCAGCGTAATAAGAAAGCTTACCACCCCTGACAACTAAAAACAAGGGTTTATCGGCCTTTAATATCTTTTGTGTATTTCAACTAATTTTTTTTTAACAAAATTTTCAACTAATTTTTTTTAACTAACTTTTGTTACAAACAAGGGTGATTTTATAGCTAAAATATCATTGTATTTTTAACACTATAATTTTTAAGATTATTAATCATGATATTTATATTAGAGATGTTTCAAATTTTTAAGCACCGACTCGTTGTCTTATTATATCCTCAAACTCTGTATGCTTTTATTGAATATGAACTTTTAAGTCAATAACTTCTTATTGATTTATATTTTATATAATATAATGGGACAAGTTCAATTTCAAATTTTATAGTTACAACATCAAATAATTAGTATTTAAAGTGCCCCTAAAAAAATTATTTTAAATTTATAATATCCTAACTACAAAAAGTTGGGTAAAGTCCAATTTTGGAGAGATGCAAAACAAACATTACCCAAGTGCCGGCATCTCGATCTCACATTCTGTACATAAATTTAAGATGCATGATTTAGAAATATTTACGTAGCTCTAAAACCTGAATCAGTCTACGGACTGACATAAAAGTCGACAGCAAACATTATCTAAATATGAATTAAAATTAAAATTAAAATTAATCACACAAGTTGATCTATTAACTTGTTTATTATTGGACACATGTTGCGCCTCGAATTATAGTCCCGACTAATAGAAAATTATTATGGGGTTGGCCTATCGTTAAGGTAAGTCAAGTATGGGTCCTATGAGATGTGTGATTTGGCGCATGTCTTAAATTTGATTTTCCGCGCACATCTTAAGTTCAATTTTCCGCAACAGCAAAATCCCTGGGGCTAGCCATCACCCATTTTGCCTTTGGAATTGAATGCTCGTTGGCAGGGTTTCTACTGCTGTGATACGCGGTCGTGGTAACAAGAAAAGGTTTAGGGTGTGTTTGATAATGGCCATATTTTCCACCCAAATTCTTACTTTTGTAGTGTTTGATTGCAAATATTTTCTATGGAGTCAAATTCCCACTTTTTCTACTATTCATCTCATTTTTCTTGTAAGGGTGGAAAATATTTTCTTTGGGGGGGGGTTGGTTTTAGTTCTCCAGGCAACTCGTACAAGGGTTGAGGCAATTCAATGACATCATGCGTGGTCTAAAAAAAAAACTGTTTTTCAATGAAGTAAAATTGTTCAAAAAAATAAAAAAACTGTTTTTTGATGAAGTAAAATTGTTAAAAAAATAAAAAAAAATGTTTTTCGATGAAGTAAAATTGTTCAAAAAAATAAAAAAACTGTTTTTTGATAAAGTAAATTTGTTAAAAAAATAAAAAAAAAATGTTTTTAAAAAAACAGTTTTTCGATGAAGTAAAATTGTTCAAAAAAAACAGTTTTCAAAAAAACAGTTTTTCAATGAAGTAAAATTGTTAAAAAAAAAACTGTTTTAAAAAAAACTGATTTTCGATGAAGTAAAATTGTTCAAAAAAAAAAACTATTTTTTGATGAAGTAAAATTGTTCAAAAAAAAGAAGAGGCTGTTTTTAAAAAATCTGATTTTTTAGGTAAGTTACATGTAAAAAAAGATATAAGTTCCATGGAAAAAGGTTTAAGTTCCATAGAAAATAATAGCTATCAAACAACAAAAGCTGGAAAAAGTTATAATTACCATAGAAAATAATGTCTATCAAACACCAAAAGATGAAAAAGTACACTATTTTTCGGGTAGAAAATTAAGGCAATCAAATACATTTAATTGACATTTTCCATGCAACTCAATTCTAGGCAATTCAATTGCCTGGAACTTATTTTCTTTCCGTGCAAATTTCATACTTGCAATCAAACGCACCCTTAGTCTCATCCCATCTCAACTTGGTGCGGAGATACCTCTGTTCCAGAGTTAAAAGAAAAAAACAAAAACAAAAACAAAAAAAAAAGGCCTAAGCTAAGGAAAATCCAAGTTAAAGTTATAAAGAACGATATAACAGAATGAATTCTCAAGAATTGAAATTTCAAAAAATAAGATTAGATTTTGATTTTCCATAGACCATCCAACAATTCTTTTACGACTATTATGTTCAGATCTTATCTTAAAGATCAAAAAACACACAAGAATTAAGAGGAAAGACCTGTTAGATGGCCTATGCAAAAATCAAAGTCTCCCCTTTATTTCTTTCTTTCTTTCTCTAGCTCTTTATCAGAGAGCTGCACCCGCACGCACAAAAAATAAGACGACAGGGAAGGAATTTGTATATAATGGTGATTTGGGGGAAACCCTAGTTAGGGTTTTGTTGCTCAAATTGGGAGCCGCTATTACAGATAAGATTGATGGTGTATATATATCTATATATATATATGTGTGTAACTTGGGCTTTAATATATATATATATATCCCTACTGCCCTAGATTCTAAAAGGCTTTGGGCTTTCTCACTTGATAAAAAAACCAATCTCACCACCCGTAATAAAAGGAAAAGATATAAAAAGAGACCTATCACTAAACTCTTGCAAGACATCATCCGAAGTGATAAATAAGTTATACGTTAATGAGTAAAGTCTTCAGAGTTGTATTGGTAACTTGATAAAAAAGAGAGAAGTTAATGAGTCGAATTATGGTTAGATTGATAATCTTTAATATAATAATAACTTATTAAAAAAACTCGTTAATAATCTGCCTAGTTGATATCACTTTACATGTACATATACATATACATCTATTTTTTAATAATATATATGTATATAATTTGTATAACATTGCCCATATTTATTTATTAATTCTAGGTAAGCTTACAATATATATAATATTATATATACAAAAATATACTTATTATGTTTATATTTAAAGAGTAATAACATGTCGTGTTAGATAATATTTTATTTTTTATAATTTATATGATTTTTAAAATTCAAAAAATATTGTTGCTTATTATATATATATATATACATGGGGGCTTAACTCAAAATATGAGTGAAACTTAAAGGACTTGTGGGTGGTTAAAAACTATCCAAGCCCATTTTACAGAGAATCGGCCCAATTCACTTGTTTAACAACTAAAAATTGTAGATGAAGAAATATAAACTTTGGTAACTAACTCTAAACAGCCAACAAGAATGAAGAGAGGATCAAATTTGTTTTGGGGTGGG
The DNA here is from genome assembly GCA_021464415.1 of Lonicera japonica. Classification (NCBI taxonomy): domain Eukaryota; kingdom Viridiplantae; phylum Streptophyta; class Magnoliopsida; order Dipsacales; family Caprifoliaceae; genus Lonicera; species Lonicera japonica. The sequence continues at coordinate 46,081,013 of CM038468.1, read as the reverse complement.
TTCCTTCGGTGGCTTTAATTCTTAATCTGGTAGTATGTTTTCCCTTGTGTATAACTGTGTATGTGATAATTATATTAGCTTGAAAGCTTGAATGGAACAATAATGAAATAAGGTTTTGGCTTGGGGAAGAAAGAGAATGTGTGGGAGTGAGTATAGAGGGTATTGAAATTAGGGAGTCTCAATCGCGTTCCTTGCTATTTATATGTATAAGTATGTGGTATGGAAAATTACTACAAATGGTAAAATTGAGCACTACTTTAAGATACTAGTTATTCTTAGCTCTATTAACACTTGTATAAGTAGTTATTTCTCATTCCTTATCATTCAGCTCAACTTTATCCTCTTCGTTGGCCGAGCATAGTTAGTCGGTCTTCCTTCAATTCATTTATATTGATCAGCTAACCATGTAAGGTGATTGATGATCGGCTAACATGCATCCATGTCTTACTTAGCTGGATAATTCCTCATTTATAATGAAGATGGGCCCAAAGGTTTACTTAGCTGGATAACATGCATCCGTGCCACCAAAGTGGTCTTTAGTCAAAAGCCCACATTTAATTTATAAACCCCAGAGGAATGACACGTCCACTTTATTTATATATGCCACCTTTAAATTGAATTTTGTTTTTCATAATTTAAAATTAATATATTGCTTAACGCGTGATGCTCTGAGGAATAACGTAAACAAAAATGACAATAACGATACTATTAGAGTTTTGTGCAATTTGGAGAGAGTCTATACGTTTTGTAAGTCTAACCTTTTCAAATCAAGGAGAAAATATATATTTTTTTAATAAAAATATATTGTATTGACGATTGTATCTTTAAAATACATAATGGGATTTAAATAATGATAATTCTCTCATTTCTTTTCAACTTATAAATAAGGAGCTACAGGGGAGGAAGTAATATTATATTTCTTCTTAAACTTCCAAATGAAGAATATACAATAATTTAGCTTTATCTCTTTTTCTCTTCCCTCCGATTAATGCATTATATTCTTTACTTTCCTAAACTCCTAATTACTCTATTAGGGTTTGCTCGATAAGAAGTCATAAAATATTTGAAAAAAAACTATTTTTTATAAAAATAATTAAACAAAAAATTTAAATGATTTGGTGAGATATTCTTTTTATTTTTTTCATGGAAGAAAAATTATCCACCATCCAAAATTTTTTATTTATAACCACAAAAATAACATGACCAAATCACCTCTCCTTTTCTAACTTCTGGTAATAATTACTAATGTTTTTCCTCATGCTCCAATTATTTTATGAAACACACCATTTTTATTCGTACCGATAAATAGAGTCTGGTCATGATAGTAAAGGAGAGAGGACTAAGGAGATTCAAACTTCAAACCAATTACCTACTTAGAGTGAGAGAATTGAAGATTTGAGGCTTAAAATTAAATACGATAATTAATAAATTATTTGAGAATACAAAAATTTTGTTGTTAAAGTGAGAGAATTTATGATTAGAAAAGCATAAGAAAAAGATAAATAATTCAACCTCTCTGAATAGTTAGATCCGTGCTATATATGTAATTAGATTAACTATTTAATTCCAAAACTACATTAAAAGTTCATTTAGACTAAAGGAAACAGCAAATCAGTGCATCAATCTCTTACTGCTCGTGCTAAAAATATTGTAGAATTTAATTTTGTTAGATATTCGCGCTGTTTTTATACAAAGACACTTACCATTGAAATCATTGAAGAAGATTAGCAATATTTACTTTCCTTCTTTTTTTTTAATACCAAGGCTTCGTCTACACCAGATTTCGTGCATCGCAACTAATTAAACTACACTCATTATTAGTCATCGCTGGTCACATGATATTTTTGCAATCGCCGGAATTTAACATGGAGAACTCTCAATCAACTCCAGAACTAACGGTAAGTATCGCTAGACAAGTCCGATGGTTATCAGCAATATTTACGTAAAGATAATCTGAATCATTACAAAGTTGAATCACTATAGGACTTCAAAAGCAACAAGAAATGACTAACTCAATTCAGGAAAAAATAAATGCTATCAACTCAAATAAATAGCACAAGTTGACTTCTTCTTCTTTCTTTCTTCTAAAAATTAGGTAGAAGGTCTTATTATACATTGATTTTTACCAAAAATTTAATGAATAATATTTTTTTGAATGAAGGGCCTATTTTTAATTGGTAATTAGTATAAGAGGCCTATTTTGTTTTATATTTTAAATGAAGGTATTTGAATAAATTTAAATATCATTTAATTAATAAAAACATGTTATGTATTACCTAAATTACCCCCTCTTTATGAAATTTGCACAAAAAATACAAAAAAAATGGACTGCAAAGTTCATATTGCAGTGAAATATGGACTGCAATATAAACTTTGCACTAGAAATATGGACTGCAAAGTTCACATTGTAGTAAAATATGGACTGCAATATGAACTTTGAACCAAAAATATGGACTGCAAAGTTCATATTGCAGTCTATATTTTTATGCATATTGGTATTTTTTTAGTTTATTTTAAGGGTTGGGATGTTATTTTACAATGAAAAAAAAAAGACACATGTCATATTATCAATAAAATAAAAAACAGGCCCTTTATTTACAAAAAAATTATTCCTTGACTTTAGTGTGAAAATCTTTCTCTAATAAGACCTTTTTTTTAATTGTCCATTCTTTCTTTCTCAAAAAAAGAAAGATTTAAGTCTTTTTATTTTACTATAAATACTTACAAAAATACCTAAAAAACTATCACCGCTCCAAGTAAAACTCGAACTCATAGCCTAATACTCTTGCTCTACAAGTTGAAATGTCAAGTATTGTACTACTATTATGTTTTAGATCTTAAGAGCCTATTTGGTTGAAATTTTAAGTTGAGTTTTTGGGAAGTGTGAAAGTAGGTTGAAAGATGAATTTAGTTTTTGTTGGAGTTTTTTTTAACCAATTCAAAAAATCTCAAAAAATAATCACAATAAATCTTATTTTATAGATCTCAATGAGTAAGTTTCAAATATATATTTTTAACTAATTCCAATTTTTGGATTTAAAGTTTTGGTGTTTTAAAAACAATTATGAGAGATAAAGTAAAGTGAATTTTAAGAAGTGTGAAATAAAGTTGACTTTTTAATACAAAACTAAAAAACATAATTTTTTTTATAAATGAACCAAACAGGGGCTAAAGATAAAAAAAAAACACAGAATTAAGGGGAAAAACTTGTTAGATGGCCTATGCAAAAATCAGTGTCTCCCTTTTCTTTCTTTCTCTCTTTGTACTGGCATGCACACATGACCAAGAGACGAGGTTTTATACTTTTATTTTTGGGGGAAACCCTAACTAGGGTTAATTTTGGGTGATTTTGTTTCTATTCATTAAGGGCCCGTTTGGTTGCGTAAATTACCTAATTTTAGAATTAGTTAATTTTCGATTGAAAATTTGTGAATTTACTCATTTATGAATAATTCAATTCTAGTTCAAGTAGTGTTTGGAAAACTTAAATGAGAAATTCCGATTGTTAGAGTAAAAATATGTTCTTATTGTTCTATGTTATTTAAAATTTTGTCTAGATGCATCAACATTACGGGTAAAAACTAGATCTTCTCGAAAAATAGAGTTGGAATGAATTATCTAATTTTAGAATTAGACAATTTCAAGTTTTACTTGAAATGACTTAATTTGAGTTTTTGTGAATCAACTTGAATTATCATATTTACAATTGTTCATTTTACACAACCAAACATTAACAAATGAAAATTTTGAAAATTACTTAATTGTAAATTATCTAATTCGCAATTTGAAGGACAACCAAACGAGCCCTATATCTTGCAATTAATCTGTGTTGTTAAGTTAATCCGCATTACGTATTAAGTTAATTCGCAAGTGTGGATAAACTGACAAAAATATATTATAAATTGAATTTTATAAATATTATATTAAATAATAAATTTAATACAAAAATATCCACTAAATTAATAAGCTAGTTAAACCACTTTATAAATTTAGAACCAATATTAAAGAATAAATGAATCTTAATTTACTTTAAAATAAAATAACACAACAAAAAATTAATCCATCCTCCTTTCTCACCCTCACCATCCTTCTTCCCCAATCCCCACCATGTACCGTTGCCTTTTGCGAAAATTGATGCAGCTTTTCTGTTAACATTAAGTGGGTTTCATTTGAGAGAGAGAGAGAGAGCGCATTATTGTTTAGGTGAAGAAATAAAAAAATAGTCATATTTAGATTAGGAATCATATTTAAATTAGGAATATTAATTAAAATAGAATCTAAATTTATATAATTATAATTTAATTGGTAGATATATTTATTAATTTTAAAAAAAAATTATAAAAATTTATTCATAATTTTCATAATTTAAAAATAAATAAATTAAAAAAATTAATAGATAGAAACAAAATTACTCGTTAATTTTCTCACTCGATTTTTTTAACATTCCTTGCTCAAATTGGGCCCCGCCATTCTCTGACCCCACGTATTTTCTGTTTTAAACAACCGTACAAAATGAGAATCCGATAATTAATGATAAGTCTTGTTGTTGTTGGGTTGGGTTGTGTTTTTTTTTTTTTTTTTTAATAGCCCTAGCTACCGAATACTTTAGGGCGGTCCATCATTTTTTTTATTAAAAAAATTCTCTTTTGTTTTAATACAAGAGGAGGATTTATTCGGGTGATTCGAAAAGAAAAGGAGGGTGAGAATAAGGCCAACTTGGAACTGTGTACGTTATTTAACTACCTAAATTTAAGGATTGATCCAAAGCGATCCCGAATTTATCAGCCCGACTAGACTTATTTGTTGTGCTTTTATTTTAACTTAAATTAGGTATTACATTGTCTTAAATTAAGAATCTAATTTTCTTTTAAGAACATAATTAACGTATCAGACCATCCTTTCAAAATTCACGGTAGTAATAAATTTTTCTTTAAAACAAATAATTGTTATAAAATTAATACAATTTAAAAAATGTGAAAATTTAACATAAACCCTTAATTTTGAAAGAACATAGTACATACAAATTTATAATAATTTAACGCTTAGCAAATCCGAACCCAAACCCAAATTTGTTAAAAATAAATTCCATCAGTAGTAGTCTCACATAATCAATAATGGATATAGGGGCGGTGCCCTTAGGAGTGTTGTAAAAAATCCGAAAACCGAACAAATGAACTAAACCGATCCGTTATTATCTGAAATTTTTCAAACTAAATAAAAACCAAAATTAAAAGCCGAAACCGTTTGATTCAGGTTTTGGGTAACCCGAAATGGACCAAAACTTTTTAAAAAAAAACATGGAAATATATTTGTTGAACTTTCCCAGTTCATTGGGTGCTTGTCAGTTACAATATATAATTCTGGTCTCAATCTTGTTTTCAGTATATGTAATGTAAGTTGAATGTACTATAGAAGGCTACTTGATGCAGAACGAAGGACACATAGAAGAGATATCTCTTTTCTTTCTTTCTTTCTTTCTTTCTTTCTTTCTTTTTTTGCTTTCATGTAATTTCTACTGGGAAATGGAAATATGTTCCCTTTTCATTATTTATTATTACATTCGAATGATATGGAAGGTCACTAGGATGTGATTCAAACCAAATTTCTTGTATCAGTTAATTAGTGCTTTTTTTTTTTTAGTGCAGTTTTTAACAAAAGTTTTAGCAATATTAAAAAAATCGAATGAGATCGAACCGAACCGAAACAGAACTATGAAATTTGGGAAGGGTTTGGGATATCCCAATATCTATCCTGACCGAAACTGAAAATATTCCTAGCTGCCCACACCCGCCAATCAAACACACACACAACTTTTTCTTTTTTTGATAGAAGTAAGTATCGCCCCAGTATAAATATAAGAATTCCCTTATATATGACCCAATATATAATATTAATATTAATTATAACAAAAAATTGCAATATTTATTATTATAAGTCATATTAAATAGCAAAATATCTAAACTTAGACAAAGACATGATTGTAATTATGTTATATTTTACTGTTGAATGGATCATTTTACAATAACAAATCTTTAATGCTAATATGCGAGTGGAAAAACAAATGCTAAATCATTTGTTGGCACAAAATATTAACACAAAAATCCAATTTCTTATAATATGACTAATATATATATTGGCCCCTCAAAGACCAATTTCTAACTAACTCTGTTCCTGCACATAATTAATCACTGTGAAACGTGAAAAAAAAATCACAAAAATTAGTGAATCTCAACTAGAAAACCCTAACGAACGGCAACCTTATTAAGGCCTTTGTGGTGAAAGAAACCATCTTGTTGGGTAGTCTTCAATAACTGGGATCGGAATGCAAGCAAATGTCTAATAATTAGTTAGATTATTGGTGGATATACAAGCTTAATTTGTGGATATACAAGTGAAAGTGACCACCCAATTGGCCTTAATAATTAGTTAGATTATTGGTGCATGTATATTTATATATCATGAGCGCATTTAGTGGGAGATAGGACCAAACTCTATAATTGAAAAAACAAAGTATTAAATTAATTACTATTATATATATATATATATATACATGGGGAGGGCTTAAGTTACGCCTGGTGTAATTAAAACAAAGAAATTTTACGCCTAGCAATAACGTACTTTATATTAATTTCATAATTCATCAATTTAACTGTTGAATTAGTTAATTATAATATCTCAAAGATGCATGCAAAATATTGAAGTAATTGGAGATGCACAAGTCCCTCATTATAATCATGTTATATATTGAATTATGAATCTTATAAAAGTTAAGTAAAAGTAAGTATAGTGATTATATGATTATAAATATCGGATTAACTTGAAACTTTGTATACTTGATCGATACAACAAAAATAGTTTATCTAACAATGGAATTTATAAATTATTAATCATAAAAAAAGTTATAAACATTTTAATGTTACACTGGTGTAACTTTAATCTTTCCATATATATAAAGCTGAAAGTCATCCCGAAATTGTTTCTCTTTCAATTATGTCAAACTAATTTTATTTTATTTTATTTTTTTATAAAATAAAATCATACTGTAGGGTAAGTAATAAGAGGCGAACCCTAGCTTGTTTGCAAGATGGATATAACTCTAATTGTACACTATTTCTTATTTTTTTTGAAAAAATAAGTAAATTATTTATGTCTGAATTCATGCGTGTGCATGCATGAGAATTCAGAAGGAATAGATTGGGCCTCATTTTGATTCAATAGCCTTAAAAATGTCAGGCTGGGGCCTTACGAAATTGTCTGTGTGGACGGACAGGCTTGAAAGAGACCCACCACTTGGATCATTTAATTCAATTCCTGAGAGAGAGATGGCATTTACGGCCAAGCCCTCAAGTTTTGTGGTTGGTATTAGTGGGAGATATAAGGACCATAATTCTTTTAGGGTGTTTTTAACTACCCTAATTTTATATTATAAAATAAAAATTGAAGCATAATTTTAAAATTTTATTGTTATATTATGAAATAATTTTATTATTTTATATTATATTAGAAATGTACAATATATATAAAAATACTTACATAAATATTTTTTACATAATATATCAACGGTACATATAATACATATGCACTTATTATATATATATATATATATGGATGAGTTTTCAATGGTTATCTTCTCTCTCTATCCATTGATGGGTTCTGACAATAATTAATGCACATTGGTGAGGTGTCAAATCTTTTAACCTGTTATAGCAGGTAAGGTGACCTGTTCTATTTTTTTATTTTTTAATTAAAGTTTAGGTGGTGTTTGATTGAGATTTTAAAATCAAGTTTTTAAATTTTTTATCAAAAAGTCAACTTTACTTCACACTTCCCAAATTACTTTACTTTCTCTCTCATAAAATTTTTTAAAATACCATAACTTTAAATTCAAAAATCGGAATTAGATAAAAAAAATATATTTGAAACCTAATCATCGAGATCTATAAAACAAGATCCATTGTTACTATTTTTTTTACGAGTTTTTTTGAATTGGTTGAAAAAAACTTTAACAAAAATTAAATTCACTTTTCAAAATATGTTTTAAAATCTCACCCAAATAAGATTCCTTAAATGTTTTATTTGCCAAATAAACCTAGGATAACCCAATTCCAAATTAGGATAAGTGTTTATGAGTGTTTTCGTCTTTTCAATTTTATAGTTAATTAATAACATAAGTTTATTGAAAATAACACTTTCAAAATATATTTGATTTTGAATTTTTATCTATATACAACATGTTTACATATTACATACAACTCAAGTACTATTTCAATAACACTTTCAATTTAATCATTTTATTATCATTCGTGACAAATCATATCATAATAAAAACTCAAAAATTAATTTGAAGCCTCTCATATAGCATGTGCTACTGGTTTTATTAGTCACTGTTCAACTAAATAATAATTTTAACACAATAACATAAAATAATATTAATAGAAACTTATTTTCTTAATTTAAAGTATTTCAAACAAACTCAACTTTTTATAATTTGATCAAATACGGAAGTATACGCATGATTTAAGGGAAAATTTTATAAATAATTTGTCGTTACTTTAATTCTGCGCTTAAATACAATAAAACACTACTTTTATATAAAATAATTAAATTAGTACAGCGAATAAGTAGGAGTCAATACAAATTCAAGTTAATACTTTCAAAGTGGGAAAGTTTGTCGAAATCCAGTATTTTAGGGATTTAGATTAAAACAGTTTTTACATTTTGATTTTTGAAATTATTTTAACTAAGAACCTAAACCAATTAAACTAAACCAATTAAATTAAATCTAGCAAGTGCGTAATCAATAATAAAAAATCCCAAGGAAAGAGAATCCACCACCATGGATATAAACAAAAAAGTATCTAATTATATTTTTCATATTCATCCCTACTATATAAACAAATTCAAAATCACCATCATTATTTCTTTAAAACCAATGTAAATAAAAATAGGCATCACCTGTATTCTCATTTATGGTGATCACAAGAGATCCATCATTTATTTTAAAAACAATTAAAGTACTAGAAAGAAAACACGTTATAATAATGGTAATTTCAAAATCTATTTTAATTCGGGACGAATAATTAAAAATCAATTAGAATTAAAATAAGTCCATTACATCCATGGCAGTTCATCCCTCCCTTTTGGGAGATAATTTAGTCAAGCATATTAAATAAATAATACATTAAAACAAAATAATAATTCATCATTAAAATTTAAAATTAAAGTACTTGAATACAAACTATAGATAATTAAAAAGTTAGAAAGCGTCGCACTTTATGATGCTCGAACTAGCGTGTACTGCATGGCTTTACGCTGTCCATTTATTCACCTTTAATACTTCGACCACACGACAACTAGTTTATGAAGGATTTTATCTATTTTTTTCTATCATTTTTCTATAATTTTAGGTGTAGAGAATAGGTCTATATTTAGTAATAATAAATACAAGTTTAAAAGGTTTAGAAAACTATAATTGTAGAAGAAATAACAAATATGAGTTCAATTAATTAAGAAAGAATAAGGAGTTGTATTTTAATTATGAGAGAATATTGAATTGGAATATTCTTTCTTCTTTATCTTCCTTTCTGATTTTTAATATATTTTTTCCACCTTTTTATCACAATTTACTTCTTTCCTACAAAAAGACAAAATAAATATTATTCCTCCATAATTTAGGCATTAATTATATTCTAACAAAATATTATTTACAGGTTTAAATAACAATTTGAGGCACTTATCAACGCATGACTTCCTAAATAACACTTAAAATATATCTTATTTAGTATTAAATAATTAATTATTTGGTTCAATAATCAATGTATTGTGTTTGACAAATAAATTTTATGCTATTTTCAAAATTGAGAAGTATATCCACTAATTAAAATTAATTTATAATTGTACTAATTTAGATTACATTTTCATTTAGATTCCTAATCGAAATCTACTTCCATTTTAATTTATTTTCCATTTTCTTTTAAGGTGAATTTGAATTATATAATTGAATTTAGCTTTAAAATTCATAAATCTAAGATTTAAAAATTATATATTTGAAATACAAGAGCTTAAAATTTTGTGTTTGCTAAACAAATACAAGGAAATTGATTTCTAAATTCAAATATTATTCCGCTAAAATTTATATTTAGTTGATTAGTAAGCTATTTTTATTTTTTAACCCTGTGGCGGAACTCATGCTTACACAGAATTAACCCGTTTGACTCGACCGGTCCCTATTATAGTATTTTATTTCTTATAATATAGCATAATTACCACGGGATGGGAGTATGTTTATACGTACACTATTCGCGATGGATTTAGATTTAAAAAAATAAAACCTGCACCGGGCTAGGATGTGTTTATAAGATTGTTGGGTTTGAACAACACACGACCCTTTGTCATCCTTCGTATTATTATTATAATTAATATTACAAGTATATTTATAATAACAAAAAATAATAATTTTGTTTAAAAATTAATTATTATTATTTTCAAATTCGCAAGTTTGGGATCTCTAAGGAGCAACTCTATCTCTAAAATTTGAAAATTATAACTTTAAGATAAGTATCAAATCTCATTATTTGAATATATTTATAAATCTTAAATCATAATTTCACACCAAACAAAAACATTTAGATTTAAGATTCCAAATCCAAATCTCATGTTAAAATCTTCTCTCAAATCTACATTCCAAACACACCCTTAAAGAATTTTATAGGTTTTTATTAAAAAAATATTTTCAATTAACTATGTTATTAATACTTCCACCCCATAGTAATAATAATAATAATAATAATAATAATAATAATAATAATAATAATAATAATAATAATAATAATAATAATTAAGATTTAAGAATCAAGTATACATATTCTTCTATAATGACAATCATAGTAGACTTATTTCATGTTTATCAAATTTTTAATATATAATCATATAAAGTATTCATGATCATGTAATTAATTAGTTAGTACGACATTTGATACTGTAATTTATAATACGAATAGTATTTTCTTTCACTAGAATGGTTTGTGAGAGGATAATTATGTAAACAACATACCATAAACCTTTGGGATTTATTTTGTACTTTTAAAAAAATATTTTTTATGAATTTATGTGAAATAAATGAGCCTACAAACAATTCTAAAAAAAATCATCAAAATTTTAATTATTTTTTGAAATGATCACCATTCTCAAGTATTTTTTTTTTTTTTTTGCTGTACATAATTTTTTTTATTTTTAAAATTGTAGCATCTTATCATTTGATAATTAATTTGAAATTTAGAGTTTTCAGAATTAATAAAAAAAATATATATTTAATACTTATGTTCTTGGTTGACCTTTGTGATAATATTTCGATTACATGTTCAAATTTAAAATATTTGTTTGAGATGTTTTGTTTGAATTTGAGTTTTTGTTATTTATATTTTTTTATTATTTTATTTTTTAGTAGTTGTTATCTTTAATAAGGGGTAGTTTTGAAAATAACTATCTTTTATTTTTAATAAATTAAAATTTATTTTGTCATCGATTAAAAGGTTGTCCTTGAAACTAATCCTAAAAATAGAATGACCTTTGTTAGAATGAGAGTAATTGATTTGTACTTTAAAAAGAATCCCCATATTTTTATTGATTTAATTAACGTAGATGTACCTATTAATCTACTTTATTTTTTAATATTAAATAAAATTAAATAATATTTATAAAATTAAATCAATAATATTTTTTTGTTAGTTTGTCCTCATTTAAGGATTAATTTAGGAAACAATATTAATTAACTTAAAAATGTAGATTAACTACAAGATATCAATATAAATAAAATCATACATTTTATAGGGGTAAAGAATAGGGATATCCTGTATTGGAATTACAAAATCATGTAATGAATATCTAATTTATGATTCCTTAAAATTAAATAGAAAAAAAATGCCATGTCATCAGGTATCAACAAGTTACCCACTTAACCTTGCATTTAATATTTTGTATTCTCCCATGTGCATTAATTATGTTAGCCAACTATACATTTGATCTCAACCATTGATTTTTCATCCAACGGTTAATATTACAATAACCATCCATGGGTAAAAAAAGCAGTAGCCATTGAAACCTCACCCATATATATATATATATGTATAGTAAATATATGAATGTATATTATTATTATTATTATTATTATTATTATTATTATTATTATTATTATTATTATTATTATATGTACACTATATATATATGAAACAACCTTCCTACCACCACCTATTGATGACACCTACTCTTAGAGCTCCGGTGATTTATTTGGACTCTGGCAATGGGTGATGTGCCAAACGTTCTTCAAAATCATTATTTCTTTGGAATTGCAGATGAATTCAATAAATCAACCAAACAAATAAATTTGAAATTCTAATAGAATTCCAAATGAAAATTACATACAATCCAAATAATTGTATTGTAATTCTATGGAATTGCAATTCCATAGAATCACAATTTTTATAGAATTTTAAACTGTGTAACCAAACGCACCCTTATTAATATTGAGTTAGAATTTATATCACCTAGCTAGCTTTATGGGAAGGGATTATAATTTTTTTTTGAAGCTAGGGAAGGGATTATAAATTTAGTTTTCTGCGTACTAGGACTAAAAAATTATACCTATTCTTATTTTCTGTTTTCCTCTTTTCAGTTACTACAATAATACCCTTGAGACCATCCAATATGGTGGATAAGTAATTAATTAAAGGAAATTGTACAAATTTGTGTGTCGCTACTCTAATAAATTAGTGTGGTTATACATTTAATGGATTATTAGTATATTTTTGTTTGATTAATGCTACAATTATTTGTATAAAAAATATGTACAATTTATTGATATGTTTAGCACTGCTCTTATTTAAATCATGTCTTTTTATACAGGTTTCAATTTGTCAGATACCAAATATGTGAAGTTTTTTCTACTTTTATGTATTATAGTAATTACTGATGTACATATGGTATAAATTAAGAACACAATATGTTCTCATATGCTAACTAGTAAGGTTATAATTGGTGTAATTAGATGAAATGTGGTTCGCACAAATAGGTGTTCAACATGCACGCAATATGTATGTTTTGGATATAAATAATTTAAAGAAAAAAAAATTAAAAATAGATGGGTAATATGGTTGTTGAGAGTCATATTGTCCCCGTTGTTAACGATAATATGAATCATGTTGCTCACACTATAATATTTTTTTTTTGTGAAATAAAGATCCTGAAGGTTAAAATTAAAAATTAAAAAATCTAATAAAACTGAAATAACCGCATAAAAAAAAATTACCATTGGAATAGTTGTCCACCAGTGTATAATTCTATATGAAAAGAATAATAACACTGACAATATTATAAAAGAAGTAGGGTAGTGCAAGCTGGGAAATTGTCCTAGGAGATTAATTTTATATACACTTTTATAACATGTATAGTTGTATGAGAGCAGATGTGATAAAATTGGACACGATATGATAATACGATACAATTTAACATAAAATTATTAGTTCATGAGTGAATTCTTATTGGGTTTGAGTCACTATTGGATAGATACAATAAAAAACCAATTTGATAATGAATCATGTTTAAGTTTACTAGTCAAACACGTTAGACCCATTAGGTCCGCTAAAGAACTTGTTAAGGCCCGTTCGATCGGTTAAGAACTCATTTGAAACATATTTATGTTGTTTTCAAGTTGATCATGTCAAATTATCGGGTTAATTCGGATTAACCCCTTAGCTTAACGGGTTAAACATGTTGTGTCATTTTACCTGATAAGATAATGAATCGTGTTCGTGTATAATTTTTTCACCCGTTTTGTTGATAGATCGTATATTTATTCAGTATTTTCTCACTCAATCCCGGTAAGACTCAATATATACGAAACCGATTAGACACAACCCGTTACCATGTCTAATGAGAGGTCCAATACCTTATAAAGTCCAAGAGGAAACCAACACCAAGAATTGGGGTTTGGAACTTCTATGGTTTCCTGTACTTAACTTCTTTGCCGCGTTTGATATGATAACACAGTTAAAAAAATGAGATGAATGATTGGTTCAAGCTTTCTGGAATGCACTTTGTTAAGAATAGAAAAGAAGGAAGAATATATTGAATTGATTTAGGTGGACTCGTATAAGATATAAATAAAAAATGCAGTATCGCCTTAACGTAGAAGAATCTGGTCCCTTTTCAAGAATGAACTTTAATACTTTTTTTGTGGAATCCATTATCCATCCATGTTGGAATTGGAATCCTTCGGAATATAGCTATATTAGGCAACTTCTGATCGGCCGTCACAGAAGTACGTATGGTCCACTCAGATTCTTCAATTGGAGGAGAAAAGAGTACTCCATCCCTAATATTCAAGGTTTTCCTTATATCTAATCTTGATATTATTAAAGTTAAACTAAGCATTTTAATCTTATGGTATAAATTTATTATTGAAATAGTTTTGGGGTTTACTGAGTTTATACTCTAGGTCGATTCTCGGGGCGGTCAAATGATTGGCCAATGATAGGTACAAATTGTGAACGGGAATTAGTCAATGTGCACGAAAATTGGCCCGAACACCTCGTGAATAAGACCAAAAAATATATTGTCAAAGTTAAATCCCTTAACAATTATAGTTCATTTTGTTTATTTAAAATTGAACATTTATAATTTTTCCATTTTACCTATACAATGTGATTTGAATTTTTTTTCATTAAATTAGAGTTTAACTAGAATAAAACACATTCTGTATGTTTATCTGTTTAGCCAGTTTATATCCACGTGTTTCAAGCTCGCATCATATTTAGTTAAGGTACATTGTAAAACTGAGCTTCCTTCACTATTCATGGGTAATATAATTTACTTTATTAAATTTTTTTTAAAAGACAGAGACGAATGCTATTGCTCATTACATTGCCTTTGAGTAGCTTATAATAATTAATGAGGATCTGTTTGGGGATTCACAAGGTTGTCCGCATCCGCCGCTTAGTGCTCCTCTCCACTTGTTTAGTTGATTTTTCTTTCCTTCACTAAAAAATTAGGATTTAGCCCAATTTCGTGGATATATTTTTACTCCACCATTCCTTCTTGGAAACTGGTAATTAACCCAATAATTTGTATTTAGCCCACTTATTTTGCTTTCGGCCAAGTCCGAAAAAAATATTTATTTTACTATTTTATTCTATTTTAATCGTGAAATCCCCATGTTGCCCATATATTTATTCTCAATTTGAACTTTGGAAAATTTTCACTAATGTGTAACCAATGAATAGTGTACGCTTATCATATATAATGCAACTAATCTATTTTGATTTTGTTTCGATTATTTAATAGTCTATATAATTTGACCCAATCACATTAAAAAAGTTTTCTTTGGCAATTGCCATCTCTCTCTTTAAACAATGAAAGTGTAAAGAAGCAACAATTAAGGTGATAGAGAAAGAGAAGCAAGGAACCTACGATATTTGGAAAACCAACAATATATATATATATAAGCTTCTAGAAACATAAAGTTAGAGGTGCAATTTGACAATCGGCGAAAGCCTGTGATGACCCAATCGGTGCAGATAAATCAGCGGTCAAAATGGAAGGGGACTGGGCGGGCATTATGTTGCTTAACCCTAGACTCTGAGATGTGTACATTGAAATTCTTAGATATTTGGTTCAACGAGTTTGAAGGAAAAGTATTGAAGCAACATGTTCATCTAGTCATACTAGACATATTAAGATTTTGTTTATTTATTTGGTTTAGTAATATTATAAATATTAAGATTTTGTTTATCGATCTGGTTTAGTCATATTAGACATATTTACACTAGAATAACATGGTAGTCATATTAGACATATTAACTATTAAGTAATATGTCTGCCATTTTCCTAAGATGTCTATGCCTAGTTGAATTATTTACATTTTTGTATTACAGCATTTTTTCAATTGTTTTTAAAAAGTGCTAATAAACTTGCGAGATGGATCGGACCGGTTACGAGATTTCAGTCTATAAGTAGTCATATAACAAGGTAATTCCATTTAAACGTTACTCATTGTTTTATAAAACATAATGTGCCTTCAACTTTAATTTGAACACTGCTTAATATTTTGGATGACTAGATAATTTCAAATTTTTATTTACTTCCTATTTTATAACACTTAGTTATTGAGTCAAATTTCACAGATTTAATAAATTTTGAATTTTGAAGACCTCCAAATCTTAAAAAACCCTTAAATTATGCCTTAATCTAATTTGAATTTCAAAATCGGTTGTCAAAGTCAATCTTTGAAATCTGCCTATATTAAAAAATCTAGAGATTTTAGGAATAAATTAAATTGAAAGTAAAAGTTAACTGAGGGCAATTTGGTAAAAGAAAAAAAAATAATTATTAAAAATATTTAAAACAAAAGTTAAAATTAATATTCATAATTATCCAACAATTTGAGCTAACAACTAATTTTCCAAATGTATTTGGTTGGACCAAAACCAAAAAGCCCCTTCTTTTAATGATAAAAAGAAAAAGGAGGTATATATTGTTACAAGTAGAAATAGTTGATTGTGTATATATATATGTTATATAATGATGAAAGAATGGTGGGCTCGATATCATTTTCAAATAAGAGGAGAAAATTATGTTATTTTGTGTCACGAGAAAATATCATAAAAATGAAATGAGACTTGTAGGAAAAAGTCAGGTTCTACCTAAACCATTTACTAATGGACAAAACCTCCTAAATGTCAATATAAACTATTATCCTATTCTTTATTTTTATAACAAAGATCGATTTTGTAGGTTTAATTTTTATGGATGAGATTATCAATCTGATTTATTGATCATGTTGCATGACAGCTTATGAAATAATTATGTTTGAAGGTTCCTTTTTTCCTTTATTTCATAGAAACAAGATTATCGCTTACTTGTATCAAACATAAAGAGCCCACAATTATTTTACGTGTTGTAACAATGACAAAAAACATTATAACTGGCATTATTATGATAACGATTATTATAGCAGCAGCCACTCTATAGGTATATATATATATATAGTTGACCAATTTTATTGTTGGTTTTGTACCTCGAAAATCATTAGAAATTATATGGAGGATGGTTGATAGAGATGATCATGTTCTCTCACTATCAGTGGAGCTATCAAGTCTAGCTAGTTCCTTTTTTTTTTTTTTCTTTCTTTTTCTTTCAATAAAAGTGTATATATTCAATTCCCAACTTGATAAAAAGCTTTAAGAAACGGGAATCTTACTCTGAATTGGATTACTACAATTCCCATGGAGCTGCATGATTTCCTTTGAAAAGTACAAGTGGAATATTATTGTAATAGATGTTGAGAGGCTACACAATATTTTAATTAATTCAACTCACGTGACAAAAAAGTTAAAACCATTTGTTGAATGTATATTGATATGTAAAAGACACTTTGAGTTATTTATTTATAAATACATTTTACAAATATTTTTAATTGTGTACGTTTTCAGCTCAATAGATCAGATAAATTTGAAAACAAAATTATGGATAATTAAAACTAGATCCAACTTGATTTACTTCATAGAGATAATAATTTTATCTCTATTACAAATTAATAGATCATATAAATTTGAAAACAAAGTTATTTTGATTAGGTCTTTTTTTCCGGAGATGGGATAAAAATGCCCTTTTGTAACACAATATTGTTTTGGTGTAATTATTCGTAATTAATATTACAAATTAATATGTTGTACTGCTGTAAGTAAACTTTACATGTAGTAAAGTTTGAGGAGAGGTGACCTTATGGAATTATTTAGCGGTACACTAGATTCCTGTGAATCTATTTAGCGGGAAGAAAAAGGGATAAGTGAGGTTACATTCTTCTGCAAACAAAAAAAAAGGGGCAATTTATGTTTCAAACACCCTTTGCCTTAATTGTCAAAGTGCAAAATGTACTGTTCGTAAAAGGAGACACACTTTAAATAACTCACTAATACTCTTTATTAATTAATTTTCTCTCTATTGACACATTCATTTTATTTCTTTTACTCCAATAATTAATATTTAATAATCTTAATATAAATAATCTTAATTAATTAATACACTCAATCATTAACATTAAAACACTAACACCTATCATTCCAACTCATAAACCCATAAAATTCTCGTGCTCAAAAACTCTATCACTCCAAGCAAACGAGGAACAATGTACACGGTTGGATACATAATGGGGAGTGAGAGAAGTGTAGAGAGAGTGAAAGGCTTTTTTACTTTTCATTTTATTCCTAAATCATTGGATACAAACAAACGCAGAAAAATAACAAAACATAGCACAATGTGGTGTTCCAGAATGTTCTTGGTTGTTGAGGGCTGAGTACATATGGATACACTCGGTTCCCTGTCACTGCGTACAGCAATTTTATCGATTACCTAAGAATATTCACTTGGTCCTTAGAAACCGAAAATGTCCTTTGTTACTAGCAATCGAAGTGGTCCTTTGTTACTTGGTCCGTAATTAGCAACCGAATTGAAAAAAAATTACCCTTTCTAACCTTAACTCGATTACGGTTAATTGAGTATACTTTCACACTTTGGTTATCCATGGCATCTATCTTCAAAATAATCAATCCAATAAATTAAACAACTACATTTCTAAAAATATTTTCAATACCGTTAATTAAACTAATAAATTAAACAAATTTAATGTTCATAAACAATTAATCAAACACATTCAAAGAAAGTAAATCTATTTGATGAAGAACCCATACCGCCTTTGAATAGAACTACATGTGCGTTGTGTTGTTTGTAATGAAGAATATATGTTTTAAAATTGTGTAGAAGATGATGTGAAAAAAGAAGATAGAATAAGAGATGTAAAGTTTATCTGAATTGGGTCTCATGTTGAGAGATAGAGAGAGAAGTGGTGAGAGTGGATGTGTTAAATAAGGTCTTTGTTTTATGATTAATTACTATTTTAATTAATCTTAAATTTAAAAAAGGGTGCTAGTAAACGTACCTTTAAATTTTAGTTTGAACACCCATAAACATTTAAATTAGTTTTCAATTTTGAAAATGCCCCTTTAATTTAAGCACCCTAAGTCCATCTTTAGTAGGTAAGCCAAATGGATAAATTTAGCCATTTGCTTGCCTTATCCGATAAGCTAAATGTCTAATAATGTAGGTAAAAGTGTAAACCAAAACCAAATATAGAAGTTGACCAAATTTTAGCTCAAACGATCAATGAAATATCGTGGCAGAAACTGGGCAGTCTCACGACGCATGATGTGTCGTGAAAAAACAAGAATGCTTCGGCCAATACATCATGTGTCGTGGGACACATGATTGAAATTTGAGCTCAGACGATAATGTTTTCGGAGATAGAAGAAGGAAAAAAAAACTTAAAAATGCCTGCCACGACACATGATGTGTCGTGGGAAGCAATACCATGGCAAGATACATCATTCATTGTGGGAAGGTTATTTGTTGGCACTACACTTCATAAATCGTGCAAGCTAAATTTAGCTTTTTTTAATGCAATTCTCATTTAACTGATAGGGTAAATATACACTTTTAACCTACACTTTTAGCCTACCCACTAAAGATGGTCTAATAAGAAAACTCTTTTTTTAAAGAGAGAGCCGGCCAATGCAGAGGTTCCGACTGATGGCGTTTACTTTGACCTATTTTGGAGCAATTAGTGATGCTGTTACTCTAAATCTTTCTAAGTTTTATTTTTATTTTTTGGTAAAGTAAAAATTCAAAAAATCAGACAAAAGCATAACAGATGGATTTTTTTTTTATTTTTTTGTTTTTTTTGAAAAACCCAGTATTGGAAGGAGATAATTATTCCGTTGCGGTTGATTGAATGATTAGGAATGATTCTTTGGAGTTTGAAGGTATAATTTTATATGTTAATGGATTTTGTTAAGCCATTGGAGATGGAGTGTATTTGTTACTGATTTAATAATGCTTGAATTTGTAGCTAATAGTGATGATGTTAAGCTACTGTTCCATTAAATGAATTCATCTAGGGATGTGCAAAAATTAAACTGAACCGAACAGACCGACCGATCGAACCGAACCGATTTATAGGGTTTTTTTCGTTTTTATACATAGAACGATCCGGTCCGATCTAATTCTTAGTGGACCGAAATAATTCGGTCCGGTTTTCGGTCTTAGGTGTAAAAATACCAATAAAATCGGACCAGCCCGATTATATATAATATTTTTATTTTTATTTTAAATATATGTGTTTTTCCAAGAGAGCCATCTGTTTTGCCTTTTCTTTCCCTTTTCCCTATATCATATTTCCACACTCCACCATCACATCTTTGTCCCCTTCTATCTCTCTCATTTCTCTTTCCTTTCTTCCCACGTGATCTCTCTCTCTCATTATTATAATTTCTCCATTATAATTTCTTCTCTTAAATAGTTAAATCTCTAAAACCCTCCATCCATTCTTCTCTCTCTTAAATCTCTAAAGAACGTATGAAAGATAAAGAAAACCTATAAAAGCCAGATTGAAGAAAATAAAGAGGTGAATTCGCTTTCTTCTTCTCTCTCTATATGTATGCGTGTATAATTTTTTCATGATTCGGTTGTATGTGTGTGGATTTATTGGTTGTAAAGTGAATATAATATATTTTGATTTGAGTTTTCCCCAATATAAAAACATATTTTGTTCATCTTGTTGGTTGATTTAGTTAAGTTTCTGCCCCCTAATATCTAGATCGATTAGATGGACCGAAACCGAACCATTTAAATTGGTTCGGTCTAGTTCGGTCTTGCAAGATACTTCGGTCCAGTCTGGTCTCGAAAATTTTAAAAACGAAATGATCGGTTCGGTCCAAAAGCACGGTGAACGGTTCGATTAACCGGACTGCGCACACCCCTAAATTCATCAATGAGAATGGATGGCCTTTGCTAAAGTTTGATAAGGGTGTTAAACTAATGGATGTATAAAAAAATAATTAATAAAAAAAAAGTGTAAAAGTGCTCAAATAATTAGGGTGCTTTTTCAAAATAAAAAATTTAGTTTCGGTGCTTAAAGTATGGGTGTTAAAATAAGAAATTAAGTGTGCTTTTACAGATTGGAGTGTTAAGAAGATAAATTTTATACTTGAAATGTGCTAGTAAGTGTTGGATCAAGTGTTAGAGAATTATTTAGTGTGCATCAATATCAATTCCTTAAAAAAAGTTATATTAAAAAAAAGAAAAAGAAAAAACCTTACAACCGCACCGCTTCCCTCCTGCTAGGGCTGGGACCAGTTCGGTTATTGTCCTAAATGATAAGAACCGGAATCGAGAACCGAAAATTAAAAACGGTTCGGTTTTGAGCATTTTTGTTCAAGAACCGAAAGTGGAACCGAACAAGTTCTAACGGTTTAGTTCTACCGGTTCTTCGAAAAACCGTTAGAATCGTTAATAATCGTAAGAACCGGCCAAAAACGGTTCTAACAGTTCTTCGGGGAACCGTTGGAACCGTTAGAACCACTAAAACCCTTAAAATTGGTGAAAAACTGGTCTAATAGTTATTCGGGGAATCGTTAAAACCATTAGAACCGTTAAAACGGTTCCTAACAGTTCCTTTAATTAAATTGATCAAGGAACTGAGAACCGAACCGTTAATAACCATTAGGAACCGAACCGTTAAAAATGTCCACTTTAATAATAATAACCGAACCGAACCGGTTTTTTTCGGTTTTTTCGGATCGATTTTCGGTTTTTCGGTTTATTATCCCAGCCCTACCTCTTGCCCCTTTTTTTCCACATTCTTCTCTCTCCTCATCCTCTCACGAAAGGATGGGAGAAGCTTAATTTTTTTTTTGAAGTGTTATGTCAATATAATATCAATATTAGATTTGAGTATCTTTATACATTTTTTTACATATAAGGTTTTTGTCTCTCATTTTTTGAGATTTTTTGATCTCCTTCTTATGAGATATGGAGGCGTCTCTCAAGCAAGACGGATTGAAATAAAGATGTGCATATCTCTTTTTTTTTAATGGAGATCTAATTCAAAGTTACATAGATTTTATATTTACTTGTTTGGGTATTTATTATTTTATTTTGTTTGGTAGTCCACTTGGCACTTTTGCAATATATCTCAAGACTCTTTTGGAAGCCTTCTTTCAATTATATTTTTATATTTTAGGAATTACTTTTATGATTATTTATCTTTACTTTTCTCTCACTTTATGAAAATTTTTCCTTAATTAATGAAATTTATGTGTTTACACATGTCTTTTGAAACATTTCTTTAATCTTGTTGGTGGCTTTGAACCTTTAAAAAAAGAAAAAGTATGTTGGTCCTACGTAACGTAACCACATCAGCTCCACAACAACACCAATCTGCTTACGTGGGGCCACTGAATGCAATTAATCAAACCATCGAATATTATTTTTATCCAAATGCTCGCATGCAATATCTCAAAATTGGTTTCTGAAATTAGTTGGAAAAGTATGAAATAAATCGATTGCAATATTCTTCTATCGACTAGCTTAAGGTCATTTGTATCCATTAGGGTCTGATTATAGTCGAAAAATATTATCGGAGTGGTTTGTTTGTTGTAACAGAGACCGCAGTATTAAAATTTTAAAACTATATGGTCTAAGTTTATATTTAGAAAATGAAATAATTGTTTTATCAATAATGTGATTATAATAATATTTTTGACTTATGCTAGATTAATACCCTAATTTGAAGCATAACACAATTAGTTGCTTTCACATGAACCAAAATTCTTTGCCAATAAGACTCATCTAATTTTAGTATTTTACTATATTCAACCACAAATCAAATCTTAATGCCCCATAGAACCTCAATCTTTTAGTACTTAAATATGGGTATAAAAAGTACAAAAAGTCTAATAAAATAAAAAAAGAGAGAGCTTGAAATCAGATTTAAGTGGAGTAGAATATTGCCACGTGGCACATTGACATCCACTCGACTGAACTTTTGGAGTTTGAGCTCCTACATGTAGCTGTTGTATCAGGACACGCATGGCACAGCAGCGCAGTCAGTCCGTAAAAATCTCTCTCCTCTTTCTCTCTCTAGAATCAAATACATTTTTTTTTTGTTATTACTATTAAGAGAAGAACATTGTGTTGTGTTTTTGAAGATTTGGATTTGAAGGAACGCAAATTGCCTAAATTCCATGGATTTTTGATGTAAAAGGTAATTGGGTATCTATCGATTTCATTCAGAATTAATGGGTTTTTCTTTCTTTCTTTCTTGTTCTGTTCTGTTCTGTTCTGTTTGGGTCCCGAGAAAATATAGGATAAAGAATTCATTGAAGTTTCGAGTTTTTCTCTATAAACAGGAATAAGAAAGTTTAGGTTTTTAGAAACCAATTCTCTAACGATAATAATAATATAATAATAATAATAAAGAGAGTTAGATTTGTAACCACTTATTTGTATTTAGTTTGGTTTTTGTGCTTCTTTTTTAAATTTTATGTGTTGTGTTGATCCCAATCCCTTTGGATTGACTACCTAGTGGTCATGTTCTTTATAGGTAGGTATTCATTTTTTTATATCGGTTTACCTTGACTTATTATAAGTCCGTTATTGTGACTATTATTTGTAGGACGTTAAAAAAAATTGTCCAAATTTGGAGTCTTTTTGATGTAATGTTTTTAGATTATTAATGAAGTTTTTGGATTAAAAGAAATACATAATCTTAATTTGAGGGTGAGGTAGGAATTTGTGGGTAAGAATAGCTTTGGCTGAAATTACGACCTAGTGTATAATGGACATAACAATCTCAGTGTCCAGAAAGCTTAATTTCAAGTTTATTCATTACTTAAATTTCATTATATAATTTATAGAAGGAAGTGTGAATTTCTTTTTTTTTTGGGTGGTAATGCTTATTGTGTTTCATTGCACTTCTTTTGTATGGAAAATGCCAAAGATTCCACATGTTTCAGCTTGTTTGATTTCTTCATTTCCTAAGGAATTAGTTCTTGTGGAACAACTTGCTTTAGCCTAACTTTTCCGATATCATTGGGATCCAAGTTAAGTATTTCCAACGAATCTAATTCTCTTTCCAAGTTTTGGTAACAATATTATTTGTCAATTAATCTAAATGTCTATTAATCAATATAGGATACTGAAAGAATGAAAATGAAGTTCGGAAAAAAGAAGTTTATCTAGAAAAATGAGAGAACAAAATTTGTAAGATGCTACGGTCGTTCTCCTAAAATCTTTATTTCAAGAATCACTCAAAAGTGCATACAGCCATGCATAGGCTGGTGTGAAGTCTACATCGATTTTCCATCTAGTAAAAATAGAATACGAAAAATATAAAAGTAGGATAATGGAGAAAGAGAAAAATCTCAAGAAGTGCATCTCAATGAAAGGGAGAGCTCCCTGTTTATAGATGAGTAGGCATCTCTTGAAAAATAGAGTACAGCGCTTATAAATTAGTCACGACTATCACTTTACGGAAGCTCCTTCTTGACATTTGAAATTCCTTGCAAATGTTTGGTTAAATCGGAGGTCTCCTTTCCTAACATTTTGAGAATTATTTGCTATTATATTATGAAAAATTGATATACTATTAAATTAATTGCCATATATAATATGCCCTTAGATATTACTGCATTACAATATGAAGGAAAAATATTTGGTTATTTGTTGAAGAGGGGCGGTTTCATCACTAGCTCAAACCCCCACCCAAACCAAAAAAAAAAAACAGAAAGAAGAGAAACTTGATAGAAAATTCATGTTCTCTAGAAATCCTAGATTCCCATGCACGACTCGATCCAAACATTGGATCTTTGCATGAAGGCAAATAATGAACCAAACAAAACCTAAACGCCATTATTGGTTCAAACAACTAAAATCAACACTTTAGTCGGTGCCCAATATACCAAGTTGGGGGCGTCTCCCGGTCGAGCAACCAGGGCCTCATGGGATTAGTAGGGAGGGGCCCTGATACCCATGATTATAAAAGAAAAAAATATGCCAAGGTAGTTGGCCATATCCTTGGGAAGAATTAACATGAGCTTCAAATGCTTATTCTTTGTGCTATGATTTCAGTTGCTTAGGGGAATTGACTAAAATTGTTGGTGTTGTAAATTTATAATAAATGCAGTCCATTATTTTTATGCATGTGTCATTGGACAAAGTTTAGTATCTCTTAATTCTATAGGGCATACTTCAGGATTCAAGTTTATCTGTTCTACTGCCATGTGTTTCAACATAATGCTTCATTCTTGGTCAAAACCCACAGAGAATACTGACCCAGATTTGGTTACCCTTTCAGGATTGTGATTACTGGCTGATGATGAATGTGGACAATAACGACACGGAATTAGACCTTGCTCTTGGTTACTCCTCCATTCCGTCTGTTCAGACAAGATCAAATAATAATTCGGGTGCAGGTGTAAATGCAGGGTCAGGTTTAAACATCGCGTTTGTGGCATCTAACCCCTTAGTTGAATTGGTTTGGTCCCCTAGCAAAGGCTTGAGTTTGAAATGTGGCGACAAAAAATCTGCTTTTCTGTGTGACGTGGGACCCAGCAACACGGTTTGTTCTCCTGCAGATTATAGTGCTGGCTCAGGGGATAATAATGAGGAAAAACCTATTGTTGAGAGAAGATCGATTCTGTTACAAGAGGATATTAACTCGAAAAATGAGGTTGCAAAGGATGCTGGTTTGGAATTGGCTTTATCTCCAAGGAATTTTGGTGGCTTGTTTGGATCTAGTCATGAATGCCACACTCGTAATTTTCAACCTGACTTTATAGTATTTCATGTTTCCTTCCTTGCCTCCCTTTCCTTTCCTTTCCCCTTCATTTTGTTTTCCTTTCCTTTTCAGGTTATAGATGTTTTTCTTTTGTGGAGTGCTTAAAAATTCTTGTTTGGCAGAAAATGGTGATAACTCGGTGGAAGTGAACTCTGTGGTAGGAGTAAAAAATGTGCATTTCGATCAAGAGCATGAATATCAAGGGGAGAATGAAGAGGAGAGTTTATACTGTCCAAATAATGCACAACTAAGAAATGAAGCTGAAACAAGCGGAACCAATGCAGGTGCATATTGCTAGTGTCCAATTTTCATTTGCCACCTAGGAAAATTGGTGATGTGTCTAGTGCATAATGAAATTGATACATTTACTTGCAAGTAAGCTTAGATGCTTCAAATTACCTTGTGTGGGAGCAACAATAGGTCCTTGAAGGAGTAATGCTAGACATACAAATAGTACACTAAATGCCATCTGATTTTTCTACTACGGGGCATACCTGAAAGTAGTTAAAATCATTTACTGTTGACCAGTCCATCAGTAACTGGCACGTCTTTTTGTTTACTATTTGTGTGCAAAGCATTACTGTTAGCTAAAGAGTAATGGTCCAATGTGCTCTTGTGTGCATAGTATTATTGTCATAAAAGTTGTGCAGTTACCGTGACATCAGCAAAGACACTCAGTCAAACCAGTCACAAACTGTCACCACCAAAAAGTCACTAGCATGCCCTTTGTCTAGCAACTTTCTGGTAACCAATGTGCGCCATCTAGGGTAGTGGTCTGGTGGATGTTTAGCAATTATTAAGTATAAGGTCCTAAAATGCACAATACACTAAAATAGCGATGTAACTAAACATGAATTGAAATGGGGGACTTTTTACTTATAAACCGTTGATGGGTTTTCTGTAGGAGAAGGAAGCAGAAGAACAACTGGTTTGCTGCCGCTCATAAATAACGAGTCCAAACCTGGAAGTAGAGAAAGGACAAGCAAGGGAAGTGGCAGAATCGAAGGCGTTGCTAGTGCCAGTCAGCCTTTAGACTTACAGATTGCTTTGGTCCATGATGATGATCCTGTGTCAAACTTACAATCCCCGGGGAGAAGATGCACAGAATTTGCTTTAGCTATCGAAGAGATCAAAAATCAAACAGACACGCATGGTGGTGATTCAAGTGTCCCACCTCTCGAAAGGATGGAGTCCAGTGCCGAAAATGATTCCCAGAATCTGCTACGGAGACCCGGGAAAGACATATGTTTATCATCTCATACATATGTTAACGAAAGATTATCGAAAGATGACGATGATAGTCATGAGAGCATTGAAAGTTGTAGCAGTGCCGCTTTATTCTCAAAAAAGAAGCAGCGGTGGAGCTTTGAGCCGGGTATGATAGTTGGGAGCAAGAAAATGAAGAGTCAAATCCAGGATAGTCCTCCGGCCTCCACTTTTGTTAGACATGATAGTTCTTTCATGAATTGGATATCGAACATGGTAAGGGGATTACCTAAATCAAACCAGGACGAGGGTCCGGGTCCGACTTTTGCTCTTGACCTTGGTCGGCCTAGTCAAAGGCTTGATAGTGATGATAAAAGAATCGTCGCTTGCAATAAAACCCAGGATCCAGGTAGCAGAAACAGGGGCTTCCAAACGATATTTCAGTCCATATATTGTCCAAACACAAAGGTGCAAGAAACTAGAGAGTTGAGTCAAGATTATCCATCTGGAAGTTGTAAAGAACTTGGCTGGAACAAGAAAATGGGCGCCAATGGTACTCAAATATCCGGCTCTAAGGAGGATGATAAGTTTTGCAGACAGTTCCTTGATCAAAACAAGAATTCAGACTGTTTTACTTCTGAAATTGGAGGCCCATCAAGCCAACCCTTTTTTTTTCCTGCAAATCTTGCATATAGAAAGGGTAAAGATGGAGTAAGCTCTTCAGATTATTTTCTGGCTAAAGAAAAGAGTGGAAATGCTGAAAACAATTTGGACAGCAAATCTGATGGCAAGGGGAATCAAAATCAGGGTTACGGAAATGATCCTCCGGGGAGTTTGTGGATTACTCGATTTTCCATGAAAACTACTTCTTTGGATCACTGCAGGCAGACTACACATGGAGCGCTCGAGTTTCCCACTGATTCGAAGAGGCATAGTTCTCAGACTCGTAATTCTCTTCCCATTGACCAGAAAAGTTCAGAGGCGAGGGAATCCTTGGGTGAAGACCCAATGAATGTTTTGGGCAGAGAATTGCAGAATGAAGGGCCAAGCATGGAATCCTCGGTTGGGTTCAAAAGGGTTCAAGGAAATGATTATCAAAATTCGAATTTTAGACTAAATCCTATCCCGAGTTCTCAAGCATTGAAGAATTCAGGGGCAATGGCATCTATGTTTGCAAAGAGACTAGATGCATTCAAGCACATCATATCATCAGATATAGAACATGACGAAACTCGCTCAAAGAATACAACCTGTTACTTTTGTGGTAGGAGTGGGCATGATTTACGAAACTGCTCGGAGATAAAAGGAACAGAGCTCGAGGATCTTCTGGGGAACATAGGCTCGTATGGTGGGACCAAGGAATATCGTTGTTTGTGCATTAGGTGTTTTCAGGTGGATCACTGGGCTATTTCGTGTCCTTTGGCATCTTTGAGCCGGCAGCAGCAATCTAAAAACGGGATGGGGAGACGTTCTGGTATGATGAAAATGAATGGAAGTTGTTCACAATTTGGTGGTGAAGACATTATTCGCAGCAATAAGAAACCTCGAACAGACAAATTGAATGCGAAAATGATCTCTGACCAAAGGGTTTCAATCTCGGGAGGAGCTCAGAAGAATAATGCTTCAAGATTTGGGTTGGATGAAGAAGAAAATCAAATCTCCCCTGTGTGCAATTTTGATAGGAAAGAGATTTCCGACGCACCAAAAGGGATGTTTGATATGATAAGGAAACTTCGGTTATCTAGGGCTGATATTCTCAAGTAAGCAAAAGCATACATGAGTTTCATGTTTTTGAATTTTAGCAAGTGAACCATTTAAGCATATTACAGAATTTAACCCAACTTCACCAATATTTTCTCTTCCTTTGATCTGCTACTGATGTCTTAGTTGTTACATGACCCAGATGGATGAACTCCCATGATTCACTCTTGGATTTGGATGGTTTTTTCGTGCGGTTGCGGCTTGGGAAACAGGAAGGAGGGCTTGGGGGAACAGGGTACTATGTTGCCTGCATAACTGGTAACTACTTTAAAAAACTGTCTAGTTATCATTCATAGTTTATACTGTATGTAATATAAATCCCATCTTTTGGTTCTGGATGGAGGAAAATTCGAGAGCATTTTCTTTGGCTACATTCCTCTCATTTTTATGGTTGAAGTCTTAAGTAAATTTGTACTCTTTTACCCCCCTCTGCTAAATGAACAGGTATGGAAAGTGAAAATTCATCAAAGCACTCCAACAATCCCATCGGCATGAGTGTTGGAGGTATCAAATTCTTGGTTGAAAGCCAGTATGTCTCTAACCAAGATTTTTTGGAGGTAATTTATGAGTCACTTTCAACTTGAATTTGCTGCTATATTTCTTTGCACGTGAGGTTCAAAATTCGGATTTTAAACTAAAAATGGAGAGAGAGGAATGGTTATAATTCTGGAAAACCTTAAACATAAAACAAAAAATGAAACTACAAGTGAGTGGGTTATCGTGTTAAGGGGTGCACTTTGAATACAAGCGAGTGAATAAGAAACTGTTCATTATATCTTTCTTCATTATTATTTCAAAAATTTGTTTTGACGCATTCGAAATCTTTACAGTTTGATATTATGGGGTTCTCATTAATTGGTTCTTTTCTATTTGTTTTGATGCAATGGGATTGGCAGATCAGGCTCCAGTCGAGTACCAAAAAAATAAAATACGCTATAATTATACAGTGCAATAAAAAATCATTTCTGTTTAATCCTAGCTCCACTCTTATTTTTGTGCATCTTAATACTTCACATTTTTTTTCTTTCCCTTT
The DNA here is from genome assembly GCA_021464415.1 of Lonicera japonica. Lineage (NCBI taxonomy): Eukaryota > Viridiplantae > Streptophyta > Magnoliopsida > Dipsacales > Caprifoliaceae > Lonicera > Lonicera japonica. The sequence continues at coordinate 46,051,290 of CM038468.1, read as the reverse complement.
TCTGTTTTTTTTATGCGTTCAACTTTTATACCAAGTAGTTCGAGTCTTACAGGATGAGCTAATGGCTTGGTGGAACAACAGCTCGAGAAGCGGAAAGATTCCAACAGAAGCTGAATTGAAGTGGAAATTTGAAGATAGGAAGAAGTTAGGGTTTTAGGCGAATCCATTTGCATTCACACAAGTTTTGAGTTGTTAGCTTGCTAATGAGGCGCATTTCAAGAAATGGCCTCATTTTCTCTGTTGATTAGAGTGATTAAATTTTCCTACTGTATAATTAAATCATTTGTCTTTGCCACAAGTGTAAATATATTTTTTGGGTAACAGACAAACACAGTGAGATGTTTTGCATTATCGTGAATTTATTATGTAGAAAGATGGAATAGTGAACCATGTTACGTGTATGAAGCTTTTTTTTTGAGCAACCATGTATGAAGTTGAATTGTAGTTTTTTAGAGCTTGAAAATTCTGAGCGATTGGTCCTTGATCAGTTGATAGCATTATATTCGTGTTTACATGTATTTCGACTTTACAAGTTTGTCATTAGTCTTGTTGAGTACGGAGTACTTGGTCACGTCTTCTTGGTCAACATATTAAAATTATTGAAAATGCAAGTGCAAATGTGTTTTCAATTCTTTGTTTTCATCGTACTCTCTCCGGTTAGAATTCATGGTTACTATGAACTACATGTTTTAAGAGGGTCAATAAATTTAAAATTACATTGTTGGATCTAGAAAATTGGTTGCTACAAGTTCTTATAAAACTTAATTGTTTTTACTTCACTTTTAACAAAATTTTGTTGGGCACTTTGTTGAGTTTGGTCTTAATCACGAGGCGGTTTAATCAAATTGGGTTCCCGTGTATGCTACTGGCCGGCATATTACGGTAGTTTTAATCACTATCTTTTCAGTACCATAAATTAATGTGTTGTATATGTGTCATTACTAATCCGAGAATTTTGGTAAAGGTCAAAATTGGGCGTGTTTGAATTTAAAGTGAACAATAGTTAAGTTCAATCACAATTACTAGTGCCCTAGTATCCGGTGAGGGCACATTGGATGCTTGCAAGTTGTAGCACGTTCATACGGTGTGATATATAGTATGGGTTCGTAAAGGTAGTGATATAATGGTATTAGAGTTGGAACTCAGTTAAAGAATACCCTTAGGGTTCGTTTGTTTCGAGTTTTAGGAATATAATGGGCATACTTGATTTCTGAAAAGTTTTTTTCCTGACATCTAGGATGCCATGCCAATACCTGGTTCAATCGAGAATAGGAATGGAATAAAGTATTAATTACAAAAATACCTTTCTTTTTATAAGATAAGAAGACATCACCTACTAATTTTTCAAAAGAGACAATTACTATAATAAATTACAAAAATTACACATGCCTAGCTGATAACTATCCTACAAAAATTATAATTTTTGTAATTTAAAAAAAATTACAACAGGAAAAAAGAAAAGAAAAAAGTTCCAAATATTTTTTTTTTTCATTTTTGTGCAGCAGCTTAATTAAAAAAAAAGAAAGTTCCAAACAATATTTTCATACACTGATGGAAAAAGAATTATTTATTCATAAGGAAGAGTATTATTTTAGTCCTAACATGAAAAATTAAAAAAAATGTCAATTGGTAATGGTTTAATCCTTATGATTTAAATGGGAGAACTTGGGGGGAAATGTTTGTTCCTGGAATCATTTATTCTGGACTTAAAACTTGAACCAAACGCGGGAATCGCTTCAGAATGAAATTTAGCATTCCTAGAATGGTTTAAATCTTGAATCAAACAAGCCATTAAGAGCATCTCCAACAATGCTCTCTAGTTTAGAGAGCATCTTTTTTAAATTAGAGAGCATCTTTTAGAATAGAGAGCTTTGTTTACATAGTTATTCCAATAATACTCTCTATTGCGGTTATTTTTAATATTTCTTTTATTTATCATGCCAACTATAAATATAACCAAATTTAATGCAACTTTATTATACATTAATTAAAATTAAACAATAAACTAAAATAAATCAAAACCACTAACTAAAAATTATAGTATGACCCCTTCCATAAAATAATCAATTTTTTTTTATTTTCTATAAATTATTTACAAATTTATTTATTTATTATTGAAGACTCCATATTCAAAAAAATAGAAGGCTAGCATTTTTTCTTTCTACATGAGATTTTTCTGTATTAAAAAAAAAACTACAAGAAGGAAATAGAATAGAACCATTAAAATATAATTGTTGACATATAATTTTTATTTTAATAAAAAAATAATAAGTAGAGAGCCAAATTGACTCTCCAAATCTAGAGAGCCTAACAACACTCTCTACTCTATTTTAAAATTTTACATAATCTATTGAAGTATAAATCTATTACTTTAGCTAGCTATTATAGAGAGCATACTCCAAGTAAAGATTCTCTTGGAGATGCTCTAAGTGAATGGTAGACTACCTACAAATGCTCAATGTGTTTGTATATATATACACACACGTGTGTGAGCAAATAACATTTTGTTGAACTAGACTCCGATGCGACAAAAGAAGAGAAATAAAATAAAAACTTTTTAAACCGTTTATTTTTTAAATGAAACTCTCAACTGAGTGCGTTAGCTAATGTGAATAAAAAACATAATTATATACCGTATAAAAAAAAAGAATAATTATAATTACTTTATATTTTTTGTTCTTATATATTTTTAGTGAATAATGTGTTAACATGTGAAATAATTATTACGTACAAAACATTAAAATTACATTTATATCCTATTATAGGGGTAAGAACACATACTATAAAAGGTAAAAATATAAATGAGTAAAGAAAGTGATTTTTTTTACGTTGCACTTTTTAAGCGAATAGTGCTGTGAGACATCCATTAAAAATTTATGTTTAAATATCATTTTTAAGAGAAAGTGTGTCGACATGTGTTTACAATAAATTTTTTATGCTTTTAGCCTTTTTAAACAAATATCACATTAATATGTGTATACACCTTAAAAAAAAAGATACAAAATCTAAAGTAGTTATTGTTACCCTATAAACAAAACAAATAAATCAAAAAACATAAAATAATTACCATATTACTTATCTTAAAAATAAGATATTGTTATTAGGTGGTACTAACGTCAAAGTAAATATAATTATTGTTAAAATAATATATAATATTTGAAATATACAATACATAGTATTATGCTTCGTTAAATGTATAATTGCATCGGGTAATAGACATATTCTTATTATTAAAACTACACATTAGTATTCTAAATTTCTAACACTCTAAAATCATATTTAATACAATAATACTTTATATATATATATATCGTTCGAGACATTTTTTATATATTAAAAACACTTCTTGAATATTATGTATTTCCATCTTAATTTGAGTCAGGAAGACCCGTAGCCGTAGTACATCTACAAGAAAAAAGAAAAAAGAAAAAAGAAAAAGAAAAAGAAAAAGAAAATGAAAATAGTTACTTGCCATTTCCATAAATTGTTGAGAGTAGAGGATTTTGAAACAATTATAGAGAATATGAGGCCCCTCCTGCAATTATATGAGAGTCCATTCTTTACCCTAATCCTATATATTCACGGTTGTAAAGCCCGTTAACACATTTCTCAAAACCCTAGCCGCGAAATTCATCCTCCTCCTCCCGCTGTTTAGGGTTTCTGCAATTCATCTCCAGCGACAATCATGGTAACCTCCCTCTCTATCATATTATCTTTCTCTTTGCCTATACCCTGATATACCAATAATAATTCTCTCTGCGTGTGTATATATATGTTTGATTTTTGGTGTATGATATGATATAGGCGGAAGTGGAGACAGATGTGGCGACAGGAGTGCCAAGGAAGAGGACGTTTAAGAAATTCAGCTTCAGGGGTGTTGATTTGGATGCTCTTCTTGATATGTCCACTGATGACCTCGTCAAGCTCTTCACTGCCCGTGCTCGCAGAAGGTATGAATTAATTTTCACATTCTTTTTGGTCTTTGTCTGCGTGTTGTCTTAATTTGAATTTGGGGTTTGTGATTATTTATGTATTGATAGGTTTCAGAGGGGTTTGAAGAGGAAGCCCATGGCTTTGATCAAGAAGCTCCGCAAGGCGGTATGCATTTTCACATTTAATTATTGTCTTGGTTTGAATTTTTTTTGTTTATCGGATCTTGTAATGTTATGGCTTATTTTTGTGCTTGGGTTCTTAAGAGTGTAGATTGGTGAGTGGTTATCTTAGTTATCAATGGTCTTTAACGGGTTTTTGGAGTGTAATTTTGCTTGTTTTAGCTGTTAAGGTAATAGGGTGCAAGAAGAAATCAAGAGAGACTTTAATGGCTAGAGATGTGTTTTGATTTGACATGATTGCTTACACATGTAGTTAGTAGGATTCATGAATATTTGGGCTCAAGAAGCTAGATTCATAAAGACTGAAATGCAGTAAATAATTAAATATCCCTTGACATGATTGATGTTAGATATTGGTGATATGGACTGAGAGCAAAAATATGTATCGTTTACTTTATCTTTTCTGAGATTTATACAGGGCAGTGGTTGTAATGCGTGTTACGATTTTTCTAATCAGAAAATGGAATTTTTTTGATGAATAGTGGTGACAAGGAATTGTATTTAGTACCATAGTATTGTTACTAGTGCCCTAATTTTCCTTATTAGGATGGGGGAGAGTACACTTGCTACATGAAGTATGAGTCCTTTTTCGCATTGGAGGGGATTCGTTAATCTTTTCAAATATCTATTTTTCACTCGGTCAAAGTTTTGTACTGTGGTTTACAAGGGGCCTTTGTAGTGAAGTCCAGTGAAACCAGTCCCTGTATCTTATGTCATAAGATGTATTGGGGGATATTTACTTTGTCAGTTTGTCCACAAAATGTGGGATACATTCCAAATTGTTTTAGGAGGGAAGCTTTTTTTAGAGCATCCATGGTGGTTGATTTCTCTATGACAATAACAATGTGATGTATGATAGGCAAAGGGATATAAGTTAGTTAGCAAGTATTTTGTCAGATGTCCAACAGAAACAAACAGAAAACACTTGTGAGCTTGTGTGTTAAGAACCCAAATGGATGAAGTTAATTGATTTCTTACATCCTATCGACTATGGACAATGTTTTAGTTGCTAAACCAAGTAGAGCACTAGGCAACAATAATGCTGGCGTAGGGCGAGGGTTTTGACAAAGCTCGCCAGTGGCCACTAGATGCTCGCAAATGGATATAAAGTTAGCAAGTATGTTGTCAGATGTCCAACAGAAACAAATGGACAACACTTGTGAGCTTGTCTGTTAAGAACCCAAATGGATGAAGTTAATTGATTTCTTACATCCTATTGACTATGGATAATGTTTTAGTAGCTAAACCAATTAGAGCTCTAGGCAACAATGATGCTGGCGTAGGGCGGAGAGTTTTGACAAAGCGGGCCAGTGGCTACTAGATGTTCGGAGTTTTTGTTTTGGTTCAATAGTTTGTTGCTGGGTTTATGTGGTAACGTTGTCTTTCTAGAAGTAACAGTTTTATGTACAAATAATAATCTGGTGGTGGTGTTCCGCAATGTTTTAAAAGGCGAAGGCGTAAGCCTAGGCGTTTACTTGTCCAAAAGCGAGGGGTAAGCCTTTTGTGTAAAATGTTTTTATTTTAAAAAAAAAAATGAAATAATTAATATAGGTATAAAAATATTTTTTGGGTCATCTTATTGTCAGATTTTTTAGTTTAAGGAGTAATGTGCTAAATAAAAATAACTTAGGGGGTATGGTGTAAGTTATTAAAATTAAAGCTTCTTCTCACTTTTCACTTTTGGATAGAGGCCCATAAAAAAATGAAGCTCCTCACTTTTCAGAGATTGAATTTTTGAGGCTTTTGAACCCAAACCAAGGAATGGTCCTTTCAATCATACCTCTACAAAAACCCTAGCCTATTTAATTTCCTAAAAACCCACAATCTTCCTCTATTGCTGACTAAAATCTCTGCACTCTCTCTCTAAAAATCATCGCCGGAAAATGTTTACAAAGCAAGATCTCTCTCTCTCTCTCTGCTGCTCTCATCGTCTAATCTTCACATATACTGCAGTGGAGTAGCAGATCCACTGCAATGAAGTAGTAGATCTTCATACACAAAAAGCGTACGCCCTAAATGCCTAAGCGTGAAAGGCGTAAGCCTCGTTCAGAAAGCGCATGCCCCATTCAAGAAGCGAAGGCTTTTATTGCAAACCGCGCTTCGTAATACGCCTAGGTGCGTTTTTGGTCAAACGCCTTGCTGCGCGCCCAAAAATGCCTTTTAAAACACTGGTGTTCCGTAATTACTATTTCTTTTTATTGTTAATGCATTGTTGCTCATATGAAGAACCTGTGCTAATGCTTATTATGATTTTTGTTTTCTTGTTTATGGGGGGCAAAAGAAGAGGAGGAAAATGCCTCCTTTATATATAATTACTTCATGTTGATGGAGTCGAAGAATGGGATGTTACAGTTGATATACAACTTAATTGTTGAGCATGGAGGTTAATTTATTTTTTGAAAAAGCATGCCCAGAGAAATGAAAGAAGCAAGAGTTGGATGCATAACCTCTTAAATAAAGCATGAGGGTCTTAATCACTAGGGCAAACTCATTCGAGAATTTCCACTTGAATGTCTCCGTTGGATTTCCATTTCTCTGATTACCATTTAATTTTTTGATCTTAATTCCTCGACAATTATACTTCTTGTAAATTGCTTTTTGTTACAAGTGCTCATAGAGTTGTGATGTGTTTAAAGTAATGTTTTCTTCTACGATGTTTTTCTTTATCAGAAACGGGAGGCTCCAGCAGGTGAGAAGCCAGAGCTCGTGAAGACCCATCTGCGTAATATGATCATAGTACCTGAGATGATCGGAAGCGTTGTTGGAGTCTACAATGGCAAAACTTTCAATCAGATTGAGATCAAGCCTGAAATGATTGGGCACTATTTGGCCGAGTTCTCGATCTCGTACAAACCAGTTAAGCACGGTAGGCCTGGTATTGGTGCCACCCACTCTTCGAGGTTCATTCCTCTTAAGTGAAACCTTTGCTGGGATTTTAGATACACAAGTTATTTGTTTTCAAGGATCTTCTATATTTTGTCAAATTTTTGCTAGCAACCTTGTGCTTGAGTACTGTTATTGACTTTCAAGTTTGTGGATGTTCAAACTCTTTGTAGTTTTTGAAGGAGCTCTGATGTTTTGAACTGGATAGTGATTTGTTTAATCTTGGTACTGCGTGAAAGCATTTTGATTCTTAAAACGTTGTAGAATTCAGATCTTGAGCCGTTCTTCCAATTTTATCACCTTGTTAACGACGTAGAATAACAGATCTCATCCTGGGGTCTTACCCATACTAGTGGTTTGTTGAATACTAATTGGTTTTCTAATAGAATCATGTTTATTATGTGCTTGAAAAATTCGCTGCAAAAACAATTGGATTCAGTGAATTTTCTACTAACAAAAATCATTTTCATTTTAAAGTTGATATGTTAATCTTAGATAAATTTTTTGAGCTACTTGAACTCCCAAGTGTTTGCGGGGCTCTGGTAAATATTGTTATATAATTTATTACTACTAATTTTTATTTGTCCAACCATTTCCTATGCTGGTTCAAAGAGCATTTTCAATTACTTTAAGAATAAGATAAAAAATGATGCGCCATGTTTTTAGACGGTCTATTTGACGCGGTTTTTTTTGTTTACTGCGGCCCGCAGTCACATTGGACAAGTATTTTGTGGTTCATCGTTCGTGTCTATTATGTTGGGCGTTGTATTCATTGATTCATGTTTTATGTTTATCATGGAGCTACTGCTGTTCTCTTTCTCAGCTTAAGAATACTTTTAACCCTTATATGTTTTTAAGTACCACACGAACATTACATTTAAGGGTTATTTAGCGTTCGGTTTTTTTTTTTGATGCAATCCACTAACATCTTTTTAAAAGTTGTTTAGTATCCGTATTTGGTGACCAAAAAATCTCGGTTCAATGATGAGTTATATGCGATTGAGAAATTGTACTTCAGAAATATTGTGTATCTATGACCCATAAATTACGTATACTGAACATGAGGGTTGCATTTTAAAAAAAGAAGAAGAAAAGAAATAGGGACCACTAGTTATTTTTTAAAAACAAAAAGAGCAAGGACAGTATTCAAAAAATGTTTGAGAACCAAGACTGGAGATTAATTCTGTCATAAATTAATGATTGAAAACACATCTTATTTGATATTTGTGAAATATAACTGCGTTGATTATGTTATAAAAATTAAATTGGGCTTTTAATTTTGAATATCACAAAAAAAATAAAAAATTATGGATAATAATATATTGATTATATTATTTTGAAAAATAAACTCAACTCTCAATTTGAGATTTTTTTAAAGATTAAGCCAGCTCTCTTCCCACGGGTATCGCAGCTAATATAAAATATTCCAAGAAGTTCAATTAATTAATCTTTTGAAAGAGATGTTAATTGAATATGCAAGTTTCCCTTGGATTGCTCAAATAGATTAGACTAATGGCACTGAAAAGGAAATAAATAAAGTCACCTCAAACACTCCCTAATGTAGTGGGTGGTGCTGCCCAACTTAATAATAATATTATTATTATGAAAGTACCGCACTCCATGACCCCCTGCACTTTCCTTTATAGTTCTGTTGTCAATTTCCAATTTACAAATACTACAATTTACAAATCTCATGTTTAAGAGGAGATTTTCTATCACAGTATAGAGCTAGCGTAGTTGTCATATGTATATATATATATATTACATCAATCAATATAACCGGTTCACGTATTAAACTCAAAATTACATATGAGAAATCATAATAAAGACCGGAAACACTACACATATGTAAGATTAGATATATTTACTTCTAGTTGAATTTTTCAGTAAATTAAAACATTCCTCTCATACAATTAAGTAAAGAGCGGAAGCCTTTATATAAGTATGTATATTTGTATAATTAGGAAGCATAGAAATCAAACAATTCATGCATGAATGATGTTACAAGTCCCTTGAATTTTACAAAATGCATCCCAATCGTGTAAACAACAAAAACATGAAACTTCAAAAAAAAAAAAAAGAATTATAATATACTATCAGTACACATCCAAAAGCTAAAGAAAAAACTACAAGGAAGAAGAAGAAGGAAAAAAATATACAAGGTAAAATTCAAAACTCCACAGTTAGACTCACATATAACTCATACCACATGTTAATTACTTATCTCCAAATACTCAGCTATTGGTTATGGTTTCGATGAATTCGATCCACTTCGGGTAACTCGAACCTTGAACTCGAACCAACCCGAATAAATCGGTTTCGGTTTTTTATTTCAGTTTTGGTTTTTTGTTCAGTTAAGAAAATTTAGGATCGCAACGGATTGGTTCAGTTCGTTCGTTGGGTTTTCGAATTTCTAACAACACGTCTATTCGGGAGGGTGGAAACGAAATTTCCTCTCAACTTCAAATAAAGTTCTTTGCACAGCCATCTCAACTTGTGCTGCTGCTGCTCCAATCTTTAGTTGGGAAAAGAAAGAAGAAGTTAGACATCAATATTGTTATCAAATTTAATTGGTTCCTTAAAATTCACATACTGATTTTTGTTACTAACTCTAATAGCAATTTAAAAGTATGTGCTTTTTATTTAAATTTATGGTAATTCTATTGGTAAAGCATTTTTCGTTAATGTCATAATAATATAACATACTTAAAGTATAATGTACAACCATGTAACACATTATTTACTTTGGCAATAATATTACCCCAAACTTATACAACAAAATAAGATTGTACTTGAATGATATTGTAAGAATACGTTTTTGCTTTACATGGATGTCCAAAATATGAGAGTTTTTAGGATTAGGTCCCTGAAATTAAAACTTTAAAGATTGCATGTAACCTTTGTAAAATTTAAAGGATTCAGTTTTTGGGTTGTCTCATGTTATCTCTCTCTCATAGTATCCGTTTCACGGTACCTATCACATATTTACGGTACCGTTACACAAACGATGTTAGTTTTTACTAATGAAAGCTTTAAACTTTTCAAACATGAAAAGCATTAAAAAAAGTTTCAACTCAATGATTCTAATTTTCACCAAAACAACCTTGTTCTGTCGTCTAACTTTAGCTTTGGTAGTTTCGTTCTCTAGTTTCTTTCATCTTTGAAAGTAAAATATTATAATTTTCAACCAAAGTATTAAAAATTAATATATTTTTAAATATTTGTATACATTTATATCACAATCAAATTGTAAAGAACGATTTATAAAAGAACTACTAGAACAACCAATAGTGCAGTAAGTGTTGCAAGATAAAAGTAAATTAGAGCAAAATTTTTTACTGTAAGAAATAATTTAGGCACAAAAATATATATTTACAGTTATATATGTATTATAAAGAAAAATTAAAATAAGTAAGGAAAATAATTGGTTGGCCAGTGAAAGAGAGACGCGTCAAGACGCTATCCTAAAGCTTTTGTAACTTCCCTTATGTGCAGGTACTGTCAGTCTATAGAAACTCCAAGATACAACCCCAAAAGCTCTCGGCCGGTGTCTATTATTGGCATGTCAACAAGAAAACTATGACCAAGTAGTGTCTCTTATTGGCAAGTCAACAAGAAAATTATGACCAAGTCTTGTAGTCTAGTTGCCCAAAACATAATATAGAAACTATATAGAGTGTAGAGCATATATAGAAGATGTAGAGTGTTAGGAGATGGGTGTATGTCAAAATGTATAGAGAAACCTTCTATTTATAGACTTATGTAGTAGTATAACTCAGAAATTATTAGACCCAAGTTAATGCACTCCAAGAATAAGAATGATGACAATTTAAATTACAAATAAAAACCAATAATACTCGTGGGGTTACAAAATTTAAATTTGAATTTATTTAAAAAGTTTTAATATTATTCCAACAGTAAGCACCGACAAATACTTAAAAAGGGTGCAAGTTCAATCAGAGCATAAAATTCACTAGAAAAACAAAATGCACATATATACACGTGTCTACATAAAATGAATATATATATAGAGAGAGAGTTTGATCCACCTTGGTTTCAACCTCTAGAACAGCAGATAATTCCTGTGCTGAAATTGTTGATTGAATGGATCTGATTTGGGTCCTAGTTTCTTTCAAGCATTTTATAACCTCCAGAATAGAATCAACCCCAGATGAAGGCTGTGCCACTTTTAATTTGATCTTAGCACCCTCTTCTGCCACTTTGTCCTCACATTTTATCTTACTCAAAACATCCTCAACCTCACTGTTCTTCCTCTCCAATTCCAACTTCACTCTCTCCAGCTCTTCAATTTTCTTCACCGCGCTTTGAATAATCGAATTCTTATCACTCTGCAAGGAAAAGAATTAAAAGGGTGTCTGCTTAATTCTTTCATTTCTCCTTTTTTTATCTGAATCTGAAATCTAAATAAGAAAATTCCAATTTTAGAAGTAGAAGTTACTAGTGTTTATTATAGGATTTGAGCCTATAAAGAACATATGATACCACCACTCAACAGAATGTCATCACATGTACTTTTTGCGCTTTTAAAAATAGGAGCGAAATTATTAGGTATAATATTCCAAGTACGTTATAGTATTGATTATAGATACCTTAGTTCCAGAGGGTAACAAAGAGTGCAAGGCCAAATAACACTGCTTCTGCTTCTTTCTCCTCATCCTCTCACTAATCATATGCCGCTGACACTGCTCTATCTCTGGCTGGGGCTCCCCTCCGGCCACCGGAATCCGCCTCATTTTAATCAACATCTCCATCATTCTCTTGTGTATATTGCGATTACTCGAACCCAAAATTGGACCCTTCATTGAGCTTCCTCTATTTTCATAATTTACAAAAGCACTTTGATTAATCACTGGAACAACCCCTTGAAACCAAGACGTGTAATCTTGAGTATCATATTGAAAGAACTCTTCCATTGTTCTGTACTGTCTTTCTTTTTTGCCGGGAATTTCAAAATTTGGTCATTAACGGCTAGAAATAATGGTCTGGTTGGATTGGGAAGTGTATATAAGAGGGGTGAAATTGCACATTTAACATGTGGTCAAATGAATCGTGTGCGCAATTACCCAAAAAAAAAATTGAATCGTGTGTGTCTTGGTCCGATTGAATCTTTTCTTCTTGGTCAAACAGTGTAGACAATAACCCACGTACATGCATATATTTATATTAGGTATGTTTTAGACCGTTGATAAGTCCAGTTGGGTGAGACCACCCATCAAGGTCAACAGCGCCCGTCTAGCTTCATTATGGTAGCCCGTCAACATTTTTTAAGAAATGGATTCTCTGACTTTTCTCCAAAGGATTAATATTGGATGCTTTTATTATTGATAAATTTGGTATAAAATAGTTTCATTTTAAATTAAAAGTCTATTATCTTACCAAAAGTTTAATTTAGTTTTTTGAAATATAATTAATATACCCAATCACACGATATCAATCAAACTCCGTTTCCAGCCATTAATTAAATAATATTAATGTATTCTTAAAAGTCACAAATTATTTGAATATGATGCATAATGCGCACATGTATATTCTACGCACCCTCCATCTTAAATTAAAAGTCACTTTATTCTTTTAGTACGTCTCAAATGAAAAGTCTCACTCCCTTTTCGTAACATAATAAATATACCACATTGACCTCATGTTTCAAATTTTGTAACAAGATTATTTCAACTCTTAATTTAGAAAAATTCAAAGCTTATTAAATTAGGGTTTTTCTGAATTTGTCCCATATTATTAATACGAAACTTAACATACTCCTTATTTTATTAATCGTTTGACTTATCGTTTGCCCTTTTCACATAATGCTAACTCCGTCCATTTTTTAATTTCTTGGACCATTCTACCCTTACCCCTCTGTTTACTATTCATCTTCTTTTCAAAGGTGAAATACAAACATGCGTTTACTATTCATCATATTCTTTAAAGATGAATTTAAAATAATTTTCAACAATAAATCTAATTTCGAAATCTGAAATTGTTTCTATTAATATACCCAATTTACAAATCCAAAATCGTTTACTATTCATCTTCTTCTTCAAAGGTGAAATCCAAAAATGGGTTTATTATTCATCTTCTTCTTCAAAGATGAATCTAAAATAATTTTCAACAATAAACCCAATTTCAAAATCTAAAATTGTTTCTATTAATAAACCCAATATACAAATCCAAAATCGTTTACTATTCATCTTCTTCGATCTTCTTCAAAGATGAATCCAAAATCATTTCCAACAATAAATCCATTTTTATACCCAATTTCGATATCCAAAATTGTTTCTATTAGTAAACCCATTTTCATACATAATTTACAAATCCAAAATCGTTTCTATCAATTAACCCATTTTGATACCTTATTTTCGAATCTAAAACATTTCCATCAATAAACCCATTTTGGCACCCAATTTTCAAATTCAAAATCGTTTATGTGAAAAAAATCCAAATGGAGAAAGTGATTGAGTCTGAGATAGAGGGAGAGAGAGAGAGAGAAAGAGATTAGGGTTTGATTTGTTGTAAGTTTAGAGAGAGAAAGTGAGGGTTACGATTTTTTAAAGAAGAAGATCAATAGTAAAGGGCAAAATGATCAAAAATGTTAAAAAATTGACGGAGTTAGCCATCCGTTAAAAATTGGGAGTATGTCAAACAATTAGTAAAATAGGGAGATATGTTGAATTTCGTAGTAACAATGGGGGGCAAACTCAAAAAAGCCCTATAAATTATTTGAAATTTTCAAGTCAACACATCTAAAACATTCACATTCTAGGCTAATGTCTTTTTTTCTGATTATTATTTAAAAAATACTTTAAGGGCTTATATACCTTTTTTGTACAACATGCAATTATGTTATGTTGATTTCGTGTTGTCACAGTGAACATGTTTACAAGAAAGTGGATAATTGTAGCACTGAAAGTCTCTGATGATATATCTATCTACCTCCTCCTTCGCATCAATAGCTCCTCTATATCTATTATCTTCAACAAACTATTTTTAGTTTTTATTTATGAAGCACCAAATTCAGCAAGTGAATTATGATTCTCATCTTTCTCGGTTTCTGACTCCTCCTGGTCCTGGAAATCGTAAGGAAAATTTGATTCCAAGTTTTGGAGATTTGCAATGGAATTATAGCTTTCGTCTTCTTCATCGTTGTCATTGTCATACGCCTCAATGTACGAGTCATCTCCTTCTTCCTCCTATTAAAGGACATATTTAATATAAAAATAAATAATATGAGGGCTAAGAAGAAATAGAGAAACCAGCTAGAAATTTAATATAAAGGAGCAAAAAAGAGTTTCTAGTCCCAGCCTTGGTGACCTAATCCTTCTAAATTCTAATGTAGACTAACCCACCAGCACTTGCACTTGGACGCTCTCAAACCCCTATTTCCTCTGCGTCTTCTTACCAAATTCTTACCCTAACCCTAAAGGCAGATACGGGGGTTCCAATGGGTGGCCCAAGCTCTGGCAAAATTCTCGAGATTGAGAAATTTCACACTAAAAGTCAAAACAGATAGATTTGCAAATACCATGGCCTAATCCTAACCTCGGGCCATCATACGAGGCTTGGGGGTGTTGGGGGTGAGAGGGGGGGGGGGGGTGAGGGGTGCGGACAAGAGGGGAAAGGGTACTCAACAGTGTCATTGATGGGAATAAACATCTTGAGAATAAAATTTGAGATAAATATATGATACACAAACCTCGCTGTCCTCGTCTTCGCTAGGATAAGCAGATTCTAATTTGCCGTACAGCTCTTCATCACCATGCTCTTTCACATTTGCCAAATGCTCCTATGGTTGTGAAAAGAAAAGAAAAAAGTTTTGAATGACAAAGACGAAAAAGAAAAAATTGTCACATTATTAATAAATCAGGCTACTAAAAGGAAGCTATAAATAAGGGACTGTACAATTTCTGATCGTAACTGGTCCACTCTGGCGTGCAATGTTGAAACATGATTCAAGAGAGCCTGTTTGTCAAATGACGCAACAGAAGTTAATACCACAAGTACCTTGTGAAAAGCACTAATATAAATTTCACCCCAACAAGATGGCAAAAAAGGAGACCGAGACAGGTGTCAACATAAAAAAACAAGGGTTACCTCGCGCCTTTGAAGCTCAATTGAGCGTGCCAACGCCTTTCTCTTTGTCAAAAGATTCTTTGGCCTCAGTAAAGAGGGTCGCTTATAGTCGTTCCCCCGGTACACAATTATTGCATACCCCTTGGAGATTTTGTCTACTGATACTAAAACACCACCACTCTCAGCTTCAAGAGATAATGCAACCTTTTTGACCTGTTCAAAGCTTTTCGCCTTTACAATGATCTTAACCAATTCCCGGTACTTCCAATGCAAGTGCATGTTCTCCACTGTCCCATCAAAAACTCCACGCCTACCTGAAAACAGCACGGTCTTTGCTTCATTCTCTTGAAATAGATGGACTGTAAAAATAAAACAAACTCCCTATTCTCATGTTGTTAGGCTTGAACACATTCTGGAGCTTGATATACCAATGTTCTTGGCTTGATAAACTCCAAAACATTGTAAAACTATTGTTAAAAACCAAGCTATTCAAGCTCAGTTCAGTTAAAAGCTCTTTGAACATGGTTCAAGAGCTAAACAAGCTAAAAGTTGGACAAATTTATAAGCTCAGAATGTTTTAGGAACTAAGCTTCAATAACCAAGTGTTTGGCTTGACTCGGCTCATTTCAAGCCTCAAGTGTTGTGGGCCTATTACAGTAACCGCTCCTGATATATGGGTTATGAGCAGTAACCTCCCGTATTTTTGATTTATTATAGCAGTTCCTCTAATTCTGAAAGTTCCCAAACACTTTTTCAGAAACATCGAATAGGAAAGGTTTCTTATACAGTGAGATTGATCTAAATGCAGTTGAATTGTCATCAAACATTGAAATTAAAAAATACCGACCGTAGGGTAGGTAACTGTAACTTTTCAAAACATGGGAGGTTACTGTAATAATCCCAAAACACACGTAAGGTAATTATAGTTATCATTATAAATTTTCTTACCTAGGAGTAAGAAGGCTTTCATCCTCAAACCAAGCTTCCGAAACATAAACCTCTCCTCATCAGTTATGCTTCCCTGGTCAGCTGCATGATCTGATGGATTTAAAAATGACTCCACCTTAGATAAGGCTCGTTCTGCTCTCCCTAGCTTTCGGTCCGCCTATGATAATTAAGATTTGTGAGAATTAAATGAGACAGTGCACTTTGTGAGTCATTAATACTGAAGGCAGTGCACTTACATCACGCTGATTTATATCATAAAGGCAATGCTACGGCTAGGGGCAAACAAATCTCGGGTACTTCAAATATAAAATAAGCTATTGCTAGTTTAAAGGCGGTTTACTTCAGTTGCACTATTTATTAGAGACTAGTTGTTGATTAAGAAAATTATCCAGGACTAAACATCCCATTAAAAGAATGATGGTCCATTTGGTTGTCCCTGAAATTGTGAATCAAACAATTTACAATTAGGAAAATTACGTTTCTTACATTTATTTGTGTTTGGTTGTGAAAATTGTACAATAGTAAATATGATCATTCAAGTTGATTCATGAAAACTCAAATTAAATCATTTCAAGTAGAACTTGAAATTGCCTAATTCTTGAACAAGGGAATTCACTCCAGCTCAATACCTTGAGGAGATCTAGTGTCTAAACTAGATATGATGCCGATAGACAACTTTAAATAATATAAGAGTAATTTAGAACATTTGTTTAATCTTTCAATGAATAAAACCCCAATGAAACACCCAACAGCAAAGCAACAGAACCCATCTGTATATATTCTGATTTTTAGTTTGTCAACGGGATTGGCAGTAGATGGCTTCTTTATCAGTTTCCATTTGTAATTTGTGAGGCTGCTTTTCTTTTCCTTCTCTCCTTTTTTATCATTTTTGTTTGAATACTGATTTGGCATATATCACTAGAGATTAAGTGACTTTTCCTTTCTGAAGGGACAATAGAGAATCGACAGTTACGTCAAAAGGAACAACAATACATGGAAAATGAGGTGTTTAGGCAGCAATGAAACTGCCGAGAGAGAGAGAGAGAGAGAGAGAGAGGAACTTACAATATAAAGCTTCTTTTCGAGCTTTCTGACAAGGTTAGCATGCCTGGCTACTTTGGCTTCTCTTAGAACCTTTTTCTTGTCCCAAGCATCAAGCCTTTTTCCCCATCTAGCATTGGCATCCAAAGTTTCTCCAAGAGTACCAGCAGTACCGAAATCACTGGTTATTTCAACGCTCGGTGTAAACAATGACGACGCTCTCAACCGTGCTTTCTCCTCTTCATCTTGTAGGGATTTTGCCAACCTCTCTTTTTCTAGTAATGCTTCGGCCACCTCAGGTGTTAGAAAACTCTTTCCTCTGTAGAACACCAAGAAGTCCTTGTTTCTGGACAGAAGAATCCCTCCTGTTAATTTCTGCATCAAATGACCACATTTGCCAAAATAAATAATTGATAAACTTTAATAAAAAATAAAATTAGTTCAAATCATCATCATCATAATAAAAGGTGCCTACTTGCCCAGTGGGTAAGATCCTTTCATATCCTTCTAAAGGTTATAGGTTCAAAACTCCACCTACTCATTTTTCTTGAAAACACATTGCCTAAAGGTACTTGGACATTTTGCAGACAGTATAGATTCATGTGAATTAATAATGAAACAGCTTTTAAATTTTCCAGAGTTAATTCAAAGTTCAGGTGGGGCAACCGGTATTGTTTCTTCAGTCTTCACCAAATTGTACCACACTGGGCAGGGAAAAATGGTTTTCGTTTTACGCATATAAATACCGAAACAGAAAAACAGAAAAACAGAAAAACAGAAACCCGAAGTACCATATTTTTAGGGTTACTTCAGGTTTTATTGTATCAAAAACCAAAAACAATGAATCAAAAATTACAGAAAACAAAATATAGATTAAGGGTCCGTTTTTGATTAAAATAAAAATAAAAAAAGAAGTTGGAAAATGATAACAATACTACCAACTTTTATGAGGAGCTGGAAAAAGAGATGAGTGATTTGGTGATATGGTCTCCCTCTTTTCCTCTTTTTTCACGGAAATTTTTTCTTACCCATCATCCAAAAAGTTGAATTTCATGGAAAAACTGCAAAAGTAAGAGAACATCTCACCAAATCCATCATCTCCTTTTCTGACTTCTCATAAAAATTAGTAGTCTTTTCAATCATTTTCCATCTTTTTTCCTGTCAAACACGCCGAGAAAGATACTGTACAAATTTGTCAAACTATAGCTATTTTCTATTTTATCACTATCCATTTAGTATATTATATTACCTTGATATCTTCAGCCATTCTCTCACTCGTAGTTAGCTGGACACCACGTTTCAACACAATCTTCGCAATAGAACTTCTTTGCCATAACTTAATCATGGCCACAGCCAACCCTTGGTGCTGCCTACTTCTACCTGGCAACCCAAATAATATCAAAGTAAAATCTTGAACATAATAAAAAATAAAACAAAAAACACTTTTGAATACCATATATACGTATCTTATACAAGAAGAAAGCCTCACCCAATGCAAAATGTGGAGGAAGAACTCTAGCAAGCCTTCGTAAAGATGTTGCCTCTTTTCCTCCAAGTGTGGATCTTATTCCGTAAGGAAGTATTCTAAAGGGAGGTTGAAAACCAGGAACAGTACCAGGGAGTAAATCTGCATCTACTGGTAATGGTCTATCTCCCGGCCAATCTGTGTATCTGGGCCCCAACCCATCTAACAACTTATCCACTTCATCTTCATATTCTGGTAAAGGTTCAGAATTTTCCCTCTCCTCAGCCACACTAGAAGATTCTGACCGAGGTGCACTCACAACGTTTAAGGGACGGAGTTGAGGATAATCCATATTGGTTTGCTCTCTAGATGTTGATGAGGATTTATGAGGAATCTCATTTTTGTTATATGTTCGTGTGTTCTGTCGTTCGGAAGGAACCTCGTAACTTACGCCTCTATATAATGCAACAGAAGTACCAGACCTCCAAATAACCAATCCACCCGTTTTTCTCTGAATAATGGAAAAGAGCTATCAGGAGAATTGAAATTATCTGAAATAGGTTTCTCAATTGCTATGGCTTTAAAAAATTCTGCTTTGTTTAAATAATGCATTACTGCATTGCCATTTGCCAGTGTATAACTGAGTGGAACGTATATAAAGAAACTCAAGCAGCTAAAAGTGAATTGTTTTAATTAGATTGAAGTCCTATAAAATGCAGAAAATAATGTGGGACTCGTCAAATGAAAGGAAAATGCATGTTGATTGTAGGGGATCTGATAATTTCAATCGTAGTGGATCTAAAATGGAATGAGTGAGTCCTTGTCTCCTCGATATCTTACATATGCAAAGTCAATCAATAATTTTGATGTAACTGTCCGCTATATGCCTATATGCTCATTTCCCCTCTGTTTATAATCTAGATCTCAGATGGCTTTTGTCCAGCAAGAAAAAATTCCAAAAGACTTCATTGTTGATAGACTTGACTTGAAAGTTAAAAGAGCAGAAGATTGATATTGACATCATTTTTTGCTTCCAAAGAGATTGAAATTCCCTATTCTATTCCCAGGAAGAAATCAAGCCGCCATTCACTTCTTGATATTTGATCCATTCCTTAATTTATACTAGATGTTTTCATAAACTATGCATTATCCATCAGTTCTAAAGAAAAGAAACACACCATCATTCTTTACGAAAGAATTTAAAATTTTACCAAATGCTGTATCATTATAGAAGGCAAATTTAAAATGAAAGAACCTACCTCCAATATCTCATGCATTCTCTTCATATTAAGTGCAGGAGCCCCGTCGATTTTTAATCTCACTACCTCCACCGATTTCCACTTATCCCGAATCAAATCAACAACCGCTTGAGTAACACCGGCACCACCAATCCTCGTCTTGCTCTTCGTTTTAAGCGCCAAACTCCTTAGCCTCCTCAACTCCGACTCTGGAATAGTCAACTCGGCCAAAGAAGTCCTACTCTTTATCCTCACAGAATTCCTCTCCTCTTCCTTCTTGGACGGCTTTTCCCATGGAAACCTCACCTCCTCATTACCTCCAAACAACCCATTTTCCATCCCCAAAGGCGACTCTGGCGAAAACCCACCTTGGGCATTCGGCAAAATCCCTTCTTCAACATAGAATATATCCTCAATAGACCCTTTTTCAAACACTCTATTACCTACCTTCTCTTTATTTTCATTCAAATCATCAACATACCCAAATTTCTTCAACTTCTTCACAATTTTATCCATTGTACTACCACTACTATCACCTCTATCATCACATTCTTCTAAATCCTCATTATTTCGATAATTTAACACCGCCTGAGGCGGTTTAGCCCAAATTTTGTTGTGGGTTTCATTCCATTTGACTAACCAATTACTACTAGATACATTTGTGCTAGGGTTGGTTTGTGAAAACCCTAATTTACTGCTGTTATTTTTTACCACGAAATATGAGTTTCTTTTTGGAGTTGAGTCCGAGTTTGGAGTATAATTGATTGCATAAGGCTTGTGTTTCCAATTACAAATAGACGAACCGTACCTGAAGAACTGTCCATTAAAATGGAGCTTGGCAACTGAACTCTGAAATGAGTCTACGAAGATTGTTGTTGGATAGAATTGGCGACTGGGCACAAGAGCCATTTACAAAAATCTACACATATATAGATAGATAGATAGAGAGAGAGAGAGAGAGTGCAAAATAAACCACACGTCAATCAACTGAAGAAACTATAACAATCAAAAGGGGGGTTTATGCCTTTTTTTTTTTTGGTTCAGATTATCTTCTCCTTTTCACTCTCCATCTTCGTAGAGTTATTTACACTTTTATCCCTAAAGTATGACATGTGTAACACTTTTGTCCTCAATCTTCAATTTGCTTATATAAAACCAAAACGTCTAGACATTGTTCTAATTTAATCCAATTAGAATAGTCACACGTGCTACTATTTTATAATTTTAATCAAGAATATTAAAAAATAAAATTAGCTCAAAATTATATGGATAGAGACAAAACCAAAATTATCTAAATTTGGTTAAAACTTCAAATAATGACATTATAGAAGTTTCAAGGTTAAAGAAGAAAAGTTTTAGACGAGTATTTATGACAATTCATAAATTGGTGTCGCAACTTTTTCAAATAAAATATAAATTCTATTTACTTTCTTATAGTAATAGACTAGGGGTGGCAATTTCAAACCGAAAACCGATTACCGACCGATTACCGACCGACCGACCAATGTTCGAATGGTAACCGACCGACCATTTTTTGGTTGGTAACCGATCACTCGGTTACCGACCTAACTCGGTAGCGGTAGCGGTTTGACATATGCGTATTATCGGTTATTACCGACCGACCGACCAAAATATTTTTCACATTCAAAATACTTATTACTCTACTCAGTAGTAGTCAGTCAATACAATAATAATGAAACATTAAGACCCACAGAGGCAAAGAGACTCACACCCTCACACAACACACACACACCGACACAGACCCTCTCACCCTCAAACAAAACCTCCAGTACTCCTTTCCTCTGTCATCACTCCTCCGTTAACTTCACACCCCCACTGCCCCACTGCTCCGTCCTCCTCTTCGTCCAAACTCCAAACTTCAGTGCTCTTTCCTTCCTCCATCTTCACTTCCTCGGTTCCTCTGTCGCTCCGTCGGCAGTCCTCCGATAAGTCAAATTTCTTTACTTTTTCAGTTCCTTGTACACGGCAAAAGTAGTTAGTTATGCTTATTGCCTTGTAGAGTTTTAATCAGCACTGTTGTGGGTATTTAATTCTTTCACACCCTCTTCTTATTTTGGTAAAATATTAAATTTTCTTTATGCTTTTCAATAGGTTTCTTTAAAATATTCTCTTCTATGTACTTCATTCTGTTTTGCATTCATCATTTCATTGTATTTGAACTTGATTATTTAGGCAATCTTGATTGAAAATGTCTTTTTGATCTTGATGTTTAACAGGCTAATGCTTATTACAATTTTGGGCCATTGATAAATTGTTCAAATGTGTATTAGTTTGCTGGGATTCTGAGAAATTGTCCAGATTTTGTAAGAAAGTGTATTGGTCGGTTTATAAGGATTACCGACCGAACCAACCGAAAAACTTCGGTTTACCGAAAATCGGTTTACCGATAATACCGGTTCGGTTTCGGTTATGATTTTTAGAATACCGATTAGGTCGGTTCGGTTTACTAACCGACCAAGTCGGTTCGGTAACCGAACCGCGACCACCCCTATAATAGACTATAGATATCTTGTGAAAATTGATGACAAAAATCTCACGTAGTTATCATGTAGTTGTTTTTAAGGACAAATGAGATATTTAACTTTATAAATTTTTAACTTTCTTTATAATTAGTATGTGTTTTGGCAAAATAAATTAATAAATTAGAAATTTATTTGTTAAATAGCTCTTTTACCCTCAGGAAACAGCCACATGACACGCACATGTGATTTTCACTATCAATTTTAGCAGGGCGTCGACAATTGAACAAAATTAGAAACATGCCTAGACGTTGGGGTTTCATGTGAAAAAATCTAAACTTCGGGGACAAAAGTGAGACATGAGTCATACTCTAGGAGACTAGTGTTAATGACTCATCTCCCCTAATATCTAAGGATTGCCATTTTCGATGGTGATTTTTATTTTTATCTCATATATTAATGTTATTTTATAATATTTTTATATTTAATTGGTACTATATTTACATAGCTAGAGAAGGATAGAAAAGATGATTTCTAATAATAATTTTATTTTTGTATTTTTGTATTTTTTTAATTATTATTTATTTAAGAAGAGAGATAATTAGTGAATTTTATAATATCTAATGAAAATGTGCCATGTTATATAAAGAATTTTTATCACTATTTCTACATGTAAAAATGGTAATAAAAATTAACAATGTAACTCATCTTTTACATCATATAAAAATAATTATAAAAAATACAACTGAAACATATTTTTTCTTTTCAACTTTTTTATCAAAAAAAATACCATTAAAGATGGGTTAAGGTGCTCATTACATCTAAATAAAAGAGTAACAGGCTAAGTTGCGCACACACTGTGTAAGGCGCGCCCGAGTTGTAGTAATTGACCCGTTAATCGAACCTGGCTATAAATATGTCCGGATGGGTCCAGAAAGGAACGTAAACCGCTTCTCTCTCTACTTTCTCTCTCTACAATTTTGAGAAAATTCCAGTTGAAGAATTTCTTCGTTCAAGGTAAGGATTATATCTATATCACTCTGTCTATAAATAACTATATAAGCGTGCTTGTATTTTGTTCATTTGTTTTTCTTCGCGAGAACTACTTAATTGCTTGTTACTTTGATCTTTTGGTGTTTTTTTTGGTATGTTTTGGCTTGAACTCTGAAGGAACTGATATGTATTAATTGCATTAGATATGTTTCCATCATCTATATAATCGAGCTCTGGCTGTATTGAATTTTTGAGATTGGGGTTTAATTGTGTAAAATATATTGTTGTAGATGGAAAATACATTCCATGAACTTCTTTCGTCATTGCTGACAAACATAATTTCTATGTCATTTAGCAGTAAATTTATGCTTTAATGAAAATTTTTGTTGTCTCCAAATGGCAAGGTTGATGGAAATTTTCTAAGAGAAAATGGATCTGGATAAATTGTTAGTTGATAGATCTAGCAGAGTTCGATTATGCTCTCCTTCATATGTTAGTATGCCGTATTAAATGTTAGCAAAATTATATACCTGTTGATGTTAGATTTTAGATAAAGAGAGGATATGAGTAGAAAATTTACAACCAAAAATTTGAGAAGAACTTGAATGTGCTTCTACTGACAATATGGTAGAACACTTGATGCCTAATCCAGCCTGGCCCAACCCCAGTGTTTTATATTCTTTGTATTGTGTAATTTTTATATGCTTGTTGAAATACTAGATTTCAATAATACACGGGACATGTGATCACTATGTTCATTGCTACAATATTATAGAAAAAAAAGTTCTTCACTCTATACCTTGAGGACCAATGTTGACTTCGTAATGCTTTAGGGGCAAAATAGGGGTTATTATAGCAGAAAGATGTCGAAGCTACGTTTTAACCTAGAGAGCCTCTTCTACGTGGATGTTTGCCAAGCGTCTCTACAACTCCACACAGTTAATTGAGTAGCCTAATAATCAATGTGCTGTCCTGTTTGATTTTTGCATCTGTTGAATTATGTGTATTAGGTTTGTGATCCAATTGTGATACGATTTACTACTTTCCTGGTTCCTATTATGTAACTGTTGGGCATAAGTATCTTTTCTTTGGGCGCGGAATTATTGAATGCCAGTTTTGCTCCCATGTGTCATAAAATGTGATTTGTGTGTTATTGGGGGTCTCCTCAACTGCATGAGCTTTTTTTATTTGTGGGATTACTATTTATCTCTCAGTTCTCACTTGAGGCAAATGAAAAGATTTTTGAATCAGACTAATAAGAGGAAAAATCACTTTTTCCGGGGTGGCCTAGTGGTTCACTAGGTCCTTGTGAGGGATTGAATTCTATGTTCGAATCCCTCTAAGTGCAAGTTGTTCAAAAAAAAAAAAAAGCATACTAAAGTACCAGGTCCAACAAGAGAAATCCAATTTGCAAATTCTAATGTTAGTATACAAGTCATGCTATAGATAGAAAAATAGCCATATAGGCGATTTGGTGGTTAGCCTTTCTACTTCCGATATGGAATAACATTCTTATTATTATTAAAGCTGCAAATTCCAAAACTGGCCTTTTGAAGTTGCAGTCATACCTAAACCCGTTTTCATATCAAAAATGATAAAATTAGCACACTTCTAGGAACAATATCACAGAAAATAATCTGTTGGGTGATTCACATCACCGGTTCTTGTCCTAAATATCGGTAAAAAAAACTGGGGAAGCGCTTGCCTGGGGACTCTGGTGAGTAGGCAGGGTTTCACAGATTTTTCACTATTTTTAAGAAGTGAATTTTTTATTTCTTCTTTTATCTTACACACACACATTAAAAAACGACCCTAAAAAATCAAGCGCCTAATGCTATGTTGGTGCCCTCCTGCCTTTCTCCTTCCGCATTTTTGAATACCGTTTGTTTAACAATGTTAACTCATATAATTGGTCATCTTGCAATCTGTAGGCTTGTAGCTGTCGTATATTTGTACCCTTGCACATTTGTTTTCTTACCCTGTTAAAATTTTGCGACCTGTATTTCTTTTATACTATCTTTACTAATATGTCAAATTCAATGGTTTGGTCCATCGTTATCTTATCATCTGGCCATCTTGATGTAGAACACTATCATGCTGTGTGATGTGGAATGCCTTTTCCATGCAGTCGTCCCTGCCAAAGATCTCGACAGTAATGGATCGGTCCACCAAAGCTTAATCATAACTCGCCTTCTAAAGCAATTGTCAAATGTTAAGGTCACTGAGGATCTTGGTTACTTTCTCGCAGTAACAGAATTGAAGAGCATAGGCAATGCAAAGTTTGATGACTCCTCAAAGTACATTCTCTTCCCTGTTACCTTCGTTTGCCGCACCTTTTTACCTGTTAATGGGGAGATCATGCTTGGGGTTGTACGAAAGGTACACAGTAGTGGGGTTTTCTTGAAATGCGGGCCCATGAATTACGTCTATTTGTCATCGCAAAAGATGCCAAATTACTATTATGTCCCTCATGGGAAGAATCCGGTCTTTTCGAGTGACAGTCTCTCGAGGATAGAGAAGGACGTTGTGGTCCATTTTAGGGTGTTTGCGTTGAGATGGACGTCGAGAAAAAATGAGAGGGACATTATGATTCTTGCTACTTTGGAAGGTGATTGCCTTGGGCCAATTTCGTTGGCCGGTTCTGATGAAATGGAGTTGTAAAGAACTTTATGCTAAAGATGATTTTAGTTTCATAGGTTATAAGAAGTTGTGGGTGTTTTCTGGGAAGGTTTAATTCAAAGATTTTGGTTCTTCTAAGGGGAGTTTGTGAAAAAATGATGTAAATTGCAGCTTTGCTTTACCATATAGAAAGGATTATACTTGTATGAAGTGTTGATCCTCTTTTTTGAAGTGAACAATGAAAAGGAAAAAAAAACTAGAATTTTACGGCCTTAAATCCTTCTATTTTCTTTAATTTCTTAGGTCTTTCTTTTCTATGAAATGTTCCACAGTAAAGGTAAGCTTTCTGAATTTAAATTGAAGGTGTATTATAGGTTGTACCTTTTGCAGTGGTGCAATATATCCGGCTACCGGGGCTCCTGTCCTTATGGGTCATGCAAAATTAATGCTGTTCCGTATTTCCAAATAATTGAATTCTAGCCTAGCCAGGTGTATTTCAAATAATACTTGGAGGTTAATTATAATCCCTAACGAATTTTGATTATATTATTTGGCATATTTGAGAATATATCCCTCCAATCTTATTACTGTCTTCCCCTGTATTTAAGGGTGTGTTTGATTGCAAGCATAGAAAGAAAATAAGTTATATGTAATTGAATTGCCTAGAATTGAGTTGCATGGAAAATATTGTGTAGTGTGTTAGATTGTCTTAATTTTCTACCCGAAAAATATTGGTTGTATTATGGCATTTTTAATGTAGAAAAAATTATTGGTATTTTTTTTACATAATTATATAGTCATGATGGATCTTGTTTAATTGATCTTGAGTAGTAGATTTTAAATATTAAATTTTTTTATTATTTTGAATTTTATATTTTAAGTTATGGCATTTTTAATGTAAAAAATGGTAAAAATCTTGTCTCGTGAACCGTGCCTAAGCATGGAAAACAAACCCCTCCAAAAGAAAACATTTTCCTCAATTGCCTTGAAAATGCACATGTGTGAGCCAAAAGTAGGAATTAAATTGCCTAAAAACAAAGCCAATCAAACACCTTAAGTTGTGAAATCAAATGAAAAATGCTCATTTTTCTTGAAAAATGTTGCCAATCAAACACACCCTAAGGCCTCGTTTGGTTCACGGATTTTAGTACTCGGGAAAGGAAAGTCGTTCTTTTCTTTTGTTTGGTAAGTACAAATTCTGGAAACACTTTCCCGAGAGGGGAAAGTAGGGGGTAAAATCATTCCTCCCAAAACACATGAGATTGATTTTCCCATGTGATTTTCAAGCATTTATTACACAAATTTTAGACAATAATACTCTTACCTAAATACTTTCCATGGTTTACCAAATACAAGAAAGGAAATTTGATAGAAAATTTACTTTCCCACTTCCATCGAAAAGATAAGGGAACTAATTTCCTTTTCGTGAACCAAACGAAGCCTAAGTGTTTCCGGCCATTGTACAACGATTTTTTGGATATTTGTTTGACCGTTAGTATTTGGTAGGGGTGACAATTTTAAAAATGACAAATAACTTAAACCTCCTAGTATTATTAAATGGAAAGGCTCAAAAATTGGAATTAGGTTATAAGAAAGAGTATTTTTTTTTTCCTTTTTTGTTTATTATTATTATTTTGCAAATGCAAAACGTGTATTTAATGTTAGACAAGAATGAATATAAATTGAATTATACAAAAGTAGGATACAATTTCCAAGTATGTACTCTGATTAAAAATAAAATAAAATAAAATAAAAAATTTCCAAGTATGTTCTCATTTATTTATTGAAACAAATTGTTATGTGGTCTAGCAATGTTTAAAATTCATCAAAATTTGAAATTAGGCTATATCATTAAAAACCAATAGACAATGCACAGTGGTCGAGTAAATCAAAAAATAAAAAAAAAATATTGTTTATACTTTTAATTATTTTATAATTAAAAAAAATCTTAATTTAAAATATAATAAAAAATATTTTATTATAATAAAGGTATAAAATATGTATGATATATATACTAAAAAGGTGCAACATCTGGGTCCACCCGTATCAAAAGAAAAAAATAAATAAATTAAAAAATGCAAATTAAATGAATGAATGCGTACGGCGTCGTTGAGTGTAGAGACCCGAAACCTGGCCTTCTTTCCCCCTCGCTGGTATCATTCGCTTCTTTCACTGAAGAACCAGCTCTCGTTCATCTCCATAGTTCACCCAACTCTCTCTTCAGGTTGCAATACTCTCTCTCTATATCTATATCTATAATAAATTTATGTATGTATATATGATTATCTGTGTTGCATTTAGCTTATGAATTTAAATACCCATTTTACATCAATCTTCACTGTTCAAACCCTAGTCACATCATCCCCTCTCTTCTCGCACTCTTTCCATGAATGCACAACTTTTTTTTGCTTCTTCTTGTTTTGTTTCCAACGCTCTATGAAAATCTAGGCAGATTCTACAACTTCATACTTCGATCAAAGTGTGTTCCCGGCTATTAGGTTTTCTTTTTTTCACTTTTTGCCCTTTGATTTAGTTGATTTGATTTATTAATCAAATACTGAAGGGGCCATTTGGATTATGAAATATTCTCGAGTCTAATATTGCATTAAGAATTAACATTGATAATTCTTTTAGATCCTCTAATGATTATGAAAATAGTAGACTAGTTCTTTATTCTGAATGTGCCTTTGAATATTAAGGTTCTGCTTGATAGCAAACATGAAAAATGAAAAGAAAAATAACTAATTTGGATGAGAAGATGGACAATAAGTTGAGGGATGTAATGAGATTAACTCTTGTTTTTTGACTTTTTCCATGAAATTTTTTTCTTTGAGTAGTGGTGAAGAAATTTTTTCCTCAAAACATAAAAAGATGTTGGAGATATATACTCACAAAAATGAGTATGACAATGAGATGGAGAGCATCTTAACTTATTTTCCATATTTTCACTCAAATTAATTGTTTTTCTTTTCATTTTCCATGTTGCTATCAAACGGAGTCTAAGTGTTTGTTTAAAACAATGGATTAAAAAAAAGAAAAGAAAACAATCAGCTTAGTGCATCTTTGAATGCAAAACACTCCCATTAAGCATTCAGAGGCAAAATCAAACATACGCAGTGTAATATGGCATTAAGAGTAGGGGGAAAAGTCTAAAAACCCCTATATGTTTTCTAATTTAGTGTAGACTTCTTTTTGGAACTTTTATGAAGGTGATTTATTTGAATAATTAGTAAATTCAGAATGTTATTTGTTCTTAGAATGTAATGATTTATGATCTCAGGTACACGTCTTCTTGGAACCTTTTTTGAACTTAGTTTGTTCAAATAATTAGTTAAATTCTTCAAAAACGAAAGGAAAAAAAAAGTAGGAAAAAAAAACCCACCAAATACATTGCCGAAAGTCTATTACTTGATTTTAAAGTAGAATAAATAAACTTTTTTTTTTACCCTGTGGATCACTCAGGGCGATCTATATTGACATTGATATATGGAACTGGGAGGGAAATTGACTACCGTAGAGTATAATGACCACATGTTTTTCTCATTTAGTGTAGACATCTTTTTGGAACTTTTTTCAAGGTAATTTATTTGTATTACTAACCGATTTCGAAATTTTACATGTTCCTAGGATGTATTGTTGTGCTTTCCTGATTTAGTGTGGACGTGTTGTTGGAATCTCTTGTGATCGTAGTTAACTCAAATAATCTTTCGGATCCAGATTTTAGAAAAAGAAAACCCAGCCAATACATTGTCTAAAGACTGAACTTGATTTTGAAATAAAAAAATACAATCTTTGCATTTATTGTTGGACCATCAAAGTATCAAACAACTCAGAGTAGCTGTTTGTGTGAGCCATGAGCGAAGCCCAGGTTCTATTCCCACTCCCTTGTAGTTAGAAGGATTCAATTCGGCTTTTATTAGACTATTAGAGCATAGGGATTTCTTAAGCGGAGTTGCATGCTGCAGCGCACAGGCCAAATTTATCATCATTTTGACCGTCATCTTTAATCCGGGATTAACTTTTTTTTTTTGTTATAATTTATAAGCATATGGGGTGTACTATCAGACCATGGCTACATTGATTTAAGCTTTCGTGAATTCGCTATACATTACAAGCATCTCCATTATGATATTTGTAGATGCCTCTGTTTCATTAATCAATAATTTGCTCTCCTATCATCACAGTACAAAACATATACTCGTGCTGATTGTTTGTATTTAATTTGGTTTGGTCTGTTTTGATGTGTTTTGTTGTTAGGCTCGTTGGACTCTGTTTGTACTGATTTTGGTTTGATGTGAATAAAGTTCCTAATTTACCACCCCCTGGAAAAAAAGAAAAGAAAAGAGCATGTACTTGTATTCTTTAAGAAAATTAATCCCAAATTAATCATGGTGAATCCTATCATCATTGTCACATCATCACTGATTGGGGTTTTAATTCTTTTAACCAAGCAAGGTTTATGTGGGGTACTATAATACAATGGGGAATTGCTATAGTTGCTTCTGGACTTCCTTTAACTCGATTATATGAAGTTAGATAAAACTTTCATTTGATATTAACTTGTCCAAAGAATTGAAGGCTCTTATTCAATTGAATTTGATAGTTGGGAGCTGTTAAAATGTTTCTCAAAGCACAATTGCCATGGAACGTCATAATTCCTGCCGAGAACCTCGACGTCAAAGGCTTAGCCCTTCAGAAGTCAATAATTATCCGCCTTATGGATGCCTTTTCCTCCAAGAAGGCCACAAAGGACCTCGGCTATTTCCTTGCATTGACCACTCTTGATAACATTGGGGAAGGAAGAGTTCGACAGAGCACCGGGGATGTACTCTTTCCGGTAACCTTCAACTGCCTCACCTTCAAGATTTTCAAGGGCGAGATTCTCGAAGGGACTGTCCACAAGATTTTGAAGCACGGGGTTTTCTTGAGATGCGGGCCTGTCGAGAACATCTATCTCTCGAAACTGAAGATGCCCGATTACAATTTTGTCCCTGGCGAGAATCCCATCTTCATGAATGACAAGATGTCGAAGATTGAGAAAGACGTGGTGGTTCGTTTCATCGTGATTGGAGTGAAGTATATGGAAGCTGAAAGGGAGTACCAGGCAGTTGTTAGCTTGGAAGGTGATTTTCTTGGACCTGTTGCTTAAGGTACAGCTCCCTTTGATTTGGGACTTCATCGTCTTAATGTAGTTAATGTATGACATGAACAATGTTTTGATGTGGTAGGTTTGGTCTGGCATTTCTTTGTTAATATGCTTATGTTAAGACTGTTAGTAATAGCCCCCTTTTAGTTCAGACATTATCATATGGAAGTTGTATCTGCTTTATCTCACATTTATCTAATATTATGTACTCTAATTTCTCCATGTCTGTTATAGTATTCTCACCAATTTTACATTGAACTTTGTTTAGCATCTTCTTAAATTGCATAACTAAAGCCTGTGAATTTGTTCATAATTTTGTACGAACCAAAAATTTACCCAAAAACAAGCGAAGATCCTTCTGTCGTTTGTTTTTCACAAAGATGAAGATATTTCATCCCAAATCAAATTGGCACCAAGGGTATTCACTTCTGCACAAAAAATAATGTAACTTGTCGTTAGCGAGGAAAATGTGACTTCTTTTTTGGCAATTTAAGCTGTGGAGTTTTGAATAATGGAACTCTTTTCACATTGTTTAGCACTTTTTCGATTCTAATAAAGAGTTTTACTTTGACTTTTGTTGTTTTTAAGATAACACTATTTTTAAAATAATCGATGGTCAAAAATACAATTAAATTTTTCTTGTGAGATTTGTACATAGACAATGTCACCAGAAAAGAAATGAGAACACCACCTCCAAGGTATACGATCGATAATAGAAAGCTTTAAATGCTATTTTCTCGTGCAAGAATTGCCGTGCCTTGTTTTACCCCCTGGAACGGGTGAATCCGGCTGTTAAAGCTACAGTAGTTGCTACCGGTGCAGCCACTGTCAAAATTACTACATCTGTTTGGAAAATAAAATGATGCATTTTCACCACAGTTGTTTTTTTATGAAAAGCCAATTGTGATTCTTCTTACCGGAAACAAGAAACTTCGGTGGCTTTTGATAAAAAAATTGAAACTGAAAACTAAAATTGAAAAAAATGTTTGTTTAATTCTGAAAACTGTATCTTAAAAAATATTGTTTGTTTGAATATAACAACACATTTGAAAACTGATTTTTTTTAATACGACAATTCTGCCTTTATTAGTTTATTTAGATCATATGATTTTAAATGAAAATTACAAAAATCAAATAATTTATATTAAAGTAAAACTAATTAAGTATTGATAATCATATCTTCAAATCCTTGGATCTATAAGATTAATTATGCTATGTTATATAAAGGGTCTATGAATAAAAATTACAACCAAGGAAAAAATCAGGCCACAACAATTTCGAGCATCTCCCAAATGAATAAGTTCAAATTCATATTATTAACTGCAGTCACCCAAATGAATCTGGCCATAAAGTAGTGTACGTGTGCGTGTATATATATATATATATGCGCAGACAATTTGACTGAAGCTGAAGGCCACATTAGCATTATCACATGTACAAAAATACAACAATTCTTTATCTAGAGTTCAGTTGCAATGACATAAATATAGCACAAGCTGCGTGAATACAAGCAAAACATAAAAAGAAATTAAGAGGCTGCAGCCTACAGTAACAAAAATGAAGGAGAGAAGAGGAATCATAAACAACAAGACCTAAAAATTGATCCATTTTAGAATCAAACACCCATCATAAACAAAACCCAAAAAAGCATGATGAATCAAACACCAAATTAATCAAGAAGAAGAATGAAGGAAGAAAAATTATAATATCTCCGGCGTCTGTGCTCCGGCGAGAAAGAATTTGTAGGTATGGGAATAGGAGCTGCGGGTAGAAGAGAGAAGAGAGAAAACGAGCTACACAGAAGAGAAGGAGAGAAGAGGACATGTGTTGTGTAGAAGACAGAAGAAAG
Organism: Lonicera japonica; assembly: GCA_021464415.1. Lineage (NCBI taxonomy): Eukaryota > Viridiplantae > Streptophyta > Magnoliopsida > Dipsacales > Caprifoliaceae > Lonicera > Lonicera japonica. Next base: position 46,018,431 of record CM038468.1, on the reverse strand, counting down.
AAGAGCTGTGTTGCGTTGCATAGAAAGAAAGAAGTGAGGAGTTGCGTCGTGTGTTTTGGGTGTTTCGGGATAAAATAGGTAATTTACAATCTTGTGTTTTAAGTGTCTAGTTTGCGCTTAAAATTTTTGATAGTTTTAAGTGGTAAAAATTCAATTGCTACTTAATTTTTTGGGTTAACAAATTGTAGGTCGAAAAATACCCCGGTGGGGGGGGGGGGGGGGGGGGGTGAATAGGGTTTTTAAAACTTAATCGGATTTTTAAAATCGTTTTAAAAATATTTGAAGTCTAAATCAAGCAATCAAATAAAATACTCAAATAATCCCAAGCACAAAGAGAATATAGCAATTAATCCTCCACTCTTGCCTTGAGGTCAAGGGTTCGACTCATGGGGTGGGAGGGGAGGGTTTTTCTTTATTTGTAGGATTAAGGGAGAGACTTAGACCTCCCTTAATTTAAAAAAAAAAGAAAAAAAAAAGCTAGAGATAGAAAGATTAAATCGATAGAAGTCGAAGACTTTTTGTCCACATGGTTCGGCTTGTTAGTCCCTACTTCTGCGCTCGGATAGTTCGCAGAGAATTTCCATTAATTTTGATCTTCTTCTAGGTGAAGATCAAACCTCTACAAGTGAACACACTCTACAAATGTTGATTTCTCTCAACACTTACACAAGAATAACCTTTTACTATTTTAAGAGATGGACCTCTCTTAATGTTTGAAGAATAAGATTTTAGTGACAAACACCAATGTACAATAGCTCTCAAGTGTATGAAGATTACAATTTAAGCTCACACTAAAAGATATCAAATTTGATCAACAATTTATAGCTCAAAATAATGAAGATTGATCAAAACAATGTTCTTGAATATTTGAGTATTGAATATAGATGAAGAAAATAGTGTTAGATAATGTATATATAGTCTAGGACAACATATGACCGTTTGGAGGGAGTCGGTGAAGGTTTGGTATTAAAAATGATAAAAAATCAAAAATCCAACAACTAGTTTTTGGACCATCAGTCGATTGATAGTCCCCACTGGTTTGTTGCCAAAATGCCCAAGAATCTCATTTTTCACACTTTTGCAAATTAGCTCAAAAATCAATTTTGAAGCATGGGGAATGTTAAATATGATATCCTAAGACTTCTATAAAGTGGAGAGCTCAAAATTAAGATCGTTAGAATTTAAAATGAATTTATTTCAAAAATGATTTTTCGCTACTAAGAGGTTTTTGAAGGAATCTTGATTCAAGCTTTGATTTGATTAAACTAATAATGTTAAAACAATGCAAAAGCTATTATGATGATCAAATAAGAAACTTTACATGAATTTTAAAGTGCTCACTCAAATATTAAATAAATGAGTCTTTGAAAACTTTAGGAAGTTTCTTCAATTCTTCACTTGCTTTGGTCTTTGATCCTCATTGATTTGTGATGGTAAATGAGCTTTGATCAAGTTAATGTGTAGTGTGAGATAAAGGAGATTTGTAAGTTTTGTGGAAGAGTGATCTTGGTTTCGGTTTGTCAGTTTTTGTCCACGTGTTAAAACAATGTTTGTGGCTATTACTTAAAACAACAATTTAGTTAAATTACACAAGATTAATGTTATTGTTATTATCAAAACAAGATTAATGACTTTAAGGTCAACACAAACAACTTTCACACCACTTAAATTTGAAAACTTTAAGTTTAGTTTTCAGATTTAAGTGTACAAAACAAACAATCCATTCATTAATCAGGCAAAGTAAACATAGAATGGAGAAGTTAGGATTCTTACAATTGAGGCCATGAACACATTATCATAATCATGGTTGTTCTCATGATTTGGAGAGCCTTGTGTAGAAATTTAAAATGAAGCCCTTTTTTACTTAATCATGTAAATAATAATATCAAAAAAGTTTATATTACCTTTTTAAAGATCAAAAAAATGTAACCAAAAAAAAACATAAAATATAATAAACAAAAGAAAGAAGAGAGAGAATATCTTTTTTTTTTCTAAAAAAAAATAAAAAAATTAATGGATATTTAACAACAATTAGTAAGAGAAAAAGTGGCACAGGCGTAAGAGGGTCAATCTAATGTTTTTTTTTTTTAAAAAAGAGGTGTATTCGAGGTGTTTTGGATGAGTGAGGCTAGGCATAAGCCTTGAAGCGGAATGAGGAGTACACCTCAGTTTTTAGAAGAAAAAAATGATAGTAAAATTATAAATAATAAATCCAACAAAATCTAAACAATAATAATAAATATTGCTAAAAGTTAAACATATGAACAAAAAAATTATTCTTTTCACTCCTCCCCGAATAACTTTATGACAAAAATTACAAGTGCAAAATAGAAAAACATATATATTGATTGAAAAACTAAAAATAATTACTTACAAAAAAAATATTATATATATAAATATATGTTATGCAAACTTCAGGGCAACCATACAACAAAGTAAACGTTATTAGCAATTTTGTATTTATACAAAAATTGATTGCATTTTAGTACTTGTCATGCGGGCTAGGGCTTATCAAAATGTTTGACAAGTGTTATGTAAGTACAGTGTAATTTATGGGCTAATACATGGAAGTAGAGTATAGTACATGGACTAGCATATGGAAGTAGAGAGTAGTACATGGATTAGTACATGAAAGTATAGTATAGTGCATAGGCTAGTAATGTAATACATGGTAAAACAATTTCTTCTTTTTCTTCTTTTACAGGGGTTCTTCTTATTCTCAAGAAGTATTTAAAAATGAAGTATAACAAAAATAGACAAAGAAATTAAAAAAAAAATAATAAAAACATAACAAACTTGACTCATCCACATTGACCGAGTTGACTCGGTCACGTCTAGACTTGGACACTTCACTCAAACAAGGCATAAGCCTCAAATAAATCACCTGAGGCATAAGCGTCACGGCTTTGCCTCTCTGCCCCGTCTCGCCTCGACTCGCGAGTCTACTCGTACGAGTCAACCATTTTTTTAAACATTGGGTCAATCTTCAAAAAGATTAAAAAAATAAGAGGCAAAGAAATAAATGCTTCACCTATGTAGAACTTTATACTAAATGCCGGTACTTGGGCCCCTAATTTATAAAGGCCGGTCATTTTTTAAACTCCGAACCCTGTGCACTTGCACACCTTACCCCAATTTGATTAGTTATATATGTCTCTTGCTCCAACCACCACTCCCCCCCTTCCCTCCCTCCCTCCCTCCCTCTTCCCCCTTCCTCTTTTTTAAGAGGTAAGATTAAGTATCTTCCATGTACTACATTAATATCGAAAATCTCCCTACGTTGGATGAGAAGAAATCAAGACCTCTCTTAAATTTGGGTGAGTACCTTATCAACTAAGTTAGTGTTAGAATCTTGGAATTTGAATGGATAACAATGAAAGTGGTGCGTTGTCGTTTATGAAGATTTATGACTATAGAACTATACACCGCTTCTTCAAAATGCCTAAAGGAAAGACTTTATTTGTGTTATTTGGTTAGATATTGTGTCCCGTATATTTAAAGAGTACATTTATAATGCAAATTAAGATTATAGCAATGTTTTTTCATTAATAAAATATTAAGGATATATTTTTAACAACAAAAATACATCAATAAAGCCTCGGTCTGCACCAAAATTTTCTCTCACTTATGTTATTCCCCATTTAATCTTTCACGAAACAAGTATTCACTATCGTTTAATTGGAAGTGAGTTATAATTAACTCGCGTATAATCCGGAGGAATGCTAAAAAACTAACATTTGAGAGTCAACGTGGTGTGATATGTACGAAATTTGACTATTTTGCATCTTCTTTTCACCACGCGGTCCATCAAATTCAATTGTTTTTTTTTTCTTCTTCATACAGTTGAATGAGGAAAAGTCTACACGTCATGACTGGATCAAGCGATTGAAAACTTCTCATTCAAATGAAAAATTATAAATTTATTGCCCTCCTCTCCCCTCTCCCATCCCTTGAATTAGATTTCACATATACATACGATACGCATATTATTTATATATATATATATATATTTAGTTTAAATTAAAATATAAAATATAATTGTTAAATTGTCTTGTAGTTAAATAGCATATTATTTTGTCAAAAATCTAATATTTGAATACTCTTGTAAGTATATTTTTTATTGAAAAAAAGAGGCTGCAAGAGTAAAATAGATAATTTAAAAGTCTGACACAACTTCATAGTAGTTAAAATTGATCTTAACTTTATATAATAATATAAACATATATACATATGAATAAAAATAAAAATGAAGAGAAAAAGTAGTGGTTGAGCGAAGATTTTAACTTAATGAAAGCCTGATTATCACCGAGTAAAAAAATTAAATAACTGTAATAACACAACAATGTGTATATATATATTAAACACCCATATATTATTGTATTACACAAAGAGATGCTTGATAAAAACATCTATTACAAAAAGAGATGTCAAAATAAAATTACGAGTTTACAAAATTCATTTTCAAGCTTTCACATTATTAATACATTGAAGTTACAGGAATACTATTGCATACATAAGGAAGCTCCTCCTTTTTTTAAACTAAAAATAATTATAGTTTTATTCTTAAGGTTTTGAGATCTTGCAAACCTAATATCAAACTTTAAATATTTACACAAAAAAATTTGTATTACTATATCTATAAAAATAAATCTAATTCAAGTGGGGGCTTAAGGCCCACATTCCCTTGTCCCTGAGAAAAAGTCCAAAAAATTTATAGACGTGAAAATATTAGATGCAATTTAAATTATATATGTCGACTTTCGTAAAAGGTGAATAATTATATCATGTAAACGTACTATAACTTGTTAGTATAAGATTTCAGAGTTTTATGTGAGCAAATGAATTGTAGACCAAAGTAAAACACCCAAACTAATTTAAAGAGACAAAAAGAACCACGTTCAGAAGATTAATCTATTCGTACATACATTAATTATAAAATGAAAAAAAAAAATGTCAAGCGATTTACACTAATAACTAGCATGAAGTATTTATAAAATTTTAAATTACAATTAGATTAAAATTGAAGTATATGACATAATTCAATTATTTAATAGTTTTAGATGATTAAACCAAAAAAAGAATAATTTTAAATGACAAATCTATCGAGTATAGTTATTAAGTTCTAATTTAGTTCACAAAATTGTAAAAAGAAACCTAATTTTCTTTCATTATAGATAAAGAAAATATACATAAATATTTTTTAAAAAAACAGAAATTAAAATATTTAATACCACATTAAATTGCCAACACCTAGCATCATAATACGAAAATAAGTCAATCTACTATCTATTATTATATACTATATATGATAATTTACGCTTTGTATGTAAACAAGTCAAGCCTTTAAGTATGTTTATTTTATTTTATTATTTTAACCATCGACGATATCTTACAAGGATTTTAATTTGACACTTGTTTTATTACTACTACTACTACTACTACTACTACTAATTATAATACTAATTATTAAGGAGCAAAAATAGTCTCGAGTCAATTACACTAAATTTTTTTTAAACTCTTTTTTAGGATGGTATTATTTTAAATTTTATGTCTTATATATAATGACAAAACAACCCTTAAATTTTTGAGAAAACAGGTTGCAACAGTATATCCTTTAATTTATAATTATATTCAAACCAACAATTCTTCCACAATTTTTTCAGTAATAAGGACAATTTTCAATCTTTGTCCACTAAAATGATATATTCTTTTTTTTTTTGAATATTCAATTATATACCCTTACCACAACCTTTTATTTCTTTGTTACTATCGGTTGTTGCAAAGTTTCACCAACCACCTCTACTAAAAAGCCTACTTGCGCTTTGGCGACTTCACCGGAACTCGATCGACAATTGATGAAGCTTTGACTAGAACCCCGGAGCTCCAACAATTGTTATTGGAGGTTCGGCAGGAATTTCAGTACAGTGTAGAAAGCAAATTTACATTCAAATTGACTGCGAATTTAGCAGACTTGCACTAAAATTAATATATCAAGTTGTAGGGATGGCAACGGGGTGGTTCGAGGCCGGGTAGTCATTACCCATTCCTGGAACCGCAGACCAGAACTAGCCCCAGAACTATTAAAATCGGTTAAAGTAGTGCCGGAACCGGCCAGTTTGGGTTCGAGTACCCCACGGGTACTTAAGAAAATTGATTTTTTTTAAAAGGCCACTTTATTTACATCAAAACTATTGTTTTTTAACTTGATTTTGAAAATCATTTACCATTTCACCAAATAAACTATTAAATTTTCAAACAAACCCATTATTCACAAAATAAATTTTCAAACAAATGATTAGAGCATAAATTTATTCTCACATAGAAAATTTAGATAATTTTTGAATCTGCTACTCAGTTATTGACTTAGTAACATTACTTATAAAAAGAAGTAATATTTGTTCGGTTTGGTGCTAGTTTGGTGATTTAGTATCTACTCGCTTTCTGTTTTTATACTTCATTAGTCAATATATATAGTGTATATATATACTTTATTTGTACTAAATTTAAACATGTTAGAAATATCATTATGTCAAATAACAGCTAACCGTTTCAAAGAAGGATCTTGATGTAGGAATTAAATCACTTAATCATTATGTCAAATCATCAAGATATAAATTCAGATAATGAAACCGCGTACCTGGATCCATGATAAGTGCGGAATATGAGGATCGATCACAATAACAATATGAATTGAGCGGGTACGTGGTCTTCCTCAACCAAATCGCCTTAGGTTCTAGATGGGAATTTTGGTTCTCTTCCAGATGGGGAGAAGGGAGCCGTGTTTTTGATTTGGTGTCTTGGGGACCATAACCCTAATACATGCTTTATATATAGTTTAGTTAGGGTTCCCATAAAATCCTAACAAGCCCATATAAGGTTTCTACACATTTGGCCCACATTTATTTGAGTAGTCTATGGGCTTAACTAAAATTAATTAGACCACCAAAAATAAGCCCATTAATTTAAATAACAAATATAATTGAAATATAATAACATGTTGCCCACATATATTAGAAATATAAATTTTCTAACAATCTCCTACTTGGGCTACATATTATTCCTGAAACAATTATATTACAAAATTCTTTAAGCGCGCATCCGTATGCCATTTATCCTTAGACTTCTCCTTAATCAATCTGGTCTATCTCATGTACCAGCAATGGAATTACCGCAGCTTTTATCACACTAAAGTCGTGAATAAACCACGATTATCACCACACTAATACACTTAATAACATAGATCAAATGTGGATGAGTAGCATGGAAATTACATGCAATGTGATCTTAGACATGCCTATTTCCAACTGGTCCAACTTTAGTCTTTAATGAGATCAATCCAAAGTTTTTAATGCAATGAGAATATTGCAAACAACAAAGGAAACATAAACCATCAACTTTATTCTGCAGAAAACTTAAACAACTTAATGTTTAAAAGAAAAAAATACATAGAACAAAAAGGAACTCCCACTAAGCCAATGTATTGTCTGAAATAACTCCCATATGGGTAGTGTGCTTATGAAAAACTTTAGGCGGTAAACCCTTGGTCAATGGATCTGCTAGCATAGAATCTGTCCCTATATGTTCTATAGAAATCTGTTTATCCTGAACTCTCTCCTTAACAACTAGAAACTTGATGTCGATGAACTTAGATTTCGTCGAGCTACTGTTGTTGTTGGAGTAAAGTACCGCAGAGTTATTGTCACAATAAATTTTCAATGGCCTTTCAATGCTATCTACTACACGTAGTCCAGTGACAAAGTTTCGCAACCATATTCCGTGGTTGGATGCCTCATAACAAGCTATGAACTCCGCTGCCATAGTTGAAGAAGCTGTGAGAGTCTGCTTAGTAGACTTCCATGAGACAGCTCCTCCAGCCAACATAAAAATGTAGCCTGATGTGGAGCGCCTGCTATCTTGGCATCCCGCAAAATCGGAGTCAGAGAACCCAACGATCTCCAAACTATCTGATCTCCGATAAGTGAGCATGTAATCTTTTGTTCTTCTCAAATAACGCATCACGCGTTTAGCTGCCATCCAATGTTGCATGCCTGGATCACTCAAGTATCGGCCAAGAACTCCCACTATAAATGCTATGTCGGGACGAGTACAAACTTGAGCATACATAAGGCTCCCTATTGCCGACGCGTAAGGAATCTTTTGCATTTCATTCCTCTCAATGTCATTTTTGGGGCACTGATTGAGACTAAATTTGTCTCCTTTAGCTACGGGCGTATCTCCTGGTTTACTATCTTTCATGCCAAATCTACTCAAAACTTTATTGATATAGCTCTCTTGTGATAACCTAAGAATACTTTGAGAACGATCTCTCAGTATTTGGATACCTAATACAAAAGAGGCGTCACCAAGATTTTTCATTTCGAATTTCTTCGTCAAAAATTTCTTGGTTTCGTGCAATAAGCCTATATCATTACTAGCAAGTAGGATATCGTCGACATATAATACCAAAAAGATGTATTTACTCCCACTAAACTTGTGATATACACAATCATCAACGACATTTGCCTCAAAACCATATGAGGTGATAACTTGATGAAATTTGTGATACCATTGACGGGAAGCCTGTTTGAGACCATAGATGGATTTCTTCAATTTACAGACCATAGACTTTGGATTTCCTAATTCAAAGTTTTCTGGCTGTACCATATAAATTGTCTCATCAATGTTTCCATTTAGAAACGCAGTCTTGACATCCATCTGATGTAACTCTAGATCAAAATGAGCCACTAGTGCCATTATTGTCCTAAAAGAGTCTTTCGATGATACTGGAGAGAAAGTCTCTTTATAGTCTATGCCTTCCTTCTGAGTAAAGCCTTTAGCGACCAGACGAGCTTTATGTCTTTCAATGTTACCCTTTGAATCCCTTTTGGTTTTAAATATCCATTTACAACCAATGGGTTTCGTGCCTTCAGGTAACTGGACAATATCCCAAACGTCATTGTCTTTCATAGACTTCATCTCTTCCTTCATGGCATCAATCCATTTTTGAGAATTAGAACTGCGTATTGTCTGACAGAGATTGACCGGATCATCCTCTGTCAAACTTACGCCATCCTCATGTTCTTGGAGAAAGACGATATAATCATCTGGAATCGCACTTCTCCTTTCCCTATTGGATCTCCTTAATGGCACTTCTTGAGGTTGTTGAATTTGTTCTACATGTGGTGTTTGAGGAAGAATTATATTATTATCTTGGTCTGGAACAATGTCAGGGATGGGAGCCTGAGCCTGATCGTTATTCTCTAGTGCCGGAACTGTGTCATGAACAGCAATAGGTATGGAGACCTGATCACCGTTAATAACAGATTCTTCATCAAAGATAACATTCCTTTTGTTTCCTTCCCCCTCAAACTCAACATCCTCAAGAAATCTCGTATTTCCCGTTTCAAAGAAGGATCTTGATGTGGGATCGTAAAACTTGTAACCCCGAGAGCGTTCAGGGTAACCAACAAAATAACAGCTAACCGTTCTGGAGTCCAATTTTCTTTCATGTGGCCGATAAGGCCGTGCTTCAGCTGGACAACCCCAAGTGTGCAAATGCCTAATGCTAGGCTTCCTGCCTATCCAAAGCTCATATGGGGTTTTGGCAACTGCTTTGCTTGGTACCCTGTTAAGGATATATACTGCGGTCTTTAAAGCTTCTCCCCAAAGTGACTCTGGTAAAGGAGAATGACTAATCATACTCCTCACCATATCTTTAAGAGTCCGATTTCGTCGTTCTGCAACACCGTTCATATTGGGTTGGCCCGGCATGGTGTATTGCGGAACAATTCCACACTCATTGAGGAAAAGAGCAAAGGGTCCTGGACGTTGTTCTCCTGATCCGTCATTTCTCCCATAGTATTCACCACCACGATCAGATCTGACGGCTTTAATTTTCTTTCCAAGTTGAAGTTCAACTTCAGCCTTGAAAGACTTGAAAACATCCAGTGATTGAGACTTCTCATGAATTAAATATAAGTACCCATAACGAGAGTAGTCATCTATAAACGTAATAAAATATTGTTGACCATTCCATGCAGCCATAGGAAATGGACCACAAATATCCGTATGTATTAGTTCTAAGACATCTCCAGCTCTCTCGGCACCCAATTTTTTATCGTTTGTTCGTTTTCCCTTGATGCACTCTATACAGACTTGAAAGTCTGTTAAATCTAGAGGTTCAAGAATTCCATCAGACACAAGCCTCTGAATTCTTTGTTTAGAGATGTGACCTAAACGTTTGTGCCATAAAGTGGCAGAACTCTCTTTTAACTTTCGCTTTGTACCACGTGAACTTGTTTGTAATATTTCATTATAGGAACAGACCACATCAAGCATATATAGATTATTAATTAAAGAACCAGACCAATAAAATTTGAATTTTGATAGAGACTAACTTTATTATTTCCAAACGAACAAGAAAAACCGGATTTGTCCAAACAAGAAATGGAAATTAAATTCCGCCTAAAAGACGGTGCAACAAATGTCTCAAACAAATCCAAATAAAATCCAGTTTTTAAATGTAATCTAAAAGTTCCTATAGCTTCCACTGCAACTTTATTGCCATCGCCCACAAAGATGAATCTTTCAGCATCACTTGGCGGCCGGCTCCACAGGCAACCCTGCATAGTTATACTTACGTGAGTAGTGGCACCAGAATCCACCCACCAAGTGTTATTAGGTACAGAAGCTAAATAAACTTCAGAACAAACCAAAGTTAGAAGCATACCCTTCTTTACACGCCAAGCGACGTACTTGGAACATTCCTTCTTAAAATGTCCCTCTTTCTTGCAAAAGTAGCAGGGTTTTCCCTCATCCTGCTTCTTTTGCTTCTTCTGCTAAGAAGATCCTTCCGCAGCAACCACAGCTCTCTTCTTTTTCTTATTTTGAGCAGTTGAGGCCAAGTGAGCACTTTCAGTCTTGTCTCGTTGCTGCCTTTCTTCTTCTTGCACACAGTGAGAAATAAGCTCGTTGAGGGACCATTTGTCCTTCTGAGTATTATAAATCACTTTGAATTGAGTAAAATGTGCAGGAAGAGAAATCAAAACTAAGTGCACGAGTAAATCATCAGATAACTCTAACTTCAGTGCCTTTAGTTTTGACGCAAGATTAGACATCTCCATGATGTACTCCCTTATGTTCCCTTTGCCATAATACTTCATTGAAACGAGTTTAGCCAAAAGGTTGCTCGTCTCTGACTTTTCATTTTTTGCAAAGTATTGTTCAATTTCCTTTAAGAACTTCTTGGCACTCGTGTCCTCAGCAATAGAGCCCCGAAACGCTTCCGGAATGGAACGCTTCATTATCATCAAACACATTCGGTTAGACCGATCCCACTTTTCTATTTTAACCTCATTAGGGTTTTCCAGAGTAGAGGTGGGTCGATCCTCCCGAAGTGCTTGATCCAAATCCATACAACCGAGAACAATTTCTGCGGTTTCTTTCCATATTTTAAAATTTGTCCCGTTCAGCATTGGGATATTACTGACTTGGGCAGAAACATTCGTGGCATTGGCAACAGAGACTGTATAAAGAACAAAAATAAACAATCAAATATACAGACATGTCAAAAGAAAAAAATAAAATCTAGACATGAATGATAAGCTAATTATGGGGCCCATCTTGAGATACCTGACACAACATTAATTCCTAGTCTTTGGACATAGAAATTAACTGTAATAGGTAATCTCATCGCAAAAATCAAATGTTGGTAATAATTTCTGTCAAACAATAAGCCTTTCTTTGGATTGACTTATTGCTCACATGAAAAAATGATAATTACCACACATTTATTCTCGCATGTGTTTTTATTATTTTGCCAAATAATAACATTCCTTTGGGCCGATTATTAAATGCATAAATAATAATCACACAAATATCAAAAATAAAATAATATCTATTATTTGGCCAAATAATAACCTTCCTTTGGGCCGATTATTAATTGCATAAATAATAAATATTATTATCTTAAATAAATAATGAATTATCCATATATATATAAATATCAAAAAGAACAACGAAAATAAGGACAGAATGCTCACGACTGTCAAAGACTTTAAATACATTTATCCTTAACCATATATATATATAGTTATAAACATATTAAAACAAACTACCAAAAGAATTAAAGCAGGCTTCACGGTTGTCAAATCGCAACCCCTTTTTTTTTTTTTGATAACTATATTTCTTACTGCTGGATCCACATCAAATATAAATATATTAAATCAACAGCATCTATACTGCCGAGACATCACAAAACAGATCTATATATTAGATCAAACACATCACACACATATATGCACATCAAACTTACATACATACATATATACAGTTCCTTTCTTACACGCACTAATGCGTACGCATTATGCAGAAAGCTGTGGGTCCCGGTGGAAAAATTAACGGAGAGAACATGAGCTGTTTGTTTCTTTCTTTAATTTTAAAACAAAGGAATAAAACAAAAAGAATACCCTTTCTTTCTCTCTCTCTCTCTCTCTTCAGACCCATTCTCTCTCTCGATCGATCGAAACATTGCAACCCAAGGAGCTTAAACTCGAGCTACAGTTCTTCGTCTTCTACACTCCGACTGAAACTACAGTCCTTCATCTACTGTTTTTCCGCCATTTTTTCTGGTGGGCTTCTCTCTCTATCGATCGGGGGGGGGGGGGTTTGTTCAATAATGCCCTGTTATTGGACATTATGACCCTGAATTCCTCTTGGCAAGTGAGGAAAACATCAAGACCTTTGCTTATCTATGAAACTGAGGAGATTAGTGGAGTCTACAGATGCTAAATCTTGGAGCCTCTCTGCAACTTGTCTTAGAAACTTTTCGAGAACTTGGTGTTTAGTTGTTGAATCTAATGTGGAATCCATTGAATGGACTTGTTATCTTCGAAAACTAAGAATCAAACGGCCTAATTGGGCCAAAGGTGTTGATGAACCTTGAAAATCTTTTGCTGGCATTTCTTACATAGAACAATAAAAATACCCAACAAATTGATTCTTTTTTCCTTAATTGTAAGTTGAAAAAAGAAATCGGGGAGAACCTAGTTGAAGAATTTGTCCAAGAAACAAGAGAGAAAATCGAGGATTTGCCCAAATAAGCAACTGGCTTACCCAAAATACCAAGAAACTAGTGTAGTTCAAGAACTAGAAAAACAAAGAAATGGGTTCAGATTCAAAGATTATATACAACAACAAAACAAAGAATTTGATGAAGACCCGGAAAAGAGAAGAAAAGAATCCAATTTTTAAGATAATCCCCGAAAAAACGGCCGAAAAACGGGAGACGAAGGACTGTAGCTCGATTAAGCTCCGTTGGTTGTAATGTTTCGATCGAGAGAAAGAGAATGGGTCTGAAGAGAGAGAGAGAGAGAGAGAGAGAGGGTATTCTTTTTGTTTTATTTCTTTGTTTTAAAATTAAAGAAAGAAACAAACAGCGAAGGGAAGAAACAAACAGCTCATGTTCTCTCCGTTAATTTTTCCACTGGGACCCACAGCTTTCCGCATAATGCGTACGCATAAGTGCGTGTAAGAAAGGAACTGTACATATATATATTAAATAAATATCCTAAGCTTTCCTCATCATATCATTACAATCAACACCACATGCATATATATATTAAATTACAATAAAGTCGTTGGTCTATGGCAGGTGAAAAAAAGATAATTTAAACCACATATATATATATATATATGTATGCAATCGAAAAGATAACCAACGATGCAGCCGAACCCAAAAAAAGAAAAAAAAAAATAACTCACGGCTAAATTTAATTTTAATAAAACTGATGGCACATAAATCAACCAGAATATATATATAAGTTCTTAATGATTTAACATAAAGTCCCTCTGATACCAATTGTAGGAATTAAATCACTTAATCATTATGTCAAATCATCAAGATATAAATTCAGATAATGAAACCGCGTACCTGGATCCATGATAAGTGCGGAATATGAGGATCGATCACAATAACAATATGAATCGAGCGGGTACGTGGTCTTCTTCAACCAAATCGCCTTAGGTTCTAGATGGGAATTTTGGTTCTCTTCCAGATGGGGAGAAGGGAGCCGTGTTTTTGATTTGGTGTCTTGGGGACCATAACCCTAATACATGCTTTATATATAGTCTAGTTAGGGTTCCCATAAAACCCTAACAAGCCCATATAAGGTTTCTACACATTTGGCCCACATTTATTTGAGTAGTCTATGGGCTTAACTAAAATTAATTAGACCACCAAAAATAAGCCCATTAATTTAAATAACAAATATAATTGAAATATAATAACATGTTGCCCACATATATTAGAAATATAAATTTTCTAACAAAACATGCAATAAGAATTAAAGTAGTATTAGTTAATCAATACAGAAACATAGTTCTTCCTTCCTTTATATATATGTGAAGCAATGATGAGAATTAGATCTAATAATTCTCAGAGGACTGAGAGACACATATTTATACACAAAAACTATTGTTGCTTCTTATATACACACGATATACACACAGACAGGGGCGGAGCCAAGAGTCGGCTAGAGCGGGCTTTAGCCCGTTCCAAAAAAAAAAAATAATAATAAAATTATATGTATAAATGTATTGGAGTTTTTGTGTGAAAAGTTAAAGTTTAAGGTTTATTAAAGTAATAAATTAAAATATTTAAAAAGTAAGTGTGGGTTGAAAATGTTTGCTGAAGATATTGATTTCGATTTGCTCATAAATGATTTTGATTCATGAAAGGATCGTAGGGTTCAACTTCATTAGTTTATATAATGTATTTTTTTGTGTCACATGTGACTAGATATAGCAAAACACCTTTTGTCTATTTTAAATCTCTAATTATGATATGCTATTATATAAGTGTTTAGTATTTGCATTTGTTTCATTCAAATAAGTACTTATTTTTTATTATTTTTAAGTCAATATTTGGTAAATAATTTAAAATAGCCCCCCAATTTTTTTTTTTGGGTTGCCGCCCCCCAAACCTCCGCATATTTCTTTTTAGCCTAGCCCGCCTTATAGAGAAATCCTGGCTACGCCACTGCACACAGATACCCAAAATAATTATATATATATATTAAAAATAATTATATATATATATATATATTTCTGGGCAGGTTTTCAGGGATGGATACTTAAATACTTGGAACTGAACTAGACCCGCCTATTTTTTTCTCTCCCCGCCCCATACCCGGACCACGACCCGAAATGTTCTCCCCGAAATAGACCCGTTCGGGTAAAAACCCGCGGGTACCCAAACCTGCAATTTTTTTTTCCATCCCTATCCAGTTCTTTACGGATTTAGTAGAAAACATATTTACACTAAAATCTATAACATGTTTACAGATTTGGTACAAAAACATATTTGCACTAAACTCTATAACACTTATTTATGGATTTAGTTCAAACATATATTTACACTAAAATATGTATCATTAGTTACTTGCGGATTTAGTGTAAAAGCAAATTTTCCGTAAAATCCATATCATTAGTTGCTTCATATTTAGTGGAAAAACATATTTGCAGCATTTGTGTCGGAGCCACATCAAAACTTAAGGGGGCAATTGCTTCCCTATTTTTTTAAAATTGCAATTTCACCCATATAATTATTTTTAAAAGATGTAAATATATGCATATTAATTAAATTTGCCTCCTTTAATTTTTAAAATTTACTAATAGTATTAATCTTGAACAAAAATAATATTGGTATTAATTTTTTTTTAATTTAAAAAAAATGACACTAATATTAAATTTACTCTCCAAAAAATATTCCTAACTCCGCTCCGGTTGTCACATGTCTTAGCCTATTAGGAATACAAGCCTAACTTGCTAGAACTTCAAAGGGAACAAATTCTCAACTTCAACAAAAGCGACAAAGAAGAACGTTCCTTTGAATTGACTTAAATATATTATCTTAAGACGACAGAACTACAAATTCTTGAATTGGCTTAAACAATTGCACTAAACGAAGAAAAAGGCAAGGCATGAGTTGAATAGAAAGTCTAAGCCACGAAACTTGTATTTTATATTACTAGTTTTCGTACACGAAACATGTATTATTTTGTATCACTAAGTTTTTGTATAAATGCAATGCATGCTCGTGCGACTCTTAGAAATAATTTAAAAACACAAATTTACAAAATTTATAAGTGGCTTAGGGGTTATGCACTTAAATATTTTTACTAAAAGCTAAGATTCAAATCTTATTAATTACTTGCACTTCTGACTAAAATTTTTTTAATAATGAAAAATGATTTGAGAATGCAAAATTGAAATGGTCAGATTATAACATAGCCTCACTCTACGTACTGAATTGTTTTCTAATTTTATAATATATATATATATAGTTAGAAGTAACTTGTGCCGATAGTACTATGGCATTACTTGTATAATTAATTATTAATTGAATATATGTTACGTTATCAAGAGATCAAATTGGATATTGCACAGTGACAATTATTACCGGTGTCTCGTGAGCTATTTCCATAATAGACCTTTGGTAGAATTATTTTGAGGAAGTAATGCTGTGGGTAACCTGGCACTTTGCTGTAACTTCTGTAAAACACCAAAACATAAAGTGTAAGCTTGTATATTTTACTGAGCGTGATATTTAACACCAAAACGTAAATATCAGAAAACAAAATGTAAAAGCCGGTTATAAAAGCAATCTATAAAATCCTTCTACTTTGTTATTATAAATAAAACCCTTTTAATTTGTCACAATATAAGTTAATAAAAAGAAAGACAGAGAGTAGTTAAAACTTACGAAGGCCGGCCATCTAGAAATAGCTCACTTAAGTTATGTTTGGCATGTTAGATTAAGAGGTAAAATAAGATTAAATTTTCCTATATATTGTACGTTTGTTGTAACTTTGGATAAGATAAAGCACCGGATAAATTATTCGAAATTGATAGCTTATATATTCCACAAAAAAACACCGGATTAAATAATCCTACATTCAGGTGTTTTTATATTCTTTCCGGACTTTGACTTTGGTAAAATACCACAAACGTGAAATTGAAAAAGATTAAAACTATTAATTTAAAACGGAAGGAGAAATACTGACAACATTGTTTGAAAATAAAAATAAAAATTAATGCTTGAATGGTTAGGTTTTTTTTTTTTTTTTTTTTTTTAAATTAAGGGAGGTCTAAGTCTCTCCCTTAATCCTACAGATAAAGAAAAACCCTCCGACCCACCCCATGCTTGAATGGTTAGTTTGTGTTGGGTGTTTTAGTGATCAAGGGGTGCTTAGTATGTATTGAGTGTTGGTGGTTTTTTCTTTCGAATCAAGGATGTGGTGAGAGGGTGTACCATGAATCCATGATTTTAAACCCTAGAATAAAAATAAAAATAATAATAATAAAAGACTGCATACAAGGAGAAGAAAATTAAAGGGGTTTCGGAAAACCTAGAGAAAGTAGTGCCGATCGATCTGGGCGTTGGAGATCGAGTAGTTTGCTTAGAGATGGGTCATCTGGTAGTGGTGGATGTAAGGAGTCGGGAAAGGGAGAGAGGGAATCTGAGTGAAGAGATGGAGAGCAACAAAGATTTGTGTGTTGAGTGAAGAATTATCAGGAAATTAGTTCTTTGTTGTGGTAATAAAATTAAAACCAAGGGCCATAGATATCCCAAAAATTAGATGGTGGACTTTGGGTGGGAATGTGGGATAACTTATAGAGTTTAAATACCAGTCTACTTTGTTATATAAATAATATAATATAATATATATGATTTAAATCTTTAAGAGAAAACATAAACAAAATGATATAATTAAGCTAGGCTTAGCAATTTACCTTTGTTGGTAGCAATGTTCATTCCCATTACTTACCTTACAATAATAAAATTTTGAGGAAAATGGACTCAAAAAGGGTAGCATGCATGGAAACGAAAAATGTGATATGGCTCTATGTAATCGAAATGCTTCGTGGGAGAGATTTTTGGTATGCACGTAGAACTATATATGAAATTATGTTTCATGGTTTAAAACTAAAATTAGTGCTTGGATTTGTTCTAATGACCTTAAGCATAAATAACAATTATTATTATCACTTGACCTAATGCCATTACACATATTTATTGCATGTGTTTTACCAATCTACACAACGTGAAGAATTATTAGATATAATACTGCACATGTATCGTGTGTGCCACAAGTTCTAGTGTATAATTATAAAGATGTTCATAACTTATTTGTGTATCTCCAACCATCTTCATTTTATGGAAAATCCATTATTCCTCCTCAACTAATATTGCAGTTTTATTTTTATCAGACTAGGTTAGAGCTTGTTATGCCTGGCTCTAGTTCAATTCTTCCATCCCCCCCCCCCCCCCCCCCCCCCCCCCCCTACAGCTATCCTCATTTTATGCAAATTAATATGGTAATCCGAGAAAAACATACTTAGTTCTTTTAGGCGAGTTTAACGCGCCGGATAATGAGTCCTCTGCAGATAAATAATTAATTCACTGACATCTAATTTTGACTAACATTATGCGGAGGATAAGATTATTTTATCCTATCTTATTCATTTATCTTACATGTTAAACACAAACACATACATAGATTATTCCATCCCAATAGTAACACACCAGTAAGATTCACCTTGCATTCAGGTGCAAATAAATAAATAATTATACGGATTACTTTATTTTTTAATCAATAACATCGGATCAAGCCAACAATGTCATTAAAATGCTTTAGAATCTGAATATTAATAATTAAAGAATTGGTAAGGAGTATTATAATGAAACAGCTAGCCCCCGTGCATGATAATATTTTATGCATGTTCCTTCAAGACATCGTCAATAAAACATCCCATTGCAGTATAGGAAGATCCACCCTCCTCCATAGCCACCCTACTCTTCTTCTTCATCTCGGCCACCTTCTTTCTCACTTCACTCCCACCTTCCTCCATGAGCCGCCGTATCCCTGCTTCCACCTCCTCTCCGGTCACCACCTCCACCGTATTCTTCGTGCTGAGAAAATCCTTCCTATAGTCCAACCTAATCTCCACCCCCATCCCCCACTCTTTCACCATCTCGAATGCGCTCAACTGGTGCTCAGCGTAAAGTGGCCACGTCGCCATGGGGACCCCAAACCACATACTCTCCAATATCGAGTTCCACCCACAATGCGATACAAACCCTCCAACCGCCACGTGGGACAGAACTGCAACCTGCGGGGCCCACCCGATCACCTTCCCGGTCCTGGCAGTTCGTTCTAGAAACCCCTCCGGCAGCACTTGGCTGGGATCCTTGTACTCTCCGGGCACTTCTCCAGGGGAAGGCAACCGCCTGAGGGACCACAAGAATCGGCACCCACTCCGCTCCAAACCCCGTGCTATCTCCTTGATCTGGTCCTCATCGAAGCATCCCATGCTCCCGAAGCAGAGGAAAACAACCGACGAGTCTGGTTGATCATCCAACCACTTTATCACCGGATCCTCAGGTCCAGGCTGATTCGCTTTCAGGTCAAGCACGGGTCCCACTGGATAAAGTTGTGGGACCTTGCCCTTGCAGCCATCAACCGCGAGAGCCATCAAAGCATGTGTTTCCAGCTCAGCAAATGTGTTGAGCATAATGCCCTTGGTCTCTCTTAACCTCCTAGCAGCCGATATAATGAGCTGGGACCCGCCGGACTTATTGAACACCACTGAGGGCAAGACCTTGACGGGGACAGGGTTGAGGAAACTCGGAACGGACAAGTCGGGATCGGTGTCCTTGTACTCGGTAACATCAAGCCCATGGTGGTCGGTTAGGCTCTGTAGATGGAAAAATAAGCCCAGAAGAGCGGCACTAGTAGTGAAGAAAACGTAGGCCGGGACCTTGAGCTCGTTAGCCACGTCGATCATGGCAGTGCAGAGCATGTCGACCACAAACCCGGCCAATCGAGAAGACTGTGACCGGATCAGGACCGCGTCTCTCACGCTGGTCCGCTTGGATTCGAGGTAGGACGAGACGAAGCTCATGGGGGACTCTGGGACCGCGCTGTAGGATGCTGAGTTATCAGGCGAGACCTCCAGGAAGCGCAAGCGTTCACTGGTGAGTGCGTGGAGTGATTTGGCATAGGTTTCGATACCCGTGTCAAATGGAAGCTTAATAATGAGGACAGTTACCGACAGTCGTTCATCACGACTGAGGAGGAGCTTTGCGTTCTCTACTGCCGTGGTGATGTGACCGTAGGCCGGAAATGGGATGAAAACTAATTCGGACTTCATTGTTTTTGTTTTTGTTTTGCTCTTTCTAGTTGCTAGGTAGTGCAATTTTACATTTGAGTCTCCCGTTATTTATAAGGCTAAGTTGATATGTGGCTGGGGATGAAAATTTTCTATAGCAGTGGAGAAATTTTAAAGGTTGGTTATTTTCCAGCACGACATAAGCGACTTTGCTATTTCCATTTCCATAATTTTGTCCTCAATAATATTAATTTTAAGAATTAAACGTATGATTGATTTTTTTTATTTATTTATGAAATTTGATAAAAATAATATAAAAAAAGAGTGGATCATCTCAATAAAATTTTAATAAAAAATTCAAGTAAAAAATATATATAGTCAAAATTTGATATATATGTTGATTTACGTCAATTAAAAGTTTAAATAATTATTTCATTGAATTTTAAATTAAATCTTATAATAAATTTTAAAAAAATAGTTTATATATTATAAATATTTTTTTTTCGAAATTTCATTAAAAAAATGCCCGTTTCAGTCTTCAAATAAACATTATTGAGAGGAATAAAGTAACAGAGATCGAGGCCAGATGTATATTGTTTTTAAAATGTTCACGAATACTTTTCCTCGAATAAAATAGCTGGGGGTGGTGAGTTGCGGCCTAATTCTAATGCAAGAGCAGAATTTTATTTTATTTTTTTGGTCTAGAAGAATTGACTAATATAATGTGACCTTTAAAAGAATTATAAAGTGAAACTATTAAATTATTAAATAGTAATTTGAGCGAAAAAGGACTGCTATGTCTAAGAAATATTGTATTGGGTTTTAACGAGATGATTTTTATCTCAACTCAAACATGATCAGATAAATTATTTTGTGATATTTTTCAAATTTATATATGATTTAATTTGTTATTGGGTCATTCGGCACGACTCGATTATACTTATTAAAGATATATCTTTTTGAGATAATGGGTTATAAGGTCTCGCTCCGTAATGTGTTATAATTCTAAGGACGGATTCATGTTTAATAAAGGGAAGTAGTACTAATTTCATAATTTGGTTTTACAATAAGGACACTTTTCATAATATTAATTTATTTTAAGGAAAATGATAAATGTTGATGGACAAAACTACCCTACTATATCATTTATTCTAATTATACAAAAGACATATTATTCTCTCTTGCATACACATAGTTTAGAGACAGAAAACAAAAAACAAAAGAAAAGAGAAGTTGTCTCACCACCACCACCACTACCACCACCACCACCACCTTACTCTACGATTGTATCCCCGAGAGGATCATCGTTCTCATCATCATCATCATCATCTTCTTTTTCTTCTTTTTTTTTTCTAGATCTGCATTCGTAAAACATATATAACTTTTGATCGAACTGTTGGATTTGACTGATTTTTGGATATGTTGTTCGGAAGACAAAGTTACTATTATTGCGCGAAAAATTAAGACGATCATAAGTCGTTTTGCTATCGAAATCGATCAATTTTGACAGCCCAGCGGGATTTGAAAAAAAATATGATTGTAACTCTTATTTTTTTATTTTTTTACGAACCCTACGTCGATCCATATCTATATACATATAAATAAATTGAGTGGATGTTAATCTCATCAATTTTGTTGTTCTCTATTTTATAATGGTGCTAAAATAATTTTAGCACCTTCTGATTTGTTGTTCAAGTGGTGTTATCTTATGGTTGTTGTTCAGAAGGTGCTAAATGCATTTAGCACCTTTTGGTTGTTGTCTAGATGGTGCTAAATGCATGTAGCACCCTTTGGTTACTGTCCAGAGGGTGCTAAATGCATTTAGCACCTTCTGGTTGTGGTGCTTAATATATTTAGCACCTTCTGGTTGCTGTCCAGAGGGTGCTAAATGCATTTAGCACCTTTTGGTTGTTCTCTAGGGGGTGCTAAATGCATTTAGTACCTTTTGGTTGTGGCGCTAAATGCATTTAGCACCTTATTGTTGCTGTCTAGCGGGTGCTAAATGCATTTAGCACCCTTTGCTGCACAGCAATCAGAGGGTGCTAAATGCATTTAGCACTATCTGGTTCCTGTCCAGGGGGTGCTAAATGCATTTAGCACCTTCTGGTTGTTGTGCTGGTTGCTGTCTAGCGCGTGCTAAATGCATTTAGCACCTTCTGGTTGTGGTGCTAAATGCATTTAGCACCCTCTGGTTGCTGTGCAGCAAGGGGTGCTAAATGCATTTAGCACCTTCTGGTTGCTATTGGTGTTATAATGAGACGATATTATAAGGAAGGGGTATTAGTGTCTTTTTTGTATAGTGTCCTTAATTTACACAGCTAATTTTTAAATGTCCTTTATAATTATATTATTATTATAATGAGCCCTTATACCTAATTGCCTCTATCTTTTTTTATTTTTTTCTAAAAAAAATTTATGTATGAACAAAATGAGCAAACAACTAAAAGTACTAAAAAAGAACAAACATTCATAGATTTCAAACTAGATACAAATATTTTCTAGGTTTAATAAAATTTAGTTATATTAAAAACTATTAAAAAATTTGAAGGATCTAACGGATCATCTAAATTCATTAAGCATAAATCTTTTAATTGATTCATTGCCTTTTTGTGTCACTTGGGTGAACTTGATAACTATCCGATTGTTCATCCATTAACTTATAATTTTGTATCGATTCATGATGTGCTATTATATAACGCGTAGTTCACTCATGTCTACTTAAGGTTGGTCTAGAGGTGTGGCAAAAAAGGCCACCACCTTGGGCCCTTAAAATTTCAATTTTCTAGGGGTTCGGAATTTTCATGCCCCTAAGGCCCTGTTTGGTGGGTGTTTATTTTTTAAAATTTTAAAAACTCAACTTAAAATTAACTTTACTTTTACACTTCTCAAAATTTATTTCATTTTACTCTCTCTAATTTTTTTTTAAAACACCATAACTTTAAATCCAGAAATCAAAATTAGATAAAAAAAATATATTTAAAATCTACGCATCGAGATTTATAAAATAAGATCCATTATGACTATTTTTTGAATTTTTTTATGAAATTTTTAGTTGGTTGAAACAAATTTAAACAAAAACCAAATTCACTTGTCAACATACTTTCAAATTTTACCAAACACCAGATTTTAAAAACTCAACTCAAAATATCAACCAAATATCACCTAAAAGTTCATTAATATATTATAAAAGTCCAATCTTTATGCAAAAAAAGGCACACTTAAGTAATAAAATAAATGGAGTGAGTAGGCTAACCTAGTTGGTTAGGTACCGCCTGAATTCAAGAGAAGTCTTCTGTTCGAGTCTTATTCAAAGTAGGGGGAATTTTTGTTTTATTATTATAGTAAATAGTAAAGATGGAGATTTAGACATTTCTTTTATAAAAAATAATAATAATAAAATACATACATATTATCATTTCAACTAGGTGAATTAAAAATTGTTTTAAATTCTTGATTATTGAATAACAAATTATTTAAATTTCTTTTTTTGGCTAAGAGAATTAACTTTATGTTTCAAAAAAAGTTATACTTATATTGTTAATAAGCCTTTATTTTTAAATTTCGCCCTAGACGTACTCTCGAAAATCACCGACGTTAGTATACCAATTGTAACCGTTGATTTTTGGACGTTAGCAAACCTTAAACTAATATAAAAGAGGGAAATTGTATGAATTAATTAAGATACTGATTGGAGGATGACCAAGTGTTAACAAAATAGTAGGGAAGAGAAAGAGAATCCTTCAAAGTCAAGTCATCTACCCATGCATAGAATTCAGAAAAATATGACAGTTGTTGGAATTTGATTATTTGAAGTCAGCGCCGTGTTTCACGACCAAACCAAAAAGATACTAATTATAATTTAGTAGTTTTTTTAGTGAACAACACTTGATATACCTGGATTCGCGCGGCTACTACTAATCTAGAACATGGGCAGTTGAAGTTCAACTGGAATTTATTATTCAACGTCAAAGCCGACGGCATTGCCAGCCTAGTCTTGCGATTGGACAAAGAAAATAAATAATAATTGAATACCAAATCAAAGTTATGTTTTTGACAATCGACTGAATTAAAATTAATAATGTCAAATCGGAATTTGATCAACAAAGATATGACGATTGAGTGAGTCATTTCATAATGTTGAGCAGGAATATGTAATATCATTTATGTGCGACACGAGGCCAAAACATAATATATATATATATATATATCAACACTACAACCATAAGACAGAGAACCACAACAGTTTCTATCTTCTGCAAAAATGGTGAAGACAGAAGTAGAAATCCTTTCTAGAGAGACAATCAAGCCATATTCACCAACACCTTCTCATCTTAAAACATTCAAACTCTCTTTCTTGGACCAGATCTCTCCTATTGTCTATGTTCCCATTATCTTCTACTACCCATTGAGTACCGCTGCTCATCACAACAAAACTGAACAAATTTTAAATCGACTTAAAGTATCTCTCTCGAAAACCCTCTCTGTTTTCTTCCCTCTAGCTGGCCGGATCAGAGACCACCTCTCTGTCGACTGCAATGATGAAGGGGTTCTGTTATCTGAAGCGCGTGTCAACTGTCACTTGTCAGAGTTCCTTGAACAACCTCAGCTCGAGTTACTCGAACAATTTCTTCCATGCTCCCAGTTTTGTATGGTTCCATTGCAAGAAGCAGTTCAAGTAGCTATACAACTAAACGTATTTGCTTCGGGTGGAATAGCTATTGGGGCCTGCTTCTTCCACAAGATAGTGGACGGCGCCACCATGGGTGCTTTCCTCAAGTGCTGGGCTGCCATTGCCAGTGAGTCAAGTTCTGACATACCAGAACCCGACTTCCTCGCCGCCTCAGAGCAGTACCCTCCAAGAGAAGAACTCCGAGACGGCCTGTCCTTGCTTAACCAAAGCTGGGTTGTTAAAAACGGTAAAGGTGTAAGGAGGAGATTCGTGTTTGATGCCACTGCAATCTCCTCCTTAAAAGATGGGTTAACCACAAGTGACTCATGTGGGGCTAACCCATCACGTGTTTCGGTGGTGGCAGGTTTCATGTGGAAGTCTGCCATGGCTGCTTCTAGATCAGCACTTGGATCCCAACACCATAAATCTTCTGTGTTGGGGTTCTCAGTGAATATGCGGCCACGATTGTTGCCGCCTTTGCCAGAAAGTTGCTTCGGCCATATGGTGTGGCAGGCAGTGGCGGCCTACAAGGCACCCTCTAATGGAGAGGATAAAGCGGATTTGCATGCTGTTTTGGTGAGTCTATTGCGGGAGTCAGTGGGAAAACTCAGTGATATTACGGGTACTATAAAAGGTGATGAAGGGTTTCGAGGATTGTCCAAGTTTAGAGAAGAGATGAAAGAGTTGTTTTGTGGAGAAGAAGATCCGGATGCCTATATATTTACCAGCTGGTGCAAGTTTGGTTACAACAAATTGGACTTTGGATGGGGAAAACCTATTTGGGTTAGTCATATTGGGGGTTCTCTTGATCCAATGTTTGTGAATTATTTAATGTTGATCGAAAGTGCTAGTGGTGATGGACTAGAGGCGTGGGTATGCTTGGATGAACGTATAATGGCTATCTTGGAACGCGATCCAGACTTCCTTGCTTTCGCCTCCTTGAATCCGAGTATCATAGCCCCACTTGCTCATTGAAAATTTCTAGCGTTAGCAGTTTCATTGGTGTCTCTTAATAACAAGTGATTAGTAGAGAATCATAAAAGAATAAAATGATGAGGTCAATTGATACCCATTAAAGCCGATATGAATTTCCATCAAGAGCTCCAATTTGAGGCCATACATCGAGGGCAACATTGTCTATCTTGATATGGTCACCATGTATTTCACTGCAAAACTTATTTTCTCTCTATCATATTTGCAGATCCATTCATGTCCCAATTCCTTCCTATTGGGGCTGAGATTAGAAATTACAGGTAACATGATTAAAAGGCATAAAATTCTTATTTCATAAGTAACTTTTCGCCCACTGGTTATGTCCCAAAATAGATGAGAGACTCAAAAATCTGAATTTGAGACTTCCCATAAAAGAAAGTTAAGACTCTTAATTTCAGGAGGGGATATTGTCAAACTCTTGCATTACCACTACAACTAAAACCTCCACTGGCACCCCAATATAAAATGCTTAGAAACACCTATTTAACCTAAGTAATTATTTATTTGTAAGAGTATAACATCTTGCACTAATATATTTTTTCTTTTTACCCTTCATCGGCGCGCAAATGCTTAGCAAAGTGAGAAGGTAAAAGATCGATAGATAGATAGAGAGGAGATAATACTTTACTAAGAAAGTGAGAGTATATATTTATAAGGTAGTGATAACATGTGCCTTAAGGGCACATGATAAATACCTAAATATAAAAAGAATAAAAGCTCAACATGCATTTAATGCTGCATTAATTTTCATGTAAATACCTAATTCTTTATATATTTAATTAGGTATTTATCATATGCCCTCAGGGCACATGTTATCACTACCCATATTTATATTACTTTAAGTCAAATTTAAATTAAAATCCATATACTTATGATTCAAATTATACCACTTAATCTTAATCCTACAAAATTTTATTTGAATAAACGATATACGTTTTTATAGTAATAACCGTAATTATTTGACAACAATATCACTCATCTTATAACTAGAGCTAGTTTGGAGTATTATTGTTATTGGAAAGGTTGATTTTATTTTGATGGCCAAACTAATCAATTAAGGCATGAGACTCATTTGAGAGTAATTTTTTAAGTTTGTATATGCGTTTACAGCATCCACAATAAATGCCAATAGGTAGGGTAAATAGGATAAATAAGTATATAGATGTGCAGTTAGTTTGTAATTTTTATTGTTGTTAATATAATTTGTTAAAGAGTATGATATATATTGTTGACCTATTACGTAATAACTTAAACTTTTGGGAAAGATGGTTCCTAATATGCATGGTATCAGATGTCTCCTTCTGCAAGGTATCGGGTTCAATATATAAGAAGAGATATATATGTTTGTGGTTGATTCTTATGTCTAATAAATTATAATTATACATATGTTTAATGATAATTGTAAAACAATCATTAACCTTATTATTAAATAAATAGTTACCTACATTATAATTATAATAATAATAATAATAATAATAATAATAATTAATATATTTTAGGACATACATACTTTTCTATTATCCATTTTCAAATTAAAAAAAAATATTAACACAGTATGTTTAACAAAATCAAATGTCCAATATTAACAATTATTTAGAACTAAAACTTAATAACAACTAAAAATTGCAATCACAACCTTAAAAATATGATTTTTTTTACATATATCTAGACATGCGAATATATATACACACATATTTGTAAAAGTGCCACTTTAGAGAGAAAAACCTTAAAATTTATTTGCATTTCAATTGGTTTGGACAAAGGTTTTAACACACTCTATTAAATATGTTATAGGCATAAAAGAATAGTAGGAATATATAAATTTCAATGATGCAATAGTGAGAGACAGTTGGCATACTATAGTGAATTGAAAGGAGAGAGTTTTACTATCTATTAGTATATTATTATGGGGCAATTAGTAATACACCCCTGTTTTCGAAAGTTATTAGGGGTTAGGACTACCACTTTTCGGAAATTAGTGATTAGTCCTTCTTACCTTAATTAACCCTACTCTATTAATTAATGTTATATCTTCATGACAAAATTACCCACAACCTATTAATTAAGGCAACTAATATAATTGATCAACATATTTGGAGAAAGTTCCCTATATATTATTACCATCTAAAACAGATTTAATTATGTATATTATTTCAAAATTCAAACATACACTACACCAAAACAGGCATTTTGTAACATGCATTTTGCGTTACAGATAATTTTAGTAACGCAAAAAATCCGTTACAGATTAGGCGTGGCAGTTGGCGTAGTAACGGATAAAAACCGTTACTGAAAATATTGAAGGACCGTTGCTATAATTACATCTGTAACGGATTTTAACCGTGACAGACATCTTTAAGACCGTTGAGAAATTGATTTTTTGTCATGCTTTTAATCCGTTACTATAATTAAAAAACCGTTACTAAATTTTATTTAATTATTATTTAAATTCTTTCATGTAACATAATAAAACCGTTACTGTATATAGTAACGGACATACTTTGTAAACCGTTACTAGAATCAGTAACGGATTTTGACCGTTACTACTCCCGATCATAGAAAAAAAAATATTTGCTTTGTTCCCCAGCCCTGTAGCTGGAATTAATTACCTAGCTAGTGCAAATCCCTCTCGGGGCAGCTAGCTAGAGTATATGCTACCCAACATTGACCTAGCTAGTTGTACACAACCTCAATCAATTATAAAACAAGATTATTGCAATAGATATCTCAAATTGGTTTTCGACCCCCCATGTATGCGGGTAACCTAAAACTCGAATGAAATACATAATTAAAACAACCAACCAATAGACAAATAACAAGTGGCCGGTACGTACACATAAAGCAAAGTACACTAGGCAAGCAACAATGTTTAGTGTACAGGTGGTATGAGTTCTTGCACATTCACCACACACACACATACTCTCACCCAGTCACATGCAGGTAACTGCAGAATAGATATAGATAGGGAAATATTAACAGATAGCCGTACATATCCGTTTCACACCATAAATACATACTTGCTAGGTTCGAGCCCCACAGCTTCACAAAGCTCGTATACCTGATTTGCAACCATGTAGCGAACACGCCATGATTTGTCCTAATTAATAATAACAAAGCCACATTTAAGTTATACAGATGCTTTTAAAAATTGTAACATGAAAATTAAATAATTTCAACAGGTCATTGCAATTAACCTGATTGTCATGCTTCTTTCTTAAGATATCTACGCCCATCCTTTAAATGCATTTTTTTGCATTTAAATAGTGGAGATTTACCAAAGTAACATATATATATAGGTCCCGAAGCTGGGTCCCCTAGTTGTATTAGTATGTACTTAAACACACACATGTATATATATACATAAGTAGACTAGTGTTATTGCCAGAAAAAAAATCTCATATATATTTTTTCTTCATGAAAAATTTGCCCCATTCGAATTAAGTTAGAAAAAAAAATCCACTAGATTAGTGCTATTGCCATCATGGTGTGCTTGTTCAATTAATACACCAGAGTCAATAAAAATACTACATGCTTTATTATATTACTGGTTCTAGCTTATACACTAACTGCACTAAGTATCTTTTTATTCTATATATATATATATTTCTAATGCACCTAATATTAAAAAGGATGTTAGACACGAGGCTTTAGTGTAATGGTCACTTTACCATAGTTCAACTCTAGAGAATCCTAATTCCCAACTCTTTTTCAAAATAAAGCACTAGGTCTATCTGTGTAAAGTCTGTATATGAAAAAATAGTATATAAAAAAATAATGAATATTTACTCTAGGTACTCTTATAGGGATGTCCATAAGAAATACATAACTTAATATATAGCATGTGCCTGGTGGAGATATGGGGGAAGGCAAAAACAGTAAGGACCATATATAACAGGGACAAAACTTAATATATATCATACGACCAGGGACAAAAATAGAAGCTCTGGCTAACCACATTTAAATTTACAAATTAAAGGGACCTAATCCATATACTTTGCACATAGGTACTATAATGAAACAACAAAAAGTAATAAATAAGAAAACTTGGAAAAATAAAAGGCAAACATAATCATGAGATAGAGATGCAGCCAAAAGAGAATGCACCATCACAGTAAACATAAATAGTGGACCTTTGTACAACAGTTTGATTCAATTAATAAAATATTTTTGAAATAATTAATGAATGCATTAATTAATATTATTGCTTACTTTGAAGCCAAATTACTAACATTAATTTGACAGTCATATATATATATATGTGTGTGTGTGTGCTATTCTAATCTTGCTTTTTCAACATCTTTCATAGGTTGATTCTTTTCCTCCCATGAAGAAGATGATATTCCATTAATATTTATTTAATTCGTTTAGGATTCTTTTCTTGTACTATATATATATATATATGTATACCTGTGCATATAAAGATGGTGCCATAGTGGGTTCCCAGCGGTGTTAGAGACCTTTAGGGTGCAATAAGTTGGACCAAATATTTAAAGGGTTCCAAAGGCTCAAGAGGAAAAGAATGCATCAGTTCTTTGATCCGCGCATAGAAGATAGCTAGGAATATCCTTGACTTGAAAAATTAGATTGTATAGCACAAAGGAATTATAAAAACAAAAGATAAACGGACCCATACAAGAGGCAAAAGTTTGAAAAACATGATGGAAAAGAGAGTTATTTAAAAGAAAGTTTCAGATCGTAAAGAATCATAGCTACAAGAATAAGAATACGAGGAAGAAGAACAAGGCAAATTAACATAACTAATTGTGAGCAATTTGTTAGAACACTCACAGCACAGATTCAAGAAAAACCATAGCACCACCAGAATAGAGCATAATAAAAAAAAAACCACAGCATAACACCACCATGTACACCACCGAACATCACAACCAACATCAGATATGGAAATAGACACACAGTAGTACTAATTCAAATACACAATTTTTCTCATTTATATAAACAATTATAGGACAGGACATGGATCAATTGTATCTTATTTTTATATTTAGAAAACAACCATTTGTTTAATGTCCCAATTACTCGGTTTGGTAATTAACTACTAAACACATTAAATGGGGCAAACAAAACCCTAAATCTAACATAAGAAGAAGAAGAAGAAGTGGTACCTTCAGCTAGATCATCAACGACCAGTGATAGAGACGAGAACCGGTGGGATGACTTTAGTTTCGGCGAGAGAGACCTAGAGCAGGAGATATCTGAGCACAAGAGGGGAATGAAAATTTGGGGCTAAGTATTCAAACAAATTAAATGGGGCAAAAAAAACCCCTAAATCTAACATAAGTAAGGGTTTCGATCTATAGATTGAAGAAGAAGAAGAAGAACAAATTAACCTTCAGCGGGACCACCGACGACCGGTGACAGAGACGACCATCGACGGGCTGACTTCGGCGAGTGTGTAAGGGTATGGTTTCGGCGAGAGAGACCTAGGAGGGGAAATAGAGAAGGAGATGTCGGCGGGAGATGTTGGAGTATAGGAGGGGAATGAAAATTTGGGCAAAATGTTTTTTTTAAGTATTCAATTAATTGAAAATGAGAAAATATTTTAAGTTATTGGTTATTTATAATAAAAATGTATGGGCCACATGTAAAAACCGTTACTATGTCCGTTACAGAAATAAAAATATATCCGGACATAATTAATTGAATATAGTAACGGCTATTGTTAATTCTGTAACGGACTTTGCACATTACAATCCAGTAACGGACATAAACCGTTACAGGTGAAAAAAATTGACCGTTACTAATTCCCTGTTTTGGTGTAGTGATATATAATACAACTAAAAGCATATAAATCGAAATTTCTTAAAGAGATTTAATTATGTATATTATTTCAAAATTCAAGCATAATACAACTAATAGCACATAAATCGAAATTTCTAAAAGAGATTTAATTATGTATATTATTTTAAAATTCAAACACAATACAACTAATAGGACATGAATCGAAATTTCTAAAAGAGATTTAATTATGTATATTATTTTAAAATTCAAACATAATACAACTAATAATAACATATAAATCAACATTTTATTATGATTATATATTGTGGTATATAGTAATAAACAGATAAATGTATTTATGATGATTATAGATGAATAAAAACCACATAATAACTACAAATGAAAATGAAAATTGATATATATCTATATGTTTATATATATATATATATTATACAACAGATACAAACGTAATAGAAAAATCATAGTAATTTATATACATAGATAATTTAATATGAATAATTAATTGTATATTTCCTTGCCTACCTATTTGTGATGCTTCGAAACAGATATAGTGAACAGCTGTGTCTTGATATAGAATATGAACTATCACAACCTTTGATATTCCTGAAACAGTGACGCCCCATCATCCAGAGATGATGTGAAAGATGAGGATGAAGAAGATGAGAATGAAAACATAGATGATGATGGCAACAACGACAACAATGATAGTGCAGATCACACAAATAATCCATGATTGGAAGAAATGATGGAACTAGAAATGAAGGAGCAAGAGATAAGCAGTGACTCCCCCATCATCCGAAGATGAAAGTGAGATTGACGGTTCTAACGACAAAGATGCGGCCACAACTCCTCGTTTGAGAACTTATTTGCAAAAGCTAGACTAAGGGTTTGACCATTTAGGGTTAGATGTGATCTCATAATCAAAAAGTTGTTTTTTTTTTGCTATAAACAAATATGTTAAGTTTCACATACATCAAGACTATTTAGTTTTTAATTATGTACATTATTTTTTGAATTTGTAAATATGGAAACATGATAATTACTCTTTGATTGCTTCTAAATTTGCATAAGTAGTATTTCGAAAAATATTGTTTTTTGATTTAAAGTATCTATGCTGAATTATGTAATTAAAAAGTTTCCATTTTTTTCTTTTTGGTTCTGAATTTTTTATATTGTACGCGTGTGCCAAAATAAAATTATGTGTGAGTATGTGAAACATATATAGACCATATTAAAAGATATAGATCAATGTGGATTTATGTAGTATATGTATAGTATAAATATATGTGTGTGTACAGATATAGCACTGTGCCAATTGCAACAGATATAATCCAAATATGCATGTCTTTATATATATACAACAAACAGATATAACACCATCCAGATTGCAATAGATATAATCTACGTTAGTTGTTTTGTGTGTGTATATATATATGCATACAAATAGGGACCCCCATGTGCTAATTTTGCATACAAATATGGAACCCATGTACTATACAAACATACATATATACGTTGTGTACAGATATACGCTGCTTGTTTAAGTATTTTTATTGGTAATACGTTTATACATTTCAATTTAAAATTTTATATATGTTTTGTGATATGAATGTGTAATAACATTGAACATTCTATAATTTTTTTAAAAAAATATGTGCAAATAATGATCCCGAGAAATTGATAAATTCATGTCCAATACAACTTTCTATTAAAAATGTAATTAATAAAGCAAAACACCACTTAAAAGTTTCCTTATTTACCGTCAAAATTCAAAACCCTTCAATCAAGCAATCTCCATTACTTGCTAAAAACGAAAACAGGGTAACAATCGTCTTTTGCATTATTTAATCCAGCTCGACATAAAAGAATTAAATGCTGATTTCAGTCAAAATGTCAAACCAGGGAGGTGATCCTAATTTCACATGTATTCCTTAGCACTAAATAATTTAAATTCTAAGGGTTCAATCCTAGTTTTCTATATTATTATATATGATATGATATATCTTATGAACATGGATGAAAAAGTACTGCAACTTAGGACATGCGTATAGATATATTTAAATTCAACAAAGTTTAGTAACATACGTTTTTTATAAGGGCATTTAGTGTACAAACTCCAAAAGCCAATATGTAGGATGTTTCAATAACGTACTATCTCTACCCTCCTTTTTTTTTTTTTTTTAAATGTCATACGATTTTTTTATTTTTTTAAAAACACTATTTCAACATGCAAATAAATAAGTTAGTACATATATTTTACTTACTAGTTTGTCATTGTAAATGGTCATATAAGGTCGGTATAGCTAGTTGATTCTTGGCTCTCAAACTCATGGTTAAGTATCACCTATATATTTAATTCATCACACCAATTAAGTTAGTTATTTTTACGAGCTGGAGCATGTTTTACACTCCTCGAGACATTTTTACGGTGTGTTTGAGGGTTTTCAAAAGGAGAGAAAGGGAGAAAAAACAAAACTTTCTCCCCAAATTAGAATTGGAGAGAAGTTTTTTAATAAAAACTTTTACTAATATTAATCTTTTTGCCCATAAAAATACATAACAGATTTTCAAAAAATAGCCTTTTCTCTTTAATTCCTTTCTCTTCTTTGTGATTCCTCAAAATTTTCTCGTCTAAAATCCCGAACATAGAGTTAGACTATTTTGAAACTGGTGGTCTTCAACTATAGTAAAGTTTTCAAGTCGAGATGGAGGAATTTATTGAGAATGGAGATAGGGAGAGGAGATTAACATTTATAAACATTAGAAGCGGAGTGGGGGACAACAATTATGCAATTTGCCATGAGAATATAATAGTTTCTTGCTTTAAGGCAAGGAATTATATATACTCGGACAAGAGTTATGTGCGCCTGGTATTAATAATGATCAGTAATCACGCCATCTGCATGCATACATAAATTTACTCGTGTGTGAATGAATAAATTAAATTTAATAGTAGGTGCATGCAAATAAATATAATTAAATGGATCCAAAAATTTACAGGGCTGTAAGGGAAGGCCAAGTCAATATTCTCCTGCAAAACAGGGACCAGTTTGGAGTCCAACTGACCCCAAACAAGAACAATGTTCTCCATCTCGCAGCCTTGTTTGGTCATACGCATATGAAATTTTTAGAAATTGTTCATGGCTTTTATAACAAGTGAGTGCGAGTGGTGAGACTCCCTTACACCTTTCAGCAAGAGAAAGACACCATGGGGTAGTGTATGCGGTAATTCGATGTGCAAGAAATTACATTTGGATCTAATTTGAGATTTTGGGTATAAGGTTAATGGGGTCAGCGTGTATTTGTGTGGCTTGAACAGAACTTAGATTAACAAACTTATGTTTCTGTAGTGATGCCACTCATATTTTAATTGGAATTTTGCAGCTTTCAGTTTGTATCATGCATTTCGTTTTGTTTGTGTTTCCATTTGATACGCTCCAACAAATAGTTTCAACTCGATCTAGTAAATCCATAACTGTTCAATGCTTCTAAACATATACTTTTTTGTCTTATGGTTTCCATTTGAAGCACCTCTTAGCTATCAAAAAAAGAAAAAAGAGTTGTAGTAAATGCATTTCAAATTAGTATTTAATTTAGCATGCCAAGATTTTATATGTTAAATTGTGTTAATTTTTGTTTCTCATTGGAGAGTTAGAATAGTTTTGCCTTATTTTTTTGACCACCCTTACATATTGCAAATTGGTTGTGCCTACCCCATACGAGGTGCGTTCAAAATCCTAGCGACCCGCTACTTTGATTTACGGAGACATACAAAGAGACATATAGTTTGTTTTGGGCCAACATAAATATGCAATATATCAAAAATATCAAGGATTCTATAGGAATATTTACATATCTTTATTGAAAACGCTTGCATATCTTTATTGAAAATGCCCTGAGTTTATGTTATAAATGAATTGCTACCCAAATAGTGTTCCAACTAAGCTAATTACCCGCACCATAATGTGTAATGGACGAGATAATGTACCCTATACTAGTATCATGTTCCAAAGCATCCTGCTAACTAGCTAGAAACGTACATTCGGTTAGAATAGTATGTTAGAAATTTAGAAAGCATTTGTTGCTAGCCCGAAATAAAATCCCATAAATTTATAGTCGTATTTGTTTGAAAACAACCAAGGTGGCGACATATATATAAGAACATTACTATCAATGCAGTGTGGCAGAACTTCCATAGTACATGGTCAAGACCCGCAAATCTATTTTGGGTGGCAATTTGTGTGACTTTGGCTCACATTTTGGTGGACCATGATCAATCATGGTGTTGGTTGGTTGCGGCAGAAGGCTTCATGATCGATCATGGGTTTACCATGATCGATCATGGTCCCAGGCACTTTGCCTATTTAGTGTGTTTTAGCTCATTTGTGCTCATAACTTGTAATTTTAGCCTAGAGAAACTTGAGAGCTAAAATTGGTGAGAATTTTTCTTGTGTGCTTGTAATAAACTCTTTGTTCCAATTATCAATAGAAGCTATCATTTGTGTGGATTAGTGGCGTTTACGCTGACACCACGGTAAAACCTTGTTATTTGCGATTATTGGTTTATTTCTTATTTCTCTATTGTGGGTGTGCTTTTTTTGTATCGGTTCTTCTTTCGGTAAACCAAGAGAGCTTGTGAGATCTTTCCCCGTTGCGTCGTGCTCGGTTCTGAGCGGTTTGGCGCAACAATTTGGACATGGCCACCATAGCCAAAGCCCAAAAAATAACAAGAAAGTAGCATGCTAAAAGACATGCCAAAATTGCAAGGGCTGATGATTGTGGTAACACAGCGTATATGCCTGTTATGAATGCAATCATCATTGATCCTTAAGTAAGTAAAGTGTTGGCCATGAAGTGGAGGAGATTCACA
Organism: Lonicera japonica; assembly: GCA_021464415.1. Lineage (NCBI taxonomy): Eukaryota > Viridiplantae > Streptophyta > Magnoliopsida > Dipsacales > Caprifoliaceae > Lonicera > Lonicera japonica. Next base: position 45,981,967 of record CM038468.1, on the reverse strand, counting down.
AGAGAAGGGGTAGTCTTAACAGTAGGGCCGGCCCTGAGTTTTGAAGGGCTCTAGGTGAACCTAACTTTCGGGACCCTCTTATATAAAGGATTTATACTTACAAACCCTCCGTATAAAGTACGGCCTTTAACAACAAAGGTTTGTTGTTTAAAATATTTTAATTTCAATAATTTGTTGGTAAAAATTTTAGTCACTAAAGAGTCCATCCATATACAACAAAAATTTTTTAAAAATAAAATAAATAAAAACTCAATCACATTAACAACTAACAATAACATTAGAAAATTTAAAATAAAATAAAATAAAAAATCTTAAGGAACGCTAGAATAAATACTTATAGATTGAATAAATATATTTAATTTTTTTTATTTAATTAAAAAGAACTATTGTTTTGTGTTTTCATGATAATTAATCAACCCTGATACTAGAAAGTCCCAAAATGAAGTTAGTTTCATGCAAAATTTATAATAGGAAGTCTAAAACTGTTTATGATTCAACATAATAAATTGAAATAGTAACATTTAGAGATGGCAATACACATTGATATTTGGTACATGTGCGTGGATTATTTACGTCAAGAATGATATGTTCTTTTAATATACTATAAAACTTTGTTTTAATAGGTGAGCCTAATTTTTTATTTTAGTAGTTAGGCTCGGTGAGTTTTCATATTTATTATAAGGAAAAAAAATCAGTGAAAAATGAGTTACAGAGACCAAAATCTAAAATATTGAGGGTTTAGTTACTATATAAAAGAGGTTAAGTTAAATTTTAATATATTAGTCTAACTTTTTATTTGAGTAGTTAGGTTTTGTAAGTTTTTCAATTTTTTATTTCTTTTGAGAAAAAAAAATTAGTAAAAAATGAGTTACGGAGAAAAATCTAATTAAATTAACGAGGGTTTAATTACTAAAAAAGGTTACAAAATATACATTTAACAAAAGTGGTGCAAGATATTTAATTGGCAAGTTCATAAATATATAAAAAATAGGATAACCCCTTAAGGAAGTTTAGAAAAAGTTTGGTATTTAAAAAGTCAAAAACACAAAGGCAAGTTGCAAGCCCCAGGGCTTCACCTTGTGACCAAATTGAAAATAACAATCATAGCGTACACTTGCACCTACTAGAGCAAGTTTGAATAACATAATGTATATCAACACTAATTTATTTATCCACAATATATATATATATATATATATACGCAACATACTGGAAAATTGGGGCCCTACTATAACCGAGACCATAGGCGACCACCTGGGTCGCCTATACTCAGCGCCAGCCCTGCTTAACAACTTCTACAACAAAGTAAATGAATACGGCACAACCGGACCACATCATGGCCAGAGTGTTGATTATGATGAACGCTTTAAAAGCCGCTTTTCTAGTCAAAATGGCCATCCCTTGATTTGGCCCGTCGTCATTGCCTTGGTAGCCACCTGGCAAGGTGAAACCAGCGGCAAAAGTTATGGTTGCTATGAGAGTAGCCACTATTAAATTTGTATCAGCTATTCTGAACATTACCCCACTGTCTCCCTATGAGCTTTTGCTTCTTTAGCCGCCTCGTACCTATCTTTGCTTATTAAATTCCGTAGGCCAAGAACAACGTACTTCTGGAATCTTAATATCGGTATGATTCCTCCCTGGAAATGGAACAAAAAGTATAATAATCATTGTACTCCTAAAAGAAATTATATTGCATATCTAAATGTATTTATAGCATAGTACTTGGGGTGCTCTGCATAATTTCCAGAGCTTCAAAGAATCAAATTATTTGAAACATGTTTCATTTTTTGGTTCAAGGGTTACACACTTACACCACGGGGTGTCCGGGCCAGCTTTTATGCACCTCAATTAATCACCTTTCGCAGGTGCATGGCTACCGCTAGCCAAGCATTATTGTGAAAATCCCCGAAATCTATCTGAAGGTGTTTTTTTTTCTCTCAAGGTATGTTTTTCCAAACTAGCGATTTGAGTGCACACAATACATGAATGCCACTTATTAAACGGGAATGTTGTGTTCAGAATCAGAACCCCAACTCCAAACCTTGGATTTCTTAAAAGAAAAATGAGGGAATTCATAAACTGACATGGCAACAGAAGCATTGTGGCAGAACCATTCTAAGAAAACTCAAAAGACTAAAAAGTATACTTGAAAATTACTGATAGTTACTCCAAATCATACACACATCTATAGAATATTTATTAAAGAATTATTGATATAGTGTGAAAATTTTGCCTCTTCCTATTACCTGGATATACTTACAAACATTAACAAGGCTCCTATGAAATAGTTAGTGTGGAGCAATTATCTCAACATAACCTTTAAAGAATTGTCAAAAACAGCAAAGATTTCTTATTTTCCCCAGTTGAGAAACGAACAAGCATGTTTAAGTCCACAGTTTCTCAACATTGTCCCACAGTCTTTAGAATTATGACCCAAATATTTTTTCACTAGTTATATAACTTAATAAAATGTGATTCCTTAATTATGAGGAAGAGGTATAGAAGTATCAATTGTATGAAAGTAAGCAACATAAAAGAATGTTGTAATCCTAGCTTACCCAAGATTCTGTGAAGTTCTCACCCCATATGTCTCTGGGAGTTGTGTTTTCATTGTTAAAGGCCATCATGTCCGCTCTTGGATAAGATAAAAGTTTGGATAAGTGCCTTCTAGCAGCAGTAAGTTGATGGAGAGGCTTGTTCCCTTTATTGTCCTTATGATTTATAAGTCTGTCTATGAAAGGACTAATGTTTTGTAAGTAGAATTTGGTTATTTGGTTTTTCCTATTCTTAACCGCAATGTGAATAATATTTTTACCTCTACTATTGACCATCTCAAAATAATCTGGATAGAAAGACATAAAAACTTCCATTATATACATAATATTGCCTTGGTTAACCGCTATATGAAGAGCAATATTCTTGCCATCTTCTTTTGCAGTTAGTTCTACAAGAGAAGTATCGAAAGCAAGTAGCTATTTGAGCCTTTCTACAAGACCGAGGCATGTAGCATAGTGAAACGGTGTCCATCCATATAAGTCAGCTTTCTTACATAAATCTGCCTTTCAACAATTTCACCACGCATTCTGAAAAATGATTAGATAACGACTATGGTCAAGTAAATCAATGAGTTGCCAATAAATTCCCTCCCACATTTTTAAGTTAAAATGTAGAGAAGTAGATTTTTTAAGAAGATGAAAGAAAGAAGAGAAAGAGTATGATAAGATATGATAGGATAGTAGTAAAACTGTCATAGCAACACCAACCTCAGAAGAGAGACATAGAGGGGCTGGAGGAAGGGGGAAGGGATACATCTTTACATCTCATCCATCCAAAATTTCAACAGTCGGAAATGCAAATATCATTTTTTGAGTTCAACCACTTCTCAATTGAATCTTTTGATGAAATATGTTAGACATGGTTTACTTATCATGAAGATGATCTCCACAAAATTTTATCAAAAAATTCAACCATTTAACCTGGTGGAAGTTCCTCTGAGGAGTGATTATATAACTACATATATATATATATATATATTATAAATATATACCTTCCCAATTAAAAATAACAGCGGCGTGTAAAGCTGCCCAATGGTTAGGGTCGCCAGGTGAAGCAATGTACAAGCTCTCAAGATTTGAGAGACACACTCTGCTCATCCTCTCTCAACAGCAAGGTAAAGCGAAGTCTCTTCAGCTTTATTGCTAGGATGCGAAAAATCTGGATCTTCTTCAATTAAAATGTTGACCACACCAAGTCTCCAATTTCGCACTACCTGGTGGAGGGGAGTTGCACCCTCCTCGTCATCTCCCTGGCTTTACCATTGCCTTGCGTGCCCTTCAAATCTGTGTCACTAGGTGCTGCTTTTGCCCATTCAATTAGAACACGGGCAGCCCTTCGCTTGCTGCAATATGGAGCGAAGTTTCTCCTTTGATGTTCGTGTGGCATAATAGCGACGAAAACTTTCTTATTAACTTGATCATACACTGTGTTTTGCCTAACACAGCTGCTATATGGAGGGCAGTGTTTTCGGTTTTAGTGAATTGAGTATCAAGCTGGCTCACGTATTGTAGGAGGTCTATTTCTCCCTCTGTGGCTGCCTTGAAGAGCTTAGGATCCATTTAAAGCACTAGCTAATATATGTTTTGCTCCTTGAGTTAGCTAGCATTGTATTATTTGTCTGCTCAAAGCCAACTAAATGGTGTCTTTAATTAGGCTTCCACAATTGTATGTTTAGTGTAAAGTATCTTAAGGTAAATTTATCGTAACCGCAAAACCATGTAGGATAATAAGGTTTTGATTATCACATGATGCGGAAGGCTAAGAACTTTTCTAAAGGGAGTCTCTAAATCTTGTGAATATAAGGGACACCAACGGAACCACTTACAATACAATATATAGAAAAGAGTACCAATGGACACCAATGAACCCCCTTATTATATTTTTTTTGCTAATAAATTCTGATGTGAGTTAAAAATTTGTACTCTTCGATATGCATTTTTTTTGAGGTTATTTCTTTGCATATAAAGAGGGACAAAAATATAGAGAAACATTTTAAAAGTACAATATCACATTAGGCTATGTTTGATTGTAAGGTGGAAAAAGGAAAATAAATTAAGTTAGTTTTGGTGAAAAGATGGAAAATAAATTTTCTTTTGATTAGTGGTGAGGAATAGGGGTATGCAGAATCTAATTCAATCCGCTCAAACCGACAAATCCAATACGATCCGATCCAATCTTGATTGGATTGATTTGCATTTTAGCAAACCAATTAAACATTGGAATGGTTTGGCTATCACTTTGGCAAAACCAATATCAAACCGATCTAATCCAACCTCAATTAAGAATGAAACTAGTCCTTACGTAATTGGTTATTATTATACAGTAAGTTATTAATATAGACCGCGTACACCTTCTTATTTCTAAATATATAAAAGAACCTAATAAGTAAAACATAATTTATTTACCTTTTATTTTATTGATGAATTAGACTTTAATATATAATGACATCATTTAGATTTTTATTTTAGTAATGAAGAAAACTTTTTATTTATATTGCCTAGATCCTTGTGAATTTTTATTTTCTTTTAAATAGTATCTTTGTGAAGTTGATTGGATTTGTTCTTAAATAATCTTTACACAAAAGATATTGATTTCGAACCAATCCAATCCAATGTCAAATTAGATCGGATTGAATTGGATTTTGAAATCAAGTTTGATTGGATTAAATTCTAAAATATAAAATCATATAGAATTAGATTGGTTGGTGGATTATAATAAATATATTGGTTTCGAATCGATGGAGACTTCCCGTGAGGAAAAATTTTATATCAAAAATATAGAAGGATGAAAGATATCTATTCATAAAATGAGTAACACTTCTTACCTTATTTTTTTTTATCTTTTTATACAAACTAATTAAATTTATTTTCATATTTCATTTTTGCAATCAAATTTAGCCTAGAAAAAATGTAAAAAGTATTGGAGATGGGCTAGTTAAAGCAGACGAGTTAGATAAAGTCATAAAACTATTGTAGACGAGCGGATTGACGAAGTACGCGGCCGGCGCTAATGAGAATCTGGTCTTTTTGCATTTTCTTTTCTGTTTAATTTCAGATATGCAACGTCGAGGGGGCCAACTTATATAGTATGTCATTTTAATTGACTACATAACTTTAATTGAAAGGGGGCCAACTTATCCATTTTTTTAGATATTTATAAATACTATTCAAATAATCTTTTTCGAATATCCATTCGGATAAATATTCACAAAATACCAATTTGAATTCAGTACAAATTTAAATTTTCGAATATCTATTTACACCCTTATCGAGTAAGCATAATAGTATAGGGTGACGTTATGTAAGTTTGAGAATGTTGAAGAAAATGTTGTTGCGGGAAGAAGACTGGAGGGGCTTACGTGCGAGCATATGTTAAAGTACAAGGGTGTGTTTCGAATATGTGAAAAACAGAAACAAATATTTATATATTCTAACATATTTTGAGGGTTTATGTTAAATATAGATTTGTCTTCAGTTTATTTTAGGAGTTTTCGTGGATGCTGCTAACTATTACTATTGGAGTTCGAAGTTATATTCTCAGTTTAGCAATTATTACTTTCTAGGTTAGATTTCTTTCCTAAAATACTTTTATATTTTATTTTGAATATTTAAATTTATGGTTTGTTTTTGCTTATTTTTTTTATTTATTTAGACCTATTAGATTGTTTAATATTAAGATTACTTATTAGATTGATTAATGTGTTAAGTATTTTAACATAATATTTTAGTTTTGACATTATTTTAGTATATCCCAAAAATTCCTAAAAGCCTATTAGTTTCGCTCCCCTAATTAAATTCCTAAGTCGCCCTTGATTGTAGAATAGAGGAGAAAAAGGAAGAAGGAGAAACCTAAAGGGGCATGTGGTCCTCAGTGACCTGCTGACCCAAATGGAATCTTGTGCTATATTTGAAAACTAAGAAACAGACGCATCACACTTAGTTTGTTCATGAATCAGGAGAAAAAAGATTCATTACAGCTTACGCTTAGTTTGTTGAATCAGGAGAAAAAAAATTATAGTACCACGTACATGTTAAGAGGATCTACAATGGTTTGATTCTCTAGTATAAGTAGGATTATTTTATTTGTTACAGAAATAAAAATAACCATTAGAAATAGTATTAATTCAAAGTCACACAGGGGGCCGGGGGGGGGGGGGGGGGGGGGGTGTTGCCGTTTGTTGGATTTCAGATTTTTTTATTAGATATGGGATCTTTTTTGAAAAAAAAAAAAAATATATATATATATATAGGGACTTTTGTGCATAAAAATAAACTTGAGGGTACCTAACTGTAAGGGGCAAAACATTAGGGGATAATTTAAAAACTCATTAGCAGCGTACAAGACCTGTTATTTACCGTGTTGCAACGAATTATTTGACTGATTAACTAATCCATTAAGAGCTTCTGATTAACTAAATCTATGTTATCTTTTAACTATATACGCCATACGTATAATAACAATAAATTCTCAAAGGGTAACATTGGCAAAGTTTATCATTAAAACCAGAGGCGGATCTAGGAAAAATATTCAGGAGGGGCTAAATTAATAGGTTTTCAAGAATGTTTTGCATATACTATAATAAAGCCAAAATCAAAATATTATATTAAAATATTTAATATCATATATATCAAAAATCAAAATCAGATATTTAATTACAATTTCTCATTCGAGATTTCATATTTTGAAAATATTTAATTATATATTCATTATCAATAGCTTTAAAAGCATGTTTCTTAATATATGTTACCAAACAATTATTTATGTGATAATTTCCTAACCAATTTTGGAGATTCAAATAATTTGATGATTTAGGACCGTAAATAGAAATTAGAAAAAAATAAAAATAAAGAGCCGTAGATAGAGACCATAAAACAAAAGGCAAACAGACCAAACAACAAAACAAAACCGCCATAAATAAATAATGTGTTTCTATCCTTCACATTTTAAAAGTTGAACTTTTACCCTGAACTTTTATCTTTGTTACACATACCCCCCCCCCCCCCCCCCCCCCCCCCCCCCCCCCCCCTCATTTTTAATGTTACCCTCCCTAATTGCAGATTCCGCACTGCACTTATACAAACACCCACTCCCGCCCCCGAACATGCCATACCTAGCAAACAGGTCTAGAATTCCAAGTGCCATGTACTTACGCCCCTGACTGAAACAATATCTATTGCTAAAATAATACCGATGTCCATGAATTTTCACAAAAAACATTTTCAACTTGAATTGGTTGAACAGTAAAATTGCGACTGCAAGAGTCGTTATTTGACAAAAGTGTATTGTTTACTTGTCAACGGTTGGTTGGATACAAGTTTCAAGACGGTTTAGTCGAGACCCTGTGAAAGAAATGGTATTTTTCTATATATCTTCTCTCAAAAGATCAATAGGCTGAATTTATAGTTACAAAGAATCTACCAATAAAGTAAGCACAGGATCATAGGCCTTACATGTCGCCTGATTATATTAAGAAGTCAAGGAACACAGTCATAGGTAATTAGAGTGAAAAGCACAGAATGTTCGAATGTGTGATGACAGAAAATCAGGACACAGTGATTAAATGTGTTCAAGTAGAGGTGTAAAGGCCAATCCAAAAACTGACCGAATTGACCGAATCGATCTGTAAAATTTCAAATCAAAAACAAGAAAATCGAACTGAAACCGATAGTTTAGTTCGGATTCGGGGCAAGTTAGTCCAAAACCGAACCGAACTGAACCGAATTTTATATAAGAAAATGAAAGATGTTAATAAATATCCTAAGAGCACACATTAAGGGTGCGTTTGGCGCGCCGGATAAAGAGGTAGGATATGATAGGATAAATGCCGGATAGGATAAGAGTCGGAATTAGTCGGATAGGAATTATATATGTGGAATAGGATAGGAAAAGAATCAATCGGATAAGGATTAAGCGAGATCGGACAGGATAAGGACTAGTCCAGATTGCAAGTCCAGATATTATATAATACAATTTACTTTTCTTTTAAAAATATATGCAATTTTAATTGTTGTGCACAATTTTTTTTTTAACTAATGCAATTCTTCTATTTATAAATAAGTTTCGTAAAAAACTCTTTTGGGAGAAAAGTTCTATATCACATTCAAAATTTACGAACTGGGTATTAAGTACAGTTTCAAATTCTAATGTTACCATTTTTTCTAAAATTAAAGTTTCTTATAAATACTTTCATTTAATAAAAAAATAAAAAATAAAAATGCCATATTATAAAAGAAATGAATTTTATTAGTTGAGTTACTCTGATTTTGGGTGGGTGGTTGAAAATTTTCATTAATAAATTTGATTATCTAAAAGGTGTAAAGAAAAAGATTAAAAAAAGATTAATTAAAAATTAATTTTTATATTCATTTTGTTATCCGGCTATCATGGGATAAAATAATATCACCTATAGGGGTGGTATGTATTTATCCGGTTCTAAAGGGATAAAATAATAATTAATCCCGAATGCAATCCAGTCCCGTGTTACGCCAAACGTGGGATAGGATTAAAATATCCTATCCATCCTTGTGCCAAACACATGACAAGATTTATTTGTCCTATCCTTTCTGACAACAAACACCGGATAGGATTAATTAATCATATTCTGCTTATAATCCTGCGCGACAAACACACCCTAAGTATATTATAATAGTAATAAAAAACAGATACTCTTTTATAACAATCTGTTCCTTAATAATTGCATGTTATTATCCTCTTTAAAAAAAAATACTAATGCGTGTCCTTATTATTGAATTAACTGCATGATGCTAAGATATTTTTTTATCACATACATGATGGTAAGATAATTTATCACTTTATTTAATGTATTTTATTCTTGTAAAAGTACAAATAAAATAGTAACTATATAGGGAACATGATTTTTTATATGTTTGCTCCTTATTTCTAAATAACTATGACTTTAATTTGAATTTGAACCAATTTCACATTACTATTAGTATCTTACTGTTATGTTAAATTGATTTGGAAAATAAAAATTGTCAAAACAGATTAAAACCGAACCAAAAATTTTGGTTCAAGTTTGGGTTTAGAAGACATGAAAACCAAAACCAAAACCGAATCAAACCAAATTTAGTTTGAGTTTGTAGTATCTTAATTTCTACCCCGAACATAACTGAAAACACCCCTATCTTCAATGCCAGAGTAAGCTGGGACTAGCCAGGCCGGCAACGACCATATGATTTGGCTGCTAATCCCAAAAGCTTTGGGTACACTATGCTAACTGAAACAAAAATAAAGAATGGGAAGATTGGTAAATATCCCCACATTTGAACACAAGTTTAGTGTTCCATCACTCACGTACATTCAAAAATTATTTTTCAATTTTCTAAATTTGTGGCCTGATAGTCAAAAATGTTAGCACAAAAATAAATAAATTTGGGAGCCTTGGCACTTACCACAAAATCTATGCTTGCCTTCTTGCAAATGTCACTGGGAGTCCTCCTTTTCTTGTAAAATCTCTTCTTTTCTACTCTTGGATGTAATACTCAAGAGCGGAGCCAAGAGTCGGCTAGGGTGGGCTTTAGCTTGTCCCACATAAAATAAAATATATATGCATAATAGTATAGGGGTTTTTGTTCGAAAAATTAAAGTTTTAGGTTTATTAAAGTAATGAATTAAAATCCTAAGAAAGTAAGTGTGGGCTATACTTAACAATTGAAAAGGCACCGAACTTTAATTAAAAAGGCAAGGGACTTTAGTTGAAGCAAGGAAAAGGGATCACTATTCCTTGGTTGATCAATTAATTCGTCTCGTATTGACTCTTCCGGTCTCCACGGCACCAATAGAACATGCATTTTCAGCTATGAAACTAGTGAAAACAATTCTTTGTAACAAGATGAGTGATGATTACTTTGAAGATTGCATGATACTCAGAATTGAAAGAAAGCTTGCTAAAGACATTGATTTGGATTTGCTCATAAATTATTTTGATTCACAAAAGGATCGTAGGGTTCAACTTCATTAGATTACATAATGTATTTTTTTGTGTCACATGTGACTAGATATGGCAAAAAACACCTTTTGCCTATTTTAAATCTCTAATTATGATATACTATTATATAAGTGTTTAGTATTTGCATTTGTTTTATTCAAACAATTATTTGTTTTTTTATTGTTTTTAAGTCAATATTTGGTAAATACTTTAAAATAACCCCCCAAACCCCCACATGTTTCTTTTTAACCTAGCCCGCCCAATGGATAAATCCTAACTGCGCCACTGGTAATACTAGTCCTTGCACAAGTCTTTCTGAAGCAGCAAGTATGTGAAGAGGTGTGTTTTCATTATTGTCTTTCTAATTCATAAGGATATAAGTCCAATATGGGATGCTGAAAAACACTCAACTGAACCCAAAACACCGCTGGAAAGCTCAACCGCATCAAAGAAAAGAGGCATAGGGAATGACAAAACACAATTCTTTTAAAGGCACAAATATAATAGTAGGCGACAATAAAAGATGAGTGTGGAGATGCAACATATCTGCCAAAAACGAGTGGAATTAGCTGGAAAGTTGGTTGGAGTTGCCAAAAACTGGGTGGAGATGGTTGGACGATCCTAAAAACTCAATATAAAAAGAGATGAAAAAAGAACTTTTTTACCGAGCAAGCTCGAAAGGCTACCCGCTAGAAAAGGTGGAACCTGAAAAATTCTATGTCAGAATGACATGATAAAATTCTTTATTTATAGGATTACAAAAGGATGCTTAATATAACATAATAATTAAAATAATAAAAAAATAAATATGATTTCCAACAATAACAAAAATATGGTATGAACCATCCGTATAGTTTGACTACTAATCTGGTAGTACTTCCAGCCTTGAGTGAGTGTATATTTTGTATTAGCTCAAAAGCGTAAGTAAATGAATTACAATGGAGTCACAAAGCTTGTACTAGCTTATGTGGTCATTTGGGCTAAGTTTAAGCTAAGAGGAAAAAGAAGATCACATTATTTTTTAAAGGATCGATTGGCCTATTTATAAGTATAAGTTAGGGTTTATATCAAATGTGTCAAACTTTTGAATTGCGTATTATATATACTCCTGTGGTCTTTTTTTTTTTAATTATTAAAAATGTGATTACAAGAGGTTTCAAAACTTAAACTTTTGACAATATAATATGTTACCTAACCATTAGACCACTAGACCACTTGACATTTTTGTCTTATATTTTGGTTTGATATATCTAGGGATGGCAATATATGGAGCGGATTTGGCCAATACCAAATCCAACCTGTAGCTACAATAGCCCGCCTCGAACTTGATAAGGTTTTGTTTTTGAAACCTAAACCCACCCTACATAAATATATTAAAAGCCGAACCAGCCCCACCCCGAATTTTAACTAATCTTGGCAAATCAAATAGAAAAACATAATCCATTCTAATTTTAACTAAATCTTGCCAAATCAACGATAAAAAAATTAAATCAAACAAAATTAAATCAATTTCAACAGTTTTTTCACTATATTTGAAAGAATCATAAAAATAAATTACATGCAAAGAAGATAATGAAATAAAATTTAGCTAGAGAGTATCAAGAGGATGAATGAGAGATTGAGCTAGGACGTGTTGGCTATAATATATTTGTATATATATATATATATATGTATGTGGGTAGGGTCAGACTGGGTTATTTAGATACAAAACCCTAACACACCCCGAACCTAGTCCGGGTTATTTTTTTGAAATCCAAACCCAACCTGAGGTAAAAAAAAAAAAACCACCCCATCAAGGTCGGGCCAGGTCGAAAACCTACGGAATTGGGTTTTATTGCCATCCCGAGATATATTTGAGTAACACATGCATCGCATGTGCATGTCAATCTAAGACCGATTTCAACAGTCATGAAGCTAAATCAGACTTTTGAATTGCCTTTTTTACTCACGCGGTATCTTTTTTTATTAAAAAAATATGCTTGCAAGAGGTTTGCAAGAGAGCTCAAACCTTGAATCCTTTAAAAAGTAATTTGATATTTAACCACAGATCACTTAACATATTTATGTTATATTTTAATTTGACCTAAATATTTGAATAACATATGTATCACGTGTGCATGTAATCTAGTACATTATCAAAACGGACCTAATACCACTACTAAGTGATGTGCAAACATTGTAAGCCATATTCGCTTATTGTAATGGTTTACTGGACAAGAAGACTAGTTGGCGTCTCTCCTCGGAGTCCCCTCGCCCAGCCAATACTGTTTGACCGGCCGAAGGTGTTCTTGATTTGGATAAATGTGGGCCTCTTAGGTTCAATTTAGCAGGCTCCTTAGTTATGGCAGATCATAGTAAGGCCCATGTATGCTGCCTAGTTCAAAATATACTTTTGATTTTTTTAACCAAAAATTGGAGGGAGTGGTAAATTTAATACTCCATCCGTGTCAAAGTAATGATAAAATCTGTCAAATCCTCGTGAAGGGAGGGGTAACTGGTACGGCTTTCCAATCTAATTTTTTGTAAGCATGAAGATTAGGATAAGCATGATCAGTAAGTCTTCATACATGAGCATACTGCACTAATTAAGCTTAGACCATTTGTAATGTTGATTGTTATATCATTTGTATTGTAACTATAAATTCGGCAGAAATTATCTTCCATGTAGGAATTATAGACAATAATCTCAAAAAAGCATCCCTAATGCAATCATAAAAACTGAATATAAATCTAGTTAGGTGGCAAAGTAAATGAAAGACATTATGAAGGAAAATGTCTACATGTAAAACTAGGGTCTTCTAGATAATGTCAAGCTTGCGATCACAGCCATTTTATTTTGTCTTCCAAATCATTAATTTTATATAAAAATCATATTATTAAAAGTATTCGTTGAGAGCTATCTATATTTGATAACTTATTTTTAAAATAAAGCTTCGTAACTAAGATAAAAGATATACCTTCATCAACACTACTATTGCATATGAACTTCGTTCGAACTTACCTATTAAGAAAAATATTAATGTGCACGTAGAAAACATAATTATAGATGTGCTTATATATATATATGTCTACAGCGAAACTTAGTTCATGTTTGCATTAGAGATATTGATCTTACAACACAAGTACGTTATGAGGTTGATAATGCTCGAGTAACGTGAATACTGAATATGCTAAGCTTGTCTGTGATATATGATCATATATAGTTCGTACGTAAATGTATTGCACTAGTCAATCCATAAATATAGAGAAATCGAAGCATCAAATTTAACACCAATATATAGTTCAAAGAAACTGAAAACAATACTAGCAATATTCCCACAGTTTTGATATACCATCCCCGTGATTGGAAGGAGTTTTTTAAGCACCGTACACTATTACAATAGGGGCGAGCATTACAACAAGGCGGATCGGAGTACTATATTACTATATTTTTGCAACTAGTAAGGCTCGAACCACAATTCTTCAAATTTGAGTAGGAACGTTTTAGCACAGAGATACTGCACTCAAATTGATGACTATAGCTGAAGTTGAATATCAGAAATTCATGTCTAATTCACACCAATAATTACCAGTTTGACAAGGAGCGATAATGATTACGAACGGCTTTGGATTCAATGAGGAAAATCCAAAAGAAGGAACAACCTATAACACAAACAGTGACCGCAAGGCCGTAGGAGTTGGCCACCAGTGCGACATATAAGCCAGTAACAAATGCAATCATCATTGCTACCTCCGCACACAAAACGAGGCTGTTGGCAAAAGACTGATGCCCAACAAGTGTACGCCTTTGTTTCACACCTGCCAACATGAAGTAAATTAATACTGCACAACTAGAGAACATCATGGCTACTGTGTCTGCTATGACAAATGCTTTAAAAGCTGCTCTTCTTGAAAGTACTGCGTTGCCTTGGTTTGGACCAGCATTGCCATCGTAACCACCCGGCAATGTAAACCCTGCTGCAAATGACACGGTTGCTATGAGAGTAGCCACTATTAAATTCGTATCAACTAACTTTTTGAGCTTCTCGACTGCTCCTTCTCCCCATTCGGCACGAAATTTCTCTTTTGTTGCTATCTCATCTTTATCTTTGCTAATCAAATTTCGCTGGCCAGTAGCACCGTGCTTTTTGAAAGCCTTTTCTAACACCTGTAATAAGAACAGAATATTGTAATATATGGGTATGGAAGTAATATAACTATCCATAATTCACCCGAAACATATTTAGAAACGCCAAAAAAAAAATAAAAAAAAAAATAAAGAAGAAATGTTTCAGCAAATTTGTTGTACCGGCGACCTTGACTGCACACAGTTATGGACAAACCGAAAAACCGAACAAATCCTTAGTTATTGAATTGGATTGGTTTATAAACTTAATTGGATATATTGTTTTCAAAACTGTTTGCATTGGATTGGTTCTAGGTTTAGCTTTTGGATTAATTGAACCAATCCAAAACCGGATATATACATATTTATATTTAGTATGTGTGTTATTTAGTCTTTAATATATTATTTAGTATGTTCATTACTATAGTCCTAATCAAATTTAAATGGTTTCATTTCCTATCTACTCTTACTTATTTAAAAGTTAAAACTTGATTATACTTAATTAAATACCTTTTAAAGTCACTAAACTTTATCATACGGTAGGTTAGAAAAATTTAAAATTGACTATTATGTAAAAAAGTTTAGTATGGGGCCACAAAATAATCACGTGTTGGCTCGTTAATAATATGTATTATTCTCTTAATTCTATGTAACATTAAAATTCTTTCAATTAAATTTTATTTATAACCGATAAACTCATCCGAACCGATCCGTTTTTGTTTGGTTTAGTTCGATTTGATTTTTTCGTATTATTGGTTTGATTTGGTATAAAAAAATTTAAACCGATCCATTCAGAATTGTATGCACCCCTAGTACCACCTGGCGATTGAAAATTGGGCGAGGTGTAGTATTCCAATCCCAGCCCCCACCCCTCCACCCACCCATTCTCTCCGAAACGTAATCACTATGTATCAAAAAAAAAAAACTCTTCTTAGTCTTGAGTGACATGTTGACTCAAAATAACCTTTCCACGCAACTCCGCCCAATTCATAAACTCTGCTAAGACTCTAACAGAAAGAGTGACGAAAACCCACAAATTGGTCTTAAAATCCTCTATATCTTAGGTTTTTAATTACGCAGAAATGTCCTCATTCATGATTAGGGGGAGAAGAAGAGAAGGAAGAAAGAGAGAAAAGTAAGCTAATAACTCTAATATTATCTCTTCCTTTAATGCATATCAAAAGTTATTAGCGAGTAATAGAAAGGAGGAGGAGGAGGAAAAAACAATTAAGTCCGGACTCTTACCCCAGAATCTTTAATTTTTTCTCTGTATACGTCGAGGGGAGTCATGCCTTCCTTGTTAAAGACCATTTTCTTGGCTCTCGGATGAAGTAATAAATCTCTTGCACCCAGGCCTTCAGTGGGAGCAGCTGAAAGCAGATGGAGAGGAGTATTCCCATTGTTGTCTTTTTGATTCACAAGGCTGCCCAAATAAGGTATTGTTAAGATAAACTGTATTACCTTCTTTTGCTCATACTCAATTGCAATGTGAATAATATTTTGGCCTTTGCTATTGACCATCTCCCAACAATCTGGACAGCAGACCATAATGTCTTCCATTATGTCTATGTGGCCTCGACTTGTTGCTATGTGAAGAGCTGTCTTGTTGTCATCTTTGTCTGCAGCAATGTACGCTAAGGACGTATCCCAATTGAGTAATTTTCTAACAATTTGTAAATTGCCTAGTCGAGCAGCGTAGTGAAGTGGTGTCCATCCACAAAGGTCTGCTTCTTTAGATAGAACTTGTTTCCAATTCAACAATTTTTCCATGATTTCTGAAAGAGAATTACATCAAAAATATATGAAGCTGTAAATATACATTACTACAAGTTGCGTTGCGATTCTATACCGTCACCCATGTGAGATTTATAGTATCAACCTATAACATGTTAAAATTTTGACAAGAACTGAACATACAGAAGTCTGCAATTAAAAGTTCTAAACGCTAACAAGTGCACCATCCTAAATTAAGAGAGAAACATATCATTTTTAGTTTTCTTAAATTAAGCACAATTTTTTTTTCTATAATATAAGTAATGTACATATCTTACGAAATTTTACTATAATTTTTAATTAAGTTAAAAGTAATGTATTTTTATAAACACGCGGAAGTACTTGATGGAAATCCTTAATTTAAAATGGAGCGAGTATGTTAATAAGGGATTAAAGCAACATATATTGCCTCAAATATTTAAAGACTGAGACACTGACGGTCTATTCATCAAAGTTTCATCTAGCTAATAGCAAAAGAAAAGGTAAAGTGTAAAGAAGAAAAAACATTATATAGACGCAGCTAATTTTCTTGTTCGTCATGAAACAAGTATTGATAGAGAGAAAGCAAAATTTTTAATATAAAAGAGGTTTTATACAAATGAAATATTTTGTTCGGATCTGTTTGGTTGTATAGAAAAATATGAGAAATCGGGTTAGACTAAACAAACAGTTTTTGTTTAAAACGCCAATCAAATGCAATATCTTGTATTTACTCACAAACAAAATCCACCTGCGTGCTTATGTACATATCACCAAACACTGCCTTTGCTACTCATCTCTAGCAACTAATTAATCACTAAGGCTCTGTTTGATTGCAAGGTGGAAAAGGAAAATAAATTGAGTTAGTTTTGGTGAAAAGATGAAAAATAAGTTGAGTGATAGAGGTGATATCCTCTTGATTTTTAAGTTTTTCCATGAAGAAATTTTCTTTGCTTGGTAGTGAGTAAAAATTTTCTACCAAAAATATTGAAGGATGGGGGATATATACTCATAAAATGAGTAACATTTCTCACCTTATTTTTTATCTTTTCACACAAACTAACTAAATTTATTTTCCTTTTCCATCGTTGCAATCAAACGGAGCCTAAAAGGTATTTAATTTTTCCTGTAATCTCTACAAATCTAAAAGTTAATACATATATAATGAAGAAATATATATAAGTTTAAGAACATACCTTGATAATCAAAAATTACTGCCGCGTGTAAAGCTGTTCTACCGGCAGGACCACTGTATGACGGCGAAGTACAAGTTTCCAATATCTCATAAACAAACTGATCGAGTCCTTCCTCTGCAGCTATGTAAAGCGGAGTCTCCTCGGTTTTATTAGGAAGATAGAAAAATTCCGAATCCTCCTCCAGCAGCAATTTCACCACATGAAGATGTTTATTCCTCACAGTCTCGTGAAGTGCAGTGTCTCCATCTTCATTCCTCGTCCTTACCATGTGCTTAGACGCACTAATCCCGCTTTCGAGCTCTTCTGTAACTGCACGCGCGTGTTCAAGTAGCGTGTGCGCTATCTTGTAGTGCCCTTCCACTGCTGCAATGTGGAGGGGAGTCTGGCCCTTGATATTGGTGCGGAATAAAAGGGATGGGGAAGATTGTAGTATCTCTTTCGTGCATTTTATGCTGCCAAACAGGGCTGCAATGTGGAGAGCGGTGTTTTTGTTGGGAGTAAGTTGAGTTTCGAGTTGATTAGTATATGGTTGAGGGTAATTAAGGTTGCTATCTGCTTGAATAGCCTTGTAGAGTTTAGGATCCATGTGGAATTGGTTTATATGTGAGACTATTTTTGTTGGGAGTAAGTTGAGTTTCAAGTTGATTAGTATATGGTTGAGGGTGATTAAGGTTGCTATCTGCTTGAATAGCCTTGTAGAGTTTAGGATCTGTTAGAATATTAGTGTTAGAATATTAGAAAGTTTTTCCTTTATTCTTTTATTCTCCTTTTCCCTTTTCTTCTCCATGTTTCACTTCTTTGTCTCCTCCATGTTTTCTTCCATGTTTTTAGGCACTCATGTTTCCTTCTTATACTTGTATAAATATAGAGCATTTCCCATTGTAATAGACACACAATATATCAATGAAATCAATAATCTTTCATTTCTCTCTAGTTTTCTACATGGTATCAGAGGTGTAAGATCCTCTCGACTTTCCGCCGTTGCTGGCGGGCGATACATCTTGTCGCCCGCCGGACCATAGCCAATAACACAATCATCTCGCTGCCTCGTCGCTTCCTCGCCGACTCACCTATCCACAATCAATCCAAAATCAATTAAATCAATAACAACATTTCTTCTCCTTCTCCATTTCTCATCCTCCTTTTCCAATCAACCCACAAACTAACCCACTGCTAATCCACCATTACTAAATCATCTACAAAACCATCCCACTGCTCAAACCAGCCTAAGAAAAACTATATCCAATCCATATCAATCCATACCCATCCTCTTCGTCTTGAAAAGACGATTCCAACGCCAAAAGAATAGTTTGTATTATTTGCATTTTGACCCCTGAAGTTTTTGATATTTATAATTTGGCCCTACAACTTTTAGATTTTTATTTCCACCCCAGAACTTTCTAATATTTCTATTTCCACCCCAGAACTTTCTGATATTTTCATTTCCACCCCAGAACTTTCTGATATTTCCATTTCCACCCCAGAACTTTTTGATTTTTCTATTTCTACCCCAGAACTTTCTGATTTTTCCATTTCCACCCCAGAACTTTTCTGATTTTTCTGTTCATCATCCACTATTATCATCTAAAACATCATTGTTCCTCCTTTCCTCTACCGGCCATTCACCATCGAAACCTTTATCACCATCAAATCTTCACCAAATCCCACTGTCTAACACCAATAAAAAAAAAAAAAAAAAAAAATCTTTATATTTCCATCATCTATTATCAAACTCAAGTTGGTCTTTTCGTACCACCTTGAGTTTGAGGGGGGAAATAAACATATATTCATGCCGGCCTTCAGCCATGTCGGATCTCTCCCCGGACGTCAATCATATCAAATCCAGCCGTGTCAGATTTCACCCCAAACGGCATCCATTACGTGTCGGACCTCGCCCCGGATGGCAATCTCTCCCCGAACGTCAATCATATCAAATCCAGCCGTGTCAGATTTCACCCCAAACGGCATCCATGACGTGTCGGACCTCGCCCCGGATGGCAATCGTGCCAGACAATTAACAACCATATCGAACAATTAAAACTGGACCTCCCTTGCCAAATAATACTTACCCAGCATTCCTCATCTTTCAAGACATGCTCTGCAAACTCAAGATGACATCCCATATGCCACCTTGAGTTTGAGGGGGGGTGTTAGAATATTAGTGTTAGAATATTAGAAAGTTTTTCCTTTATTCCTTTATTCTCCTTTTCCCTTTTCTTCTCCATGTTTCACTCCTTGTCTCCTCCATGTTTTCTTCCATGTTTTTAGGCACTCATGTTTCCTTCTTATACTTGTATAAATATAGAGCATTTCCCATTGTAATAGACACACAATATATCAATGAAATCAATAATCTTTCATTTCTCTCTAGTTTTCTACAGGATCCATGTGGAATTGGTTTATATGTGAGACTATTTTTATTGGGAGTAAGTTGAGTTTCAAGTTGATTAGTATATGGTTGAGGGTAATTAAGGTTGCTATCTGCTTGAATAAGCCTTGTAGAGTTATGGTTTATATATGAGACTATTTTTGTTTAGGCTTGGGGAAAGTTTGGTCTATGTTTTGCCCCTTGGAGTTCCTTTATATATTAAATTAGCCATCATTAAAGTGAAAGTAGTGTTTTCTAGGATATATTTTATCTAATTTTATTCGATTATTGATTATGTTGAAAGTAGCGTGTAACTTTAAAAACAGGTGAAAGTATGCCAAACTGGAATATTAATTTGAAATGGAGAGAGTTTTTTTGTTAATCAATAAGGGATGAAGGTTGATTGCTTCAAATGTTTAAAGAATGAGATACTCACGTACAGTTAATTTAAAAGAAAAGGGTAAAGCGTAAAGAAGAAAAAGCATGAGATGGGAAATTTGCATGTTAATAAGTCGCTTTGCCAGCAGACATGCAGGGAAAAGGAACAGATATTTCTTTTGGTCACATATCAAGTTATCAGGTATGATATATAAATATAAAGTGCACTCATTAAAGCATTCACGAGTTTGATTAGTAGAAAATTCAATGGAGTGGAAATTATTTTTAACTTTAAGGCTCCGTTTGATTGCAAGGTGGAAAAGAAAAATAAATTAAGTTAGTTTTGGTGAAAAGATGAAAAATATGTTGAGTGATAAATGTGATATCCCCTTGATTTTTAAGTTTTTCCATGAAAAAATTTTCTTTGCTTGGTAGTGAGTAAAAATTTTCCACCAAAAACATTGAAGGATGGAAGATATATACTCATAAAATGAGTAACATCTATTACCTTATTTTCTATCTTTTCATACAAACTAATTAAATTTATTTTCCTTTTCCATATTTGCAATCAAACGGAGCCTAAGAGTACGTGTTTTATACAAATAAAATGTTATATGCTTGTTTGCCTGGTTGTTATTAGAAAAAAAATCAATTGCATTACATTTTTATATGCGGTTGATTTTGCAACAAAATATGATAAATTGTGTAAAACAATTAATAGTATATATTTTTTATTAAAAGGCCAATTAAATACACTATCTTTTATTTTTTTACAAAATGAACTTTTCGCGCGTAATCAAATATTACTTATAAGTATATTATATATATATATATATAGAGAGAGAGCACCTAACTACGGCAACGTTAACAAATCCCTAGCAACCAGTGGCGTAGCCAGGAATTCGAAGTCGGGGGTCCACAATTTACTCGTTTCACATTCTCTCTATTATTGTATATTTTTCTTCAACCTTGGATCAGATTGAACCTCTAAGTTAGAAGAAACATTTTGAATGGATTAAGATATATTTGTAGGATTGAAATCAACATTCGGAATAGCGAAATTTTTGCTTGGAATGGTAGAACTCGCGCCCGCATTTTGAGGATTAGATGAGGAACTTGTTCCTATCTTGCCATAATACTTCTTTATTCTAAAATCAGCTATATAAATTCAACATTTATTAAATTAATAACTAACAATTAAACCTAAATCAATTAAACAATTAATATACAATTAACTAAATAGTCTAATAATATAAAATTATTCAATTATTCAAGAAATACACAATTAACTGTATTAGTATCACTTACAATATTCACAATCAACTAAAGAAATTATTCATTACTTCATTAGACTAATATAAAATTTGTTTAATAATATACTAAAATCATCAATATAAAACATTTCATTTATACATATACGAATAAATATAAAATCTGATTAAAGAGAAAATCAAATTAATTGACTTTTCAAACACAAACTTAGTTTCTTGGCATCTAAAGCCTAATTTTCACCCTATAATGAAAAACTAATTTTCTTAGCATTAGAAGTTGAAATTTCTTGGCATTAAAAGTTGAAACCCTAATTTTCACACATTTAAAAAAAGTAAATAGAGAACCACTAACCTTGGTAGCTAAGTCGGTGATGAGTGGCTGAGTGCGTGGGTGGTTGCCGGTCGATGCTATGGGCGGGACGTCGCTGGATGGAGCGAAAAAAAAAAGAGAAAAACAGGGAATAAGAGAATGGAAAAATAAAGGGGGAGAGTGAGGTCTCGGGATCTCTCTCCTCATTTAGGTATATTTCAATTCTCAAAATACTCCTTAACTTTTATTTTTTACAATTACATACTCTCAACTATAAATTTATGCATATAAGTCCCTATTTTTATTTTTATTTTTAAAAATTGCCGAAATTGTCAGGGGTGCGTGTGCACCCCCTAGTCACTATGTGGCTACGTGTCACGGGGTGCCTTCCAACAGCACTCGTGACCGACACCGACAACACTTCATCAGCACCGTGCTTGCGCCCGAGCGCAGCACGGCCCAACAGGCAATGATCGATTGCGCTTCATCAGCACCGTGCACGCGCCCGAGCGCAGCACAGCATCTAGTTTTATTATTCTATTTAGGTTTCCCTTATGTAAATATTGTTGTTTCCATGTAACTAGATTTATGAATTTTCCTTGTAATTACATTTCATTTCTTTTGTAATAGTTTTCTTGTAACTTGTAAGACCCAACGTGCACTGCTACCACTCTGGTATTTTCATTAAGTGGTTATATGTGGGGATAAGACTATCTTCCTCACACCCGAGTTGCCTATCAGTGCACGTTGTTTAGCACTTGCTTTCAAGCTCTTACTTTCTTTCGAATTGTAATAGCTTTCCATGTAATCTCATTTTCTTGCAATGAAGTAATCTCAATTTGCGCTCACGCTCTCTTTCAAATTACTGTTGTTGCATGTTGTTCGTTGATTGTTAATAAAATTCGATCACATTCAACCGTGCTATCGGTTAGCACGGTCGTTCACGCAGCATCCTTTGTGCCATCAAAGGACGCCCCGTGACAGTTGGTATCAGAGGGATTGTTTTCGATTGCTGCCTTGTAAAACCCAGTTGGTGTATCTTACTACGTTACGATGGGAACCAATAGCCAGAGAATCGAAGCCCTCGAGAGAAATGTTGGCTTGCTGATGGAGAAAATGGGCAGAACGCCCTCTCTCGTCGATCGTGTGCAAAGTTTGGAGTTACGCACTCAAACTATCCCAGCAGGGGATGCATCGGGTAGCTCACCCGCACTAATCGATCGCATACAAGATTTGGAGGAAGGCCTCCAAAATCTTCAGGGAATCCCACCAGGGGGTCACTTTGGGGAGATGATGGATGAGATGAGAACTGAAATCGATCAACTCGCCCAGAAATTGACGGTATTGTCGATGGCGGTCGCTAACTCACCAGTTAGGGGTGGGGAGCGTACGAAGATAAAAGTACCGGAACCCAAAGCATTTACCGGTGTTCATGATGCTAGGGAATTAAAAAATTTCGTTTTTGACATAGAACAATATTTCCGTGCAACAAAGGTCGACGAGGAAGAAACGAAGATATCCTCTGCGTCCATGTACTTGTCCGGGGATGCCAAATTATGGTGACGGAACAAGTACAACGTGGTTCAAGCTGGGGAGTGCGAGATTAGCACTTGGGAGGATCTGAAAAAGGAGTTGCGTGATCGATTCCTTCCCGAAAACACCTCCCACAACGCACGACAAGAACTCCTTCAAACGAAGCACTCAGGGAGCATCAAGGAGTACGTCAATGCGTTCACCACCATCATGTTAGATATCCACGATATGAATGATGCTGATAGACTATTCTTCTTCATGATCGGGTTACAACCGTGGGCCAAAACGGAGTTAAATCGTAGGCAAGTGAAGACGTTAACTCAAGTCATATCAGCTGCCGAAAGCCTGCAAGATTACACCACCGGTTCTAAAACAAATGTCCCAAGAAGTGGGCAGACGAAGAATGCGGGGGAGAGAAAACCGAATTCTCCTGCCAGACCTGATTGGAGAGGCAACACACCCACCAGGCCATTTACCCAGCAAAATAATCACAAGAATGGGAACAAGTTCACAGGGAACTCCCAAACCGGCAATAATGGGAAAAAGCCCGTCAGTCCCGGAACGTGCTACTTGTGTCACGGTGCTCATTTCATAGCCAATTGCCCCGATAAACAACTCCTAAGTGCTCTCGTCGCCAGGGGTGGCGGCATGCTTCCGAAAGCCCCAGCTGCCTCGGGGCAATCTTATCGCACTCAGCAAAATGACCATGCCGAGTTTGAAGAAGAAACTGAGGAATATGAGGGAGCATCATTGGGTGCCTATCAGGGGCAGTTCATTCACTCTTGCAACGCAGTAACGGTTGAAGAAGATCCCCGACAAGAAGGGAAGGTGGAACCAGCCTCAAAAGGAAAAGCAGTTGTGGGGAAGAGTCCTCAAAGAAATGGTCTGATGTATGTGGATATCAAGATCAATGGAAAGCCGATTCAGGCCATGGTGGACACAGGCGCGACACATAACTACCTGGCGAGCACTGAAGTTGAACGGTTAGGCTTTATCTTAGAAAAAGGAGTGGGTTGCGTGAAGGCCATCAACTCAGCCGCTCAACCTGTCGCCGGAATGGCGAAATCTGTACTAGTAAAAGTCGGTCCTTACGAAGGGAGAATTAATTTCTCTGTTGTGGTAATGGACGATTTCAAGGTTATCTTAGGGTTAGAGTTTTTGAGAGAAACTAAGGCTAGCGTCATGCCCAGCACAAATAGCCTCATGATGCTAGGCAAGAATCCATGCGTTATCCCGGTGATGACCCCGTCAAGCAGTGGGAAGTTTTTATCGGCAATCCAATTGAAGAAGGGCATCAAGCACGACAATCCCACTTTTGTGGCTGCACTCAAATGGGATGAAATTCAAAAGACATCGGGACCATTGCCGAAATCCATTAGACAAGTGTTAACCGAATTTGAAGATGTGATGCCCGAGAATCTTCTAAAGAAGTTACCTCCTCGTAGAGAAATAGATCATCAAATTGAACTTCTGCCAGGTACCAAACCTCCAGTTCGTGCGGCGTATCGAATGTCTCAACCCGAACTAGCAGAACTTCGAAAACAGCTGAAGGAGCTACTGGATGCGGGGTTAGTGCAACCAGCCAAATCGCCTTATGGAGCTCCTGTCCTCTTCCAGAAAAAACAAGACGGCTATTTAAGAATGTATGTCGATTATCGAGCTCTTAACAAGGTGACTATAAGGAACAATTATCCCATCCCTCTAGTGGCCGATTGCTTCGATCAACTCAGCCGGGCAAAAATATTCACAAAACTTGATCTCAGATCCGGATATTGGCAAGTTCGTATTGCAGCAGGGGACGAGGGAAAAACCACGTGTGTCACAAGATATGGAGCCTATGAATTTTTGGTTATGCCATTTGGGCTCACTAACGCTCCAGCCACCTTCAGCACTCTGATGAATCAAGTTCTCAGGGATTACTTTGATGATTTTGTCGTGGTCTATCTCGACGATATTTTAGTTTTTAGCGAAAGCATGGAGGAACATGAACAGCACCTGAGGAGGGTATTGGAAAGACTTCGAAAGCATGAGTTGTATCTCAAACTATCGAAATGTTCCTTTGCGCAGAAACGTATCAAGTTCTTAGGCCACATCATCGAACAGGGAAAAGTGCAGATGTATCCGGTTAAGGTCAAAGTCATACAGGAGTGGCGGGCGCCCACGAATGTGTCCGAACTCCGTTCTTTTATGGGACTCGCCAATTACTATAGGAAGTTCGTGAAGAACTACTCTAGTATTGCAATGCTCCTAACGGAACTCTTGAAGAAGTTGAAAGTTTGGGATTGGACAATGAGTTGCCAAGCTGCCTTCGATGCTCTGAAGAGGGCCATGTCCGAAGATCCCGTTCTTGCGCTGCCAGATGTGACTAAGCCGTTTGAAGTGCATACCGATGCATCGGATGCAGCCCTAGGAGGAGTCTTAATGCAGGAAGGTCACCCGGTAGCTTATGAGAGTCGAAAGCTCAATGACACGGAGAAGAGGTACTCTGCCCATGAGAAAGAGTTGCTCGCTGTGGTTCATTGTCTAAGGTTATGGAGGCATTACCTTCTCGGTTCTCGATTTTTAGTGAAAACAGATAACACCGCAGTTAGTCACTTCCTTAGTCAACCGAAATTGAGCTCTAAACAAGCGAGGTGGCAGGCGTTGCTAGCGGAATTCAACTTCTGGATGGAGTATAAAGCAGGCTCGACCAATCAAGTGGCAGATGCGTTGAGCCGTATAGTTGAGTTCAACCAACAGGCGAATGCGTTCCTTAATGCCATTCTTCGAATCGATAGTCAAGTATCAACTAAAATTCGAGGAAAAATAAAAAATGCGCTACCGCAAGATCCAGTTTCCCTCAACTATTGAAGATGATCGAGAAATGGAAAACGCGGCAGTTTTGGTTGGACGACGGGTTCGTGTTGACAAAGGGAAATCGAGTGTTTGTCCCTCGAGTAGGGGAATTGAGGCGTACTCTAATCCGAAAGTGTCATGATACCTTATGGGCAGGACATCCTGGTCAATAAAGAACGCTGGCTTTCCTCAAGTAAGGTTACTACTGGCCCCAAATGGAAGATGATGTCGAGAGCTATGTTAGAACTTGCCTCATCGGTCAACAGGATAAGATCGAACGAAGACAACCAGCAGGGTTATTGGAACCTCTACCCATCCCAGAACGACCATGGGAGAGCATTTCGCTTGATTTTATATCAGGCCTACCCAAAGTGGGGGACTTGACAACCATCCTCGTGGTCATTGATCGGTTCTCGAAATATGCCACCTTCATTGCGGTTCCGAAGAACACGTCTGGTGAGGAGACTGCACAATTATTCTTCAAGTATGTGGTTAAATATTGGGGGATCCCTCGAAGCATTGTCAGTGATAGGGACTCACGATTCACGAGAAATTTTTGGAAGGAACTCTTCAAGGTTCTCGGCTCCAAGTTGTGTATGAGTTACAGCTACCATCCTCAGTCCGATGGACAAACTGAAAGATACAATGCAATGCTTGAGGAATATCTACGCCACTTTGCCAGTGCAACTCAACGAAATTGGGTTAAATTATTGGATGTGGCTCAATTGTGCTTCAATGCCCAGAAGAACTCCGGGACATGCAAGAGTGCTTTCGAAATAGTGATGGGACAACATCCAATCCTTCCTCACCCCGCCAACTCGATGCCAACGTCGAAATCCCCTAGAGCTCGCAACTTCTCTAAAGAATGGAAGCAGAATATTGAGTTGGCTCGTTCGTACCTAGAGAAGACCACCCATCGAATGAAGAAGTATGCAGATCAGAAAAGGCGACCGTTAGAGTTCCAAGTAGAAGATCTCGTAATGGTGAAGCTCCTTCCACAAGATAGGAAGTTCTTGAGGGGTCGAGACCCACGCCTTCTGCAAAAATATGAGGGGCCGCTTCGAATTGTGAAGAAAATCGGGAAAGTGGCTTATCGGATTGAACCCCCTAGCTGGCTGAAAGTTCACCCAGTATTTCATGTCAGCATGCTGAAACCATATTTTGTTGACACAACCGATCCATCCCGGGGAGAGTCTAGTCATCCAGGGCTAAAGCAGAGAGCAGAGGGGAAGCAGTCAATGGAAGCCATCCTGGCTGATCGAGTTGTCACAGCTTCTCGCAAACAACACCAAGAGTTCCTTGTCAAATGGGCAGGAAGAGACCCAGAAGAGAATACTTGGGAAAGAGCATCAGACCTATCGGCCTTCCAGGACCGGATCACAGCATACCTCAACCAGTTGCCGAGGGCGTCAACAGCTCTGGTGGGGGAGGATGTCACGGGGTGCCTTCCAACAGCACTCGTGACCGACACCGACAACACTTCATCAGCACCGTGCTTGCGCCCGAGCGCAGCACGGCCCAACAGGCAATGATCGATTGCGCTTCATCAGCACCGTGCACGCGCCCGAGCGCAGCACAGCATCTAGTTTTATTATTCTGTTTAGGTTTCCCTTATGTAAATATTGTTGTTTCCATGTAACTAGATTTAGGAATTTTCCTTGTAATTGCATTTCATTTCCTTTGTAATAATTTTCTTGTAACTTGTAAGACCCAACGTGCACTGCTACCACTCTGGTATTTTCATTAAGTGGTTATATGTGGGGATAAGACTATCTGCCTCACACCCGAGTTGCCTACCAGTGCACGTTGTTTAGCACTTGCTTTCAAGCTCTTACTTTCTTTCGAATTGTAATAGCTTTCCATGTAATCTCATTTTCTTGCAATGAAGTAATCTCAATTTGCGCTCACGCTCTCTTTCAAATTACTGTTGTTGCATGTTGGTCGTTGATTGTTAATAAAATTCGATCACATTCAACCGTGCTATCGGTTAGCACGGTCGTTCACGCGGCATCCTTTGTGCCATCAAAGGACGCCCCATGACACTACGCCACTGCTAGCAACTAATCACACTACCAACCATTTCCCTTGTTATCAATCTTTATAAATCTACAAGTCAAAACAAAGAAGAAATATATATGTTTAGAGCAATATTGCAACACTTTTGGCTTAATCAGCCCGTTACTAATGCCGGATGTATTAAGGGGTTGTATATTCTCAAAATATACAACTCATTAATGCATACAATATGATTATCTAGTTGATAAAATTGATAAAAATATCTTTTTCCATATGTTTATGAACTTACCCTCACAATCGAAAATTACTGCACCATGTAAAGTGGTTCTACTGCCGGACCACTGCATGTACAATGACGAAGCACAAGTTTTCAACATCTCATAAGCAAACTCACCGAGTCCTTCCTCCACAGCTATGTAAAGCGGAGTCTCCTTAACTTTATTAGGAAGATAGGAAAATTATGAATCCTCCTCCAGCAACAATTTCACCGTATCAAGATGATTATACCTCACAGCCTCGTGAAGCGCAGTGTCTCCTCCTTTATTCCTCATCCTCACCATATGCTTAGACGTGCTGGCGTCACTTTAAAGCTCTTCTGTAACTGCAAGCACGTGTTCAATTAGCATGTGTGTGTTGTGTTAAATTTTAATATACTCGCAAGCGCACGAATCAATTTATAATATAGCGTATAAGCGAGGTCGATCCCACAGAGACTCACACAATTTGTTTAAATTTTTTCTTGTTAATTTTTCACTAATCCCTAATCTAGCCAAGAATAATTGGTGCAAATAAAATAAAACAAATAAAGTAAAATAAGGCAATATAAAATAAATCACACACTAAACTAATATTAAAGTAAATAGTATAATAAAAATCAATAAGTGAATGATTTAGGGTTTTGGAATCCGCTACTACCTTCAATTATTATTTTCACTTATGTTTTATCAAATCCGCCAATTTAATCCAATTAGTTTATAAAATTGGTTCTTCTTTTGTCAAACTTATGTATAGAGATTGAAACACTCATTGAATCCATCAAAACACACCCTATATCCGCTTTTAACAAATCATAAGGTGAATCCAACAAAACACAACGAGAATCAAATTCTAATAAATCAATTAAAACAGACAAGTGAATAAGAAAAACACAAGTTTAATTTAAATCCATAAAGTTTTAGGGAATTTGAACCACATGAGCGTACACAATAATTTAGGCATGTAACTTCAACCTAACTCTAAAAAAAATTTAGCTGTGCATGTTTATAATAAAACACATAATTGCATAAAAATAAATACTTACTTGGATCCGCGAATTAATTTGATGAAGAAAATAAATTCTGAATTACTTGCATAAAAGTATCCACTTCCAAAATAATTAAATGTACTCCTTAACGCTTGCTAGTCTTTAATGTCTCAAGGAACAAAATAAAATCTCTACTCTCAAACTAACAAAGTATGAAGAAACAATTGCTAAGGAAAATAAATAAATAATAATGATGTTACTCTCTTGAAAATTAACACATGGAGATCGAAAAACAAAGAAAAGAGAAAAAGAATGACTCCTGCTGCTCACGGCTACAATTCTTCTCCTTTAATATGTGTTGCTTTCCTTTAGAATTAAGATTACTCATGGGCTTGGATTTGAAACTTTAATTCAATGGCTTTAGGCTCCTTTTAATGGGCTGCCACTTATTTTAATTGATAAATATATGGATGGGCCACAAAGCATTAGTATTAAAATTGGGCCACCAAATATACTAATTCCCGCGTACCTGCGCCAACTTCAGCTCTGTTTTCGGCCAAAAAAACTCAGAATTTAAGAAAACTCAAAACACAGAAATTATAGGTCTTCGAATCTTCTTTCCAGCAATATAAAGAACAAAAAAATCCGAGTTCTGACCGAAAAGATATGCCCAAATTACCAACTGCTGTTCTGATTATCCTTCTTTCTCTTTTTTTAAATATTCTCCAATTTATTCCTAAATTAACTCATTCAAACTCCAATATTCTTCAATTTTCATAGCATCCGAAAGAACACTAAAAATATAAATTAGTAGTAATATATGCTCTTTAAATTATAAATTAGTGGGTTAAAATATACCAATTTCTTAGTACATCAGTGTGCTATCTTGTATTGCCCCTCCACTGCTGCAATGTGGAGGGGAATCTGGCCCTTGATATTGACGCGGAGTAAAAGGGACGGGGAAGTTTGTAGTATCTCTTTCATACATTTTATGCTACCAAACAGGTCTGCAATGTGGAGAGCGGTGTTTAGTGTATGGTTGAAGGTAATTAAGTTTGTTATCTGTTTGAATAGCCTCGTTGAGTTTAGGATCCATGTGGAATTGGTTTATATATATATGAGACTATTTTTGTTTAGGCTTGGGGAAAGTTTGGCTTCTGTTTTGCTTCTTGTAGTTGGTTTATATATTAAATTAGCCATCACACGTAATTCTTTTTAAAAGTGGATCTCTACTTGCCAAACACGCTTTTAACAACAGTTTTAGCCACGGTAATCCTAATGGCTAGAAAATAGGATCTAGAAGTACTTAAATAAAGGTTGTAGCTATTAGTATTCTAAAGAAGTCATCTGCCGTTTTAAACTTTTTCACTAAATGAAGAACACATTTAATTAATACTGAACCAAATGGCGTCAGAATGTGAGTAAATTACTAAGTATCATATATATATATATATATCTTTAATGTGAGTAAATTCTATGTTAAGTAATTAATAATATGAATCATAATTGCAATAACTAAGTGCACGTATTCAACATTCAGTACTTTTAGCATTTACGATTCTGCTGTTAATTAAAGTTCCTTAAAGTTTGTCTATAAGAGTTTTTCAACATTAACACAACCATTTTTTGAAAAATGCTATAAAACTATCAAGTCGGATAAAGAAGTGTTCCTTAGAGCATCCACAACCGGTATGGCAAACGTGTAATACCATACGGTTGTTCACAGCGCGAGCTGCTAAATGTACACACTTAATACACACTTACCCCTATATGGTAGTAAATGTATAAACTTATTATATGATTATGTTTTACTCATACAGGTAAGACTGACTGAGACCCTAAATAAATAAAAGCGACCTGGCCTGTTTAAAACCAACCAAATAATTGAACAAGTGAAGTTTGCTCGGAATTCCTCAAACGAGCTAGGCATACTCGTTTAAGGCTATGGGGTTTTTTTTATTGCATTTGAATGGAGCGTTTGTCATTTAACGGTTGCTTTTTGGCTTTTGAATAATGTGTAGTTAACTAAGCTAGCCTCTTGGCCCACTTGATACTCTTAAGGTCGATTTTTAGCGTTGTCAAAATAATGCTTGGCCAACAATAGCAATGCGAGCCGGGATTAGCGAAAGTGCGCGAAAGATAGATCGGACATGCCGTGAGATAATCCTCGAACCAAAAATAAAATAAAATAAAATAAAATAGTGCGTAGTTCAAGCTTTGAATAAAGACCCATGCCTTTACTCACATGCCTCGCTCGTTTTGTTTAATTTTGTAGCATATTTAATGCCTCCGTCCACTGTGTTTCTTGTGTTTCTGTCATATGGCTTAACCACGAACATGCCTTACTCGGTTAAGCCCAAATTAACTAGTGTGGTTTTTCCCACGAGCATGCCTAGCTCACTCATTTAAGCCCAAACAAGTGTGGTTCACTTGTTTGGCAACTTCTTATTTTTCTAGGAAATTTTTACTCGTTTAAATTTGTATTTTTTTTTTTTGAGTTAAACGAGTGACCCTTACTCATATATAAATATATTTTTTTACCATAGTGCAACTGCACTTAAAACTTATGACTGAATTTAATAATTTACTAATTAAGTATACCATAGCAGCTATGGATATTCTTAAAAAAATACAACCCATATTGGGTATTATTTATTGAAGCGACTTGTGGGAGAGACACGTGAAATTGTGAATGTTGACAATAGTTCATCTAGTTTATTTTTGGGACATTAAATCCATAGCTACTTTATTTTCAATCTCTCCTTTTGTTTTGCCCCTAGAGCTGCAAATTGTGCTGCTCATTGGGTTTCATCTGCTACTGCCAAGGGGCGTGCTGCCTTTGAATTGGGTTTCTGCCGCTCCCCCGAGTTTGGTTTCTGTTTTCTTCTTTTCTTGTTCATCAGGAGTATTAAAAATACCGTAAATGAGATAAAATATCTAGTGTGATAATATTTTTTGCAAAAAAAATAACGAATAATATTTTTTAGAAATATGGGCATAGATATCATTATCATTTTAAAATAAGAATTTGTTTATTAGTTGTTATTACCGAGTGCTAACTTCAATTTGCACATATATTGTATTTTGTGCAAACTTAACTTTGCAATAAAAAAAATTAATGCAAATTTGTTTTGCATGATATTTTTATATTTTTATCAAGAATATTCTTATGTTTCATTCATAAAACTTTAAAATAATATCAAATAAATACAAATACATAGTAATATTTTAGGAAATAAGGAGTGCAAACTTAACTTTGGATAACTTTAAAAAAATTATTATGCGCATTTTATTAATAAATAGGTTTTGAATATGTAATT
Organism: Lonicera japonica; assembly: GCA_021464415.1. Taxonomy (NCBI): domain Eukaryota; kingdom Viridiplantae; phylum Streptophyta; class Magnoliopsida; order Dipsacales; family Caprifoliaceae; genus Lonicera; species Lonicera japonica. Next base: position 45,949,133 of record CM038468.1, on the reverse strand, counting down.
TGTTAGAATTATTCTAAAGTATTATCAATTAAACACTTATTTATAATAATATGTTAAAAAACATATAGTGCGAACTTAATTTTGCATCACTTTATATAAAAAAAAATATGAAATTTTACTGCAAAGTTAATTTTGCATTCTTTTTAAAATTTGGTCAAATATAAGCCCCTTAATTTAAAAATAAAATAAAATATTATGCACAGGTTCTTTTGCAGAAAACTTTTTCAAACAAATCCTATTTTTCAATAACCCGTTAAAAATAACATACATAAATGGCCATGTTAACGTGTACCTTTAAGACACATGGTACGTATATATAAATAGAAATAATTAAATTGTAACATGCATTAAATTAAGCACAAATTCTCATGTAAAGTATCATCATTTTCATTAATAGTATGGTTAACATCTGCTTTGCACATGTTATCATTTCCCTACATAAATATATAACATGAGGTTTTTTTAACCAAATTTTCAACTACAAAGTCACATTACTTTTTTTATATTATCCAATTTTTTTACAACTATTTATCAGCTTATTTGATCAAGTTAAAATATATTTTATTACTTAGAAAATATTTTATAGCTATCAAACCTTACTTTACTACATAACTTTACTATCTTCATCGTGATTAATTTATCTTATTTTATTTATTTTTGGATAGAATATTAATTAATTTATCTTATTAAAGTTATAGTTAGTGTTTAAATCCTGGTGCTAGCAAAAATATTACTGGAGTAATACATTGTTGTGTCAATGGGTAAAAAGTCCATCTTTAACCTTAACTGAGTTCGAGCTTTATTAACATGTTTTTTAGCGCATTCTCATAGAGGTTCGGTCCATATTTAATTCCTTCTCTTTTTGGTGTGCACCTTTGAGTATGAATTTCATGTTTTTTCCCTTGTCGTTGTGCGCCTCCGAATCTGAATTTTTCAGATTCATTTTATTTTTTTATTTTAATAAAATAAGGATCTAGTGTTATGGATTTTCGGGGACTTTGAGATTCTTTTTTCTAAAATAAAGTTTCATGGTTAGGAAGAAGTTCTTCGGATTATATGAGTGGAATCATCTTTTTTTTTTTTTTTTGAAAGCAAACATCCTAAATTAACATAAATCATTCGAAACAGTACGGATAAGCCAACCTAAATTAACATAAATCATTCCACTCATCCTAAATTATATGAGTGGAATCATCTTAAACAATAGTACTATCATTCTCCTAATTACTGTATTCTTCTTTTGTCTATTGACCTTTAACAAACATCATTATATTATTTATACAATGATAGCTGTTATATTTAAAGAAAGTCCTCAATCTAACATTCATAATAAAAAATATTTTAGACGCTAATTAATTAAACACTTAGGTGGTGTTTGGTTAATGTTTCTAGACAAGTTTTCTAGACTAGTTTTTAAAAATTTGGTGTTTGGTTGAATGTTTTGAGTTAGAGTTTTTATGTTGAAAAGTGAATTTGGTTTTGTTTGACTTTTTTTCAACCAATGAAAAAAACGCATAAAAAATTTCAAAAAATAGTCACAATGGATCTTATTTTATAGATATCGATGTGTAGGTTTCAAATATATATTTTTTATTATTTTTTGATTTTTGGATTTAAAGTTATGGCGTTTTAAAAAAAAATTAGAGAGAGAAAGTATAGTGAAATAAATTTTGAAAAGCGTAAAAGTAGAGTTGGTTTTAAATTGTGTTTTGAGAAAAAAATTTAAAATCTTGCTCATAAATAATGTAAAAAAGAGTGATTAACTTGTGTGTAAAGTTGAAAATTAAGTTGAGATAAGTGAGATGATCTCCATCCCATGCTCATTTTTATGCGTATAATATATATTATTCTCTATTTTTTGTGAAAATTTGTTCTTCCTCATCACCAAAGGAATTTTTTTGCAAGAGAACATCTCATTACATGCTTCAACTTATTTTCTAATTTCATATACGAATCAACGTGTTTTTCCATGATATTACCAAACAGAGTCTTAAATTTCATTAAAAAGGATCTAAAAGCAAAGTACAAGTATTCTAGAGGATTAAGAAATTCTCATAATTGAATAGAGTTTAGGGAATTCAAAATGCTTAAATGAAAGACTTTGTGTTATTTGATTAGATATTATGTCCCAAATATTTAAAGAATACATTTCAAATACGGATTAAGATAGTGATATTTTTTCACCGCTAAAATATTAGAAATATATTTTTAACAACGAAAATACGCCACTAAAGCCCCAATTTGCACCAGAATTTTCTAGATCTGAAATCTCGTTATTTTATTCCCCATTTAATCTTCACGAAACAAGTACGCACTATTGTTTAATTGGAAGTGAATTTTAATTAACTTACATATAATATAGAGGAATGCTGAAAAATAACATTTGAGATTCAACGTGGTGTGATGTGTAAGGAATTGGACTATTTTGCCTGATCCTTTCACCACGCGGTCCATCAAATTCAATTGTTTTTTTTTTCTTCATACAGTTGAAGGAGAAAAAGTCTACGCATCATGAGTGGATCAAGCGATTGAAAAATTCTCTTTCCAATAAAAAAATTGGGTAAAAAACACTAAACCCCCTCAAACTATCACTTTTTTGCACTAAACCTCCCCATCTTCTAAAAGTGACACTAAACCCCCCTAAACTATTATATGTTATCACTTAACCCCCAAAATTACATAAATACCCTTGTACAAAGTTGGGTAAAAAACACTAAACCCCCTCAAACTATCACTTTTTGACACTAAATGCCCCTAAACTATCACAACTTGACACTTTACCCCCTAATTTATAAAAGGTCATTTATTTACAAGGGCATTTATGTAATTTTGGGGGTTAAGTGATAAAATATAATAGTTTAGGGGGGGTTTAGTGTCACTTTTAGAAGATTAGGGGGTTTAGTGCAAAAAAGTGATAGTTTAAGGAGGTTTAGTGTTTTTTACCCTAAAAAATTATATATTTATTTCCCTCCTCTCCCCTCTCCCATCTCTTGAACTGGATTTCACATGTTTTGTCAAAAATCTAATGCGTTAAACTCTTTTGCAAGCATATTTTTTTATTGAAAAAAAATATCGGGGTGGTAAAATAAATAATTTAAAAGTCTAACACAACTTTTTAACGGTTAAAATTGGTCTTGAATATATATAATAATAGATATATATATATATATATATGTATAAAAATAAAAACGAGAAAAAGTAGTCGTTGAGCCGAGATTTTAACTTAATGAAAGCTTGATGGTACTAAGTGGAAAAAAAATAACTATAATAACAGAACAATGTGTATATATATATATATTAAATATTAAACATCTATTACTATATTACACAGAGAGATGCTTAAAAAAACATCTATTACAAAAAGAGAAGTCAAAATAAAATTATAGGTTACAAAATTCTTTTTCGAGCCTTTATATTTGAATACATTAAATGATATCTTCATTATGTGCTTACATGAATACTATTGCTTATATGTAAGAAAGCTCCTCCTTTTTTAAACTAAAAATAATTATAGTTTTATTCCTAAGGTTTCGTGATCTTGCAAACCCAATCTCAACCTTTAAATATTTACACAAATTTTTTTGTATTACTATACCTATAAAAATAAATCTAATTCAAGTGGGGATTTAAGGTCCACATTCCTTTCGCCCCTGAGAGAAAAAGTCCAAAAAATTTATAGATGTGAAAATATTAGATGCAATTTAAACTATATATGTCGGCTTTCGTAAAAAGTGAATAATTATATCATGTAGACTATAACTCGTTAGTACAAGATTTCAGATTTTTATGTGAGCAAATGTATTGTAGACCAAAGTAAAACACCCAAACTAATTTAAAGAGACAAAAAGAACCACATTCAGAGGATTAATCTATTCCTACATACATTAATTATAAAATGAAAAAAAAATGTCAAGCGATTTACACTAATAACTAGCATGAAGTATTTATAAAATTTTACTATTGATTGTTGCAAAGTCTCACCAACTAGTACCTCTTCTAAAACGCCCATCTGTGCTCCAGCGATTTCACTGGAACTCCGGCAACCATTGATGAAGCTCTGACCAAGTCTTTGGAGTTTCAACAATGGTTATTGGAGGTTTGACAAGATTTCTATACAATGTAAGAGGCAAATTTATATCTTAATTGACTGCGAATTTAGTAGATTTGCACTACAATCTATAACACGTTTGCAGATTTAGTACAAAAGCAAATTTGCACTAAACTCTGTATCATTTAGTTACTTATACATGCAAAAACATATTTATACTAAAATATGTATCATTAGTTACTTGTGGATTTAGTGTAAAAAGAAATTTGTCGTAAAATCCATATCATTAGTTGGTTGCCTATTTAGTAAAAAAAAATAGATTTACATATTAAGTTTGCACTCCTAAATTTTTTTTTTGGCTCTGCCCCCAGTTGCCGCATGTCTTATCCTAAGACGACAGAATGACAAATTCTTGAATTGGTTTCAACAATTGGAATAAACGAAGAAAAAGGGATGAGTTGAATAGAAATTTTAAGCCACGAAAATGGACTCAAAAAGGGTAGCATGGAAACGAAAAATATGATATGGCTTTATAATCGAAATGCTTCATAGGAGGGATTTTTGGTATGCATGCAAAACCATGAAATTATGTTTCATGGTTTAAAACTAAAATTAGTGCTTCGATTTGTTTTTATGACCTTAAGCATAAAGATCGAACAGTACTTACTATTATCACTTGACTTTATGCCATGACACATATTTATTGTGTTTTACCAATTTACTTAATGTGTAGAATTATTAGATATAATATTATACATGTATCACTTGTATCACAAGTTCTAGCAGATAAGTATACGGATGTTCATATATAATTTATTTGTCTAACTCCAACCATATATCCTCATTTTATGGAAACTATGTAATTCCTCCTTAATTAACTAATATTGTACTTTTGTTTTTATTAGACTAGGGGGCTCTAGTTTCACCCGACTACAACTATCCTCATTTTATGCAAATATGGAAATCCGAGAAAAACATATTTAGTTCTCTTTGGTGAGTTTGACGCGTCGGATTAAAAGACTTGATAGGATAGTTAATTTACTCTCATCCGGAGTGGATAAAACAATCACATCTCTTCTTGTGGGATAAGAGACCTCTCTAGGATAAATAATTAATCCACTAATATCTAATTTTGACCAACATCATACGTGGAATAAGATTATTTAAATCAATCTTATTCTCTTATCTTACACGTCAAACACAACGTAAATTATTCCAGCCCCACCAGTAAGATTCACCTTGCAATCAGGTGCCAATAAATAAATAATTATACGGATTTTCACCCGGCCAGTGATTTGTGTAACGCTAACTATTCTCTTATTGAAACTCCGTTATTCCTCCTTGACTACAACTATCTTCATTTCATTGGAACCATGGTATATGTTCCAAGAGGATATTCAGTATTAATTATTAGACCACCGCGCGCGTGATCGCACTCCAGCTGCCAACGCTACAAGAAATTTGATTATTTGTTTCACTATCATGTTTGTTCATCAACTAAATATTATATATGTATGCGCGCAATTTAATAAAATTAAACATTATCTCTACAACGTCAATGATTAGCTTGGTCCGATTAAGGCAGCTTGTGATCAACTAAATATATATTATTCGTTTTCTTCTCTTTTTTAATCAATAAAATCGGAGATCAAGCGAACAACGTCATTAAAATTCTTTAGAATCTGCAAATTAATAATTAAAGATTTGGTAAGGAGTAAAATAATGAATGGGATATTGAAAAATAAGGCGTGTAAGAAAAAAAATTATGCAAAATAATCAGAGAATAATATTTTTTTCAAATTAATAACCTATATTTGACCAAATTCTAAAAGTATTGCAAAGTTAACTTTGCAGTAAATTTTAAATTGTATATTTTTATGAAATCATGCAAAATCAAGTTTGCGCTACATGTTTTTTAGTATATTATTATAAATAAGTGTTTAATTGATAATGCTTTAGAATAATTTTAACATATTACATATTCAAAACCTATTTATTAATAAAATGCACATAATAAATTTTCTAGAGTTATGCAAAATTAAATTTGCACTCTTTATTTTTTAAAATATTATTATGTATTTGTGTTTATTTGACGTTGTTTTAATGTTTTATGAATGAAACATAAGAATATACTTGTTAAAATATATAAACACATCATGCAAAATAAATTTGCACTAAATATTTTTAATTGCAAAGTTAAGTTTGCACAAAATACAATTTAGTGCAAAGTAAAGTTTGCACTCGGTTAAAGCCCTTGTTTTAAAACACAATTGATAAACAAACCTTTATCTCAAAATGATAATGATATCTAGACCCTTATTTCTAAAAAATATTATCTGTTGATTTTTTTCGAAAAACATTATTACACAAACCCTTTTACCTTATTTCCAGAATAACAAAATAGCTAGCTCCCTTGCATGATAATATTCTATGCATGTCCCTTCAATACATCCTCAATAAAACATCCTATTGAAGTATACGAAGATCCACCTTCCTCCATAGCCACCCTACTCTTCTTCTTCATCTCGGCCACCTTCTTCCTCACTTCACTCCCGCCTTCCTCCATGAGCCGCCGTATCCCTGCCTCCACCTCCTCTCCGGTCACCACCTCCACCGTATTCTTCGTGCTGAGAAAATCCTTCCTATAGTCCAACCTAATCTCCACCCCCATCCCCCACTCTTTCACCATCTTGAATGCGCTCAACTGGTGCTCAGCGTAAAGTGGCCATGTCGCCATGGGGACCCCAAACCACATACTCTCCAATATCGAGTTCCACCCACAATGCGATACAAACCCTCCAACCGCCACGTGGGACAGAACTGCAACCTGCGGGGCCCACCCGATCACCTTCCCGGTCCTGGCCGTTCGTTCTAGAAACCCCTCCGGCAGCACTTGGCTGGGATCCTTGTACTCTCCGGGCACTCCTCCAGGGGAAGGCAACCGCCTGAGGGACCACAAGAATCGGTGCCCACTCCGCTCCAAACCCCGTGCTATCTCCTTGATCTGGTCCTCATCGAAGCATCCCATGCTCCCGAAGCAGAGGAAAACAACCGACGAGTCTGGTTGATCATCCAACCACTTTATCACCGGATCCTCAGGTCCAGGCTGATTCGCTTTCAGGTCAAGCACGGGTCCCACTGGATAAAGATGTGGGACCTTGCCCTTGCAGCCATCAACCGCGAGAGCCATCAAAGCATGTGTTTCCAGCTCAGCAAATGTGTTGAGCATAATGCCCTTGGTCTCTCTTAACCTCCTAGCAGCCGATATAATGAGCTGGGACCCGCCGGACTTATTGAACACCACTGAGGGCAAGACCTTGACGGGGACAGGGTTGAGGAAACTCGGAACGGACAAGTCGGGATCGGTGTCCTTGTACTCGGTAACATCAAGCCCGTGGTGGTCGGTTAGGCTCTGTAGATGGAAAAATAAGCCCAGAAGAGCGGCACTAGTAGTGAAGAAAACGTAGGCCGGGACCTTGAGCTCGTTAGCCACGTCAATCATGGCAGTGCAGAGCATGTCGACCACAAACCCGGCCAATCGAGAAGAGTGTGACCGGATCAGGACCGCCTCTCGCACGTTGGTCCGCTGGGATTCGAGGTAGGACGAGACGAAGCTCATGGGGGACTCTGGGACCGCGCTGTAGGATGCTGAGTTATCAGGCGAGACCTCCAGGAAGCGCAAGCGTTCACTGGTGAGTGCGTGGAGTGATTTGGCATAGGTTTCGATACCCGTGTCAAATGGAAGCTTAATAATGAGGACAGTTACCGACAGTCGTTCATCACGACTGAGGAGGAGCTTTGCGTTCTCTACTGCCGTGGTGATGTGGCCGTAGGCCGGAAATGGGATGAAAACTAATTCGGACTTCATTGTTTTTGTTTTTGTTTTGCTCTTTCTAGTTGCTAGGTAGTGCAATTTTACATTTGAGTCTCCCGTTATTTATAAGGCTAAGTTGATATATGGCTGGGGATGAAAATTTTCTATAGCTGTGGAGAAATTTTATAGGTTGGTTATTTTCCAGCACGAGAAAAAGATAATTTCCGTTCCCACAATTTTGTCCTCAATAATATTGATTTTAAGAATTAAACGAATTTTTTTAATTTTTTTCCTGAAATCTGATAAAAATCATATTTATAATGAGTAAATCATCTCAATATTTTAATAAGTAATTCAAACACAAAATAGATGTGATAAAAATTTGATATATATATATATATATATTCATTTACCTCAATTAAAAGTTTATATGATCATCTTATTAACTTTTAAGCTACATTTTGTGATGAAATTTTGAAGGATGGTTAATATATTATTATAGATATTATTTTTACAAAGTTTTGTGAAAGAAAAATTAAAAAAATACTCCCACGTGTTTAGGTCTTCAAATAGACATTATTGGGAGGAATAAAGTAATAAAAAGGTCAGAGGTATTTTTTGGAAGATGGTTTATATATTATTATAGATATTATTTTAACAAAGTTTTATGAAAAAAAAATTAAAAAAATACTCCCACGTGTTTAGGTCTTCAAATAGACATTATTGGGAGGAATAAAGTAATAGAAAGTCAGAGCTATTTTATTTTTAAAAGCAATCATAGGGTCAGCGGTTTTCTTCTTCACACCTGCCATAACAACGAATAATCTCTTCTGGGCTGTTTGGATTAAGGGAACATGAAAGAACAGAAAGAAAAAGATAATGAATTAAAAATTATATTTCACTCATTTAAACAAATTTATGAGAGCAGGGGGAGAGGAAACGGAGGGAATGAAAAAGAATGTTAATTATTTTTATTTTTTTATTTTGTTTCTTTTTAATATTGAAAGGATTGAGACGGAAAGAATTTTTTTTTAATAAATTATTCACCTTATTTTAAATTTAACCTTATTTTATTAATAATATATTAAATTGCATTTTTTTCCTTTCTTTTCTTCTTTCTATTCAAATAAGATTTATTTTTATTCTATTATTTCCATCTTTAATTATCCAAACAATAATAAAATTAAACTCATTCATTTCTATTATATTATATTCATTCCTCTTTTAATTATTCATTTCCTTTCCATCCCTCCCCTCCAATCAAAACGGACTGTTAGTTGAAAGCTTTGCTATATGCTAGGACAAGAAAAAAAAACACGTTGATGAATACTTTTCCTCGTATAAAATTTCCTCAAAATTTGACTGAAGTGCCACAATAGGTTGGGGTGGTGAGTTGCAGTCTAATTCTATGTGTGGTAGGTAAATTTTATATATAGGCTTTCGGTTAAAGCCCAGGCTCGGTATTCACTCTATTAGTTATCTCACAGCCAAAGCCAGGTCTTAATATTATTTTGATAATAACAATAAATCAATCATGTGTAATTTAACATGTTTCTTGATATAAGTTTATAGTTTATTCACATGGAAACTCAAGAAAAGCATGCCACATGACAAGGATCATTCATTCTATATTCGATCTAGTCAACATATCATTGGACAAATCAAGGATATCAATCTCATCACATACATGCTATCAACGCATCTCATGAAGCACAAAGATCAAGAATCATGTGCAAAAACTTCAAGGCAAATGATGCAAGTGAAGAATCGAAGAAACAATCTAAGCACTCGAAAACTCGTTAAATTAAATTTTGAATGAATACTTAAGATTATTGTAAAATTTCTTCTTTGATCAATTACATAGCTCATACATATTCATATAGCATTGAAAGATTGATCCAAAACAAGTTGGCAATTGAATTCATTTGAAAACATCATTTTTCATAAACCGATTTTTAAATTAAATTCAGATGATCATATTTTGAGTTTTCCCGAAAATAGGTGTCTTAGATATATGTTTTTAACATCCCTAAAGCATTAGAATTGATTTTGGAGCTAAATTGTAAAAGTTCAAAAATTGGGATTTTGGCCTGATGGACAGTGCCCATCAGTCGATTGATGAGCTTTGCTCAGTCGAATGATGCCTGAGAATATATCCATTGAAAATCTGACTTTTTGCCATTTTTTGTACCAAACTTCTACCAACCCTCTAAAACGGCTATATCATATTTGGGACTATATGTTGGACATCTAAGACACATTTTGGTAAACTTGAACACATATACAAACTAATCTTTCATCCATTCACCATATTCAAGAAGTCAAGCTTTTATTTTAATCAATCATTCATTCATTGAACTATAAATCTTGATCAAACAAGATAACTCTAATATGAGTTTCAATTATATCTTTTAAACACTTGAGAGTTATTGTTCATTGGTGTGTATCACCAAAAAATTTGTAATATTCATTTATAAGAGGTAAATCTCACAAGTTAGCAAGAATGAGCTTTCATGTGTTGAGTGTACGTGGTAAAAAGATCACACTTGAGTTGAGTGTTGTGAAAAAAGCAACATTTGTGACGCCCCAAGTTCCGTTAAGAGGTTTAGACCTCCGGAACCTAGTTAATCACGGTGCCGTATGCGATGGCGGGTTGAAAATACATAATTTAAAACTTGTATATCAGTAATTTACATGTAAGGCCTTAATTTTAGAAAATTTCGGCATGTGGAGTTCGTAAATTTAATAAATCCAAACCATGTTATCAAAATAACTTGGAAACCATGTTATATGCAATGCACATTAAGCACTGCCCAATCCCCGAAAATACATGAAAGAATATACCGTCAGAAGCTAAGTAAATCATAGTAATAAAAATACATCATAAGAGAAGCTTATGCACTAATCTTATAACCGTCAATCTCATCTCACGTCAAACATCTAGGATTTACTCTACTGTGCACAGCGATCGCGATCTAAGCCCCCAAGGTTAGGGTATGCAACCCCCAAGGCTAGGTCCCCCGTGGACCACCTAGATGGTGTAGGGTATGCCGTCTCGCGGGGTCCCCCTACGGACTATAGAGCATGCTGCTCTCAAAGCGGGGTCCCTTTACGCGGATCAGCGTATGTAGCCACCAAGGCTAGGTCAACCCCATGGACCATTAGTGCCTGTCCAAAAATCTAATTATATCAACCATGCAAATTGTTCTAAGTATCAAATATCTAAGCCTCATAATAACTAGGCTACCCAATAGCCTTGAAAAATATTATAATTCTAATCCATATAGATCAAAAGATATCAACCAAATGATATACTCAAACATAATACATACACATATACATATACATATATAACTCAATCCATTTTGTATATGATATTATTATTTTACTTGGAAACATGCTCACCACTTCTGTAACTAGTGGTCCGATTAAAAATCTTGCTTACTAATCCTTCTAGTGAGAAGTTTTTGGTTGATTCATTATTTAAGCTCCAAGTCTCATATAAAAGATAATTTGTAACAATTGAGGTTCATGTAAACACCCCTCAAACGATCTCCATACATATATAAAATCAAAATTATATTAAAAGTCTGACCTACGGACTAGCTGGTTATCTAAATAGGCTCATGAGAATCAATTGGTAGTTCATGTACAACAATAATATCATATACAATGGAATCTTGCTCAATCGACACCTTAACTTCCATAATATATCAATACATGTGTATATCTACAACCTTTATCAACTATCGTATCCATATAGGTGGGTTTTGCATCCATAACTGTCAATCTTAACATGAAATGGGGTTCTTATTCAATCACCTATCTATAATGATATTAAGTGCAAAACAACCGAACAATAAAAAGAAATCAAACCCAAAACCCATGATAATGCATAATTTTGAAATTATACTTAAAACTCCTAATTTAGTTTGAAATCAAAGATTCAATACATAATAATTTGAAAAAGGTTTTAAGTGTTAGTGTTCCCACCTCTGTTGGAGCCTTAAATCAGGATTGGAGTGTAAATGGTTAGAATTCCGTAAGCCCTAGCTTCCTTAAGTTCACATAGAGGGATGGTGGTGAAGGAGATGATGAATAGTAAGATTTATATGCATAAATCCTGTAATGTCTTGAATAAATTGAAGAAAGCCGTCACAATCTCTCAAAATCTCTTACTGGAACTCTCTTGAAGGGTAGAGGAAGTGGTGGCTCGAAATGGGGTAGAGAAGAGCTTTTGGTTGTATAAAAATGGGTCAAAAAGCTAGAAAATTCGATTTTTGACCCTCCAACAGGTGATCAGTCGACTGAGGCATAGCCATCAGTCGACTGATGCCCCAATCTATTCACTGATGTTGTTTTTCAACAGTTCATCCACTTCGCGCTCATTTTTTGCCACTATAGAGTTGGAATTGGGTCTCGGCCAAAATAAGAAAGTTTTACATAATTGAATTACCTTTACAATGGCACAAACGAGGACTCATTTGGAATTTAGATGAAGAAGTTATGGCTTTTACAAGCTAAAAATGTCACTTTTCAGTAAAAGCAATTTAGGTAGCAAATTTTCAAATTTCGCCCGGACCACCCGAAATGGATTACAACCTATTAGGAGAGTGTAATAATATATAAATGAAGTGTGAAAAAGGTTTAAACCACTCAAGGATCATATGAACCAATTCTTGCCTCCCGAACCAAAATTTGCGTTATTAGAGATTATAAAAAGGAACTAGTAGAGAAATCACATAGAGGGTGTTACAACATTTGTAAAGTGTAGTGAGACAAGTAAACTTGTAGAGGTTTGATTTTCACTTGAAAGAAAATCAATTTTTAGTAGAACTTCTCGGGGGCATTATCCGGGCGCAAACATATGGTCTAATCAACCGAACCGCGAGAACAAAACGACTTGGGCTCATTTGGTTTAATCTTTCTAAACTCAATATCTCTATCTCTATCTTTAGCTATTTATTTTATTGCTATATTATTGATTGAGACTGCCTTTTATTAATTGCTCTTGTGTTTTGCTTGATTGATTGTTTGATTTGTTTGTTTTCCTTGACACATTTGTTTAGCTAAGTTGTTTTGCTTAAACATTTTTAAAAAACTTTTTAATTCCGCATTTAATTTTCAAACTCCTATTCAACCCTCCCCCTCTAGGATTAATTTTCGACCAACACATTCAACTAGAGTATTATTATTCGATCATCCGATCGATCATGGATGATCGGATAATGAAAGCAAGGTAGCTGAGCTAGAAGATGGATAATGAAAAATAACTACTTTACTAATATGAGTAGGGTTACGGACACCTAAAATCTTGGAGTAGTGATCAAATTTACCCTTTATAGTAATTTTTAATCATCCCAAACCTTAATGTAACCATATCCTATACGTATAAATAGGAAAGAAAAATCTATATCTGATTGGATTGAATTGAATTTTATCCTTACACTCACTCCCACATATATTTCCTCTAGGATGAAACTCTAACTACTGTAATTACTTTCCTTAAGGCCATTAGAACTAGTGAAAAAAACATACACACAAGGGAGGACGTTTTACTTTGGCATTGCTATTTTACTGTTCATCGTTATTCTGGGCTAATTCTCTCTTAATTGGGCTTGGTTAGGTTTCTACCACCCACAATTCGTGCCGTCTGTGAGAATCTGTGACTGAAAGCCATTTATACTTACATCTTTGACAATCAAATCTCTTTTCTTTCTACAAGTATTTTTATGGTATTTTTATTGTCATTTTTTTTCTTCTTTTGGTTCTTATCTTCATCCACTTTACGGAAAAATAATAAAAACTCGAAGTGAACAAGTTAGCGAAACTAATAACCCAGTTATAATCCTTATTATGGATCCACACACTGCACCTAACCTAAATCCTACCTCTGGTCAAGCCTTGGTGCGCCAGGCTGATGGAACCCGAAACCCAAGCCTTAACTTGGGACATTCCCAAAATTCCACTCACACTACTTTACCATATGACAAAAATTATAGAAACCGAGAATTCGGCTCCTACAGTAAGCCGAAAGAGGTGGCTCGGCTGAGGTTAGAGAATGAACTGCCTTTAAAAATCCTTAAAGAGCAGATCGCAATGAATACTAGTAGAGAACTTATTAAAAAGATCAACTATTCTAAATAGATCTCATGCATCTTCAACTCAAGAAAAAAATGTTCCTGGTGAGGTTGAATTGTCGTCCGACGGTATGGGTACGATGAAGGATATCAAGAAGTCACTGTTAAGGGTTTTTAATGATTGACATCGTTATACAGCGCCCATACCCACTGCTCGTCCCAGTGATTTTCAAGGGTTGAGGGGAAGACGGCCCAAATGGCCATACAAGCGAAACTTGCTCAAAGAATTGGGCCGAGCAAGATTTGAGAAAAATGATATACTCAGCGATTGCTGACATGAAAGAGGATGAAAAGTCGACTGCTGAGTTGGCGAGGAAGGCTTTAGGGGAAGATCATAAATCTCACTTCACTCACAGCTTACAAGATGCCCCCCGACTTAAAAATTTTTGACAACTAAAATTTAATATTTATGATGGACATTTTGATTCGACCGACAATGTCAGGCACTATAAGTAGGTGACGCCATATTGGAGGAACGAGAAAGCACTGATGTGCCGAATGTTTTCAGCTAGTTTAGGAGATATATCACTGAGATGGTTTGACAAATTGCCACTGAGAAAAATTGATAGTTTTCAGGAGCTGGCCGAACAGTTTACGGCTCATTTCATTACTAACAGCAGGGTGGTGAAGGGACCTAAAGCCCTTACTCACTTGAAGAAGAAATAAGGAGAATCATTACGAGAATACTCCCAAATGTATTAGGAATTATTTCAAGAAATGGAGGATTGTGATATGAAATTCGTAGTAGTACGTTTAAGTTTGGACTATCATGGGATGACAATGGCATTTACAATGACTTGAAAAATAGGTCTCCCCGCACTTTTGATGATCTCAGGCTAGAGTAGATGAATTTTCTAGAGTTGAGGATGATGACATAGCTGCAAACAAGTCTAGTTTTAAGAGAGATATAAATGGTGACCAGCGTAAAGAAGGGCCGGGAAAGAAAAACTGCAAAGAGGGTTACGAAGGAGATAAGAAACTTAGTCCACATGCCTTTAAGGAATACGATCTTCAACAAGCCTATTCATAAAATAATGTTCGAATTTCAAGGGAAACGATTTTTCAAATGGTCAAAGCCAATAGGAGGTGACCTAAGTTCTAGAGACACCAACCTTCGCTGCTCTTATCACAAGGATCACGTACATCAAACCAAAAATTGCAAGATCTTAAAATAATTTTTAGAAATGTTTGTGAAGTAAGGACACCTTGCCGAGTATGTGAAACCCACGGGGCAAAAATTAATAAGGGAAAAGAAACCGAGGAGCAGGTAGCAGTGGTATAAGCGAACAAATCAGTAATCAGGGTTATCGAAGTGATTCATGAGGTTACAGATAGGTCAGAAATAACAAGAAATTTTCTCAGGATCAGACTAGTTAGGGCACAGCTCTGGGCTCAGGTCTATCTGATCAATGAAGTTATGTCAGTGATGGCTCCCCAGAAAAGGGACAGAGATAATAACTTGCTTTATGAACATTCCTTTTCTGAAAGGGATTTGAAAAGTGTCAATTTGCCCCATAATGACGCGTTGGTCTTGATGGTCAACATTTGTAATGATGATGTCAATAGGGGTATTAGTAGACCTGGGCAGTTCTTCAAAAGTCATATACTTTAATGCCAACAACCAGTTACATCGTTTTATCTCGGGCAAGAACATTTGGTCTGTTGATTCACCAATATATAGTTTTAGTGGATATGCTATACGGCCGATTTGTATAATTAATGTCCTGGTGAGGATGGGTGAGGTTACTACAAACATAGCATTTTTTTATGAACACTGATTTTCCATACAATGTATTTTAAGGAGGAACTAGTTAGGTGAGATGAGGGCAGTAGCATCCCCTTTTCATCAAAAGTTGAAATTCCATTCTCCTAAAGGCATAGTGGTTATTCGAGGCAAACAAGAAGATGCCTGATATTGTTTTAACTTGGCAGTCAGAGAATCATTGTCGGAGAAGAAAAATGTTAAAAAAGTTGAGCAAGTTAACGTGATGGAAAAATAAGTGGAAAAAAGTAAAGAGAAACCCGAGTCCTCAATAAATGGAAATGGTAAGGAATATGAGCAATAGTAATCAAATAATGGTTGCCCCATATATGGTGGGGCCAGAGGGTGACCAGAGGAAAAAGTCTTTAAGGACTTAGTTCAAGTCCCCGCGGTCACTAGAATTGATGCCGCAAAAATACTTCGGCGCATTAACAACCCAAGTGCAGGATCGTCAAGTTATAATATACTTGGTAAGTCCAAGTGTCGAACCATAAAGATGGTTGAAAAGATGTGAAATGAATCACGGATCAAGAGTAAAGTTTCTTTCAAAGTTGTTTTAATTGTTGTTTATTGATTTTAAAAACTAGAAATTAAATTAAAGTGTTTTATCAAATGATAGGAAAAGGCTAAGTCATTTTAGAATCCATTTACTAGCGATATTATGTTAAAATAATCTCATTCAAAGTTCCCATATGCAATTCCTAAGTGAAGATTATCGTCCACTTCTCTTGAGCAAAAGGGTGCGAAGCATATGCAACTTATTCACGTATAAATGCCATATCGAGAGAGGGTTTAAGAAAAACTCAAACACATGTGTATTCTTTATTCATATCTTGTAGCTAAGGGTATGAAGTAAACACAACCCATTCCTTAATAAAACTAAATCAAGATGTGAACCTAAGATACACAAAAGAAAAAGCGTAAATTCAAACTAGGCATTTGGTAACTCATAGTTAGTTTCCCTCTAAGCAATTGATTTGATTGAGAGAATGACCAACTTAAAAGTTAGCTCTAAAATCTCACCATATCCTTTGCCTAAGATTGGGAAATCTAAATAGAGATTGGATCAATCGGTTTAGACTTTGTTTGGTAAGTAAAGGATGAATCCATAATATGATTTGTGATGTTGTTTATGGCATGCACTTAAGAAATCCTCCTTGGTCATATCTTAATTAAGAAGATGATGAGTCTCAACATCACATGAAGTGTATAAAGTACTCAACATATCATTAAGAATATCAATGATTGGAATTACAAGTTCATGGTGGTTCTATGAACTCAAGAACTCATTATACTTGGCATGAAAACTCTGTCTTTCATAGAAGGAATGGACACAAGCTAATAAGAAATACAAATGTGTATCATCTCCCCATTAATGCTTAAGAACTAAATATACAAGGCATATAAAGTCTAATCATCATGGAGATATCTTACAAGCTTGTGAAATGGTTGTTTGAATGAAGAAAAAAAGGATTCATCAATTATTTAACGATATTAACCATGGAATGAGAACAAACTTACATAAATATCGCTTGGTAAAACTTATCATATAGACTTAGTAATTAATTTACTCTAGAATAATTGTAGAGTTCAAGATTGTAGAAGTAAACTCCATTTCCTTTCAACTATGTTCTATTACAAGAGAGAATGAAAAACTAGATGAAATTTTATGAAAAAAAGATATCCCTAAAATACAAAAACTAGTCTCGTATTTATAAGCTAAAAATCCTAACTCAAAAGTCAATAAAAGGGGTAAAAGAAAAGATTTGATTTATGATTACATGTTATCTCCAAGAAAAATACATCAAGGCACCTTTAAACTAATCAAACAAGCAAGCTCCTAGAGTTAGAAATATCTTAAAAGGGGTTCTTGGAAAAAAAAAAGCAAAAAGTCCACAAAAAATGCCTGGTGTGCTGCAACTTGCATGTGCTGGAACACCTATGATCGGTCATGGGTCCATTTGCCCCTTTGTAATTTGGCTACATGACCTGTCATGCAAGGCTTCTGTGACTATTCATGCAATCTGGCAGATTGCTTGCTCTTCCTTCTTTTGACATCTTTACTTCCTTAGTTGCAATCCAATTCATGCCAAAGAATATCCCAACATTTAATAACACAAATACACATTATAAAATACTACTTTGAGTAATGTTAGAGCATTTTTTGATATCTTGTGTATACGTGCGATCAGAGGATAAATTGCTTACATTACAATAATAAACGTGATAAAACTTGATCAAAAATAGCATAATGATTTACAAAGTTTTGCGTTTATCAGGAGTGGAGGAAAAAAATACTTTTTAGTTAGAAGTAGTCTGACTCCCAAGGAAAGAGAGGATTTGTCAAAACTTTTGAGGAAGAATATTAATGTCTTTGTTTGGCAGCCCTATAACATGCCCGGTATACCAGTTGAGGTGATGTGCCATAAATTATATATCAGCCTGAATTTCAAGCCGGTCAAATAGAAGCCACGTCGATCAGCACCAAAAAAGGCCAGAACGATTGAGGAAGATATTCCAAAATTATTGCATGTAGGGGCGATCAGGGAGATTGAGTTCCCGAAGTGGATATCCAACCCTGTGGTTGTTCGAAAAAAGAATGGCAAGTGGAGAGTTTCTATTGACTTCACTGATTTACAAAGCCTGTCCAAAAAACGACTTTCCACTTCCAATGATAAACCAGCTAGTAGACTCGGCAGTCGGCCATGAAAGGTTAAGCTTTTTAAATGCGTATTCAGGGTACCACTAAATCCTATTGTTTAGGCCAAACCAGGAATGCACGGCATTCATCACTACTATGGGTCTCTACTGCTATAAGGTCATGTTATTTGGGTTGAAAATGCCGGGCCACTTACCAGCAACTAGTGACAAAAATATTCCAAGATGAAATTGGCAAGTCAATATAAGTGTACATCGATGACATGCTTGTTAAGATTAAGTATGCAACAATTTGGGGTCAGTTTGAGATCTTAAGACATTACCGAATGAAGATTAATACCACCAAGTGCACATTTGGGGTCAGTTCAGGAAAATTCGCTAAGTTTTATAGTTAATCACAAGGGAATAAAGGCCAATCCGGAGAAAATACAAGCTATTCTTGACATACTAAAGTCAACCAACCTAAAAGAACTACAATAACTCATGAGTATGGTTATTGCTTTAAACTGCTTTATTTCTAAATGCTCAGATAGATGTATGCCTCTGTTTAAAGCACTTAAAAGAACTAAAGAGTTTGCATGGACCGATGAATGTGATAAAGCTCTAACAGAGTTGAAACAATACATGAGCAGCCCATCCCTCATATCAATCCCCGAACCCCATGAGAATATGAAAATATTCAAAAGCTTATGTATTATGCTAGTAAATGTTTAGTATGTTCAAAATTGAATTATCTGCCTTTAGAAAAAGTTATACTAGCATTTATCATAGCGTCAAGAAAGCTAAGGCACTCTTCGACGATCACCCAATCAAAGTCTTAACATTAAGCCCGATTAAGGCATCCCTAAAAAAAGCAAACCTATCTGGTCGAATGGAAAAATGGTCTGTTGAGTTGGGCAGATTTCATATTGAATACGAACCAATGTGAACACCCAAATCTACGACTCTCGTGTGAATCTAGTTTTTTATACGAAAGAAATATTCTACATCAAGTCTTGAATCAGTATACATATAAAAGACTATTAGGGAAGCTCCGACTCTACTTAAGGGATTCAACCCTCTAGCCACAGGTACCTGCAGCTAGCCTCTTTTGAAATATTTTTTAGCGAAAAATTCTCTATAAATAGGACATTTAGGGTCTCATTTGGGATCATCAACACTCAAGAGAGTTTAGAGAGACAAAGTTCTGTCAAGATCATTAAAGAGAGTTTTTTTAGAGAGAAAATTAGAGAGAGTTCTAGAGAGAGAAAACTCTAGAGAGAGAAAAAAATAAGTAAGGAAGAAACTTTCAAGCAAGCGGCTTTTATTATTCTCAAACGCATAAGGTACACTTTTCCATAACTTCTGAATTTAAATACTGCATTTCAAGTACTATTTTAATACATAAAATTAGATAATTTACAAACAAGTTCACTATTTTCAAAACAAGTCATTTCTAAGTTTTACAAGAAAACTAAAATCCATTTTGACATGTTTTCGAAACAAAACAAACAAAAAAATAGTTTTCAAACAAGTGGAACTATGAGATTCTGATTTCATTCTACAAATGAATATGTAAGCGCTTATAAAGCTCGAGTTTGATTTTATAAATATAATTTTAAATCGAATTTATTCGAAAGGACTACTTTGAAAATAATTCAAACTATTTGCAAGATATCTAAAATAGGAATCGAATACATGATCCATTAAAGAGGCCAAAAGGGCTAATTGGGTGCCTAACACCTTTCTCATTCGTAATGTACTTTTCGAGCCCTAACAAAATAAGTTATCAAATAAATCTCTGGTTTTATACGTATGAAAAATAGTTCATTTTCGAATTATCTTTTATACAGTATTTTGTTTGTTTTCTTGCAAAATAAACTGACGACTCTGAAAATACATTTTTTTCACAAATAACAAAGATTCAAATGAATAAAGAAATCGAGAGAGAAGGTCGAAAGGCCGGATTCCCACAACCGAGAACAGCCATCAAAGGCCAAATTATGGTCAATTTCATTGCTGAATTTACTGGAAATGTTGAAGCTAACACGGGCAATGAATTACCTGTTCCAGCTAGGGGGTAGGATGAGGACACTAGTATAAAACATGTCGAGCACTGTGAATTGGCCCAAGAGTCACCGACAGTCGAAAATCTAAATAATTAGAGCTTTATATCACTATGTATTGACGAGTCATCAACAATTGGTGGTTCGAAAGTCAGAATAGTTTTTAAAACCCCCGAGGGAGTTATAATCAAATAGCCGATATGGTTAGGGTTCAAAGGTTCTAGTAATGAGGCCAAATATAAAATGCTAATTGTATAAATGCAAAAGGCTGGAAAGCTTGGGGTTTAGGACATGGTGATCCAATGTGAGTCTCAGTTGGTCGCTAACCAATTGACTAGAAAGTATGCTTCAAAAAACGAGTTGATCGGGGCGTACTGAGGATGGCTAAAAAATTGATGAAAGAATTTAGAACGGCGTATATTAAAAGGTTCCCGAGGACTAGCAATTCATATGCAAAACCTTAGCAACTTTGGCCTTCACTGTGGATTTGAAATTAAAGCAGGCCATTGAAGTAGAATATATGCCTAATCTAAGCATTGAGATCTGGGGGCAACCAATGGTTTATGACATTGAAGCCGGCTTGGGTGTCAGTTAGATGGACCCAATTACTAATTACCTGAGGAATGGATTGTTGCTAGAGGATAACGATGAAGCCTACAAGGTCCGAGCTCAGGCGAGTAGATATTGGCTCTCTCTCGAGCATAAATTGTACAAAATGTCTTTTTCTGGAACTTATCTCAGATGCGTGCATCCGAAGCTAGTTCGAAATGTTCTCTACGAGTTGCATAAGGGAAGCTGTGGAAGTCACACTGGTAGCCAGTCATTAGCTCACATGGATAGAAGCCAAGGTTATTGGTGGTCATATATGTATAAAGATGCGCTAAAGTATGTGAAAAAATGTGATAAGTGCCAGAAACATTCTCCCATCGTCTATCAGCCTGCAACAGAACTCCACCCCATTATTAGCTCTTAGTCGTTCGCTATATGGGGTTTGGATATCATGGGTCCTTTTCTACGAGGACCAGGGAATAAGAGATTCCTGCTAGTTGGCACGAATTATTTTACAAAATGGGTGGAGGCGATTCCCCTAACAAACTTTGCAGACTTAAACGATAAAACCTTTCTCTGAAAAAATATCGTAACTCGGATCAGTATTCCGAAGGCATTTGCCTCTGACAATGGGACTCAATTCAAAAACCAGAAGATTAAAGAGTTTTGTAATTCATATGGGATTAAACACTACTTTTTTAGCGTATCGTAACCCTAAGGAAACGGATTGGCGGAAGCATCCAACAAAGTCATTTTGAGCTATTTGAAAAAAAGATTGGAAGATAAACAAGGAAGATGGATGCAGGAATTACCCTCTGCTTTAGGCATTCCGAACTACCCCACTCCAATCAACAGGCGATATACCCTACTCTCTCACTTATGGAACTGAGGTAAATATTTCCTTGGAGGTTGGTTTACTAACTCTAAGGACAACCCAAGTTAAGGTTGAAAACAATTATCATGCTTTAGAAAAAAGCCTTGGATTTCGCCGAATCCAGGTGGGAAACTGCTGCGATTCATTTGGTGACTCATCGTAACACTTTAACAAAACAATACAAGGCCCATGCATAGCAGAGGGAGTTTACTGTTGGCGAACTTATTCTTCGAGAAACGCTCGACATCACAGTCCAATCCAGTTATGGGAAGCTAGGGCAAAACTGGGAAGGTCCCTACATGTTCACCTCGGCCAGTAGGACCGGTTCTTATTATTTGCAGGACATGGATGGTCGACTAATCCCTAACCCGTGGAACATAGCCAATTTAAGGAATTATTATCACTAATTGTAGAGTTAGTGTGATGCGAATGGCCTTGTACAATTGATCTTGATTAATGAAATGAATGTTTTTTAAGTACAAGTGTTTATATTATTAAGACCTTGCTAGACAAGGTAGTCTATTAAGACATTTCTTTATCAAAGAAAAATCATATTTAAGACCTTGGTTGGCAAGGCGTTTTACTATGACCTTTCTTTGTCAAAGGAAAATCTTGTTTAAGACCTTGCTCGGCAAGGCAGTTTATTAAAACCTTTTTTTTGTCAAAAGGCAATTTTACTTAATACCTTGCTCGGTAAGGCAGCTTGTTAAGACATTTATCTGTCAAATGCAAATTTTGTTTAAGCCCATGCTCAACAAGACATTTTACTAAGACCTTTCTTTGTCAAAGGAAAGTTTGTTTAAGACCTTGCTTGGCAAGGTAATTTATTAAGACTTTTATTTATTAAAGGAAAATCTTGTTTAAGACCTTACTCAGCAAGGCGTTTTATTAAGACATTTATTTATCAAAGGTAAATCTTGTTTAAGACCTTGCTTAGCAAGGTAATGATTAAGACCTTTCCCTGCAGGCAAATTTTGCTTGAGATCTTGTCTGACAAGATAGGTCATCAAGACCTTTTCAATTAAAGGCAAGTTTTGTTTCTTGTTTGTCAAAAGCAGTTCAGTGATACCTTGTTTAGTTAGGCTAATCTAATTGGCAAAACCTCCAAGGAATTTTGCCGGCAACTCAAAATATGACAGGTGTTGTCAATACCATTTATTGACTTGTTATGCTCGGAGTATGGTCTAGTATATAAGATGATTATGAATTCAAGTGCGAAGGATTTGCAGCAATATCAGTTATTAAACTACTGGCAGTACAGAAGTTGTACAAAAAAAGTCACAAGCAACATATATGAAATGTTGTTCTTCATTAATTCAAAAATATGTACATTGGAGGGGCTTTATAGCCTAATTATAATGGCAACAGTAGTAAAAAGAAAATTAAAAGGCCATACCAAAGGAGTGGAAAAAAGAAGATGGGTGGATTGAAGAAAATAGGGAAGAATAAGAAGATTAGGGAGGAGGATGAGAGAAGTCTGTTCACTCCCCACCCCTGAGCCTATCTCTCTCCTCCACTATGGAGGCGTACCACTCCTTCAGGCGATAATACAGGCTCCTCGAGCGACATACCTTCATCTTCAAGTATCAAAGTTTCCACGTTAGATTGGGAATCAATTCCTCCAATCTCTCCACACTTATGAATATTCTTCCCCAATCTATGAGAGGGTAAGTAGCATCATAATCAATACTACTACTATCGCTCATATTTTTTGAAAAGTTGCAAAAAGTTCTAAGATGAAAAAGTGGAAAAGTAAAGCATGATTTATATAGGGGACTCAAGGCCTAAATGCATTTAATGAGGTGATCTCGTTAATTGGAGATGTCACCTCACTATATGAAGCGTTGATTTATCCATTGGAAATAACATGCTATCACTACGGCAGTTTTAAACCGAAAGGGCCACCTAATTAAATGGCACCACGTGGAAAACATAGTGGTTGTCGGGCTTGCAACCCTTCTACAATCAACATGATCAGTGAAGAAACAATCAAACAATTCCAAGCAAATATTTTATTGATGTTTTTTCTTCAATGAAAGGAATATCGATTAGTTGGATATGTTCAGCATTCGAATCAAGCGCTATAAACATCACTAAGGAGTCTGATTAAATCTATGCAAGTATGGAGTTGTTGGGAGAAGAAACATGCACAAGACCATTACTTAAAGTGACAAAAATAAGAAAGTTCCACTAATTAAAGATGGTTACAAAAGTGAGGCTTCTCAGCCCTATTACAAAAGACGATCTCTAGTCTAAACTTGATAGGCTCCTTCAGTGTTCAATGGAGCCTCTCTCTCCTGACTGGCTCCCTCAGTGATCAGAGAAGCCTTATTACCAGCTGCTGCAATGCTGTCTAAATTTTTCATCTCTGGATTCTAGCCTTAGGACCCTCTAGCACTTCCTTGATCACCCTTCAATCCCTCTGCTAGCTCTCCCTCCTCGGCATCTTCTTCATCTTCATCGTCATCGTCATTTTCATCATCGAATTTTGGCCTCATAATTTTTTGTCTTAGGGGATGGTCAGAAGGTAGCTGCAGCTGGTCTAGAGCAAAGTCATACCTTTCCTAATCGTTTCACCCTTGATCTCATTTACCTGCATAGCACACTCTATATACCGATCTCCGTCTCTAGCTTTTCTCGTAGACCGGACAAGGTGGCTTTAAAATTATCATGTTCTCGTTCCACATTTTCCTTGGACGTTTTCAGAAAGGAAAGTTCTAGATCTGCCTTTGATTTGTCCTTCTTAGCAGCCTTTACCTATCTTTATTTCCTCTAACCGTGCCTTACAGACACCTGAGAAGAGCTTATAGTTTGGGCAAGTGATAGTTCCTTCCCAACCTTATCTAAATCAGACATTGCTTGGTTCCTCTCTTTCTCGACCACTAGAAGTTTTCTAGCAATCTTGGATTTAGTCTCATTGAAGGCGTTAAAGTCAAAATAAGATAAAGTAGAAGCCCTGTTTCTTCAACCCATTGTCTGTCATTTGGGACAACACTTCTCCATCTTTTGGCAGGGTGACCTGAGTAAACAGATTAAAAGTTACCCCATCAGACTCGAGGGCCGATTCTTTGGTCGTCATGGCCTTCCATTTGTAAGTAAAAGTTAAGGAGGAAGTAGTGGCAGTAGAAATCTCGTCAGTCGGCTTCTTTTCTGCGACCTTGGATGGCCTCACGACTTTAATTGGCACATCCAAACTTTTAGTGGCTGAAGCACCCAAAGCCTCAACAAAAACTGGTGGGGTCGCCTCCTCCACCATAACAGCGAGGATCGAGGGACAAACCTCAGTGGAAACAGATAGAAAAACCTCTTTCTCCATAGAAGTAGTGCTCGGGGGACTCTTACCCCCATAATCGGACAAGATCTGCTTTAAAAAAGCCGGTGAGACCTTGATCATTTACTGTAACCTCTTAAGGGTAGGAGCCCTGGGCTTGTCCGACAAACCTGCCTCTACATCTTTTTTCTTTGCTGCCTTAGAGGCTAACGCCTTCACGTTCACCGGAATTTCTGAATTAATTTTCGGATCCCTTTCAGATACAGTCTTCTCCGAAGAAACGAAACCCTCGTGATCGAAACTGGGATATTTTACTTTAGAACCTTTAAAATCAGTTGGCTCGTCGATCAGTTAAGGCTGTCGTGCCGAGGATTTCTTCTTCTCCACTTGTTTTTCTAAGTCTGGTTCCAAACCACCCTTAGATTTTTTGGAAGTTATCTTAAAGGAAAATGAACCCTGACAGTCCTTGTATTCGTTATAACTTAGAAATTTTCCTCTACATTTTCGACCTATAAAAGAAAGGATGGATCGATGTTCTTGAGTAGTGAATATTATTTCCAACCTTTCGTGCTCTTTTAAATATGATTTCAAAAGATTAAGCTCATTCCACATAACGTCGTCCACATTCACCTGAATATTATAAGTGACTTTTGTGCTCGGAGGTTTCTTTAAATGTGGAGGACCCCCTTCTTGTCTTTGTTTTGAAGGTACATCTTTTTATGCTTATGTACTCTATTCAGGATCCTGTATTTTGTGAACAAAGCTTTCTCTACAACAAAAGAAAGCTTCAGCCTAATCCAACCGCTGAAAAACTTAACCTCTACGTCTGTGTACTTATCTTTGGCCCTTTTTGTAAAGGATGATGTCAAGCATTTACACCCAAGCAAAGTATGTACGACCCTCAGATGTGTCGATTGTCAAACTACTTCGTCAGCTCATGGTGTGACAGCGCATTTATTTGTTGATGCTTGTTGCGAAAGATTAATGGCCGACTAAACACCTTGAAAGGACTTGCAAAAATTTTCAAAGGCATAAGTAAAACTACAAATATCCCTGACAGAAGAAAGTCATGCTAAAGGTTACCAACCAAGTCTGGAGGCCCGATAAGGTATAGGTTTATTGACCGGATCTAGCTCGATATTACCCGTCACAATGATGGCATCCTCATCGGCCCCTTTATAAAAATCAAAAAGGGTATACACAAGACTGGGGGCATCGTTTCTAGCTTTGAGGGACCAACCGTATTGACCCTTAGTCAAACTATAATAATATTTTACATCTTCCAGGCCAAGGTTAGTGCCATGGATTTTATTAAGGGCATCTATGCCCCTAAGTATCCTAATTACAATAGGGCTTAGTTGCCCTAGAATTAATTTTGTTAAACAGAGGAAATCTACAAGCAGATTCCATATAGGTACTTTTACGAAAAAAGATGTATGAATAGGGTAATCTTTATTATACAATTTATACTCCTCGGCGAAAGGATTTTCACCCTCTTCTACTAGCCTCTAACTAAGACCCTCAGATATATACTTAGCAGCGAAGTCTGATTTTTGAGTATCGGTGATTAAGGTGTTCCTAACCATAACTAAAGATTAAAGATGCATGAGACCAACCAATGCATTAATGGAGGAAAACTCTGAAGAACGAACCCGGGAAAAGGAAGAACATTGCAGAGAAAAGTTCTAGAAACTTACTTGATCTAAGATTTCTGGCTATAAAGATGGAAACAACACTGAAACAATACTATGGGATGACGGTTTTTGGAATGAAGATTTTTGAGGAATCGTTATAGCTGACGTGCCTTCTCTCCTCAAACTGCCTATATCTTCTTGGAAACAGGCGATGAATGGTAGGAAAGCATTTAATGTTCGATACCTGCTTGGTTATCTCGCCTATTTTTAGCGCACATCAAGCCAGTTATAATACTGACAATTGGCTTTAAGGACAACAACAGTTGTTATGCATGAATTTTCTCAGAAAAGTCATTTAGATGGAACACTATTTCGTTCCGAGCACCTGAATCCAACTTGTAAGGCAAACTCAGATGCTCGGTATTCGATCTATTAATAAACTACAGCCAAAGCCTATGAGGTTGTGATGAGCATTATCCAACCAGATCATGTCATCATTTTCATTCGACTAAAAGATTATTAACTGATCATGGATGATCGGATAATGAAGGCAAGGTAGCTGAGCTGGAGGATAGACAATGGAAAATAACTACTTTTGCTAATATGAACAGGGTTAGGAACACTTGAAATCTTGGAGTAATGATCAAGTTTATTCTTTATAGTAATTTATAATATCCTAAACCCTAATGTAACCATATCCTATACATATAAATAGGAAAGGAAAACCTATAATTAAAGGGATTGAATTATGTTTTATTCTTACACTCACTCCCACATATATTCTCTCTAGAAGGAAACTCTAACCACTGTAACTACTTTTCTTAAGGCCATTAAAGTCAATGAAGAACATACACACACAAAGGACGTACTGTCGGATTGGATATAACAACCACTAAAGGAACCTACCCCACAAACAAAACTCGTCTCTACTTTGGTATTGTTTCTTTAATGTTCATACTTCATCACATTTTCTATCTACATCTGATTGCCAAATCCACTATTCTGTACTGATTTTCTCTTAATTGGGCTTGGTCACATTTCTACCACCCACACAATGCAATAAAAGAATAATTTATTTATTTTGGTCTAGAGAAGAATTGAGTAATATAATGTGAGTATGTTGAGAATGGTTGACTCAAACTATTGATTTTATATGAAAAAATTATAAAACTCGACATGAGCATATAAGTAGGATAGTATTACCCCATAATAACGAGATATTTTAAAATAAAATTTTACAACTGTGGCCCAAATGTGTTTAAGTTGGGAACACTATCGTTATTATGTGCGCAGATCGGTGAGACCAGTTAGCACAATAGGCCTAGCCCATGTGCCAATGAGTATAACAATTGGCATCAGAGGTCGTTAGAGTTAGACTCGGAGAAAGCCAAGGGTGGAGTTGCTATAGCTTAAGTACACCAAGGTACTGTCGAGGTGGTTATGCTGGTTCCTCGAGTAAGGTGAAATAGGGTGTAACTCGATTTATGCATTGACCAAAAGGTGGACTCGGTGGAGCCTGCGGACAGTGTTGAGTGCGATCTACATAAATAATTCAATGGTGGATTTATGATGGACTAATGTATATGTCCAAGTGGAGCCAAAGTGGACCAGTGTGTAAGTTGAAATAGGGTGTAACTCAAGATGTGCATTGACCAAAAAGTGTACGATCTTGCAGACAATGTTTGTAACACCCACTACGTGATTTCTTTGCTAGTTCCTTTTTATAATCTCTACGAACGCAAATTGTGGTTCGGGAGGCAAGAGTTGGTTCAAGTGATCCTTGAGTGGTTTAGACATTTTCACCTAATAGGTCGTAATCCATTTCGGGTGGTCCGGGCGAAAATTCGAAAATTTGCCGCCTAAATTGCTTTTATCGAAAAGTGACCTTTCTAGCTTGTGAAAGCCATAACTTCTTCACCCGAAGTCCAAATGAGTTCCCGTTTGCGCCATTGGAAATTTAATTCAATAATCTAAAACTTTTGTGTTTTGTCCAAAACCCAATTCCAACTCTATAGTGGTCAAAACTGAGCGCAAAGTGGCCAAACTGCCAAAAAAAATCAGTGGGCAGATTGGGGCATCAGTCGACTGATGGATGTGCCTCAGTCGACTGATCACTTGTTGAAAGGTCAAAACTTGAAGTTTCTAGCATTTTGACCCAATTTTTTTACAACCAAAACCTCATCTCTTCCCCATTTCGAGCCACCACCTCCAATACACCTCAAGAGAGTCTTAGTGAGAGAATTTGAGAGATTTTGATGAATTTCTTCAATTGACTCAAGATATTACAAGATTTATGCATATGAAGATCACTATTCATCATTTCCTTCACCACCATTCCTTCATGTGAGCTTGAGGAAAGCTAGGGCTTTCGAAATTCTGGCCATCTACACTTCAATCCATCATTCCAACACTCCAATCTTGGTTTAAAGCTCCAATAGAGGTGGGAACACTAATACTTAAACCTTTTTTTAGATTATTATGTCCTGTATCTTTGATTTCAAACTAAATTGGGAGTTTTTAGTATAATTTCAAAATTATGCATTATCATGGGGTTTGGGTTTGATTTCTTTTGATTGTTTGGCTGTTTTGGACTTGATATCATTATTGATTGGTAATTAAACAAGAACCCCCAATTATATATTAAGATTGACAATTGTGGATGCGAAACCCACCTATATAGATATGATAGCTGATAAAGGTTATAAATATACACATGTATTGATATATCATTGAATTTAAGGTGTGAATTGAGCAAGATTCTATTGTATATGATATTGTTATTGTACGTTAACTACCAATTGATTCTCATGAGCCTATTTAGATAACCAGCCAGTCTGTAACTACACTGGTCAAACTTTTAATATACTTTTGATTCTATATATGTATGGAGATCATGTGAGGGGTGTTTATATGAACCCAAATTGTTACAAATTAATTATCCTTTATATGAGACTTGGAGTTTGAATAATGAATCACTCTAAAACTTCCAGTTAGAAGACTTAGTAAGCGATATCTTTAATTGGACCACTAGTTATGGACATGGCGAGCATATTTCAAAGTAAAACAATAATATCATATACAATATGGATTGAGTTATATATGTATATGTGTGTGTATTACGTTTGAGTATATCAATTGGTGGATATCTTTTGATCTCTATGAATTAGAATTATAATATTTTTTGGCTATTGGGTAGCCTAATTATTATGAGGCCTAGATATGTGGTACTTTGAACAATTCGCATGGTTGATATAATTAGATTTTCGGACAGGCACTAATGGTCCATAGGGTTAACCTAGCCTTGGTGGCTACATACCCTAGTCCACATAGAGGGACCTCGCTTTAAGAACGGTATACTCTAGGTCCGTAAGGGGACCCCGCGAGACGGCATACCCTACACTATCTAGGTGGTCCACGGGG
Organism: Lonicera japonica; assembly: GCA_021464415.1. Lineage (NCBI taxonomy): Eukaryota > Viridiplantae > Streptophyta > Magnoliopsida > Dipsacales > Caprifoliaceae > Lonicera > Lonicera japonica. The sequence goes on along the minus strand of CM038468.1, from coordinate 45,918,918 downwards.
GGGCTCAGCCTTGGGGGCTTAGATCGCGATCGCTGTGCACAGTAGAGTAAATCCTAAATGTTTGACGTGAGATGAGATTGACGGTTATGAGATTAATGCCTACGCTTCTCTTATGATGTATTTCTATTACTATGATTTACTTAGTTTTTGACGGTATATTCTTTCATGTATTTCGGGGATTGGGCAGTGCTTAATGTGTATTGCATATAACATGATTTTCAAGTTATTTTAATAAAAGTACTATACATATCTATGTATATGTTTAGAAACAGTATAAGTATATATTCATATACATGGTTCAAATTACTTTCATAATCTCATGATGCATGTGGATTCCTAAAATTATTTTCTTATCTAAACTCTTATAGTTCCCACTGAGCTCGTGTTTGGCTCACTCCCATTTTTCAAACCACTTTTGTAAGTAATTTCTCTTCGAGGGCGGTACGAATACGAAGTATAAACACCTCTGATGACCGTAGACTATTGTAGTCGTTCGTAGACGACTCAGCTTTTGTATATTTAGTTGATTTGTGTATTTTGTATAATTATACCTGTAATAAATTCTACACTTATGTGATGTAAAGCATTTTTGTTGACTGGGACCTCGTTGGAGGATTTGTTTGATACCCAAAACAATATAATCTCTTTTATTGATTTTAGACTTTACAAATGTGGAGTTTATAGAAGTCAGGTTTATTTTATAATTTTACAGGTTCAGATTTCATAAATTTACGTACTCCACATGCCAAAATTTTCTGAAATTAAGGCCTTTCATATAAATTACTGATATATAAGTTTTAAATTATCTATTTCAAACCCGCCGTCGCGTACGGCACCGTGATTAAATGGATTCCAGAGGTCTAAACCACTTAATGGAATTCGGGGCGTCACAATGTTGAGTCCAATTTATATAGACAGTTCAAAGGTGGATTCAATGTGGATTAATGTATAGGTCCATATGGAGTCAAAGTGGACTGGTGTTAGTCCAAGGTGGAGCCAACGATGGACTGGATTGATCCAAGATGGAGATTGTTGAGAATTGTTAGCTCAAACCATTGATATCACACAGGAAAATTGTAAAACTCAACATGGGTATATAAGCAAATGAGTGTCACCACATAATAACGATACCTTTTAAGATAAAACCCTACACTTGTGGCTCAAAGGTTTTTAAGTTCGAGACAATATCGTTATTATGTGCGCCGGTGAGCACAACAGAGTCTACATTGATACTTTTACAACTTTTAAGGAGTAATAAATTAAACCTAACGACTTGTAAAAAGTATTTTAATTCTTATTGCTAAATTTGGCACACATACATATATATATATAAAGTCTAGATCTAGTATGGATCAGTCCATACACATTGAGACTCTTAACGAATATTTTAACGACAGAAAATCGTCCCTAAAAGTCTAGTCCATATGGATTGATTTGCACCAGATCTTGATTATATATATATATATATATAAAATATGTTTTTTTTAAAAAAAAGTATTAATTTGAAGAGTACTTATTACATGGTCATATGTGTATATATATATATATATCCAACAAAGAAAGTCACCATGAATTGAGAGAATAATGAGTTTTATATGATCATCCCATCTAATATGATAACCACGTTAAATACATAAAGTTTTAATGTCAGATGAATATGGCACACTAGATTGAATTATTGTAATTGAGTCAACTTTAAATTAATAGTAAAAGTAAGAAATTAAGGGAAACTATTTATATGAATGAAAAAGGACTACTGTCACCGGGTAATTTTTTTTTTCTTCGGATACAGCGGATTAACTATCCGGTGATGGCGTTATTGCCACAATAACCAGCCGCACAAGTACACAATAAACAGATCACGAAATAGGGACAAGCAATATACAGGGAAAACCCCAACCTTTATATTATTCACGCAACAATATACAAGGATAAACATATTACAAGTCTGGATCTGAGCCTTACGCCCTCTCCTCTCTTCCTAACTGTTTCTCACTCTAGACTACAAGAGTATACAATTTCTCACTCTATGCCTGAGCTAATGAGGTTCTCTCTCGAGCTCCACAGCTCCCCTCTATTTATAATACAACCAATGTACATTTGAATTTTGAATTTCGAATTTGAATTGCTTTGGAGCCTTGGGCGGGATAATGATGACCTTGTGCAGCCCTTGTCTACCACTAGATAGGGAATCTGACAAAGCCTGTAAGCATGCCTGCACAAGTAATCATTATCACTACCACCTAATGCCTTGCACCGAAACTACGTCGTTTTGGCTTTAGTCAAGGACCCACAAAATTTAGTTATGTCTCTCACATATTTCACTAAATTTATCTAGCCCACAATTTAATTCACGTTCCACACTTGTCGTGCTGGATGCCCTCTGCCTTCCCTCGTTGAACCTAGAAATGCCCAGCTGCATCAAGGTCCCTATAATACCACTTAATGAAAATTCCAAAGTGGTAGCAGTACACATCAAGTCTCACAAGTTAGCATTGCCTAAGTGCCGCACTTAGACAATTCTGATATAGCAACCAGTCTGCACCGGAAGCCTCCAGCATTCTGCACCTTTCGATTTTCCTGAGCATAACTTGGACCACGGTGCAACCAAGCTATGCCAAATTCGGGCTAAGTCATTTTAGGGTCTGACAACTACCATGTCTAAGGAATGGACCTGGCAACGGGATGGTTCAAATCAATTTTATATTTGATTTTAACCTGATAATTTTTATCTCTTCTTGAACATGATCTGATAAATTGTTTTCTAACATTTTTTAAATTTGTATATAACTTGATTTGTTATCGAGTGACTCGACACGATACAATTACACTTGTTAAGGAGACATTTAAAAAAAATTACAAATTTTTAAAAAAAGAATTACATAAGAACAAAATGAGTAGACAACTAAAAGTACTAAAAAAGTAAGAATAAATATTCACATATTTAAAACTAGATACAAATCCTTTCTTGATTTAATAAAATTTCATTCTATTAAAAGACTTTTAAAAAATTCAAAGGGTCTAACGAGTCACCTGAATTCATTAATGGTAAACCATTCAACTGATCCATTGTCATTTTGTGTCGTACAGGTGAATTCGATAACCACCTGAATTTGTTAAAAGTTCATCCAGTAGTTTATAACTTCATATCGATTCGTGCCATATTATCATATAACGTGTAATTGTCTCAGGTCTACTTGGGCTAGTCTAGAGGTACGGTGAAAAAGGCCACTGTTTTAGGCCCTTAAAATTTTCGACATTTTAGGGATTCCAATTTTTTATGCCCCCTAAAAGTTCATTAATATATATTATAAAAATCCAATCCTTATGCACAAAAAGCTCACTTAAATAATAAAATAAAAAGAGGGAGTGTGATAAATTTGTTGGTAAGACACCCACCCGAATTCGAGTCTCGTCCAAGGTTGGGAAAATTTTCGTTTTATTATTATAGTAAAGGGTCATACTTAGACCTTACCTTTTATATATACTAGATCACAAGCACACGCGATGCGTGTGCTATTCAGATATATTTAGTTAAAATTAAAATATAAAAAAACAATATTAAGTGGTATAGTGGTTAAGTAGCAAATTACTTTGTTTAATGTTCAAACCTTTTTTCAACCATATTTTTTAATGAAAAAAAAGACTGCAAGGGTAAAATAAGCAATTCAAAAGTCTGGCACAGCTTCATGATAATAAAATCCAATTATGTAGGTTTTCGACCAGCCCCGACCCTAATGGGGTGGGTTTTTTTAACCTCGGTTTGGGTTAGGATATAATTAAAAAAACGAACTTGCCCGGGTTCAAGGGTGGGTTTGGATTTTGCATCTAAAAAATCTAACCCGACCCTACCCTACCCGCATATATATATATAAATATTTATATAGTAGCACGCCGACACGCCCTAACTCAATCTCTCCCTCCTCCTCTCGATACTCTCTAACTAAATTTGATTTCATTCTCCCTTCTTTGTATGTAATTTATTTTTATAATTCTTTCAAATAGAGTGAAAAACTATTGAAATAGATTTAACTTTACTCTATTTATTTTTTCGCATCGTTGATTTGGCAAGATATAGTTAAAATTAGGATGAATTCTATTTTTCTATTTGATTTGGGATAGATTTAGTAAAATTTCAGGGTGGGCCGGGTTCGGGTTTTAATAATGTGAAGTGGGTTTGGGTTTCAAAAATAAAATCCGCATCGGGTTCGGGGCGAACTATTGCAACTACGGGTCGTGTTTGGTATTAATCAAACACCAATCCATCACCATCCCTAAATATATCTAATTCAAACCAAAATATAAAATAAATATGTTATACGACCTAGTGGTTAAGTAGTGAGTTACATAATCAAAGGTTCAAGGTTCGAAAACTTTTGTAAGTACATTTTTTAATGAAAAAAGAGACCACAAGGGTAAAATAGGCAATTCAAAGGTCTGACACAGCTTCATTACGGTTGAAATAGGTCTTGACTTTATATAATAGTATAGATATTTTTTTATGGTGACATTAATACTTTTTCTCTCATTAGTAACAAACTATTTAAATTTGTTTTGGGATAAAAGAATTTTAATTTTATATTTATATGCCTTTAAAATATCTATATTATAAAACACCATCTTTGACTAATTTTTTTTTCAAAAAGTATAAGAATCTAATGGTTAAAAATACGCATGTTATGGTGTGTGATGGGGTTAAATACTAATTTTATCATTGGCATACAAAGGTAATTCAACACTTTTACCTCCAGTAAAATACCATTTTTTACCTCCAGTAAAATATCATTTTTACCTATGTGACATAAGCATACACATCATGTACATTCTAGAATACATGTGACCTAAGCATACACATCATCTACATTCTAGAATACATGTGACCTAAGCATACACATCATATAGATTACACAAATTTACCTTTTTGCCCTTCATTTTCTACCTATAAATACCGCTCTCATTCATTCATTTAAACCACACCAAAAACATCTCTTCATTCTCTCCCAATATCCATCCATCTCTCCTAAGAGATATAAAGCCATTGGCAATATAAATACAAGTCAATTTTTTAGGGTCTTATACTCTCTCTTTTCATACCCCCAAAAAAATACCAATCCTTATACGCTCTCTCTCTTACACAGTTTATTATTTATTCTGTTGAAATATTTGTAATCCTAATTCTATACTTATAAATATAATTAAGGAAATTATAGAAAGAGAGAGAGAGATTGGTAACCTGTATTATCATCCAAATTGATTGCCTTTGAGCTAATACAAAGCAAGCACACACAAAAGGAGGACGTACTGCCGGACTAGCATAAGCGCTACCGGGGGAACCTACCTTAACAAAAAATGTCTCGTATTCATCTTCATTTTTAATCAGTTTCTGCCGGTACTGTTCACAGTCACTATTCACATATACGGTGGTACTGTTCACAGTCACTGTTCACACTTACAGTGGTACTGTTCACAAACACTGTTCACATATACGGTGGTACTCTTCACAATCATTGTTCACAGTTACAATCCATTATTAAACCTCTAATTCACCATTATTCATTGATTGGTCGGTCGTCAATTATCTGTTCTAGATTTTGACACCATCAGTTTGGCGCCGTCTGTGGGAACGATAAACCTCTAAAGCTCTCGTTCTTTAGAAATTACAAGTGAATTTTCGGTGAAAAACTCAGAATCCCGCAGGTGTACGTAGCTCAATATTCTCGGAGACATAATTTCTTGCTCAGAACTCCAAATCATGCGATTCTGTTGTGATTATTAACAATAAATCACGCCACGGATCGTAATTCAAATAGTGGATATTAATAACTAAAGATAATAATGATGAGAAACAAGTAAGAAGATAGATAATGGAACACACAATATTCGACAAACGAAGATTTCACTAATTCTTTGAAAACGATTACAAAATCTATCACAAGAATTATTGCACTCAAAGCTCTCACAGAAGAAGAAAATCAACAGCCCTTTAACCTCTCTCTCACAACAAGATGAACTCTCCCACAAATCCCACAGAAAGAAGAATATCTCTCATGCCCTAATCTATTGAATGATTCTATCTATATATAACAATATAATAGAGTCCATCCAATCTAGAATAAGGTAACAAAAATCCTACGTAAATAAGGAAACTATTAACAAGGTAATAGAAACCAAAATAAACAAGGAAACCAAGTTTGATAAGGAAACATATTTCTCGCCCAGCTGCAAAACGACTTTTGCAGTTTTCCCGTGTAACTGCAAAAGTGCTTTTGCACCATTCCAGAATGCAATTTTCTAGGTGCAAAAGTGCTTTTGCACCTTACCAAAACCGCAAATCCTCTTTTGCACCATTCAAGCGAACAATATGATTTTCCCAATAAAACTCATCTTTTTCTTGGGTTTGGAACCGAGCAAAAAACACAACAATCACCACCTTTTGTGAAGGTAACAAAACCAACCACTATCTTCTTCTTCTTCGCCTTGATGACACATGAAATCTTCTTTGTCTCACCCTTTACAAGGGCCACTCAATCATCTATGTCAATGATCGAGCCACATCCGATTATCTATGTCAATAATCAGACCATGTCCGTATTGGACACCATCACTGGCACGTAACTCTGAGTTGTCAACCGTCTAGAGCCACCACCTAAGCAATAACTCATCCTCGTTGCGTATGCACCACCGGAACATATGCTTATTGGTTCTCTAGCACCATTATGTACAACTCTCTCATGTAATCTATACAAGGCCCCGCAATGACTTGCCTTCAAGACTACATCGTCGCCATGATACACGCTCATTACTCCACCTCGAGTAGAGTACCACATTCCAAGTGATTCTAATCTAGAGAGACTGATTAGATTCCACTTTATCTCCGGCACATGTCTAACATTTATGATTGTTTGAACTGAGCCATCAAACAAATCCAGGCGGACTTCACCAACTCCACGAACTAGCAATCTGGAGCCATCCCCCATGTAGACAAACCCGCTACAATCTTCATATGTGCTATACAATGAACGATTGTTGCAAACATGCATAGCGGCACCGCAATCCAAGAACCATCCTCCCTGACCAGTAAGGCTTGCAGGCATCAGTAGGACATCTATAAGATCGGCTTCTTTGTCATAAGAAGTCATCGCAACGGTTGCGGCTCCATCAGGGTTAGTAGTCGGTTTTTCCCTGATGTCATCCTTCTTTCTTGGGCAGTCTCTAGCACAATGGCCCGGTTGACCACATTTAAAGCAATCTTCTTTAAAGATAGTCTTCCGTCCTTTGCTAGAACCTTTCTTTTCATTCGCTACAAACGCGCCTTCTTGAACGGTACTGACTCGATCCCTCTTTCTCATCATCTCTTCCGCAGACAGAGCTTGATACACCTCCAAGGTGGTGAAAGATGATCTACTCATAAAGTTCTGAATTAGCATCTTATACAAACCTGGTAGAGTCCAAATTAGTTGCAAGGCTTTATCATGATCTTTCAATTCTTCACCTACAGCTTCGAGTCTTGAGCATAATGAATCAAAAGCGGAAATATGATCCATAATTGGAGTATTCTCTTCCATCCTCATATCGTGTATAAGACCTTTGATATAGATCTTATTCGTCATCGTCTTAGCCATGAACAAATCTTGAAGAGACTCCCATAGCTGTTTTGCTGATGTAGCCTCCTTGATTGAAGCATGACCTTGAACCTTCGTCGTGAGATGGAGACGAATCTCTGACAAGCACTTCTTGTCCATCTTTTTCCACTTATAACACACACCTCCTTGAATACCACCCTCTGATACCACTTGTTGTGATTATTAACAATAAATCACGCCACGGATCGTAATTCAAATAGTGGATATTAATAACTAAAGATAATAATGATGAGAAACAAGTAAGAAGATAGATAATGGAACACACAATATTCGACAAACGAAGATTTCACTAATTCTTTGAAAACGATTACAAAATCTATCACAAGAATTATTGCACTCAAAGCTCTCACAGAAGAAGAAAATCAACAGCCCTTTAACCTCTCTCTCACAACAAGATGAACTCTCCCACAAATCCCACAGAAAGAAGAATATCTCTCATGCCCTAATCTATTGAATGATTCTATCTATATATAACAATATAATAGAGTCCATCCAATCTAGAATAAGGTAACAAAAATCCTACGTAAATAAGGAAACTATTAACAAGGTAATAGAAACCAAAATAAACAAGGAAACCAAGTTTGATAAGGAAACATATTTCTCGCCCAGCTGCAAAACGACTTTTGCAGTTTTCCCGCGTAACTGCAAAACTGCTTTTGCACCATTCCAGAATGCAATTTTCTGGGTGCAAAAGTGCTTTTGCACCTTACCAGAACCGCAAATCCTCTTTTGCACCATTCAAGCGAACAATATGATTTCCCAATAAAACTCATCCTTTTCTTGGGTTTGGAACCGAGCAAAAAACATAACAGATTCTGGAGTCCATTTTGGAGAAAATTTCAAGAGCTACAACTTTTCAGTTCAAGATTTCTTCAAATTCGTCCATCTCGGGGTTCAAAACTTCGATATAAACTTTCTGGAATGAAAAAGGCTAAAATCCCGCGGGCCTATGGTGACTCAATATTATTAGGCGCATAACTTTGTGCTCAAAACTCCAAATGATGCAATCCTGGAGTCCATTTTGAAGAAAACTTCAAGAGTTACAACTTTCCAGTTCAATCCTTTTTTAAATTTGGCCATCTTGGGGTCCAAAACGGGGATACAAAGTTGCTGCAACAAAAAATGCGAAAATCTAGCAAGCCTATGCTAGCTCAATATTTACGGGTGCATAATCATTCAAAAATACGGTTACCCAAAAGGATAAAACCCAAAAGAAGAGATAAGTTATTTTTTGATAACTCATATATGATTTTTTCTCTTTATTTTAATAAATCTAAAGTTGTATCATTTTCTTACGATCAATAATCTTTATTGTAGGTAAAATTGATGAGCTTCCAAAAAAATTACAATTGAATGTAATTTTTATCAAGTTCATCCAACAAACCACAAGAAAGAAATTAAAGAAATTTTCAGCGGATATCAAACTTCCACAAAGCTAAATGTGATTTTGAAGTCCGACAGACAACCGCTGGACCACCCCAGCCCAAAGAGATCTGGCTGAAAATGATCATCTAATGCTACACCACTGGTCCAGAGATTAAGATTTTGACGTTCCTTGGTAATAAATGAGAAAATTGTCAAAATTTGTCTAAGTCAGAAGAGGGCATGGCTCTACTCAAGACTCAGCAAAAAAAGAACAAATTTTTCTTTTAAGAAACCCTAGTAATAAATGAGAAAATTGTCAGAATTTGCATAAGTTAGAAGAGAGCAAGACTCTACTCAAAACTTAGCAAAAAGAACAAATTTTCCTTTTAAAAAAATTAAGGACTTAAATGAGAAAATTGTCAGAATTTGCCTAAGTCAGAAGGGGGCATGATTATTCTCAAGACTTAGCCAAAAAGAACAAATTTTCCTTTTAAGAAACCAAGGATCTCGAAAAAATTGCTATCAACATATAAGAGCTATGCTTTAAACAGTCACAAGTGGAACATCTCTGGAACATTTTTACAAAACCCTCACTAGATGTGCACATTATTTAGTCACTCAAAAAAAGCCTGAATAATCTGAAGATCATCAGCACCAAAATTCAAAATAGTACTTAAATCAGAAGAAGAATAATCAGGAAAATCATGGCGAATATCTCTTAAAGCTGTCCAGTCAGGGCTCGTTGTTTGGACAAAATCCGTAACAAAATTATCTAGCGAAGATTGCGATAAAAAACCGTCTGAGGCAGCCTGGTAAACGGCGTCCAAGGTAGCCTGGTCATAGGACGGATTCGGAAATGACGGCATATCCACTTCAGCCAGAAGGGCCCCATTTTCTATAAAATCCGTAGTAGTCGAAAGGATATCATGTACACTATTTTCCGACATAAGGAGCTTTAAAAAACTTTCGGGAACAGGTTTTGGAAGATTCACGGCAGTCGGAATAACCTCAGGTACGATATTTTCTTGACGAATGAAACATCGAAGAACCTTCAGGATGAGCAAAGGAGCATAGCGGGTTAACGCTAGAAGACCCCCCTTCTAACCGAGTCTCTAATGCCGTCACCCGTGCTTGTAACTCTTCCACCTTCTGTTCAAGAGAAGCAAGGAGAGCAATACAGCCCTTAGTGGGATTTTCGATACTCGCCGTGGCTTCAAAAAGAAATGAATTGAGAGTCTCAAGATATTGATGTCCAGAAATATTTTGTAAAATATCTGCAACACTCTTCACCCCAAAAACGGTGAAGATCGTGCAATAATCCTGACGACTAATCACATCCAGAAAAATTTGTGCATATTCACACCATGGCTGACATCTCTTGCGTCTATAAGAACAAGCAGCACAAGAAGAACTTGTACAACGGAAGGTATTCGGCATACTTGTGATTTACTTTTCCTTACTCATGAGTACCCCTTACAAAAGGTATAAGAAGAAAATGGATCTTGAGGGCGCGTGTAGAAAGAGGGAACAAGAGACATCTAGCATTGAAAGAATCCCGAAGACGAAAAGCTGTCTTCTTAAAAAGTTAAAATATGCAGCGCCCCCCCGCGTGCAGCGCCTCCCGCGTGCATCTAGGCTCCACCGCCCTAGATCCCTCTTTAATGTCGTCATAGGGGGAGAAAATGTGTGTATGATGTTGATGTTGATGCTACGATAATGCTTTTCTAAAAAAAAAAAATAAAAAAATTATACATATGTATATATATATGTATACGTATATGTATATATACATATAAAGACCTCTAACACAGGCAAAAAACATCTAAAAAGGCAAAAGACCTCTAACACAAGCAAAAGACCTCTAAAAAGGCAAAAGACCTCTAACACAGGCAAAAGACCTCTAAAAAAGGCAAAAGACCTCTAACACAGGCAAAGGACCTCTAAAAAGGCAAAAAGACCTCTAACACAGGCGAAAGACCTCTCAAAGGTAAAAGACCTTTAACACAGGCAAAAGACCTCTTAAAAAGGCAAAAGACCTCTAACACAGGCGAAAGACCTAACACAGGCAAAAGACCTCTTGCAGGCATCGAATTGTCGACCTTGTTCACCTACGAAGGATTCGGGCTTAAGACATCACGAACTTCAGAGCTCAAAGCTACTACTAGCTCCCGGGTTGAAGGATATCCTCACCAATCAGCTCATCCGAGCTAAATGATAAGGATATGAGGCAATTGATGGGGTTAAATACTAATTTTATCATTAGCATACAAAGGTAATTCAACACGTTTACCTCCAGTAAAATCCTATTTTTACCTCCAGTAAAATACCATTTTTTACCTCCAGTAAAATACCATTTTTTACCTCCAGTAAAATACCATTTTTACCTATGTGACCTAAGCATACACATCATGTACATTCTAGAATACATGTGACCTAAGCATACACATCATCTACATTCTAGAATACATGTGACCTAAGCATAAACTTCATATACATTACACAAATTTACCTTTTTGCCCTTCATTTTCTAACTATAAATATCCCCCTCATTCATTCATTTAAACCACACCAAAAACATCTCTTCTTTCTCTCCCAATATCCATCCATCTCTCCTAAGAGATATAAAGCCATTGGCAATATAAATACAAGTCAATTTTTGAGGGTCTTATGCTCTCTCTTTTCATACCCCCAAAAAAATACCAATCCTTATACGTTCTCTCTCTCCTACACAGTTTATTATTTATTCTGTTGAAATATTTGTAATCCTAATTCTATACTTATAAATAGAATTAAGGAAATTATAGAAAGAGAGATAGATTGGTAGCCTGTATTATCATCCAAATTGATTGCCTTTGAGCTAATACAAAGCAAGCACACACAAAAGGAGGGCGTACTGCCGGACTAGCATAAGCGCTACCGGGGGAACCTACCTTAACAAAAAAATGTCTCGTATTCATCTTCATTTTTAATCAGTTTCTGCCGGTACTGTTCACAGTCACTATTCACATATACGGTAGTACTGTTCACAGTCACTGTTCACACATATAGTGGTACTGTTCACAAACACTGTTCACATATACGATGGTACTGTTCACAATCACTGTTCACAGTTACAATCCATTATTAAACCTCTAATTCACCATTATTCATTGATTGGTCGATCGTCAATTATTTGTTCTTGATTTTGACACCTTCAGTGTGCATTAGTTCTATACCATCGGATGAGTTTTATACACACATCAAGATGTCACATCAAAGTTAAAACTAGGGGTGTTTTCGGTTTCGGTCGGGGTAGAGATTGGGGTACCCCAAACCCTCCCCAAACTTTATAATTCGGTTTCGGTTCGATTCGGTTTCGGTTTTCTTATCTATAGAACCCAAACCTTCCCCAAATTATTCGATTTCGGTCTAGTTCGGTCTCATTCGGTTTTTTTTAAAGCTAGGTGCACTTTGTATTATTATCTTAGAAAGCCACAAATGTATTACAGATTTGGTGTATATATGACACAAAAATGTGGTCACAAGCTCAGTGACTGATGATATGGTCACAAACTCACATAGCCATTGAACTGTTGAGTAGTTTTCACTTTATTTCCAAACAAAAACCACTAGACCAGTATGAAAAACTTAACCCATTTATTCTGAGTTTTAAAAAGCACATCCACTGTGATATTACCCGAAATGGATATCATATATCCTTTTTGCATACTATAAGAGATACACGTGGTAATTCTTTGGTGAAAGAAAACTAATAAATTTCCCCAGCTACCCCCTGTTTCAGGTCATTTTCTCCTTAAACCATAACCCTTTCATCTCTATTGCTTAAAATTTCGTTTGAAAATTAATTACTCATTTAATTGTAACCATAGGCTTTAATCCCATGGTGTTTTTCCCTTCACATATCTAGTTAGAGGTATTGGGTTAAAAAAAGGTAAAACATTGATTGAATTACCATAAACAATATGATAAACACAATGTCCTTCATTTGAGATACTAGCTATAAACTATAATCAAACTTTTTATATATTATATCTGAGAATATATATTCTATTAGAGAGACAGCTATGTAAATTGAGTTCAGAATTTTTGGACTTTTGATGAAGGAACTAGTTTCATTAGCTGGAATTCAATGGAAACCTTCATAAAGTTTCTGTTTGATCCAAATAAATGTTGTTCTTTCTTTTTTCCAGTAATTTTAATCTGGCAGAATCTTAGTCTGACTGGTATTGTGAAGGGCCTATAAGGATACCTCAAACACAAGGTCACAGTTTTGAAGTAAAATATATATATATAAACAACATATATACACACACTCGATGGAACGAGTATCTGAAGATTTTTAAACAGCTATATATATAAATCATATATACACACATATATATATAAGCACATACACTACTCAGGAATGAGCATTGAGGATTTAGAGAAAAACAGATCTGAGATTTAGAGAAAAATAAAAAACCTGAGGAAAGTTAAGATGTGGCGGTGTGCGGCAGTGTGCGGCGGTGGACTGTAGCGGTGAGTCAACTGAGCCTTGAGAGAGAGACATTAGAGAGATGCTAAAAGAAACGGTGTGCGGCAGTGCGGCGGAGAGAATGAGAGATGGGAGAAAACTGAGAAGAACGAGTAGGGGTTTGAGGTTTTACACTCTTCTAAATGGTACCGTTTGAAGAAGTAGATTTTTTTTTTAAGTTTCGGTCCATTTCGGGTCAAACGGAATCCCGAACCGACCCGAATCATTCGGTTTCGATTTCGATTTTTGATTTCGGTTTCGATTTTTTTCGGTTCGGATAATTTCGGATTACAACGGATCGGTTCGGTTCGTTCGGTTTTCGGATTTCTGACAACACCCCTAGTTAAAACACTCACACCAATAATATACACACAATAAACTCTCACATATTAATAATTTTGTCTACATTATAAATGCCATAACTTAAAATAAAAAATTCAAAATTTAATAAAAATTTAATATTTAAAATCTACTAATTAAGATTAATTAAATAAGATCCATCATAACTATATAATTATGCAAAAAAAAATAAGAAAAATTATTGTGTAACATTTCAGTTGTTCACAACGTTAGACTAGACTAGACAATGGGCTCAAAGTAGACTAATATTTTGTCATTACGTAGTTGGATTATGATTAAAAAACTCTTTAAAAAAAATTAAATCAAGTATGTTCAATCCAGTTTACTTTTAGTTTTTTCAGCATGAATATATTTGAACTTACATTTCAGTTGTTCACAGCGTTAAACTGAACTAGATAATGGGTTCAAAATAGACTAATTGATTTTGTCAATTAAAATTCGTCACACGTTAATTTTTTTTACCTTATTATCATATTTTTTTTTATTTTATCATGTCGGATAACACGGGTATAGCCTAGTATATATATATGTTTATACTATTAATGAAATTCTATATTTTCAAATTTTGTCATAGGCTCTCGAAAGCACCGGATACCCAGGCAACCGTTGACTTTGGAGGTTGGGTGGTAGGCATACGTAAAGTTTGTGTATCAAGAAAGCATACCTTAAACTAACATGAAATATGTTAATTAAATGAATTAATTAAGAATCAAGAGTACAGCTAGCATATAACGCGTCAACTTCATATATTGTTAAAAAAAATAAAAAAATAGATATGCCTAAGATCTTCAGATACGGCTGCTAATCTACAACATGCCCAATTGGAATTTATTATTTAACGCCAAAGCCTACAAAATCTTCATATACAGCTAGCATATAACACTTCAACTTCATATATTGTTAAAATAAAATAAAAAAATAGATATACCAAAGATCTTTAGATACGGCTACTAATCTAGAACATGCCCCATTTCCTTCAAATCCTGACGGAATTGCCAGCCTAACCTTGCGTTTCGAAAAATAAAAAATAAAAAAATTACTAAAACAAGTTAGTTTTATTTTTGACAATTAATTAAATTAAAATTAATGCTTCGCCAAAGTCAAATTGGAATTTGATCAGTAATTTAGAATTGGAAGGAACCCCACGTTATGACACATGATAATCAATTAATGTTGAGCAGGAATACGTAGTACTAGGAGTGTTCACATGTCGATCAATTGACCCGTTGATCGATTTTTTGGACCGGACCGACTACTTCGGTCCTTTATTTTTTGGGACTGGACCAGACCGAAAATGTATATAAGACCGGACTGAACTGAAACAGTGTTTATCGGGTCGGTTTCGATCGGTCCATCGGTCTGGGCCTAATATATATTGGCCTGTTGCAAAATAAAGTTGAGCCTAAAATAATAAAAGACGTCTTAACAAAAAAATGGCTAACTTTTGCAAAAAAAAATAATAATAATACACTACAACAAAAATACACAGCCTATTACACAGCATTACAAATTAATGCACAACCATTTTATAAATAATATTAGCAAATATATATATATATTTTTTAAAAATATACAAATACTCGGTTCGGTTCGGTTTTATAGGGTTTTTTAACCTATAGGACCGAGGTTTGGACCGAATTTAATCGGTCCAAAAAAAAAATAGACTAAACCGACCCGTAATATATATAAAAACCGAAAAAAAAAGCCTACGGTTCGGTCGGTCTTTTCGATCCGGTTCGGTTTTTGCACACCCCTATGTAGTACTACACAATTTGTGCAAAATAGTCCGTTTAAATTGAAGAGGATGGATGGAAAGAAAATGGTTAATTAAGAAGGAATGGAATATAACAAAAAGGAATGACCTAAGTTTTATTGTTGTTTTGATAGTTAAGGATGGAAAAAATTGAATGAAAGTAACTCTTGTTTAGATAGAAAGGAAAAAAAAAGGAAAATAATGTGATTTAATATATTGTTAATAAATAAGATTAAATTTGGAATAAGGTGAATAATTCATTAAAAACTTTACATTTCCCTTCCAATCCTCTCAATATTAGAAAGAAACAAAATAAAGCAATAAAGGATATTGTCATTCCCTCTCATTTACCCCGTTTCTTCTCTACTCCCTCTCATAAATCTATCTAAACAAGTAAAATATAATTCTTCCTCCTCTTTTCCTGTTCTTTCCTCTCTCTCATTCTCTCAATTCAAACAAGTAAAATATATGTATATAGACTTTTGGCTACATAATATATATATATATATCAACACTACAACCATAAGACAGGGAACCACAACTGTTTCTATCTTCCGCAAAAATGATGAAGATAGAAGTAGAAATCCTTTCTAGAGAGACAATCAAGCCATATTCACCAACACCCTCTCATCTTAAAACATTCAAACTCTCTTTCTTGGACCAGATCTCTCCTATAGTCTATGTTCCCATTATCTTCTACTATCCATTGAGTACCGCTGCTCATCAGAACAAAACCAAACAAATTTTAACTCGACTTAAGGTATCTCTCTCGAAAACCCTCTCTGTTTTCTTCCCTCTTGCTGGCCGGATCAGAGACCACCTCTCTGTCGACTGCAATGATGAAGGGGTTCTGTTATCTGAAGCACGTGTCAACTGTCACTTGTCAGAGTTCCTTGAACAACCTCAGCTCGAGTTACTCGAACAATTTCTTCCATGCTCCCAGTTTTGTATGGTTCCATTGGAAGAAGCAGTTCAAGTAGCTATACAACTAAACCTATTTGCTTCGGGTGGAATAGCTATTGGGGCCTGCTTCTTCCACAAGATAGTGGACGGCGCCACCATGGGTGCTTTCCTCAAGTGCTGGGCGGCCATTGCCAATGAGTCAAGTTCTGACATACCAGAACCTGACTTCTTGGCCGCCTCAGAGCAGTACCCTCCCAGAGAAGAAATCAGGGACGGCCTGTCCTTGCTTAACCAAAGCTGGGTTGTTAAAAACGGTAAAGGTGTAAGGAGGAGATTCGTGTTTGACACCACTGCAATCTCCACCTTAAAAGATGGGTTAGCCACAAGTGACTCACGTGGGGCTAACCCATCACGCGTTTCGGTGGTGGCAGGCTTCATGTGGAAGTTTGCTATGGCTGCTTCTAGAACAGCACTTGGATCCCAATACCGTAAATCTTCTGTGTTGGGGTTCTCAGTGAATATGCGATCACGATTGGTGCCGCCTTTGCCAGAAAGTTGCTTTGGGCATATGGTGTGGCAGGCAGTGGTGGCCTATAAGGCACCCTCTAATGGAGAGGATAAAATGGATCTGCATGCTGTTTTGGTGAGTCTATTGCGGGAATCAGTTGGAAAACTCAATGATATTACAGGTACTATAAAAGGTGATGAAGGGTTTCGAGGATTGTCCAAGTTTAGAGAAGAGATGAAAGAGTTGTTTTGCGGAGAAGAAGATCCGGATGCTTATATATTTACCAGCTGGTGCAACTTTGGTTACAACAAATTGGACTTTGGATGGGGAAAACCTATTTGGGTTAGTCACATTGGGGGTTCTCTTGATCCAATGTTTGTGAATTATTTAATGTTGATCGAAAGTGCAAGTGGTGATGGACTAGAGGCGTGGGTGTGCTTGGATGAACGCGTAATGGCTATCTTAGAACGCGATCCAGACTTCCTTGCTTTCGCCTCCTTGAATCCGAGTATCATAGCCCCACTTGCTCATTGAAAATTTCTAGCGTTAGCAGTTTCATTCATGTCTCTTAATAACAAGTGATTAGTAGAGAATCATAAAAGAAAAAAATGATGAGGTCAATTGATTCCCATTAAACCACCACAACTAAAACCTCCACTAGCACCCCAATATAAAATGCTTAGAAACACAAAAGAACCAAAATGAACGAATATCCAATATCCATAAGAAACCAAAATAATTTTCAGCACCACCAAGTCATGTAACAACAGAAAAAAGCAAAAGGAAGTATCAAGATAATGTAATTCGTGTTTAAAAAATATTAATGTAATTGGAACAGAACCACAACCAAATACTACCTGTTATGGGACGCGTCTCAGATTCAACTTGGAGCAAATAAGTGACTCCAGTCCTCCAGCTTCTCAGGATCACGTCTCTAGCAAAATGGAAAAAAAAAAGCTTCAAGAAATCATTTAACAAGTTTAGTTTCATAGTTTTTTGCATCCTAAAATAGGCAAAAGCAGGGATTTAGCCAATATAGAGGAATGGAACTAACAAAACTTAGGCTATAAAGGAAAATAGGAAACTCAATCACTATAGGTTTTGAAAAGATTACATAGAATCCTAAACAAAAGCAAAAAAGGAGGAATAGAGTGTAGTGACAAGAGTGCATGGAGCTTGTGGGAATTGTTCTTGTTTGTTCATAATATAAATGTTCACCCTGTTTACCATATCACTATTTAACATTTCAGAGCAAGAATTCAGTACGCAAATAAAAATTAACAGAGGTTATTTAATCCGCATCCTCCACAATAGTAGTATTTGGATAAGAATGTACACATTAACAAATAACACAAAGAGAAGATGTCTGACAAAGGTTCATAGGAAACACAAAAACTACCAGGAAACTAAAGAAACAATTAATGGCTTGACCCATTTGCTATTAGGATTTAAGCATAAAGCTGTAAATCATAAAGAACTTCTTTTGATGTTCTATATTCTTATTTTTTGTTTCGAAATCCCAAGAGCCCCCAAAAGAGCATAATGGTTAGTGTTTACGCTCTTTGGGGCATTTTGTCAAACAACTGATGTGGAATCAGCAATTTGACATACTTGGCGAAGGAACAGAGGTTAGAATTATTAGTGCTAGAGAGCTACAAGTTGTGGAGTACCTTGTTTTGGTGACTTTGATGACGAGAGAGGGAATGTTAAGAACGAGTTCTGGTATTGGTAAACATAGAAAGTTGTAAAGTGAAAGGAGAGAATTAGCTACTCATATTATCATATTATCGAAGTAATTATTTATATGTTTCTTTATTTTATCTTTGTTCTGGCGCAAGTCCTATAAGTAAAGTGAGAAGGCAAAAGTTAGAGAGGAGATAATATTTTACTAAGAAAGTGAGACTACACATATTTATATTATTTTAAGCTAAATTTAAATTAAAATTCCTACATTTATTGTTTAAATTATACCATTCAATTTTTATATCTACAAAGTTTTATCCCAATAGATGATATGCGTATGTATTTATAGTAACGGTAATAATTATTTTGACAACAATATTATCCATCTTATAAATACAATGAGTTTTAAGAGTACTTTTAGTTTCGGTAGGAATATAAACTAAGTTACCACAAACTCAAACTAAATGTAAAATTTCGATTTGGTTCAGTTTCAGTTTCTAAATCTTTTAAACACAAACTCAACCCAAACTTTTCGGTTCGGTTTTATTTAGTTTTGACATATATATATATATATATATATTTCTAAATCAATTTAACATAATAATGAAATTCGAATAATAATGTAAGATTGGTTAACATTCAAATTAAAGTCATGGTTTTCAAGGAACAATGAACAAACATATAGAATCCATATTCTTTATTTAGTTACTATTTTATTTGTACATTTATAAGAATAAAACACATTAAATAAAATAATGAATTATCTCACCATCATGTTTGTTATAAAATAAATCTTAGTATCATGTAGTTAATTCAATAATAAAGGCACGTATTAATGATATTTTTTTAGAGGATCACAACATGCAAATAATAAGGAACATATTCTTGTAAAAGTCCATCTTTTTTATGTCATATTATAGTTAATGTGTACCCTTATAGCATATATTAACATTTTTCATTTTCTTATACATAATTCGGTTTGGTTTGGTTTTGGACTAGCTAAGCCCCAAACCCGAACCAAACTATTCGGTTTCGGTTTTCTCGTTTTTCAATTTCAATTTTTTCTTTGTTCGGGGTTTTACAAATCGGTTCGGATCGGTTTGGTCCATTCGATTGATTTTCAGATTGGCTTTAACACTCCCTAGTGAGTTTGGGGGGATTATTGTTATTGGGAAGGTTGATTTTATTTTGATGGCCAAACTAACCAAGGCATGTGACTCGTTTGAATGTAATTTTTTAAGATTGTATATGCTCTTACGACATCCACAATAAATGCCTATACGTAGGGTAAATAGGGTAAACAAGTATATAGATGAACAGGTACTTTGTACTTTTTATTGTTGTTTGGATAATTATATCTTAAAAAATCATGAATTAATTTAATTTAGTAATTGCATATTTATTTAGAATAAATTTTTAAGTTTAAATTAAAATCATGATAAAGAATTAAAGTAAAAATATTAAAACGAGGGAGAAGTTTGAAACAATATGAAGAGATATGCTAGTGGTTGATTCTTATCTCTAAGAAATTATAATTTTATATATTTGTAATGACAATTGTAAAATAATCATTAATCTTATTATTAAATAAATAGTTACATACATTATAATAATATATTTTAGGACGTACACAATCTTATGTTATCCATTTTCAAATTAAAAAAGAAATGTTAACAATGTACGTTTAACAAAATCAAATGTACAATATTAACAATTATTTAGAACTAAAACCTAATAACAACTAAAAATTATATTGCAACCACGGCCTCAAAAACATGAAATAAAAAAAATACAAATATATATATACTCACATATTTGTAAAAGTGCCACTTTACAGAGAGAAACCATAAAATTTATATTTGCATTTCAATTGGTTTGGACAAACTATTAAATATGCTATAGGCATAAAAGAATATCGGGAATACATAAATTTTAATAATACAATAATGAGGGACACTTGGCATGTCATAGTGAAATGAGAGAATTTTACTATTTACTAGTTTACAACCCGTGCGATGCACGGGCGTTTTATGAAACGCATATTCTTACGTTGAAAATAATATAAGGTGGTGCAATTTTTCATAAAACAATCCGTCAACCTATTTTATACACCGGAATAAAATAAAAGATCATTATGTAAAACCATTAAATAGTTTGAAACTTGAAAAAAAATATGTAGGTCAAAGAACTGACTCGAAACTATTGGCACCTGCTTCACCATTCTGTATTCTGTTTATTCTGAAATATGTTTCTACTATTATTGTGGGACTTAGAAAGGGACCAGAAACTTTAAAAAAATTATGTCAGGTTGAGGCACGAAAACATGATACAAATTCACAATTAGGAAATGTTACTTCTAGTATCCTACGATGTTTGGGCAACTATAGACAATTGAGAATTATATTTTCCTCTCTTGTCGAGAACATTACTCTCTTATCAATTTTCTTGATCAGCAAGTGCAGACCAAAGTTGCAATGAATCCTTCCTGGATAAGAAAAATTTAAGTAAAAACAAATGAAGTGGTGCATTTTATTCAAATATAACTATATAAAAAAACCAAAATTTAAAGCAGCAAATTAAATATTCAGATATAATATGATATGGGAAAGAAAAAATAATATTTTATGTATATTACAGAAATTTTGATTGTGCAATATATGGCATTGGCTCCATTGCGCATGCCTTCAATGATCAAACTTTTATACAATAACCATATAACAAAACACACAACAAAAACTTGAAGGCAAATTGAATGTATTTGAGAAAGCTAAATGGGATAAAAACTAAAATTGATGCAAGTACCCATGCTTAAGTCTCATTCAATGAACCAAAAAGAAAAATAATGTTCGTTCTTGTATTTTCACAACAAAATACTCTCTTCTTCCTTCAAATGGTTATAAAACCAAACATTGACAAACAATTAAATTCGATAAATTATCCTTTGCTAAATCTGCAAGCCTAAGAAAATGCCGCTTTAATTGGCCTGAATATCGAATGTAATGCAGGTAAAATCCATCACAACATCTGCAACGTATAAAGTTAGTTATGAAAATATAATTCTTATTAAGGAAATGATAAATAAAAAAACAAACAATAGAACACGAAATTAGTAATGAATATAAAATTACGTAAATCAGAGACAAAAGTAAACTAAACATAACTTTTAAGTTCTTGCATTTTATTGAATATTTAGTGGTAGTATAACAAAATTTTAGGAAAAATAGTCCCTTTCAAATTGATAGTAGCAAAGGGGAAATGCCAGAAAGATATAGAGATTTTAGGGGACAGAAAGATATAGAGATTTTAGGGGAAAAACCAAAAAGAAGAAAAAGAGCCTATCCCTTTCAAATTGATAGTAGCAAGGTGAAATGCCAGAAAGATATTGAGATTTTAGGGGATAGATAGATATATAGATTTTAGGGGGGAAAACAAAAGAGAAAACATGTATCTCTTAAATCTATTTGCATTATTCGGCAGAACAGTTTTCTTATGCACTTCTTCGACCCTAAATATTGAATCCTTAGCAAATTAACTATTAGCATGCCAATAATAATTTTAAGGGGAAAATTGTGGGAGTGAAAGAAATTGCAAATGGAAGACTAACTTCAAATATCAAACAACAGATTGAGAAACTAATTTCAAATATCAGTTAGTATTGTATTGTATCTAAAAAAGAAAATCTGACCAATTTAGATGTAATAGATTTCTGCTAGTCTTAAATTTGATACTCTTCCATCTCAAATTAAGAACCTCACCTTTTTGCAAGGTCTTAAATTAGAACTCTTATTTATTTATTTTAAAAAAAAACATAATCAATGTACAAAATATCAACCTAGTAAATATGTATGGTCATTGATTAGATTGAAATAAGTAACTTCTTAAAATGTAGAAAAATCAAATGAGTCCCTAAATTTAAGACAGGAAGAGTATTATTAGAATTTGCAGTCAACAGCGGTAGATAGTTATTCTCTGAAAAATTTCATAAACTTATTTTATATTCTCCATAAATAGCATAATGGGTGTGTATAATCATTAAATCCAATAATCTAATATGAACCTAATGTTAAAAGAAGAACATGTCTTGTGTTCGAAACCATTTTGATGCAAGTTTACAGAGTCATGTAGGTTTGAACCTTCGATTTGAAGTGTGTGAGGCGGATTTTTCTCAAGCAGGTAATGTGTCTACAAAAATGATTGAAGAGGAAATAAGACAAAATGATAATTAACTTGAGATTATATTTTTAAATAGACTGTAGATGGTAACAATAGATTGACAAAAATATAGAAATAGAGTGAAGGTTTGACCGTACTTATACCAATGATTTATTTATATTCCTTACAAATGCTCTCTAATTAGTCTAAACTTCAAGAGGTCTGCTTTTTACCAATAAACATATATACTACTCATTGATCCCGTAAGAAAAAATTCCATATATAAGCACCATTAATTTCTTTTCCACAACTTAAAAATATGCCATTGGATTTTTTTTTCTATAAAGAACAAAGATAATTTAACAAACCACAACAACAAAGGAAAAATATTCAACAATGGAACTTGGAAGATTAACTGCGATGTACAGATGCAACTAAAAAACAACTCTTGAAAATATAAATTCCCAACAGTAGTCAACGAATTACAACCTAATATGAAATTAGTTTGATAGAAAATGCTAATGAAAATAAGGATAATAACCATATTAACATATATGACCATATGAGATGCTTAAAAGTATAAATAGCTGAAAAATCAATCAACTGCCCTTTATAATCCATCGTATCAGGCTTTAAACCATTAAAAAAGCACATATTACTAAATATGTCAATTACCTTTGTTGTGTCAGATGTGTACAGTGGGAGACTTATTTCAAATGTTAAATCAAAATTAGGCAAAGTTTATTTCAAAACAAATACGTCTCCACGATGAACTTTTAGCCATAATTCTTCCTCTTTTTTCTTTAATGGGACAGATAAAGACCCAGAATCATTGCAAAAAAATAGAACATACACCTTAAAAACTTAGCACAACAAATATGCAAGGAAAAGATAGCACAAAATACCTACCATTAAGTTCCTATATTTTATTTGGCATTTCCCTTAGAGATAATTTGCAAAACTCAACTCGAAGGACCAAGTTATCAACTTGTTTGATTAAACTACATATCAAATCCAAATACATAAATCAATATTTCAAAGTAAAAAAAAAAAAAAGGAAATAACACAATCATTGAACTTGAAATACAATTCTAGATATGAAAGAATGGAACTAAAATCAACATTTCATTAGTAAGAACTTTCACTGCCAATCTAACATATATATTATATAAAAGTAATGGCTTTACTCTATACTTTTGAAGAGCCAAATCATATAGGTATTAGCAAGCCTGAGATAAATTGATGTAATACAACATAATAATTTTTCAACTGCAAAATAAACACTATAAACCCAAGCAAACTCACAGTCCCTTGTGGAATATTATAAACAATACTTTTTTTCTAATTTAATATATGGAATTGTTTAAAAAAATTGCTTAAGTAGACTAAACGGATCCTTCCACTGTCCATTTAATTATCTACAAATTCACACAGTCACCTGTGGAATATTCAAAGCATTCTAGAATGTGGAATGCCTAACTATAAACCACATCTATGAGAAATACCAAATCTAATCAAATCACATATCAATGAAAACCTAAATATGCATACATACACACACACATACATATATATATATATATATATATACTTATCTTACAGAATGTAAATTAAAAGAAAATACCTGGAAGAACTTTGAAGATTTGATATCCTATATATATATGGCTACATATCTTGCAAACAATGAACACATAAATCTTTTCCCTTGCGAACAACAAAAGGGGAGAAACTGAAATTGCTGTCTTAATTAACTAATTTTGTTGACAACTGAGAAAAATATGTATCAATTGAGGGGGAAAATGTAAAAGATGTAATAAATTACCCGAAACCTTCAGTTGGAGCAGCGTAGCAAAGAAACACAGTGAATGCGATATGGAAGGAGAGAAGGAGAAAAATATAGAGAGAGAATGGAGGCAGTTTCCTGCCATAGATGACCGTTTGGGAGCGGTTTCTGACGGTTGACGAAGGGGTTCGAAGAGAGAGAGTAAACGGCGATACCTAGGGCTCGTTTGAGGAGTTTTGTGCGAAATAGGGAGAGAACGAAAGAAACGGCGAGAGAACGGGAGAAACGGGGGATGGGAGAGAGAGAGAGTTTTGTGAAATGCTACGTGGCACGCGGAGAAAGCCCAAGGGGCCGTTTTACTTATATAAAATAGATTATTATATATGATATATCTTATGAACATGGATTATAGTAATAAGTTGTAGGGCAAAATACTGCAACTTAGGACATGCATATAGATATACTTAAATTCAACAAAGTTGGGTAACATACATTTTTAATAAGGGCATTTGGCGTCCAAACTCCAAAAGCTAATTTGTAGGGTGTTTCAATCGATCTACTATCTCCTTTTACTCTATTTACCCTCTCTTTTTTAAATGTCATATGATACCTATTTTATTGGATGATTTAGACTTTGGGTGTTGTTTGTTCCTGCATATTAGACATTATGTGCCAAAGTTTTGTATAATAGGTGTTTGGGTGTTATTTTGGACGGAATCCATTAGTCAACGTGTTTAATCGTTAGCTCCGTTAATTTTTGGAGAAATTGTATAAATGTATTGATGAATAATTGTATGAGAGAGGGAGAGCTCTATTTATAACTTATACAAGATGAAGAAATAAGGAAATAGTTAAATCTGGCCTAATTTTTGCAATACAAAATGGAATTAAGATAATATGGTAATCACATAATAAAGAAAAGAAAATAGGTAAATAAATAAATAAAGTAACAAATAAATTAACACCCCTCAAACTCAAGAAAGCTGAGAAAGCATTCTGAGTTTAGACACCAGAAGTGAAATTGAGCAGACACATGAGGCTTGGTAAACAGATCAACAAATTGAAGTTTTAATGAGACGAATGGCAAATGAATAGTTCCTTAGGTGAAATGATATAAAAAAAATGGCAGTCAACATCAATATGCTTGGTATGTTCATGAAAAACATCATTATGAGCTATTTGAATGACGCTCTGATTGTCACAGAATAAAAGGCGTAGAATAAGGAAGGTCAATTCCCATATCTCGAAGTAACCAGCGAAGCCAAACAATTTCAGAAGTGGCATGAGCAAGAGCTCGATATTCTGCTTCAGCACTAGAACGAACAACCATAGTTTGTTTCTTATTTTTCCATGAGATGAGAGAATCAACAAGAAAAATATGGAATTTTGTCGTGGATCGGCGATCAGTAATATCACCTACCTAGTTAAAGTCAGAATATCCTTGTAACACATTACTATAAGCAAATGAAAGATGTACGTAGTCCTTAAAATAGGGTCCCTTTAAGGTAGCAAATGATGCGTAGAATAGCAGCAAAATGAACAAAATGAGGTGTTGATATAAATTAGCTCATAATATAGACAACATGACTAATATTTGGTTTAGTGATGGTGAGATAGTTGATACTACCAACAAGTTGTCAATATAAGGTAGGATTAGGCAATAAAGAACCATCAAAAGCACATAGTTTGACATTTATTTCAAGTGAAGTATCGACAATCTTATTATTAGTTAAACTAGCGCGCTGAACAATATCAAAAGCGTATTCCACCTGGACAAATGATCAACTTTAATACCGAGGAAATAACGAAGGATTCCCAAATCTTTCATTTCAAAATAAGAGCACATATAGGTTTTGAGCTTGCATATTCCATCCAAATCATCCCCAGTGATAATCATATCATCGACATAAATAAGAAGCACAGCAATGCCTTGCGGGGAGGAACATGTAAACATTGCTGAATCATGAGCATTTTGCAAGAACCCATGTTGAAAAACGGATGTGGAGAACTTCAAACCAGGCTCTAGGTGCTTACTTAAGACCATAAAGAATGCGGCAAAGTTTACAGACTTTCCCAATAGAGTGAGGTAGCCGGGGAGGGGGCTGCATATATACTTCTTTAGAGAGATCGCTATAAAGGAATGCATTTTTGACATCCATATGATGAATGGTCCACTTTTGAATAGAAGCAACTGAAATAAATGTGCGAATTGTGGTCATACCGGTTAATGGAGTAAAAACTTTCTCATAATCAATACTATATTCTTGGGTAAAACCTTTTGCAACAAAACGGGTTTTGTATTGATCAACAGAACCATAGGCTTTAATTTTAAGCTTGTATATCCATTTACTCCTAACAACAGATTTTTCAACAAGTAAGGTTACGAGTTCCCATGTATTGGTTTGCTTTAAAATAGCAAGTTCATTGGCCATAATACCATAGGCGATCTAGGATACTTCTCAGTAAGAGGATGGCTCATGTAAAGACAACAGGGCGAAAAGAAAACAGTGATAATCTAATAACTTAGTTGGTGGCTGACGATCTCGAGTTGGTCTGAGTATAAGATCGCTATTGGGGCATGCAGAGTCAGGGTAAAGCATAGAGTTATCAGGATTGGAACAATCAAACATCGAATTAATAAGCTTAGCTGGCACTGGATTAGGGACAATCACTGGGGTAGATGGGATATGGGAGGCTTCGGTTAGCAAGGACTCGGAGAATAGATCAACAGACGGAGCAGATTCAGTGGACACGGTAGGATTCTGGGCTAGGGTGTCATATGGAGTATTTTCCCATAAGTTAACATGTCTGGATATGCGAAGTCTTTTGGCAATTAGATCGTAGCAGCAATAACCTTTTTGTTGAATCCCATACTATAAGAAAACACACATAGTTATTTTTTGTGTGAGTTTAGTATGCTCTATTTTGGGAAGTAATACAAAACAAGTAAATCCAATGACACGAAGTTTGGAATAATCAGGACAAGTTTCATAAAGACGCCAAAAGAAGAAACGCCATTTGTAACAAAAGAAATAATTCGGTTTGTAATGAACGCAGATATATGGATGACTCCTTCCTAAAAGGTGGAAGGAACAAAGGATAACACAAGGAGAGTGCGGGCAGTTTCGGCAAGATGACAGTGTTTACGTTCCGCAATTTCATTTTGTTGTGGAGTGTCAAAGTAGGATAATTAAAGAAGAATCCCTTAGGACTTAAGGAGGTCAAAGAAGGATTTTGATAATATTCGCCTCCAGAATCAAAACGAAATTTTTTAATGGTTTTAGAAAGCTAAGTTTTAATCATGGTGGCAAACTCAATATAAATTGTAAGAAAATCAAAAACGAGAGTGAAGCAAATAAGTTCAAGTATAGTGAGAGTAATCATCAATAAAAATCACATAATATAAGGCGTCACTCATAGAAGTAATAAGAGCTTTACCCCACACATTAGAATGCACAAGATCAAATGGAGAAGATAAAACTGTAGTACTATTATTAAAAATAAGAGCAAGTTGTTTGGCCAGTTTACAAGCAACACAAAAAGGATCTTTGTTTGCTGTAGTTATTCCTAACAACCTTTATTAACCATATATTTAAGACGAGAAAAAGAAACATGGCATAATCTAGAGTGCCAAAATATAAAAGATGATGAGTGTGATGTAGATGCTGTTAAGAATGTATTGGTTTGTGGTGGAATTTGGAGTTTGTCTGTAACATATAAGCGTCTAATTCTATGGTTTGTCCTAACTTGTTTGCCCGTCGAGCAGTCCTGCATAACAAAACCGGAGGAATGAAATAGAATGATTAGCCCAAGTTCACATAATTGCTCAACAAACAAAAGTTGCATTGAAAGTTAAGGAAAAAAGAAAACTTCAAGAATAGATAGGCCATTAATGTTTTTAATAAAATCAATGTGACTAGCAGTAATAACAGAACCGTCACCTCTGTGAATTTTGGGAGATAAGTGCATTGTACTAAAGGAATCAAAATGCGTAGTGTAACGCCCCACCCTTGGGGGCGATTAAAATAGATAAATAGAATACAAATGTTCATTAATTACAATAGATTTCCAAAATACAACGGAAAATCCTTTATCAAACTACAACTATCTCTAAAGTTCTTCTACGAACTCCCACCGTCCCGTCCCGCGTCCTCACCGCGAGCACTTGTAGATGCAAAACATGTATGGGGAAGTACACCGTATACAGAGGATGAAATAAAATTCATGGAATCAATTCAACGACAACAGTAACCCACACATATACATAACCATATCAAACATCAAACAAGGCCTCATACCTGGCTCTCTCATGGCCACATGCCAAGTACCACCATATCAATTCATGCTTCACCTCACCCACACCCTCTCCGTGGACGTTGCAAACCGGGCTATTGGATCTTGGTAAATCCCCGGTCGATGTACTTAAACATGTACCAATTAATCATTAAAGCACTCAAGCCAAACACATCACATATACCTATCAATATCAACAAACATGTTACGGAGCCCATGAATAAACAATACAAAATGAACACAAAGATACGGATATCAAAGAATAGCTCTAGAGCTTACGGAATGCATACAAAATACTCCCCATACCTTAACCATAGACATCAATCCATATCCGAAGCTTCGTTCGGTGAAACCTTAAAGCTCTCGCGTTACCACGCTCCTAGCGTGGTAAGATCCTCGAACCAATGATATATGAACCCTCGTTCCTATATCCAACGCTCAAACTAGAGCTCCTATGGTGGACAACAAGGTAGGAGATGATGAATAGTGAAGGAGAGGAATATTTGGATGGTTTAAAGCTTTAATCCTTAGATTAAGATGTTAGATGTGTAGAAATCTCCTTCTCTCTCTCTAGAGTTCTCTAGAACTCTCTAGGGGTGCGTGGGTCTATTTGGGTCGAAGTTTGGGGCAAAAAGGGTCAAAAGAAAGCTTAAAAATGCTCAAAACTGACATTGGCCTGCTGCCGGACCGGTATAGAAAAAGGCCATACCGGTCCGCGCATGAGTCTGGACTCCCCAGACCAGTCTGCGTGTAATTTTGGTGCTCTGATGCACTATTTTTATTTCGGCCATAACTTTTGACTCAGAATTCGATTGAAGCGTTCTTTATGTCCATGGAAAGGTATTTCAAAGATCTACAATTTTCTAAGAGGAAGTTTTTCCAAATTATGGATCAATCGTTTCCAAAAATTCACCGAAAACAACGCTCTGCCAAAGCGCTACCGAATGACCAAAATTTAGTAATGGACCTACTTCGGGTCCTGTTTTGATCAACGAGGAGTGCAAATTGAACTTCGGCTCAAACACGAAAGTTGTAGAATAGTATGAAATCTAGAAGTAGGAATAAAAGATAATCAAATCGGATAAAAGATGAGAAAGTTACGATAATCCAAAGTTGGCTAAAAATAAGAAAATCACGTAGGATCAAAACTCATGATTTATACACCAAAATCGATTCGGACCACCCGAATCAATAAAAGATCACTCATATGAGTGTAAAGAAACCTAATACAATATACTTAACACTAATATGAACACGGGGTGTTACACGTAGGGTCGAAGATTATGTGATTTAATGCACCAGCATTAAGGAACCAAGGAGAAGAAGATGTAACAGAAGAAGCTGAAAAGGCAGAAACAATAGTAGGATTGTTACTGAGTGGAAATAGTTGTATCATAGCTTGAACATCGTCTTAATTAGGTGATTTTTGGGGATTAGATGGGGCAAATGCTGCAGCAGATGATCCAGTTGAGTTTTGTTGTCCCTGCATATACCGAGAAGTAGGAGAATGACAGTAGTTAACTATATGCCTAAAGCCCTTACAATAATTACATTGAATCTGAAAAAAATCTCAAGGTGGAAGTGCTTGGGTATTATGAGGATGTGAAGGTGGATATGATAACCGATGTGGATATACTTGGGTATATGATGGCCGAGGTGATGTCTGATGAGGACGTGGTGAAAAAGTATAGTTGGGTGGTCTGTAATGTTGATTATGTGGGCGAGGAGACGTGGCATATGAGTTATTCAAGACCGGAGGTACATCATAAGAAGTATTTGAAGTCAATGACGTAACAAACACTGAGAAAATATTTAGAGTAATGCCCTTTCAAATTTCTTCAGTAATTAATTAAGTCAATGCTGAGTCAACAGATGGGAGAGGTTTGCGATAAAGAATAGATGCTCTGATCAGTTCAAAATTATCCCGTAGTGCCATAAGAAATTACACAAGCCTTGTTTCTTCACGAAAGGTTTCCCACAAACCTAGATATGTTGTTCATTGGGGTTCCATAAGTTCAAGCTGATCCCTGATAACACACATGCTACAGTGAAAGTCAAATACTAATTGTCCTGGTTGTTGTTGTAGGGCACTTATATCCTGTTCCAGCTTGTATTTCTTGATAAAGTTGGTTTAAACATATCCTAGTCGGCAAACTTTTCATTGGTTTTATCAAAGTAACTTTCCTTGCCACTAACATAACTTCAAAGCTCCTTTCTTTTCAAGAAATTTCAGAACATAATAGACCAGTGACTATAATTACTTCCATCCAGTTTAATAGTAATTGAGATTTTAAAGGTAGAGGTAGTCATAGTATGTATTTAAGAGATAATTGATCAAAAAATACGTAAATGGTGTAGGGAATAGTACACTTGACCTGGTTTTGTTACTTGGAGACTAAATCTAGAGAAACAGAGACTGCGATTATGTCCGGAACGCTTGAAAACATCAGGAACTAGTCTTGGTTGTCAAAGAACTGGTAAAACATGAGCAAAACCGGCTAACAAAAGCTCACTGGTTAATTTTGACGAATGGCAGCTAACTGTAGTTAAATCTAATGATAGCGACGACGATAACAGTAATGGTGACGACCGTTAACTTTAACAGAAAAACCCTAATGCCGAGAAAGTTAATAGTAACTTGTTGACGGTAATGGCAGCGGCGCGTGTGACGGCAAAGCGGCAGTGAAATTACACAAGCGACGTTTGTGGGCGGGTCGGAGGTTTCTCGTTATGATTTTTGTTCTGGGATCGTCTTGAAGAGACGGAGGTTATGGTGTGATGGTGGTACCATTTTGGTGTTTTATACATAATTGCAAAGCTATCTTAACATTCTTACTCAGCCAAATGGCCAACATTTAAGAGGTGTTTAATAAAATGTTAGATATGAAAAGTTGTAAAGAAAATGAGGGATTTGATAATATTATTTTTTTTCGATTTTCTCATGGAATCCATTTCTTTGACAGATGGGTGAGAAAAAAATTCCATGAGTTTACGTGTTTAATAGAGGAAAGTTGACAAGATTCTTCGGAATCCCTCTCCAACTCTTTTTATATTTGACAAAAAATTGCCCCTATTTTTAACAAATAACAGAACATTTTTCTTTTGCATTACAATAAAATAATATTCAACAACATGTTATAATACGGTAACTAATTTTAATTAAAATATTTCTGGGTTCAATAAAATGCTTGTAAGTTATTAACAATACAAGAAAAGGAGGTCAATAATCTTTTAACATAATGATACTGCTGGTTGATTTTAAGGTTTGGAAGAGAGAAGTTAAGGGTTCAATTCCCTGTGATGTAAATAAAGAAAAAAAATATTACAATCTTAATCAAACATTCATAAGAAATCTCAATTGTTGAGAGGAGCTTTTCTCGATTTAAAATGTTAGTTCATATATTTCTTAAGACTCGAACCTTCCTCTGTGACCAGAGACAAATTAACTGCTTTTATTTTTTTTTACCATGTGTCATAGTAAAAGTTTAGTTTACTTTCTTAGACATTATCAATATACCAAATTTCAAATAAGTTATGTTCTCAATAATTTGATTTGGTTAAAATATGTGCAAAGGCAGATAATTGAGTAGTAAACATATAATGAAAATTTCGAAAATATCAAGAGACCGGTTATATTTGAGATAGTAAACTAGTTACTTCAATAATGTGATAATTTAACTACCAATAGCAATTCAATGTTTCCAATTACAATTGTATCAACTATCACCATCCTCAGACTAATGCTTATAGAAACAATGAGCATAACTTGAATCACCAAAAGAACAAAAGGTCGATCAGTGGATAATTTTTCACTTCTGTACCCGAAATGAATTATCGAGGACTTACAAAAGGTCGATCACCGTGGGTACTTCAAGATCCAACAATTCCTTTGAGGCGAGCGTGTGCAATGACAAGCATAAATAGGGCAGCGCAAAAAACTCCCCCTAAGATTACCACCTATTAACGTCAGGGAAAAAAATAAAATGATCATTGAACTGTAATGAAATACAACGAAGGTATAATTTGTTTATCATTCGAAGCTAAAATTTGAAGTTCTATTCATACCCATTTGAAGATATAGCCGTGATGATCGTTCCAAGTAAATGGAATGTTCATGCCGAATATTCCAGCCACCAAAGAATATATCGATAAACAAACAGTTCCTAAACTTAGAAAGAGCTCTAGCTGCATCCATATTATAAATGTGAAACGTAAGACAGATTAACATAAACGAGTATTAATGGAAATGATATTGTAGTATTGCTTACAGAAGATCAAAACATGTGAAATTGTGAAGATATTGCGTACCTGAATAAGCTGATTCCGATGATTGTCAAGCTGAAATAAACATGCATCAGGTTATTTTTGTTTTTCATTTGTGCATATTCAAAGAAATGAAGTTCGTGATGCTAGCAGATTACCTGAACGTTAATGTAATCCTCTGTATCATCAATATACCCGCGCAGCTGCAAAATTTTTTTGTGTGTATGCATGTCATAAAGCCTGATTCTATTGGGAAAGGGAGAGTTTGAGATAGAGATTGTAGGAGGATAGTTATAAGATTGCAATTTCTTTCAGACATACCGCAATTAATTTGTTCAATGTACCATCAATCTGCATAAAGTAAGCCTGCCATTAAGAACCACCAGTCCACCACCATCTCAACAATTTAGTTTTAATAAGATATTATGATGGAAACAATAGGTAGGCTGGGGATGATAAGGTAATTAACCTCAAGTAACATCTCAAGCTCGTCAACATCATCATCCTCCTCTCCATGATTCGTTGCTATACTAAGAGGTGAAGATGATGCGGCAGCCAACTTTCTTGACAGGTAAAGGTCAGCCATATCTTCACTATCGTCCAAAAGTTGTTCAAGCTCGTCCCGAACCTACACTATTCACCTGCACTTTGTGAGCACAAATTGAATCCAACCATATGTATGAGCACAAAATCTGTAAGTATCATTTCAGATTATTTATAAAATTACTGCATCCCTTGTTATTAGCAATTCAGATTTTCAATATGTGGACGGTCATTGATCTCCTAATTGAATTTTTTTTTAATGTGGAAATATGACAAATAGATGTATCTGCATTTGAAGTACCCATGATTATGTACGGTTTATGCACATATATCAGTACAAACAACAATAAAATTGTTAATCTCCTACTGTCAGTTTGATCCAATATCTAGTTCAGAATTAATAAGAAACAGATAACTAAGAATTAAGAATCAAGTGGTTTTCTTCCTGAAGAAGGCAGCAAGAAGTTTTTTCAATGCTAATCTTATTTAGAAGAAGAATTTGTCAGTGTCATATAGTCTGGTCTTAATTAATGACGCTTTTACTAAAGCACGTAACAACCAATCTGGCCGGTTAACCTAGAGTATATCGGCAAACTCAAATCAAGAGAGTACAAACTAAGTTATTAGTCAATTTGTCCTAAATCATCGTACAAGATAAGACCACCATTATTTATTTTCAAATTGCAACGCCACTTTAGCCAAGATTCTTCCTTGTTCCTAGTGTCGTGTATCACATGCTAGGCTAATTTCAATGTATTGGTCAAGTCTCTAACCGATGCATGAAACACCATATATTATAATGTTTGATCAGAATGTACATATCTAGTCATGCATACAGTTACAAGAGCTAGGATTTTGAGAATAAGAAAAGCATTTTCAGGCTACAAGAATTAGCGCCCATACCTTTTGAACACGACCGGTCAACCTTGTCATTTTACTCTTCAGTTTACGAACCCAATCCAAGTTATGGCTACTAATCTGCAAATTACAGCACTTATTTGAGAAAACTAAGAACAGAAGAAATATCAACGGTATTTTGAAGACTCTGAAAATTTGCACCTTAGTGGTAAGTTCATCTAAGGCTAGGTAAGCCTCACTCTCCAATTTTGTAGTGGAGGCAGCAAGGGAACTGCATGTGGTTTCTAAAGCAACCTCCAGGGCTCGGAATTCAAATGGAAATTCTGCATTCCATTGTTTAGATATTTCGAAATCATAGTTGGTAAAATATAACAGAACTATTGGTTCAAAATCCTAGGAAAGAGGAGCTACGAGCATGGTACGAAAAATAAATACATTTTGCCGAAAAAACTGCAAACAGGATTCTTTAGTATTTGTATTGCCCCTTTCATTTAGACAACAATAACTTCATCAAAATAAAGGGGGAAGAGAGAGCATACCTTCTTCACCAGTTTCAACATTGTGTTGTCCAACCAACTCTTTTCCATGCCCTTGAACTTCGCCATTGCTATTTCCTAGGGGCAACCACCTTCTTAATTTCTCTACTACAGGGATAACATTTTTATCCAACGGATCTCGAAGCAATACCTATCCAACCAGTAGTAATAAAATGGAACTGAAATCACCATTCGTTTCTTTCGGCTTTATTGGTAATCGAAACCCATCAATACATGAATGGATTATTATGCTAGTCATATAGCTAGTCGGTCCCAACTAGATGTCTAGCTAGAATAATCGAACAAGCAAGAATTCATATTGATTTTCCAATATACTCTTTTGCAAAATAAATGTGTTGGCCTAATATTAAAGAACCAACAAAAAAGCAAGAATTGATTTTCTTTTTTCTCACTTGACCTTCGTAACCATATGATTATACATACCTAAATTAAT
Source organism: Lonicera japonica (assembly GCA_021464415.1). Taxonomy (NCBI): domain Eukaryota; kingdom Viridiplantae; phylum Streptophyta; class Magnoliopsida; order Dipsacales; family Caprifoliaceae; genus Lonicera; species Lonicera japonica. The sequence goes on along the minus strand of CM038468.1, from coordinate 45,883,308 downwards.
GCAACATAATGCTTTATCTACATTAGAGATTATAATCATCAAAAAGTGTTCTCTTCTTTTCCCCTGTTAGGGCAATGCTTATGCAGCCTCATCCAACCGCCCAAAGTCTGAGTGATTTTCCGAAATTAAGGTGTCGTTCACTTGCCACTTAATTTGTCAATTAAATTTAAAAACTTAAATTTTTTAAATTTAAGTGGTTTGAAATGCTATTTAGTAACCTCAAAAATTAAGTGATCACTTAATTTTTATCACTTAAAATTTTCATCCAAAATTGTAAGTGGCAACTTTGCCGCTTAAATCTGAAACTTAATTTTAAAATGTGTAAAATGTTCATTTTACCCTCATTCTTTTAAAAAAAATTATATGGCACCCCACAACCATCGCCGCCACAGCCACCACCACTGCCACCAGCTCTGCCATAACCACTGTTTACACCACCACAACCACTGCATCCACTTTTCCAACCTCGGGTGCAGTGCTGGCAGAGAACTTTTCCACCATATATCACTTCATCAACTTTTCAGATGTGTTATATTCAAACAAACAATATTTTTTCAAATACAATTTTCAGAACTAAACAAACAATTTTTTCAGTTTTCAGTGTTCAGTTTTCAGTTTTTTTACTAAACGCCACCTAAGCCCTGTTTGTTGGGGTTTTTTTTTTTCAAATTTTAAAAATTCAACTGAAAATTAATTTTACTTTTACGCTTTTCAAAATTTATTTCACGTTACTTTCTCTCTCTAAAAAAAACTTTTAAAACACCATAACTTTAAAACCAAAAATCAAAATTAGATAAAAAATATATATTTGAAACTTACTTGTCGAGATTTATAAAATAAGATCTATTGTGACTATTTTTTGAAATTTTTTTTTAAGATTTTTTAGTTGGTTGAAAAAAACTCAAACTCAAACAAAAACCAAATTCACTTTTCAACATACTTACAAATTCTACAAAACACTAAATTTTAAAAACTCAACTCAAAACATCAACCAAACGTCACCTAAGAGTTTCATTTTTGGACGAAGAATAGAATTTATTTACCATCGTAAGATTTGGTCCATTGATTATAGACCAAAAAGGAAAACATGACTCCTAATTTGGGACGGATGGAGTAAAATTATAACAAAAATTGACTTCTTTCTTCATTCACCATGAACATATGATCCGATTATAGTATTAAATGTTAGCAAAACCGTGCAACAACAAATCATAAATTGAAGATCTACAAATTAAACAGTAATTGAAACCGAGTCTTGTGTTTTACACAATCTCCTTAAAATAATTACGCCGCCTCCCGTGGTGCTTTGAGGCTTGATATGGCGTTTGTCTCCGAGGATGAAACGGTATAAAGAGTGTCTACTTTAGCACTTTGGAGTCACTCACGGAACGAACGTATTTGTATATGAGCTTTATCACCAACCGAAATAAAACTAATCTAGAGAAAGAGATAATTCGTGTGTTGAGTTGTGTGGAATGAGATCTTAAGGCCTCCAATTTATACAAGGGGGATGAGCCTTTGAATTAATTCTTGCATTAACCAAAAACGGTTTTTTAGTGTTAATTGCAACAATTAAACAAAACCGTTTTTTGGTTTAATAAGAATTAATTCAAACATTTTATTTAATTTCAATTTGAAATCTCTTAATTAAGTCAAAATTTAAAACAAGTGTCATTAAGAAATGCAAAACATGACCTCGCGTGGCTGGCTATTTTCGGAGCAACATTCGTGCCTGCAGGTGCGAGTGCACACAAGCCAAGCCTGTGTTTGCACCCTTACGCCTGGGTGCGCCAGAGAGAGCTTTATTTTTCTTATAAGATTATGAGTTAGTAAAATGTTATCCTTTATAAACTCATAATTTTTTCCCCAAAGTTCTAATGTGGGACTTGGCATTTCCCATTCTATTTTCCATCTCAAATAGCTTACTTTTGGTGACAATTTCTCATTCACTCTATATCCGTTTTGAGCAAACAAATATATGATCTCGATTTACTCTCGGATGTGAACACGAATCTATAATTTTCTTTTACAACCGAGTGTGAAATCTCGTTTAAAATTATCCTCAAAATGACTCAAAAAATGACTTTAATACCCATTTTTTCAACATTAAACACAGCTAACAAAGAAATCAAAAATGAAATCACCTCAACTTAATTGGATCTATTATTGTCTTAATTTCTTATTAATATAAGAAAATCGCAGGGTTACTCATTTTTTATACAAACTAACGGCACCACTCAAATAAACTGATGGGCCACACAGTTAATGTATTGACTGCTTTTCTTTTTATTTGATTAGTGCACAACTGCTTGTTAAAAAAGTTTGAACAAAAACTAAGTATAGCACTACTCTTACATTTTATACTTGTGTTCAAAATTTATTAAGTACTTCTACTTCATGACCAATAAACCCCTACCCAGCAGGTAACTCAATAACCCACTTCAAACCTAAAGAAGAACAAAACCATACCTCTTCAGCTGTAATTAAAGCCTTGATATACTGCCCCAGCCAAAAAAAAACAAAAAATCAAATCAAATTCATGCATAAAAAATATATTAATCATAAATTTGCTTAAACTACAATTGTTTCTCATTACCTCCAAATTGAGGATAATGACCTTTTCGCGGCACAAGATAGTGGAAGGGTAAGATAAGTTGGGATCAAGAATGCGAAGATCCCGCGCATGGATTTGAACTCTATGCATTATCTCATACTTGTCCACATCCAATATGGTCCCCTCACCACTTGTATTCATAAGAATCCAACTCCTTGAACTCGATTTCATAGTGTTATGGGAACAAAGAGAAGCGTAATAAGAGGTTAATGCTGGAAAGATTGTAGAGTTTTTTTTAGAGAGGAGAAAAGTATGAACATTAGAGAGAGAAAATGTTGATTTTGTTAATCCAAAAAGCATCACACAATGAGAGGGAGAGATAGAGAGATGGAGTAACGGAATAGAATGTGATTCTTTGGGTTTAAATACAATCTGCTTTCTTGAGTGACTTGGAATGTGATTCTATTTAAAGGGTGGGCGGCTAACTGAATTCCGTGCAAAAGTGTGTCTTTTCTTAAATCTTCCTCTCTTTTTTTCATTTAAATTTATTTATTTTCTTTTTTTTTTGGGGTTGACTATACGCATAGACACGCGCCCAGTGCAGAAGGGCCGGCGGAGCTAGAATTTTTTAAAGGGGTGGGCTAATAATATAAATATTTATTACAAAATTACTATAATTGTTTTACTGCAATTTTAAATTAAATTTTGTGCATAAAAGAGTAAATATTGATTAAAAATAATCATCAAGATTTATTTTTTATATAAAATAGTTTTTTACTACAATCTTAAACAAAACTAGACACGTAAAACGTATTTTTTGTGAGATATAATATATTAATTATGTAAAAGTAACTTTAAATATCATTTTGTGCAGTGCTAAAGTCGTTAAATTAATATTTTTTTTCTTTTCTTTCATAACACAATTAACATACAAAAAGCAAGTTTTATTCTAAACAATATATTGATAAATTAGTTCATTCTTAAAAAAAAAATTATGACATTAATATGTTATGTTGCACTACTTAAATCCATATACTTAACAATTTATTATTATGTAAAATTGAAAAACATTTTTACAGTTATTAAAACTGTATCAAATTTTAAGTTCCAATTTTATTACTGAGAGAAATAAAGTTTTTGTCAGCTGGACTACTTAACAGTTTTCTTAAGAATTTTTTATTAAAAATTACTTATGTTTAAATAACACTTGATCACAAAATCAGTAGTATCCAAAAATGCGTATACCAGGTAAATAATACATGCAACACTTAGATGAACATGACAAATCATGTAATCCTGGATTACATGATTTGTCATAAAAAAAAAATAAAAAAATCCCTCTATAACATATGATGAGCCCCGACTCTTTGTTTAGATGAATTAATTTAAATTGCAAATAATAAAACTTAAAATTCATTTAATTGTAATTTTTTATGTTTGGACAATTAATATGAGATTTTTAAAAATGATATGAATTACAATATCACTTATTTTATATCGGAATTTAAAAAATATCTCATATCCCCAAATTTTAAGTCAGAATTTTTTAAACCAAAATCTTGTAAATGTACCGCCTGTAAAATTCAAAATTATTCAATAATTTTACGAAACCATGGACTTTCACTTCTCCGTACATCAAATCCTAACTTTAGCGCAAATCCCCAAAAAAAATTCTCCATCCAAACATAGGGTGAGTGATTAGAAAAGTTAATCAATGAAAAATTTGTTGATTCAATAGCATAAGTACAACTGAAAAACCAAAAAAAATCATTCAATTACACAGTAGCCCGAAATTATTTTACTACCACCACAACAGTAGAAGACGGCAAGCAAATGCCAAAAAATTCAAGAGAACATATTGAAATATAGATGCACTAGAGCTAGCCGCTTCATCTACCAGTTATTCATACCGGATGCATTTGTTAGTTGTACATTCTCAAAGGTCGCGTTTGACGCGCGGGATAAGAGTGTGAGATAGGATAATTTTATCCTATCCATTCCCATGTTTGATGTTCGTCGAGATTGAATATTTGGGCGGATTATTTATCTCACTAAAGCTTCTTTTTCCATTGAGAGGGGGGTTAACAAATTTCACCTAAGAGGTGAGATTGTTTTATCATGTTCGGATGGGATAAAATAATCCTATCCGACTCTAATCCAACGCGTCAAACACACCCAAAATGTACAATTTACTAATGCATCCAGTATAAATACCCACCAAATGAAATTGATAAGAATATCATTTTCCCATGAGCTGTACTACAAGTCTCTGCACTGCTTTCAGAGTAAAGGTACACTAGTGATACCGAGAATTCTGACCACCTCCTTGAAGCAACAAGAGTGACTCAATTGGCAAAGAATAAATGACTTCTAACATAGCTATTTATATGTGTAGTGTCTTTAAAGCATCATGTACAACCACTCGATGCATTAATTGCTTTAGCAGAGAACATATCTACTTTGACAATAGCATTTTCCCCATACAGAAACTCTAGTAAAAATGACAACTAACAAAACTCACCAATCAATTGGTGATGCTTTTCAATGTTCCCTTTTGATAAGGCATTCAGATTGCGTCGTGAAAGACCTAGAGGAAAAAGAATAAAATTCAGCAAAAGGAACATATGAATATATATCCACATACTAGATTTCATGGACAGGCAATGCATTAATATAAAGGAAAAAAAATAAAAAACCAAATAGGTAGCGCAGGGTCGAGAGCTATATTGCTCTCGCTGTTAGCGATGGTTCAAATTCCGTTGCTTATGCTACAACGAAAACTTTTTTTTGTGAAATAAAAGCCCGCGAGGACAAAATTGAAAATCAAAAATCTAACACGGGCTTCAATAACAGCCGAAATGGCTTCCTGCTTTATAATGTATATATGAACTAAACGGAAATATATATGATTCCCCTTCCATCTTACAACTTTCCTTCGTTTGAAAAGTAACACAAGTCTCATTCTGAAAAGAAACTACAAAAGAAAGTTTAACCTACCAAAACTAACCTTTACTACAATTTAACTATCATGGATAACAACTAATGGACCTAATAAACAAGAGACATTTACAGAAGTTCAAAATGTTGATTTTATTTTTTATTTTTTTTTATTTGAGAAGAAAAAGAAACTTCAGGGGGGGACAAGGCATCCCCAACAGGGAACCCAAAGAAACAACCATCCACTAACAGAAATAATCCAAGGGACTCAACCTGGATTTTGAGCGGAGTGCTAAAGTATATGCTCCCCTCCATCCCAAATCAAGAGTCCACTTTCTTTTTCGGGACATAATCAATGTACAAAATCTCACGCATTAGAAAAGTTCTGTTCTCAACCATTTAATAGTTTGAAATTAGTATATCTTAAAAAGTGTTAGAATAAAACTAGACTCCTAATTTGGGATGGAATGTGTACCATTTTAACACTAAAAAATTCAGATTCAGAGGCAAATATAATCGCTAAACTCTTAATCATGGAGAAGCAAACACAATCTTTTCCTCTAAAATCCGAATGAGTTCACATTCAGACTTCAGAGATGAAGACAAACAACACCTTAAGTGAACCAGATTACTGTAAGTCTGTAATAGAACAATTAGAAATACAATGAAAGAGAAGCTACCTTGTCTCCGCACGAAGGGGGCGTTTTTCCTCTTCAAAAATACTTGCACGTATTCACTCCAAAGTAATGTACAACATTTCTTTATGTTCATACCACTACAGAAAACAGCAACCTCTATACAACACTCCACGACCCGGCACTGTCAGCAAGTAAATCAAGATTCACATAACTTGCAAATTGCAATCTCCAAATTCGTCAACCCTGCACCGCCAGAGCTTGCAAGTGCTCTATAAAAACTTGCAAGCTCACATCATCAGTGAGTATAATCTCCGTGCCATCCATATAATTTTGGGTGTTCTGCGTAACAGATGGATTCAACTTGGCAAGTAGAAACCTCGCCTGACTACTGTGTTGATCACATTTAATAAGCTTTGGAACTGGGACCCGCTCAGCCACTAGTTGCTCTGCGTCGAGAACTGGGGCTTCCAACAGCATTCTGAAACTTTCCTGGTTTGGGTCCTGCTCATAACCGAGCTTTCTCCATTGAGCAATCTTCGACCCGTAGTGAATCACCACGCAGAAATATGAATCAAACAGTAAAATTACGTCCGGGGAGATTGAGCAAACATCTAGGAGAACTGGGACGGGCGGTCCATCAAATGAATATTTGAAAAGAGTAGGTTGAATCATTATAAGGGAATTGACGACCCCTTCACGGTTTAACATCAAGCGGAAAAAGGCAGACTCATCGGGGCTGCTGTTAAAAACGTCAATAAACTGGGACCTCCTTAAATAATACATAAATTGTGGGTAAAGAGAGAAATTGGAGGAAAGACGGAATGAAGATGGATCTTCTTGCACATAATCTCCGAATTTTGAGGCGAAACGAATCAACATTTGGTCAAGCCATTTGATAACATCATGAGTGAAGCTCCTCTCAGTTTCACGGATTGCAAGCCTAGCCATGACCGAGGCTGCGGCTTCTTGGTCGAACCCGGCATTAATTTCTGGTGAGTGGGTCCCGACCCACCGCCTTGCAGCAGTTGTGACTCTTTCGCGGATTCCCATGTTTCCATGTCGATACCGCGTTATGAACTGTATAAAAAATGCGGAGCTAGGTTGGGCTTTTTGCTCATCACCCACTTGGAAGAAGAAAGCTATGCATGTTTTGTTATTGAGTGTACCCAATTTCCATATATAAGTACCACCCTCACCGACTTCCTTTACACACACGGACCCATTGCTTTTCCGAAGAGAAACACAGGGACCTAGGGCCCCGCAGATTTTCACATCTTTAGTTGTCACTATCTCAATAGTTGCATCAAAGCACATCTTTAAGTTCCCATCCTCATCCCGGTTGAACAAGTGGCGCAAGCATTTTCTAAATTGGTCTGATTCAAATGACTCCCCTAACATCATGAACCCACCTGAGCTCTCCACAGGGGACCGTAACTCCACTGCACCAACTTGATCAAGAGAACAAGCAAAAAGGTCAAGAACAATCGATGAATTGGTTAACCTCTCTGATATTCGTTTGTAGAACTCACAAGACTTTCTGTAGTAAGCTGCATAGCCACTATTAAGGTCTCGGTGAGTTCTGATATCATTACCGAGATCCGTGTCTACAATCATCCCTGGTCCAATAGTTGCAGGCCCGGATGTGAAGACCATGATGCGAGACCCAGGTGTACCCAAACATCCTTCTAGAAGCCCGAGACTAACTGATATTGCAGCCCCTGTGGCCCGTTGAGGACGATGGCCTGTTATAGCCTGTGATGAAGATTGGATATCTTCAATTGCAGTAGTTATGTTGAACTCACATTCAGATAACGGTAAAAGGAAACCTTGTTTCTGAATGGCATGTGCCTTTCCGACTTGTTGCTTCACATAATGGATCCCAAGCATCTGTTTGATCTGACAGCGAAGCAATAAATATTGAAGTTTGAGCAAACAAAATGATAAGGCAAAAATACAACGAGATTCCAGAGGAGAGATGGATTGGGTGGAGGTGAGTTGTGAGATATTTGTGAGGTAGAGATAGAAAAGGTACAAACAAAAAATAAGAATTAAGATTAGGATCGGTTTTGCAAAAGCATATGTACACAGGTCATCACTTCAATTTTGCTAATGCTATGCAGTATATTATTTATTCTATTTACAGAAATTTACCATCGGCATAACCTAACACTTCCACTGAAAAGACATGGGTAATATGATTCATATCCAAGCAATTTCAAAGGGGTACGCTAATGGTTGGTTATCTATGTCCTTTTTGACTCTGGTCTCTGGCCCCAGCAATGCACTTAGGACAAAATCTAAATTTGGAGAAGCTACAATACCAGAAGGAACGAGATCTTTGGATAAATCATTTTGGGTTGAAGAGAGATGTATATAATAGGATCGATTATGTGAAGGCCCTCACCATACGCTATATTAATTCCATATCTTTGCTAATCTAACAATCATTATTTTGTTCTTCGGGATAACTTGAGGTTTCTGGGCCTCTTAGAGCACTTGAATCTCCAGGGCACATTTAGACCCTCCAATTCTGCAGCATTACACATTAAGGATGGTGTTTCCGAGAAGATCCAAACACTTAATCTCCAAATTATGATATAAGAGCCCATGGTATCCTCTTGGTGTTGATATAATACTCAATATGCTTTGGCTTGTATTCATCTCTAAGCAACTACATGAACTGGTAAAATATCATTCTTCGTCTCATTCCACTTCTGTTACCTATGAACGTTTTGCAGGCACAATTTCCGTATACATCTTTTTTGTGAAAATACAGTCCTAGCTACAGTGTTGCTTCATAGACAATTGGCACCTATCCATGATTTACTTCAATTGACAACGGGCAAATCAAATCGAGTTCAAAGACCACCCCTTTTTTACTTTACTAGTTAAATTCTAAGGGAGTGTTCGATAGCAAACATAGAATTAGGGTGGAAAATGTTTAAATTCAGATAGGCAATTTAATTCCATGGAAAGCATTTAAAGATATTTTCCACAATACCTTGAACTTATTTTCCCTGGGGTTGGCTAAGAATTTAATGCTCTGTTTGATAACATGGAAAATAGTAGAAAAAATTAATATATTTTTGTAAGAAGTTGGAAAATAATTTGAGGGATGTAGTGAAATTAAATCTTGCTTTTTGGTGGAAAAATTTTCTTTGGGTGGCGGTGAAAAAAAAAATTCCACAATACATAAAAGGGGATGGAAGACACATACTCACAAAAATGAGCATGAGATAGAGAGCATATGACCGCGTCCCTAAACTTATTTTCCATATCCTCACCCAATTTAGTTATTTTTCTTATCATTTGCTATCAAACAGAGCCTAAGCAACATGCACTAGTGCCATGGAACCGGATGGAATTATAATTGCCTAGAAAATTTGGCAATCAAACACCATCAAAAGATGGTAAAGTACACATTTTCCAAATTCTGCCAAGCTTTCCATGGAAAACTTTGGCAATCAAGCACACCCTAAATGCTACTTATTATTCTAATGATTGGGGTGCATCAATAATGACAAACATTTCCTCTTTCTTTAACATTACTTAATAAGCTCTAACAAATATTTTCCACACTTAAAATAACCGAACAAAGTACCTGATTAGACGAAATCTCCCTCTCACCGTGAAACACCACAACTCTAAAGCACTCACTGAACCCAAGATCAAAAACCCTCACCATTGAATCAAACACAACCAAACCCACCAAACAATTATCCGGCAAATCCGCCACTATATGTAACAACTCATTTTTTAACACCCTAAGCTCCTCGTCCACCGAACAAGCATCCACCACAAACACAAACCCCGGCCCCGCCCCTCTCGAATCCAACCCCAAACCCGACAGCGAATTAGACGAAAAAGACGAAACCAACGAAGGCGATGAGATTTCTCCCGACATCGAATTCGAAGATGACAATCTCCCATTCCCCCAGTTATGACTATTTGTATTCAATGTCAATCCTTTTTTACCCAATTGATACTCGACTGTACTATAAGTAGGAAAAAGCTCGGCCGGGATATTGTTTTCCCCGATGTTGGAATACGATCGGGGAAACGAATTCCTATTGTAACAAAAGGGGCAAATCCAGATTCTTGATTGATAATCAACCCTAGCGTAAGGGTTTAATACGGCGGCGCATCGGTTGCAGGTGAGGGGGTCGTAAGGGAGTATTGGTAGCTCGTTGAGTTGCATTAATGGAGTGCACATGATGGATAATGGGACTACAAGGGAATTCGATTCGGATTTGGAAATTGGCCATGAATTCCACGACCATCGGAGGCCTTCGATCGCTTCCAATTCGAGGAAATCCATTATTGATCGTACGAGAAATTGATAGTGGAATTTGAATTGATGTGACAATGGATGGGGGTGAAAAACCCTAGGAGTGTCAGGGTTTGGTGAAGTGGTTGTGGAGTTTAAGTTGGGAAATGGGGAAAATGAAGCATTTTTATTTGGGTCTAGGGCTTTGGCAAAGAAAGATAGCTCATACCATTGCCCGGAAAGGAAATTAATGGGTGAAGGAATAAAGTCATCAGGCACGTGTGCTGGCAGAAAGAATAAACACATTTGCATTCTTTTTCTACTCTTTTTTTTTTTTAACATAGTGTTAATTTTATAATACAAATTCTTTTTTTTTTAAATACAATATAAATTTGTTTGTACAAATTTACTAGTATGGGGTGGATTAATAAAGAGTTCTACAATTATATTTATATAGGTCGAAAGAAGCTTATTTTTTTATACATCAACTAGGTACGCAAACTTGATACTTTTTATTTTGGGTTCTAAACTTCTAGTAAATGGAATTTTAATTTATAATCCACTTACTTGTTTGAAAAAGGGTATTTTATTATTCAAGTAATTGTTTTTATGTCAGAGGATAATAATGTTTTGAAAATTTGTATCGAACATTTTAAAAGTTGTACATTATTTGACAATAGTACCACGCTTCAAAAAAAGAATAAAATGCCTCTAAAATCACTATCAAATCCAATAGTTTTATAGTCCATTGGCGTACTCATTATTTACATAAGAATATGTTTAATCCACTCAGATATAGTTATCAGCCCAAAGTCCCAAATAGATTCTGGGATCGATCTATGTCAATGTGGTAATTGGTCATTTATTGTGTTTCTAATTATATCAAAAATAATTGAGTGGTTAAAAGTTAACCAAGCCCAATTTAATGAGAATAAACCCAACTTTGAATGATTGGCAACTAGAAAATGGATGTTGAACAGTGATGAAACACCTTCCCAATAATTAAACAATAAAAAACAATAACCAAATAGAAATGAAGAATAGAACAAATATAGTTTAAGGGTAGGTTCCTCCGGTGGCTTTTATACCCAATTTGACGATACGTCTTCCCTTTATGTGTGTGTGTTGATTGTATTAACTTGAAGCTTGAGCTGCCATCTCTTAGAATCAAAGGAATAAGAGATGAAGTACATAAAGAGATGGTCATACGCAACCAATACAATGGTGGAATTACATAAAAATAATGGTTTTGTTTGATGAAAAAGAATGTGACTTGTGTGTGGGAATGAATGTAGATAGAGTAATACTGATTGTCTTTAACTAAAGGTTGTCCTTTTTATTTATAAGTATAGGAGAGATTGCATTAGGGTTGATGGGCAATGAAAATTACCGGAAAAGGTAAACTTGGTCATTACTCTAAAATAACAATTGTCCCTAACCTTATTCACACAATGACAGTGGTTATTTCCCATCACTTATCCTCTAGCTCAACTTGCATTTACCATTTAGCCGACCATTTGCAGGCGGTCTTCATTATCTCTATATATTTTGTTCGATTATATAACCATGATTGGCCATCATTGGAGTGTCATTTGACTGGCTATTTAAGTACATGAGGTGGCCTTGATGCCAACAGGCTTTAAGCTAATTAGGGTATAGGCCATTTGGGTTAAACCCGGCTAAAAGCCCACTTATAATTTTTACCTCGTATAATTGCACCCCGAGCAACTGATCTTGGCTTACTAGCTTGGATTACATGCTCAACTTCAATTAATGATTGATGGTATGGTTGGCTAAATGAATGATGTGTTGTAATAAAAAAGATTGTATTTGTAGTTATCCATTAATGAAGGAATTACAAACGTTTGTGACTTATTGGGGGATATATTATCATAACAATTGTGGTTATATACTTTTGCTAGCTGTCAATGCTCTAATTAGTTGGGCGTGTTTTCAAAATGGGTGGGCCATGTGTCTGGGGCCCGTGCATTTAATGCATCCCATCATTGTGTAGTAGTTCCTAATGTTACTGCTATTTTGATATAAAAGTGAAAGAAAAATATTTGTGGCTATAAAAGTTTCCTTCATCTTTTTACTTTTTTTTTTATTTTCCCTTTCTCTAGTAAACCTCTATTCTTTCATATTCTTATATTGAAGATTGCATAAACCTTTCCATAATCTTCAAAAACTTTCACCATTTCTAAAAACCTTGCCATATTCTTCTATTTCTTAATTTCGTCTTCTTTTATAGAGTCGAGAATCTTCGAAACAAGTAAGTTTTTCCTAACATTGTTGGGTTTTTTTAGGTTGCCCATACTATTCATCTTTGTTCTTCATTTACCAGTCCATAAGTAGGTTTATTTTTTTTTAAACCATTAGTTATGGGCAAGCATGCTTTGATTTTTAAGGCCCAACAAATAAAGTTCACAACTAAGTATATTCCCAATAAGCTTAGCTGGAGAAATCTTAAAAAAGATAAAAATATATTCGAGGAAGAATACAAACTAGGACCTAAAGTGTATCCTATCCATGCAGCCTTCTTCAAAGCAGTTGGTCTCCGACTTCCTTTATAGCCTTCTTGGTAGATTTCCTTAGATGTACACGTCTCACCCTAGCTCAATTAAGCCCCAATGTAATGATGGGGGAATGTTTTTTGCACTTGTTATATTTTTTGACATATTCCAAAGTATCATTTTATATATAAGCCACCAATATATTTGAGTTGCTCGATGGGCCAGTGATTGGCCCTCTGTATGGCTTTCATGACTACCTTTATGCAATTCACGGAGAACATTTTAGACTGGTCTTAGATGAACACATCTCAGATAGGGCCCTAAAAAGAGCCTCTTATAAAGTTTATACCTAGGTGACAACCAATACCTAATGATTTATGCTCGAATCCTGTAAACTTCACTACTATCACTAGGGAGAATTCTATCTTTAAGGAATTTGATTGATCCATTTAACTAACCCCAAGGTCTACTTTATTATCACACACAGTTGGTTGCTCCTCAGTTTATATGCTTGGCCTAGGCAAGTACTCCACTTCAATAGTTCTTTTAAGACTTGAATCTATAGCAGAATTTAAAGTTGCTAAGGCATCTTGTGTGAGTTGCTGGTTCTAGAAAATCGTTCAATGTAGGTTCACTTTAATTCTTTAAAGAGTTTCTGAGCCAACTTCATGTATTCCCAATCTTCAAAAAAATCGTACATTATTTTGACAATAGTACCACATTTCAAAAAGAGAAGGGCTTTATTGACTTAACCCCCTGCGCTAATAGCCTTATATGAGAAACCCCCCCCCCCCAAATAAATTTTTATTAGGCATAACCCCATAAAACTTGACGCTGTTAACTTTTCATCAATTTTCAATTTTTTTGGACCAAAATACCCCTCCCTATCTTCTTCTTCATCCCCATTTCAATTTAAACCCTAACACTACAATTTTAAATGAGATCTAAACCAAAACTAAACACAGATCTAAACTCAAATAAAACCTAAAATTAAATCTAGATCGAAACTAAGATCAAGAGCAAAATTAATTTGAGATTGATGATGGACTGGTGGTGGTTGGAAGTGGACTGTGGGTCACCGCGGGAGAAGATGGATTAGTACTCCTAGATCTTGATCTGTGGATCATTGGAGATATATTATTGGGTTGGAATTCTCTCTCCTCCTTGCACTTTGATCTGGATTAGTTTTTTGTTGGAATGATGGTCGTGGGTAAACGGTGGAGAAGAGGGAGGTTGTCGTCGTCATTGTTAGCAGAATACTAAGGGTTATCGTCGAAAAAGCCGAAGTAGCTGAAGTGACACCGGAGAAGACGAACTAGCTGAGTGCGCTTTATGTTTAATTTCGTCCGCCACTCTGTTTTAGTGTTTATATTGATTGTGGGTCATTTGGGTGCTCTATTTTAATGAATTTGTTTTAATTTTGATTGCATAATATGGATATAGATATGTGTATTTGTTATAGAGAGATAGAGAATATGACGTGATGACAGAGACAGTGATCAGAGATAGGGGTCCAATTTTAAAAGAAAATCAATCGATTTTAATCATTCCGTGTTCATAAAAAGGAGACGAAAAAGTGAGGGTGCTCCTCCTGCATCTTCTCCTCTAGTCTAGTTAAATATAGGGCTTTGAGGTTCAACAGAAAGGGATTTTGCACTAATTTCACTAATAGATCTTTGGGCTTTCAGTTAGTGTTCGGTGCTTAGTGATTCAAATCAAACGACCGGACCAAATGCAGATTGACCATTTGCTTTATTGGTTCTAACGGTGGCAGCTGCCCTTGCTTGCCTGTCTGCGTGTTTTCGTCTCCTTCATCAAGGATGCTTGCATGCGCGTCTGTATCCAGGAAAAAGCAGAATATTTGATAGAAGAACGGGGCTAAACGATTACAAAGAGTTACTACAAGTGCTGTGATGAGATCTGTATTTCGGCTTGGTCGATCAAAGAACTGCCTCTGACCCTGACCAAGAGAGAACACACGTACAAAACAGATCATTTTCGAAAGAGAGTATGGTGCACCGTGGTTTTGTCCGAACAGTATCATAACGAAAGAGTAGAACTTATTCTCTCCATTCAAAGAGAGTAGAGCTTTTCCATAATTCTTTCAATATTTGTTTTATGACGAGAAAGGGACTGGCTCCTTCCGTCCCTTCGTCTCGCCACAACACAGCCATAGGAATGTTATAATTCTGAAGATGCAGTTGCTTCGAAGAACCAAGTGATGCATGTCCCACAAGCCCAAAGTCTCCGACATCTCTTATACCAAACGAAGCCCAGTCCCCGCCCCCTGGAGTATCTATCAACGATCCATGTGCCCTATCCCCCTATCATTTTTGGGTTAGCGGGGGAAAGGTCCATGGGGCGTTACTTCACTCACGGCTCTTTTTGATCTTATTCATTCTGAGGGGACTGGAAAGTCGCGGGGGCATAATCTAAAGGGGGCAAGTGTAGGAAGATAAGGTTAGGGTTTAAATTGAAATGGGGATGAAGAAAAAGATATAGAGGGGTATTTTGGTCCAAAAAAATTAAAAATGGATGGAAAGTTAACGGCGTCAGGTTTTAAGGGGTTATGTTTAATAAAAAGTTATTTGGGAGTTGGGTTTCTCAAATAAGGCTATTAGAACAAGGGGTTAAGTCAATAAACCCCAAAAAAAAAATAAGATGCCTCAACTAAAAACACTATTAAATCCATTAGTCTTATAGTCCATTGGCGTACTTATTATTTACATAAGAATATGTTTGATCCTCTCAGATATAATTATCAGCCTAAAGCCCCAAATAGATTATGGGTTCAATCTGCGTCAATGTGGTTATTGGTTATTTATTGCCTTTCTAACTATATCAAAAACAACTAAGAGTGGTTAAAAGTTAAACAAGCCCAATTTGATGAGAATCTGCCAAACTTTAAAAGATTAACAACCATAAAATGGATGATGAATAGTGATAAAACACCTTCCCAACAATCAAACAGTGAAGAACAGTAACCAAACAAAAATGAAGAAAAGACCAAATATGGTTTAAGAGTAAGTTCCTCCAATAGCTTTACCCAATCCGGCAATATATCCCCCCTTTATGTGTGCCTATTGATTGTATTAGCTTGAAAAACCATAACAATGATGGAATTACGGAGAAAAAATGGTTTGTTTTAATAAAGAAGAAAATGGATGTGTGTGTGGGAATGAGTGTAGAAAAAGTAATACTGGTTGTCCTTAGTTAAGGATTATCCCTTCATATTTATAAGTATATGAAAGGGTTATAGTAGGGTTGGTGGGCAATAAAAATTACTAGAAAGTGTAAATTTGATCATTACTCTAAGATAACATTTGTCTTTAACCTTATTCATACTATAAAAATGGTTATGTCATATCACTTATCCTCCAGCTCAACTTTCTTTTACCATTTGGCCGATCACTTATGGTTGGTCTTCATTATCTCTGTATATCTTACCCAGCTAGGTAACCATGCTCGGCCGCCATTGAAGTGTCACCTAATCGGCTAAGCCGTTTTACTTCTTAGACTTGTATATTCTTGAAAGTATATAAGGTGGGCCTAGATGCCAATGGACTGTAAGATGAATCGTATATTCTTGTAAGTATATAAGGTGGGCCTAGATGCCAACGGGCTGTGGGGTGATCATGGATGGACCATTTGGGCTAAATTCAACTAAAAGTCCTATTGTAATTTTTACCTCACACATTAACTATAAAATAAGGATGCCTTTTTTGTTTTTAACAAAAGACCTGAATAATTTGAAATTAGTTTGTTTTTGTATTTTTCTTGTGAAATATTTAATCTGACTCTAGTTTTTTAAACTTGAAGGATATTTCAAAAAATTTATTTACAGATTCAGAAAAATGCACCCTATTGCCCTTCTCGTAAAACAAAATGAAAATTCTGTAGGGGAAGGGAAGGGAAGGAGAGGGGGGGGGGGGGGGGGGGGGGTATGTTTAAAAGTGGATTACAAATTAAGGGTGGCATTTTAAACTTGACAATTTCAAATGGTGTCCTCAAAATTCTTGAAAAATCTTTAAAGAATTTCAAAGTGGATTAAAGATCAAGGTTACCTTTTCCCCCCTAAAAAAATCATAAATAAGACTTGAAGTTTAGTCAAGTTTCAGAACACTTGAAAAAAAAAAAAAAACTTGAAGAATTTGAAAGTGCTAAACTTGAAAATAAACAGGGAGGTGGTTTGTGTTTGGATTGTGAGTTGACGAAAAAAAAGATTACGAGGATTGAGATTTCTATTAAGGCACCTTTAATTGGTTTTTATAGGTTAACGTTTTTAGAAGTAATTTTTTTTTTAAAAATTATATTAGATTTTTGTCTACACACGATACATGAATGATCTGATTATGTATAAATTAAAAAAAATGTTAAAAAAAATAATACATTGCATAGTGGTTAAGAGTCCTAATGTCGTCTTATCAACGAGGGGTTTGGGCACTTTGCTTATGTGGTAATAGAAATTTTATTTTTATGAAATAAAAGCTCACAAGAGTAAAATTTAAAACACAAAAATTTAACGTGATTTCAAATATTCCAAAAAACCTTTCAACCATATATAATAGTAAATGGTTAAACTCTCTCCATTCATATTATCCGGTGGGAGATTGACATTTCAAATACGACATTAATTAAAACTAGAAATTAGGTAGAAGGGCTTATTATACATTGATTTTTACCAAAAATCCAATGAATAATATTTTTTTGAATGAAGGGCCTATTTTTAATTGGTAATTTGAATGAAGGGCCTATTTTTAATTGATAATTAGTGTAAGATGCCTATTTTGTTTTATATTTTAAATGAATGTATTTGAATAAATTTAAATATTATTTAATTAATAAAAACATGTTATGTATTACCTAAATTACCCCTTTTAATGAAATTTTCACAAAAAATATGGACTGCAAAGTTCATATTGCAATAAAATATGAACTGCAAAGTTCATATTGCAGTGAAATACGTACTGCAATATGAACTTTGCACTAAAAATCACATTGCAGTAAAATATGGACTGCAATATGAACTTTGCACTAAAAATATCGACTGCAAAGTTCACATTGCAGTGAAATATCGACTGCAAAGTTCACATTGCAGTGAAATATAGACTGCAAAGTTCATATTGCAGTCCATTTTTAATGCATATTGATTTTTTTAGTTTTTTTAAGGGTTGGGATGTCATTTTATAATAAAAAAAAAGACACATGTCATATTATCAATAAAATAAAAAATAGGCCCTTTATTTAAAAAAAAATTATTCCTTGGCCTTAGTGTGAAAATCTTTCTCTAATAAGCCCTTTTTTTTAATTGCCCCTAATTAAAATTGCATTATGAATTTTTTTTATTAGAGAAAAGAGAACTTATCTTACGATTTAATATATATAAAGAAAAAGATGGGCTTCAGATCATTAGATGATTACTTTGAGGCCCTATGGGGGTTTATCTATCTAGGCTTTCTGTTTCAACTGGGCCCAAGTGAATGTGCCCCAAAGGGCAAATACCCAAACCCCTATATTCCACACATATACATATAGAAATTGGCGGCTGCTATTTACACACCAAAAAATATTTTTAATAAAACTCCACTTTTCATTCGCCCGATAACAAGTGAATAAGTACATGTTCATTGCTCGATAACAAGCGAGTAAGTGCATCTTACTCGCTTAATGACAAGCGAGTAAAAACTTCAATGCATTACTCAGCTCGCTTGTCATTGAGCGAATAATATGCACTTATTTGCTTATCATTGAGCGGGTAACATACATTTATTCACTTATCATCGAGCAAATAAAATATGGAGCAAAACCAAATAATTGATGGTGTGTAAATAGGGACTACCTAGAAATTTTATCCTTGTAACTATTTAAGCATAAAATCCTATTTCTGGGGTTAAATTTGGTGGATACATCTTGATGTGCTTGTTTAAATTTTTTGAATTATATTTGTTACGTTGTGTAGTTAATTGGTTAGCATAAAAGGATGAAAATCAGTGTAAAAATAAATAATACATTCTTTTATTTGTATTGTAAATCAAAGATAATTTCTTGCAAACCGAATTATTTTACAACATTCACGCATAATCAAACACAATTAAAATGTTAAACATAATTAGTTACATGCTTAACTAAACACCAATTGTGCTCAAAGTGACTAATTCATTGAGTGAATGAGGTGCAAATGGGGTAAAAAAATATTTAAACTTAAAAATTTTGACTAGATTTCGTGCGTCCGATTCAAGACTAGATTTGAGTGTAACCCGATTGCTTTAATTTACTCCACTTAAAAGAATTATGACACTAAATTGCACTCCCATTTAATCCTTCAATTGATAAAATTAAGTATTCCATAAACCTTTATTGTACCATTAAAAAAGCTAACATGATTGGCAAAATTTTCAATTTTACTTCTATCATCATTTTATTGCACAAAAAAAAATATATTAGTAAGGTTGAACCGATAACCTTTGATTCGGCAAGCGTCTTTTACCATTAGTCAATTTATATATATATATACATTCTTTTTTTCTCAATTGCAAATTAAATAATGTCGTGCATCAAAAGAAATTATACATGCAATATATATTGTGCGTACTTCAATTACTAATTTATATAAAATTTTCTTCGATTTGGCCAGATTTTATTTTTAACCATTAAATCAATCCCTACTTCTTCATGCAAAGACACATATATATCTAGCTCATGTGCTTCAGATTCTTGTACTATTATAATAGATAACATAAGGCTGACGGTTATAACATTAAATTTTCTGTTTTTTAATTCTAATATTCTCGATGTTAAAGATCACCATTTTTTCCGCCAGAAATTACCTAAGAATTAACATGAGTTGCAACTCAAACCTGGACATGGCCCATGGTTTAGCAAGGATTAGTTTTTTTTCCCTCAAGTCACTATTTATATTTCTTCCGCGCACTATTTCATTTTATATATATCACATGCAAATGGTGCATGTATCATGCATTCATGCGTGCACAAGAAAAATCATGCATCGTTATGAAATTTTCTTTTCACAATTTTAGTTCTTCAGGTATAGATAAATATATTAGATTGTTACCACCATAATTAACCTAATATATAACGAATTAAAGTATAGAATCACGGACTTTTTTGTTACTATACATGAATTGAAGTACATCATAACACGAAGCATCATTAATATGCATATCGCGTGCTTAAGTGTCAAATTTAATTTTGAAGAAGTCATTGCACAATGGTTGTTCCAACAAGGTCTTTCCGAAAAAGCACATGCTCCTGCCTTCCCCATTAACATCATCTTCTTCTTTTTTCCTTTATATTTTTCTTTTAATGGCAAGGTTATGATTCCAAAGTATTAATTATATACTAATAAAATCTAGACATATCTGATTTATCTAGACATATCTAATTTTTAAAGAGATCTATATGTATAAAGAGATACGTTTGTAGCTTCCGCGCGCGATCATTCGTGTTTGCTATAATTCTTCCTATATATATAATTATTTAATATAACCAACTTGCACTAAAATATATATTTTGAGCAGAAAAAGAACATGAACACCTCACATTGTCTGATCCAAGAAAATTTTATTCCTTAAAAAAATACCTACAGAGAGAGAGAAAGGAGGGTAATGGAGTTAATTGCTATTTCTTGAAATACTAATTGATTAAGTTCAAATTCCGTTGACCTACTTGAAATGGAGAGTTCACATACCAAAGACCTAGACTATATGTTTCACACTTATTAGAAAGTTTAAAAATGGGTATGCTTAGTAAATTCATTTTAGTAATCTAACATTTTAAAATGATATATACAAATTAAATGCAAACTTTCTTTAAAGAAGGGTCAGTGCGTTCGTTCTAGACTGTATTTTTTTTTTTTGTTCCACACGGAGTGTTCGGGCCAGCTTTTTAGACTGTATCTTTAATAACAGGTTTCAATCACTATTTATAATATATATCAATGCATTAATAACGGAAAAATGTTAGTAAAAACCTAGTTCGCAAATGGTCGCGCGATCTGTTATAAATTATACATACATACGTACATGTATGTAAAAGTATCAAGAGTAAAGCATTATCAACAAAAAACAGTGTCAATAATAGATGAATACTTATTTCTTCTTGACTTAAATTATTAAAAGTTTGACTTTTAAATGGCGACTATGAACTCATATGTTACATTGCATTGAATTGGGGCCGGGACATCCAACTTGCAATCAACTAACAAGTGAAATAACTTTTAAGTTGTCTTACATCTTATACATTTTATGGTGTGTGTTCACATGAATATTGGAATGTCCTATCGTAATTAATATCAAAGCAAATTTTGAGCATGTAACTTAAGATTAATTTAACACCGATTCAAATATATTGTATGTAATTCACAAATTGAAATTTATACTCTAACACATGTTGTTCAAATTATCTAAGATTGCCATGTTATGTTCACAATTTTTAAACTCTACCTCATAAATAATTATATATATATAGAGAGAGAGAGAGCATTTCCCACAAGGACCTTAACTTAAGGTCCTTATTTACGGACTTTCCATTTTGACACGCTTCCCAATGGAATTTTTTGATGAAATTTGGTGGGGATGTTCTTCATCGTGTGTATAACATTTCCACCAAATTTCATCAAAAAATTCAACCGGGAAGTAGGTTAACTATATGATTGAAAAATATTGGACATATATATATCTATTTCTGGACCAGAATTTTTCAATCCTATAGTTAACCCACTTCCTGGTAGAATTTTTTGATGAAATTTGGTGGAGATGTTCTACACACAATGAAAAACATCCCCACCAAATTTCATCAAAAAATTCCATCGGGAAGCGTGTCAAAAAGGCAAGTCCGTAAATAAGGACCTTAAGTTAAGGTCCTTACTTGAAATTTTTCCTATATATATATATCTATCTTTGTGAGTAGATTAAGGGTCAAAAAATAATTTGGTGAGTCTTCTTGTTTATGTAGTTAGTGATCCATAAAATCAGTTTAGAATCATAAACCAATATATATATGGGGAACATGCATGTGCTCCAACCACCATCACACTCTACAGAATTCCAGCCTCATTCACATAATTATATAAATAAATACATAAATATATATAAGAGATAAAGGCCATCAATGAGTACCCCATCAATGTGCACATGTCATTGTTCCCTCCCTTACTTGAGCCAGAGTATTTTAATTAATTCCTTTGTCACCCCTAAATTATTGATAATATAGAATAAATTAATGATTTGAAAAATATTTTTAGTGCATGATATAAAGAATCTCTTGAACAAAAATAAAATAAAATAGAAAAAGTAGCATTAAAAGTGAAGGAATAAAAACACGCCCAAACAGGACTACGTACGACAGAGAGGACAACAAGAAGACCAGCAAAAACAGAGATTAAAATTAAGAAAAATATGATTATTAAGCAAGAAATTAGTAATAAACAAGCCAAACAATAGGGTAAGTTTATTACAAATGTCTAGAGAGAAATCTTTTGATATCTATATATACTATTGAAAATTAAAAATACAGACATATCCAAACAACACCTCTGCCATAATCCATGTGCAAACTTTCTTCAACATTATTATTATTATTTTTTTCTTCAGATCCTGCTCTTGCATTTCTCCATTGCTCTTGGTGCTGCAAATTTTTTAATTAAATCTAATTAGTCAAAAAAAATTTAATTAAAAGGTATATAAAGAAATGTAATTAACAATAAGAATTTAACATGAATTAAATCTAAAGCTTGAAGGTCTCTCTGATGACGAAAGTAATTAGTATATATCACGATTGTATATGTAAATGAAATATGAATTTGTCATGTGATCACGAGAAATTAAGATGTACATAATATTAATATAGAAGATACAACGCATGTATTAAATACATTTATGTAAAGTGAATAGTCCATTAATGTTTAAATTAATAAACATATATCACAATATAAGATATATCAAATTAAATAAAAAAAAACCAAATATTTTGTACAAAGGCACATACCAAGTCCAATTGCTTCCGATCCCTTCATTATACGCAGGCGCTTGCATGAATCAACAAACATCCTGCAAAATAGTTTTAATCAGTCGTAATTCTGAGTTGATCTTGATCTTAATGTTTATTATTTGAATTATAATGTGAAAAAATTATTTGAATCACACATTCTTAGCCTATATATTGTTCACTAAATTTTGATATTTTTGCATGACTTTAGGGTAATTTCATTTTTCAGGATAATGAGAATTAACTTACTCCTTTTTTTTTTTATGATATTTCACTCTACGCCCGCCTTCTAAATTATAGATCTATCAGTTAAAAATAACTTACTCCCACGGTACGTCCCCCACGAGCATCCAATCGCCATCCTTATCTTCATAAGAGGGCACATACTCAGAACTGTTCAACAGATCCATCAACTTGCTCTCATTCATGAAATCAATCATTCCTTGGGACCCATAGTTGCCTACCAAAAAAATAATGCACAAAAAAGTTTATAATAATTGTGATTACTTTAGAAAAACGTAACACTAACACTAGGTAATATAAGAAAGCTAGGCTGTAGTGAATCACAATAATGATCCCAAGATCCACTTTTAAAGAGATTTAATAAAATATTATTTACATCAATAGGGCTACTAAAAAGAAGATCAATAGAATTGTTGTAGTTATTCTAATATGAGAAAAAAATGTACATGTATATACCTATAGTTGTCACTGTATACCTTTTCTCGAAAGATGGGTGTAGGGTTATAATCTTCAAAAGAATTAAAGGATTTGAGATATCTAAATGGATTGTGATTTGTGAACATAACATGGCCATATTTACACAAACATACACACTATATCTTACTTAAGCACGTCAATAATAGATTTAAAGAGTGTTTGTGCCTTGTCTGAAGTTTGTCGAAATTTTGTTTTTTTAACACGTGACCTTAAAACAGAAGTTCACTAACATCCGTATACACATATTAATTTGTTACCATAATTAATAAATATCCTCAAGAGTTACATGCAATAATCAAACATGAGCTTACCCATGGTAAAGGAACTGAACATCTTGGCTAGGGCATCAGAGAGTTCTTGGTAGCTCTTGTACATCTTTAGGTCAACTTTTCGAAGATAAGGCGCACCATCCATCGAAACCTTCACAAACGCTGCTGCAGTGCTACCAGCTTTCTCACTCTCCTCTTTGGTGTTGCTCTTTTGAGCCATTATGTTCTTCCGGAACGACCGAACTGGTGGCCACCCTACCACCTGTGCCCTAAATCACAAGTATTGCACCCCATAAATTTTTCACCTCCATTTCAGTTTAGCCCATAATTGAAATATATTACCTAATATAATAAGGGATCGTGGTTTTTGAATCTTAAAAATATATAAGGTGAAAAAGAATTATATTGTGCTTGTGCCTAAGACTAAAGATGTTTTCTAAATGATTAATAGTCATTTAATAGTGTATTTGACACAACTTACGACCTAAATATATCTATATTTTATGAGGTCTCATATCATATGATCATTTGAGCTAAAATATACGGTCCGTATAACCATTAGTACTCATATGATATGAGATAATCTTGCACGTCGAAAAATTTAAGTTTTAGCACTATAAAACCCATTTCCTGGACTTTGTTTATTCTATGCTTTTTGGGAAATCAGCTGGTTCATGCCCCCTCCCTTTCTTTCTATGCAACAGGGTTTGAACTTTTCAAACTCAATTTCAGTAGTATAAAATAACTCTAATTAACTCTAGCCTTAGATTTTTCGGAGTTAAACATTCCACTAAAATCTTACACCATACCATGTATCTCCACACACACGCGTATATATATATATGTATGTAATAAGATTTTTGAAAGACTTACTTGGCTGGTGGTTTGACCGAATCTTTAGGGCAATTATTAGGAAGGAGATTCTTCTCCATTGGTGAATTCTCCAAAGAAGGTGATGATTGATTGGACTGAATGTTGAGCTTCAAGTCTATGGTCTCCGAGAAACCCCTCTTTCCTCCGGTGACCTTCACCGGCTCTCCGTCGCCTGCCGCGGCTCCTCCGGGCAGTCCAAGGCACAGCTCAGTCTTCAGCATCTTAATTTGTCAAAGTTGATGCTTATCTTTTGGTTATGTTGGTGCTTAACTACTTCTTGTTTTTCTTCTTCAAGTTACGATAATTTAGAGAGAGAGAGAGATGAGAGAGAGGGGAGAATAATAATACAAGTAAAGAGAGGAGCAGTGTACAACTTCATGTGCATATATACCAATGGCTGCAGTCTCCCTATCAGGTTCCGACGGACAGCATGTTGACACGTGGAGGTACCTGGTGTGTTGATCTTCTGGGATCAAGGGCATGTTACTATACTATAATAATAGGAAAATGATAATTAACTTTTCCATATTTCCATAGACCAAATTACCCCCCCAAGCTTTGCTTATGTGAGTATCAATCTAATTATTTTAGCCCAATTCAAAATTCACTTTATGTATTTTATGTATACAAAAAAAAATCAATTTCTTCCGTTCGTCACTACGTATATGGCAGAATCCGTCATCTATTTTTTTTTTTTTGGAAAAATTTCCCTTATATTCAAGGAGGACAACATTATTTTTTTACTTTAAAACAAAGTATTCATACTTATTTACTTAAAAAAGACTTGGATCATCTTATTTTGTTAAATAAATATACTTTTACCTACCGTTGCCGCTCACCGTAGGAGTAAGGGGCAATAGCGGCGGTGGTTGGTACGTCTATTGACCAGAATTAGTGATAAAGGAAGAAAATTTAACTAAGAGTACCTTTGATTATATTGAAAAAGGTGAGTGCCTTTTGTGATTTTCATACACTGATTTTCTTCTCTGTATTTGGCAAAAATACTTGTTCCTAAAATAGGGAAGGGAAAAAAAAAAAAACGGAGCCATTGAAATCTATTTTTTGAAAAACTAAACCATCTATAGATGCAATTTTATTTTATTTTTATAAAACAAAATAAAGTAATTTAATTGGTCAAATGATATGTTGTGGGTATAAATAGCCATACCTACCTCATTAACTGCTAGCACAACGATATATTATTTTGAGTTATTTTTTTTTCAAAATATTTTTTTGAACACTGTAATACAAGAAAGAGAAGTTTAATTTGACAACATTAATCTTATTATATAGATAATTAATGTTTAATAATATGTATATACTTAAAGCACACGTTAATTAAACAGGTCGCCTATATATTTATGTGTAAATATATTTACTTGTTTTTCCTGATAGAGCTAAATTACT
The DNA here is from genome assembly GCA_021464415.1 of Lonicera japonica. Classification (NCBI taxonomy): domain Eukaryota; kingdom Viridiplantae; phylum Streptophyta; class Magnoliopsida; order Dipsacales; family Caprifoliaceae; genus Lonicera; species Lonicera japonica. The sequence continues at coordinate 45,857,125 of CM038468.1, read as the reverse complement.
TACTTTAATTTATATCTTTTCAATTAATTTAATTTATCAAAAAATTATTAAGGATTGCATGATTAAGGGAACCAATGAGCTTGTGGTTCAATAAAGAACTCTGACCAGTCTGTTCCTCCAATGGAAAAACTTGTTTGATTATTCTATATTTATAGACACCATTAATAAATGCATGCAGGTATACACAGAAATGCCCTGCGATGTTTAATTATTATACTGTTTCTGTGTGTTCTAAAATGTTTTCTGATTAGTCAGGTGCTTCTATTTCTCATTGTGCTACGTACTCTTGCAACTAATGGGGCAACATCACACAGACAGGTGGGTTCAAATAAGTTACTTATGCTAATTATTTTTTAATGTACGTATAATTAATACTATAAATTTTTTATTGGATTGAGTTAGAGATTGCTCTACCAAGCCCTAATTAATTCTGTCTCTGGCTATTTATCTTAAAAAAAGTTGACAAAATTTCGCTTCATATATGCTTTTGCTTTTCACTCATTTCTCTTGGATATTCAAATTAAATTTAAGTTCAGTTATTATTATTATTTTTATTTATTCTCTTAATTACATTGACAAGGTTGAACCTGTGATCCCTCAAATGCGAGTCAGCATTTATAACTATGTTACAAGACTTTTGGCAAAACTACAAAAGTTCAGTTATTTTTTTAAGCTCAATCGATTGTAAACTTCACAATCATAAACTAGCTATAACTTAGTCATTGCTTATGTTGAAATTATTACGTTCTTATAAAAAAATAAAGTAGAACATGCAAATTTTTTATTTTTTGAATTTCAGCTGGAGTACTGTATAATTTTTAGTATGTAAAATTTGATCACTTAAGAAGAATTGGCAATTTCTCATTAGGGTGGATCAGCAAGTCATTTCTTACGCATAAGAAGAAATTGTAATTTAATTTACCCAAACATATCGTACTCAAATATTGCACAGTCCCAAGTGATTTATTGGAGGCCTTTAATTAGTTACCAATTTACCAGTTCACAGATAAACATTTTTCCTTTCAGAAATTATATAAACATTTTCCAACTCCTCCGATCGAAATATGTTTTAATTAATTATATAATTGTGGGTTTTGACTTTGTAAAATGTTAGTTTTAATCAACATTTCATTGACTCATTTAGAAATGATTATATATTTTTTATGGGTAATTCTTTATTAATAAGAATACTTATAACCACAAGGAAAGGTTGGTGCATGCACTGAAGCTAGCTATCAATGGAAACTTTTGAAAAAAAAATTAGGTACTATGTTCATTGAATTCAGATGTAAATGGAAAAACCAAAATGTCATTTTTTTCTTATCAGGTAAATTCCATCACTTATGATTACCAGGTGCATCACATATATTGTATTTTGAGAAAGGACAATTTATATAATACACATGACATTCAAAATTTCTAGTTAAATTACCCGATAAATATAACACTTCTAAAAGAAAGAAGTTTAATCTTAGTTTAATCTTATCATAGTTATATTAGACATCATTTTCAAAACTAATTTTACAAGGACCAATCTTTCTTTAAAGTTAATGCATATATGACAACAATATACTTTATATGTCATTGAAAATTAAAACAATAAGTTAATTGCAGCAAGATAATTCTATATAATGACTTGATTAAGGAGAAGTCGTCATGTTACGGAGAAATGTAAAGTGCATGATTATTATAAATATAATCATATATAAGTACTTTTATTCTTCATATAATTAAAAGTAGCTATTGTAATTATTAATTTTCTTTATACAGGGTATGGATATAAATTCTACTTTTCTTGAAAAGGATAAGAGGCAGGTATTTGAATTTGAACGCCATGGGCAAACACGCGGGTTTCAAACTTCTTGAGTTTGAGCCTGAACCTAAAGGTAGTTGTTGAAGTATTTATTTACCGAAAAATCCATTTTTTTAAGATGTTCCAGATTAAGATTTTAATTTTTCTATAACATAATTAGCGTAACATATCTCACAGTGATAAAATACCTATTTGTTAGAAAAAACTTGCTTCTTATTATTTCTAGTTTTACTTTTCAAAACTAAAAGCAGCCTAAATATTTCATAAAATATTGTTTGTTAATTTAATTAGTACAAAATTTGAGAAGATACAGGATATTGGAAAATGGAGTTTATCTGAACGTGTTTTCGGTAAAAGAACCGGTGATCAATAATATTTTTTGTAAATTAAAAACATATATTTAACCAAATAGTAGATAACTCACTATTAATGCTCTTTAGATGCTCTTTAGGGGTCTGGGGAAAGGAACCTTCAAAATTGCCATAGGGACACCATTGAAGAGCTCAATTCCCAGCCTTAGAACATGTCCTTGAGTTTGAGTCCTTGTCGATTAGGCCAGTCAGAACAGGAATAGCCATCCCTCGAGATTTAAAAGTAGTGCTACGTTAAATTTGTAGTAAATTTTTAAATAGTAATTTTTATGGTATCTTGCAAAATTAAGTTTACAATAGGTGTACACACAGTTCATATTTGATTGGTTTGCTAGTTAAATCAATACCAAACCAATTTAATCGGTTTAAAATTTTTTGTACTTAATCGAAACCAATTATACAAAAAAACCGAACCAAATCAAACCAAACAAAAACGGATTGGTACGGATTGGTTTACTGGTTATAACTAAAATTTAATTAATAAAATTCTAACGTTACACAGAACTAAGAGAGTAATACATATTTGTTGACCTTAAAGTCAATTAATCTTATTTTGATAATTACAATAAGTTAATAAAGTGTTATTTAACTCGGTTGTTCCAATGATACATTTTAACCGACATATACCAAGTGTAACTTCAAACCGAAGCAATCACACTTTACAATCTACTTACAAGAAATGAACTTAAGTGATATACATATTGCATACAAAGCCAAGAAAAGATCTAGATCATCACAAGTGAAGATATGCACAAGAATGATTCTACATATTATCAAAACCGCGAAAGGATCAAGAACATCAAACAAGTGAAGATATCAAGCATCACGAAGACTCGAATTATCATTACTTAGATTTTATGTAAAGATACTTTATTGATCTCCCTATAGCTCAAACATATTCTTGCATCTTTTAAAGATTGATTCAAACTAGTTTGAAATTGAATTTATTTGAAAAACATATTTTACAAAAATCGAGTTTCAAAATAAATTCATATTAATTTTAAATGATCATAGTGATCTTAGTATATTTGAGTTCAAAAATCATTAGAAGTAAATAATTAAATAAAAATATTTTTATTTTTTGTTTAAAATTCGCTCAATTTTTGCCCAGTTTTGATCTAACGGTAAAATGGAAGTTTTCCGAACTCCGATATTTTGAAATTTTTACAGTAATTTCTCCTGAATTTTGACTAAAATTTGAGCATGATCCAACGGTCTAATGAGAGAATTAACAAAACAATTTTAAATTTTTTTGTCAAAACTAGCTGAAAGTTTGAAAATGAAAGCCAAAACCTCCAATCATCCCCAACGGCATATGATTTTGTAAGCTATAAATATATGTCTTAGACATGTTTTAACACACTTGAATCATTCTACAAACTATTTTACATATATACAAAGTTATTCAAGTATTCAATTCATCTTATTGATCAAATTCTTCATTTTTGAGCTACTTTGATCATTTTGATATCTAGTAGTAGCTTCAATTTTGTTATATATTGTACATTGGTGTTAGCCACCAAAACTTATTCAAATCATATTTGTGAGAGGTGTATCTTATAGAATAGCAAGAGGGATTTCTTGTGAGAGTATTGAGCGTAAGAGTGTGTGAGAAGAATACACTTGTAGAGGTTTGATCTTCACCGGAAGGAGATCTATAGTGAAAATTCTCGGGGATAACCGAGCGCGGAGTAGGGGAACAAGCCGAACCGTGTGGACAAAAAATCTTCGACTTCAAATTGGTTCATCACTCAATCTCTTTATTTATTTGTATATTAATTGATTGAAGTTGCTTATATTATTGCTTATTCTTGGGATGATTATTTAATTGATTATTTTCCTTGATAAACTTATTTAACTAAGTTGCTTTGCTTAAATATTTTAAAAACAATTCCACATTAAGTTTTTTAGGGTATTTTCCGACCTACAATATTATCAACGAACCAACACGTGATACATTTATTTTGTGGTACCACACTAAACATTTTTATGTTAATGGTATATTTTAAACTTACTAATCTACCGGATGATAAAGTCTAGTGAGTTTAGAAGGTATTTAAGTAGAATCAAGTTTTAACTTTTAAATGGGTAAGAATATATAGGAAATGAAACCATTTGAATTTGATTAGGACTATAATAATGCGCATACTAAATAATATATTAAAGACTAAATAGCGCACATACTAAATATAAATATGTATATATACGGTTTCAGATTGGTTTGGTTAATCAAAAAGCTAAACCTAGAACCAAAATCCAATCCAATCGGTTTGGCAAATAATTAATCCAATCCAAACCAATCCAATCCAATAATTATGGATTGGTTCAGTTTTTCGGTTTGCCCATAACTATGTCCACCCCTAGTTTGCACTACATTTTTTTAGCATATTACTATATATAAATATATATGTAATTGATACTGCTTTAGCTAGACTTATTTCAACAAGCTATAATTATTAATAAAATACACATGATAATTTTATTGGGTTATGCAAAGTTAAGTTTGCTCTTCTTGTTTTCTATTTGATGTTCTTTAGAGTTACATGAGTAACATATAAGAATACACCTTTTTAAAAAATTTAAACATATCACGTAAAACAAATTTGCATTTAATTTTTTGAATTAATGTAAAATTAAGTTTGTACAAAAGACAAATTTGTGCAAAGTTGAGTTTACACAAATTTGTGCAAACTCGGTCAAATACCTTATTTTAAAACATAACTGATAAAAAAATCTTTATTTCAGAAAAATAATAAAAATCAGACTCTTATTTTAAAAAATATTGTCACACAAATTTTTTTGGCCTCAAGAGACGATAAAAGTTGCAAATTAATCACTAAATTGGTACATATAATGTGAATGCATTGTTCCTTATTATGTGGTGGCTAACTTTCCACCTCTCTCAAAATTAAAAAGGGTGGCGTCGGTTGGATGTTGGAGAAACACATCACCGCAATAATGACCGTGCCATTTTTGCTAAATATTGTATCGATTAAATTGTACATATTTAAATAACTAGTATGATATAAAATTCAAATGAGAAAGTTGTACACCTATATAAATTATAATTATAATGTAAGGTGTATATATAAAGATTCTTCTACGAAGCTCCCAAGTGCCAGCTATGCATATAGACACATGAACAAATGATTCATGCACTGCAAAACCCATTATTTGTTCTTCTATAACTTATTAATTCTCTCTCTCTCTCTCTCTCTCTCTCATATTTTTCTCTGTAGATTCGAGTATTTGTTCCTTCACAAACTTTTAAATTAGTAAATTTATACTATGAATTTTTTAAAAAAAAATTTATCTCTAGATGTTAAATTATAAATTGACGAAACTCAACTTTTTATATAAATTACTATTTTAAATTCAAGACAAACAAAATTCAAATAAAATTAGAACTTTAAAGTAATATAGAATTGGATCTATGTCAACCTCAAACCAACGAAATTGACTTATTAAAGAAAACGTCCGGAAATTAAAACATTTGTACAAAGTAGCAAATAGCAATAACTTTGAGTGAGACAAGTGATGTATACAAATCATCAAATTAAATGTACTTATTTGTCAACAGTTCTTCAAGGCTAACTTGTCATGGACAAATATGTAGTTAAAATTTGAAAACTAGGTTGATTAATTAGAAGAATTCCAAGTGGATAACCAAGCCATAATCAAAATTTTTAATTTGGGAAATATTTACAATGTTTTGGGGATCTAGATTGAAGAGTTGTGTTTTGGCACCATTGCCAAGTGGTAGCCCTACAAAAGTGTCTAGGATCGATCAACAAGTACTTGGCACATCAAATTAAGTGATCGAGGCTAAAATAAATAATTTACTCAATTTTAATTTTTGCTCAAAATGGGACATCAAAGTGATGCATGTCGTCACAAGTACACGTAGACGAACATTAATTCAAAGCTCAAATCCACAGCTCTGCATATTACAAATGGACGTGCAATGATGCATGTCGTCGCAAGTACACGTATTACAAACTCGAATCCAATAATGTCGTCGAGAGAAATTTTATGTGGATGCAAAAGCTGTTGATAAAATTGGAATTTAAATTTTGCAACCAACATTAATTATACGGAAATTAAGTTGTTGTAACGTACAATTAATAGAAACTGAGAAATTGGGCAAACAAATATTTACATATATATGGTGGCCGGTACCAGCAATTTCTACAGTGGGACAACCTGAACATGAATGCTGAATTTGGAGTGATCAACATCAGTCCTACAAAATTTAGGTGCATGCATGGTGGTGACTTAGAGACAGGTCACATCCCTATTGGGAGCAAACATCCCAAACCCTAGCTGTGCCCTTGCCTAGTCAACATCCCCCCAACCCCATCCTGGTTGTTTTTTCTTTCTTTCTATCTTTCTACATATATATATATATATATATATATTATATTCCATTTTCATATATATATATGGAAATATTAGCAATGTTAAGAAAAAAATTATTTGACCTTATTTTATTTTCCCTCATACGATAATGCATGCATGTATTAATTAGTTTTTGTGCTGGACTTCCCAGCTATATTTTAAGTGTTATATATTTCTCTATTTTTTAAAAATACAAAATTTGATTAAATAAATTAGAATGTATGACACTATTCAATTCAAGCATACATATGAGTATATTGAGAAAATGTGCGGTATAATAAAAATAGTACGTATTGGATTGTATGTGTTTGATGGAGTTGTGAAAGGTAGTTGAGATTGCACTTCCATACAAGGGCCTACTAATTAAATAATTACAATTACAAAAGAAGTAATAGTTTGATTTGAACCTTCAATTGGGTAATAATTGTCACACAATGGACTGACTATATATACCACATTTTCCAATAATGGTGTAAATCAAAAAGAAACCCAAAAAGATAAACATACATGCATATATATATATATGTGTGTGTATGTGGGACATGGTGGAGTCAAGTTCATGAGAGTAGAAGAGACTCTTTTTTTGCTTTACAAACTCACGCACGCTTTCTTATCCAGAAGAGAAGAAAGTGACTTTCCCATTTCTAATGACTTTTTAAAATGGGGGATAATTCCTTTTCTTTTAACAAAAAATTACATTATTTTTTATTTTTTTTATCAAACAACGTTAAAAGTTAAGCGGATATTTCGTTGTGGTCCTAATAGTACCAGTTATAAGATATGGATGAAAAAAAAATCTGGTTTAGCCCTTCAATTTTGTGGTCTTGTGCAAGTCAAATTTTGGTGTGTGCTAACAATAACATTAATTTCTTTTAATTTTTTGTTCTTATTGTTAAAATTAGAATTAATATTATGGGGCAATTTATATAGGCAATGTTTTTTTCATTTTATCCCCACTCTACACCCGCAATATTTGAATACAATTTCTAGGGATAGTTATCACTAATTATAAAATTTCAAAAAAAAATTACTTGCAGTGAATGTGACAAGAACATGTAACATATGAGAGAAAATATTTTGTAGCTATTGTAAAGTTTGATCGTATTTTTATTTTAGTTCACGATGTTGAATTTCTAGTTCTACATATAAAGTTTGACCTTCTTGTCTTTAGTTTTGAACATAAAATATGATTAAGTAACGAACATCTTAGATTTTAGACTAAAGCATCACGGAGGTATTTGGTGTCTCTATTAAATTACCAAAATACCCCCACATGTTAAGACGATAAAGAAAATTAAATTATGGGAGTCGAACTCATGACTTTACGCATAATAATAAAATCACTTAACCACTTTGCTAAATACAATAACTTATTATCAAATTATATTATTGTACACGTATCACTTATACTTCTGATTTTAGCATATAATCATTGATACGAACAAAGTGAAAATATATAGAAGTTCATGAACCAACTTAAAGTGTAAATATCTCTTGTAATTGATATGAGAAACAATTTCGCCAATCCCTATACATAGGATTGGTTGATTGACTCTTGGCTATATAATGGCGCTTCTGTTTGATTTCACTAGTTGCTTTGTGGTTTTACCAGTACTCTTTGCAAAAAAATAAAAATTCCTTCAAATATTAGTGATTTATCACTGATTTGGTATTTTTTTTATTTCACTAATTGTTTGACTTCCATAAAAAGTGTTGTATTGTATATATATAAAAAAAAATTACTCTTTGCAATTAATTCTATGCTAATTACTTTTACTTTACCAGTAATATTCATTGATATTTGTATATTTTGTTTGTTATGTTTGTTTTATATTAATTATTTTCTTTTTTAAGATGCATTGAATTTTGATAGTCTCATTAATCTATATATCAAATCCAGGGCTGGCCCTGGGGCAGGACAGGCAGGGCGACCGCTCAGGTCCTAGAAATAAGAAAGGACACCAAATTTTTTCTATATGTATATTAATAATATAGTAAGTATATGTTAAAAAAATATTAAATAAATAAAATATCTTTTCAAAAATCTTTATTTAATAAGGTAATTTTCCAATAAAATGATGCAAATTTTTAAAGTCGGTCTCTTCGTCTTCACCTATTTTTCATTGACCAAAATTAAGAAAAGCAGAGCTATGCTTATTATTTTATTATTTTTTAATCTTCAGCTCTTCCTTTTGCAATTGCGTATTGCCCTCTTAGCGTCATTTTAGAGCATCTAGAAACTTTTTAGAAAATGAAAATGCACATGAAGGTTAAAGATGTAGCATATAGGTGCTTGAATTATCGTTGTATTGGTTTTAAAGACATGTAAGCCAGTACGTTTTGAAATGAAGTTTGTAAACACTTTTAATTTTTAATTGTAATGTGTTTTTGGCGAAATACAAAAATTAATTGATTTTTTTAATATACAAAAATTAATATATTTATTTATAAAAGGGGTATCACTTTAAAATTTCGTCCAGAGCCTAAAATTGGACAAGAATCAAATCTCGATACTGTTAGTGTGTATGATTAAACTAAAATAACATTTTTCAAATATAGTAAAACTAAATCACGACTGTCGAATCTAAGAAAAAATGAGTATTACTGTTTTTTATATTTCTTTAGGTAGACATTGTTTGGTACTCAATTAAAGGATTACTATCGGTTAATAGATAATTAGAAGTTGTAAAAAAAATCATTATACCTTTAATTAAGTGGGACCCACTTGAGAAATATATAGATCGGGAATCTTGGCTATAATAATAATAGATATTCGAGATGTTGGGTTGAAGGTGGGACAACAGATCCCATGGTGGGGGCTGACTACAGCACTCCTTGGAATGTTTATCACTTAAATATTTGGTTCGCCTTTGCTTTCTTTCTTTAATTAATAATATAAATTTATTATTATTATTATTTCTGCCTAATATACGCGTTTTTTGCTTTTAATATAAATAAACTTTGTAATGAAATTAAATCAATGTAGAATATTAATCTAGCTAGAAATTATTAAGTCTACCTTTTTTATTTTATTTTTTTCAATTTTTTTTTCTTTTAATGGTTGAGTCATGCATGACGAAACATATAATCTTATTTTTCATATAATATATGAATGTATGTTACATTATGTGTCATGATCAACAAATGATTTTTAAGTGAGTGTTAAAATAGAAAAGAGATCAAGATTGATTAGTGGCTGACAAATAACATCAGCATGGTATTTTCTTAGAGATAAGGTGAATAAGTTCTTGAAGATATATACAATATTCTTCCAAAAAATACTTCAATTTTACTTTAATAGTGATTAGCATTTACAATGCTAATATTTTTCTCTAGTAATAACTCTACTGAAGTTATTAACCAATCACATAATAAGGTCATCACGACTCTCTTTGAATGATGTCAACAGATTTAGATTCCATCATTAAAATGAGATTTTTAAACGACATTGCTAAATTGGTTATAATTTTGATTATACCTTCTCTTCTTATTATTTTTTTTATTGAGATCAAAGCAATTCCTAACTTAAACAACTTTTCTAAGTTAAAATTTTGATAATACATTTGGAGATGGGCAAGCATCTCTTAATTTTGATAGGATTTCGTTTATCAAATTATTAGACATTGATTTTGTGTTCCAGGATTTTCTTTCATTTATTTACTGTGCCTAATTTGTGAAATATCTATCCATTTTTTCAATATATATAATTTGCATGTGTTGCATTTGTAGTTAATGAGACTCAAATATGTATTGCGTTTGTAGTTAATGAGACTTGAATATGTGATCTCCAAGTTAATAGAATTCTTTATTTTCTGAGTTTGTGCTATATTTATGTAGGAAGGATCCACCTTAAAAATTCGTTTTGGGCTAATGTATTGTCATCGTCCTAAAGATGTTTTGGAACTGTATTTCATCATTTGATACACAAGTATTGCTTGCTCAAACAAATATATATATATATATATATATGTATACAGATCACTGAAAATAATATGAGGTGATGACATTCATTCTCCTTTCGCATTCAATCAGCGCTCAGAATTAAAAATAAGTTGTTGACGGATAACGCTAATTAAATAGCATTCCTCCATTGATGAACAATTAATGTTACGTCTAGCTACTCACGAGGGGTTATTACTTATTAGGCCGGTTGGTGTGCTCCTTCGATCTGTGTGGCCGGAGAGCACTCTAGGAATTTTTGAATTTATAAAATCGCCCGAAAAATGATTAGTTGAGGTGCGCTTAAACTGATCCAAAATATTCATACTATTGAAAATGAGAAAGTTTATGGCTAGCTAATGGACCATAAAGTAGTTCAACCTACAAAATCATCTATAATTAAGTTTATATTGTGTTTGATAGGGTTCTTTGGTGTGAATGGATTAGGCTAATGGTACAGGTGCCCACCGAAATCGGGACATTCTGACTTCAAATAACAGATGGGGTGAAGGGGTGAAATGTGAGTTTTCTTTGTTTATAGAAAAAAAGGATTTAAACATTCATTATTTTTATTTTATTTTAATATAGAGAAAAAAAAAATATAGGGCTCTTTGCCTATACAATTGGGCTTTGGTCCATATTTGTACTTAGAGCCCCTTTGAGATCTTCTACTTCGGCACTTGGTTCCATGATCAGCCCATGTTTATTTTGTAAATTTCAATTAGTTCAAGTATCATCTGTGGTTTCCAAAAACATTAAATAAAAATATTCTTAATAAATACATATATTTAAATGTAAGCAAACAACTAAATTTTATTCTTCATCTTTTACCTCTTATCGAAATTTCAACTCACATACATTGGAATCAATTGTGACAGTGGGATGCGTAAAAATCGTTTAGAGAAATGCTAAATAGATAAAATATTCAATAAAAAAATGATTCACAAATAAATTAATGTAGTGGTCTTATGTCTTATTTGGAATACCACTAAGTATATAACTTCACTTCATTTTAGACAACGCAACAAGTGTTTGTGGATATTTTTTTGTGAGATAGTTTGCGTGTCCATTTCTTTGACGTTTATGTGTGCAATCATTGGGTTGAAATGCCACCCAAGTGAATTATTTTAATGCTTATACTTCAGATTTTCACACGCGCACAAATATATATTCACGCATTACAGTGAATGTTTGCTTTTATACAAAATCTTTAGTGGTTGGTTTTTGTTGCCAATGCATAAATTTTTTGCTCAAATTAAGCATAATAGCAAAGTGAATGGTTCGGTTGAGAGACAAATATATATATATACATACAGAAAAATTATGATGCGTACCGATTTGTATAAACTGAACTTTTAGCAAAGATTTTTTGTTGGAAAAATCTCTATCTAATATTTTGCCAATGACAAAAAGGGGTCTAAAAAGTCTAATCCGTGTCAGAAATATTCTCTTTATATATATATATATACTATAAATATATGTGCAATCTTAAACGCACTCACTGCCTTAAACAAAATCAGGTTTTAATTAAAAACTGTATACACAGTACTCTTCTCTTCAATTAAATTACAACCATTGAGCAAACTAGGTAGCTGGCTGATATCTTGCAAAACAGCTCCACCATATATGATTGAAAGGGGAATCTAATTAAGTTGGAGGGGAGGGGGGGGCAATGAATGAATGGCATGGATGCAAGTAGGTCCATGAAGGTTGATGATGACCTTCTCAATTTCTTGAATGGGTCCCAGCCCTGCACAACCATGCATATATGGTAGCTAGGGCACTGACGTGTCCATCGACAAGTGGTAGATAATTTGGTATTGGTTGGTTGGTTAATTGGTCTGCCTCTATTTTCTCTTTTTCCGACTTTTAGCATAACTTTCGAGAGTTCAGATTTGTTGACATATTTTGATAAAACGACTTAAATTTGGTTGATTAATGTATTAGAAATATAAATTATATATAATTTTTTCTTTTTTGATTTTTAATATAACACATTGGCCAATTGAAAATCATGTTAATCTTTACAAAAGGAAAATCAATGAATCTGAACTCAATGGGGCCTATTCAACTTATGTTGAGTTGGGGGCGATAATCATTCGAGACACCACACGTGTACATCCGCATGCATGGTGCTCCTTGTCACCACCAAACCAACTTGTACATTCTTTTGTTTTTAGGCTATATATACCATAGCAAATTAAAAGATAAAAAAATGCTTCATTTTGTTTACAAGTTGGTACAGCTTGGGGTAATTATATTAAGTAGAATGTTAAAAAGATTGATGGAAAAGTAGTACTGTTTTATTAACATGTTCAGCTAGATGGCAATGTGTATTTTCGTTTAAAACGAAATTGGCATTGAACGACATAATGTATAGCATTTTATGCGAGATCAGATAATGTCCTTGCGGTTCACACCGAACATTAACGTATGATAAATGTTTGAGAGTTACGCATGACGAAAAAGACACTAACCAAAGAGTAATAATACACTTATTGACTTTCAATCAATTATTCATATTTGAGTACAATATTAATGGTTTTTACGTACTAAATAATTAACTAGTTGATGACGCTAGTAAGTATATCAATTTTTTTCTAGCCAAAATGTGGTCTAATTCCGCTTTTATTTTTTGATGTTGTGCCTTTCAAATTAAATACTGACAAACTATATTCAAATTGCACGTTTAAGTGCGGTAAGTAAGTACTAAGAAAAATAAAGACAAGCATATATGGCATACAAGCTATTATTTTATTCAGTGCACATTCTGCATAAAAAAAGCAAGAGTAGGACAAAGTTCAACTTTCTCTACTTATAAATGACTAAGCCTAACTCTTTTTCTGTAGAGAAGTCGCTTTCATTTTCAATGGAATCGATTTGATTCACAAAATCTTCAATTTCACCGCTTGCAGGAGAAATGGACGGGACATTACCAAGACTGAATATGAATATGAGGGTAAATACATATCCGGAAGAATATTTCTATTCCAAAATAGGATACAAAAAGTTACAAAATCACTTTCCTTCTATATATATATATATTATACATTTATTCGAACTTCTAATTCTAAATTCCTCTAATAGAAATTTACTTGAGTAGGCTTGATGTTACAAATTCTTTATCATCGTATTGAGTCTTATTATATTTTATCCCACATGCCTAGCCAACTCCTTAAACCCAACAATATATGAAAAATGAATAATTCTTCAAATAATCGAGATTTGAAGTATCAATGGCCTTTTCAATAAAGATATGTCTTAACGACTCAACCAAACTTTATCACATAATCTTGAAATGTTTTCTAAACACACGTAATTTTAACATTTAGCATATATAACATTATACATACATGTACTTAAATGTTCCACCAATTCTTGTGCATATATATAGTTATATATGTATATAGGGTTTGGATCTAGCTAGCACATACGTACGGAGTACTATACTACTGTTCATATATGAACCGATCTTTTATATTACTATTCATATATGAACCGATTTTTTAGTAACGAATTTTTGTTGATAAATATTTAAAAATGTAAGAAGGGAAGAGGAGGGGGGGGTGGGGGTGGGGGGTTAATTGAGGGTGTTGGGTGGGGGGTGGTTGTTGTTGTTGTTGATTATGGGATTTATTAAGTCCAAAAGGCACGCAAACGAATCAATAAATTTGAAGGAATTGAGGGTCCACCAATTTTTTTGTAACATTCTGCAACTTCATATATAATACATACACACACAAACTAGTGGTGCTGCCTTGCCAGACATATATGTTTTCTTGACAGACATGTTTAGATAAGACATTCACAAGAAAATGCTCACGGATTTTTATGCTACTTATTTTGTCTAGTAAATACTATTAACTCTTTGTTTTTGGGTGCTGGTTGTTGGAGTTTCATTTCATTTCATTTCATTTGCGTTTCATAATTAAGCTATGATTCCTTTCTTTATTTATATAATTTTGGGACCTCTGCATGTGTCGATGCCTTCAATTTTTCGGGCACAACATTATGGCCAAGTACTTCAATTTAAACCAACCCTTTAATTTTATTTTATTTTTAAAAAAAGACATAACATATATATACATGTATGTATGTATATATATGTGTGTTTGTATGTGTTGTTTACACATATACTCAATTAGAGAATATGAGCTAATTTATCGCATATGATTTTTGAGTCTCTGGTTGTTATTACCAAACGAATATGTACGTGTTGGACCGTACATTTATATCATATCTTAAGATGTTGTATTTGTCCCCATGATGCAACGAATGTGCAAAACGTGTTTAGTGTATTTTTTCTTTTTTTATATTTTGGTGTGGCACTACACATAGTGTTCTACAAAAATCATATTTCTTCTCACTTAATTTTGCTGTGGAGCAAGTCCAAGTTAATCAACTATCTAAATAGTGTTGTTTAATTCGAGCATTTGCAATGTTCAACAGTTTATGTCAAAAGTGTAATTACATTAATTATATGGGCTTTTGGACTAAATCTCAGACATGCGGGTTATGATTCCATTAGTGGACAAATATATATATATATATATATATAATTTTTTGATAAATTAGGGGATTTTTTTTTAAAATTGCATTTAACTATATTATTTTGTCAATTCATTAAATTATTAATTTTAGAATATATGATTTTAATATTTACTCGAAAGATAAAAGTGCTTTTTGAGGCTAGCCACTGCTCTAAGGAATCGGCCGGCACCGACTTGTTAAAAGAAAACATAATGAAAGGCATTTGGCCATAGTGTCTCGTCTATAGTAACTGCACAGCTTGCACTACTTTTATGATTCCAATTTTAGTAAAGCACACACACTTATTCTTTAGCCCATATATATTGCCAAATTATCTTTTTATTGAAATATCGTAGCTTTAAGAAATTTTAATGTATACTTTTCAGGTTATACATTATTTTGATAGTAAGTACAATTTTATTGACAATAGTACTACGCATTCTTATAAGTTAATTTGAACATTTAATTGCAAGATGGTGCCATTGTTAAAACAATTATATTTATTGTAAAAGTAGCGAACATTTTTAGAAGTATATAGTACAATTTCTTAAATTAGTACTATGATTTATTAAAGGAATAATTATTTCGGCGATGAGTAGCCTTAATTACACAAGTAAGTTGTTACTGTATAATTAAATAAGGTGATACTTTATTTTATGTATATTTTTTGTCCACATTCTTTTGCGAGTCTAGTAATATTACTCGACTGAAAACTAGAGTGAGCGCTTCTCTTTTTTCTTTTTAATAAATAATTAAGAAGTCACATCATTAATAACAGGATGCGGATGTTAGCAACAACAAAGAAATGTTTTAAAAAATTTACAAATGTTATAAAGATATATATATATATAACACTACAAAGTATCTTCAAAAAGTATAAAGATATCAAAGATAATTACTCATAACACCCACTTTGAAACATAAAAACACAAACAAAAAAAGTTTTTTCAAGTATCCTAGTTAGTAAGGCATCTACCAAATTCACGAGAATGTAGAGAGAATTCGTTATTATTGAATAAACTTAAAGCTTCCTTTTTTTTAAAAAAAAAAAGAAAGTATTCATCAACGTTAAATACCAACCGGAAAAACAAAAGCAAATTAAGAAAATAAATATAGAGGAATAAATGCCCATCTCCGCTCTAAGATTTTTGAAATTTACATTAATGCGTGAAAGGGATACTTGGTTTAAATATAAACTCTTAATCTTTCTCACTCTTCATTAGCCTTTAATTAATTGAAGGAGTGTAAACTTAGTCGTTGTGTTTTCTTTCGAAAATTTAAAGGGGGCAAAATTACTCATGTAAACTTTCTTGTTCAGTTTTGTAATAATAATTATTTTAGATTAAAACACAGATTAATAATTTAAAATTACCCTCCCTCTTAACGTTAACTCCCTCCACCTGCATTTATGTTTGTACATGTATGTGTTATCAATTTTACATAATTATAAACGGGCATAATCATTTTGACAAAAGAATAACACAGTTTACTTGCAATGGATTTCATCTAAACCTAAAATTTACAACTTTGAAGGATAGGCCATTTATGTTTTGATATGGGTTCTTGTCGAGAGGATCTATTTCCTTTTATTTGTTTGAATCTTTTTTAGTGTTACGCGTTTTTTAAACATATAATACAGTTCACAGACAACAGATTTCATCTAAATTAACCTAAAATTTACAACTTTGAAGGAGAGGCCATTTTTGTTTTATACATGTTCTTACCTATGGGATTTGTTAATTTCTTCTTGTTTGTTGGATCTTTCTTAGTGTTACTCGATTTGTGGGCTTTTATTTTGAAATTAATTAAGAAAAGGGATATCAGCATGTCATAAGTGTTAGTTTGAACACTAATGTTAATAAAAGTAGAAAATAAAATAAAAAGTTGATCCCAACATATTACAAATCCTCTTTGTTCTTTGTTTCTTCTATAGCAAAAGTCTAGTAAAAGTTAATTAAAACTTTTTAAAGATCAACTTACAAGCTATATTTCAATACAGATAGTCAGATTTTTAACCGGGCTAAGAAAGAATTAATCTGATGCGTATAAATTGAACTCAAACGTTAGTTTCGCCGTACTATTTTTGTAGACTATTAATGTTATATTTTTCACTACTCATTTTAATTATATGTGCATTAATAATTCATAGATACCTTCTGAACAACCTCTTAGAAATTCTCCAACCTTTAGATTCTTTAAAATTATATATATATCATGATAGATTATTTATAATTTGTAATCATTTTCATTCTAATGAGTGGAACTAAGTGTGTTTATAATATAGAGAAGTGCTCTACCAGCCCTAGACAGGAAAAAGGTATCTTCTTTAAATGACATAATTATACTTAAAACCATTATTATATTTCTCTTTAATCAATGTCATTTACTTTCCATTCTATGTATACACCGCCAAAACTTAATTAAAACTGACCTCTAACAATGTATTAAATAGTTTTTTCTTTGTGAATTAGATTAATTACTTAATTTTATTAAAGACACTTATAATCACTCAGAGGAATATAAGTTTGCAGCCCATGTTAGATCATGTTTGTAGCCCATTTTCCCGTGAAATAAGATAATGATTTTTATTTTTTTTATTTATATGAAATAAATTAATTGACTCGATCTATTCATGTTTGTAGCCCATGCATGTTAGGGACCTAGGAAAATGGAGAAAGAATCTTAGTTTCAATAAGGATTACTTAGAGAAAAATAATTAAATTTAATTAAATTGTGTAACACGTGTAGGCCCTAATTTTGAAGAGTTTTTGGCATAAGAGAGACCCCAAAATTTTAATGCTTATGATTTTTATTTTATTTTATTAAACGAGAATCCTTGTGATTTAAGTAATGTATGAGTCGAAACACTTCTCGACTTCCATATATGTTCGTACCAAATAAATTGAGAAATTAATTCAGGTGCTTACCGTAAACGAGTCAATTAACAATCACCAGCAAATTGCATCAACCTTTGAAATTATTTCATCTATTTGATATAAAAATTGCATCAACCTTTGAAATTATTTCATCTATTTAATATAAAATAGATTCAAATAGTTTAAGGAGGCGGAGTCGAGCTAAGCTCAAATTTGAACGTTTGTATTAATATGTTCGAGTCAGAGCCCACGTACGTATTAAAATTTGGCTTATTTATAATATAGTACCTTAATTAATATAATACAGGTTTGAGCCCACGAATTTGGCTAAACTATTATATATATATATATAATTGGACTTGTAGAAAAACGGCAAAAAAAAAAACCTTATATTTTTGTTTTTCACTTAAGTTTCTTTATAATTTTATTTTTTTCTGTCTCTTTGGTGAAATACGATAAAGTTGGAAGGAAATACCAAAGTTTCATAGTTTATTCCAAAGCTTAAAATTAGATAAGAAAGGAAATTTCCTCGAAAAATTAGTATCATATGATGTAGAACATTCAAGTTAATCAAAGAGCCACAACAATGTTGGTATTAGTTGGTTGTGAAGTGCCTCTATATTCATATCCTTAAGCAAAACACGGTCAAAAATATAGGTTGTGCTATAACCACAAATAATTTATATATATTATAAACATTTTTGTCACTTTTTCTCAAAATTTATGTTTCTTTTAAGATATATTTTTCTTTAGTCCGATTCAGATTTCTAAATTTCAGATTAAACATATTTAAAATTCAGAGATTTAGATACCCAACAAAAATCACTCTAACAGGAAAATTAGGGAACCAGAAAAGAGAGAAAAAAGAAGGGACAAGCAAGTTATTTGTGATAAAAAGACCCTCACTCAAACCTTGAGTTTCTAACCTCGAGTCGTAATTCTAAAAATTAAAACATATTTGAGATTGACTGATGATTGTTAAAATTATAGAAAAGAGTGAAACATTATTGAATTGATTGTGAATTGATTATTACATAAAGAGAGAACTCTATTTATAGAGCCTTATAAGATAATAGAAAAGGAAATAACTAATCTAACAAGGAAAATGAAACTAACCTAATTCAACAAAGAAAATGAAACTAATCTAATTCATCAAGGAAAAGGAAATAACTAAATAAATAATAAGAAATAAGAAAATATAATTTAACACTCCCCCCCCCCCCCCCCCCCCCTCAAACTCAACAAGGCTAGGAGAGCATTTTGAGTTTGGAAAAGGATAAGTCGGGTAGACAAACTAGCACGTAGGCGAACAAAGCAGGCGAGCCGACGAGGATAATTGAGTCTTCAAGAATTCCGACAGGAAAAACTGGAATATAAAACTGAAAAACTAAAACAGGAAGATCTTAGATAAAGATAAATTGAAAAAACTGGAATAGGAATAAAAAACTGAAACAGGAATAGAAAATTTTGTCTGAGTAGAAAAATTGGAATAAAAAATCTAGGTAGAAAATCTGAGAAAAGAAAAAACTGGATCGTCTGAGTAAAAAACTGGAATCTGAGTAAAAAAAACCTGAGTAAAACTGAAAAAATTGGATCTGAATACAAATATAAAATAAATATTTGGGTTTACTGAGAGAGGAGGCTAATGGTATCTTTGGGTTTGAAATCAGAATACTGAAATTTAGACAGTGTGCGATGTGGCTAATGGATTTTGGATGAGCGGGCATCGTTTAGGTTTGGTTGGATTTCTGACAAGATTGATTAATAGTAATGGCGTTTGGGCTACGACGATGGTGGGTAACAAGAAGACGGTTAGATGTTGTGATGGGTGACAGTGATGGGGGTAATACGGGAATAATCAAAAATACTGGGTCAATACAGGAAATTGGGGTCAAAACGGGAATAATTAAAAATATTGGGTCAAAACAGGAATAACTAAAAAAGTTGGTTTAGGACTAACGTGGCAGTGGACAGAGACTTGAACAGGCTGACGTGACAGTCAATGGAGACTAGGACAGGATGACGTGGCAAATAAGAGGCGGCACGTGGGTTGTAACTTGGATTGGGCAGATGTACACTCGCGGCGCGAGAGAATGCGTGAGGACAGTTTTAGGGTTGTTTCGAACGGGGTTATGATCGTCCTAAAGAGACGATGAGGATGATGTATGGTTTTCTTGGGTATATGCTTTGGATTGAACGTACAAGTTGCGATTTCGACAGTAGGTTTCAGGCAGTGGTGAGTGACGCTGGCCGGTACACTCTCTGCGCGTGGAGGCGTGGGTGTGGTCTGATTGGATTGTACTTGACGGATTTGGAATCATCTGTGTAAGACGATAAAGATTCTGTAAGTGGTGTGTAATTTCGGGATAGGAAAATTTTTGGCAGCGAGTGGGTTTAATGGTGGTTGAAGTTACATGGTGGGTTTATTTGGCAGGATACTAGTAGTGGGTTTGGTCCGGCGAACGATGATATACGTCGCCCACCGGTGAGTGGAAAGGCAAAAGAATCTTACACCTCTGATACCATGTTAAGATTATAGAAAATGGTGAAACATTATTGAATTGATTGTGTGAATTGAATATTACATAAAGAGATAACTCTATTTATAGAGCTTTACAAGATAATAGAAAAGGAAATAATTAATCTAACAAGGAAACTGAAACTAACCTAATTCAACAAGAAAAATAAAACTAGTCTAATTCAACAAGAAAAAGGAAACTAATATAATTCATCAAGAAAAAGGAAATAACTAAGTAAATAATAAGAAATAAGAAAATATAATTTAACAATGATAACTAAAGACGACGTGGCGCCATTGCACTAATGTATTGAGGAATATATGATCGAGTAGAAGATAAAAGTGTATGTCTTATTCACCTCCAAATAAACTTATGACATATCATTTTAATCATTTTTTAAAAATCTTAAAATTAATTCTGTAGAATTACTCTATTTTCCCGGTAACAATAAAAAGGATGATAACTATAAGAAGTGGTTTAGTAACTTGTTTATTACTGAAAAACTGAAATAAAAGGGTTGACCATGGAAACAAGAACCACATGCCATGTACCCACCCTGGACTCACCAAAATTCAAACCACCCCTGCCAAAAAAAACCAGCCCCACATGCCCAATGCTCTGCCCGCCCAAGACCTAGACCCATGTGGTTCCTTCCACCCACGTGGCTTTGTTATTTCTCTTAAAAAAAACATCAAACGATCCTGATATCACTCGTAACCCCAAAAAAACCGCATCTTGACCGTCCATTAAATTCTCCCCAAAAAAATAAGTCTTCCACATAGCCGGCTGAGCTTTGTCTCCCTATTGTCCCCTAACTGTACTACCCACTTGCCTCTTTCCTGCTCCTTTTCCTGCCGACATCTTCACCTTTCGCTTTCCCTTTCCCTTCAGAATTCATTTCCACTCTTATCTCTTTCCTATAAAACACCTCTCTTTCTTTTCACAATTCCACAAGCACCACAAACACTTTCTCTCTCTAAAAAAACTTTAACAACTCAACTTTTGATTGTTTTATCATATCAGCCTATTCCTTCATTAATCACAAGGGATCTAAATAAGCAATTTTGGTTTCTAAAGTCTGGGAAAAAATGGAAGGTATTACTAGTCAAGAAGTTGGTCTTAATTTGAAGGCAACCGAACTCAGACTGGGATTGCCCGGATCCGATGAGGTCATCACCGAAACAACCAGTACTTTTAGGAACAACAAGCGATCCGCTGAGGAATCAAATTGCGATTCCGACGCCAAACATGGCGAATGCAAGAGTGCACCCGCAGTCAAGTAAGTCATGGATCTCTAACCTACGTATATTATTATCAAACTTCTACTTGTATTTTCATGACACCGGCGGTGTCCTGAAAATACAATCCAGTGAAGCTGGAAACTATTTGAGTTTTATGTTAACCTTTGAATATAATTAGCTAACTAGTTTTACTGGTATTATTTGTGATTATAGGGTACAAGTTGTTGGGTGGCCACCAATCAGATCTTATAGGAAAAATAGTTTCCAACATAAGAAAGTCGAGGTTGAGAATGGAATTTATGTGAAAGTGAGCATGGATGGTGCACCTTATTTAAGGAAGATTGATTTGAAGGTTTACAAAGGGTACCAAGAGCTACTAAAGGCTTTGGAGAGCATGTTTAAATTGACCATAGGTGAATATTCAGAGAGAGAAGGGTACAAAGGATCTGAATATGAACCTACTTATGAAGATAAAGATGGTGATTGGATGCTTGTTGGAGATGTTCCATGGGAGTAAGTTCCTTAATTCTCTCTCTATACGTTCCAACTGATTTTTACAAACATCTGCTTGGGAATATGGGAGGTAGTAAATACTCTTTTCTTGTTAAAGTAATAGTCTTACTTTCTTTTTAATGACAGTGTAATAAATGTCACAATAAAAAGTAGACTGTATTCTTGACGATTAATTAGATAGATTTGGTGTAAATTGTATGCTGATATGTTGATGTACTATTATTTGCAGTATGTTTATGTTATCCTGCAAGAGGCTAAGAATCATGAAAGGATCAGAAGCAAGAGGCTTGGGCTGTGGTTTATGAAAAAACTGCGACCAAACACCAACTATATAACACAAAGAGGAAGAGAAGATGGAATTTCTCGTGATAAGAGATGATCTTTTTCAGCTCTGGTTGTCTAATCGAGGAACTTTGATTTTTTCTTCTTTTTTTTCTTCTTTTTTTCTGTATGTAAGAGTAATTTCCCTGGACCTTTACTGGGAAATGAAAACAGAACAGGCATATAAATATATGATAGTAAAATTACAGTTTCTTTCTTTCCTTTTGTCCCGTGAAAAATTATTCACCGGTGGTTTTGAGGTTATTTGATGTTATAGTTCTCCTTGTTTGTAACAATCCAATATAAATACAAATACATATATAAGAACCCAAGATCAATGTACAAACGATACTCAAGCTTTAATTTTGTTTTGTATTTACCAAAAAATTTTAATACTACAACAATGACTTTCTAATAACGAAAATGTATAACGGATCAAAGATTGTGCGGTTGAGATTGTAAGATGTTTTTAGGGTTGATGGTACTTTTGAAACAAGTTTTTACTAGTCTATATAACAAGAGGCGATACTTTTTGAATTTTAAAAATATACGATGAATAAAAAATTTGTATAACTGAAATTACAAAATGTTTTTTTTCATAAAAAATGCATTTGACACATAATATATATATATAGGGGAATTTTCAGGTGCGGATTATTGTTCACGGACCATCCGTACGGATTGGTCCGTTTGGAACGCTTCCCGATGGAATTTTTTGATGAAATTTTGTGGGGATGTTCTTCATCGTGTGTAGAACATCTCCACCAAATTTCATCAAAAAATTCAACCGGGAAGTAGGTTAACTACATGATTGAAAAATATTGGATTTTATATATCTATTTCTGGACCAGTTTTTTTCAATCATGTAGTTAACCTACTTCCCGATTGAATTTTTTGATAAAATTTGGTGGAGATGTTCTACACACGATGAAGAACATCCCCACAAAATTTCATCAAAAAATTCTATCGGGAAGCGTGCCAAACGGACCAATCCGTACAGATGGTCCGTGAACAGTAATCCGTATAAGATAGGGACTCTCTCTCTCTATATATATATATTTTTTTTTAACTAAGTCATATTATTATGTTAGTTGTAACTCCGCATTTTATTGATTAAAGTATTTAAACTTATAAAGCATATGCATTAAACATTGCACATACATTTATACAAATTTTATTCTTTATGTAAATACTAAATAATGTTGTTAATGTGTACCTTACAAAAATAGAGTAATGATACACTTACCTATAAAATTTACCACTTATTCTTATTAGATATATTATATGGGTTATATCTTTACAAGACACAACAAGAGTACAACTTATTTAAGGCACCTAGTAAGAATATGTAATAAGATTTGTAGGTAAGAAAAGCATTTTCCAAAAAAGTAAAGTCTATATACCCATTAATCAAGAATCAAGAGATTAAAAATAATCATATAAAAAAAAGATTAAAATTAATCTAATTATATAGTTAGTAAAGTTGCCTACATCTACCACACTGCACCATGTGACACTATATTAAATCCATGAATTAAAACTAAATGCATATAATAATTATTAAATGTTTATATATATATATATATTGCTTTATTAAATCATTATTATACGATTACATTTTGAGCATTTACTTTTTTAATTTTATTAAATGCATGAATTAAATGCTCCATTGGACATTCAAGTGGTTTTTTTTTCTTTTTTTTACAATGATTTGAATTGCATGCTTAATGTATAGAACATATTGTCGTTCAGTTTTTTTCCCTATTAAATTCATGAATTAAAACTAAATATATATAATTAAAACTAAATAAATATATATATAATTGCTCTTGGTGTTGTCGTTTTGGTTTTTTTCCCCCCGTTAAATCCATGAATCGTATAAAACAATAGTAAGGAAAGTAAAAAGAATGTACAAAGCTTAATTAATCATTAATGTACAATTAAATAAGGTTACGGATTTGACACTGAAGTGGAATTAAGAAGATTAAAAAAATTAATGTATATAATTCTGTCATTCATACATAAATAATAGATATTTGGTTAATCATTATCTATGGAAAATGAGTTATTTACTTCAATATTGAGCATTGTACCCCTTCCTGGCGATCATTATCAGATTTTTTATTTTACTTCAAAATTTGAAAACAAAATGTTAGAATCCTCAGTTCGTTATAAATTCTTGGTTTAATATTTTGCTTTATAATTAACTTTATTCTTTGGTATTGCATGTTTTATCTTCTACATTATTTTTCAAGATATCAAAACTTAGATAAATTTTTATTTATTTATTTTTACAATTTTAATTTTTGAGAATATGATTATTGTAGTTTCCATTCTCCATCTAATAGTTAAATAAACCAAATAGAAATGCGGTTATCAAAGAACTACATTTTTAAATATATTTTTGATTTACGTATCTTTATTTTAAAGTTATTTAATGTATAGGTGATTAGTTTT
Source organism: Lonicera japonica (assembly GCA_021464415.1). Classification (NCBI taxonomy): domain Eukaryota; kingdom Viridiplantae; phylum Streptophyta; class Magnoliopsida; order Dipsacales; family Caprifoliaceae; genus Lonicera; species Lonicera japonica. The sequence continues at coordinate 45,832,147 of CM038468.1, read as the reverse complement.
GTTAACGTTTAAATTCTAAAAAAATTGAGAATAATTCTCTTTTATGGTTATTTTGTTTCATTTTATCCATGAGTAGTTTTTATAATTACCATGCAAGAATTTTCCTACTCCAATTTCATAATGTATTTGCAAAGTGCCTATTTTGGTTTCAAATGTTTGTGAATGGTACTAATTATATAGGTAACAACTAAATTATAACAATATTCGAATGGTACTAATTGTATAGGTAACAACTAAATTATAACAATATTCAAATTCTTAAAGTATTATAATTCATTATTACCTCGGTATAAGTGTTCATTATGTTAATTTTAAAGGCTGCACTTAACTTAGCAAACGAATTAGATTGCTCCTCTATTTGTGTAGTTGATATTTTTTAATATTTTAGTGATATAAATTTTAAGGAATTTAGTAATGTAATAAAAATTTGATTTGCATCTTTTCAGTTGTTATACATCTTTGGAGGATCAAAAAAGAATTATAGTGCATGCGTTAGCTCGGTTTAGAAAAGCCAGTTTTCTTTTTGTTATATAGCATTTCTCATGTAATAATATTTATTGTATATTTATTTTTAAAATGAGTATCTTATGAACTATATTATATAAATTTCAGCTTCAAATATTTTTGATATAAAGTAAATGTTTTAATACGTCCGCACACCGTGCATGTCGCACACTTATTATATACAATATATATATATAAAGGGCGTACTTATTACATATAAGAGTTTCAACAGAATATTCTAGCACTTAATACGCAAATAATAAGGTTTACTTAAAAGAAAAACTGGCGCTTTTTGGGTCATTTCAAATCTTATAATTGGGGTTTTGTGAGGTGTTGTGCCAATGAAGTGGTGCCAATCTAGCAAAGTTTGCTAAGTTGGTTTCCGATTGTTTGATTGAAAGAAGGAAGTCCTTGAGTTCTTGTTACCTCCCTTCCAAGCTGTTGGACTATTTAAATTTAATTTAAGTTTAGTTGTGTTTTTCTCAAAAAAAAAATGTAAAATTGAATGTCTTGGGCAGTTTTATTTTTACCCAACTAGACTTGGTCTATAATTTATAAAAATTCTCCGGCTATTTTTAATTAGATTGTTAGATTTACAAACTAGTTACAAGTGCAGTTTATAGCTTAATTTTACCTTCATCCAGAATTCAGATATTAGTACACGAATTATAGTACCCTTATTCAGATGTTATAAATTATCTTTTTGCCCCCCTAAAATATTGCTGAGACTTCGTTTTAGCCCTTTTGCTGTTAGGTTAGGTAGATTAATGGAAGCGAACAAAAAGGTGCACTAAAATGAAATAATTCAATAATTTCAAAAGCAAATAATTTTATTAATTTTTTTTTTTTTTTATATTTAGGATCAGATCATTTTCGACAATAATTAAAAGGCCAAATAAGTAATTTTCTCATATCTTTCAATTCAAACTTGGTAGGACTAGACCGCTAAAGATGAACTTGTCTCTTTTACACACAGGAAATATAGACAGAGATTCCATTCGAATTATTCCATGTGGTTAGACTTTAATTTTTCATGTACAATTATTGAAATGGGGTCCCTTAATTAGTGTACGTGTCCTTTGAGGATTGAAGGATTCAAAGTCTTAAGATAATGATCATATTTTCAGACAGAAATTGAACAAGTTAATTAGATCATCCACATGTCATCCTCTAATCATATATGATATATCTATCATTTATTGTATCTAACAATAGGAGTGGGCATCTGATCTAATCCTGTAGTTTTTAGTATTTAACATTCAATGTGATCCGATACGATTGGTTTTAATCTGATCCAGTTGTATAAGGGAAAAGGGGAGTCTTGACAATATACTTATAAAAAAATTTAAAGTTTCCAAAATTTTAGATTGACAAAATAAAACCAATTAACCTATAGTCTAATTTTAAAGAAAGAGTAGCATGATAAATAGATTACTATGACAACCAATAACACAAAAAAATATGCATCACTTTAAGGGGGAAAAAAACACATATAATAATTGGATCAGTTTACACAACCCCCGAATTCGAAACCAATCAAATATTTTTTGATTTTCAAAAAATGGACCCAATCCGATCCAATCAATCCATAAATTCAAAAAAAATGTATTAGATTGGATTGATCGATTTAGATTGTATCTTGCCCACCTCTATCTGATAAGAGTTTATTTAGTTGTATAAATAGCCATCACTTTCTATTTTCTTTTTCTTTCATTCATAAGGGTTGTTTAAGTTAATATACGCGCACCTTGATTGGTCTCTATTACATATGTATACCAATTTTAAATGAAGCATCCGTTTTTGAATATGTAGTTTAAGTGGTAAAGATTTTGAATTGGCCTTAAGAAGTCATTGGTTCAAACCTCTCTATCTACATTTTATTATATTAAAGATCTCAAGATCTCAAACTCAAGATCTTTTAAAATTCAGGTGGGTGCCTTACCAACTAGGTTGGCCCATTCACTCCATTTTTAATACTTAAGCATTCTTATTTTGTATTTTAATTTGACTATTTGTATATAGGGTTTTGACCTAGTCCAACTGAATGTTGGAGTGGATGCAAAGTGCTCTCGTATATCTCTCCATGTTCAATTGCTCCGTTATTTTTTATATATACAGGCTTTTTAGCATTGAGAAATATACAAAGAACTAAAATCCTTCTCTTCTTTTGATATTTATTTCTAGAGTACTTTGAGAGCTCCAATAAGGTTTTACAGTTTCTAGTAGATTATTTTGGTCACTGAATCCCAGAAGGTGTTTGCTCTTGAAAGCTGATAACATCGAATTGCAACACCTAGAATATTATGTTTACACAAGTCTCAACCAACAAGTTATTTCTGTTTTTCATTTACCCAATAAAATAATTATTATTTTTCTAATAGTTCCATGATCTTAAAGGCACACTCCCACATCGGCCTCATACATTTAAGAGATTTTAACCCCCTAGAATGCTTTTTTTTTTAAAAAAAAAAAATTAAGGGAGGTCTAAGTCTCTCCCTTAATCCTACAAATAAAGAAAAACCCTCCCCTCCCACCCCATGAGTTGAACCCTTGACCTCAAGGCAAGGCAAGGGTGGAGGTTGCCTACCACTAGGCCAACCCCTCTCCTCATAACCCCCTAGAATGCTTACTTTAGGGGTTTTTAACCCACTAAAATGCTTACTTTAGACTTCATGAGAAATCAAGTTCCAAACTTTCAACCACAGAATCAACTCATGCGGAACTGTCTCACAGATGTGTAGTTTCAAAACAAGTATAAATTTATGTAACCTATTTTAATCCCACAAATTAAATTCATACATTAGATGACATAATTTTAAGTATTTTATAAAATATTTTTTATTTTTTCCCAATTAAACAAAACTTTTCTTGAAAACAAAAAGAAAAAAGTTGTTTTTGGTAGTGTGAAAAAAGTTGTTTTTGGTAGTGTAAAAAAAATGTGCTTTGGGATTAATATTATTGCCTTTTAACATATGATCATTTTGGAGCCCTGTGCTATGTGTAGAACGAGATGCATTTGATTAGTTTTTTACTCAAAAGGTGGAATTCACATGTCTTATTGTACTCTAATATAATTTACATATATTTAGGTTACATGTAATAGTAACATAGAAAATGAGAAGAAAAATAATTAATTTTGTATGAAAAATTAAAAAATAAATTAATGTATGTGATAAGATTAACTTTTAGTTTTGAAAAAAATTTCTTTGGGGGGATGAAAACGAAAAAAAAATTCACTAAAAATAAAGAAGGATATATGATGTATACTCATAAATCTGTAAGAGAGCATTTTACAACACACTGTGACTTATTCATCAAATTCTTACCTAAATTAATTTTTATTTTATTTTATTTTTATCATTTTTTATACTAATATCAAATGAAAACTTATATGTTATTAACGGATGTCTCCATTATATGTTCGTTCAACTTTAGTTGACAACTGAACACACATAGTTTAGAGGTGAAAAGGTAATGGTACATTTTGTTTCCAACATGGCATACAATTAGAACGAAATCATAGTTTTTTTTATTTATATAGAAAAAGAGAAAATATGTAATCCTTCATCACCACATTTATGTAGCGTAGATTAGTCATCAATGTGCGTATTATGTTTATCTGGATAATAAAACTTGCAAAAATATCCTTTTCTTCTAAACACATTTCTGATGTACCGTTTATTAAATTTTGTTAATTAAAAATCTCATAACTTTGATTTTACTTCCCCCTTTTTTTTTCTACTGTGTAGTCCATTGATAACCTCCTTATTCTCGAAACAACGTCAAAATTCAATGCACATGGACATAATTATTAAACAATCCATTTTGTTATCGTGGTTGTGAATTCATTGTTTATACTCAAAAGGTTGAGTTATCGAATCATTGATTAGTAATAATAATAATAACATTGAGGATGAAATTAAGTTACTCAGAACTATAAAATAAGATCCAACCACTGATAAAGAATTATTTTCCACGTGTTTTGTACTCATACGTCAAGATTTGTATTCAATATTGTAACGAGAAATATCATTAGCTCTTTTCTTTTTCTTTTTTTGTTCCGAAGAAATATCATTAGTTCTATAAAATAAAATAGTGTACCATTGTGTAAAACTTTCTTTACACCAAATTTATCCAGAAATGTGCAACCTAGTCGTTTTTGACGAATCACCCATCTTGACTAGCACTTCATATATATACTTTGACAAATTCCAGGCGATACACTCTCTCTCTATATATGTATATGTGTGTTGATGTTGCTTCAAGCATGTGTTAGAAAAATGAGTTTGGCAGTCACAATAGAGTAAATTACTTGACCTGTGCTGCAAAAACACCTAGTCTTGGGTATCAAGCAAGCTATTTGGAGCTTGGGGTCTAAGTTAGCTAAAGCAAAAATGGTACCATTCACATTCAGTCAAAGAAACTACGCATCTGCAAGTATGAATAGAGATGATGGGTTCATATTTTTAAGTAAAAAAAGATTTGAGTTGTTTGAACGACTTTGGACGATCTAAAAGCAACACAATTGGTGAGGGTTCACGTTCAAAGGGTAAATACCAATTACCAAATCCAAATTGTCAAACGCCTAGGCTTCTAGTAATGTTCTATGCTCTCTTTCTATGCACAAAAATATACGTACATGTGTGTGCACGATAGTACTTATATTGTTCTGTGGCAACCCACACACAAGCATGACCTGAACCGACCTGACCCATTTCCCAGGCCTACTGACAAAAACAGCAGGTTCTAATCTTCTATGCGAAATCAAATGGAAAATCAAAGACATATATAAATGATAAACTGAATAATGGGGGGAAATCATGTATAAATAGCTACCAAAACTCAGAATACATTTGCAGATATAATTGGTTCAATGAGAATTATAGCTTACCAGAGAGTTACCTGCCTATCCACTGTTAGAAAGTCACTTTTACCCACGTGCCGGCCCATTCAAGAAAGTGATGATCCCACTTCTTTTTTCTAGCTGATGAGCCACCCCTATGATATTTTAGCTCCCTGCAATAAATTTAGGTAAAATACAAACACAAAATCGGCTAAACCCTAGTTTCCATAATGTAATATTATAACATCCCTAAATCGTTCTTCTGTGTATATTTCCTACTACTGAGCCCCGAGTCCAGCATCTGAATTGATTCCGAACCACAAATTGAACCCAGTTGGCTGTTGATCAGAACCTTCAATCTTCTCAACAATTTGCTTGTAAGCCATAAGAGGCTGTAAAACAGCACACTTTGATGATCCATTAGTCTTCAATCAAAAACCAATATTAGGAGGTTGGACCATCTCTATGTATTTGGTGAGTTACTAGGGTTAGCCGTGGAGTCGGAGAGTAAAACTAGTGAATGACTTTGAACCACAGTGGTTTCTCTTTTGCTTGACAACTCAGCCTCAGGGGTGGTTGTACCTGTTGAGGCCCTATATGATATCCCAAACTTTTGCCTATGAGTTAGTCCTGGGCAGAGTCCCTGTTGTACGTATAATACAAGTCTTAGAAAATGATAAAATAAATTTACAGTACAGAAAGCTGAATTCTGGTAATGCGGACTGAAATATATCACAATTAGACGTTTTAACTTGCTTTTTCCATACAATAACATAAGAGTGTTTAGAACACAAAATGAGGATAATCTTTACTTTATGCTGACCTTAATCAAGCCTATGCCAGAATTGGATTTCTGAAAGCTTGAGTGTGATAAAAAACTGGTGGGACCAAGGGCTGTATGGAATCTACTGTCATTACTTTCTAGAGAATCCTTTGAAATGTCAAGGCTATGGGATTCCTGTTTCAAATTGGCGCTTCTACAGTATGCCCCAAAATAAGAACAATGTTCGCTTACTAAAGATATTTGTGGAGTTGCAGGCAATAAGTGGCCTTCAGTGCTGAAGATGTATCTGTTAACGGAAATGAAGTCACGATAAATGGGAAAAGATAAAAGAATATCACCGTAACTTGTGAGACTAGATACACCCTCAGTTTTTTCCAGGATCTTAAAATCTTAATCATCTTAAAATCTTAATCAGAGAATACACGGAACTTACTTGTATGGCCCATTTTCAACGAGGTTGTCTGGACCGGAAGCCAAATCGAAAAGAAGCCACAAATATTTAACCTGAACAAGTTGATAGATTATTAATGAAGTGCTTTAAAAAAAACGTCATAAGCCATCTATTTACGAGTCCCTCTGCCCCGTATAAGTCTCGCTGTTTTGACTTCCTCAAATTTCAAGAGCGCTAAATTCAACGTAATTAATCATCACAAATAAAACTTGAATTATTGCGAGATTTGATACTTGGGATCATACCCCCAAAAAGGATGCGTGACTCTTAATTTGGGATGGAGTATACAAGGACTTTCCGGGTCATCATAATCGAGTGAATTTTAAAGATCATAGAGATAGATTTGATTTATTTCAACCAAGGAAAAGATGCATACTGTCTCAGCTAAGAAAAAGCTCTCCATGTGGTCTTCCTGTTTGTGAAACTCTACATCTGATATATGACAATATCCGCAAGTGCATTTTGCTCCATATTGCAAACTGGTGACCATGTCCCTTCCAGCATCGAGATACCTACACAAATTAGCAAAATGAAAACGTATTATTAATATAGCCTCGTTACCTTGGCAAACAATTATTGGGTTTGTGCTTCTTTTTTTTTCTTTTCCAATTTGACAACTCGGGAGTGTCCAGGCCTCTAAGAGCACTTTACTAATCCCCCGAGGGTGCATGTAGACCTTTCAATCCGTGTGCATTATTGGTTTATGTTAAGTCTCTATCTCACCTGAAGGCTTAAGTTGTTCCTTATGGCAACAATTATTATCATGCTTTAAGATTGGAGTATTATCATGCTCTAAGATTCGAGCAAAGTTTTTGAATAAATAAGTCAACCACCCCAATTTATATCATGACCATTATTTTTCTCTCAAATGTAAAATATTGCACTAAAAGGACATGAGATTTTTTTCCCGCTTCTATATGCATTTTGAAACTTCTGCGTTCTAAATTATCTTTGTTAAAGCACCAAAAAAAAAAAAGGACCAAAGAACTAGACTCCTCCCAAAACAAGCCCATTCCAAAGTACTAGCAAACTATATTTCTCCTCAAGCCTAATGTGTTCCACTACATGATAAATTTAATGTGCCTGACAGAGTGCACATGCTCAGCCAAAATCATGAACGAATATTTAATTATATATAGGAAACCCGGGGTTGTCAGTGTGTGGGTGAATGTGCGGGTGCCAGAGAGAGCGAAGCAACCTGGGATCCCTGGTAGCTTTGTAGAGCCAATAGGTGCTCTCCATTAGCTCTGGACGCAATGGGTAGCTCTTTTGACCATGCTGAAACAAAATTTTAAAATTGGAAACTACTATTACTAACAAAACAAGATAGACATAAATCATCCAGTTAGTATCAAAGATAGACATAACCTACCAGAAACGAAACTCAAACATGCACCAATGGGTTTTTAGAACAGAGAGGAATAAACAAATACACCCTCAGCCTCAAATTAATAGCCCCACTTTAACTTTGATACTTTATAAGAAAACACTAATTTCAACCCAATCAATGGTTAAGAATACAACTTGTTTTGGATTATGTGATTTAGTACATTGATGAAGTTCCAAAATGGCAATGGGACTCTTAATTCGGTCAACTTATTATTCAGCAAGGCAACCAAAAGGAAATGCTAGTATTCAGATAACAGTATTACTAATACCTGAACATTAAGTGTCGCAAGATTGAAACCTTCTGGAGTGAAGCCATATCTTTTCCAGACGCTAAAGAAAGCAGTATGTGTTCGAATAGCAGGATCAATATCCCCAGCTAGAACCTTCCAAAAATAATATAATCAGATTTGCATTTCCCTAATCAATTTAATTGAAATTCAATATACATAAGACTGTAAGTAGAAGAAAATAACTAAAGTACCTGAAGGCCTGGCCAGAATGCCTGCAAACTGTTAAATAATGGCCAAACAAGCGCGGCAGAATTCATATTTACCTCCACATACCTATAAATTTCAAAAATGACCACTCCATTTGCTTTCAAAGATGAAATATACAAAATAAAAGTAGAAATTTGGGGGGTTGGAGGGGGAGTTAGGTAGAATAAGAGTGAGTGCACCTATGGAATGGATTACCAAGGATCATTGTAAAGGTAGTGCATTGCAGCTCCATAAGCTTCTTGGAAGATGAAGAGATACTCTTCATCTCCAAATAATAGGTAAGCCTGAAAACCAAAAATATGTAAAAAATTTAACTTCTTTCTGAAATCAATCATCCAGGTTGCACTAACCAAATAAAGGAATTACATCAAGTTGAACATCAATTGCATATTTGCATTATGACGATTTTGAAATATTCGTTCCGTGATTTTTCAAGAGTTGTTTTGAGAAACCTTGTAATGGTCTGTTCATGAACCATTCAAGTAGTCAAGGATGGAGAATAACAGTTTACAAATTGTTGGTTGTATATATTCAATTTTTTACTTATTAGGGAATTAAAACATCATTGCTGCTCTTTCTGTGATTGACCGAACAGTTGAACCAGTGATTTTAACCGGTCAAGAGTGAATTACTCTGAATATATGATCTAAAAGAGCAAGTTCTATAAACCATAATGTTTATTGACCAAGGGGAAATAAAGTGAAACAACAAATATGTGTTATGCATGCTAGTACAAGTGTCCAACATTGTATATTCACCAAGGACTAGTATCAAAATTGCATTAAAAATACATTACCCATTCTTTTGTGCTTTCACATTATAATATAAACTGTAGAGAAAAATATGGCATTGTGAGTCTAACAAGTAGGAACTTACCTTCAAAAGATACTCGTAAAAAGAGTCAATACTTGTTCCTATTCCAGCATCCTGCAAAGCAAACATTATAAAACCACATATAAGATCCAAACAAAAAATATCAATGAACCTTCAGCAGGATATGAAATTCTGTGAATGATAAGCAGATCAATAGACTTATTAAACTAAAAGATCCATATTAGGAGTCAATAACTACTAACGTTTGTGTAAAAAATGTGATCATGATCAGTAGACAGTAGTTAGTCTTCCCACAAAAAGACCAAAATTTCCTTAAGATGAAAGATTAGAACCATTTTAACAAACAAATCGATGCATTGTGTGGAACTAGAATAAACAGACAAGAACTTTCTTAATATCATCAATCTTCCGTTGAACATAGTTTTAGCCATCAGAGCTTTCAGAGACTAAACATTATTAGAGATTATGAACAATCAACTCTTGTATAAAGATAGATACGTCAAATGGCATGCCTCTGGGCTGAAGGGAACATCACCTTTTGAGTCCATTCACCAGTAAATACATCAATATGAGCACCAACCAGATTAATCCCTGAACGGCGAGCCCATATTCCACGCACAGCATTCTTTGTAACTTGCTCAAAAACTGCAGACAAAATAAACATTCATGTTCATATCACCTTCAAGCCTCCACAAGAATTGTCTCGATTAGAGCACATTATGGTTTCCATAAACACAAGTTAATGCTGATGGCATATCTCCCCAGTGAAAAGTGAACTCCAATAAACTACTACATGGAAAAGTTAAAACCCACTGGCCTGAAAAGAGAATTTATTACTCACTTGGATCATTTGTTAAGCGGCTAAGCACTCCAAATTCTAACGTCAAAGTCCCACCACCGGCCGTCGACGTTATCTAAACAAATCAAAAGTTCTGAGTTGAATTTGATATGATTACTATAGGTAACCAGAAGATTAATAAAAATAATTACTAACAAACCTAAATATAAGTGAATTTAAGTTAGTTCAGGCATGTGTGCCCATCTTGGATTAAAAAAAAAAGTGAGTTTAAGCATGTGAATTTTTCATATTATATCATTATTATATGAGCTTGAGTACAGAACTTGATTGTAAGCTACATCAAGTTACCAGTAGATCTAAGCTTATGATATGGAGTGGGCCCAACAACGTATATCTGCTCAACACTCCCTTTCACGTGCAAACCCCACATGCACGTGGAGAGATTAAATATGGTGCATCATTATGAACAGAGTAAAGTATGAACTGCACTACTATAAAGAGCTACTAAATGCAATTGGGAAAAAACTTCTTTATAAAAAAGGAAATTATGAACAAGGAGGAGGATATACAATAGCGAACAAGGTGTCCTGCAAATGTACATCCCGGAAAAGATGGTATAAAAAAATTAGAAAAATGAGAATGAAAATATATGATATAAGGTTAATAAGGAGTCAGCAGAACATCAATCACAAATCTACAGACCCAAGCAAGGTTGATTTTTCACGTAGTCCATCTTGTTATCTGTATCCCTAGTCCTTACCCTGAACAAAATTTTCTTTACGTAACATATCATTCCCAATACGAGTAATTTATCACATTTTTAATTGTCTTTGCTAGAAAAAGCTACTAATATTGTCCACTGGAACTACTAATTAAATTATGCTAAAATTCTAACAGGATTCAAGATAACATATCCAGTAAGTATGCCCAAGTAGTGTCATAGCAGGCTTGTCGAGTCCTTCACGGCTTCACGTATATTTAAGCGTTGATGGAGGAAAAAGAAAATCATATAGTAGAGCCAAGCTACATAATTAGAAATTCTAAGGTCACCTTGCTACACGCAAGATACATGGTAAAATGACGAGCATATTGTCCTGCATGGAGATTCAGACCATCATGCGGTGAATGGCAAATCAAAGGATTAGTTATCCTAAATAGCGGTTAACTTCCTAGGCGCATGTCACTGCTTTAAATGAACGGGTTCGAACAATGAAAGAAAAGTTAAATATGAGGAAAAATTCTGGCTTAAAGAGGGCAAGAAAATATAAAGAGGCTTTGCCTTGCTTTCATTTTCATCAACTCCATGCAATAGATTGACAGATCCGAAGGGAATTCCTGCAGCACATAGCATAGAAAGGTCAAATGTGATAAATAAATAGCTTAATGATTCATAAGCCCTAAGCCAGTTAAGTTCAAGGTAGAGCAAGTGGGCTAGTCTAGTTGAGGCACCCACTCGGATCTGGGAGAGATCCCAGGTTCGAGTCCCACCAGGGGGAGGGGGGTTTGGGGTGGGTTTCGTTCTTTTAGTTAAGGGGAGAGACTTAGACCTCCCCTTTTTTAAAAAGAAAAAAGAAAAGGTACAAAAATCGGAGTCGTAGATATAATTGGTGACTGCTAGTCAGAAGCAAGTTCAGCAACAAAATGTTTCTAAAAAGCTCAACAAAATACGTTATAAAATGATTGACAATATATTGGAAGAAATCAAACTGTTGACAGTCCAATCCGTCCCCAATTAATAACCCTTGTACACTAGGCCTTTGCATCTGGCTAGCAAATACTGACCAAGTAACACCCTGATTTTTAGTAATTACATCATTAGGTGTGATCTGTTCTGTTAAGGAATTATCTATAGATATTCTTGCAAAGAACAGTGACCATTGACACAATTAAGCTTTAATTGATCACCAGGGCAGAACCAAGTTTGTCCTACAACAATAAAATTACATATTATAACTTGTCCAAAGCAAATTGTTGTAATTTTGTGTACAAAATTGTGCATAGAATGGTAATCCAGTAGGAATACCAGTAGGAGTATCAAATGCCGGTAACAATCTCCGGGCTAGATCCTCGGCCAAGTTCAGTAATTCATCTTCATATGAAGGAACCCTCATTCCCTGAAATTATAAAAAAATATTATTAAAGGGAATTCAGTGAAGACCTGAAGATCGCGGCTAGAATATGATACTGAAGGCATCTAGAGACTAGAATAGACATCAGAAAGTAAGTATTAATGCTGAAGTCATCTAGAACAATGAACATCTCTATATGGCGCCTTGGTGGCATAGGACTGCCATCACTTTAATCAAAGTAACTCTCTCTCTTTCTCTAAATGCCGCAGAGGCTAGGCCGTGAGAGGACCTAGCAAACAATATTATTCATATATACAATACACAGCAAGGTGAACCAGATAAATACCGTAGCATAATCACTTGCAATGAGATGAGCAGAAAGTAAACCTCCAAGAATACGGATCGTAGTTTCAAAGAGAGAAACCGTCTTGTTCTGCAGATGAAAAAAGCTCCAAAAGATTGAGCAATTAAAGTTGCAGGAACCAAATCATTGTTAGGCAATTTTGACCATTGACACAATAACAACTAATAGCTTGAAAAATAGAGAATTAACATCATTCAATTTTTTTCAGAATCGTTATCGTTAATATGAAACCCTGTGTATCTTATATCAATGGCACACTAGTGACAATTGACTAAGTGAATAGGTTTAACTTGGTATCAACTGAAAACGAATACTGCAATTTGTAAACAGAAACCTTGACACAAATCAGAAAAAAAATTAAGACTTGAAGTCTTTATACAAAATAAGAATCTGGCTTTCAGTGTTTGAAGTATTAACATCAACTCCTAACATGAAAAATTATAAGTTCATACTCACGATATCAAACCGAAGATTTTTGCCAATCCACTCAACCGAGGTGATGAAGCGCTCTCGGTCACCCAGCAAAGCCAAAGTGTCTAAGGAGTCAATCTGCAATATCGGCATGAAGACAACATAAGTATAATCTTACTTCAACAAATATATCAAATTCAAAGGCTAATCTTACCAACGTTAAAGCATAGCCGCCAAGTGTATCTTCTCCTTCACATGTTAGCGGTTTTAACTCATCACGTGGAAAAGCATGATCCATATATCCATCAAATGCATGATAGAACATTCCACGCACCTGCATCGCGTAAGATGAGTATCACTGGACCCTTTCTATTCAAAAGACTTGTAAAACATCAAATGTATCATCTTTACATTCTTATCTTTTGGCTTTTGAGACATACACAAGATACATTCTCGTGCAATATGTTATACGCAAATGACATTCTTTTATTAATAAGGCCGAATTAATGCTAAACTACAGTGAGCAGAAATAGTATGCATGTAATCCCACTGCCACCATAATATATTACAACATGCTCTCACCGCACGAGGAGGTGTTATAGTTGGTTCTATATAGGTGGTAAGTAAAATGAGAGAGAAATATCATAATATATAGTTTGGATATTTCCAATGTAAACCCATGAAAGCTTCATAAAATTTTACTTAAAAACTTCATCAATTTGATGGCAATACACATACAAAAGGAACGACGTCTTAGAGCTAAATTGACTTATATGGATATAGTTATGCATGAAAGCTTGTGGTTTAGAAGGAGAGAGTGTACAAGACCTACTAGCAATATGAAAGAAACAAAGGTTTATGAACTAATACCAAGTATTTTCAAATTATTATTTTGTTTAGATCTATTTAATTGGTTTGAGAATTATTTGGATTCATATTGTGCATTGATTAAATGTCCATTTTTTCTAAACAGGTTTTTGGCTAATTGAACTCTATTTGCAACATAATCATAATCACTCAAGAATTCTTGCCCTAACAAGGAGATCGGGCTAAACAAGTGAATTAATGTGAGCAGTCCTCGATATATAATTAGATATCTAGAAGATGTGTGTGTATGTATATGTAAAATGTAATGTGAATAGTAATAATAAAATGGTTTTAATTTACCTCATCTCTGAACTGCTTGGCTTCCTCGGGAGTGACGCCCTCTGCGAGAGTTACGCAGATGAAAACGTCCGAAGAAATTAATAAGAGCTGCAGCAGCAGCAACAAAGAGAATGGAATCCGTGATTTTGCAGCTTCCATGATTCTCTGTCTCACTCTCCACATATGTATCTCTTTCTATCTGTATATTTATATATATATATATATATATATATATTTACGGGTGGGAATATCTGTCGCCGAAACAAATAAAACTTTGTTATTCCGTTAATGTTTTTGCGACGAAACGAAATGGAATTTAGCAATTAGCAAGAAAATCATACCGTCCGATTGAACGTGAGTTGTTTTCAAGAATCGTCACCGTTTGGCTTTGGTACTTCTACTGTCTTCTTTTTTTTAATGATTATATTTTTGTACACTAAATTTGTGTTATTTGATTATAAATAATTTTAAAATAAATAAATAGTGCTACATTAGAAAGTCAAATTACGTTCACTACAATAATTTGTGACTTTATATAATAATAAATGTTTTACATTTCCCGCGTATTAATGAATATAGTTACACATATACTTATTGAAACAGTCAATCATGATTCGTATTTGAATTCCTACACTAACAAAGATTGAAGAGATTTGTTAACACTTAACCGCTCTTTTTTATCCCAATCAACTTCTCATATGTATAAATAGCCTTATGATAAAGTGGTAGCATATGCGATTATAAAAATTGAGAGAAAATAAGTCATAAAATCAATTTGCTAATGTAACTTATAAAAGAAATTCCCCCAAATATTGTCTAAACGACGATAAACCTAAAGTAATAGTTTCTTGTCAAGTCATTTTAATTTTAATTTTAAAACAACGCGAAAATAAGATGAATTGCTTTGACAGGCAACTATTGCTTTGACAATACTATCTCCCAATTACTAATGCTTAAAAATTAGTCTATGGACTTTGGCCTAGTAGTTAAAAGTGTTATAATTCAAACAGGTGCAACTATTCAATCTTCCCTCTTCCCCAAGAATCACTCGAATCTATCATTTTTTGTATCAAAATAAATAAAATAGAAGTTAGTCTATCTCATTGAAGAAAATCATGCTCGGATTATAACTTACTATTCACAAATACAACGTCAACTTAATATCACTTAAACGCTAGATCAAAAGTACAAGCGTACAACTTATGAATGCTATAATCTACTTTGCACACGTAACATTTGTCTTATTAGTGTATGAATAATTTTAAAAAATAATTAAATTAAAGTGATAAGTGAACCATGGGTTAAGCATAATTCGAACTTTGCATGAAACAATGGTTCAGATCTTATTGCATGGCTTAAAGTCTAATTTAAAAGGCAAGACTCGAATTTGACGCGTACCGAAAAAGAATGAATTTTACATTTACAGATTCCATGAGAATACATTGAATTGGACCTGCTTTTATCCAAATTTATTTTGAAGTATCTATCACTATTTACAACTTCCAATAATTAGTCAGTCTCTACCAATCTCTCACATAAAAACTTTCGGTCATTCCAAGTTCTTCAGATTTGTTAATTGTCATGAATAAAAGTTGACATTTCGGTCCCTGCAAGAACCAAAAAGAAACGTGGAAGTATGTCCAAAAATCAAGTTGTGTTTTGCACAACGATAGGTTGTTCTCCTTCAAGCTCCGATATTACAATCAGCGAGTCTGTAAGTTCAAGGGCTATAGGCTCTGACTTCGGAACTGGGTTTATAACCTGCAATTATTTAGTTATGGTGAGATGGCTCGCAACCTCGACAAATATGAAAGAACACAAATACAGATAATCTGTGTATTATTGATCTTAATGTGTCGAAACGAGCAAAATAATCAACCTTTGTATCTAATCCTAACCAGCACCCAATATGGGATAGGGTAAAATTGTGTCCTATTCTATCATCTTATATATCATGCACGCCAAATGCATTTTCAGAGTCAACTTAAGGACAAAACTTAATGTTTGCCATCAAGATGATACATACCTACTTAATGTTTGCCATCAAGATGATACATACCTGTTTGTTGTTTTTCACATAACCAATGGCAACTTCTCTACGCAGATAAGCTCTTTCAGAAAGCTCAGCAAATGATGGATTCTCCCCCTCTTCCATGTAAAGGCCAATATCCTGTAGGAGGTCAACACAGACAGAAATTGAAATGAGCAAGGTTCAAAGAAACATTGAGTAAATCGAGGTATGATATTAGTAAGCCACAACCAACTAATCCAAGTATCTAGGGGTGTGTCTAATAAAAAAATAAAAAGAAAATAAAATAAAAAAACAACTGGAAAACAAATAAACATTAAGAAATTTGCAAGATGTCAGAAAAAGAAAAGTGATTTGATGATTTATACTAGTACTTTTTCGGTTTCTTCATTGAATTCAAATCTTCAGTGACGGGTAAGAAACAATTTCCAAGAAAAAACAGAAAAAAATGCAAAACAACTCACCAACTCACTATTCTCTTTTGCCAACTTCTCATAAATTTAATAGTCTTTTCAATCATTTTTCAATTTTGTTTAAATCAAACGCACCCTAAAAGAAACAGTTTCACTTCACTTATTATTTACTATTGGTAGGTAAATATCTCCAATGTGACAGTGGGGTTGAGATTTTAAAATGTTAAAATACATGCACATGCGTGTCACAATCTACTGTTGGTGCTACAGTTCCTTTAATATGGTTTCTTTAGTATTCATAATCTCATGTCGAATCCAATTAATGAAAATACAACATGGAAAGATACAAATAATGAAAATAGTTAAATCATAATACAGTGTCTACCTTCACGTATATTTCGTCTCCCTCTGCATTTAGAATGTCCTTCCAGACCTCATTCAATTCACTGTTCTCTGCCACTGTCATGTTTAGAGAATGAAATCAATTCTAAAATCATGAACCTAAAACCATAAAAGAAATTCTCACTAGATCAGTGGAGAAGATGAGAATAATTTTAAAACCTTGAGCTGTTACAAGGCTCATTACTTCCTCTGCTGCAATATAAGTAAGTGACGGTTTGATTCTTGTAATCTGTTGGGTAAAAGAGACTGATAAATACCATTGGTAAAATACATGCTTAAAAACTGAGAAGCCTACGAAAAGGAAAATTTACTTGTTTTCCCAACTTCGAGTCGACAATTTCTGCGACTAGATTTTGTACCTGCATCCAATTGGTTACTTTTTCAACTCAAAAATAAAATAAAAGCAATGATTAATATAAGCTTTGTTTCAGCCCAAGCTTTTTGGAGGGATGGGTCAAGAAAGAAAATTGAGTGAAAATATTGGGCATATCCAGGATAGACCAATGAGTACTTCAACGAGACAATGAGAGTGATTTGATCAATTACTAGAAGAAATGCTAACGGGAAACTCTTAGTTATTTGATCATTTAAAAAAGGGCAACTCTCCATGAATACCTGTCAATACTGGTTGTAAATTTCACAAGGTGACTGCAATGGTAAATAAAAAAGAAAAGAAAGAAAACAAAATATATTCAAGAGTGAGTTATACACACCTTCACACCAAGTTTGTTGCAGATATTTTCAGCAAGAAGAAGAGAATATGCAGAATGCTTGTCTGCCCTGGATGGATCTGGAGAAAGAGTAGTTAATGCCATGGTCTGACAGATACACATCTTTGAATAAAAATCATAATATAGAAATAAATTAGAGTGCCTTTATGACTTTTTCCCCTGTTCGTAATGCGAAATTAGACTCACTCCCTGTTTTCATAATCATTGGACTTGTATAATTAGACTCGGGTTCACAGGTCGAGCGTCGTGTCGAGAAACTTGTATAACGGCTTTAACGCCAACGCAAACATGACCCATTTAATTAATTGTGTCATTTATAGTAAGTCGAACACGACTTGCTTAATATACAGATTACATGACACAATGCGATTAACCCATTTAATAAGCAGGTGTGTCGTTTTAAGTAGGGAATCTGAACAAATTAACATGTATAATATAAATGGGTTATGTATAACCTATCTAACTTTAACTCTGTACGTACTGATTGAGGGTCAATTTTGGGTTAGTCATGTCAGATTAACTAACTCAAACACGACTATTTATTAAACGGGTTATTTGTGTCCGACTCGACTTTAACACAACCCATTTATTAAATGGGTTAGTCGTGTCCTGCTCGACTTTGACCCCAACATGTTATGCTCGACCCTAACCTGCTAACTTCGTGTCAATTTCGTGGGTGGTGGCAAATATTGCCAACCCTACCCCTGCATGCGGGGGATTCTCTTCAAAAGGGGAGCACTGTCTGAATTTTTTAATATAATCCCCAACCCCCCGCTTTTATGTAATTCTTTGAGATTCATCTACGTGCAGAGGGTAAACTGTAACAATTATGAAAACAGAGGGGTAAGTCTAATTTCACATATAAAATGGGGGCAAAGTCAAAAGAGCCCAATAAATTATCCATGCTAGCTTGAGAACATCACTGTCTATTACCTCCAAGCAGCCACTCCCTATCAGATATTACTACGATGGACAGGGGGATATCTTTGACGTGAGTGAATGATTTTTGAAAATTTATTATTGTTTCCTTCAAAGTATCATAGTTCATGGGGTTTCCAATCTGCAAAAATACAAAAGACAATGAATGGTATAAAAGACGAGGGAGAATACATTCAACAACCAAAGGGAAAAACAAATGAAAAATAGTTTTTCACTTCTAACCATATTGAGTGAGACAGTACCCTATGGGACACCCGGATATTTTTTAGCTTGCCTGGACCAGCAAGGTCTTTTCCCCTGTTCCTGTCATCCTTTGGCACATCAGACAACACCTCCTACAAACGAACAATTAAAGATCATGAAGCAGGATCACTTTTGTCTTTTTTTGTATTACCTAAATACTGTTACACTGAACGGAGACACAATTTGAAGCTCTGCTAAATTTAATAATATACATAAATATTTACATGTAATGATAATAGTTGTTATAACTAGCAGCCGTACGCCCGTACAATTTTAGTTTGTCTTGGAGGTAGACCCTTTAATTTGAATAAAAACATAGGTTCAAGTCTCCCTACAACCATTCCTTTTTTGTTTTTATATAAAAATATATATCAGTTAAGGAGTCATTTTCAAGAGTAGACCAAAACCACTCCTCTCCATTAATATAAAGCATGGATAATAGCAACTAGAGAGATCAAAGGCGGCAGAGATGCAAGCTCTAACCCGTCAAGTGTCAGGGCAGGTTCATACCTTGTCAGGCAACTCCCAATCCCTCTAAGGGACAGTGGATAAGAGAGGATTACCCTCATTTGTGTAGCTCGCTATTACCATTACCTAATAAACTTTTGCACTAGCCATTGACTGGATTTTTTTTTGCCTTTTTGAAGGAAAAAAATTATACAGTATAAAGACTCCATAAAGAAGACTAGATCATACCAATACACTACCAGGTCCAAGATAGTTATCATACTCTTCAATCATTTCCACCACATCTGGTCGCCATCCAAGCATTAGTATGCGTTCTTTAGGTCCCTGCATGCAATCCGATGCCTACATCAAAAGTGAAAGAATAATTAAAGACGCCCAACAAAGCATACTGACACGAGCATTTATTTCTAGGGGAAGGCATACCTTTGCACCTGATTTTGTTGGACGTTTGACTATATTCTGAAACTGCCTTTTTTCAATCAGTAGGGTATTTTTTGGGGATGCGCCATTCTTTTCGGGAAATTCAAGATCAGGAATATCTTTTTCTTCTTCTTGGATAACACTTGAATATGCAAGCTCTGGTTTTTTCTTCCCGGGAATAGGTGCAATGAACAACACCTTAATGTGTACAGTGAAACTGTGTAAGGAAACAAGAAAATCAAAACAAATTGCAAAGTTTGAAATCATCTGTAGTTGGTGAGTGTCCATTACCAGTGATGTAAATAGCTTTATATTAGATAGAAAGAAGTACGTGAAGTGCATTTGTGCTCTTTCTTTGCTAGCATATGTATTCACTTTTTGCTGATGGATAATCTATTCAATTAGTAAAGCATAATGGAATACTTTCCTAATATGATACGGTAAATGTTGTTTGCAAATATATGGCTTTCAAAACTAATTAGAAATTTAATGTTCATAAGTATTGATTGTTGAATTCCTCATATGTAAAGTTACCTAGAATTTTGATCGATTCTATACATGGAACAGGATTGGAAAGTAATACGCAAACCCCTCTAAGGATTATGAGAACAGGTGGAAAATTCCAGCGATTATGAAAACCAGGTGGAAGTCTAGTTTCGACACTAAAACAAGGGGGCAAATATATATATATATATAACCAAGATAATTATTATAATGATTTATCATGCACCAGTTTCCGATTCAAGCTCAGGATTGATTATATTAGACCTATGCGTGTAAAACACTAGTTAATGCATATTTTAGGTTTTGTGTTTTGTGTTCAATAATGAACCTGAAATTATACTCCCTCCTCAACTCAAATTAAGAGTCCCACATAATTTTTGGGCTGTCTCATATTAAGTCAATTTTCTAAAATAAATTGTATGTGGACACTATCAAATGCATAACCACCTCGGAGAAAAAAGGATGACGATCAATTATTGATTTCAGTTACACTAAAAAGAACTTTGAATAGAAGCACAAAAACTAAAATTGTATACATACTTTGTCAGAATGCTGTAGAACTTCCTCATCATTTGGGTGGAAATATACTTTTCCACTACGATAAAGACCACAAACAACTGCCTGGAAGGACATCGGTGTAAGAAAAACATTAAGAAAGGGAAACAGGAAAAGGAAACTAAAAATGAAAATGGAAAATTATGGGTACCAGCAACTGTATTAGTGTTAAGTGGGATACGTGTAGTGTTTTGTATTCACAGGAGTTTATCGTTATCAAAAATAATAAAGAAGCCTTGTTTAAGAATTGGGGAGAGAAATTCTGAAAGCATTAGAACATATCTTGACCATTAATTTAAAAGTTAATTACATATTGGCCATTCAATCTCTTTGTGTCTCTTAGATTAACTTCGTCCTGCAATTGTTTTATAATACTTAGATAAGATTTAAGTTATTTAAGAGGTACAAAGCAGAAGAGCCATTAGGAATTAGCCATCTTTTTCATGTTCAGCTAAAATAAAAGGTGTATTAGAGAACTAAAGGAGTAAAAGGTGACAAAGAAAGTTTGGTATTAACTATTAACAAACAATTATTATTACTAATATAGTAATATGTACTAGAGAAATCAGCCTAAGGGGGGGAAGTCGCATTTCCTCATCTCTGAAATCTTTTCTCCCTTCGCATCTTTGAAAATTTAACGAAAATTTTTACCTCTTGAAATCCGCGTCTCAATTGCCTATACTTAAATCCAGCTAGATTAGGAAAACTGCAAAGATTGAATACATTTTCTGCAAGAAAAAATCATTAAATCGGAAACTAATCACAAGACGCTTAAATGAGATACAGGTGGAAGGATCAACAAGGAAAAGGACACAAGAAAAAGGTGACCTCGATGACAATATTAAACATGTGGAAAAAAAAATGAATTCATGTAAAAAGTTCAGGACATATAAATTGACAAAATACATTTACATGGGTAGTTTGCTTTATACAGTCAATATTGTTAAACAGATTACTATTATTAAAGGGACGCTTTTGGTACTTGCCAAATTATTATCTATTCAATGGAGAAACCTATCAAATCATAACTTTCAAAGAAAAATTTGTGCTTTACTTCGATAATTAAGCAAGTGTCTATAAATTTTTATGAGTCCCTTTTGCCGAGAGCACTGAACAAACAATTTGGATGCAACATTCTCCACTGGCTCAACTTTCAATCCGGAAATTGATTTTAAGAGGTCACATGTATTGCAGCTTGAAACCTGCACAAAATTAAGAGGTCAAATTTAACTCATATTTATGCTAAATAAGCCTTGCATATAATATAAATAAGAGACTTGTCCATAAGTAACATGCCTCAACAATGGCCGGAACAGACCCCATATTTGCAAGGGGTTGAAGTGCAAGTACATTTAGAAAAGCATCGGTATCAACTCCATACCTGAAAATTGAGAGTATGAATAAAAAGATTACAAAATTAAAGCACATAATAGGAACCAATTTTGGATTTTGCAAGGGATATAATGTTATTCATTGTTATTTAGATTAAATCATGGGTATCAACTCCTGCAAGTTGAGAAATATGAGGGCCTATACTTATTAGGATCAGTATGATTTTGTCATCTTGCTCAGAACTAGGGTTATGTGTTAGGGTTATACATGCTGGTTCTTTTCCCTTCATTTGGCAGACTAGAATGGTTATGTGATTTATGTTTGAAAATTATAGGCCCAATTTAGACGGAGGATTGACTGTGTTTAAAAATAGGGGGTGAGTCAAATGATTATAAAAAAAGGGGAGAGTCTAATATCATTTCTAGTAATAGGAAGGAAATTCAAAATAACCCCATCAATTATTTATAAATCAACTATATTTATATATATATATATATATATCGGCCTCCCCAATTGTTGCAGCCTCTTAGAACTATCCCATTCCCATCCATGCTAGTATCATTAGTGTTATTGTAAATATTCTCCAAGGATAATACTCTTACCGGTCTCCCTTCGTTGGCAATATAATTATGGCCCGTGCCTTGTTTGCTGCAGCTCTTTCAAATGATTTTGTCAAACTTAGACTGCAACTGTACAAGAAGACATAAGACATACAAGTAAGACAAGTCAAAAAGGTAATCCCATAAAATAACCAAGACTTAGTTGTACAGATCTTCTCTGAGTAATCTCACCTCTTTGTAAGGACATCAAGATGAGTCAGATCTTTTGCTAGATTGTCAGCAATTCTGTCAATCTGCTTCCTCGGTAGATCTGATAAAAGAAGAATTCTCTGCCTCCTGTTTATTCAACCAAGATTTTTATGAATGCTACAGTTTAATTATTAATGTCGCATTTGCTTCGAGTTTTAGGAAAAGAATTGGCATTTTAGATTCCAGGAAAGCTTTGAGATTCCTTGCCAATGTTTTGTTAAGCATGGAACTCTTCTCCCCCTCATATTGAGAATAACTTGCAAATATATAATTAAAAATAAATTAAAATTAGTTATCGAGGTATAATATATTAACATATTATTAAATATTACTTCATAATAATTCAAAAAAAAAGATCTAGTTATTTGTTAAAAATAGGGGCAATTTTCTCAGAAATAAAAAATAAATGCGAAAGAATCCACAGGAATCATTAGCTTTCCCCTCATTAAATATGGGAATCAATGAAGGGAATTCTCTTTTCCCGGGGATCCTAGATTTTTTTCCCAAAACTCCAACCAAATGTCAAAATCTTGAATGACAGGAATTTAGGATTCCAGGAACGATCAAATGAAACGAACCAAACTGAACCTAAGTGTAAATACAAACAGCATGTGAAGTGATTACCTAGATGTGGCAGTACCTAAGCGAACAGCAAATTCATGGTACTTATTTAGCTGCTTTAATATGAAGCTCAGATGACTATTAACTCCACAAATAATGATATGGTCAGTCTCCAGAACTTGCATTTGTGCCCCTTCTCTGAGCCTTTGCATATTATTCTGTCCAAGCACTAACAATGAGGAGACGTATAGATACTGAAAGCTTTAGAAAGTAGCTGCTTACAAAAGCTTACCCTGAACTGTTCTGTCATTGTGCTCAATAGGCGAGAGTAAAATAGTATGCCCCATATTGCAAGAATAAAGCCAATAACACGTTCAATCCGAGTTCGTTGCTGCAGTTTCATATTACGAATGTTTTATGATCAAAGTTGATTACTTGATTATCCAAGAGAGAGAGAGAGAGAGAGAATCTTGTAGTGACCAATATTTATTTAACAAAAAAAAATTATACTTTTAGATGAGTAGAAGATGAGCACAGGCATGCCCAAGCCTCCCAGCAGCAGTCCTCAAGAGATTGTGTACTACCCCTGTTTTGCTCAATGCAAACAAACATGAGAATCAATATAGAAGCGGAACTAAGTTGAGAACCAAATACTAGTTTGACATTACAGAATACAAAAATCAGTGCCGAATAATGGGCTATTGCAAAGATCTAAATCAAAATCACGGATCAACATGTCTATATTTTGAAACACACATTCCCTATATTGAAGACAATCTGAGAAAAACAAATAAACGGCGCATGCAAAAGAATCCATTAAAATTATGACCCCATAACCGAATTCTCTAAGTTCATGACAAAGTATACATGAAAACTCCTGATAAACTTTCCTGAAATTGAGTTCAACAGCTTAAAGTTTCTAGAACATATTTGAAAATCTCTCTCTTCCTAATATTCATAAAATCCAAAGAGAGAAGAAAAGCGGGGAGCTACAGTCCAAGTATGGTTTGTCATTTTTATTGTTAGAAATTAATAAACAGATAAAAGCACATGTTGCTGTTTGAAATTTACAAATTTTGAGCAAATGAACTGTTCTCCAGAATGTAAAACTAGTAGGTTACCTGAACTTGTAGAACAGTAAACCACCAATCATGACAAAAGAGAAGCATGCTGCTAGGAGCACAATCAAGAACCTAAAAAAGATCATTAAAAATTTAATTTCCCCTACCAAGTAAATAAAAAGACTCAAAGTGAATGCTAGCAAACATTACTCACATACATCATTGGAGCAGGAGCTCTATCTGAATAAAATGTATGAATACCTCATGTATAACACACTATTAAATAGAAAAGAGAGAAATATATTGAATTAATTGTGATTAAAGAATACAATACAAGACCCTTTATATAGGATTATGTGAATGCTACAAATAAGGAAAATATAAATCATAATCAATCTAGTGATTTGAGGGATTGGATTATTCTAGTCAACTCTTATAAATGACAACTAGCATAATATATTATATATGTTAACATCCCCCCTCAAACTCAAGTGTTATAAGAGAACAACTTGAATTTGGAAAGTAAGTCTTGAAAGTGATCAACTGTCGTTGAGGCCGACGAAATTTTAGGTAAAGATGGCCCCGGGGTGATAGTGCCCCGGCATGAAGATTATCCAGCAAGAGAGGTTTGGTAGTTGAGGAGGTCGGCTCTAGTTGTCTAACACAAGTGAGGAGGTCTCCAGCACAATGGAGGTCTGGCTCTGGTTGTCCAACATGATAGTGATCCGGGACAAAGGTGCACTGACTGTCGATGAGCTCAATGACTTGTCCGGCATGAGAGAGGTTTGGCACGCGGAGATGAGCACGTGAAACTTCCTCCTGGATGGGTTTTTTTTTTTTTAACAGATAAGATATTTAAAAATAAAGAAAAAAGGATGAAGATGGCCACTGGGTAAAATGTAAACAATTGGTCTGTTTGGGTTAAAGAAAATAAGACTTGAGGATGATTGCCACGGTTTTGGGTCGATCTGCTTATGAGGACAGCGACGTGGATGGTTTGGTTTGTATTGTTTCATTGATGTGGAGTAAACAAAGGCTGGGGTATGGGTTTTGTTTTTATGTGGTGGTTTGCGTGTTGAGAGTTAGAGAGGGGAAACGGTGTTGGTGGTTCAGCTAGGTTGGCAAGAGGATCACCCAACGATGAAGGCCAGGACAGGCGGCAGTTGTGCTGACGAGATGGTGGTGGCAGGTCATTATGGTGGTCCGGCAGGGGACAATATCAATTGCCTACCGGCAATAGCAGAATTTTGATTAAGAGCTCAGGTCGAGAGAATTTTATTCCTCTGATACCATGTTAATAAATAGGATTAAAGAATACAATACAATACATAGGATTAAAGAAATATATTGAATTGATTGTGATTAAAGAATACAATACAAGACCCTTTATATAGGATATAAATCATAATCAATCTGGTGATTTGAGGGATTGGATTATTCTGGTCAACTCTTATAAATGGCAACTATATAAATGACAACTAGCATAATATATTATATATGTTAAGTGTTAACAAATAGAAATAGACGGTTAAACAACTCTTAGGGTGTGTTTGATTGCTCTTCTTTCTTATGGAAAATGCTGCAAATATCATATAACCTATCTTTAGTGGTGTTTGATTGCCTAATTTTTCCATGGAATCAATTTCCATGGTACAACATGGTTAAGCCTAATTCTCATTTTCCACTAAATTCAAAAACACCTCCACCCTAAGATCTTCATCTGACAATAAATTACATCAATATGGCAGTCTGAAACAACTATCTAGAGGTCTTACTCTCTGAGGACCTTATAGCAAGAGTCACACATCGCCTATTGCCACATATGTAGTTCATTCATAAAAATAAATAAATAAATAAAAAGGAAAAGAAGAAGAAGAAGAATGAAGAAGAATCTCTTACGTGGCGACATTTCTCTCAAGTTGTATGTTGAATAAATAAAGTAACCGTGAAATGCTCCATCTAATATCTTGCAATGAAGGCAAAGATACATCCAATTTAAGAGGTGTGGGTTTATTCAAGGAATTGGACATACAAGCAAACGGCGAACTTGTAGTCACAAATGTTTGAATCACCGGAAAAACTGAGTCTTGGACCACGTTCATCATTGTTTTTGCCGAATTCTGATATATCAATCTGACAAGGAAATAACATGATAGAAATGCAATCACAAGTTTAGCTTGACGACCCTGCACAAGTAGAAATTCTACATCAGTTTAAATACTCATGCAGGAAATATATCTCATTCATAGATTTAGAAAATTCAAACATTTGAAGTGGAGAATCTTTTTTTTTTAACTTGTAGTGCCGCAGCTCTCTGGCAGTTAATGGACACCGGAGGACTATTTTCTATTTTCAACTTCAAGATGTTAGCATTCAAGTAGTCTAACACATTCAAATTTGTTGGGGACTCCATCTTGTCCGGTTCCCTTAGGGAACAGATTTTCCATTTCCCTGACAAAAAAATGATTTAGAAGAGAACAAAATAAAAAGAAAAACTATATAGAAAGATACAAATTTGCCTTCAACAGGTGGACATCTTAAGTAATTTAAATTTTAAAGTTCGTACAAAGAACAAAGTTCCAGTAAATTGAAAATGATGCTTTCATACAAAAATTTCAATTACAAAGATATCTTAGTTCAAAGATGGACAGAAATATAATCAATTTTTTCGAGCATCGGCAATCTACAACTCACCTTCATGGTTCATTAACAAGTTACTCAAGTGTAAAGCTGGAGACTGGATCAACCGGCCCTGGCATTGCAATGATTTTCTGAAAATCGTCACACAGCATCAGGTTCTATTTCAGTGTATAATTATGTTCATTTTAGTACAGACAACTCTTAGACTTCTCCTCAGCATGCAATAGATGAAATATAGCTCCTTGGGTATGAAATTTCCACAATATGTTGAATTAAACATTTAACTTCACCAAGTTGACTAGTTCCACTGTGAAGGGGATATGATCAGGAAGCATAAGAACTGACAGACTCTAATTATGATCCAGTGGAATAGAGGTCCACCATCTAAAGTATATAACACAAAATTGCAGCAAATTTGCATTTGCTATAAAATACATATTTGTTAGAACCTTACTTTTGGGGACCAATTTTTTTTCTGCAAAATGTGATACAGTGACAGATTCTCATCACCTAAACACTGAATTCGTAGCTCAAATAAGCAGGTGACAACCGGTGATGAACAAATGGTTGTCCTTAAAGCTAATTAGTGTTTTTGTCAAGGAAGGTGAGGTGCAAACAACAATATACCCGACACCTTTCCTGCAGTCAATTTTGAAAATGCATCCCAAATTTAACCTCAGATCCATAAAAAGATTGGTTATCTAGTAATAAAGATGTTTCCTATAATTACATCAACATTATCACAAGTGCACCAAAGCAATTGGTATCCAATCAATTGTACCATTTAAAGTAAATGTTGTACACTACTTTAGCAGTTGCTGAACCTTAAACTTCATTAAAGCATGAATTCAGATTACCTATTCTACTATAACTAATAAATGCCATTATAGACCCCAAGTATCAACGGTTCATTCAGCAAATACAACTAGGAACACTAATTAGATTAAGGGAATGAGAAAGAAAAAAAAAGGTAAGGAGATTGAAGGAAAGCTAACAACATGTTTGGATTGTTTTCAGGGAAGGAAAATGGAAGCAAAGGAGCGGAATATTACTTCATTCTTAACACTAGTTTTTGCCTTCAAGAAATGGGAGAAGAGGAATTGAACGTAAACCATCTCAATTGAACTTTCATTATTCAAAAAATAGCCCTCTTGGTAATAATAATAGCTGTTTAATCCTTCAGCCTCAAATTAAGATTTCCATAGTTGAATTTACTACTCTTACAAAAGGAAGAAGAAAACGTTAATTTCAACCTAATTGGTGGTCAAGAATAAAACTTATTTAGTATATTTGGTACATTGATTATGCACGAAAAAGGAAATAGCACTCTTAATTTTAGGCTTCCTAAAAAGGAAGTGAGGCTCTTAACTTGAGACGGAATCTTATATGAAAGATGTCTAAGCACATTAGCATATATTATATATTATTTCCTTTTCCTTTCTCCCCCTTCTCCGAACAAGATATTTTCACTTTTCTTTCCTTTTTGTAGTTAGAGCACCCACAACAGTCTAAATTTGTAGGATAAGTTTGTCCAATAATAATAATGTGTTGGTGAATGATTTAAACATAAGTTTGGCTAAGTTCGTTGTCATACGGACAACTGATGTTCATTAGGTTCCAAATGGAGTTGAAGCATCCATTTGGAACCTACTATACGGATATCTGTTGTCTGTTACCTAACGGACAATATATGTCCATTTCGATACTCCACCATTATCCGGACGCATATTCTCCGATTGTCTCCTTCTACGACTTACCATCCACAATTAAATTAAACTGATTGAATACTCTTAACAATCAAAATAACATAAGGTCTAACATTATCCTTTTCCACTCTTTTCAATCACTTCCTTTCCTTTCTCCATATCAATCCAAATGCCCTACTTTTACACAAAGCTCATCTCTCACTTCATAAGGCATTGAATTACATTGAAGTTTTACTTATACACTCTACTTCTAAGTTGTCAATATTCAATTGAACATAACTTAGAACATAGACAATTAAACATCCATACATACAAACATATATCAATAAGATTGTGGTGTATTGAAGACATATTGAAGTAGAATTTGAAGCAAATAAAGAGTAATGAGTTACCTATCGGAAGGAGAGATCCGATTGAATCGAGCAATCCGGGGGGCAATCCACGGGCGATAGCTATGTAACTGAAGCATATCTTTCTCGCTCTAAATCTCTCTCTCTCACTCTCAAAAAATGGGAAGCGAGTGATGAGAAACAGAGGAGGAAGAGAAACACTGAGTTATTACTACATGTGGGGAGCTTGAACTAAGTTTGAAGAGGAGTATAACAGATTGGAATTAGCAAATATGATAATAGAAAATGAGAGAAGAAGAAAGTGATGACTCTTTTCCCCCAAAAGTACGTATAAAAATGGTAGTTATTTTAACAAAGTACTGAAATTAATTAATCGAATCTGAAGTGGCGGCTTTTCTCTGTTGGTTCGGATCTCATCGGATCACAATAGTGAGAGTGAGAGAGGACGACCCTACCACTGGCGAAGATGTTTAGTTCTCTTTTTTTGGTGTTTACGTGGCCAACTGGTCCTCGGTTAATGACACGTGCTACTAGAAATTCTGCGGAACGAGCGTTAACGTACTCTTCTTATTAACATAATTATAGTTATTAACAAAAGTGATAAAATAAAATACTTGTATTAAATTTTTTTTAAAATGAAATACATAAGGTATATTTATATTTAAGTCGACTTGGAGCTTCTAAAGTCGAATTCCGGCGTTGTTAAAATAATGCTCGGCAAGCGGCAATCACAAACTATGAGTGGAGATTAGTTGAGGTGCGCGAAAGCTGACCCGAACACCCTTTAAGAAACCAAAAAAAAAAATAACAAAAGAAGTATATTTATCACCACTCTTGAATTTTTAGTGGTCAGCAATTAATACCTTTCACGAACGACGAAAATTAGTTGAATCGTACAAAAATTTATTGACATTACGTAAAAATAAACCCTCAAACCGTAAAACAAAAATACAAATATTACCATTCACACCTTCCAAGTTTGTCTAGAAAGGTGAATATACTCTTGAGCAAAAAGTTAAATAAAAAAAATAAATACTCGAATAGATTGTTTAATCCATTGAGAATATGACATAAAAACATTACTTACAGTGTTGAAATGATTTGACACTAAAAATGGAACACAAAGTTTGATAATAGGTCAATTTGGATCGTTATTTGTATTGGTTTTTTATTATATTTCAAGTGCTACTATTTTAAAACTAAACTCTAATTTTATTTTGTTTTGAGTGCTATCGTTTTGAGTCTTAATAAGTTATCCAATATAACTGTTATTGCCCGTTAAATACATATATAAGAAAAAATATATTTGTATTTATAATATTATACGTATATATTGTAAGCTCGCCTTGAATTAACATATACATATATAATACTTCTACAAATTATATACATCTATACTAAAAATCTATATAATAACGGCCATCGTTTTTTAATTTTGAAAATGTATAAAAGGATAACGAATTGTGTAGCTAAAATCAAAGATATTTTTTGAATAATTGATAATGCAATTGACACATGTTATGCCCTAATATACATATATACATGTGGGTGGTAGAAATCTGACCAAGTCCAATAAAGAGAGAATCTTCCCAGAATAATGGGTTTGGCAACCAGATGTGACAAATATGATGAACTTGAATAGTAAAATAACAAGAACTGTCAATATGAGATTTGATTGTGGGGTAGGTTCCTCTAGTACCTGTTATTCTCAATTCGGCAGTACGTCCTCCCTAGTGTGTGTTCTTCAATTACCTCTTATGGCCTTATTGAAAGTAAATACAATGATGAGGGTTTTCTCTTAGAGAGAATGTGTGTGAGTGAGTGTAGGATAGTGATAAGTGAAATTTGTTTAGCTTTGGATTTTTCCTTCATATTTATACATATATGATAGGGTTACATTAAGGTTTGAGATGTTAAGAAATTACTATAAAGAGTAAACTTGATCACTACTTTAAAATTCCAGGTGTTCACATTAACTAAAGCGATTATTTCCCATTGTCTACTCTCTAGCTCAGCTACCTTGTCTTTGTAATCCAACCACTCATGAATGGCTCACATTGATATGGTCTGATGAGCATAACGGTGAGGCTTGATCGACCAGATGATGGTTCTCAGTCATGTGGACTTTGCTCGGGGGTAGAGCGGTGGTTTGGGTACCAAACATGGGTCATGACTAAAAGCCCAAAGCTAAAATTTACCTCCCACAATACATATACATATATAATAATTTACAATTATGTATATATTAATGGGTTCTAACAGCCATTATTGTTGTGTTAACGAATATTAATTGACTCAACCCACATATTAACTTATCGTGTTTTAACGAGTCTACATTAATACTACCCAAAACTGTTAATACCTCACCCAATAACTTATAACTTCATGTTGTGTTATTATATCGGATGTTACATTGTTAGGATTACATACAACTGTCTCTACTCTTTTTTTTTATTTACATATATGAATTTGTATGTATATATGTGAACATGGACAAGAATTATTGGAGATAATTTTTTTGAGTTATCTGTGAATATTAAAATTATGCCAACCAAATATAGACAATATCTAAAATAGCTTGACAGGTAGAATACAAATGCAAATTATATATAGACAAGCGATTTGAGAATTGAAGCCCTTTAACTCCGTAGCTTTTGGCTTTCTATAGTAAGGTGCAAAGTGCCGGTAAAATATAATAAATCTATAACTATATATAAAAGTATGAATAACTTAAGTGTTTTTCTTATTTTTTGTAGAGACAAATATGCCCTTGATTTTAAGCACAAGATTTTAAGATTTACATTAAAAAAAATATAACTTCATATATTTTTATATTATAGTATTAGTATTCCAAATAAATTTAAACTCTACTTTATTTAGTTAAACTAATTAAATAAGTTAGAATTATATTAGTATTAGTATTTCAAAGTGTATTAAATAAATTTAAACTCTATTTTATTTTGTTAAAATAATTATATAAGTTAGAGTTTGTGTTGAATTGGGTGTTTTTCAAAACACACTATAAAAGTATGTATATTTAATAAACCGTATTAAAAATACAAAACTATTTAATATTAACTTATACATCACCAAGTTATACAATCTATTATTTATAGGAGCGTTATATTATTTTGTGATATTGTGCATGATAATCCACATAAATTTAATAGAATTAACTATCTATCAATTCCAAAAAATTATTAAAAATATATTATTCTCTTATATATTTGATGATTTTTTATCATGTATTTATAAAACATTTACATAGTTGACCGATTTTATGATTCTTTTATAATTATTAATTTAATTTTGCACTTGAAACTATACTTTTGCTTATTTGTGATTATTTTTATTTCATACTAATTATTCAATTCTTAATATGTAAATATTTATTAATAAAGTTAATTAATTATTTTTGTTAAACAATAAAATTACGTGCAACGCACGTGCACAAAAATTGATGTTTATTAAAAGTCTAAAAAATATGTTAAAAATTGTAATTCAAATAAATTTAAACCGTATGTATATATTCTAGAAGAAAAAAATTATAAATGATTGAGATGCATTTTTTCTTATTTTTAAATTATATTTTGAGATGCATTTTTTCTTATTTTTAAAAACTAATGCATGCATCATGTCATGTTTTTTTCATTTCGTACATTAAGGTCAAACATTAATTTAAACTTTCTGCCTAACTTTTGACTCCTCTCTTGCCGTTAGATGCTCTAAAGTCTGCTTGCCATGTTAAAGTGAATTTTTCCACCTAGAAAAAAATTACTAATTAATATGAAAAGCACCATGTTAAAGTCTGCTTGCCATGTTAAAGTGAATCTTTCTTTTCTTTTTTTAGATTTAGATTTTCTCATAGTGTGCATGATTTTCATGTGTGAGGAAGATGTTATCTTGAATAAGACAACCAGAAATAAAAGCATTTTGGTAATTAAGGGTACTCAATTTTATTTAGAAACGGTCTTATATGATTTGCTAATATGCTGCTAATAATTTTATAAATAACATTACAAAGACTAATAGGTAGAAAATGGCTAGTTTGGGAAGGATTTTCTCTTTGAGGGATTAACACAATAAAAATATTGTTGAGCTCATAAGAAAGATTTCGTGTGAGATAGAAATTTTGAATAATATTCATTAATGTACTCCCCACAGTATCCCAATAGTTTATTAAAATAAAATTGAAGTTAAAACCATCAAGTCGAGTTTTATTGGGATCCATTTTATAAAGAATATTCTTGATTTTTTTGACTGTCACTTCCTTTAAAAGAAGGTTAGCGTCCGAATTTGAGATTTTAGCAGCATAGGAAATAAAGGATGGAGTATTTAAATTATTGATTGGTGATTCAAGCATATTATTATAATGCTGATGAAAAATATTTTTAATGTCATTAATATTAATAGTACATCCCTTATTAGGGGTAAACAAAGTTTCTATATGATTATTTTTATTATGATGATTAACTCTTACTTGGAAAAATTTGTATGGCCATCTCCATATCTATCCCAATTTATTTCAGCCTTACTTTTTCAATATAAGGCTTCTCTATGAAGGAACTTACCAATCTCTTCTTGGAGATAATGCTATTAATTAATTAAATCATTAGTCTTAAGTTGATCTAGTTGTAATTTAATACTAGTAACTCCTTTATAAGGAAATCTATTTCCTTAGTAGCATTACCAAATGTATTTTTCTTCTATATACAAGATTTAATATTTAAAAGATTTGAGAATTGGATGAAATTATTAACCGAAGAGCGACTGCCATTATATATAAACCTCCAGGTATTTTTAATAGTAGTATAATACGATTCTTCATTACACCATATATTATCAAAAATAAATCTATGTCTTGTCTTAATATGATTAGGGTTGGTATCCAAAAGAAAAGGACTATAGTCATAAGATGTGTTGATTAAGTGTTTTATAAGAGTTTTAGGATATTGCATGCGCCATTCTTTGTTACCTAAATACATGTCAAGTCTTTCTCTTATATGAGTGTTTTTATTTTTATGTTTATTGAACCATGTGAATCTAGGTCCAGTAAAACCCAAATCAGTAAGATTACATATATCCAAGCAGTTCATGAAAGTCTCAACTTTAGCATAATTGAACGATTTACCACTTCATTTTTCATGTGGATATAGAATGGAATTGAAATCTCTAGCAACAATCCATGCATTATTAATATTTATAGAAATATTTTCTAATAAATTACATGCATGGTGATGCATGTTCACTTAAGGGAAGTTGTAGATTGCAGTAAGATTTAGAGGATGAAGAGCTGGATTATGATTAACTAGTAGGCGAATCATTCTTGGATAAAGAAACAAAGTAGTTGCATGAATATTAGATACCTTCCATATGACCCAAATGCCTCCCCTTTGACCCATAGATGGAGCTACCACTCGCCCTATGCATGTTTTAAATAATGTTTTCAGAAGCCTCCAGTTTAGTCCTTTTGTCCAAAATTATCATAATGAAAAGGTCAAAAGTATTGGTGAAATCATTAGCTTCATGTATGAATTTAGTCTAGACGACCCCCTCGCATTCCAAACGATCATCCTCATATTATTGTTAGTGCAGGCTATCCCTAATGTGAAACCCCAAATCCCATTAAGAAGACTAGACCTCTGGAATCCAGTTAATCACGGTACCGTATATAAAATGTTATAATAAATAAAAATGTAACTTTTTTTAAAAACCTCATTTAAAAAAAAATCGACATGTGGAGTTCATATATTTTATAAACCAACTTGTAAAAATTAAAACCGTTTTGCCCATGGATCAAATCCGTATCCAAACTTGTATAAAATCCACTCCACATTTAAATTATATACATATATAATGTCCTTAATACAAGTTTACTTGAAATACAATTTTAATATTATAAATTCAATCTGATTCTTAAACAAGTATATTATACAACTATATAATACCAAGAACTATTAAACAACTTAACCATTCTCATAAATGACTATAAAATGGTTCACGGACATCAGAGGCTTCTAAAAATGAGAACCACGCGCCACTCACGAGGTTTAACCTATAAAAACTAGTGAAAATGGAATGAGCCAAATTCGATCTCAGTAGGAACTATATAAGTTTAAATATGAAAGTACAACTAGCAAATGTAGGTACGTGCAGCTTTTTTAGAAAATAAGTGGCTTAGCATGATAGAGAGTATGAAAATAATGCAATGTACAATTCACATACGCATGCATGCCGAACCCCACTAGGATTCCCATCCCAAACACCGGATGCTATTCCACTTACTAACCAATCTCACCCGTACAGTTCCATAAATACAACCCTATATGAATTTACGTCTTTCTAAGGAATAATGGTCTAGAATTATCTTATTTGAATCTCTAAGTTCTTACGGTTCATCATGCTTAGGGTGAATTCGTCATCGACGACCTATAACTATAACCTACAACTGTCCCATATGTACACTGAATGCCTATAACTAAACCCAAGTATATGTTGTTTTGTAACACCCCCGACTTAATTATCAGGATAACACCCGTAATAAAAGCCTAGAGCGTCACTAACTCATCTTAAACTAGATAAACTAGGTCAAATGTAAAAAATGAAATAATAAATTCAAGTACATTACATAACATAGAACAAAAAAAAAACATGGTACTCATGCTGTAGGCCATAATGCAAAACAAGACTGTAATATACGTCTACACACATACATGTAATCCCAAAAGACATACCAAACCATGTCCACATGTATTACAAAATATACAATAACTTAGGCTAGTTGTGACTTGCCATATACACATATGTATAACAAAAATGAGTCGATATCAGAGATCTCTACTTTATTCCCGACCCAGTCGCTTCATTAGTTCCATCTGTTCCCTAGATACCTGAATTTGTTTACATAAAACGAGGTGAGCTCACAGCTCAAGTGAGGAAATAACATGCAATATTACGTACAAAACGTAATTAACTATTCAATCATAAACCATGACTCAACCGATAAAACAATGCATGCATGTGCATATGCTAGTTACCTCCCTTATGTCAATCATTATACCACATCACTAAGAGAATGCCAAGCCGGGCCAAATCATAATCATAAAAATAAGAATAGGCTTGACCGCCCCAGAGAATAATCCGAACATAATCACAATATAACATCATTTGGCCCATGAAAAATCATCATCATATCATCATAGAAGTGGATCACATGTCTATTAATATCATATCGACAGAATCACAAGTGCTTTGCTAAAACCCAGTTCGATGAAATCCCAAAATTCTTACGTCGCCGCGATCCTCACATCACATAGAAAAATTATTTTGAAAGCTTAATCGAATTTCAGGAATGTAAATATATGTAAAATCTAGAAAGAGAAAATGAAGAAAAGCTTTACTCTACAATTTAGGTCAAAAATTGTGGAAATTGATGAATAAAAGGCTCTGGAAGCCTTAAAAATTGTGCAACCGACTGACAAACAATCGCCTGTTGGCCTCAACAGTCACCTGTTTGGTCTACAACAGACGTCTGTTTACCCTCAATAAGCGCCTCTCCAACAGCGAGGCCAAACTAATCCAAGACCATCCCAAACAGTCGCATGTCCTCCATAACAGGTGCCTGTTACACCCATAATAGCAAAATTCAATATGAAGCATACTGAAATCATTTAACAACCATTTTCACACTAAACACACTGAAATCATGTTTCCACTTTGATTGTAGTGTATTATGATACTTGTCATCTCTCTTCCATTACTAGGCATAGTTTATCATGTAGGTCACTTAGGATACCATTTTACGTATTAATATATTATGAAATCTGGTCAATAATTCCAATCATATCTACGTATATTTTCGTTCATAAATTTTCACATTAATAATTGAGGCAACATTTAAATCAACTCAAAATATAATACAATACAAATAACAATTATAACAATACATCATATCGGTCATCATATCACATCTTTAATATAATGCATCGATTTCACCACGCAGTTAACTAGGCTTAGAAGCAAAGGCCCCTGAAGTATCCCAAACTCTAAACTACTCGTGTGTCATCTAAGT
Organism: Lonicera japonica; assembly: GCA_021464415.1. Classification (NCBI taxonomy): domain Eukaryota; kingdom Viridiplantae; phylum Streptophyta; class Magnoliopsida; order Dipsacales; family Caprifoliaceae; genus Lonicera; species Lonicera japonica. The sequence goes on along the minus strand of CM038468.1, from coordinate 45,794,822 downwards.
GAGAAAACCGCTCAGGGACTAGGTATTTACTTGTAATTCATTTGAAAATAAACACACGCAAGATATTTTTTGGATGATAACACTCCAAATATTTAACAAGAAGAACACACGTAAATATGTTCCTCGATCCGATGACGGAACTAGGCTAGAATACATCAGCCCAATAGTGTGATTACCCAGTCGTAGTGCAGCTACTTCCCAAGTGTGAACACCTCATTTTGCGACTCCCGCAAGAATTTTGATTTTTAAAGAAATGAACACGCATGCATGCACGAGCATTTTTAGATGCACAAAAACTATGTACAAGTGATACAGGTCAAAGAAGAAAGCCAAAAGGACCCCGGATGAGGAGTTACAGAATTATCGAAAATTATCGGAATCGAAAATCGTCAAAAACTCCTGGAAACTTGTTACGCATTTTGGATCATCCTCAAACTTTGAGAGTTGCTAGACATTACCATCAGGAGTAGCATACTCGAAAATCAGCTCAATCCGACAGTCGGATCTCCGAAAATTCATAAAATCATGAGTTAGATTCGGGTGGTCAAATGGAGGTCTTCTCGAAGTTAAAATGGTTTGAAGTTTGGTAAGTGGATAGGCCTTATTGTGGGGAAGAACATATTCTAATTTCAGCTTTGTCGGACATGGGATCCTCAAGAATCAATTTGTTTACCGTGCAATTCTAGTCGAAATGTCCTTCGTAGAAAATTAAAATAAATAGTGGCCTTCCCGAATTCTGATCGACCTCAAATTTGGGCACAAGCTAGAAAACATTTGGAGGGAAAACATATCAAAACATCGGCATAATCCAACGGTTGGAAGTTCAATTGTTGAGATTGTTGTACGCAAGTACGTTTCTTACGCGGGAACAAACTCTTTGTACCAAGCCAAGGATACCGAGTCCTTCCCGAACTCCGATCGTCTCCATTTTTTTACATAGTCTAGAAGACTTATATTGGAAATACATATCCAAAATTCAGAATGATCCAACGGTTATAACCTGACTTGTCGTGCAAACAAGGAACCTTGTCTACAACAAGTACCTTTCATACGCAGACACAAACTCTTCGTACCAATCAGAACGAAAGGGAACCTTCCCGAAATCTGATCGACCTGAAATTTTTACAAAATCTAGAAGAGTTCTATTCCCAACACATATCCAAAAATCAGGATGATCCAACTGTGGGAAGGTTTCGCGATAATTTCCAAGAGTCCTAGTTGCAATCTCTTTTCTTGCTCTCCAAGTATTTTCTTCAACTATAAATAGACCCCCCCTCCATTCATTATTAGGATCATCAACAATCAAGGGATTTTGTGGTACACACCAAGAGACTCTTATTCTCTCCCTCCAAGGAGGCTCAGGTATAATTTTATCTCTCTTCTTTTATTTATTCATCAGTTTTATAATTTATATTCTTGTCTGCATAATTCATATCACTTGATAGCTTTTCAAAACCCTTTTTTCAAAACCAAAGGCGTATAATAAACCCTAATCCAATTCCAAAATAGTATTATTACTTTCTTACTTTTTCAAAAGCCCGGATTAGCGTCATTGTTATACGAAGGAATCAATAATCGCTATATATCCAATCTAACTCATAGATTGCGGTGTGTATGTGATAAACACTCGATTATGAGAGCACTACTGCCATCTATACCGATTTAATCAATAGACTATGGTATACGATCGGTCAAGTCACCTCATATCATATCGAGTATAAGTTCCACATTGAATCAGTTTTCGAAAAGCCCAATACTTTACAAAATAGCTTGTTTCATTGCATCTATTATTATCAAACTCTATTTTTTCAAATCACACACACACTTATTTTCAAAATCATGGGCGAATTAGAAATACATCGTTTTCATCCCATCCCCAAAATCCCGGTTTCTAAGGCAAGCACGGAAAGCTGTAAAGTAATAGCAATAGCATGCAAGAGCTGAATTATAACACGCGCATATCCTACTCAAGAGACCGAAAGGGCGAATTGGGTGCCTAACACCTTCCCAATTCGTAACTTAATCCCCGAACCTTCGAATCAACTAGTTTCGCATATATTGTGTATAAGAGGATATTTAGTTCATAAATACGTCTCTTTTACACAAACATTTTTGTTTATTTAGTAAAACAAACTGGCGACTCTTATTCTTTTCAAAAATCGATTTTCAAAGCAACAGACGGAATCGTCGCCCACGGGGACCCCCGGGCGACGAGAACGCGGGTTCTCACACCAAGATACACAGTCTTGTTAGTAATGATAATGATATCATCCAAGACGTAAGTCTTAATAATTTTAGTAAATGTCCAAACGTCTAACCAGGTTTACATTTCATGGCGTTTCACCCATGCGGCAACAGGGTCTTATGTTAGTTTTCGTACATAATTTCGAGTCTTTCACCCAGGATATTCTGTCATAACTTATCCGGCCCCAAATTAAGTGACCATACATTTGACCTAACATGGACTAGGCGATTCAACAAAATAACCTATACATGTATCCAACCGTTGATATGCAATTGGTGTCAACAATCATAGTTTATATCAATATAAAGATCCACCAGCCACTCAACGAGTTATGTGTTGTGTAATTAAGCACATTTGATATACAATATTCCAAACAAATATATTGCATATGAAATCCAACAATAGGCCTATTAATAACAATTATAAAAACATATTGTTTCAATTTTGACTTTTAAAATTGATCATATGAAGGCTAGGATCAATTTTGGAGCACGGGTTAAGTACACTGATCGAATGGTCCTGCGCACTGTTGGTATTTTGGTCATAACTTCTTACTCAAAATTCGAATTTATATGATCTATATATCGATGGAAAGATGACTCGAAGATATACAAGTTTCATCAAAGGAGTTTCCTCAAATTATAGATAAATTAATACCAAAAATTCGTAGAAGATAGCAGTTTACCACTACTTTATCGAACAAACAGATTTTTAATAATTGGCTTGTTTCACACATAGTTTTAATCCACGAGAAGCATGAATTGGCTTTTGGTCAAAACACAAAAGTTATAAAATGAATCAAAACCTAACTAGGAAAAAAATCAGGGACCCAATAAGATAATAAATAAAGAAGTTAGGACTTTTCAAAGATAGCTAAAATTCAAAAATCGCATAAAGTGAAAACACATGATTAACATCTTGATTTTAATTTGAACTATCCGAATTACAAAACTTATTACTCCCATAAATATAATATGCATAATATGACATACTGGAAGCATCAAATTAATGAAGAAGGGTCCGAAACCAAAATTCACCCCTCTAATGAAAGTTAAGTCTTAATGAAGCTTAAAATGATGATTATCACAAACATAGGATGGGGTACTACACCTAACGTGCGCTCAAACCTCGTCACCATCACAGGACCGTTTGTTTGTGAGGTTTAACGATTCATCTAAGAATGGTCGTTTAGAACCAATATGAGTCATAGGAAGAATACATGTTCTTGGTCTCTGATAAACCTGTCTCGGTGTTGACCTAATCATATCATCAAATGTATTATCTCATGTATTAAAATAGTTTCTTATAAGATTATTATCAGTGGAAAAACAACAAAGAAAATTATTCTTTCTAGAGGGATATGTTAAGGTGGTCCACTTTCTCCATATTTACTAATTATGGCATTAGATATTCTCTTTAAGACTATTGAGTCTAAAGCTCTTAAAAAAATCATGCCTCTCTGAGCTTCCCGAAATGCCCCTATCATCCCATCTCTAACTTTTGCTGATGACTATATATTTTTCAAAAACAATAATATGGACACTATTAATAATCTTAAGGATATGATTATTGAATTTTGTGTTTATTCGAGACAAAGTCTCAATAATAACAAATTTGTTGTATATTTTTCTCCTAATACTTCTAAATACCATAGAAGGCAGGCTAAAATATTCTTGGCATAAAGAGGTTAAAAACTCAAGATAAATATCTAAGCCTTCTTTTAATTAATAGTAGAGTGACTATAACTCTTTTCCATTATATTATTTTAAAAATGGATACTAAATTAAATATATGGTATTTATGGATGGTTGTTTTGATCAATTCTCTTTTACAAACTCTTCCTTACTATAGTTGACCTTATTTACCTTACCTAAGAATATTATTAATGAAGAGTGAATAGCCCAAATGACCACTAAACTTTCGATCTAGTACCATTTTAACCATCAAACTTTAAAATGAATCACTTTAACCATCCTACTTCGGAGTGAGTATCACTTTGGTCATTTGTTCCAAAATGAAACCATGTGTAAGACATTATTTAAGCGATTTAAATCATTTTAGTTATAAAATAGCTCAAGTTGTACTGTTTGCTGAAAATATTACTATGTTTTATATACTATTCGTGTTTTGTTTTGGTAAGAATTATCGGAAGAAAACGTCGTTTTATTGCAATATGACCAAAATGACCTTACATGAAATCATGCTACGCAAATGTATTAAATTTAATAGCTAAATTGGACGGAATGGTTAAAGTGGTACTAACTCCAAAGTTGGATGACTAAATAATTGAATGGAATGGTCATAACATTACTCACTCCAAAGTTAGATAACCAAAGTGATTCGTTTTAAAGTTTGATTGTCAAAATGGTATTAAATCAAAAGTTTAGTAAGCATTTGCACTGTTTACTCATAAATGAAATACAAAAGAAAATCAAACATTTTTTTTGGAACTCTACACTAATTAATAAACACGACTCCAAATATTCAATGACAAAAAATTGCTAGTCCAAAAAATATTGGAGGTCTGGGTATTATAAATAAGTCTTTTATGGAGACTTTCAACTAATAGAGAGTCCTTACGGATGACTACTTATAAAGCCAAATATTTCCCTAGTAATTCTATTTTAGATGCTCCTATTAAATCTAATTATTCTTGGGCCGGAAAAGGCATTCGCAAGCATATTAAAGAATTCAATTAGGGGATTAAATAGCTAGTTAGAAAAGGGGACGTATCATTCTGGAATTATGCATGAGCCACCAACCAACCATTGATTAATCTAATCCCTAAGAATTGGGTAGTCGAAGACTACAATGTGAAAAGTTCACAATTTTATAGACCATAACACTAAGCAATGGAAAATAGATTTACTACACAAAACTGTACCAGAATTCCTTATTCAACTCTTTCGAGGAATACCCATCACAGAAAACCTTTATAATGATCTTCCATTATGGCAAGCCAATGCCAATGGTCATTTTTTCTATAAAATCTATTTACAATTGGCTTACCTTAAAAAACAAATCAGCTTCTTTCTCTCAAATTCCTTGGTATAAACTTTGAAAACTACCCTGTTATCCTAAAGTTAAAATTTTCTTATGGCAAATCTTAGAAGATGTTATCCCGCTGCAGAAAGCCTTTATAAACATTATATCATTCCCTCTCCTTTATGCAATTTTTGTGGTGATATTCTGACGTAGCGGAAAGCTATGAAATGGGATTTAAACTCACAATATAGAGAAAAACACTCAAAATTTTATTAAAGATGAACTGCCTAAACGATTACAAAGAGATTCTCTTATAAGAGATTACAAAATGTAAAAAAAGGATACAAATTCAAAATAATTCAAAAAAACTGCCAAAAATAGGAAATTGCAGAAATCATGGGATTCTGCAGTGCTGATGTTAAGGATCGCGCGGGATTTGATGGAAGTCAAATCTGACTTTCCAAACTCAACCTATTGCGTAATTAAGACCTGTCTTAAATAGTAAATACGCGAATTCGAAGGCTTAAATGAAGGATTTTGGCCAAAAAATGACGTGCATCATATTCATAATACCATGCATTGCTTTGCTAAGTGCAAAATGTTTGATGAGGTGAGAAAAATTATTCCATCTATAAATTGGAAATAAATTGGTTTCAAACAATTCCTCCCTTACACCAATAGCAGCGCAGACAATACTAAACAGCTGCTCTCTTTGTGGAATATTTGGAAAGCTAGAAATGTAGCCATCTTTAGAAACAAAACAATAAATCCCATGCAAATTAGAAGGAAAATTGAAGAAGACAACATTCACTTCAAGCAAGCTCAAACAACCATTCAAGGAAATAATTCTAGCAGCAAAATAGTACAACAAATAGGCTGGACGACTCCTTCAAAAACCTTGTATAAACTTAATGTCAATGGTGCAGCCTCGAGCTTAACTAAAAATGCAGGAATTGGGGCAGCGCTTTGGGACAAGAAAGGAGAATTTATTGCGGGCCTAGCACCAAACATTGGGTTAATTACTAATGACACAGCAAAGCTTTGGGCAATGAGAGAAAGAATCAAATTAGTTAAAACTAAATATATCAAAAAAAAAATCCAAATTCAAACTGACTCGCATTGTTTTTAATATGATCAACAGGAATCGCGTGGAGAACCAGGAGCATCTTCTTCTTCTGAAGGACATTCAAGCTCAAATCCTTGATCTAGAAGAAGTATGGCTCGAATTTATCTTGTGGGAAGCTAACAAGATTGCGAATTTGCTAGCAAAATATGGAAGAAATCATGCTTATATGTATAAAACTTTTAGGCATCCTCCTATTCTATGTGATTCTCTATTGGATGATATGAATGGGTAAAAAAGAAAATCGTATCCTAGGAGACTTTTGTAATACTCTAGTTAATATTAAATAAAGCTTCCATTTTTGTGCAAAAATAAAATAAAAAAATTCTGAAACTTCATCACTCTGTTCTAACCCCAAAAGAAACTTCATTATTGTCCCATTTTTTTTAAAATTAACAATTCATCGCACAGGAAATTTATTGCATTTGTGTGATAAAAAATAGCGAATTTAATGCATACATGTGATCAACTTTAGTTTTAATTTTAATTTTTAAGTTGGCATTATCAAAAAGTAATGTCTTAGAGCATCTCAAGTCAAAATTAGATACTCAAATCAGCATTTGATTCTTCATTAAACATGTTATTAGAAAAAAAAATGATATATTAATTTAATAATGGTTATTTTTTCTCAATAATCAAAATTGTGACGGTTCAATATTTTAATTGACTATAAATTAATGATCTTAGTCTAATCCCATTTAGAGAGCCGCTAATCAGTTAAGTGGGGTTTTAACGCAAACTCATTTTATATGCGCCACTATAAATCCATTTCAAATTCACCTACAGCAAGAATGAAATCCATATCTCTCGCTAGTTGAGAGACACAGTGTCCAACTTGGTTCACTAAATAATTCAATAGCGCATTGCACACGACCCTCTAGAAAAAGTTGGAAAGATGAGCTGGGGAAATTGAACCCCGGATATTTAGAAATTGACCTTTTATATATGAGACAAAATTTAATCCTTAGTCCCATACTCCAGCGTGAATGGCCTGTCTTTGATCAGGCAGAAGAGGGATTGTCTAAGTGCGTGCAAACTGGCTTCAACACTCTTATCGTTAAACCCAGTTGAATTTCTCAAATGTCAACATCATGCATACATATACCGATCGTGTGAATTTTGAAAGTTGAATTATTGATAAGAAGTTTAAGGCCGTGCTTGAAACCCTAGCTAGCTGGAGTCAAATGATTTTGGTCATCTGTCCGATGGATACTCATGTGGCCCTTTCCATATCCAACTCATAAGTCATAATTGATCCCTAAAGGAAAGATATTTCTCATGTGAGATTTCAAATTTCACATGATTTCTGCTGCAGGGGACAACATATTGAAGGCCTAATTCATCCCAATTAGTAATGGAGTGCAATGTTCCAGACAATAAATTGCACATTTGCTCGTGACATTCAGAGTGGCTAATATTTTCTCAAAGAAGTAACAATCTTAAAAGAGGACTATTATCCCTGTGCATTTTCTCATAGGAGTGGGCACGATTAGAATTCTATCAAGTTAATTGATTAATATGTTAGCAGTCAGTGATAAAGTATTCCACGGAAATTAAAACAAATTTAGAGTAAAACCAAATTTCAAAGAAGACAGTTTCAAATCACTTAAGGAACAACTTCACAATTTATTGAAGAGAGTTACCCCCCATTTGTGTAGCTTTTTATCATTTCCTAATAAAACTTCCGATACACTCTTTGATTATAGTTTAAATAAAAAAAATATAAACTATATGACTTGATCTAAAAATAAGTTGAAAAATTATACTCCGAGATATTCTTATATTTTTTTGTGTGAAAAGTTATAATGAATCGAGTGATGTCACGAGATATTCTCATATTTTTTTGTCTTTTTTTGCATGGATAAAATTCTTTAAGTAATGGAAAAAAAATTATTTTTTAGAAAAAAAATAAGAAAATATACTCATAAAAATAAATATTATTCTAGTTATATTAAATACTGTAAAAAGTGTAAAAAAAAGATGGAAGTAGGTAGTTGTGTGGAGTGTGGACTTGATTATTAAGAGCTGCTTTTCTCTCGGGTGGCCAGCCGGTAGATTTCCACCTTTCGATGGGTCCACGGCGTGCATGCTACAAAATGAGGGGACCAATTTTCAACATATATATAGTGGGAGGACTCGTACCATTTTGACTTATTTACACGATCAGATGCACCCTTGCAAGATTCAGTGGCGGAGCACGAATTTAGGGGAAAGAAATTCAATTGTAGTATAAAATATGAATGACAAAGTTGATAAACAATATTTATAATAACGTACGTAAAAAGTATAATTTTTTTCTTAAATTATAATGGGTAAAATTCTATATAATCATTATTTATTTATTTTTAAAATCCTCAATATTAGTGGTAAAAACACGCTAATTTACAAAAAATAAAGTTGATAAATGCCCACCTTAAACTTAAGGTGGCTTTACTACCGGCAAGATTGAATTTGTACATACTGTATTTAATATAATATAGTATGAAGTATTCTTATGCAAGTAGAATTTTGTTTTACTTATTTATGCAAAAAATTATCTACAATTGTATTTGGTTCGACGAGAAACTTCGCTGCAATGCAGTTGAAGATTATATCATCGCGGTGGTGCAAATGTGGAAGTATAATGAGATTATGAGAATGTAAATTTGAAAGAATCAAAAGTGGTAGGGGGACCGAAAAACGTAGACTTTATAGTTAGGGGTGTGCACAAAATCAAACTAAACCGCCCTTAACCGATGAGTTTTTTAAATTGGTCGGTTCGCTTAGGTTGGCAAAATGAAAATCCCGATGAAATTGGGTCGAATTTCAATTTTAGCACGTATTAAAACCACTTAAAATCGTACCAAGACCGGAATGTGTCATATTTCTTTTGGTCCGGAGCATTTATTTACATTAGTGATCTAATTTTTTGTTAAAAAAAATGAAGAAGTGCAATTGTAAAAAGGAGAATAAGAGTTCTAAAAGTAAAATTGGAAGTTGGAACCTAAAAATCCTCAGCTGCTTCTGCATTATCCATGCAATCAGTGGCGGAGGCCGAAGGGGCTGTGTGACAAGGGCGGGCTTAAGCCCCCACAAGAATTTTGGATTTTTTTTATAGGTATAATAATATAGGGACTATTGTGTAAATATTTATAGTTTGAGGTTAGATTTGTAAAGTCTCAAAACCTTGGAAATAAGAATGCAGTTATGTTTAATTAAAATGCAAAACATCTAGCCCCGCCTGGCATTCTGGCAGAACATTAGAAAAGCAAAGGAAAATAAAAAAAAGAAAAAGGAAGAAACTCACGGAGGCACGAAGTTCATTTCTTCGTTCTTCAACGTCTGCTATTTCATGAAAAAAGAAGAAACTCACTAGTTTCTTCTCTGTTTTCTATTTCCAGCTTTTGTGTGTAAGTTTCTTTTTTTTTTTTTTGATACTTTATTTTATGATTTATTTGAGGCATTGAGCCCTTGAGATATTGATTAAATTATTATAATGATTATATTATTGAGCTATTGAGACATTGATATTGTCATCAAGGCATTGAACATATGTTAAAATAAAATATTAATTTTGAAATTGTGATTTTGCCATTGAGGCATTAAGTTAGGTTAAGGCTTAAGATTATTTTTGTTATTTGATTTTGTGAATGTGGTACCTTAATTGTTTTTGCCCCAATTAATGCCCTAATTAATTTATTGTAAATTAGTTGAGTCATTTGAGACTATTGAGTACGTATAAATTATAATTACATAAATATTATAATTCAACGTTTTCAGAATATGAAGGTCCGGAGAGGAATTCTGTAACTCATTCTTTTTTTTTGGACATCTCTTTTAGTTATAGATGTTTTTTTGTTAGACATCTCTTTTTGGTATGGATGTTTTTTGTTGGACATCTTTTTTTGGTATAAATGTTGTAGATGATTTTGTTAAACATCTCTTTTTGTAATAAATGTTTAATATTTTAATATAAGTGTATATATATATTGTCGTGTTATTATTTTTTATACTTTTTGTTTATTTTTTTTATTTTTTTGCATGGTAATAATCAAGCCCCCACCAAATTAAAGTCCTGACTCCGCCACTGCATGCAATGACCAAGACTAAACCGACCCACCCAACCAACTTCAATCCCGGTCCGTCAATTTGGTCAATTTACGTACTAAAAATAACTGACTTGGCAGATTCATTTGAACCTTATGCCCAAAATCAAACCGTGAACATCCCTACTTTCGCTACTGAAAATCATTTTGATATTTTAATACTAATATAAATACATTACAAACATTAAATTGAAAGCACAATTATCTCTAATCTAATCTAGCAATTCACCCTTAAACAAAACTTCAACATAATCAAATAATGGGATAGTACCACATTACCAATTTCTAAGCAATTCCCAATCAGATTACTTTATTCAAAGTTGTGACAGATAATGACATCGACACTATGTCATAAATATTTGCCCAAACCCCACGAATATATTCATAGGCCACACCCCTTTCAAATAATTTATAATGATAATATAATTATAATAAAAAGTCCAAGTCGCTTTCAAGAGACAAATCCGACTCACCCCCAATCAAATCAAAAGCAATAGCATTTTTTCATGACGTTACTCATTTGAAGAAAGAAAAGAGACAAACTTTCAACCATATTTCTTAAAATACATCATACTTAAACATGAACATGAACCAATCCATATCTTCTTTAACAATGCCCCCACTCTCCATGAAAAAAAGTAAAGAAAGAAAAAACAAAGTCCCACATCACCATCATCCTACAACAAAAGGAGGGAACTCAAATCAAGATAACTTTGAAAAATATTTGCTCCCCTCAGTTTAGCACATGCTAAGGAAAAGATCAAGTGGGCTTTCATTAGTTTTTTGTTTTTCTTCAAGGGTTTGACATCACAAAAAAGGTGGAAAGCGTGGGGAGGGGAAATGGAAAAGGAAAAGTTGTGGTATCTGACTTTGATTGCATGATAGTGAAAGATACCAGTTACAATAGGGCGGAGTACAGGGATCGGAGCTTTAAGGGTGTCGAGGAGTTGTTGTAGGCACGTGCAAGTGGGTCCAAGGAACTATGACGGAGCGGGCGGTTCAGGCTTGACAGGGTTGGCGGGATCCGGTTGGTGGGTGGTGGGGTAGATTAGGGCGGCAAGTGATATTGGCATGATGCAGAGTGCTTTGGATTGGAGGAACTGCATTGCAGCTCCAACGTCTTCTTCCATGAGCTTGGCTACCTCACGTTCTGTGTCGTCGTTTGACCAGGTCTCCCAGGCCGACGTGCCTCGCCCATTCTCGCCAATGTCCCCCTGTATATACATAGGAAACGAAAATAAACAACAAAACAGCTATTCAATACTACTGGTGTACCACGTGATCGTCCTGTAGTCATAGTGGTGATGCCCCAAGCAGGATTCACCATGCATGCAGGGGGGCCAAAATATATGTGCTTATTTGCCCGTGTCTCCCTGTATATAGGAAATGAAAAATAGAGAGCGAGAATATATTCAATACTGTCGGAGTACCAAGTACTGTACTGTACTCCAATCTAATGGTGATGGTCCAGGCAGCATTCACCAGGCATGTAGGGCGAAAGAATATATAAACAACAAATGTGTGCTTATGTAGCACCTATGAAGCATAGACTCAACACACGATACGTGACACTCAATTTTTAAATGTAGAACATGACACGTGGTGGGATACGTTCTTATTTAATTAATTATATATGCAATAAACATCGTAAATATTTAAGAATTCAATAAAATGAAACTATATTGCATCAATAACCCAAATACTCAAAACATGATCACTAAATTTGTTCCATAATTAAAGCATCAAAAGGCATATATAGACTAAATTGTTCCATAGAATGATAGAAAACAAAAGGGGAATATAAAAAGTGGCTTAGTTGCCTCATCCTCAATTGATATTGCAATGAAGAAACACTAGAAGTAGTAGCCATCTAAATCAATACTCCTAGTGCTATACTATGAAGCACGGACACTCTCTTAGAGACCACGTGTCAGCCCGACACTTGTCGGACACTCCGAGACACTCTCCAATACTCTCTCCGAGACTATAATTAAATTCAAGTGTCGGAATTTAATTATAGTCTCGGAGAGTGTGTCGGAGTGTCCGACAAGTGTCGGGCCGACACGTGGCCTCCAAGAGAATGTCCGTGCTTCATAGTTTAGCACTCCCCTATCGGATTTAGATTAGTCACATGGTACTCCAGAAGTACTGAATATTTTTGGATAAATAACATCTTTTTGATGATAGACTACTAGAAAGGGAGGAGAATGACCAACAGAATGGAAATTGTTTAGGGTATGTTTCAATGGCAATGTTTTCCATGGAAAACCATAACTTTTCTATCTTTTGGGGTGGTTGATAGGATATCTTTTCCAAGTAAACCAATTACATGGATTGGCTATGACAGTCTGGTTATCCTCGGAATGAGGAAAAACAAATTTCCAAAGGAAGGGGTAAGAGTCCAATTCCATAGAAAATAAGGGGTGACAAGTACTGATGTATTTTCCAGCCAGAGAAAAATGCAGACAAACACCTTCAAAGTAACAAAATTAAAAAGAAATCAGTGATCAATATTAGCTGGGCGGGGGGGCAGTAAAAAATCTTGAAATATATACGTGTTTCTCTGTTTGTGCTATACTTCCTATGTATCATTTAAGAATTGTACTTTCTTCTAGAATATCGGCTTTGTTTTAAACTAGAAGTCCAGAACTGAAAGAATAGTGTATTAAATCTAATGAGATCTAAACAAGATAAATATTTGGCCGTTGACTACATTAAATTAAATATCATTTTGAAAAAGGGAAAGTACTTTCAACCAAAGACCTCTTAAATTTAAGACAGACCAGTAGCATTACAAATAAATGTTCTCATATTCTGAGGTTACCTCCACAGATTGAAGTGGGATGTCAGTTACGAGTTGTGCCACCGCCCCGGCTCCACCAAGCCTACTCATGCTCAGAACCTGTTGAATGTGTGAATGAAAACTAATGAAGGGCGTATTTGGAAAAGAAATATTTGACATTTTAAGACCGTCAATGGTATGATTAAAGCAGAATGGATGAAGAATAAATAAGAACTAATGAACTTATAGTAAACTAATAAAAAGATCCCCTTAATTAGTATAATGCCTGCATTTAACAAAGGTCCACTTTGAAAACATTTTAAGTCTCTATAACAATATTGATAAATTCATATAAGCTTTAAAGATCAACAGTTTTCTACAAACAAGTCTACTTGGGATTAGTAATGATCTACGGAAAATGGATACTCCATCAATTCCATATATGAAGAGCCAGATACAACCACGAAACATTTCAAATACCAAAGTATGTTCACTATTTGATAAAACATGACTCGTCGTGTAATACCTTTTTTTGGGAAAAAAAAAAGACAAAGCGGGAATTTTAGAAAAAACTGAGTTTAAACAAATGAAAAAAGGAAAGAAACTTAAAACCCACATGTAACCACCCCCCCAAAAAAAACAAAAAAATGAAGATGCAGAGATTTGAGACAACCTAATTTATATATCATTGATGCATTTTTGCTGTATTATGAATGGTAGCCTTTTCTCATATTTGTATTTATACAACCTGGTGTTTGCTACAAAATTACTCTGTTTCTGGCATGCTGTTTTACCTTGACTTGAAGCCTTAAAAACTTAACATAGTCCAGAATTTCATCAAGCATGGTAGCCTTATCAGTCTGCAGAGAGAAAAAAATCGCATATCAAATACCAAAAATAACACACCAAGAACAAGCTATATGACAGTTCCACAAGTATCAAAATTCAAAAGTATCATTCATTTGGTTGTTGTTCAGAATGTTCTATTACTTGGTTTTCTGTGGAATAAAATTCTTTTGACAGTGGTAAAGAAAAAATTCCATGAAAGATAACGAGAAGATGGAAAACATGTTACCAAATCAGCCATCTTTTTTTCAACTTCTGATAAAAATTAGTATTTGTAATCCATTTTTAACTTTTTATCAAACAGACCTAAGTTTTATGAGAACTTGAACACGAGATGAGTGATTTAGTGGGATGTTCTCCATTTTTTCCTCATTTTCATGGAAAATATTTCTTACTCATCCCCCAAAGAATATGATTCCCTGGAAAATCAAAAAGAGTAAGAAAAACATCTAACAAAATCCCTCATCTCTTTTTCCAACTTCTCATAACAGTCAGTAGCGTTTTCAGTCAATTTTCCAACTTTTTTTGTCAACCGCATCCTTAAATAACAAGAAAAAGGGGAACATTGATATAGAAGAAGAGTAACGATAAATAGAATCAGCACAAACCTTGTTGCAGCTGGGAACAAGATCCTGCAAGGCCCTCATTCTTTCAGCGATCCTTTCCCTGCGTAACTATAAAAAGAGATTTGATCCTTTTAGACTTGGAGATATGCTGTAGAAGAGAGGAACTTGAAAAGGCACTTTCTATTTTATATGTAAAACTCTAAAGATATCCCATCACAAGCAAAAGGAAAATATATATACAAAATTTCCAATTACCCGCTCAGCAATACTGTGGGGATCTGTTGCTTGACCTCTTCGAGCCCGTACCCTTGGTCGAATGGACGGAGGATGTGGCACTGTGACTGCTGTACTTGTAGTTGGTTGGCCTTGAAAAACCTTCAAAAGAGGAACTCATAATTACGTAAATAAGCTGTTCTTAAGAAGAATAAAAGAAAAATGAAATGAACTACTTAATTTTTTTATAAATTTGGTAAATGTAAAGCAGGCCAACCTAGGAAATTGTAACCCAATGAACACCATATGAAAATAAATTGCAAGAAAATAAATGCAGCAAACAACCTGAATTGTACTTCCTCGCTAAAATGACTTCTTCATACCATAATTCAAATGTTCTGTTTTTGCTCTCAAGATACACCCCAATTACATCAAGTGTACAAACACTTTTAAGTGTGTGGTTAGTGAATAGTTAAAACTAAATTAATCATATAATGAAGACCTCTCCATTTGCATAATCCACAGCCCTTCAAAATTCATATAAAACTGGGACAATCCGTATTTCAAAATCCATTTGGTACCCAACGGAGTTGATACATGAACCTCTTTTGCCCAAATAAGATGGGCATGATAACTTAACCGACAAAATCTTTCAAATTTTGAAATGTTTTGAGATTGCAAAATAATTATTGAATCTTAATATCATGACAAGAGGTTTTAGGAAATGAACCATCAACAAGGTGAACGTCGGTAAAGCCCCAAAAAATGGTGTAAAACTAGTTTTTTATCGTTAAATCACCATATCACATAAAAGCTTAAGCTTTTAGGTAGTAGGCCAAGAATAGAAAGTACACTAACAGCCAACTAAAACGGACCAAAGGCAACAAAGCTATTATACCATGTTAAATCGCCATTCGCGTAAAATCTTACAAGAATCGAAAGGGCGGTGATTTTCGTCAATGAAAATGGGAATCAATACTTTGTGGTATTTGATTGGATTGTGGAGCATGTGAAAATATTTCTTTTGGAAAGAAATTATTCTCCAATCTTTTCCAAGTATGTCAGACAACAGGATTCTGAAGTAGCTATATTTCTTTTCAAAATACTTTTGTTTTGTATGCGAAAATTACTCATGCCAATATAGTCATAAACCAGTTTATTGCTTCTAATGTTTACCATCACTTTAAATAATTATGTGTAACTATGAAACATCAAAATTAACAGGACTTATGATTTAATTATGGGTCATTAGTGTAACCTGGTGAACCTGAGGACCAGTATGGCGAATTGAGTGGGGCTGAATTTGTTCAAACACCGGAAAAAAAGAAGCCATGTTCATTGAGCTTCTCTCCTGCATTCACACACACAAAAAAATTCAAAAACCCAGTTCCATAACCACAAAATTTTCCTAAAATTAGACCCGTACAGGGAAGGATCTGTGTAAAAATCACACATGCACACCAATCTCAACAAGTAAAATGATACGCTCAGTTTTTATATAAACGTTCTGCCTTTGTTTTCATTCGATTGATGCCACAATTGTATGTATAAAAAATTTGTACAAAAATTGAACAAATTTTTTAATACTAGAAAAATGTTAGGCTTACTCTAATTTTGTACAAGAATAATGCAAAATATACTAAAAAATTGTACAAATTTTGATAGAGCAAACAAGACAATAAATATGTGGCTCATAGTGCATTTAAATGGTGCAACATCAATTTATATATATAAAAAAAAAATTGTACAAAAAATAAATAAACGCATCGTTTTGTACGGACGGACTTGGCATCACGAACTAGGTGTCACACATTTAATGCTTTGATTACCTTGGTGCCACAATTCTGCGTATAAAGAATTTGTATAAACCCCAAGGGCAAAAACGGCAAAAACAAATAAATTTAACAACTCACACTCTGGCCAGTAAAAGTACCACTACCATCAACCGCATCCCGACCGTTATGCAAGCTCAACCCCAGCGGAAACATCCCGCCGCCGGGGCCAAGGCGGGGCAGAGCCCCCAACGACGTCGTATCAGGCGAAACGCCATCGTTGACAGGCAAACCGGCGAAGGAAGGAACGGCGAGGATTTGGTCGAGGAAATCGTCGCCGTAGCCCTCCGGCGGATTATTCGCCATGCCGGAGAGAGAGAGGAGGTGGTGTGTGTGGGTTTTGTGAGGGACAGGTGACAGGTGTGTCACCCGATAACCCCGCGTGAAAGATGGAAAGAGAAAGTATAGTAGAGAGAGAGAGAGAGAGAGAGAAAGGGGGTATAGAGTATGGGGGGTTGTTTTTTTCTGAGTTTTTTTTCAGCTTTGGCTCTGTTCTGACATAGTAGTTGTTGTCTTTTCTTTCTCTCTCTCTCTCTCTGTGACTCTGTGTGCAGCTTTTGCTTTTGGAAAGATGGAATTTTCAGAGTCTAATATGATTTTCGGGGAGGATGATTTTGTAATTTTCTCACTGCCTAGCACGGACCCGGGTCCATATAGCACCATGGCACGTTTCTTTCTTAGACTGATAATAATTGGTAACACGACAAGATAATATGAGATTAAAATTATTTTAAATTTTGTAAATATGCATAAAAGTTGAATGAACCAAGCCTCTTGGCCCAGTGGTATAAGGCTGCCACTGGGACAACCTTGGGTCGACTTGGAGCTCCCAAGGTCGAACCCCGGCGTTGTCAAAATAATGCTTGGCCAGCGGCAGCCACGAACCGCGAGCGGGGATTAGTCGAGGTGCGCGAAAGCTGGCCCGGACACCCCGTGGGGAACCAAAAAAAAAAATAAAAATAAAAGTTGAATGGGGGTCCGACTCATAAATGAATTAATCTGCTAAACTAATTTATTTTTCAAATTATCTTTATAACAATTTGTGAGTAAATTATTAACTGTGCCATGAACTCATTATAAAGTATGTGTTATTTAACACTTAGTGTTATGTACAATTCGATTATGAATGTACTCTAATTAGCGCATCACTAAGTGTTATTTATGTACGACTAATTTATTTTTAGCATGTTAAAAAGAATTGAATCGTATCATTTGATAATTAAATAAGTGTGTATCAATAAATTTTATATTCATTTATTAAATGAATCGTGTATGGGTGAAAATATATTTCACCCAACATGAGATCGAAACAAACCTAACCCTTTGCTAGGCTTAGATGGACTCTTGTTAGATATGGGCATCCGATTCAATTTGGTTATTTTTAGACCATATGCATTTAATGTCGGTTTTAGAATTTGACATTCAATCAGACCAAACTTGAATCACTAATCCAATTCATTCAAATTAAATATGTAATTGGATCGGTTTGAATACAATCCAATTGAGTAAGAAGTAAAAAAGGGAGTCAATATGACAAATTGGCAATATACTCATTGAAAAATTTTCAAATCTTTTAAAATTGACAAATATAACACACTGAAAAAATAAAAACAAATAACTTGTAATCAAATCTAAAAAAAAAGAAAGAGTAAGATGATAAATAAAATATCATACGACTATTAAATTTAATATAAATAAAATGAAACTATAACAAAGTAAGGGTGGTGTTAGAAATTTGAAAAACCGAACGAATGAACCGAACCGATCCGTTGCAATCCAAAAAATTTCGAATTGAAAAAAAAAACAAAACTAATTGATTTGGGTCGTTTGGGTTCGGGGTTCGAGTACCCCGAATTGGACCAATAAAACCGAATCTTTTTTAAAAAGAAATGTTAATGAAAAGAGGATAACGTATTAATGTGAACAATGTTTTTAGAAGATAATTGTGATACAATGTGAATAACAACCAAAGATCATGATCAAAATTGCACATTAGGAGGAGTAGGACAATATAAGTATAATGGAAACATGAGAACGTATTAATAGTGTACGTAGAAGAAACAAATTATGAACTATAATCAAATTGTCATAACAAATTTGAACTTAAATTTGTCCCCATAATAACCTTCTTAAATGAAAAGTAGGATCGCATAACTTTTTGCACATGTTTTAGCCGATCGACAAAGTGGAAAACTATCTTTGCCTTCGCTAAATTTGTGTGAAAGTCGTTGGCTTTTATAAAAATCAAATGAGACCGAATCAGACCGAAACCGAATAATTTAAGGAGGGTTTGGGTTATATATGTATGAACACCAGAACCAAACCGAAATCGAATTATAAAATTTGAGGAGGGTTTGGGTTGCCCTAATCTCTATCCCGACCGAAACCGAAAACACCCCTATAAGGAAAGGCATGTAATGAAATCTAAAATAAAATAGGTTAAATTAGGTAAAATTATATTAGCTATTCTAAAATAACAGTTCTTTTTCTACTATAAACACCAATAATACAAAAACATGTGATACTTTAAAAGTGTATATATATATAATTATTAGATTCGTTTACATAACGCAAAACCTAAATTGATCTATTTTTTTTGTTTTTTCCAAAAGTGGATCTGATCCAACCAATCTATAAAACTCAAAAAAGGGCATTGAATTTGTCGGTTTAGATTAGCCCTAACCACCCCTTAACTCTTGTATTGGATCTGAGTATTAGCACTCTAACTAAATTTTAAAATCATTAAAATAAATGTAAATATAGTTAGGGATATTTTATTTTTATGGACCATTTTTTATTTATTTTAGATGTAAATAAATATAAGTAAAATGACATTAAAAATACAACAAAAAATGTGAAAAGGGTATTAAAATATTTAAAAAACCATTTGAAGTGCTAATACCCGTAATCTTTATTACAAGACAATCAGTAGTTTGATTCATTGAAAATTTAATACAAGTTAAACATTGCCAAAAAGTAGAAGTGTAAATAAAACGGTGGTGTTTGATGGATGTTTTGAGTTGAGTTTTTAAAATATGGTATTTAGTAGAATTTGAAAGTATGTTAAAAAGTGAATTTGGTTTTTATTTGAGTTTTTTTCAACCAACTAAAAAATTTCATAAAAAAATTTCAAAAAATAGTCACAATAGATCTTATTTTATAGATTTCGACGAGTATGCTTTAAATATATATTTTTTATTTAATTTTGATTTTTGAATTTAAAGTTATGGTGTATTAAAAGTTTTTAGAAAGATAAAGTAAAGTGAAATAATTTTTAGGAAGTATAAAAGTAGAGTTGATTTTGAGTTGAGTTTTTAAAATTTGGGAAAAAAAACACATACCAAACAAGCCCAACGTTCTTGTTAGTGTTTTTTTTGTATTTTTTTTAAATTAAAAATGGTGAAATTAATTGCCCCTTTTTTTAATATATTATTCAAAATTTTTGTAGTCATTCGTATCAAATGCAATTTCATGGAGTTAGTCATAAAATTTTGTTGCCCTAACTATATTATGAATTACATAATTTGCTGATTAAAGAGATGAATAAGCAAGTTTTATTTCGCGTTACCCTTATGAAGGAGTCAGACATAGAATTTTGTCGCCCTAATTATACTATGAATTACATAATTCGCTGATCAAAAAAATGAATAAACAAGTTTTACTTCACATCACCCTCATAAGAGTCTCCCAATCGAGAGAGCGGTTTTAGCTTCCTTCTGCATCACCATTCACCAACCACATGAACTACTACGACCCATACCATATGCACCATCAACGACTACTCACATAAGAACTAGAACAAGCAACCTCATCTATATTACTTTTAAAATGTGATGTTCTAATAAAGAATTAGGGAAATGATATTAGCACTCCACTTTTGTCCTATGGCACTCCACTTTTATTTTTAGTGACACTTATATATATATATATATATATATCTTTTAGGACACTTTTTATGTCACTAAAAATAAAAGTGGAGTGCTAGAGTACTAAACTAGAATGCTAATATCATTTCCCAAGAATTATTGTTTTAATAATAATATATCCCAGTAAATTAAACAATTTTATTTACAATGTTAACCAAACTCAATTACTTTATATTTTCCTTCCAAATGAAATAGTGACACAGCGACATGTAGTTGAACACAATTGTTTTTATATTTTATCCATTTTATTTGGCTCATTATCCATCTTATTGGGCGGGGATGTTGACACTCTAAAAAACAGCCCACTGTAATATTGTCTCCAATTTAAATATCTTTGAGCACAAATGTATGGTTTTATCTTAAAATGTTCTTTTACTTTATGGTAGCTCTATCCCACTTATATACTTATGTTGAGTTATACAAATTTTTCATGTATGATTAATGGTTAAACCAACTATTCTCAATAGTTTATACTCAGTTCTTCACAACCGAGTAACACCTTACTCGGTTGTGACAACCGAATGAAAAGCAGGAGTGTTTCCAAGAGATATTAAGGATGTCAATATCTCTACCCATCTTATTTTGCTCGTTAAAACTTAATGATAGACATATAACATCCCTGCACCCCCACCCACACACTCCACAATTATCTTCATATGCATATATAATGGGGAAGGATATTAAGATTACCAATTTTTTCGTATTTAAATATAGACTAATCATTTTGAGAAGGTAAATAAATGAATTTTTTTGATAAAACTTTGTGAAGTGATCTCCATGACCACCAAATTTCATTAAAAAAATAAATTAGAAAGTGGACTAGTTAAACATTTAAAATTTCAATCGCTAGAAATACACATAATATATATATATATATATCAAAAAAATTATCCGTTTACCTTTTAAAATGATTGTTACGTATTTAAGAATCAAAAAATAATTGAATGAGATATAAGGAGGAAATTGGTTTAGAGGATGAAAAGGCTAGGTTCCTTTGAGCCTCAAAAGCCTGATAACCCAAAATTTATGCTTGGTTAAAAAGTCTCACTTAAAATATTATTCGAAAGTAAATATGTCTTTTGAAAATATAATTAATAAAATAAGTCCCTTCGGCCAAGTACAAAGGACTGAAGGGAGTATCCCCCTCCGCAGAAATGAAAAGCCTTCGGCGAATTGTAGAAAAGGCCAGAATCCTTTCCAAGAGGATCTTTCTAATGAAGTATCTATAGTATATAAGTAAAATAGAGGAAGTCTTTTCATTAATGCATAATTAATATATAATTAATGTAATTAATTTGCTTTTTATGTTTTGTTTTCAACTTTGCACCATAATTACACCATTGAACTATTTATTGAGTTTATATTTATAAAATGGGAGAAGTGAAAGTATTAATGCACTTTTTTTATAATTAATTAGGCAATAAATAACACACTTAATATCATTCTTTAATAAATAATATAATTATAATTATAATTATTATATATACTCACTTACTATATAGTGTTATGGAAGAAGTAGATACATTAATTATTTTTCTTATATTTTTAATTGTAATAACATTAACTACTTATTAATTGATTTTTTGTATTTTTAATGCATAATAAAATAATAATTATTATTATAATATTGGAAGTAGCATAATTTATTATACTATTTTTTTAAAATGTGTTAAATTAATAGTATTATTTTTAGTTTGTCATAGCAAATGAGTTATATTATCAACCATTAATTAAATTGGAATTAATATTTTCTTGAAAATAATAAAGTAAAAGTTGCAAAATTCATTTTAAACGGAACCAATATATATTTTATTCTCCTACACAACATATTAAAACCAATTATTTGTCAAACTTATATTAAGACAAACACTACTAAAATTGCATATTTATCAAACATCCGTGCATCGCACGGGTTGTTAACTAGTTTTATAATATTGTTGGCTCTATCCTGCATTATTTCATTAAACTCATCTTACATTAGGGTGAATTACAAAAATTTTTCAAAAAAGTGAAGTGAGAAGACAAATTTTATATCTACATTTAAAAACACCCTTAGGCACGTGATGCTATTCTCCCCCCTCCTTATTAAACATATTGATCGTTGGTGTATTTATTTGGTCCATTAATTTATTGCGAGAGCGCCTTATTGATATTGCATTACTAGCTCCCGCAGCAACCCTATAAAGACTGATCAACTTTTGCCTCCAAGAATTTTTGTTCTAATAAAAGACTGATTTGTTAGGACTTATATCCATGATTTTTAGCTCATAAAGAAAAGAAACTTATCCACTGGATTATTTAAACATCTATTAAGTATTTTCCAATTTATGTTATATATCGACGTATATAAATAAAGAATGTGTCACACATCGTGTATTAGTTCTCTTTAAATTGTAAATAGAAAAGGAAGGAAGGATAACGTAGTTAGAAGTTGATAAAATACGAGCTGCTTTGTAACGGGGAGTTGATTTTGGTTAGCACAAAATTGGATGGAGGTTCAAACATACACGTTCATTGCCTTACACACACCTTTATATTACCAATGAAGCATATTAATTTTGGGGGAATCATTGTCTTATCCAACACTGAATAAAATACCGCGATTTACAATCTTATTTATTTTTCGATGACTAGTATCTTACAATCAGTGCTCGAGGAGAGTTCAGGGGGTAATGTACGGAACTCTTTTACTCTCGTTTTGGCGGGAGGTCGAATGTGTTATAATATAGTTGGACAACTTATTCCTACTATCATTGCTTCAAGTGACCCATAAAACAAAACAATAACATGAAGAAGGCCTTGGACTATAATTGCAATAATCATCAACTTATCTTGCTATTACTTGTCGCGGTGACAATCCATCCTCAGATATATCAAAAAACAATTCATCACTCTTACACAGTGCGTAGACGATGTCCACCATAGCAGGCCTCTTTGAAGGATCCCTATGTAAACATGCAATAGCCACGGCCACAACATTCATCACACTTTCCATCGAACACGATTCCCTAACAAGAACATCGTCCATCAATTTCTTCACTCTCTTCACCTTCTCATCTTCTCTCCCTTCCAAAATCCCACTTACCTTGGCCCACAATACCTTTCCCTCTTCATCGATTGCTTCTTTCCCCGAAACCAGCTCGAGCAATACCACCCCAAAGGAGAAAACATCCATTCGCGTTGAAACGACGCCATCAGTCAAGTATTCAGGGGCAATGTAGCCTTGAGTACCAACTATGTGCATTGTTATGGCATTGCATCCAGATTTTGCTAGTCCAAAGTTGGCAATCTTTGCCCGCATGTTGGCGTCAAGGAGGATGTTGCTAGTCTTGATATCTTTGTGGACGACGCGTGGTCTAGTGTGTTCGTGAACGTATTGGAGGCCGTTGGCAACGTCAATGGCGATTCTTAATCTTGTTTTCCAACTAAGTTTTTCAGTCTTGTTTGTGTGCAACCATGAATAGAGAGAGCCATTTTGGACATACTCATAAATTAGGTAACAGTTTGCATCTTTTGGGTCTATACAAAAGCCCTCTAGCTTCACCAGATTGCCATGGTTTACCTTCAACAGAGAAACCATGATTTGTCAACAAAAGTAAGGACAAAAATATGTTTAATTTTTCAAAAATTACTTATATATTAGTAGTGTGAGTATCGCATGTGCGATGTAAGCTAGTTAATTTGTATATATATATGAACATGGACTCCATATAAGTAGAAATATGGGCTTCAAAACTGGGCCTACAGCCCAATTAGACTGACCCAAATTAGTAAATTGCCCTCAATCACACATGGCTACAAAGTCTGATTTATTTGTATTATTTGAAGTTTATATATTTATACAAACAGGAAGTGTCTAGAAAGGTTGCCATCCTTTTAATATATTTGTTGATATCCAAATAAAAATGGTAATTTTATATGTATATATATATATATTAATTATTGTTGAAGTTGGCGTAATTATATTCTCACCATTTGTGTACATTTTTTATCATTAAAAATGTTAGTGAACATCTTCTTCAATAAACGCATAAAATAGACCGATCGAGATGATCTTTTTATTATAAAAATCTTCTATATTCATAGAAATCCTAAAAGAATAACTTTTTCTTTGGACAAAAAACTAATAATTCAACGTTCTCTTGTGGAGGTGGAACCTACAACTTTCAAAGTTCCAAGTAAACAATGAAAGTCAGCACTCAATACTATTTAGCTAAAGTTATTTCTGACAAGTACAGTAAATATCTTAATTCATCTAACCAAAAATAATAATAAGATAAATTTCATAATATAAATAATTTAATGGTTCAATTTATAAATCAAGTGGCAACCTGTATTTTAATACTACTTGACATTCTAAATTATTCTGCAACTTTAAAGAAATATAATCCCATAAAACCTGCGATCATGGTTTGCATAAAATAATGGAAAGATATATTCATCACCTTTTTGAATTCTAAAAAATTGAACACTCCCCCCAAAATAAATAGATAAAGAAATGGTATAAGGTTAAAGAAAGCAGAGAAGTCAATTTTTTGCTTAATGAGACAATACTTAGGTAATTTTTTAATGTTTGGCACCAGAGCATTTACATATTTAATTCCTTATCCCTAAGAATAAGACAGGACACTTTACCTAATCATTATTTAATTTATTTTGTCCGTGCACTTATTAATCTTTGCAACGAGGCAATTTATTTTGGTATATTCTCATTTGGAACAATGTGTTATCTCCACAAATCCAAAAGGATCCTAAAGTGAAAATGTTTAAATTAAGAAAAAGAAGTAAAACACAATGCAAACATATATGTTTCTACTGGGTTATATTTTTCTTTTTTTCTTTTAAAGATAAAAATACTAGACCGAACAAGCGAATACAATTTTTTAAAAAACATAAAGCAAAACAAAAAGAAAAGAAACGTGCCTTTGATTTTAGTGCCATTTTCACTATTGGTTTTGACTTTTGATTTATGTTTAAAAAAAATACCCGAAATTATTAAACAGGAACAGTACATGGTTGGAAATAGATATTCTATTGTAATAAGAAGGAAAATACCTTTTAACTTATTATTCTTTCCTTCTATTATTTTTATTGAGTGTATTATGTAAATTATATTTTTTTTATATTTTATAAAAATACAATTCATATGAAGTATAATTCATGCCAATAAAAATAAATAATAAAAATTTTCAATAAATGTAGTATTACTATAATAAGAATTAAAGTTAATGACATTGTCAGAGGATGTGGTCGGATTTATGGGTATGGGTCACCAATTAAATAACAGACGGTTAAATTCAAGAAAAAAAAATAAAAAAGGTGCAACTTTTACCTTTTGTAAGATCTTGAGTTCATCACAAGCATCCCACTTCATCTTCTTGATAGCATAGAATTCTCCATCAATACAACCTTTGTACACAGACCCTTGTATCAAACACTTGTCATCAAACCCATCAGTTGCTTCTCTCAATTCCTCAATCCCAAACACCCTATACTTATCCAAACAATCTGATACATCAGCCATCAAATTCCCCTCCAATTCCTTCAACCCCACTTTCCCTTTCCCCCCAAATTCCTTTCCCCCATTTTCCAAACCTGTCTCCATTCCTCTCCTTTTTCTCAACAAAGACTCTCTATAACCCCACAAACCAACAACCAAAGCCAGCAACACCCCGCACAGACCCAACCCCACTCCCAATCCTACCACCTCCCCTCTTTTCTCCACCCTCCTAGGAGGAGGAAGAGAAGGAGCAGGGGCAGCAGTGATTGGCTGCTGCAGCCTCGGTAGCCGTGCCACCGGGACAAAAACAGGAGTTTTTTGTATGAATAGGGTATTTTCTAAACTTAATTTGGTAAATGGGGTTCTTTTGATCTTATTTAGTCAAATAGGGTAGTTTTGACTTGGGACCACGTGGACCACTTGTTGGACCACTTGTCTTATATGAGGGGACCACTTGTAATTACAAGTTCTTACCCTGAACTATCTTAGATTAATCTATTCTAACCTTATTGTTTTAAGATAAGGAATCTAGTCCGACCACCAGTCTGTTTCGTCTAAATCGGGTGAATTTCTGTCTGTATAAAAATTATCGGACGGGTCTTCTGATGGTGAATCACTATCTGGTTCACTTGGAGATCTTGGTGGAGTAGGAGGTCTAAGAATTTCACTCCAACTCAACCCGTATGGACACTGATGAAGCTGTGAGGCTGTCAGTGGTCTCCACGGGAAGTCTATTAAGTCTAAGGCTTCTAGCCTATAATTTGGAATATTCCAATTAATATCGTATACAATATCTCTTATGGGGGTTAAGATATTGTTTTCTATATACGAGTCTAATTCTGTGTCTCCGTAATCGGATAATAACTGTCTATAAGCACGTAAATTGTACGTACTAGCTGTCTCTATAAATCTAAAACGTCTAATTCCTCCGTTTTCACGTAGAATTTCTGCAGTCTCTGCAAGTCTTCTTCTCTGCACAAATTTTAACTTTTCTAAAGTTTCTTGCAGTATTCGTCTAAGATCGTGGATTCCTCCACAAACGTCCACTTGGGCGTTGTCTCTTCCTTGAGGAAGGTCTCTTCGAGGATTATTTACTTCCTCTTCGTCTATATCTTGTACTAACGCTTGGATATAATTATCTGTAGCGTTTTCTAAGTCTGGGAGTTTCCTTATTTCTCTAGACACCCACTTGCAAACGTGGTGTATATAAGGAAAAGTTCCTCCGGATCTGAAGTGTGCCTTACGCACTAGTCTTTGTTCTTCTGGATTAATTAGACCCCACCTTAATATAGGCTGGGTATTTCTAATATCTGTCTG
This sequence comes from Lonicera japonica, assembly GCA_021464415.1. NCBI lineage: Eukaryota > Viridiplantae > Streptophyta > Magnoliopsida > Dipsacales > Caprifoliaceae > Lonicera > Lonicera japonica. The sequence goes on along the minus strand of CM038468.1, from coordinate 45,767,402 downwards.
ATTTACGAAATTTTCGTAATCTCTGTCTATATTGCTCATAAATTAATTATGTGCTGATTTTCTATGTCTTAAAAATATTTAGCTAGCAATAAGTACTCGCAAATAATTTAAACAATAATATACCTGAATAAGATGTCTGGTCCACCTTGCTTCCGATCGCTTTTCTTGCCTTCTTTTTCCGTCTAAAGTCTGTTCTATCGCTTCTGCGTTTATTCTCGCTATTCATCCACCTTTGAAGGATCGGTCGTTCGTTTCCTGCCTACGCCTTTATCGCCTAACGCACCCTTGCTCACGGCTTCACGGCTACGGCACCTGCCAGCAACAACCCAAAACCGGCCACTCACCAGTCTTGTATGAATTAGAGAGAAGGTTTTCTAAACCCGCCAAGAGATAAGTCTAGCTTTTGGAAAAATACAACAGAACTCGGAGATCAATGGAAGTTGTACTGAAGGAGAAACATAATTTTATTCAAGTAAAATTATTATTACAAACTACTTGCTTTCCTTTTGCTAACTAAAGGAAGCTTTACTCACTCATGCTCTCTAGAATTGAAAACTCTAAGCTGAGAATGGAAAAACTCGTACTTACAAAATGAAAACTCCTTCTCCTTATATAGGGAGGATACAAACTTACAAACCGGTTACCGGCTGCTAAAAGCAAAAAGAAAACGAATAAAGAGACAGGCCCCACAGCTTTAGACGCACAAGGCGAATAGTGAGTGAAGGGAGCTTGCCGACACCTCTAGACAGCTAATGCTTTACATATAATTATACAAACTGATAAAAATACAATTGATTGCAAACAATAATGCACCTCGGGTACTGCTTCTGTGGCCCCATCGACAAGTGCAGGTTCTGTACTGCGATCAGCTTTTACAAATTGAAGAAAATAAAGCAACTTTACATTACAAAACAAATTTATACAATAATATTAGATTCGTCTGGTCTGTAAAACGTCACTGCTTACGTTTCTGCGTAAGCTTCTGTCTCTGTCTTCTTCTTTCTGTTGCTAGCCGTCAGCTGTTACCTTGATGTAATCAGTTGGGCTAGGAATTCTGCTAGCAACGTCTAATTGGTAGGTCTGGATGGAGCCTCTAATGGTGCTCCAGTATTCTTCTATGTTGGCAATATTGGAGGTGGTGGTAGGTATTATTACCTCCGTGCCTTTAGTCTGTCCTCTGGTCATCCTTCCTCCAAAGGTTTCTTGTGCTTGGATGATCAGGTCTTCTTCGTGGCACACTGTGTACCATTTTTCTTCACTTAAAAGTTCGTCCATAATCTTTAGAATACCCAAAGATCTGTTGACTTTTAATGCTGAAGGATTTTGTTTTCCTTCAATGGGCTCAAGTTCTGCTGAACAGAGTCCTTCTACGTCTGAGCATGGTTCTTCTGAGAACCGGACTAGCTGGAATCCTCCAATTTCATGGTTGAATCCTGCTTCTGGACCAATAGAATAACTTCTTAAATAAAGGGGAAGATATTCTTTGACCGTCTCAACGTAATTGGCTATCTTTTCGCCAAAACAATCTGCGTCTGTGGTTTCCTGTATGAAAATCTGGCCAATGAGTCCTTGGCTAGCCAAAAGTTCTACAGGAATCTCTGTCTTTCCCCAAATATTTATTTGAGGTATATCTTCACAGTACCCCTTCATAAACGATGCATGCCCTGGAATCGTTCTGTTGAAGAGATAATTGCCGATTTCTTTTAAGGTTTCAGCAATGTCTAAGTTCAATGCGTCTAGGTCCATTGTTTCATTATTTTCTACCGCTCGTTCCTTTCTTAACGGGGTAAGAAGATTGATGAAGAACCTCTTTTTCTCATAAACAAGATCTTTTATCTTGTTTTCCTTTGGTGGTGCTATTTGACCTGTGGCTCTAGCATAGGTCATTTCTTGGGGTCTAGGCGCTTCTATCAAGTTCCTGGGAGGAGCTGGATTTATCTGGGAAATGGCTATCCATTGCATCCTCATGAATCTGGCTGTAGCAACCAAATTTTGTCTAAACTCTATTTTGAGGTTGTTGGAATGATTCCACCATAGAGCGTCTATTAGGGTGAGAGTTTCTTTAGTAAATTCTCTCCTGAATTTGACTAAATCTGGAAACCTCTGGTCTGGTCTGTATTCGGGGAAGAACATTCCTCCGATTATCTTGTTTTGTCTACAGATTTCTTCACTCCTTCTTCCTGGGGGAATGAGAATTTCATCTAGAGTTTCGAGGATGGGTCTAGGCATCTTTGGCTTGCTCCTCTCACTGGTCTGAGTCTGAGGGTCATATGCACCTTGTAGATATCTGGCGACCTCTACTTGGTCTATGAATCTGGTCTTTCTGCTGGAGCTTCCTCCTGCTTCCATTGGTCTAATCTGTTTGTCTGTAGATATCATAAAACAAATTATTAGATTTTCGGCAAATACAGATTCTCTTGAAATAATATCAGGAATTGTATTCTTTTTCCCTTTTATATGAATTATACTGAAATCATAATCACTAAGGGATTGTTGCCATCTAATTAGTCTATTAGTCTTAGATCTATTGAGATTTAGATCTCTAAATCCGACAGCATAGCTGGAGTCTGTATACACTGTAAAGTGTTTTGGTCTTAGAAAGAGCATATATTTTTCTATTGCTCTTACTATAGCGAGAACTTCTTTCTCGTGGGTTGTGTATCTTGTTTCGGGATCAGTAAATGTCCCTGAGCTATATTTACACAATTTCTTTTTCTTTGTCTGATAGTCTAAAGCATAGTAGATTGCACCCCATTGCTTATCTGAAGCATCAGTTTCTACTATAAAGATGTCCTCTGCATTGGGCATCTCTAATCCAGGGATATTTTTGACTTCTTCTTTTAATTTAGTCATTATATCCATGTCGTCTTTTGTCCAATTAAATGGATTAGTCTTTTCTGTTCCTTTTAATTTAGCGGTAAAGCTTCTCCTTTTTCCGGCTAAATCTCTAAGGTAGTCTGTGGCACAATTAAGCAACCCAAGGAAGCTTTGTAATTGTTTTCTGTCAATGATTCTATCTGGGAAGTCTAAAATCTTTCTAGTAATATGGTCTAGAGGAGATATTTTTCCATTTCTAATATGGACTCCTATGAAATCTATTTCTTCTTGAAATAGAAGCATCTTTTTATGAGAGATAATAATACCGTGATTATCGAATTCGGCTATTATTATTCTAAGATGTTCTATATGGTCTTCTTCTGTATGACTTGCAACTAGTACATCATCAATATATACTAGGCAAAAATCTGAATACTTTCTGAAAATGCCGTCTATTCTCCTCTGAAAGACTTGTGGGGCATTTTTGTATCCAAATGGCATTACTAGCCACTCATACTTTCCTTGTGGTACGCTAAAAGCTGTCCACGGTATGGAGTCTGGGTGCATTTTGATTTGCCAGAAACCTGACTTACAATCAAATTTGCTAAATATCTTTCTATTTTCGATAAGACTAATGAGATTATTCTTATCTGGTATTTTGTATGAATCAAACTCGCAATTTTTATTGAGAGTTCTATAGTCTAATACCATTCGTCTTTTTCCTCTTTTCCTTTCTGATTCGTTTTCAACATAAAAGGCAAGGCTATTATGTCTACTAATGCTTTCTTGAATCATTCCACCTTTGAGTAGACTATCTATCTCTGTTTGGAATTCTTCTCTATCTCTCTGGGAATATCCTTTCTTATAGGTGCCTCCATTTATGGTGGCGTCTGGGTTTATGGGTATAATTTGGCAATATGCTTTGTCTTTTTCCCATTTTTCTATAGGATTTTCTCCAGTGGTAGGAATTGCTAATTCCTTTATCTTATCCTTTTCTACGTCTAAGGATCTGATGTCTATTTTCTTTCTCTTTCTCATCTCTTGGATAGCCAAGAGCTGATGTCTAGTCTGATCAACAATTTCTTGTTGAATTAATGTTATCTGTTTATAACATTTTTTGTCTGGACAAGTGCATTTGTTTTTAAGAGGGGCTGTAATTTCCTCTATGTCACCACACTTAGCTGTAGAACTCTGAAGGGGTCTCCATGCAGGTTTTACTTGCATGAGGTTTGATGCTCTATCCTTAGATATGAGCAGAGTCTGAGTATCAAATTCGCTGTTATGAGATAATTTTATTTTATCATCATATTGAGAAAATGGTTGATACTTTCTAAGGAAATCATTTCCGATTAAAAGATTTCCTATGAATTTACAAGGAGGATCCATGACATAAAATTCATGGGTAAATTCATTGTCTCCTATTTGGAAATAAATAGGTATGGTCTGTAATGGTAATTCAAAGTAATCACCATTAGCGACTCGTCCGGAGATAAGTTGTTCGCTAGGTCTATAATACTCTTCTGGAAAGGCATTTGCCTTACAGATACTGGCGGTACAACCTGTATCCATTAATGCAGAGAGTAGTCTGGGATAATCTGGGTTAAGAACCTTTACTTCAATAAGGCTCATAAAACTTTCTTTAGTTGAAACTCTCAGATTATTTTGTTCTCTGATTTCAATTCCTTTTAGAGGATTTGGAATATCAGGGATAGTCTGTAAAGGACTCTCGTCCATCTTTCTTTTTCCCTCCTTAATCTTTCTGAGTCTATTTGTATCAATTTCTTGATAGTATTTATCTATGTCTAAGTCTAGTATGTGATCATACTTATTTTCGTACATAGTACGAAATTCATGTCTCCAACAGTCTTCATGGTAATGAAGTTTGCATATAATGCATACCATGAATAACTCAAGTGATATCATTGTAAAACAATAATCACAAGTGAAGTCTGCAGGGCTACATTTCATTTCGAATTTACACCTATGGCTTGGATTCGTATAGCACTGTGGTATTCTAACCATTCTTTCTGGTTGGGAAGGTCGCCATATATCTGTTAAACTACAACAGTAAATGGCTTCTTCATAGTCTAGATAAATAGCTTCGTCTAATGGTTCATTATCATCAATTGTGGTGATAACGAAACATTCTTTGAATTCTTCTTCTTCTTCTTCCTCAGAAGAAGGTTCACTATCTGACTCAGTCGTATATGCACTATATACACTGGCATTGTCATCTACTTCGAAATCTGATAATTCGATATTATAGATGAGGTCTAAGTCTTGTGTGTCAGCTTGGGTAAGCATGACTTCTACTAGCCTAACACTAGGTTTTATTTCTTTATTTTCTCTTTGAGAACAGCTTCTAGCAAAATGTCCAGTCTTACCACACACCCAACATTCATTCTTTGAATTATTGGTAGTTGGTTTTCTATCTTCGCCCTTTCTATAATTAGGCACTTTCTTTCTGAAGTCTGAATTCTTTTTGAAATATCTCCTTCTAGGAAATAATTTCTTTCTTTTCTTTGGATTTCTAAAGCTAGTCGATTTTCTGAATTTATATTTTTTATTATTAGGGTCTGTATTAATCGTAGCTTTGAAAGTCTGTTTCCAATGCTTCTTCTTATGGCTTTTGGAAGAACTTCTTCCACATCCCCATTGGATAGGTGCTATGTCTCTTTCATCTTTGATTGAAGGCATGTTTTTAAATGTCTCCTTAATCAAAGCGTCTTGTGCTTTCTCGCGTCTCTTTGCGATAATGTAGTCTTTGGCAAAATTTATTCTTTCACCAAGAGTATCTTCTTTAGTATTATTAACTCCAGGCCACTTTCTATATTCATTAATAAGAAGGTGTCCAATAGCTGGGAGTTTTCTAAAATACTCGTCTTTAAGAGTTGTAGTGAACTCTTTTATCTGATAGTACAACGTTTCATAGTTATTACTATATTCGTTGATTTTGTCTAAGCTGCATATACTAAGTAATGATAACTTAGTTTTTGCTACGTCTACTTCTGATTCTTGGGCAAGATGACTTGCACCAATGAATTCGGCTGTAAAGAGTTGTACATAACCGTTTACAGTTCTCTGATTTCTTGTCTCATTAAATCTTGCTAGTTTAGCTATACTAGCTTCGTCTGTTGCTGTTCTTAAACTATCTAAATAGTTTTTTACAATTCCTTTTAGGGATTGTTCAGCATAACGTCTACATGATTCTGCATCCCAACTTTCGTTAGACGCAAAGCACATGTGCATCTGATCTTGCCATTCTTTTAAGGCATTCTTTCTATCTTGTACGTTATCTAAATTTAGGTAGATACCTACTGGATTGATGGCTACTGAAGCCATATTTTTCGTACTTTGGAAGTCTATGGCTGTCGTGGGTAGTCCTTTGACATAGTCTGGTTTAGTCTTAATAATACTGTCACTATAAATAGGGATATTTATAGCAGCAGGAGTCTCAAAAAGATTAAACCTACTTCTAGAGGTTTCACCTATTTTAGCATTGTTTCCGCCTGGGATTTCCGTGGCAACTGGAAACACTTGCTGTTCTTCATCTTTTTCTTTGAGTCTTAATTTTCTTAGGAGTTCTTTCGTGTACTGAGAATTTCTTAAGTCTTTTATAACCTCACTAGATATCATCATATTATACCTAGTTGATTTGCTTCTATCAAGATTCTTTTTGTATGTATCTCTTTCTTGGTCTGTTAGGTCATGTCCAAAGTTTTGGATTCTGGCCTTCTCATACAAAATATCATGATTGTCTATAGAATTTCTGGGTCTATAGTCTGGGGCATGTTGTAACATTCTAGCAGTGCTAGCAGTACTACATTCTCCTTCTGAAGGATCATCCAATGTGGAATCTCCCATGTTTCTAAATCTTGATTCCTCAGTTCTAATGTTCTTTGCTTTGAACTTAGGAGGAGCAAACTGTATATTAATATTGCCTGTGATATTATCTTGAGCAATATATAAAGGCTCATTCTGTACAGCCTTTGTCTCTTGAAATTCTGGCAGCTGCCAGAGAGTCTTGGCATGTTCTCTCATAGGTCCAGTATTTCTAATACTGTACGTATTATTAAAGTCTGAAGTATTTGTCCTAACAAGGATCTGTTCATTAACTCTTCCTTGTGGAATACCTGGCTGCATTCCTTCGAATGCTTTCTGAGAAAACTTAACATAACTTTGATATTCTATGTTAATGTTTGCGTCTGGTAACACGTAATCTTCATACCCTGTGGCATATAAGATTAACTTAAAGTGTTTGGCTGTAGGTATAGATACTGTAAATGCCGGGGTGACATTGAAGTATCCTATATTGTCTGACATTTCTAATTGGGCTATTCCAACTAGACTCTTCTGAAAATCTTTCCATCTTTTGTCAACTAGGCAACAAAGGATGTTAACTCCATTCTGCGGTCTATGCAGTCCTTGGATTCTTGCTTGGAAGAGTCCAAAGGTTAGGAATTGAAAGTTCCTGTCTGTTCCTCTAGATCTTAACCAATTTGGTTCGAAGATCTGAATTTCTGTATAATTCTTTTCGAGGATATGATTCCTACTACAATATGTCATGTTGTAGCTAGGTGTCTTAGGGATAGCTCCTTCTCGGAACAAGTCTATGTATCTGACTGGAGGAAGCTGTCCATTACTAATGGATTCTTCAGCGTACTTCCAATCCATTTCTCCCCATTCCTTCCATTGAAGAGGGTGAGAAATATTTCTTTCTCTCCACCATGTTCTTATGTTGGAGGAAGAGTCTCTTACTCTTTGGATCATCATGTTTTGATGTCCAATGCTAGGGGTAGGACTAGCTACTTTCTTAGTCATGTCTAATCCATCATTTCTAATTCTTCTTGTTGAAGATTCTTCTTTTATTATGATAGATGGAGTCTCTTTGAACTTGCAAGTGATTTCTTGCTTTTGTTCAATTTTCTTCTCGATTCTTTCTAATGATTCTGAATAATCATTCTGTCTTTTGATTTGACTAATAAGGGTTTCCCTAAGAGCCATCTGGTCTTTATACAATTTGACATATAACTCTTCGTTTATAGTCTTTGTATTTTCTTTTAGAGAACTATGTGCTGTAGCAATATATTTTTTTAATTCATGCACATTCATTTTCTCTGAGTCTTGTCTAGAAGCTATCTCTTCTGTAAGTCTAGCATCTAAAGCCTTGAAACCTCTTTCAAGTTTATCGACATACATCAATATATGAGGTGTGTCTAAATCTGCTTGACTTGTCTGATTAGGTTTTTCATAAATGGCCTGTATTCCATTCATGATTTCTTTTAACTGTCTTTCTACCTGATCTGAATTTCTTCTACATTCATTTATGGTAGATTCTTGAGTCTTAAAATGGTTTTCCCATTTTCCGTCTAGATAATATGCTAAGTTTTGTTGGAACTTAACAAAATCATTATAGAAGGTTCTTAATCCTTCTGTCTTAGCTTGTAAATCATTTCTAAGATTTTGAGCAAATTGGTACTCGCAATCTTGGGTAGCTGCTATAGCTGTAGAAATGAAGTTTAGTCTTTCTAGGATACAGAGTGCTGCTTTGTTAGCACCGCTGATTTCTGATTCGATGAATCTACGCGAGAATCTTTCATCGCTCATCTTTTCTATTATCTTTCGATAAAAGTCTGATATATCTTGTGGAATAATTCCACCTGGAACTTCTTTCCAGTCTGTGTTAACTATTTCCATTTTTATATTTCGGGAATATAGTTATGTAGTCTAGGTATGATCTTAGATTGCTCAGAGGATAATTTCTTGAGCTCTGTGTCTAATTGGCGAATTTGCTTAGTTAATTCGTCGATCTTAATCTCAAGAGATGGATTTTGCTTTTTGCAAATCTCCTTTGTTTCTCTTGTTGTGTTGAGGATTTCTCTCAACGTAGTAACAAAATCTGAAGGAATTTGTTGGTCTAATTCTTTAATTAGTCTAGTATTATTTTTGGTCTGTAAATCCAGAAGCTGGATGTCTAATTTGATCTTTTGGAGATCAATATGAGTCTGTTGCAAAACTAATAATAAATATTGGTTTTGGTCTAATAAGCAATTTATTGCTCCTGCAATAACCTGCTTGCTTTCTGATTGTTTTAAAGGTATATGTTCTTCGTGTGAACAACCTTTAATCTGTGTTGTTAAACACCCTTCTATTCCGATATGGTGAGTCGGAATTGGTTGGTAGTCTGGATTTGTTCCAAAAATAGAGGTGTAGATGCGAGGGAATATTCCCAAGGGCATCTATGGGGTCAACGTCTATTGTTGAAGTCTGTGAGGAAAGGAGTTTGGGATAACTCACTACCTCTGATACCAAAACGGGGTTTTACTCTCTTTCTATAAATCTGGGGGTTACAAATTAATTTATACCCAAGTCTAAGGACTAAAGTCCAATTTCTAAAATTGTCTAATAAAGACAAAAAGTCTAAATCACCTTATTTATATAAATAAGTAGAAAAGTACCTTATTTTTACAAATAAGTTACAAAACTACCTTACTCATAAAAACAACTCCAAAAACAGTTTCAAAAGGCCTAGTATTATTCCCAGTGGCTTCAATTATCGACTCTAGGTTTGACCCGAACCTCGAGGCTATGGAGGCTAATGTGTCAGAGGGTTGGAAAACGTAACTAATTAAATAATTGGTTCGGTTCTGGTTCTGGTTCTGGGTTTGGGTCTGGTTCAGATTCGGGCACTTGCAAAAGATTGGGAAAATGACATTTGCTCCAATATCGAGGAGGGTTGGGACCAGGTTGGGATTAACAACCTGAACTGATTGGTAAGTGGTCAGATTCCGGAAGTGGTTAGTTGATACAAGGTAAAAGGTGTCGTCTCTCTTGATTGTATAGGTAAGGTTAGCATAGGAGAGGCTGTAAGTAGTATTGATGCGATTGCATGAACAAGTGAGGGGAACAAAGAGGGATTGATCAGGGACGAGAGGTGAGGTTGGATCAGATATGTTGCTTGGGTTGGCGATCATCAATCGGCTCACAGAGAAGAGATCAGCTATCGAGGCAAGGTCGAGGTGGTCCGGAGCTGAGGCTCGGTAGAAGGCGTAGGCTTGGCATGGTGAAGTGGTTTGGTTTGGGGTGCAGGTGTAGCCAGTTGTGGATGGTTCTTGGGCTAGTGAATTGTAGAAAAGGTAGAAGATTAGTAGTGAAGAGAGGGTTTTGAGATTTGGTCTCATTTTTTTTTTTTGTTGGCTCTTTTGTTCTTTGGAAAGCGTGAAGAGATTTGTGTAAGGGACGATCAATAGAGCAAAGATTTTAGAAAACTATAGGGTTTGGTTTTGGAAGTGGGATTTGAATTATTGATTGGAACGTGGGAAGAGTTTCTTGATGGGTCCCACTTTCTAAGGATTCTTGGTCAACAAAACTAAGCTGATCAAAGACGCTGTTGTTTCTTGATGCTACACGAAAGTGCATTCAAGTTTTACGGATGAAATCCATATTATAAAACAATAAAAAAAATTCAATAAAATAATAAATTAATTTTTAATAGTGTCAATCATCTTAGATCATATTCCCTCCTTTCCAAATTATTAGTCTCTTTTTATTTTTAAATATCTCAAAATAAATATTTATTTTTTATAAAAGACAAATATATACATATTTTGTTTTTTATACTTTTATTTTTTAAGAAAAAAATTTGAATAAAAAAAAGATAAAAATAAAGTTAATATAAATTAAACAAAAAATATAATAATAATATTAAATCTTTAATAAATTAAATTTCTTAAAAAGGACCGACAATTTAAATTAGAAAAAATATTATATTATTTTTAGGGTTTTAAGGCGGTTCAAGCTTTAGAGGTTTCATTAAACCCTAAATTCTTTTCCTTCTAAAATTTTGGCGTTTGTTTTGAGGTTTTAATGGAAATCTAGGATTTGTAGGAAAGTTAAATTTCTTCTCATCGTCAATTTTTATTCCTTTACATTGTGGGAGGAAAGCTATTTGTTTTCTCGGAATCAACGGCAAAAGACAAAATTGCCTTAACGTCAAACCCACTTGTATTCTTATACTTCCTTTTTTTTTTTTTTATATTTAAAAGAAGGTCTAATTCTCTTTCTTAATTTTATGAATAAAGAAAATCATCTCCTTTCAACCCATAAATTGAACTTGGCCTCGAAGTAAGGTGAAAGTTGACTACTACTGAACCAACTCACGAGTCGAACCGTTATACTTCCTTCATTCTTCGTCCATTTCTCAATCACGACAACAATGGCGGAATTGTTTCTCCCGCCGCTTTCATCTCTAACGTCGTCGAAACCCTCCTCTGCACCAATTCAAAACATTTTCTCTTTCATCTTTGTTCAAATCTTCATCAGATCTAGACTCTATTATTTGCACAAATTGGTAGTAAACTAGGGCAGATCTAGATTCAATTATTTTAAATCCTTGCCCTAATTTTCTAATCTTAAATGAAGTCTACCGCACTGTAGCGTCCATGTCAGTGCACTCAAAGAGAGGATCTTGCTTGGTGGTGCCCCTATCGACTTTCTCTGCGGGCGAGATCTGCCTTCATCCCCTTCGTCGCCCGTGAGATCTCGTGCGGAATGATCGAAGCTGAGTAAATTAGGATTTAGTGCTCTGTTTTTTCACTAACTTCATCTCCTCCGTCTTGTTTTTTCACAAACTTCCGTTGCTCTGTTTCATCTAGGTTCCTTTATATTATATATATATATATATATTTTATGTCTGAGTACATAGAGAGAATATTTTGGGTTCCTTTTACCTTTTTTTTTTTTTTCTTATTAAAATATGTTGAAGGGTACATCACTAAATTAAAAATAATTTGGAATGCTATAAAAAGAGTATTGTTATGTGAACCAAACAACTAAAAGAAACCCTATATTCCATAAAGGAGTTTTCCTATAATTTTAAATGTCAATTTTATTTTTAAAATTCGAAACAAACAAGCTCTTATATTTACAATAAGATGTTAAACCAGCTCATCATTTATTCACGCATTAAACATATACACAAATATAACTATTACATTTCTTTACTTTTTTACAATACTTATCAATCATTAAATTTTTAAAAACCTTCAAATGTCATAACTTTAAATTCACAAATTCAACTTTAGTAAAATTTATATATTTAAAATATGTTTATCAAAATTAACAAAATAAAATCTTTCGTGATTATTAAATTATGTATAAAAGAATTTTAGATATAATGGCATACCTAACTTATTTTTTAACCCATTAGTCGTTGGAAGTATTATACAATATTGATTAAATGATATAGTGATAAAATTAAAAAATACTAAAATATCCTCATCGAGTAAGTTGCAATCCAAACATAGCCTAATGTGGCAAAAAAAATTTGTACCAGAGTCCGACCTACTTCAAACACCATTACATTATAAAATGATTGGGCAATTTTAGGTTCAATTGAATAAGTAAGACCTATCTTGATGAGGATGGTAATATTTTTAGAAGGACGGGATATCATTTTTGCTAAACCTGATTTGTTTTAATTCTTAGGTAACATACAGTCATACACATTTTTTTATCCTCACAATTTTCATGTAATTATATTTTATTTGATTATTATTTTTTGTTCGTTTTATCATGTTGGATGGCACGGTTATACCCTAGTACGTTTAAATGGAAGAGCCCCACTTCGGCTTAGGGGCTATTTGTTTTAACATTTGAAGTTTGAATGGTAGTTCATTCAAATTTTAGATGTTTTAAAACCATTTGGTTACATTAAAATTTAGATACGATAATTTAATTTGACTCTTAAAAAATAAGTTGCATATCTTTTTCTTAACACTTAATTTTTAAGAAGGTAAGGTATATCTTTTGCCCTTAAGTTATTTTTATAAAGTAAAAAGACATGGACAAATTTCTTCAAATAACATTTATTCAGCATTCAAATGTAATATATTCAAACAAATAATATTTATTCATATATGACAATCAGAAACAAACTAAACAGATTTTTAGAATTAGTATTTAGACATTAGAATCAGACTTTAATCTTCAAATTTAATCATTTAAATTTGGATAAGTGAACAAATGCACCCTTAGACCTTTCTAATTTGGGTAATATCCTTTCCTTTCAAATGAAGATTTTGATAAATTTTCGGAATTTTTTAAATTAAGAATCTATTTTTTTATAATATAATTAAAAGTATACGATAACAACTAAGTTTATCTTAAACTATTAATTAAACCATTATTATTTTTTATTTCCAAATACAAGAGAGCAACTATAGTTACTGGGAAGGATTCTACGAGCGAGAAGCTTTGTGAGGTTGAGATACATATATACACGTTTTTACTTAATTGCTTGTTAGATTTGAATTTTTGTTCGTTTTTATTATTTAAAATGATAATTTTACTTGAAATGTTTGAATTTCATTTTTGATTCAATATCTATACATAAACCATAAGAGAATACTATCATGAATTTATCATTCTAAGATTCCATGAGCAAACAAATACAAATATCTGTATTATAAGAAGCAGAAAGTCAATATTATCTTCCAATAATTTTTCATCAAATCAATGGTCTATAATTTATGTTGACACTTTTGAAAATTTTGTGACCTCTAGATGTGTTTTCTACTCACATAAAATAATCAAATCATACTAGCATATATTTCATGCACACCAAGTACTTTGCTCTACTTTCCCTCCATTAACTTCTAAAAAAACTTAAAATACCATAACTTAAAATCTAAAAATTGGAATTTAATAAAATTTATAAATTTAAAGTCTACTCATCAAGATTTACAAAATAAGATCAATTGTGATTCAAAATTATGTTTAAAAACATTAAGCAAAACTATGAAATTTTATATAATTAAATTACATAATTTGATTAAATACTTTGTACCGTTAAGCCAACGGTGCCCACTTTCTTCCTCAAAGTATTCTCTATGCCAGAAGAGATTGTGATATAAAAAAAATATTGAGAATTAAAAATATTAACATCAAATGCAAAACAAACAAATATCCAATGCATGTACAACTACTCGAAATATATATTGGTAAAATTATATTTTTATGCAAATGTATATATAAAAAATCATATTACAAAATAACCAAGTATTAGTGATTGCTATATATACTTGTTTTATTTAATCCTATCATAGATCACTGCACATAAAAATCTAAACGTGATTTAATTTATTATTAATACAATGCCAAAATTATTTAATTTCGAGATTAATTTTATTTTATTTTGAAATAAATTTTGAGATTAAATTATTTTCTCAAAATATGTCAATTTTTCTTTTACTTTATTTTTTTGTTTTAATATGCCGTCGGGCACGGATAATCCCAAATAAATTGTAAGAGAACACCGATCAACTAACATTTTTTCCAATTTGTAGGCCCAGCACGAGCAATCCCTGATAAATTATAAGAAAATACTGATCGGCTAACGATTTTTCCAATTTGTGGGACCACATATTGTTGACAGCAGCGAAGAGTGAACTAGCAAAATTTAAAGGAGGATATCAATTTGTCTGAAAGGAAAAGAAGTCAATTGTTGAAATGTCCGTGGAAACCTGAAAAAAATATCAAAATTTTCTTGTATAAACGGTTGAAAAGTAGAGGCCACAGGTACCTCAGCGTATCAGGTAGATAGGTTTTCAATTGGGATTTGCCTTGTTTCATCACCTCTACAGCTGAATCCGGCAAAAATCCAAAGACGGATGGTTACTCCGTTCCGTTTGATAATAATATAAAAATTAAAAATATTTAATTAAAGATAAGAAAAAGAAAAATAAATTAAAGCATTTAGTAAAATACCCTTAGGGTGTATTTGAATGGTAATATTTTTCATGAAAAATGAGTATTTTTCATTTGATTTAACAACTTAAGGTGTTTAATTGGCTTTTTTTTTAGGCAATTCAATTTCTACTTTTGGCTCACACATGTGCATTTTCAAGATAATTGAGGAAAATGTTTTCTTTTGGGAGAGGTGGTTTTTTGTTTTCCATGCTTGGGCACGATTCATGAGACAAGATTTTTATCATTTTTTACATTAAAAATGCTATAACTTAAAATATAAAATTCAAAATAATATAAAATTTTAATATTTAAAATATACTAATCAAGATCAATTAAAAAAGATCCATCATGACTATATAATTATGTAAAAAAAAAATACCAATAATTTTTTTTACATTAAAAATGCCATAATACAACCAATATTTTTCAGGTAGAAAATTAAGGCAATCAAACACACTACACTACATTTTCCATGCAACTCAATTCTAGGCAATTCAATTGCCGGTAACTTATTTTCTTTTCATGCAAATTTCACGCTTGCAATCAAACACACCCTTAATCTCTTACTCATTTTTTTTGAATATACGTTCTCTATCATTCTTTATGTTTTGTGAAGAAAACCTAAAGATATTTTTTACATAAAAAAAGTCAAAAAGCAAGAGTTAATCTTATCATATCCATTAACTTATTTTTTATCTTCTTACCTAAATTAATTATTTAAGCAAAAGTTAATTCCATCAGATCCTTCAACTTATTTTTCATCTTCTCACTTAAGTTAGTTATTTTTCTTTTCATTTTTTATATTATTATCAGACGGTATCTTGAGGTTTAAAATATCACGTATAGCTCTAAATTTACAAACCAAACCAAAACTTAGCCATTAATTAATGTTTAAAAGAGTAAAGGGTAAAACAAGGTGTTTCATTTTTTGTAGAAGGGGAAGGACTGCATTACATAAGTTTGATTTTAGGCAGGGACAACTCATTTTCCCCAGCTGAGATTAGTCCCACCCAGTGCTGTTGTCGGGAAAAAAGAGGGAAAATGTATACAAAATTATTTTTCATGAAAAGTGTTACGAAATAGAAACGAAAGAGATTGAAGGAGAAGAATAAAAGAATTGTATTTCTTGATTGATAAAGAATGTACAATAGAGAGAATATATATACTAGAGACAAACCCTAATCTAGGATACAATTTAGGAAACTACAATGGGAACACAATAAATACAATATGGAAAGTAGATTAGGAATAGGAAACATAATATATACAGTATATTCTAACACCCCCCCTCAAACTCAAGGTGGTAAGTGAGAGACCAGCTGGAGTTTGAAAATCAATGTTTGGAAACGGCTAGGCTGGTGAGCTTTAGTGAAGAGATCTGCAGGCTGGTCATCTGAAGATACGGGCATAAGGCAAATGTACAGATTGCGAATATGCTGGCGAATAAAGTGACAATTAATCTCAATGTGTTTAGTTCGTTCATGAAAGACGTCATTGTGACTGATTTGAATGGCACTGCGGTTGTCACAATAAAGAGTAGTGGCAGAGTCTTGAGGAGCACCCAATTCATCGAGGAGGCGTCGAAGCCATATTAGTTCTTGTGAAGTATCAGCAAGAGCGCGGTATTCAGCCTCAGTGCTTGATCGAGAAACAACAGACTGTTTCTTACTACGCCAAGTAAGAAGAGAGTCCCCGAGGAAGAAACAGTAACCAGTAATAGACCGACGATCCGTAGGGTCACCAGCCCAATCTGCATCAGAGTAAGCCCGTAATACAAGAGGTGACTTTGAGGAGTAGTGAAGCCCATGAAAAACTGTCCCTTTGAGATAACGAAGAATCTGAATAATAGCATCAAAATGAGTAGAGCGAGGAGCAGCCATAAACTGACTGACAACATGGACAGCATAAGCAATATCCGGGCGAGTAACAGTAAGATAAACCAGACTGCCAACTAATTGTCTGTATAAAGTACCATCAGAGAGAGGAGTACCATCAAACGGAGTAAGTCTAACATTGGTGTCCAATGGTGTAGATGCAGTTTTACAGTCAGTGAGACCAGCACGAGCTAGAACGTCAGACGTGTATTTCACCTGAGATAAATAGTAGCCTGTTGAATCAGAAAGGACTTCCAGCCCTAAGAAGTAGTTGAGACGACCAAGATCCTTCATTTCAAAAAACTGACTGAGAGATTGTTTGAGATCTGAGATACCAGAAATATCATCCCCAGTAATTATCATATCGTCCACATAGAGGAGAAGAAGAATAGTCCCAGAATCTGTCTTTCGAATAAAGAGGCCTGAGTCTGACAAACTGGAGGAATAACCAAGCTTTGTGATGGTAGAGCTAAATTTTGCGAACCAAGCTCGAGGAGCTTGCTTGAGTCCATATAGGGCACGACGAAGTTTGTAGACCTGAGTGGACTGGTGTGAATAACCGGGATGTGGTTTCATATATACTTCTTCTGTCAGATCCCCATTAAGAAAGACATTTTTGACATCCATCTGAAAAAGGTCCCATTTGCGAACAGCAGCAATAGCAATAAGACTGCGAACAGACGTCATTCGAGCCACAGGAGCAAAAGTTTCTTCATAGTCTATACCATACTCCTGATTGAACCCCTTGGCTACGAGACAAGCTTTGTATCGATCAATTGAACCGTCAGATCGTGTCTTAATTTTATACACCTATTTACACCCAACTGCAGATTTTCCAGGAGGAAGAGTCACAAGATCCCAGGTATGCGCTTTATCTAAAGCCTGTAATTCTTCTGTCATAACTTGCTGCCAAAGTGGATTAGTACTAGCTTCCTTATAGGATGAAGGTTCATAGTGAGATATCATGGTAGAATAACAATGGTAATCACGAAGGTGATGAGGGAGCTCTCTTACCCGAGTGGACTGTCGTTGTGGTGGAGGTATGGCAGGATCAGCAGGCGAGACATCATCATTGGGAGGTGCCGTATGGTGAAGCTCGTTGGAAGAAATAACATCAGGTGATGATGGTTCAGGAGGTGTTGGACTGAGAGGTTGAGGTGGTGATGGTGTGGCTTCTGGTTCAGGTTCTGGTGGGAATGTGACAACTAGAGCCTCAAATTCAGAGGTGGAAAGGTCAAGAGAGGAATGAGTAAAGAACGGAAGTGGGGATTCTTCAAGGACATGAAATTTGGATAAAGAGGAAAACATTTTATGTTCCCAAAAGACAACATGACGAGAAATCCGTAAGCATTTTGAAATAGGATCACAACACCGATAACCTTTATGTTCTATCCCATACCCCAAGAAGCAACAAAGACGAGCACGTGGTTCCAATTTAGAATGTTCATGAGGCTGGAGTAACACAAAACAAGCACAACCGAAGACTCGTAAGAAATTGTAATCAGGAGAGGTACCATGAAGTCTCTCATATGGAGATTGATGCTGAAGAAAGGGAATAGGGATACGATTGATAGTGTAAATAGCAGTAAGTGCTGCTTCCCCCCAAAACCTTTCAGGACAACTACTGGAGATAAGAAGTGTGCGAACAGTATCAAGAATATGTCTGTGCTTGCGCTCAGCACGACCATTTTGTTGAGATGTACCGGGACAAGAATATTGAGGAACAGTGCCTTGTTCACGGAGAAATTTAAGAAATGAGGTTCCTTTGTATTCCATGACATTATCAGCTCGAAAAATTTTTATTGGACGAGAAAACTGAGTTTGAATCATGCGAGCAAAATTGAAATAGATTTGGGGTAATTCTGAACGAGTTTTCATAAGATAGATCCAAGTAAAACGACTATAATCATCCAAAAAGATAACAAAATATTTTGAACCCCCCATGGTAGAATGTGGAGAGGGTCCCCAAACATCAGAGTGAATAAGATCAAATGGTACTGAAGAAATAGAATCATTTTTATTAAAACATAATGCCGGTTGTTTTCCAAGTTGACAAGATAAACAAGACAATTTCTCAGACTTTATTGACCCTAACTGACCAGATGACACAATAGAACGAAGACGATCAAAAGACACATGTCCTAAACGGGAATGCCACAACTCAAATGAAGAAACAGTTGGTGGGGATGTAACAGGTGGTGTGGATGCAACAATAGAAGTGGGTGAGGTACGGAGGTGTATGAGCTCGAACATGCGGCCAACTTTACGGCCTATCCCAATAATTTGTCCCGTCTGAGGATCCTGCACATGACAACCAGAAAAGGAAAATATAACAGTCAGTCCAAGATCACATAGTTGACCAACAGAAATAAGGTTGATAGTCAATTTTAGAATATGAAAGGTAGCAGGTAAAGAGAGGCTAGGAGTAGTAACCGTCCCAACATGACTAACAGATAATTGAGAGCCATCAGCAGTTTTAATAGTGGGTGTATGAGAATTGTGACTCTTAGAGGTGAAAATAGTAGGATCAGAAGTCATATGATTACAGCAGCCGGAATCAAAAAACCAAGATGTACCTGTAGTGGTGGCCATAGCAGAACCAGAAGAGGATGTAACCTGTTTTAGAAGAGCTGTGATGTCAGCTAGAGTCACAGGTGCAGTAGAAATGTCTGCTTCAGAAGAATCAGTGGTGGCAGCAGTGATGGTGTGAGAGGATGATCTAGAGGATGATCTCCTGGATGGGTTCTTATAACAATCTGCTTGAAAGTGACCTGGTCCCACCTTTTTGCAAAAGAAACACGTCCTAATTGGACACTTTAGTATCATATGGGTGGTGGCATGACAGTACGAACATTCTCGAGAAAACGAGTTTTTGGTAGGTTTCGAGCTCGGAACGGCTAAGACAGCATTAAAGTTGTGGGCCCGAGTGGCAAACCGAGTTTCTTCAGAGAGAAGCTCTGTCGTGACATCATCAAGAGATGGTAAAGGATTGCGATGGAGTAGAGCAGCCCGAACTGGTTCGAACTTATCGTGAAGTCCCATTATAAGGGTGATAACACGCTGGTTATCGCGGTACGTTTCAAATTTTTCTGCATCATGCTCACAAAAAGAAGGTTCGGATTGGGCTAGCTGATCCCAAATAGCTTGAAGGTCGGATAAATAATCATCAATTGATTTCTCGGGTTGTTGGGTTTTAGAATGTAAAGCAGTAAGCAACTGGTATTGATGAGAGAGATCCTTTGGAGTGTACCTCGATTGTAGAAAATCCCAGACTTCTTTCCCGGTGGTAAAACGACCAATCTGCTGCCCTATACGAGAGATAGAGGTGTTCCGAACCCATGTGATGATATCACCATTTTTGCTTTCCCAATCATCAAGGCGATCATTAAATTTATCGTCAGTTTCATCGGTTTTCTTGATTGGCTTAACAACTTCTCCAGTAATAATTTTCCAGCACTTACGAGACTTTAGGAAACTAGTCATGGCTTGGGACCATTGAACATAATTGGTGCCATTGAGAACCACAGAAATCGGATGCGAAAACTCATGCTTTTCCATTGAGAAACGTGTAGGATAACACAGTAGCTGCAAAAACTAATCTGATTCTGAGAAATCTGAGGCCAGAAACGGATCCGGAGCAGCTGATTTAGTGGGGAACCGGTCTTAGAGTGAAAAAAACCGGGTTATAGATAGGTGAACCGGTCAAGGGAGTAAAAACCGGGTCAGAAAAAAACCGGTTTAGGGTTTTTAGGGCAGTGGCGCGTGGATCTGGGCTGCGCGACTGGGCGATGTTCCAGAGGCGCGTGTGGGAGCGTGCCAACTCCGATCGGGGTGATTTCGACGGCGTTTGGTTCGTATTGAAGAGACGAAGATTTTGGTATATTATATGGGTGGTTTAGGGCTCTGTATCGAGGTGACGATTGATCAAGAAAAGGAAGGTGCGCGTGGATCTGAGCGGCGCGACTAGGGGATCTTGCTGAGGCGCGTGAGAGCGCGTTAGGTGTCCGAATGGGGTGTTTTAAACGGGGTTTGGTTCGTATTGAAAGGACGAAGCTTTTGGTATAATTTTTGGGTTAACCGAGGTTCTGTATGGCTTTGAATAGTGGATCGACAGTTGGATAAAGCTAGGATTTTTGATTGGTTGGTTGCTTGGGTTGATGATGCTAGGGTTTTTGATTTGGATTTGATTGAAAATTAGGTGAAAGATTGGTTCTAGAGGAGGATGAACCCCTCTGATACCATGTTACGAAATAGAAACGAAAGAGATTGAAGGAGAAGAATAAAAGAATTGTATTTCTTGATTGATAAAGAATGTACAATAGAGAGAATATATATACTAGAGACAAACCCTAATCTAGGATACAATTTAGGAAACTACAATGGGAACACAATCAATACAATATGGAAAGTAGATTAGGAATAGGAAACATAATATATACAGTATATTCTAACAAAAAGGATTCAGAAAAGCAATAACCCAAATGTTCATACAATAGAAAGTGATAAAGTTCGCAAGGAAATAGTCAAACCAAAACACGATAGAAATCTTAAGTTCACAAACACTATAAGGTCGAATTAACGCAAGACAAAATAAGCTTACGAGGCAAAATCTTAACAAAAAGTAGATAAAGCCCTGAAGAAAATAGAAAAATAGCTATCAATGCAAAAACAAGCATTGAAAAGTGCAAATGCATTCCAATGTTATAGGTTATACAAGATAAACCCTTAAAGGCCTTCTGCCTGAAATAAGCACTAAAGCAAGCCTTAAAGCAAGTTTGTTTTACGCTTTTTACAAACGTTGGTTATATAATTACAGCATACACAAGTAAATTTCAAATACCGGCTGGCATTTTCTTGCATCATTGGCTAAATCGTCGGACCATTGAAGCCCTGGATTCGTCTCTTTTTATCTCTTCACAATGTGTTCATTGTTCACAGTGAAATCCCAGAGTTCTCCGTATTTCTCATTAAATTCCCATATGGACATGGAATTATATTCTGATATTAGTTTGTCCCGGGCACCCCTCTCCATGTTATATATCTGTGGTTCGAAATTGTGGGGCTCGCTTGGTTTATCCATCTCGATAATGCAAAATACTACAGTAAACACAGCTGCACCAATGTACAAGTATTCCCCCTACAAGAGAAGAGGTGACACAAACAATTCTCAATGTTGACTTCATTCACAACTTTTTGCTTAAAATTGCATGATATAGTGCGTGCATTTATTGTTAAGATGCAAGTGACTAAAAAATTATATAAACAAAAGAAATCATCCAAAATAGGTGAAAATACGTTTCATAGTTTAAATTTTTATCAAAGACCAGAATAAATATTACCGGAGCATTGAAATACATTGCAGTAGCAACTGCTGGAAGGAATAGCCATGAGATTAAACCTGCATAAAAACAAAGGAGAAACAACCAGACCTATTGAATAGTCACTCGAGTAGGTTCAATGAGTTATTGGTGGTCAGTCATAATAGATGATACCTTGGAAACCTGTAGGGGGTCCAACTGCTGCATAATCTTCTGCGACTGATTCCCAGAATGATACTGAAGAGTAAATTTGGATGAAATAATTAGATAATTTGATAATGAACCAAATCAGTTTTCCACAAATTTAGATATCGTAGCTTAATTTTAAGGCGAGATTTGAAATATTTTGTAATTCAATTTGATGTTTCAGATTTGGCTGTAAATTTGTGCCTATGTTTGGGAGCATGGAATCATGGCACGGATTTGGAATTGGAGTATTAGTATGGAATTTGTACTTGGATTTCTTGAATCCCAAACACACTCCATACATAATCCACTAAGAGACAGTTAAAGCTTGTCCCAAAGTTCAAATTCAATCCCCAATAACTAGTAAAAAACACTTTTCCTTGGGGTCGTGTTTGTTTGGCTTACATGGAAATTGTTTCTATGGAAATTATGAAATCAAACACCACTAAAGATGGAAGATGTGAAACTTTGAGCATTTTCCATTACAAGTAAGTGCTATTAAACAGTTACACACCTAAGTTTTTGTTTTCCAGGGAAAAAATTTCCATGTAAACAATTCAAAGAATTCAATTATTTTCAATGTGAATAAATCAAACACACCCTTAAGGCCTTAATAAACATTTCAATGAGTAGAATATGCCTAATGTGTTATTGTATCAGCAAGAAAGATTACATAGTAATTTTTTGATTAAGCAATACATTATATGTTGATCATTGTTCAAAAACAAACTGGTCCAAGTATCATTTAATTCTTCAAAAAAGAATTGGTCCAAGTATCATTAATCGTTTATAATATTTGAGTCTCAGTTTGCCTTTTTCACCCACTTAGAAATGGCTAAAAAGAAAGGAAAAGTTCATGCAAATATAATATAAGCTTCATTTATATGGGGTCACAAGTCTTATATGGAAGATATCAGGTTGATTTTGAGGTGTCTCAGAAGGAAAAGGAACACTACGACATATTCTAAACAATTATTTCGAAGAGTTCCTTCTCAAATAGAATGTCGAGTGATGAAAGGGCAAAATATGAATGGGCATTCAGAAGCAAAAGAACTAAAACATAAGCATAACACTAGCAAGATTGCTGATACAAAGAGTGCATATTCATGTTTTTCGGATTCTTTCAAACCTATGATTTTCTAAGTGTAGCCCCAAGTTCTTTTCCTCCTCCAATTCATACTCATTTACCGTTGAGAGCTCCACACCAGATTCTAAAATGGAATATTGTAAGAAAGCAACAAGCAGATAGAGAATACTGAAAACAGATGTGTATACCTTTCTTCTCATGGCCTTCATGGTAAGTATGGTGGTCATCATACTCTCCGTAAATGAAATCCTCCTGTAACCATCAAATAAAACCCTTTACAACGCCCAGTCTATATATATACACACATGTGTGTACAATATTGTACATTATTAGAGCCATGCAATCATGTGGCACACTCGGTGCGTATGCAATATTGTACCTGGATACGTAAAAAAAAATTAAAATCTTTTGAGGCAATGTAATCATGTTTGATCAAGTGGTTAAGTTGCACAATGTTAGGCAGGCAAAGGTCACGTACTCAAATCTAATTCTATTTACGGTTTATTTTTCTAAATAA
This sequence comes from Lonicera japonica, assembly GCA_021464415.1. Taxonomy (NCBI): domain Eukaryota; kingdom Viridiplantae; phylum Streptophyta; class Magnoliopsida; order Dipsacales; family Caprifoliaceae; genus Lonicera; species Lonicera japonica. The sequence continues at coordinate 45,743,855 of CM038468.1, read as the reverse complement.
GTATAGTAATTTTGTAATTTCAAGTACATACAGAAAGTGCTCCTCTCACTTAATATATAGCAATAGGGGGAAGATTCAACTTACACCTAGTGTAAATTATTAAAGTCTCGACTTCATAATTCATCAATCCAGCCTTGAATTAGAAAATTATTATATATCAAAGATAAAGCAAAAAATTAAATTAATCGGATATGCATAAGTCCCTCATGATATTCATGTTATATATTAAATTATGAGTTTTATAACTTAAATAAAACAATCAATGGTTACAAATATTCAATTGATTTAAAACTTTGTTTGCTCGATAAACATAATAAAAATAGCATATTGATGGAATTGATGAATTATGAATTTGAGAAAATAGTTATAAATAGAGATAAAACTTCTTGATCTTAAAGTTGAACCTTACCCCATATATACATATCTATTATATATATATATATGTGTTACGGATAACAACACATAATTAATGCATTAATTATAATTACTTTCAGCCCAATTATTCCTTTTAATCGATTTGTTTTCTAGAATTTTATAGTGTCTCTTCGTTGTTTCTGCAGCTTTATATTTCTCTATTAATATTTGATTGCCCCCTGTTTAAACGTGTGAGCTCCAACCGTTATTATCTACTTCCTCCGTTACGCCTCTCTATTTTTAATGTTCATTCATTCCCATCTTCCTTTATTAGGTTTTAGGTTTTCATTTCTTTTTCTAATGCCTTTTCATGTTCCATACTTTTAATTTCCTCTATGCCTCTACACACCTATCTTAATATTTATCCACTCTTTTTTCTAGAGTTTGCTGGATTATCCCTGTAAAGAGCTTCAATTCCTACAATACCGATTAAACAGCTACACGTTCAAAATTTTATTCTTTTGTTCGTTCGATTGCCAAAGGTTACTTTTCCCTTTAGTACTCAATTTGAAGAATATTTGTCCACAAAAAGCTTTTATAAGGCAAAATACAAAATTAATAAAGTTCTTTGTATATGCAAGTTAGGTACACTCACAATTTTTTTTCACAACTACTATCCCTATTTCGTTAATATGAACAATTCCAAATTTTCCTCTACATGCAAATGTTTGGCTATGTACCATCAATTTGAACAATATTTATTCTCAAAAACCACTCTATCATTCTTCTTTCTACCTTCATATGTCATTAATTAGTCATATACAGTTTAATTGTGATTGAAACATTCCCCATGAAAATCAGCTAGAATTTGTACTCTTTTATTTTTATATTAAGCTTTTTCTAATAATGGAGTTTCAGCAAAATTTTAAGTCACACTTTCATTTCATTTTTGTCACATTATATTTGGTCGTGCCAAACTTCCTATAGTTGAAGACATTCTTGATGGTTTACTCTTTTTGCTAATGGAGAACTTTCTTTCATTTTTTTTCTCATTCTTATTAGTAAACAATTATGTAATTTGGGTGGTGATTTGGATTTCTCAAAATTTTATGTTGGTTACTTCAGTTGTTAATGCACTAATGCAGAAAGTATAATAACCATTTGCTCTTTAACGTGAACCATGCAAGGTAGTGTACCCATAACTCATTGCCCTATCATAAATTTTTTGATACAATTTTATAGGGTATAGAATGAGTTGAATTGTGTTTACAATTAAACTTATCTAAACAAAAAATTTCAAATTGAATTATGTAGATAAAATTTTAGAACACCCACGCATCACATGAGTTGTAAACTAGTATATTATTATAATACACAAAAGCCCGTGCCATAGACAATATACAATCTTAAAAAATAAAGCATCTTGCAATCTCAACGTAATTATAATTAAATGTAAAAATTTGACGAGAAAACGTACTTCGTCAATGCCATTAGTGGCCCACCGGTCCTTAGGATCTTCATTAAGATCAGGTTCAATCTCTTGTAACCCCGCCGCATTCAACTTCCACGAACTACAACTCCTCCAATTCGTGCCAAACTTGCAATTAATTGCACCTACGGTTTTCTCATTCGAAACCCTAACCTTAGCGTCGGGAACACACCCAAATTTGGGGACTGAATTAACGGAAAGAACAGAGAGTGGCGCTACTGAACCCGCCATTTGTTTTGTTACTCTGTTTTCAGTTGGTGTTTCGAGTTGTTTCAGTTTGACTGTGGCGTGGTGATGATCGAGTGACTGGCTGTGAGAGAGTGGTTAGACGAAACTACAGTTTTAGTGGAACGTGTGTGTGACGGGGGTCTTGTGATTGGGCTGTGAGTTAATAATTGTGGTGACTTTTGGAAACGGTTTAAATTGAATGGACGGTGGTTAGTTATTTAGCATCTTATCCTCATGAGTCACGGCCTAGGGGTTAGCGGCCCTATCATTTTCTATTACGGTTTTCAGAGTAATTGATATAATAATAAATTTTAAGAGTTATAGTTTGGATCAAATTTTATTTTTGTATTTATTATTTTAGAAATGGAAAGTAAAATTTTAAAATATATTAAATGATATATTTTAAGGGTCGTATTATTTATATTAATTAAATCTGTCATAAACACTTTTTTTAAAATTTAATTAAAAACACATTTTTAGATCATTGTATTTGTGATAAACACCTTCTTCAATTGCCTAATGTTATGTGAGTGCTTACCAACATACTCTCTTCATGTCAGTTGAGTTTATGTAAGTGCACTCACCTCTCATTAGGCGAGCCTTATTTGAAAAACTCTAGTAATTCATTACTTGATGTTATGCAAGTTATTACAAACAAACTCTCCCCAAGTGGGGCGAGTATATGCATCTACACTCACCTCTAATTAGGAGAGTTTTAAGGGGTGTTAGTGATTAAAAATTTACCTTTAGGAGGTGTTTGTGACAAAAATTGTGGGTGTAAATAACACCGCCCTATTTTAAACCTTTCGTTTAATCATATTAATTTGTATTGACGGAATGCTGATGTGACTTACATGAATGCTGGTGTGGCTCATATGTGAATCAAACTAAGCAAAAACATAAAATTAAAAAGGGGGAAATAGAAAAAGAAAAAGATCAATAGTAAAACCACTTTTCACTCCACCCCACATCTCCATAGCTACATCACTGATCCCACCCTTACTGTCATAGTACAACCACTATTCTCCATAGCCACAGCTACAACCATAAATTCAATTGCTTTGGGGTCATTATGACTATCATAAATATTGACATAAGTAGCCAATAGCAAGGAAAAACCTAATTTTGGTCCTCAATGTTGGTGATGCTGGATAGAGAATGAAAAAGCATGGGGACAAAAGGGGGTTACTATTGTCCTTCTTTAATTACACCCACAACTAAAATACATTTCAATTTTATTATCAAATTGAATAAATTTTTCTTCAATCAACCCAACATTTTTTGAATAAAAACTAACGGGGGCAGAAGGTTTAAAACATGTCACTTAATGTACTTTAAGGTTAGCCTGCCACTTCTGAAATTTTAAATATACAATTTGACCAAAATTTTAGGGTTTATTGTATCAATTACCCAAGTTTCCAGGATTTTTAGGCCATGTTGATTGGTTACCTTAATGTGTGCTAGTTTCATTTGTTTTTTTTATATAAACGGTGATAGATCTAAATGATTTTTTAGAGGAGGAAAATGGGAAGAAAATTGAACCATAGTTCACTATGTAAAATATCATATATTTAACTACTTCGGACCAAACCTAGATATGTGTGCTAATTTGTATTTGATTGATTAAAAAATTGAGAGTCGACAGTTTAACTTAATTTATTGGTGCTTGAATATGTGAAAAAAAATTAAGGGACCAAAAAATAAACAAACATTCAAACATAAAAAACAAAGATGAAAAATGACTTTTAAATTAGAGTTAAAGAATGCTTCAAATTGTCAGAGGGGAAGCAGATTGGGGCTAGTGATGCACCTCAGTCAGTCTCTCACCGTATTTAGCATTAGAAGGAATTTAAACATTATTAAGGTTGTATTCCCAAACAACTCAACAGCGCCTCGTGGTACAATAAGGTTCGGGCACGACGGGGCTCTCACCCTCTCTGCCCCCCCAATCCTACGGATTTCCTTTATTCGACTCAAACACGATCCTTAACATAAATAACTGAAATCAAATTATATGTTCAAGTTAAAGGAGATGGGCTAAAACCTGGAGCTAACACTTGAACTATCACGTATAATGATCATTGGAGAACATTCTAGATAAATAGATTCGGGTTTATTTTTATTATAAAAGATGAATAATCGAATAATCTTAATTTACCCTAAACCACGAAAATGAAATTGTGGGAGAGGAATAAAAGTGTTGTGCTTTTTAGGTGTATACGAATCTCTTCGATTCCTAGGTCATGTCAATGTATAGATACATGTTAACATGTAACATTACAAACAAATTAACATTTTTTTGCTAATTTTAATTAAGGGGGGGGATTATTTATACCCCCCATATTTGTCACTAACACCCCCTTCATTTTTTTTTACTAAAAACACATCTAAACACCCATTTTTTTTACAAACACCCCTTCGCCTAACCCTCATTTAACTAATTTACCTAATTGTTATAAACATTAACTTATCCATTTATCAAATTGTTAATAAACTAATATAATATTAACCTAATTAATCAAACTCATATATCCCATTTTTCCTTATTCATCATTACATACCTCTTGCATCAAGCAAAACGAGATAGAGAGGAGAGACATAGTTCTTTATCATTTGAACTCCCTAGATCAAGAAAACACAACCAAATCGAAGTACAAACATGATTAGTGAGTAATTTAAAGTTTGGATTATGATAGAGAAGAAGCATTGTACTTGAAATTGTGGAGAAAAAAGGAGTTCAAAAGAAAGTTGGTGGTGATATTCCACTCCAAGATGAAGCCAAAAAAGTATTGTAGTTGTTATTACTGGTATATTAATGTGTATATAATCTTTCATACATCATTCAAATTAAAACAAACATCCGAGTTTTGTCCAAGCTTTATTTGGTTTATATAAAGAGAGTAAGTTAGCTACAACTCTCTCCAAGTAAGGCGAGTGTGTACAAACACACTCACCCCATGCGAGACGAGTGTGTGTAATTACACTCATCTCTCATTAGGCAAGCCTTATTTGAAAAATACTCTAAGACACTCAGCACTCCATTATTTTAGATTAGGTGAGTGTTTAACAACACACTCACCCCATGTGGGACGAGTGCGTGTGAATGCACTCACCTCTCATTAGGCTAGCTTAATTTAAAAAATATTCCAGTACACTTAGCACTTTATTGCTTTATGTTAAACAAGTACTTAACAACACTCACCCCATGTGAAACGAGTTTGTGTGAATGCACTAACCTCTCACTAGGTGACCCTAATTTTGGAAAACATTCCACATATAGGACGAAGCCGGAGCTGGTGGACATGCAATGAAGTTCGACGAAGGTGAAAGTGAGAGATGTGAGAGAAAGGGGTTTGGTTAAGTGCTTTATCTTATTTCAATTTTAATTAGAGTTGGTATTAAATAATGTATTAAGTTTTAATTAAGAAATGTGTGTTAGTGATTAAAAATTGACCTTAAGGGGTGTTAGTGACAAATATGGGGAGTGTAAATAACACCCCCTAATTTTATAGACCCACCCAACAAAAAAAAAATTTAAACAATAATTACAACGGCACATGTTATAACACACGATTGAAAATACAAGAAAATGTGTATTTCTCTCATCAATCATATGAGTTATCGATTTTCTTCATTTTCATTAAATATGTTATAACATGTGGCATTGTAATCGTTGTATTGAATATTGTTTACCACCAAATCCAATCTAAGGCATTTTTTTTAATATTTTTTTACACAGATGGATAATCCGGGACTAATAGGTAATTAGGAGTGACACTATATTTAAAGAGCACATTCTATAGCCTAATATGCGATAATGTGCAACCACAAAACGTGTTGAAAGACCTCATGCGCCAGAACCGAGGGAATCTTTCGAACCAAATGCACTAGTTTAGTGGGTAAAAAATGGTGGGATTAGGTGCGTATTTTCCAAGCTGAGAGCAACTCCAACCCAAAACACCATTTTGGTGTTGATTTAGTACAAAAATGGTGTCATTTTTATACTATATTTTTTTTAACTCCAACCACAACACTAAATATAACACCAAAAAGTATATTCTCTCCAAAGATAGAATATTCTCTTTATTATTCTATTATTTTATCAAATCATACATAAATTGAATTAGAATAAATTATTTTTTTTAATAAAACAAATTATTAATATTGCTAATTACAAAAAAAAACTAAAATATTTAAATTAGAAGTATGAAAATTACCTAATTAATATTTCTAAGTAAATAACAATAAAGATAAAAAAAAGGGGGAAATGCCGTGAATGAACAGTGTCATACCAAAATATGGTGTGACACCGTAGACAGCGCTAAAAATAGTGCCAAGTTTAATACATGGTTGAAATAAAATAGTGTTAAATTCACACTAAATTTAATGTTTTAATGCATGATTGGAGTTGGCCCGAAGATATGCGGAACACCAATAATCGTCGAATATAATTAAAAAAAGGAAAAAGAAATAGTGCAATCCAATTGGAATGAGCAAGCTATTATTGAATGTGTACTTAATGACAACACCACCACACTCCTCCTCATTCAGCACAGTTCTTCGTCCTCGATTCCTCTTCTCCTCTCATCGTCTCAAGCCTTATAAGCCTGCCAAGTCCCTCAATCTCTCATAGTAATCTCCCCCCCTCTCTCTCTCTAATATATATATATATATATACAAACACAAACGTGTACGTTATGTTGACTTGTGTTGTATCGATTCCAGTGATTGCTATGCTCTTTGAATCTGTTTCGTTTATCATCAATTTTTGATACTATTATGGTTAATCGATTTTTCTATTTTAATTCGAATATCTGTTTGTTTGTTTTTACCTCTTCATTTAAAATTCAGCACTAAGAGATGATATAGGGTGTCTGTTTTATCACCTCTAAATGCTGAATGTTTAGCTAACATACTTCATAGGAAATCACAAGTATATTCGTATATATGGGCTACTTGTTCACGTGTTCTGTTCATAATAAAAATCATGGAAATGCTGACAAGCACCAGTGCAATTCTAGTACACCCTTTGGAAAACTTAAATGGGGCAAAACAAGTACTGCTGCTATTTTGTCTTAAGTCAATAATAATATGTCTACATATCTTAATATTTTGTATTAAGTCAATTTTCAAAACTATGGGGGTGCAAGTGCCCCCATTATTGTCTTGCTATCCACCCCGGCATGCACGATCACATGACGCCGAGCAATATAGTTTGTGCCCAGAATTTCCAAAATTGGAGCCCCAATTTTACTAATTACTCTTTTGAGCAATTGCTTTTGTATGAGCTAAGTGTGGGAGCATGGCGAACGCTTTGGAGAGTTATGGAGTGGTTCAAGAATTAGACTTGGAAGTGTCCGATTCAGAAAGTTGTGGAAACATTCCACACACTTTGGTGAAAGGCGCATGTAGGGAAGGTTTGGAGGCTAATGCACAAGGCTATCTTATTGATGGATGGTGGACAGAGGGAGGGGGTGAGTGGCTTAGGTAGTTTGAGAGCTCCTCCTTTACAATGAATACCAGTTATTTACCGTAGTCTAGGTCTAGCCCAATCACTACCAGGGGTCCACTTTGCCTATATTCACCAAGGGCACCGGGTGGGCACATATGTGATAGGCAATAGAGATGAGTTAGGTGTGTTAGATGCTTGGACATGTGTGCAAGAATGCTGCTTGTGGGTGAGAGAAGTGCTGGATGCGAGAAAAGAGGGAAGTTCAAATTTACTTTTCAGCAGGGAGACGAAACTTTGGCGATAACCCCATTATGCGGATCTGAAGTGACCTTGGGTGGGAATGTGGGATAACCCCTTTGCAAAGGGTTAGTCTTCTCATGAGCTTCCCGCTGGCAAGGTATCATTCCACATGATGGTATTAATGCGATTGAGGGCTCTTGGGAGAAGGTGATTTTGGCGTAAGGTGATGGTTGCGTTGGTAAGCCACTTTGGCACCTTAAGTGTTGATGTGGCATCTTTACGTGAAGTGAGAATAAACTTGAGTATAATAAGCATTATGCAGTTAGTTTTTGAGTATTTACTGGAGAAGTAAGTTCATATCCTATTAGCTATCTATTGGTGTTTTCCTGCTTAGTTTGCACTTTCAGAATGGAATCATTTGGACTAGAGGCCGATAAATGTCAAAATTTATACCTATGTTGCTCCAATTCCAAATATAAGGAATATATTTTTTGCTTTTCAAAGTGGAAGTCCTGATTTTCTTTTGCTTTGAATTTGTAGTAGAAGCTTGGCAGTTTGCTTAGCAATGGATGGTACTGGAGTCAGCCCTGCAAAGGAAATGCCAGTGAGTTTTGATTCTGCTGCTGAGGAAGAATATGCTTTTCAATCTAAGCTGCTTCAAGAATTCATTAATATATCCACCATTGACAAGGCATGGAGTTTTAAACCAAACAGTGGTATGATGCTTAATTTTGATAATTTCTGTTGTTTTCTTTTGTGTGCTTATCTTGATGGAGCTGATATCCATTTTTCCTTTGCATTTTTAAATTCTTTGTTTCTCTCCAAAAATGTTTGTGTACAAAAACAATTGTCGCAGGTTCAGGCTCCCAGGCTATGTTTTCGTTCAGCCAACCAAATCTTTTGGCCAACAAGAAGAAGAAACTTATCTTATCCACTCACATTTCAAAAGAAAGCAATGGTTCTTTAAACTTTCAGTGGGCCCCATTTCCAATTGAGATCACAGGTGCATCCGTAATGGTTCCATCACCATCAGGTTCAAAGCTTCTTGTAGTACGAAATTCTGAAAATGAATCTCCTACTCAGTTCGAAATTTGGGGTCCGTCTCAACTGGAAAAGGAATTCCATGTTGCCCAATCTACCCATGGCTCAGTATATTCAGATGGATGGTAACTTTTTGTATTAATCAAATATTCCAGATGAATGATGACGATAAATGCTTAGTGTAGACCTGTTCAAATCTTTCTTGGTCAATTGTAATTTGTAATTTATTTTTCTACTTATATACCTTTGATGGCACAGGTTTGAGGGGATTTCGTGGAATATTGATGAAACCCTAATTGCATATGTTGCTGAGGAACCGGCTCCGAGTAAGCCCATGTTTACTGGTACAGGTTACAAGAAAGGTAGTTCCACAGATAAAGATTGTGGTAGCTGGAAAGGTCAAGGGGATTTTGAAGAGGACTGGGGAGAGACTTATGCTGGAAAAAGGCAGCCCGCTCTTTTTGTTATTGATATTAGCAGGTAAATATTTCACTAGTATCCAATTTTTTGACAGGGCAAAGAATTAATTTCTCCTGGTGGAAAGTTCTAAATATGAGTTTTTGCAGTGGAGAGGTACGTGCGGTTAAAGGAATTGGGACTTCATTGAGTGTTGGACAAGTTGTTTGGGCTCCACCAACTGAAGGCATGAACAAACATTTGGTTTTCGTTGGATGGCCATCTAACACTAGAAAACTCGGTATCAAATACTGCTATAATAGGCCTTGTGCCTTATATGCTGTACCATTTGATGATAGGTCGGTTAAGTGCTACTAGTAAAATAGCAAAATGCTCATCTGTTTTAGTACAAAATTTTACAAATGAACAATATTTCCTTAATTTGATTGGAATTTTTTGTCATGTTCAGAGGTAATGCAACTGAAGATGTATCTGTGCAAAATCTGACTCAAAGCATAAGTAGTGCTTTCTTTCCACGGTTCAGGTATGTATACTCGTAGGCTCAATATGAACTTTGTTCTAGGTGCTCCCTGTGTCCTAAATTAAGAGTCCATTATTCCTTTTTAGGATGTCTCAAATTAATATTCCATTTACCGTTATAGCACGTAGTCAATGTAGCAAATCTCGTGATAGTAGACTAGTTTTGTTCTTAACCATTGATAAGTGGGTTGGTTTGTTTGTTTTCTGTTTTGTTTTTTTTTAATGTGTGTATATATATTAAAGGGAAGGTCTAAATCTCTTCCCTATACTACAATAATAACGAAAATTCCCCCTCCCCCACCCTGGAGAGGACCTCTCACTGAATTTGGGTGGGTGCCTTACCAACTAGTGCATTTGTAAAAAACTGTAAAAGTCAAACATGGCCTCTTAATTTGGGACTGAGGGAGTATTAACTGTTTTACACCCTTCATTTACCATGAATTCTGGATCTTCTGATGATGTTTTTGATTTTTGTTTTATTATTATTATATATATATTCGTATCTTGCATTTTGTGAATCCTCAAACTGTTTTTGAAATGGGTTTCAGAAGCTATCCTTCCCAAAATTTGTAGTTCAAAATGCTGCGAGGAAATTGCATTTTAAGACTTGAGGAGTATACATCGTGTAGTTTCCTCAAATGACTTTGCCCTTGGATTAAAAAAAATATGTTCACTTACATTGTTGTCTCCTTTACTGTTATCATGTTCTGATCTTTATCACTTTTTGCCATTTGAGCATTTATTTTAGCTTTTACCTTTTGATGCAACTGTTTTCTCTACTTTATCCCATTATCCATTTGAACCCTAATTTTAGTTAGTTGTGACCCTATTGTTACTCAGGCATGGGATAATCAACGTTTACACTCTAAAGGTATTGGATTGCATTTTCCAACATTTTTAGTGCCAATAGTGTAAACATTTCAGTTTTATCATACTAATATATGTTACATATTACTTATTACGCTTGTGAATTGTGATTGCTCTTGAACATGCTTCTGAGGGAACTGCAAAGGAGGAAGCTGTAAAGTGTGTTAGTTGTATAATTTTTTTAAATTTATTATCTTATTTTTTTAATTTAATTTCCATGCCTGTGCCTGTGTTTCTTCTTGCTTGCGAGGATGCGGTTGTAGAAGTAAATTTAATAGCCCCCTTTTACTTCCTAGTTCTCTGCTTGAGTGGCAGGCCTAATGGTTCATGTAGGATCAATTTGTTGCATGATTCTTGAATTGCTCTTTGCTTTTGTCCTGTCATTTGATGGTGACTATACTTTGTGGTCTTTATTAGTTGAGATATATTAGAAATAGAGTTAGAAAAGACCAGATATAACTTATTGTTACATATATTGTATTTTTCAGCCCAGATGGAACGTTTCTTGTATTTTTATCTGCGAAAAGTTCTGTAGATTCAGGGGCACATTCTGCAACAGATTCGCTTCATAGAATTGATTGGCCAGTGGATGGAAAGCTGCCTCCTTCTGCAAAAATAGTTGATGTGGTGAGCTCTTCATCTTTCTTCTAAGTTCTAATAGATATTTAAGTGTGACGAACTTTGAGCACTGATCATGCTGGTGGACAATTTGTAATTTTCACAAATTGTCTTCCTTGTTTTCCCCCTTTTAATGCTTATTCTTGATGAAAGTTTGTAATTTTTCTGATATGAAGATTGTGCTTTTTAATGTGTAAGTGCTGCTGGAGGGTGGGATTGGTTTATAAAGACTATGTTTTACTTTTACAATTTTGTTTTCCATGTTTTGCTGCAAACCAACCGCCACTGAAAAGGTAGAGCAATTGATTTTCCTTGTTTGATGCAAACAACTGCCACCCCATGTTCATGGCATACTTAACCCCAGTTCCGATCACATCGAATTTATTGCATGGATCAATCGAAGTAAAAATTATCTTTCACCATCTTTTATACCAACCAAACAAGTAGAAAACACTTTTTTTCATGGAAAACTCATTAGATTGAAAACTGTTTATACATTTGAGTTTTTGACGAAACAAACACAGCTGAAGGGTTGGAAGAGATTTGTGTTGATGTTTTTGGCACCATCTTTCATTTTGAATTGAATTGGGTTGGTCAAGTTGCTGCTCATTGCGATCTAAATGATAAGTGAAACTGTGATTTTTCCTTTATTACCTCCACCTGTTGATTGGAGGTATGAGTTAGTGAACATACTGTGCTTGTTTTCTTTTGCATGCAAAGTAAGATTTTTTCTTTTGCTCCAGTTTTCAACTGCTTGGTTTACTTGAATTATACAATCTTGTATGTGTTTGCATTCGGATTTTTCGCCCTCCTGAACTAATTGTTACCAACCATTGCTTATCATATTAGATATCTTTTCTTCCCTATCTTGTTGATGAAGCGGATGTTCAACTTTAAATACAATCAGTTTTTCATCTTCAAAGTCTGTGTTGCCACTTTTCTTATAAAAAAGAATATATATATATATAAGGATTGGTCTGTACCAGAAATGGACCCTATATATATATATGTAAATACATATATATTAGCCTGAAGCTCGTTTTTTCTTCTTTAGATGCACTTATCAATCTCAGTTATACGACATTTGTAGATACCTGTTGTGATGAGTTCCGAGGATGGCTGTTTCCCTGGGCTTTACTGTGCAAGTATTCTAAGTAAACCATGGCTTTCTGATGGATGTACTATGATTTTATCTTCCTACTGGGGCAGCACTCAGGCAATAATTTCTGTGAATGTGTTGAGGTAACTAACATAAATGCTGCCTTTTGTTGTCCCATACATGGAACCTTGTTGATCTTGCTTATATAATTGATGATATTCTTCTTATCTATTTACAGTGGAAATGTATCAAAAATCAGCCCTAGCAACTCGAATTTTTCTTGGAATGTTCTTACACTAGATGGGGACAACATTGTTGCTGGTAACAGAGGATGCTATTTTTTCTCATTAAAAGATATTAGTCCCTCGGTCCCAAGTTGAGATTCACAATTTTTCTAGCATGAGATATGGTACATTGGTTTTAGATGTGAAACTCTTAACTTAGGTAGTCCCAAAACGGAAAGTGTGACTCTTACTTTGGGATGGACGAGCTGGTATTTTTTCTTATGAAAATTCTGAATATATCTTTTGATGTTTTGTTTCCTTTTTGAAGTATGTAGCAGTCCAATAAACGTTCCTCAAATTAAGTACGGTAGTTTTGTGGGGGAGGCATCTATAGGTGCTCCGTGGGGTTGGCTAGATGTTTCAATTCCCATTTCCAAATGCTCAGAGAAGGTACACTATATATTTTGTTATATAATCTAATTATTTTTTTATTTTTTTTAAGGTATTGGGACATTGCTTAGCCTTAATTTTGCCCAAAACCAATCTCTTTCGGTGAACTTTTACAGGTTAGTTCTTTGCTTTCATCGCGTCAATTTAGTATAATGAAGATCGCAGTCAAGGATGCTTCTAAAAACCTTACCAAGGGTATTATATTGTGATTCAATCCTATCATTATGTAATGAATGAAATCTTAATTATACAATCCTTTTCTTAAGTTGGTTCACTTCTAAATAACTTTGTATAAAAATTCATGCCATATTAGGTGGGAGCAAACCTTTTGAAGCTATATTTGTATCCTCCAAATCCATGAAGAATGATGCTTGTGATCCACTAATTGTTGTCCTTCATGGGGGACCTCACTCTGTTTCATTGTCAAGCTTCTCAAAGTCCTTGGCTTTCCTCTCTTCAATTGGTTACAGCTTGTTGATTGTCAATTATAGGTAAACCAACTTATTTCGTTTTTGTATTTCGGATACCTCTTCTCTTATAATTGTTATAGAAATTAAATTTCTAGTTGAATCCATAAAGTTCAGAAATTTTAACTGGAACTTCTGAATCTTCTAATATTTATTTGAAAATTTTCTTATAAAGGATTTCGAAAGCCATAAAAAATGGTTGTTACTGTAAGAAATCTTTGACTTTGAGAAATAAGAGATATATTTTCTTCATTAATTTTCAGTTTATTATAGGATTATTTGAAGCAGTCCTTTACATTTTTCCTTTTCCTTTTTCTTCTTCTTCTTTTTTTTTTTAAAAAAAAAGAAAAAAAAAGGGAAGTTCTAAGTCTCTTCCCTTAACTACAAATAACTAAAAATCCCTCCCTGCCTCGGGTGAGACTCGAATCTAGGATCTCCTAGATCCAGGTGAGCGCCTTTACCACAAGGCTACCGCAATTACCCTAGCAAGTATAAATTGGTATCCTCTTTGTACCATTTCATATAATTAATAAAGAGATAATGATGTTCTTTATTCAAGCATCTTATAATAAGGGAATTTATCCCAGAGGTTCACTTGGATTTGGTGAGGAAGCATTGCAGTCTCTCCCAGGGAAAATTGGGTCTCAGGTACTTATTGTTGACTATTTTCAATGATATATTTCATTATTGCGAATCTGTTATGTTCCTTCGGAATTTAAATCATAACTATGCTAATTCAACAGAGTTTTGAAGATTCTTTTATGACCCTAACCGATTGTTATATGTGTGTAGGACGTCAATGACGTGCTCACAGCTATAGATCATGTCGTTGACATGGGACTTGCTGACCCATCCAAAATAACCGTGCTTGGTGGTTCCCATGGTGGATTTTTAACGACCCACCTGATTGGCCAGGTGCATTGCTATTTATTTATCAGATTAAGTGATGATCAGATATGGATTGATAGTAATCTGATCAAATAAGTAAAAGATGCTATTTATTTACATTTATCTCACCATTGATCGTGCACTTACAAGGTCCTATATTATCTGAAAATCTGAAGGAAAATATGAGAATTTGTTCTTATGACATCATGACTGAAAAACGCTTCCAAGAAAAGAAATCATGGCTGGAATACTAATTTCATTGTCATCATTCTATTAACAAATATATAATATATATTTATATGATTCTGATAAAGAAAAATATTTTACTATGGTAGGTCCTAATCCGGTACAGATTAGTGTTTGTGTGAGCCAATGGATGATATCCAAATCAGATCCATATTTTCCTAATAAATGACTTGAATAGTTGAATTCAATCTATTCACAGGCCTACTTGAAAGCCCAGTTTTATATTATTGTTGCTTTGCTCTCATCAAAAGATTTAATCCTTGGCCCCGTCTATGAGACTGGATTTGTTCTTTCATGTAATTATTTCTTCAATCTCCACGAACCTACTTAGATATTGATATATTATTTTTCTTGAAAATATAAAATCTGCAGGCGCCAGATAAGTTTGCTGCTGCAGCTGCAAGGAATCCTGTTTGTAACCTAGCTTTGATGGTTGGTACAACTGATATACCTGATTGGTGTTATGTTGAGGCGTACGGAAGTGAAGGGAAAGATAGCTTTACTGAAGCGCCTTCTCCTGAACATCTAGCTCTATTACACAGCAAGTCTCCTATTTCGCACCTTCCAAAGGTATGATCTACTGTAATTCATAGATAATGTTACTTACTGTAATTCACAAATACTGATTATGTATGTAGCTGACATATGATCTATAATAAAAATGTGAAAGTTTGTTGCCATATTTTACTAAGCTCCCTGTGCCCCAAATTTGGAGTCTTACCTTTTTTTTTTTGTTTTTTTTTCTGTTTTGTTTCTTAATGTAGGACTTGCTCCGTCCCCAACCAAGTGTCTGCCTTTCCTCTTTGTGCTAATTAGTGTACCAAATCTCAGTAGTAAATAAGTTTCCTTCTTCGGGATTGATTACGTAAAAATTAGGGTATTTCCTAAAAAGTGCGCAAGGCAAATAGGGCTATTAATATGGGGTGGAGGAAATAATATAATGTGCCAAACATCACGCTTGGACACATTTCAACACATTCTGACTTCTGAGGGATGAAATATAGTTATTAGTCCACCTCCCGCCTCCTTTTTAGTGCGAAATTAGACTTACCCTGTTTTCACAATCATTTGACCTGCATGCAGGGGTATGGCAAACAGATTTCGTAAAAACAAGAGACTGGTCAAAGGATACTGTGAGAAAACTTTAGTGATTGCCCCAAAACTAACACCAATAACCCCCCACCCAAAAAAAAAAAAAAAAGACCACATACGTGTATAGCTTGAAGTAAATGAACCTCTACTCCTGTTTGCGCAAAATTATTGATACTCAGCCTCTTTGAAATGTTACACTTGCTTCTCCTCTTTGTTTTAAATAGTATGCCAATTTCCCTTCTTGTATCAAATTACACGATGGGTGGTTCTTGAGAGCTTCACAGACATTGTTGGACCCTTTCTCTCACCCCTCAAGCTTTTGTTGCATATAAAATAACAATGCGAGATACTAATTCCTTAATATTGATTATATTTGCAGGTCAAAACCCCAACAATTTTTCTATTAGGCGCTCAAGATCTTCGTGTTCCAGTTTCAAATGGATTACAAGTAAGACTAAATTCCCCTATAAGGATATTTCATTTGTCATTAGTATTGAGGCTGTTTTGTATTCACAATTTCGCATGGACACAAAGTATAAGACAGGCACACATTTAGGATGTGTTTGATTCGTTTGATGGAAAAGAATTGAGTTCCTTGAAAACTAATTGGAAAAGGAGAAAACTAAGCTAAACCAAGTTGCAACATATAAATTAAGTTTGTGGAACATTTGACTTCTTCCAGTTTGGTTAGGTTAACTAGAAAAATTATGGAATAAAACATTCCATAAGATGGAAAATTTGAGAATTTTGAACATTTTCCATGGGAAATGCTGCAACCAAACACACCCAGTGTAAGGAAAGTACCTGATCATTTGTTCATGTGATAACGCAAATGATTTAATACTTGAAAATGGTGCAGTATGCGAGGGCATTAAGGGAGAAAGGAGTGGAGGTGAAAGTGATTGTGTTTCCCAATGATGTACATGGAATTGAAAGGTAAAACTACATCCATTTTTGTTTCTTTTGAATTGCAGTACTCTAACCAAGCGTCTTATTTCATTTTTCTTTTATCTTTTTCGCAGGCCGCAATCTGATTTTGAAAGCTTCCTTAATATTGGAGTCTGGTTCAAGAAGTACTGTAAATAATTTGTTGATTAGAAAAGAACAGAAAACTTTTATCAATGTGGTTCACGGGGAAACTCCCCTGTTGTTAATTCGCCTGATATGATAATATCCCTGCAATCAAATTGTTGTTTTTCTAAGCCCCTTGCTGATACCGAGTAGCGAGAAATTTGAACCTCAACTCCCTCGTTTGAACGCTAGTCCAACCGCGCTGTAAATACTATTAAGTGGTTTGGTATTTTGGTTAAACTAAGGGGGTGTTTGTTTTCGTTTTTGAATGCTTAATGAGAGAGTTTTAAGTATTCAAAAGTGACATATAGTGTTTGTTTTTTTTAAATCATTAAGAAGTCAACGGTTATTTTTTTTAATGATTAAGCATTCAGCATTAAGAGTCATTAGTCCGGCCGAATACTTAATGCTGAATTTAAATCATTGTTTTATATAAAAATTTGAAATTCAAAACCTTATTTAAAATAAAAAATAAACTACATTTTAAGAGTTTGAATTCAGCATTTAGCCCTCAGTAATCAACATCCAGCAATTAAAGGTACAAACACACCCTAAATGCTAGTTTCACGCTTTTAAATATGTGCTATGCTATAGGAAGTACAAAGAGAAAATGAAAGCAAAATAAAAGGTGAAAATGAAACTGGATGGCTTGTGACTGGACTGAGAAGGAATTTAGTGTGGCGCGTACAAGTTAGTCGAGTTCAACCTACACTTTTTTGAAAAAATAAAGCAGGAAAAATTGGATTAAATTTTCTAAGAATTAGTGTGTAAATTATTTCAGAGGCATTCTTGAATCTTGAGTGAAAGAAGTGAATATTTTCTGGATAGTCATGTACCATGTTCTTTTTTTTTTCTTTTCATTTTTGATTTTAAATTATGGACATTGATTTATTTTGTTGATACGTAGTGATATGTACATCGATTTGGGTTTAAAATTTCATACATGATTTTTTTTATCCAAATTAAAACAAAGATATTTTCTTATTCATTTACTACCTCAATAAAAACCATAAATGGATATGTACCATATTCATTTTTATTTTAGTTGTTTCACAATTAATTCTCCATCTACTATGTGACTATGCATACTACAATTCATGTATTTTGAAATTAACAAACACCTAAAATTCTCTTTGGGGAGTAATTTTTTTTTTTTTGTGTGTTTATAAGCAATTTTGGATGCTATATATAGATGAATAAAATATAAAGTATAATTGGTTAAAAATATTTTTTTATTAATCTTGAAGTTGCGTTTTCGAACATAACTAACTATATATCTTTCCTTAAAATAATAATGAGAGGGACAAAAAAAAAATAAAAAAATGAGATAATAGGTTATAAGGCATCGCTCTGTAATATTTTATAACTCTAAGGACAGACTCATATTTAATAAAGAGAACTAGTACTAATTTCATAATTTGGTTTTACAATAAGGACACTTTTCATAATATTAATTTATTTTAATAAAAATGATAAATGTTGATGGACAAAAATACCCTATTATATCATTTATTCTAATTATACAAAAGACATATTATTCTCTCTTACATACACATAGTTTAGAGAGAGAAAGCAAAGAACAAGAGAAAAGAGAAGTCTCACCAATAATCTCACATCTTCCACCACCACCACCACCACCACCACCACCTGACTCTGAGCGCCGTTCTCATCATCATCATTAGGGGTGTTCAAAATCCAATCCAAACCGAGAAACCGATCCAATCCAATCCATTTTTCTTGAATTTTATGGATGATTGGATTGGATCGGATGGACATTTTGAAAACTAAAAAAATTGGATCGGTTTCGGATTTATGTGCTCTAGAAGCCGATCTAATCCAATCCAATATTAAAGTTGTAACTTTGTAATATTCATAAGATAAGAGTCACTTTGTAATATTTATAAGATAAGGGTTTTAATTAAAATAACAAAAACTTAAACAAATAGCATTATTTCATTTATTGATATTTGTAACAAAACTCGTTCCTATAATTAATTTAAAATAAGAAAACATAAAAAGAATGTGAAAATAAAAAAGAGAAAATTTTTATTTTTTATTTTTCTCATTTAATGCATCACATTGTATAGGGTTCTTTCATATGCATCAAACGAAGAATCGGATCGGATCAAAACCGATCCAATCCAACATTTAATTGGATTTGATTGGATTGGATTGGTAAAGTATGTTGGATTGGATTGGATGCTAAAACCTAAAACCGACATCGGATTGAATCGAATGCGGATAGTTTAAAATGATCGGATCGGATCGGATGGACACCCATAATCATCATCACCATCATCATTATCGTCGTCGTCTTCTTTCTAGATCTACAATCATAAAATATATGTAACTTTTGATCGAACCGTTGGATTTGATTGATTTTTGGATATGTTGTTTGAAAGACAAAGTTATTATAATTGCGCAAAAAATTAAGACAATCAGAGGTCGTTTTGCTATCGAAATCGACTAATTTCAACAGCTCAGCGAGATTTAAAAACAATATGATCGTAACTCTTTTTTTTTTCTTTTATGAACTCTACGTCGATCCATATATATATATACATATAAATAAATTAAATGGATGTTGATCTCATAAATTTTGTTGTTCTCTATTTTATAATGGTGCTAAAATCATTTTAGCACCTTCTAGTTTGTTGTTCAAGTTGCACACATTCTGGTTGTTGTTCAGAAGGTGCTAAATGCATTTAGCACCTTCTGGTTAGCCTTATGGTTGCTGTTCAGGGGGTGCTAAATGCATTTAGCACCTTCTGGTTGTGGTGCTAATTGCATTTAGCACCCTCTGGTTGCTGTCCAGGGAGTGCTAAATGCATTTAGCACCTTCTGGTTGTGGTGTTAATTTCATTTAGCACTTTCTAATTACTGTTTAGGGGGTGCTAAATGCATTTAACACTTTTTGGTTGTGGTGCTAAATGCATTTAGCACCTTCTGGTTGTTGTCCAAGGGTGTTAAATGCATTTAGCACCCTCTGGTTGCTGTCCAGGAGGTGCAGCACCTCCTGGTTGCTGTCCAAGAGGTGTTAAATGCTAAATGTATTTAGCACCTTCTGCAATTAGAGGGTGCTAAATGATTGCTGTCCCGGAGGTGCTAAATGCATTTAGCACATTCTGGTCGCTGTTAGTGTCATAATGAGACGATATTATAATAAAGGGGTATTCGTGTCTTTTTTGTACTGTGTTCTTAATTTACACGGCTAATTTTTAAGTGTTCTTTATAATTATATTATTATTATAATGAGCCCTTATATCTAATTGCCTCTAAAAAAATAACCTTTTAGGGTGTGTTTGATTGGGAGTATTTTCCATGGAAAATACCCATTTTCCACTTGATTTAACAACTTAAGGTGTTTGATTGGCTTTTTTTTCTAGGGAAAATATTTTCCAACTTTTGATCACACACTTACATTTTCCTTGTAAACAAGGAAAATATTTTCTTTGTGGGGGGGGGGGGGGGGGGGGGGGGGGGGCTAGTTTTTTTTTCCAGGTAATTGCACGGTTTTCGAGACAACATTTTACCCATTTTCTACATTAAAAATGCTATAACTTAAACTACAAAATTCAAAATTTAATAAAAATTTTATATTTAAAATCTACTCATCAAGATCAATTAAACAAGATCCATCATGACTATAAAATTATGTAAAAAAAAATACCCATAATTTTTTCTACATTAAAAATGCCACAATACAACCAATATTTTTCGGGTAGAAAATTAAGGCAATCAAACACATTTAATTACATTTTCCTTGCAACTCAATTCTAGGCAATTCAATTACCTGGAACTTATTTTCTTTCCACGTAAATTCCATGCTTGCAATCAAACGCACCCTTAGAGTCGGAGAATTACATATTTTCTTCTACAATAATAATAATTAAAAGAAAAAAAGAAAAACACCAATTTTTTTGTGTCCCGAATTTGACTGCTTCCCATTTTTATATAGTAGATCTTTTTTTCCCCTAAACATTATATAAAAGATTTATACCCAACAAACCGACGTAAAAAATAAAAAAGAAAAGAAAAATAAAAAACCCAAAACAAATCCGACTACTCTGGCCATTTATGGGACCAATATGTGAATGATTAATGAATAAAAAATAGAGCGAGAGCTTTTGGCATTATTCAAAACACATTATATTCTTCTACTTTAACTGCTAATCCACACTACTTCTTCAATTCACTTATTATTGGTTCCATTTCAAAGTAATCTCTCTCTCTCTCTCTCTCTCTCTCTCTCTCTACATATATATATATATATATGACAGACTTACATTAAAGTTGACTTTTGTTATACTCGTGTGAATTGATTTCATTCTGTCTCCTTTAGGAAATTTTTGGTTTGCTTTGCTAAATTAACTCATTTTAACTACTTCCTTTCCTTTTTCGTATCTTTTATATATAAATATATATAAGCTGTTGAAAAAAAATATATGTTGGGTTTTGGCATTTGAGGAACCTAATGTGAAAAAGTTACCACCTGGAATCCTTTATGATTTATGGGTAAGTTTGTTTGTTCTTAAGCATGATTTTGCAGATTCCAAAAACATTTTTGAGGTTGAGCTGACTAGTATATATTAGTCAATCATTTTATTTAAGATGATACAGCTAAAAGCGTGAATTTGCAATTGACAGTTACATGCTTGGAGAGATTTTAGGTAGGTCAACAGTTAGACTTCCAAGTGTTGGGTAGAACATTGGTGAAGTTTCTATACACAATCTTCCACATAACTTATTCATTCATTGTATATTTTTGTTGTTGTTGTTGTAACTTTGTGTCTGTATTAGGAGGGGTTAAGTTGCACACAAATAGGACCACTTTTTTCGGTTCAGGATTGTGATTACTTTTAATTGAGAGCTTACATTTGTATTTATCTCTACTTTGTAATATATTATCTTGGTTATTATTAAAGATGAATGATATTGTGTTTTCGTGCCAGATGCAGCACATTTGAGAGAATTAAGTGTCTTGAAACCATACAGCGTTCCTAATTTTAGTAAAAAGCTTTCTAGTCTGCTTAGGAATGGATGGATCTGGAATCAGCCTAACAAAGGAAATGAAAGTTAGCCTAGATTCTGCTGCTGAGGAGGAATATGCTTCTCAGTCTAAGCTGCTTCAAGAATTCATAAATATATCGACAATTGACAAGGCCTGGACTTTTAAGTGTAACAATGGTATGGTGCTAATGTTCTTTTGTTTTACCCTTTTTTTTCATAAAAATACTTTGTTTCTGCTTTTTCTTAAAATGAAGAGATCTTTCACTCATGACCATGTTAGCGCATACAAAAATTGCTGCAGCTTCGGCCTCCCAGGCTATGTTCTCATTTAGCCAACCAAATCTGTTGGACAACAAGCAGAGGAAACTTATTTTATCCAGCCATATTTCTAAAGAAAGTAATGGTTCTGTTAACTTTCGGTGGGCCCCATTTCCTATTGAGATCACGGGCTCGTCTATAATGATTCCATCACCATCAGGTTCAAGGCTTCTTGTAATACGGAAATCTGAGAATGAATCTCCCACTCAGTTTGAAATTTGGGGTCCCTCTCAACTTGAAAAGGAGTTCCATGTTCCCCAATCTACCCATGGCTCAGTATATTCTGATGGATGGTAATTTTTCTTTTTATTAATTAAAAATATACGTTGATGGATGATTAGGAATGCTTAATGTTTGTCAACTTGTTTCTTACTTATCTACTACTATAAAGCCAACATCCAATTCAACTGTGTCACACTTTTGAATTGCCAATTTTACCCTTGCAATCTTCTTTTTCCATAAAAAAATATAGTAGTGTTAAACATACTAACAAAAAGTGCAAAAAAATTATACAAATGGTGGCATCAATCAATAAAAAGAACGGCAGACAACACATTAAATGTGTGGTCCCACCAGTTCATTGGAATGATGCCACATCAGTTTATGCAAAACTTTAGTAAGACATCTGAAGTTGAGTTGGTAGAGTTCTTGGCTTCTAAGCGAGACATCTCAAGTTCGATCCGTCCCCCAAGGCTCAAACACTAGGTCTATCCTTGTATCGCTATGTATAAAACATATACTTACCAACAAGATTCGAACTGAGCTCAACCACTAGGCCATTTGGTACCTCTGGTTAACTATTTTATTCAAATCAGATATATGCAAATTGCACACGCAATGGTAAGCTAGTGAGTTACTATTTTCGGTTCTATATCTTAATCACAGGTATTTCTGTATTATAGTAATTTCAATTCTTTCATAAATAGCATAGCTTTGCATTCTTTGGATCATTCTAAATTGGAAGTTTTTGTTAGCACAGGTTTGAGGGGATCTCATGGAACTCAGATGAAACTTTAATTGCTTATGTTGCTGAGGAACCGGCTCCCAGCAAGCCCACATTTGATAATATGGGCTACAAGAAAGTCAGTTCCATGGATAACGATTGTGGTAGCTGGGAAGGTCAAGGGTATTGGGAAGAGGACTGGGGGGAGACATATGCTGGAAAAAGGCAGCCTGCCCTTTTCGTTATTAATATTAACAGGTTAAATTTCGCTAGTATAAAATCTTTTGACAGGGCAAAGAGTTATGTTCTTTTGGTGGAAATTTCTAAATAAGAGTTTATGCAGTGGAGAGGTACGTGCAGTTAAAGGAACTGGGAATTCGTTAAGTGTTGGACAAGTTGTTTGGGCTCCATCAACTGAAAGCGCGAATCAATATTTGGTTTTTGTTGGGTGGCTGTCAAACACTAGAAAACTTGGTATCAAATACTGCTATAATAGGCCTTGTGCCTTATATGCTGTACTGTTTAATGATCGGTGGGTTGATAAACATACTTTTCCTTAATTTGATCCCAATTTCATTTTTATGTTCTTATCCTAGGTTTGATTTATGTTCAGAGGTAATGCACCTGAGGATGTATCTGTGATTACTCTAACTCAAAGCATAAGTAGTGCCTTCTGTCCACGGTTCAGGTAGGTTTGCTCATAGACATAAAAACAACTTTGTTCATAGGTATTATATGCTTTACACTGTATCTAAAGTAATTTCAGCATTCTGGGATGATGTCTTAGATTTAGTTCCATCATATTTTTTCTCTCTTCCATTTGTGGCTCCTCAAAATGTTTTCTAAAGAGGGTACTTTCAAAGTTCAATTCTCAATTATTTTTGCCCATGGATTAAGCAGAATCACTTATTATTGTCCCTTTTGATGTTTTCTCATCTTTATCCCCTTTCCCAGTTGCATACTTTAGTTTTGACGTGATTGTTTATGCTCCATCCCGTGTAGGATCAATTTCTTGCATAATTCTTGATGAACTCCTCGCCTTTGCCATGTTATTTGATAGTTGACTATAGTGTGGTGTCCATATTTGTCGTTGAGACTGTTGTATGAAATACATAATTAAATGGATCATACATAACATATTATCGTTTACTGTTGTATTTTTAGCCCAGATGGAAGGTTTCTCATATTTTTATCAGCAAAAAGTTCTGTAGATTCCGGGGTTCATTCTTCAACACATTCACTTCATAGAATTGATTGGCCAGTGAATGGAAATTTGTCTCCTGCAAAAATTGTTGATGTGGTGAGCTCTTCAACCGTTATCTATTAAGGTTTTTTTTTTTTTTTATAAAATCACTAGCCTCCTTAGAGGACTAGTGCCATGCCATAAATAACTAAAAAGATACATAGAGAGGGGGAAACAATAAGGCCATCCCCGGGACCCCAAAACACTAATGAAATGAGCAAAAATTATGAGATGGACTAAAGGACAAGACCGA
Organism: Lonicera japonica; assembly: GCA_021464415.1. Taxonomy (NCBI): domain Eukaryota; kingdom Viridiplantae; phylum Streptophyta; class Magnoliopsida; order Dipsacales; family Caprifoliaceae; genus Lonicera; species Lonicera japonica. The sequence continues at coordinate 45,719,326 of CM038468.1, read as the reverse complement.
AAGTCTACCAAGCAATTCAAAACAAGAAGATAAATTCTAAACGGATGACCGTAGAATAAACTGAAAATACTTGCAGTAAAGACAGATTCTGTGGAAAGGACCAAGTGGTCGACCACAAATGAAGAAGGCTATGGTTTTGCTACATTGGCTGATTGATCCACTAATGCAATCTCCTCTTTTCTTCTTGTCCTGCAAATGGGCTTGCCATTGATATAGAGGTTGGGAAGAAGAAAAGGAATTAGATTGAGCTTCTTCTGGAGGTTTTCCTGGTGAAGCAGCTTCAACTTCCTTCTTTTCTCTAATTGAAGCTTTCTTCAATTTATTTTTCTTGTTTAGAGAAAGAGTTATTCCTTTCTTCTGCCTTTGTGCTCTTGTTTAAACATATCAAGCTTGTGATTATTGACCTACTATTACACAGGTTACACCTTACCATTTACCACTATGGCCAACATGTACTGTCTTATTGCATCACTACTTGCGGACACACTACCCTTCTACAAAAATCATGCATCTTTGTATAAGACATTATGTGTGATGCTTATTCCTACTCCTTTAGTTTTTATTTTCCAGGCAATTGCACGGTTTTCGAGACAACATTTTACCCATTTTCTACACTAAAAATGCTATAACTTAAATTACAAAATTCAAAATTTAATAAAAAATTTATATTTAAAATCTACTCATCAAGATCAATTAAACAAGATCCATCATGACTATAAAATTATGTAAAAAAAAATACCCATAATTTTTTCTACATTAAAAATGCCACAATACAACCAATATTTTCCGGGTAGAAAATTAAGGCAATCAAACACACTACACTTCATTTTCCATGCAACTCAATTCTAGGCAATTCAATTACCGGTAACTTATTTTCTTTCCATGCAAATTCCACGCTTGCAATCAAACGCACCCTAAAGGAAGTTCCAACGACACGACGCCGTTTATTGTAAATTGGCGTTTTCTAAGGGAAATAAATAAAAAATATTCGCCGTCTGTGGGAATCGAACCCACGACCACGTGGTTAAAAGCCACGCGCTCTACCAGCTGAGCTAAGACGGCGTTCGATATTTATTAAGGTTTCAAAATAGTTTAATCTTTGTTAATGTTAAACAGTCCTTTTCTGTAATTTTGAAGCTGGCAATCATGCTGAAAATATCACAAGTGGTGGGTGTTAATTTTATTATAGACTATAAGTTTCTTAAAGATGGGACGAAATGTATGCGTTGTTGGTTGAGGTGCAAGATTGAAAATGCAAAAGAATTTATTTTTGAGACAGACACAAGGGTATCTTTAATAGATTAAACAAATTCATTTGAAATGTGGTGATCAAGATTTGCATATAATACTGTGATGCTCGAGAAGTTATGGTTATGGTTCAAAAGGTTTCATCTCGGGGGGAATTAATGTATTAGGGAGAGTGGGCATGTATTACTTACTAGATGAGATTGATATTTCTCAATTGTTTTCTAGAAGAGAAAGGAAATTATCTAATTAATTGTGTGATTACAACTTATGGATCAGAGTGAGAAAAAAAAGTTGATATCACAAACTCTCTCGCTCTATTGTTAAATGAAGAGTGATCGATTGTGTATTTACAATATGTTTGAATTCAAATTCTTCAATTTTGAGATGGAGAGTACAAAAATTCATCATATATTTGTGGTCCTATGGTTAAACAATGTAAAAGTACTCATTTTTTTTTTCTTTTTGTTATATAGGAAAAACCAAAATAAAACTAATTGTCTCTTATATAGGAGACATCCTGCATGTTTACTTTCAAAAGTTGGATCAACTCGTTAATAAGTATTATCACTTGCATAACTTGTTTTTCTTATAATTTTTTTAACTTTGGCATATAATCTGCACACTTGTTTTCTTTTTTTAATATATAAACTTGATCAAATTGCATTGCTTCATTTAAATTTTTGCGATCTTAATTGAGAGTTTTATCCAGGAGGGTGTCTCACGTAGGAGACGCTGCATTTTCCCTTAAGGGCTCGTTTGGTTCGAGCTTTAGGAATATAATTGGCATTCTAGATGTCAGGAAACCTTTATTCTTGGCATCCTTTATTGGATTCCATTAATGCTCGTTTGGTTGGAGTTTTAGGAATGAACTCGGCAATTTTTTTTTTATTTTCTGGATTTTTTTTTCATTTACTGGAATTTTTTTTTTTCATTTTCGGGGGAAAAATATTTTTTTTCATTTTTTGGAAAAAAATATTTTTTTTCACTTTCTGGGGAAAAAATAATATTTTTAATTTTCTGGGATTTTTTTTTTCATTTTCTGGAAAAAAAATTTTTTTTTCACTTTCTGGGGAAAAAATAATATTTTTAATTTTCTGGGATTTTTTTTTCATTTTCAGGGAAATTTTTTTTTTATCACTTTCTGGGAAAAAAATATTTTTTAAAATTTTCTTGAATTTTTTTTTCATTTTCTGGGAAAATTTATTTTTTTTCAATTTCTGGAAAAAAAAAATAGTTTTTGGAAAAAAAAAAAGATTTCTCAAATTGAGAATCTAAGATTCCTCCCAATTTATAAGGGAATAGATTTTGGCAAAGTGGGGGAATTTAGGATTCCCAGGAATCCTAAATTCCTACCTAAAACTCCAACCAAACAAAATAATCCTCATGAAATAGAATTTAAGATTCTAAAAATCCTCAAAAATTCGAACCAAACGAGCCCTAAGAGTACCCATGAAATGTTAATCTAGAGAGGATGGAAAAACCAATATGACTATTCAACTCTTCTTGACTATACACATACGGACTATCACCAAGACACCAACTCCAACTTGACGGCATTTGTCTGGCTGTTTGTAATTTGCATTGAAAAATCCACCACTTTGCTCAACTAATTCAAAGGGACAAAAGTTTTACATGCTCGTCACTTCACTTTGACTTCCTCCTCTCACCTTTCCGTCACGGGTCTCTAATAATGCAGAAGAATTTAGTCAAAGGTTACATCAACTGTCTTTTTTTTCAAAAAAAAAAACAGGTTATTTTTTTTCTTTATGCATTATTTTTTAGTTATACTTTCACACCTCCGTCGACAATGAAATATTAAAAAATAGAGTTTATTTATAAAAAATAATAATAAAAGACAGTAGATAAACGATACTTATAATAAAGGACACCCGTTTGAATTTATTAGTATGCAGTATAATTTTTTAATTAAGGATAAAATATTAATTACTTTTTCATTTCAATTAATTAAGTTGAATTTCAATACTACCCTTGTTAAAGATAAATATAAGAAAGTAGACATAAAATTAAATTTGAATTAAATCAATGATAATAAATTAATTCAAACCTTTTCTTCTCTCCAATTTATAGCCATAACAAGAGCAACTTCCAGCGACACCATCCCCATGATGGCTTCTCACCCACCTGTAAGTCTTATTCTTTTTTACCCCTAAATTTAATTAATTTATCCAAAAGTATTGATTCATTAATGTGTGTGATTGTGTGTATATATATATTGCTCAATTAATTGGTTCATATTAATTGTTGTTGTAGTATGGGGGCAATTGTACTCAATGGAGAAGAGGATACTCCTTCGATCGAAACATAAGGGACGAATACCTTACCGGAGACTCGCACTTCCGCTCCGAAAATCATACCCAATCTCGACCACCACTTCCTTTTAATTCTCGTCCTTTTTTCGATTGAAATTCACCACCACAACCTTTCAGTTATAACCAACACCTATTCTGTCCACTGCCTTTCTATCAAATCAATAATATTTTCGTCCATCGCAATAGCAGTTCTGTCTTCGTCTTCCCAAGCCTTTGGACTACCGTAATTGAGATTACACCAGATCTTCTCCTCCTCCTCATGGTAATTGCAGTCTTCATTAATTATTATGCTAATTGTGGTTTTTTAGTACTTGTTTGGTTCGAGTTTTTAGTTTATTCTTACAATCTAAAATGGCAATTATATTTCATTGGGAAAGTTTGAGCCTCATTAACTAATGATTCAACGTCTCGACATAAATTATAAGACACCGCTAGTGTGAAATTACCAATTTAACCAAACTGGCAATAAAAGTTTTTGAGTGTTGAGTGCAAAATTCTAAATATGTGTGACACATGTGGGATCCATATGACATTTGTCCTTATTAAAATTCTTTTCAACTAATGAGTGATTGCCAGATTAATATATTAATAATTTTATATATTTTGGTGTTTATTATGCTAATTATAACCTTCTACACAGAACAAAAAAAATTGACATTCCAATCTAGTGATTACTCATTGGTTGAAATAAATTTTGATAAAGATAAATATGATATAAGCTCCACATTCTAACTAATATGTCTGCCAGAAAAATATAATTAAAGATACAGGTTAATATGTCTGCCACTAAATTAAAAAGTATAGCTTAATATGTCTGCCAAAAAATACATATTTTTATCTTTATTTTGCTCCCTTTTTTTTTTACTTTGAAAAAAAATGTAACTTAATATATTTGTCAGAAAATTGAAAGGATGTAATGTAATATGTCTACCAGAAAATTTAAAAGATATACCTTAATATGTCTGCCAGAAAATTAATTATAAGAACATAATTTAATATGTCTGCTAGAAAAAATAACTATTTTTTACCATAGACATTTTTTTAACATATTATTTTGTAGGCATATTAATTTATAGGCATTTTTTTATCCTTATTAATTTTGCAGTGATATTAACTAACAAGTACAAATATTTTATTTTGCTCACATTTTTTTAACATATTATTTTGTAAGCATATTAATTTGTATGCATTTTTTTATCCTTATTAATTTTGCAGACATATTAACTAACAACTACAACATTTTATTTCGTAATCATTTTTTAAGGACTCAGATAGATGAATCATTGAATATTTTTTTTCATTGGTCTGAACGTAAGGATCAAAGTATCAAAGTTTTTAATTTTTTAATTTATTTTTTTTGACTTTATTGTTTTAGAATTTGAAAACTCCACATTTTTTTTGAAATTTGAAGTTTATGAGTTTGAAATTTTTTGAATTTTTTTTATATTTGATTTTTTTGAATTATTGTTACTTTTATCATCTTTATTTGAATTTTTTTGTTATCTATTTTTGAATTTGTTTGAATTTATTATCATCAACTTAATTACATATTTAGTTTTGGGTATTTATCTACAAAAAGGGTAGTTTTGGAATTCAACGTAATTAATTGAAATAATTAAATATTTTGTGTTTTGTCCTTTATTAAAAACTTGTCCTTTAAACTAAATCTAAAAATAGAATATCCTTTGTTAGAAAGTAAGTAAGAGATTTGTCCTTTAAAAAAAAGCCCCTTTTAAAAAGTGAATTTTAAAAATAAAAAAAAATATTTTTAAAAATTAATTGTTTATATATTTCACCAAATTTTAGAAGAAGTGTAAAATTAACTTTGCACTAAATTTTTAAATTGTAATTATTTATGAAATCGTTCAAAATTAATTTTGCACTAAATGTAATTTAGTATATTATTATAAATAAGAATTTAATTGACATTAATTTAAAATAATTTCAACAAATTATATATTTAAAACTCATTTATTAATACATAATAATTTTTTCATAGTTTTATAAAGTTACCCAATTTTTATCTTCCACTAAATTGCACAAACCTTAATGCATTATTCTCTAAAGTATTCAAAATTTCAATAACTATATTGATTTTTTTAAAAAAAAAATTGGTTATGAAATATTATTTTCATATTTCAAAATAAGTTGAAGTGACCTTACAAGCAGTACCTTCGCAACAATCACAGCTGCTATATCACTTCACCAGGTAGAGAGTTTATTTCATGTGACAATTGTAATAAAAGATCCACCTAAAATCCCCTATGAAAACACCAATTGAGAAGCCACAATAATAATAAAATCATAATCAAACCACAAAACCCAAAGAAAATATTCCTCAATATACAAATCCAATCTAATAATTCCCCAAATGTTAATTTTCTATCACAAACAGAGGAAACTTTACTATCACTTGAACAAACAAAAAAGAAGAATTTTTTGACCTAAAAATAAAAAACAATATTCTTAAAGTTACTATACAATTTTCCCACATACATTCTATCTCTTTGATTCAACAAACTTACTCATACCACTCATACCATGAAAGAACAATATCTTCGAGCCCTAATTTCAATTCTCCCCATTTCACCCCCTCAATTTCCTCCCCACCAGCAACTAATTTCAACTCCACCCATCGGAGCTCCGGTGTAACCTCCAATATTTTAGTTAACAAAACTGTCTTCTCTTTTATCAACCCTAAAATCCCACTTTTATCTTTTTCCACTTTGTACCCCAATTTCGCCCCAATCTCACTCACCCTCTCTCCGATCACCTCCATTGTTGCCGCCGCCGTGAACCGCCGCTCTTTTTTCCCTAAACCCCCCTCGAAAAGCCCCGATAAATCCAACCCAGATGACATGGAAATTATATCGAATGCATTCATCGTCGAATCTTGTTTACAATTCGCTAAATCGGAATCTGATAACTGGATCTGGGGATTCGATTTTAGCGACCTTTTAAACCAATTGTTACTCATCATTTCTTCAATGCTCATTCTAGTAACCGGGTTCGGATCGAGTAATCGATAGATTAAGTTCCGGGCTGACTTCGAAATCCAATCGGGCATATTGAATTCCCGGTGGTAGATTTTCCGGTACATGTTTGGTAAATTGCTATCGTCGAACGGCAGAGATCCGGATAAAAAGACGAACAAAATTACACCACAAGACCACGCATCAGCTTGTGCGCCGTCGTAGCCCTTTCTCCGGACCACCTCCGGCGCCGTGTAGGCCGGAGTTCCGCAAGCCGTGTGGAGAAGACCATTATTGAGTTGTTCCGGCAAGGCCGATAGTCCGAAATCGGAGACTTTAAGATTATTAGATTCGTCTAACAGTAGGTTTTGTGGCTTTAAATCTCGATGCGCTATTCCATTCTGGTGGCAGAATCGGAGGGTAGATACCAGTTGTTGAAAATAGCTGCAACCAAATTAGCATATAATAAATATTAGGATCCACAATATACTCAATTTAATTATTAATTAATTGAAATAAAACTGCACAAAATTAGAATGAAACCGAACATAAATAGAAAAAAGCAATAATACCTCCGGGCGGCTGGCTCGGAGAATTTACCTCGGCGGGCGAGCTTGGCGAACAGCTCGCCGCCCGAGGCAAGCTCCATGACGAGGTAGATCTTGGTTTTAGTGGCCATCACTTCGTGGAGTTTAAGGATGTTGGGGTGGTGGTTGAGGCGGCGCATAGCGGAGACCTCCCGTACGATGCGGGGCTCCATGGCTGCATCGGCAGCAGCGGGCTTATCGATGACCTTGATCGCCACGCTGGTGTTGTCGGCCAGACAACGGCCATGGTAAACTTTCGCGAAGCTACCGCGGCCGAGTAGTCGGCCCAACTCGTATTTGTTTAAAATAACTGCCCCGGTGTTACCACTGGTGGTTCTGGAGATTGTGGTGGAAGGATCCATGGGTTAGTGGTGAAGCCGCCGTGGACGGCGGAGGTTTAGAGAGAGAAAAGGGGAATAACAACTTTGCTCCGAAAGTGCTGCATGAGGGTGGGTTTGTATATGAATGTGTTTTTTGGTTTTATAGGAATATGCTAAAATCAGGGGCGTGTACAGTTGGCACTCTACAGGCTGCCGTGGGAAATTAGGGGTGTATAATTTGGTAGTTTGCCGAATTTACCCCTTACTTTCTTATGTCAATTCTCCAACTCATTTTATGATGCTGGCATGTCACGTGTAGTTTCCAATTGTTGCTGATTTTGTATCCCGTTTCTCGAAAAATTGGCAACTACGAAACGGAATATTCTTTTTCTTTAATTATATTCTCTCCTGAATTTTAATTATTTTAAAAAATTGTTAAATTGAGTTAATCTAATATTTAACCGAGAAAAAATGTCATTCTTATTTATAAATCTTATCACTTATTTTTATGAGGCAATTAGGTATAAGGGCTCATTATAATAATAATATAATTATAAAGGACATTTAAAAATTAGCTATGTAAATTAAGGACACTATACAAAAAAGACACTAATACCCCTTCCTTATAATATCGTCTCATTATAACACCAACAGCAACCAGAAGGTGCTAAATGCATTTAGCACCCCCTGCACAGCAACCAAAGGGTGCTAAATGCATTTAGCACTACAACCAAAAAGTACCAGAAGGTGCTAAATACATTTAGCACCCTCTGGACAGCAACCAGAAGGTGCTAAATGCGTTTAGCACTCCCTGGACAGCAACCAGAGGGTGCTAAATGCATTTAGCACCACAACCAGAAGGTGCTAAATGCATTTAGCACCCGCTGGACAGCAATCAGAAGGTGCTAAATGCATTTAGCACCAGCTAGACAGCAACCAGAGGGTGCTAAATGCATTTAGCACCACAACCAAAAGGTGCTAAATGCATTTAGCACCCGCTAGACAGCAACAATAAGGTGCTAAATGCATTTAGCGCCACAACCAAAAGGTACTAAATGCATTTAGCACCCTCTAGAGAGTAACCAGAAGGTGCTAAATGCATTTAGCACCCTCTGGACAGCAACCAGAAGGTGCTAAAATACATTAAGCACCACAACCAGAAGGTGCTAAATGTATTTAGCACCATCTGGACAGTAACCAAAGGGTGCTACATGCATTTAGCACCATCTAGACAACAACCAGAAGGTGCTAAATGCGTTTAGCACCTTCTGAACAACAACTATAAGATAACATCACTTGAACAACAAATCAAAAGGTGCTAAAATAATTTTAGAACCATTACAAAATAGAGAACAACAAAATTGATGAGATCAACATCCACTCAATTTATTTATATGTATATAGATATGGATCGACGTAGGGTTTGTAAAAAAATAAAAAAAAATAGTTACAATCATATTTTTTTTTCAAATCTCGCTGGGCTGTCAAAATTGATCGATTTCGATAGCAAAACGACTTCCGATCGTCTTAATTTTTCGCGCAATAATGGTAACTTTGTCTTCCGAACAACATATCCAAAAATTAGCCAAATCCAACGGTTTGATCAAAAGTTATATATGTTTTACTATTGTAGATCTAGAAAAAAAGAAGAAGAAGAAGAAGAAGATGATGATGATGATGATGATGATGATGATGATGATGAGAACGATGATCCTCTCGGAGATACGATCGGAGAGTAAGGTGGTGGTGGTGGTGAGACAACTTCTCTTTTCTTTTATTTTTTGTTTTCTCTCTCTAAACTATGTGTATGTAAGAGAGAATAATATGTTTTTTGTATAATTAGAATAAATGATATAGTAGGGTAGTTTTGTCCATCAACATTTATCATTTTCCTTAAAATAAATTAATATTATGAAAAGTGTCCTTATTGTAAAACCAAATTATGAAATTAGTACTACTTCTCTTTATTAAACATGAATCCGTCCTTAGAGTTACAACACATTACGGAGCGAGACCTTATAACCCATTATCTCTATTTTTATTGGATTTATTGATTTGTACTTTTATTATATTTTGTGAAAGTATAATTCATTTAATGCATTCAATAAAAATATGTTGTAAGATTTATAAGTAAGTGTAGCATTAGACTGAAATAACTCTTCACCTACAAATTTCTCTCCCAAATTATTGGTTATGTTTTAATAATTTTTGAAACTGGGGCAAAAGATGTTTTGTGATAATAATTAATTTTTTTTTTAAAATAAGGCTTTTCTTTATATTTTTTAACTAAGGGCTTGTTTAATAATTGTGTTTAAAAGCAAAATTTTTGACTAAATTGTATTTTGTACAAACATAATTTTGTACAAAATTTATATTTTATGCAAACTTGACTTTATAATCCAAAAAATTAATTCAAATTTGTTTTGCATGATATATTTATATTTTTTAACAAGCATATTTTTTTGTCACTCATGTAATTCTAAAATAACATCAAATAAGTTCCAATATATAGTAATGTATTAGAAAATAAGGAGTGCAAATTTAACTTTGTATAATATAAAAGAAATACCATGTTAATTTATTAATAAATAGATTTAAATTTGTCAATTGTTGAAATAACTTTAAGAAAGTCAATTAAATAATTAGACATAGTAATCTCCTAAAAACATACATTGCAATTAAACAATATATAAAATATTGCAATTCAAAAATCTAATGCAAAGTTAACATTACACTATTTTTAAATTTTTGTCAACTATAGGCCTTTAATTTACAAAAATATTATTTCATGATTCTTTTGCAAATTTTTTTTTGAAAGAAACCTCATTTTTCAATATCCCATAATGATTAATGATTCGATTCATGGATGAAAAAGAAAATTTTCTTTGTATATGGAGTTAAAAAAAAATAAGAGAAAAAAATAAAAGGAGTTGAATGCTTTTTAGGTTCGGTTACTGTTAATGGACCAACATGTCACTTGTTGGAGTTCTACTAAAATGTAAGCTAGCACATAAATATATTAAATTCAATCGAAGAAAGCACCATTAATATTGGAACATCGGTTACTTTATAGCGTGATAAATTAGGTAATAGTCTTTTCAATAAATTTACCAAAAGAAATATATTTCTTTTTGTTTATAGCATGACAAATTAGGTAATAATCTCTTTCAATAAATTGATCAAAAGATATAATTCAAAAATAAATAAATTGTAATACGTATGCAACACAACATTACCAAAATTCTTCGTAGAAAAAGTCAAATATTTTTCTTTTTTCTTTTTTTTTTAGTACGAATGGTGTGGATATATATCTAGTGTTTTATCTTTTATCTTTTATTTTTAATATTGGATGCAGAGAGAAAGAGATGTCAAGTGCTAAATTTTGAATTGAGGTTGGATGTCTTGCTCACGACAAAGCAAAAAATTTGATGCTTTCACAAACAGTAAAAATTTACCTTGTTCTATTCTTAGAGCATCTTAAAAAAATGCTCTACATATTATTTAAATATATAAAGTTAGAAGCGATTTCAATGGCCTTAAAGACAAGACGTATTTTTAATTTGATAAATTTACCCTTCGTGGTTTCTAATTTCTCAAAAATAAAAAAAAATATTAATTTGAATTATTAGGGTAAACCATAAGACTTAAACCATTGTACTTGCAAAAGTTATATAAGCCTCTTAGTTGCTAGTCATTTATTACTTTCTTAATTTTTTTATCTTTAATTTACTTATATCTATACGACACATGTTGGTGCGCATGCCAAAATCTAGCATTATTTAAATGGAGAGCAGTTTTTGAAGTAGATAGTATTGTTTCATTGAAAACTTACTCTTCAATATGTTATTTATTTGTATTGTTTTGATTTACATTATTTACAATTATTATTATTATTTTATACTATTGTAACATCTAATTTTAAATGTTGTCAAACCGAAAAATAATCATATTAAATAAATTAAAAAGAAGAAGAAAAAATAATTATCTCTCAGCCTCAATAGTATTTTTATTTTTTTTGCCTCTTAAATCTTAATTAAGGAAATATTATTTTCTACTCAAGGTCCAATGCCTCTAGAGTGTTTGTCAGTGATTTTTTTTTACAGGAATTGGAAAAACTTGATAAGATCCTGAGGCACGGAATTACTATCAAAAGACAAAGTCCCAAACTTTGTTGCCGGCTTGTTTGTGAGTGATTGCTTAACATGATTTAGTGAAATGAATTTAATTCGTTCAAATTTTAGAAAAAACTAGATTTGTCACGTACGAAATGCTTATGCATGCTTCCTGTTAATGTACATGTATTATTTAATTTAAGACAGAATATAAAAAATAAATATCATTGTTGCTTAATGATGTGTTGTTTCTTTTTTCTATTATGATATATCAAAGGTTCAAGTCTTGATAGTCTTCTTTTTTTTTTTTTGAAAACATTACAAATATAATGCAAAATTAGAAACATCGAAAGAGATGTTATAACCGTCAAACACCAGTTGACTTTTAATAGTAACTAGATACGAGCATACACGTAATGCATGTATACGCCTTACTTTCATGCCTATCTATAATTATTTGACATAAAATTAATGTTGTCTTAGTGGTTAGAAATTATGTTTCCAATTTTTAAGTTACGAATTCGAGCTTCATTAATCACATATCTTATTCAAAATTAAAATGATAAAAACAAAATAAAAAATTCACTAAAATTAGTGTCATAATAGCTTCCATCGACTTTTAATTTACAATAATATAGATGGATAGATAATAAGTAGGAATTCATATTTTATTTTTGAAAATACACCAATTTTGATATTGTTAATGGTTGTTGGTGACTCTGGCCCTTCCCCAATCCTCTAGGATATTTATATCTTTTAAATTTTCTTTTTGGTTTGGTGACTTTGCGAGGTTAGATATTTTATAATACGTATTTCCGTTTATCTTGCAATCTACAAAAGGAATATTAAAGAAGTAAACTTATTCACTGTTTTATCATTCGCTTCGTTAATTAAATGGAAATGGTAATAATAAACTACATTACACAAATGGTGATTATAATAAAAAATATACATTTAAAATGATTAGTTTAAATGACAATTTTTTAATTAAGGAAAATATATTAATTATTTTATTATTTTAATTAATTAAGTTCAATTCCAATACTACCCTTCTTAAAAATAAATAAAAGAAAATAAATATACAATTAAATTCAGAATTCAATCAATCGAAATAAATCTAAACCAATTTGGACACATATCGCAAGAAAATCAAACAAAAAGATAAACGCAAGAATTATTCAAAAAAAGTCAAAAGAATAAAATGTCATAAACTATCCAGACTTACTATAAGACTGAAACTACAAATATGTCTAAAAAACAATTATCCGATAATAGCAAGCAAACATATTTTAGTATACATATATTTTAGCTTTATAATCATTTTATATAGGTTAAAGACATTTTAGTCGTATACATTTTAATATTGAATATGGCGGTGTTAAGGCCAATTCAAAAATCGACCGAACGGACCGAACAGAACCGATCTAGACCAATCCGTAAAACCCCGAGCCGAAAAAAAATTGAAAACGAGAAAACTGAACTGAAACCAAATAGTTTGGTTTGGGTTCGGGGTTAGATATTCCAAAACCGAACCAAAACAAATTATATATAAGAAAATGAAATATGTTAATATATACCCTAAGGGCATGCACTAAGTATACTACGATACAAAAAAGATAGACTTTTATAAAAATACGTTCCTTGTTAATTTCATGTTGTGATCATCTTTTAAAAAAATATTAATGTGTGCCTTTATTATTGAGTTCAGTATGTGTTGCTAAGATTTTTTTTTTATCACATATATAATGGTAAGATAATTCATCATTTTCTTTAATGTATTTTTATTTTTAAAAATTTACAAATAAAATTATAACTAAATAGATAACGTGGTTTCTATATGTTTACTAATTGTTTCTACAAAATCATGACTTTAATTTGAATGAACCAATCTCACATTGTTATTAGTATTCTATTGTTATGTTAAATTGATTTACAAAAAAACGTATATGAAAACCGAATAAAACAAAACTGAAAAGTTTGGTTCGAGTTTGGGTTTAAAATATTTAGAAAACTAAACCGAACCGAACCGAATCGAAATCGAATTTTTACATTTAGTTTGAATTTGAGGTACCTTAGTTTTTTACCCTAATTGAAACTGAAAACACCCCTAATTGAATATGCCTGAGAATTTGTCATACTTGGAACTCTATTTGCCACCCCTCTCAACCGAATCATTTTATTTATGACTCGAAAATAAAATCTATCATACTTGGATATTTCAGCTCCCAATATGCTTGAGAATCTATCATACTTGGAACTATTCTTCCCACTATTCTCAACAAACAATTGGTTATTAGAATGTGTTTGTTCTTTTCTTTTTACATAGTAGGTCGGGTTTTATTTATCATGCATTGTTATTTTTAGGGTGTTGGCAAACTGAAATACGAACGACTGAACAGTACCAAGTCGAACATATCCGTTAAAAATCAAACAAAAAAATGGAAACAAAGAAACCAAAACCAAATATGTTTGTTTTGGGGTGTGTCAGTGCAAAATCAAATTAAACCAAGTTGAATCATTGTATATATGACTCGAAAATAAAATAATTATTTCACCATCTAAAAAATTTATTTTCTTAAAATTTACAAACTATTTTGAGAACATTACTCTTTGAGGTATCATGAATATTGAAGTTATATTATAAATGTAAGAGTCAATATTTCTTCTGTCTAAAATAAGTAAGAACAAGCATAGCGTTACAATTTTTCTAAACAAAATAAGTGTTACATTACAATTGATTTATTTTTAAAAATTTATATGAAAACAAATAAAACCAACCCGAAAATTTTGGTTCGAGTCTGGGTTTGAAAGATTTATAAACCGAAACAGAAAACGACCGAAGCAAAACTGAACTTTCAAATTCGGTTTGAGTTTGGATCTCATAATTTTTACCTTGATCGAAACTGAAAACACCCCTAATTATTTTGCGGTAGATAGTATATGTAGTGTTTTCCGGGTTGGATTTCATCAAACTTATTCATCCATCAATTTTACCCAAATTAAACTATGTTTAGTATTCATAAACCTAATTTTAGTGGGCTAACAACCTAGAAGCTCATTATACTGAAACCTTACCTTCTTTTCCTGTTTATCGTAAACAAAGTTATTTTCAAAATACTCATATCCAAGGGAGTGTTATGGTTACAAGAGACTTTAATCATTCGTCAATAATCGGTCCCATATCTTTCATAACGTCACGATTCCTGCTCATCATATTTTTTTTTATGAGATGAGTTAAATGGTTTGTTGCTGTGTTCCATTAGGTTTTATTCCCTCCATGGTAACTAATCAAAAATCTCATCATGAAGGTAGCTTATTCTTTTGTTTTCCTTAATTTTGAATGCTTTAATGGATGCCATTATATCATCTCTGTCATGATTGCAATTATTAACATAGTGTTATTCTTGTTTGCAGGTATTACATCAGTTCTAATGATGCGGAATTCTTTAAGCCTTTTTAATCAAATATGACCGGTGCATTTTTTGTTACATTATATTTCTAAATCTAAACTATTTCCCAAAACTCACATAGTTCTACATTTTCATATATGTATGTTTCCGCCTTCTAAATCAACACGTTTTCACAATTAAATTATCATGTCATATATCTATTATACTGATTGTATCTTAGCATTTTTCCTTTTTTTGTTGCTTTTTCATAATCGACAAAGTAATGATATAATATCACACTGTTTTATGATTATAATGTATTTTTCTATTTCTATTTGATTTGTATTCACATATGTCTATCCGCTTCATGTGTGTAATAATAAATATACCTGATGATCCTAATGGCATTGTACGCATACCCACAGATATATTTGATGAACTAGGTTTTGTGGATTCATTTCAGTAGAATCATTAAAGAAGATATGTTCAAATTTTGAATTGTTTGTTTGTTTCTTTTATGTTTAATTTCTTTATATTTATGTTTCTGTTTTTCGAATTTTGAGTTTGGATATTAGTCCAAATCAGTCTTTGAATTCAAATGACTAATTTTAGATAATTCATTAATTTACCTAATATATATTTACTGAGGGCAATTTCGAAAAAAAACTAAAAAGTCGAAAGTAATTAATTTATTATGCTTTTGTCCTTAGCACTAATGTTGTCCTCCAAACTAATCGTATAAAACTTTTGTCCATTAGAAAGATAGGATAAAGTTTGTCTTTTATAAAAAAAGCCCCTTAATATTATTAGCAATTGACAGAAAAAATCCACTATGGAAATGAAAAATCCAATCCATATTTTCTTAGTTATAATTGGCAAAGTAAAATAAACAATAGCATATTAACATGCTTCACTCAAAACGATCCGAGAGTCGACGTGCCGAAATAAATATTTCTACCAACAATAAGTAGGTTTTTCTTTTTCTTTGACTTTTTATAAAGTGTTTATACACAACATTAAATATAAGACTAATCTTTGATTAACACTAAAATGTAGTTGTGAATCAATAAATATAATACATATAAAGGAGATGACTACGCATTAAGGGAAAAAACTTCAAGTTCTTCAACTATTAATTAATTGTGAACATTTTAAAAAAAGCGATTGTAATTTTCTTGACACAAAGCGATTGTAATTTAGTAAAAATTTTATGGGTTTATTAGCAACAACTGTCACACGTGTATAATCGCACCGCCATGTTTCCATGAAACTCGTACTAAGACCAAGTCCCCATGTCCTAGGTTTTATTAAATCAAACTCTCTTTACTTAAAACCTTAATATATATATATGCGGTGCCTCATTTTTTCAAATTAAGATTTTTGTTATTTTATTTTATTTTTAAATAATTAATATATTAAATTTTACAACATTAACTAATGCTTTAAATAATATTCAAACTCCTGACTTATAGTATAAACAACATGTATATTAAATACACAACTAAATAAGATATGATTAGCTTCAATATTTTTTTTAATTAAAAAATTTACATAGGATCCCGAATTACCTCATATGTCAGATATTGTTCAAGTGTCCAATGTCTTATGAGTTTAATAATGTACATAAAAGAGATAAAAGAAGAATTATTGGATGATTTGAGTGTAATAGAACCCGTTTGATTATCCTTCAATTTATGAATTAACTTATTTATAATTACTTAATTTGTGTATTATCTAATTTAAGCATTTGATTGGTAAAACGAACTAGTATATAAAGGCATAAACTTAAGTTAATACCTAAAATTTAAATTAAAAAATATAGAGATATAGTTGAAATTACATTACTTATAATTATCATACAAGTTTATGTGGGAAAAACCACACCATAATTTTTTTTTATTAAAATGAAACTATTTACAATTTGTTAGTTTACAATTAAATAATTATAAATTGGATAATATACGTAATCAAACGAGTCTAATGAATTTAATTATTTTTATATGAGACAATACTCGGATAGACTTGTAGTTGAATCTGAGAGAAGATGGACAAGTCTATAACATAAATTAGATCAACAGCAGTGTCTTTTTTTTCTTTTTCTATAAAAAAACTAAAGGTGTCAAATGCGCACTAGCTAGCTTGTATTTAGTTGTGCACTTTCATCAAAATGTCACTTCCTCGAAATGCATCGGTTTTTTTTTCATTGTTTGGTCATATTAAGTAGAGGAACAAACGATCAATTGAAGATATGATCGATATTTAATTATTATTTCTGATTTAATCCTGATGAGTAAGAGTAATTTAAAAAGTTTGATGACATATGAAACACAAAGATTCCACGTAGTAATTAACTAGCGTCCACTAACTAAATACAATTAACAATATTAATGTTGCTAAGATATTTTATTAAGGCTATTGTGAACCAGAATTGTTGGCCATGTTTTAATTGAATTATAACTACGCGTTTGTTAATTTTTTCAAGATAGTAGTTGACGATAAATGAAGAATTTGTAATAAAATTTGGTTTCAAACTCACTTTTGGAAAACTTTTGAGGATGAATGGTATTGCTTGATACGCAACTTGAAATATTATCAACAACAATACTAATAAAAAATTACTTTTCTTAAAGTGCAACTTGAAATACATAATGACAAGAGAAATTTATCAGCAACAATACTAATCAAAAAATTACTTTTCTTAAATCAGATCGTTTAATTTTGTAAAGTGTAATTGTGTCGCCATCGTTAGGTGATGGGATAGCACTAGCATGGCTGTTTTGTTGGACTGGTATACAGTTAAATAAAAAAATTTGAAAAGATGTATTAAGAATATTGTAAATAAAAATAATGACACTCGTGCACGAGTACACGAAACCATTACAAATATTATACTATATTTATTTTAATTTGGCCGTTTAACTTTAGATTTTGAAATAAAAATATAATTTTTACCTTAATCAATCAATGTTATTCTTATAAATTTAGTATTTTTTTTGGTTTAATTTAAAGTACATAAAAAGGAAAGACTTTTAATTTAATATGAGAATAAAATATCTTAACAGAACAAATATATATATATATATATTTGCGACAATCAGAATAAATATTTAAGTTTTGTATTTTCTACAACTTTACTCTAATCAAATTGGCTGCCTCTTCGAAAGCTCGGGGGCCACTTTCTGTACTTTTTTGCGGTACTTCACGGGTATTGCAAACTCGGCATATGCTTTTTCGCATGGTCAAACTCAAATTACACGCATCAAAGGGCATTTTCGTCATACGAATTTTGCCCAGTTTTAGTTGCTCCGTTTACTGATTGTTGCTTTTTGTTGGACATTGTGCTTAATGAGTGGGTGATTGGGAACCGTTGGATTAACTTAGATCTGTGGGACGAGGTTGCTCTGATTATTGGACTATAGGAGTTCTTTATTTCCGTTACACATTTTTTCTCAAGATTTCTATTTTACCATCACCACCCAAAAATTAAAAGGTTAAATTTATAATTTTTTTATGCCCCACTTGATTACGAAAAAAATTAAAAGTGGAAGGGAAAAGTTATATGCACCTTAAATTTAGTTTCCGATAATTATATACACTATACAATATATGATTTATCGAGATAGGAAATCAAGCTTTTCATAATATATGTTGTGTCGTGAGAAAAAAATTGAGCATTTTCACGATACATCATGTGTCTTATGAGAGCAATGGCAATGAAGCAATGATGTATCATGAGAAATGAAGCAATGGCACGACACATCATGTGTCGGCCAAAGATATCATTATTTTTAAAATTATATGGGTGAAATTTTTTATAAAATTTAAGAGAGATAATTTTATTAATGAGTAAATTATTTTTATAAAATTTTAATAAAAAAAACTAAATTTAAAGTGGGTGTAATAATTATTCGTTATAATTTTAAATAATTATTTCACTCATTTTAAAATTAAATTTGTTAATAAAAATTTGTGAAGAAGATGTAATCATTAATGAGATAAATTTACTTCTTAAAATAAAAAAAAACATTAAAAAAGTTGGGAAAGTTAATAATTGAGAGGAGCCAACTAGGTGATTATATGATTGTCTTGTTGTTTGTTTAGTCACACTTTTTGGTTGTGGTTTAGTTGACGGCTAATGGGTAGCCCACGTGGCAGGGACAGTGTCAGTGAAACGTGTGAAACTATAACTACGTGGTTGGGGCCCACAGAAGTCAGAGCAGCACATAGAACACAGCAAGTGGGGGAATGTTTGAGGAGTTTTTTTTAATAACTATGTTTTTTTGCACTAATTTTATAAAATAGGAGACTTTTGAATTTATTTGTAAGAGTAGTGTTGTTTTAAAATCAATAGTTAAATTTGCGTTTTTTGCATAAAAATCGCTAGTTAAAATAACATTTTTTAGGTTAAAAATATTAGTTATGCTTGTATTTTTACACTCAAAATTGATACCTAAGGTCACGTTTTTACGGGTAAATCGATACCACTGCTGGTGATTTTAAGGCGACAAATTTTTTAATCAATATTTGTTGTGGCGTTTTTTTAATTAAAATCGCTATTCATAAGTGTATTTTTTTAATTTAAATAATTTTTTAATTAAAACACACATAAACTTAAGCCGAGATTATTAATAGCGTTACTTCTTTCTTCTTATTCTTCCGCCGTTTCTGTTGCTGATGCTTCTTCTTCTCTTCATCTTCTTCATAGTTTAAATTTTTTTTTTTAAAAAAAAAGCTGAGAAGCTCTACCACCATTCACTCATAATATTTTTTCTCTATTCTAATAAAAAAAGGTATATCCATTATTTGTAGATCTATGTTTGCATAATAATTATATGAATGAAATAAATGGGATATTATTGTAAATTTATGATATAGATTTGTTTGATTGTTTGTAGATCTGTGTATGCATAATATATATATATATATATATGGGGGGGGTTTATAGACAGAGATTTGTATATTTGTGAATGTATGTATTATTGTAAATTTTTAGATTTATTATCATATTATTGTAATACATTCACAAATATACAAATCCTTATCTAACCCCCCGCCCACCCCACCCCCACATATATATATTATGCATACATAGATTTACAAACAATTAAACAAATCTATATAAAAAATTTTGCAATAATACCCCATTTATTTCATTCATATAATTATTATGCAAACATAGATCTACAAATAATGGATCTACAAACAATTAAACAAATTCTTTTTTTTTTTTTTTAACTATGAAGAAGATGAAGAGAAGAAGAAGAAGAAGCAGCGGCAATAGAAACGGCGGAAGAATAAAAAGAAAGAAGCAACGCTATTAATAATCTCAGCTTAGGTTTATGTGTGTTTTAATTAAAAAATATTTAAATTAAAAAAATGCCACAACGAATAGAGATTTTATAGTAAAAAATGTTGTCGCCTTAAAACCACCAGTAGTGGTATCAATTTTACTCGTAAAAACATAACCTTAGGTATCGATTTTAAGTGTAAAAACGCGAGCATGACTAGCGTTTTTAACCCAAAAAACGCTATTTTGACTAATGATTTTTATAAAAAAAACGCGACTTTGATTATCGATTTTAAAACAACCATATTCTCACAAATAAGTTCAAAAGTCTCTTATTTTGCAAAATAAGTTAAAAAAAAAGTATAGTATTTGACCTGATTGTTTGAGATTTTGAGTGAGATATTTTCTTGTACAAATTATCATTTGATAGATTAATGCAACATAACCCAGCTTTTTGGTCCAGTAGTATAATAAAACTATCACTTAGATAATTTTAGAGTCGATTTGAAATTCTCAAAGTCGACTCCCAACATTGTTAAAATAGTATTTGACCTGAGAATTAATTGAAATACGCGAAAACATACAACATGAGAGCTAGTTGCATGAGTAATTGCGTATTAAAGCACATTTTTTTCCCCACATAAAAAAGTAGCAACTCGCTAACGATTTTGGTGTTTGATAATTTTCTGTCTTTGCAATAAAAATGTTACATTTAATAATAAGATTGTCTTGAAGAGAATTACTATATGTACGATCTATATATATAATATTAATATTAATTATAATAAGAAAATTGATCTTCACTATTATATGTCACATTTAATAATAAGATTTTTAGAAGCAAAAAAAGAAGAAGATGTAAATGCAATTATTTAAAATAATAAAAAGGATGTTTCTCATAATCGAATGTGCTATTTTACAAAAAAAACTTTTTAATGCCGTTGTGGGATTTTTTTTTTTTGCCTCTAAATCGTTTATTTAACCAAAATATTACTACACAAATTCTTTTTTTTCTTTTTATAGGATGAGTAATATATATTTTAACTCTCCTCCAAAAGTCCATTCTTGATACCGTCCTTGTTCATGTGGCCGGTCTTTTTGTTTCTTTCTCAATTATTTTACATACTTAACTTTTTAAAATTAGTATTTTCCAACGAAGTCAGCCACAAAATCAAACAAGTACAATAAGATCGAACTTTTACATTCATCACCTAATTAGGAATCTCATGCAAAAATCACACTTCACCACATAATAATATTTAGTGTAGGTATGCCGCCATAGTACTCCTTTGGTTAATATATTGAATAACATAAAATTTAGAGTAAAAAAGTCCCTCATATATTAATTTATTTTAGTATATCTCTCCAAATATTCATTGTGCAGTATATTATAGTAAGGCTCGCCCCTGTTTGGTACCTATCTATTTTTTTTTCTTTCAAATTTTAAAAACTCAACTCAAAATTAACACTACTTTTACACTTTCTAAAAAAACCTTAACTTTACTTTCTCTCCCTAAAAAAACTTTTAAAATACCATAACTTTAAATTCAAAAATCAAAATTAAATAAAAAATATATATTTAAAACATACTCGTCGAGATCTATAAAATAAGATCCATTTTGACTATTTTTTTAAAAAAATTTATGAGATTTTTAGTTGGTTGAAAAAAACTAAAAAAAAAAAATCAAATCTACTTTTTAACATACTTCTAAATTCTACCAAACACCATATTTTAAAAACTCAACTCAAAACATCTACTAAACGGAGAAGTTTAGAGCATCTAGCTTCAACCAGCTCCTTGTTATATTATTTTTTTTTTAATAATAGTTAGTATATACTAAAAAACGAAGGTTTAATAGCATAGTTAAAATAGATGTCGAGTAGAGAGCTTACTTAGACTCTCTATATTTAGAGAATTTTCTTGTCTCTCTATTTAATAGTTTTGCATTAAATAAAGCATTATTTTTTTTCTTATATTTGTTACATCCAATTAAATTACAATATGTATCCTTATATAAGTGTAAACGGAGAACATTGTTTTAATCTCTCTTCAAAAAATACTCTTTATTTTAAAAAATGCTCTCTATTTTAGATAAAATACTCTTTGAAATAGAGAGCTGTCATTGGAGCATGCAAAGACTTTTTATTAATATATGTTTTTGAGAAGTTCATACATTGTTTCATATATGTAATTAGCAACATGCATGGTAGGTGTTTTGAATTATGAAGTCAATTATGATATGGATATTCTAATTTAAAATAACTAATACATTTTTTCATACATGACGGTACATTATCAATTATAATTTCATATATTTTTTTCAAATTTCAAATTTTTATTGTTCGAAAATTTTGAGTCCGTCACTATCTCAAGTTCTTTTAACACTTCTAAAATAAAAATATACTTGAGTGTGAGTTCAATATTCAACTTCAACTTTGGTGCGTAGCCCATTCATTCCAGAGTGGAATTTGAGTCGTCGTTTGCAATACCACTCAAATTAAATGGATACGTACCAACCGTTGGTTTTATTTTTTTTTCCGTTGCTTTCATAGATATCAAGATCTTCCTTTTTGTCCTGTTAAATCAAAGGGATTTCCCCCCCTTCATTCATGTATAATTTGTTGCACAGTTAATGATTAAATTTTCTTGGGAGATATTGAAGTGGTTGGGGTGTACTGTGTAGACATATCAAGTGGTCCGTCTTTGATTCTCCTCGAGCAATCACTGCAGAAATATTCCAGAAGACAAAATGTTATTTTTAGTATTTATTTATGGGAAATATTATTATTAGCGCCATAATTTTTTTATTAGAGTAAGTCACTTTATTTTTATTATTTTTAAATTAAAATAAAATTGCTCTTTTAAAAACATATACATTACTTTTATAATAATATCTTCCTTATTTATTTATTTGTAAAAGTTACAGGCACAATTTACTACATATACAATTGTTATATATTATACATACATCAAATGTTGTGGGGATATTTTTTCCATCGTACATCATGCACCATCGCTCATCATGTACCTTACTGCCTATTCTCGAGAAAATTAAATATTTCTAGGTTTATCATTTTCAGTTTCATATTAATATTTTCTGTTAATATATATACAATCGTAACGTAGAATTGTAAACGCTAGTAATTGATCAAGTATATATAAATAAAGATAGTGTTGTAAATACAAAAGTTATGGCAAAAGCAAAATTTTTGATGGCCAGCAATAATACCCTGCGCAGAGGGAATTAGTTGAAATGTGTAAACATTGGCCAGACATTCATAACAAAAATAAAAAATACTATAAATACATATAATTCAAAATATATAATATTGGACAATACAGTTTATACCTGATTTTAAATATTGCACATATTTTAAGGGTCACAAGTTGACCTAATGAATAAAAAAAGAGAGGTAATTAGAAAAATAGGTGAAATGAAAAAGATAATCAAGACAAAACATTTTTTTAAGCAGGGACAAAACTGCATGTAACTTGACCCTCTCTCTAACTTTGGTGTACTTTTATGGGGCATTGACTCATAAGTATACCTAAAGATGAATATCAAACTCTTACCCAACGAAAAAATGACGATTAACTTATATTTTGAATTTTTAGCCGAAACTACCATCTCCCTCTTATTATTAGATCTCCACTTTCTCTTAAATCGACTTTCTTTTTCTAAAATCCCCCATCTCTCCCCATTACAAGATGTCCACTTTCTATCTCTCCTCCATTTATTTTCTTAGATCCACTTTCTCTCTTTAAAACCTCTCATCTCTCCCCATTACAAGATCACTTTCTCTTTCCTATCCATTTACTCTCTCTTTCCTCCACTGGTAGCGCCGGAGCAGCGGCGTCAACCACGTCGATTGAGAATGAAAATGAAGAATGGAAGTTTATAAAAATCAAAATGAGATGAAGATATAGTTCGACTATCATCCATGTCACAAAACGAACTCGCGACAATCAGAATTGAAGTTAAAGATTCGAAAATTACAAAACATGCAAAGATCCAAATTGAAAATCACCAAAGTAACGAATCAAATTGAGATAAAGGTGAAGTCCGATTTTTCTTAATCTTCACTATGTAGTTGGATTACTGAAAATTATCGCCCAGTAATTCGCAAAACTACCAATGTAAACCTACTCAAATGCCAAAAAGAACAACAATAACATTCATTATTCTTCATCTTCACTTTGTTGTTGGATTATTGGGGGCAGTAATCCCCGGATTACTAAAAAAAGAAGAAGTAAAACATCCATTATTCTTCATCTTCGTTCTGTTGTTCAATAATCCAGATTACTGGAGCAGTAATCCAAAAAAAATAAAAGTAGAATATTCATTCTTCTTCATTTTCGTTTTGTTATTGGATTACTGGGCTGTAATCCGGATTACTGAGAGCAGTAATCCGGATTACTAGGGACTACATCCCCTTATTACTAAAAAATAAAATAAAAATAGAACATCCATTCTTCTTCATTTTCACCTTGTTATTGGATTATTGGGAGCAGTAATCCGATTTACTAGGGGAAGTAATCCGGATTACTGGGGATAGTAATCCGTAATCCCCGGATTATTGGGGGGCAGGTAATCCATATTACAATAAAACAAAAAAAAACAAAAAATATGATATAAAAAATCAAATTGAGATAAAGATAAAATTTGATTATCATCCATCTCACAAATCAAAATGTTCGCAATGGAGATGATGCCCTGGACATCATCTCTATCAGATCCACTATCTCTCTAAAACATTCCCTCTCCTTTCCCATTACTAAATCTCCACTTTCTTTCTCTCTCTCCCCTCCACTTACTCTTTCTTCTCCATCAGTAGCGCCGGCGCAAGGAACATCTGCGTCAATCACGGCAATGGAGATGAAAAATAAAAGCTTGTGAAGAATGAAAATTTGTGAAAATCAATGGAGATGGTGATCGTGAACGACACCCTATATCTTGCTCGTGTTTCAAAATTCGCAGCAGATCAAAAATTTCTCAGTCGTGCTGAGAAAGAATGACATTTCAAATTAAGATAATTTTTACATATGTTTAAATATAAGGGTAAAATCGAAATGGTATTTTAAAATTTTATTAATGAGAAAAAGAAAGGGCAATCTCTTGTAGTTAGTGGTCAAATTTTAGCTTGTTAAAAGTTAATAAGTAAAGGTGGGTTGAAAAGTGTATTTATGGGTCATTTTCCCTACTTTTATATATTATCATCAAATTTTGATATACTCTCATATATATATATATATATGTATGTATGTATGGTAATTGCTTCTCTAAATTTTGATATACCTTTGTATAACTTTACATTTTGGTGTAGATTTATATATATATACCTTTTTCAAACGATTGAGTTTCAAATTTATGAGTATATTTTATGTACTTGGTGAAAATAAAAAATAAAAATAGCCCTCCTCCTCAAAATTAATTTATGATTTTGTAACTAATTCCTACGCTTAAAAACATATTGTGCCGTCACCGGAAGTTTATTGTTGACCGTATACGCCATTTTCACTAATAGCCAATTAGTTGGTTTAGTAAAGTAAACCAAAATATCCTTTGGAAGCATTAGTTTACCTCTCATAAAATATGATTATGCCCACTGTCAATAGTGAACTAAATCATTCTTATATCATTGGAATTCGATTTTTACTTAAAATTGTAATAAGAAACAACTAATTTTTAAAATAAAAATAAAAATATTATTAATAATAGAGTTAGAAAATTACAACAGCCAAAATATCCTTAGGAAGTATTAGTTTCCCTTTTATGTATATATGCCTTCATCTCAAAATTATAATTCCACTTTTTATTTCAGAATATTTAAAATTCATAATTTATTATTTTTACTATAGACAAAATTAATATAATAAATTTTACAATAAAAAGTGACATTCATGATTTTTAATTAAATTTAAATTAATAATTTTTTGAAATGTACATGCAAGAGTCAATATAAAATTATCAATTCGAGACCATAAAATAACTGTATTGAAAAGACATTAAAGTTAAGAGAGAACGGCGACAAAAGCACTAAGCATTTTTATATGCTAAGTTATGGCAATATCTAAGTCCTTATTGCTCCTTTAATCAATAAATTATTGACCGTCTTATCAACGTTGGCCAATAAAATTAACTAAAGACATCATTACATTTAAATAAACTTTTGGACCGCTACTAAGAGAGGTTTAGATTTCAAATGTCATTTTCATGCTATTTATTTATCATTTAATTACTTTTAGAAATTTTTTGCAATCAAAGCAACCTACTAGGTGGTGGGTACAAGTAAAATTGGTAAAGTGGACAAATTTTTCCTTCTTTTACTATTCGAACCATATTATCTTTTTTTTATTTTTTATTTTTTTTCTTTCTTATAATCAAACAACAAGCATATCTATGTATTAATTGTAAAGAAAAAAACGGTAAGAGTTGAAGTTGACTATACCGGTACTTTCTGTAGAGATATTTATACACATATATTATTTTATTAAACGAGAATTTTAAAATTATATATTTTTTCCCCAAAATTTTAACTTTGGATTAATTTGTTTCCTCTTAAATACTGTACATGTGTATAAATTGCAATTGCAATTGAAATCTTATTCATTACATGTGCTTACAACCTTACTGTTTAAATTAACTATGCTTTTTTATAGTCTTATTACATATATGTCAGATCATTCTACTTATATTAGAAAAACTGATCAACCTAAAATTTACCTTTTCAGAAGGAAATTAGATAATAAGATGGACTGCGGAAATATAAGACCAAATATATCATCAATTTTTGTCATGAATCTGAATTACTACGCCATATCTTGAGAGTAAGATATATTTTCGTTAATGTTTGATAATTGTGTATCTTCTTATAATTATGTAATAATAGTATGTACTGTCAAAGTAATTATACTTGTTAGAGTAATGTATAACTTTAAATAATACAATATTTTCAAACCAATACTAAACTTTGACAAAGAAAATATTGCTTTGACAATAGAAAAAAAGTTCGGTTAAATATATGGAGTATAATATAATATTTTAAATGCATCAAGTATGCCAAGATGCTAGTATATAATTTTTTTTATAATAACTCGGATTTTCCCCTAAAATGACTGAGTCAAATTTTAAGTTATATTTATTGTACCCACATATATATTAAAATTTTCCCTATTACACTGCAATATAAGATATTTGAATCGTTACATATTTGGCCGCCACTAGTAATATAACTTTAGTAATAATATAATTAAAAATCTCTCACGTTTTATTAAAACAAAATGATAGAAGAATTAATATATTTCAATTGGTGCGCATGCCAGAGAAAAAAAAATACATCAAAATTATAAACATTGACTTTCATCACTGAATTAGGAATCTAATGCAAAAACCACGCACTTCACCACATAATTAAACAAAATATTATATATATATATAGATATATATAAGACGTTAAGTTTAGATATTCTTAGCTAGCAGGCCAAAGAATACCAAGATCTTGAAATTATTCGAATTTATAAACATGAAAAGCAAGTCTAAACTGAACAAATTAGGAAATCTGCGTAATTGGTCCGGTGATTACACGGATGTACCTCAAGAGTAACCAAACAACTTAGATTTACCTCTGACAATTTTTCTTTTTTTAATTAAAATATAGTACTTTTTTGGTTAGAGGGTATTAGTGACAACAAAAGGGGTGCAATTATTGGCCATTCATATTCTATAACCTCTCAATGAGAGGTACGAGACCATACTATTTGAATTAAACGTCTTGAACTAGTGGAAATGAAAATATAGATTAATGAAAATTTTAAATTTTGTACACCAAAATTCAATTAGAAAATTCCTTACAACTTTAACAAAATAACCATTAATTTTCCTATTACAAATGAACAACTATTGGGCTACACAAAACCACCAAGATAACTAGATAAATATTACTTATTTGAAAAATATGCTTAATTTTTACGACTTATTGTACTAAGAGGGATCACAATTTCGTGCAAGTCCTTTTGCTAATAAATTTGTTGAGAAGTTCACACATTGTAATCTTATAAAATTAGCAACATGCATGGTAGGTATATTGAATTACGACGCCATTTAATTATGACAGCCACATAAATGCTTATTCTGAGTTATATAAAGTTATGTACAAAAATTGAATTCAATTTTTAATATTTATAATTTTTGTTTGAAAGGAACTCAAAACATAGCATTAGAAACTAGCATCTTGTTGGAGGGACAACAATAAAATATTTGGTGCCCCTCCAACTAACATGGGAAGTTTAATATATAATTGACTTTTCTCGGAAAGCAATGGGCAACTCTATTATCAATGCGGCGAATAAAGGTTCCATTTACAAGGTCCCAAACTAAACAATGTTCTTCTAATATCATCTATTACGTGACCAAATGAACCCAAAGAACTATCGTTGTTATTGTTTAAATTAATGAGAGCTTGAACGTTCCCTTCAAAGATGATATTTTGAAAGGGATAACCACCCGCAAAATCAATGGCCACAAACGCTACAATAGCTTCTGCCGAAGATGGGTCAGCCTGGATTTCAAACTTCTTGCAAAGGCCTGCTAGTAACGACCCTCCGCAATATATTAAAGCCTTATGTAAATATGGTACTACTTAAAAAATTAGATTCTTTGTATAAGTTATAAAACTGCAACCTTGCGCAGTAGACCACCCTAGCTTGTATATGCTTTGGAGTGGCCCTGATGACAAGAATAATACTAATTTGAAAAAACTCCATTTTTACATGGCGATGCATTGCTTGATAGATTCGTTATCCAAACTAAGAGAGTGGAGGACGAGCATGAAGCTCGAATATTGATTGCTTCACACAAACCAAACTTTTTGACTATATATGTATATATAAAAAGCACAGGTCTAACATTCAGTTATACTACTAAATTTTAGAGTTTTTTATTTTGCCCATACGGTTGTTTTTTTACAATAAAAGAATTATTCGTTGAAACTTGAACCCATGAAACTTACACATCTATTAAATATTTTTTAATTTGAATTACATATTCACATGAATGAAAAGGAAAGCATACACATGTATCGCGTGTACTTTGATATCTAGTATATAAATTAATTTAAAGCAAAAGACTTTATTCTAATTTTGTGCATACATATCTGTTGATATGTTGAAAGCATACATATCTAATTTAAAGCATACATATCTGTTGATATCTAGTACACAAAAAATTGAGCACCTCATAATTAGATGAAATAACACTTTATTTTGTGCATATTTTTTCATACGACGTAATACATTTCAAACTTCCTAAATCAAGATGAACTTGAGAGTCAGATCAAAGCGAGGCAGCAATAGAGAGATTCAACGTACTTGGAAGGTAGTCCATTTTTTGTGCTAAATTCAACACCCCATAGTTGAATTTGTAATGATCGCATTTTCTTTCAACTAAACGAGTACAAAACACAAAAATAAGATAAAATATATTTTAGTTAAGATTAATTTAACTATAAAAACAAGGTTTAATTTGGACGAGTTAGAAGAGAGGGATGGCGACTGTTTGTTTCCCCTGGCCCTCAAATGGATACCAACCGTTCATTTTTCTTCCTTGCTTTAATAATTTACGTTCTCGTTGTAAGAATTAAATATTAAATAAGAGAAAAAGCATGCTTTGATTGAGGCGGAGCTTCCAATCTTAATTTAATTCGAGGTAAATCGGGCTTCCTTTAAAGAGCCAAAAAACCTCACTGAATTGTGTCTACAAAATTCATCGTCCACTTTAATTTACTTACATAAAATCACCCTGGAAATTATATGAATCAATGACCCCCACTATTTTAAGTCATTTTTTTTTTTGGATATCAACAATACACAGATATATTTCGGGTTCAAACCACAAAAAGATGGAGAAGAGATGAGGGTGATGTGGTTCAAACTTGACTAGCCCATGCCAAGATGTTCCACTACTTTAAATCTTTAACCACTAAGCTAAACTACCCACTATCCCCGGTAACTCTCTTAAAACAAACTAACCACTACAAATATTATCCAAAAATTATTAAAAAAATAAAAATAAAAGCTATTATCCTAAAATATATAAAAACACATAATTTGAAATCTTAAAAACTAGACTCGTAACATACTCGAAAAAAAAACAACAACTAGGCTCGTAACATCCTAATCTTTGCTATTACAAATCTGTATTACTATGAAAAACCAACACTACTTCTTCACCAATAGTCTTTTAGTCTGTTGTTATCTTTCTTATTCTCGTAATAAGAAAATTTTAAATTTGATCCGGATGTATTTGCATTTATTGAACTTTTTGTTAACCTACCGTTATTGCTGTTATTGTTTCACACAAAATTTCAAATTTGCATTATTACCCAAAAGTGAGATTTCAATTTTCAAATAATTATTAGCAAGGGCCGATCTTTCTGTAGTCCTTGCGTTGGCAAGGTAACTTCTTACTGTTGGACCACTAAAGTTTTCTTTTAATATTTTTAATTTTTATATTAGATGATGCGTATTTAAATAAAAAAGTGTGTGTACACATATTGACGCGTTATCTTTATCATTATAACAACTAGATTACGAATACGATTTTTATGGATATAAGTTTTCAAACCATTAATTATTATTTGAAGTCCTACACTCTTAATAAGAAAAAAATAAATTCATTGGCTGTATCGATCAAATATCAGGCTTTAAGACTAAAAAAAAAACGAATACAACAAAGACGTAACATTGTCCCAATGCTTAAACCTTTAAAAAAAAAAAAACTGTGCCGACACACCGGCAGGAATTTTGCTTGGAAGTATTAGTTTACCTTTCATAAAATATGTTTAATATATGCTAATGGAAAGACATCAAAGTTAAGAAAGAATAGTGACAAAAGCACAAGGTATTTTTATAGTTTAGTTTTAGCTATATTTATTCCTTATTGCTTCATTAACCAATAAATTAAACATAATAGAGAAACTTTTTGGACCGCTACTAATTAAGAGAGCTCTAGATTGAATGCCAATATAATTTCATGATATTTGTTCGCCATTTTATTAATTTAGTAAATAATAATTTTAGCCATATAAATATCTGACATAAAAATTGATATATCAAATGTGACAATTATATCTATTGATTAAAAGATTCTTACGACAATTCAATATAATCAATAAATAATTGACAAATTAATATATCAATTTTTTATGTCAAATATTTATTTCCATTCAAAAGTGCTGAACTATGTGGGAGTAACTAGTTAACAAACTGGGGATTAGAGTTGAATATTTTGATGTTTCTATAGAGATATTTATAGCACACATACTTTTTTTCCTAAAAAAGAAAAAAAAAATTAGAGATATATTTGTTTTATGCAATGATTCTTATTTTTAATAAAGAGGTCATGATTTCGTTTTCTTTTTTTCTTTGTCATTGACAGATCGTAAAAGAAAGAGATTTATACATCCTAAGCAAATATTGATATTCCCAGTGATATTATTCATTACTTGCATGGGCTTACAACCTTATTAAAAAATTAATCGTGTTATAATTGAATAGGTTATATCTACGGGCATACATTTGCAATGTTGTATTGTTGGTAAATGGAAATATATTAAAAGGAGACTCAATAAAAGATTGTCTGAGAGTACGTACGCTGTAATTAACTCAACTTTCATTGTTAGGCGAGACTGATATAAAATATATAATATATATACACAATTCTTTTTGGCGTGGAGCAATATGTACTGGGTCTTTTAATAACATTGTTTGGTCTATAAAAAGATTTTTCTAATATTTTTTTAATAAAAAAATGTCGCTAAAGTATCAATCCATATTAACAATCAGGGGCAGATTTAGTGTGTGTGTGGGGGGGGGGGGGGGGGGGGGGGGGGGGGGGGGGACAAGGGGGGGCCATGGCCCCACCTAGATTTTTAAAATATTTTGTGTGAGTGTTTTTTTTATTAACAGTATGGAACGATGCTTATTAATAGTAATGGAATGATTCTCGTACAACTATAAGGGATGTCTGTGCAATAAGCTATAAACTTTAAGTGTTCGTTTGATTCGAGTTTTGAGAATGGAATAGGTATACTTAACTTTTGGAAATTTTTTTTCTTGACATCTAGGATGCCATGCCGATGTTTGGTTCAACCGGGAATAGAAATGGAATAAAGTATCAATTACAAAAATACCCTTCTTTTTATAACATGATAAGACATCTCCTACTAAATTTTCAAAAGAAACAATTACTATAATAAATTACAAAAATTACACATGGCTAGCTAATAACTATCCTACAAAAATTACAATTTTTGTAATAATAAAAAAATTTACAATAGGAAAAAAGAAAAGAAAAAAGTTCTAAATATTTTTTTTTTTCATTTTTGTGCACCATTGTAACTAAAAAAAAAAGTTCCAAACAATATTTTCATGCACGGTCGGAAAAAGAATTATTTATTCATAAGGAAGAGAGTTATTTTAGTCCTAACATAGAAAAATTAAAAAAGATGCCCATTGGTAATGGTTTATTCCATATGATCTAAATGAGAGAACTTGGGGGGAATGGTTTGTTCCTGGAATCATTTATTCCGAATCTAAAACTTAAACCAAACGCATGAATCGTTTCGGAATGGAATTTAGCATTCCCGAAATGGTTTAAATCTTGAACCAAACGAGCCATAAGAGTTTAGGGTAAGGTTTCGTAATTAAGTTTTGTTGGGGTTAGCAAACTTGCTAAGAAAACATGTTCAATTGAAGAAGTATTGCACATCTCTATTAGTATATATGCGCATCTACTTTTAAATGTTGCAATTATAATGGTTGAAAGAGTTTTTTCTATAATGAAATTAATCAAGACTCAATTACAGAATCGATTGAGAGATGATTTCATGAATGATTGATTGGTAACATATATCGAAAAAGATGTTTTTGAAACTATTGACAATGAAGCTATCATTCAGCATTTTCAAAATATAAAGTATCAAAAGGGAATATTGTTACTAAATATGTCATTTTGATTTTAAGGTATAAGATGTTAAGTATTTTAATATAATATTTTGATTTTAGCCTTATTATAGTATATGTAAAAAATTCTTAGAGTCTTATTAATTTGATCTCTCGTAAAATTAATTCCTGACAATATGCTTATTTTAAACTGGTGAACGTAAAATTTCTTTTTTCAAAAGCAAACTAGAAAATGAGATGGAATGCGGGAACTGGGAATGCAAGGCCAAACAACAGATGAGTGGTTTATTTCTTTGATTAGGCTGAACCGCTACGTACTCAATGTCTTAAGACTAAGATATTTTCAAAACAACTAAAATGATAACGTTAGATAAATTATGCATCTTTTCTTATATACGGAGATATTTATGTTATAATAGTAAAACACTTTACTATATCCTGAATGAGAAACAACAGAAAAAAGGTGCGGTTAAGGGTGGAAAGGTTATCATTGTAACTTAATATAAAAGTGATTAAACAAAAAACAATTAATTTAATTAATGTTGGTTACCTAGTAATGAGTAATCAATCTTAACCACCCAAAAGATCCTTAGTCATATTCATAATATGATATTATGATGGGTAAAAAAATATCTGTCTTTAATTTTGTTCTCCTATTATATTAATTACCTTACTATTTAGTTCCATATATTGTACAGGAAAAACAAAAGTAATATACATATATTGCTTCTTGTGACATATATAAAAAGAAAAATTGTTCAATCAACAAACAAGAATTTGAGTTTAACAATAATAACAATGTTGCGAGGATTTAAACTTATGCGTGAGTTTTTGGGCAGCAAAATTTATAATAATTTTCAATTTCTGTATATATATTTTTTAAATTATTATGACACAAGGATTTGCGTGAGTTTTCAGTTTATAATAATTTTCAATATCGTCCTTGTGCATTTGTGAAAAATAAAATAGTTGTCATACATAAGATTCAGATTTTGTGTAAAATTTCTCATTAATTAGAGACCATTTTTTGTGGTGAAAAGCGTCTTTTCATTGTTTGATAATAAAAATTCATCACTAAAAGCCGAATCAGTCTATACCAAAACTAAACTCATGCAGCATACACACATATATATATGTATTTGCGCCAATAAAAAAAAGACATCATCAACTGCCGAACACGCGTTGACGAACACCAAGAACAGTTTCATAAATACAAGTCCCTTTCTTGCTATGTTTTGCCACCAAGTCATAAATTGATATGCTTAATTTTTGTGTGCTAGTAAACAACAAATTTGGCACGTTTCAAATCTAACAACTACAACTACAACTACAAGCACCTCCCTTTTTGGTTTCTTGTGTGTTCTGTCTTGCCCTAGTAAAGGGTTTCGAATTTTTAAACGGTATTTGTACGAGAACATATTTATCTTATACATTAAAAATGTAATATTTTACGGTGGCAAACATGCATCGGTTAGAATATATTTTGATAAAGTTCGACTACATATTTCACACTCCAACCAATACAAGATCGCCATATTAAATATGTAAATTTTATGTCAGTTACTTATCTCCCTCTAAAATTATTAAATTTTAAATTAGAAATATGCAAACACAATCATCATTGACTACGAATGGATGTAAGAAAGAATTTGTCACTATCCACTTGCTAGTGTATATTTGTAGAGCAATGAAACATTATTTACCAGCTTTATCAACTATTTATTTATCTTAGAGGAATTGACGGATAGTACATTTTAAAAATGTACAATCCATTAATAACCTAGCACCATTATATAGTTGATAAATCAAGTAAAAATATTTTGTTTTCATGTTTATATCCATCTCATTTAAGCTCAGGAGTCTCGTTCTCCTTACTTTTATGAAGGATTTGCGTAGAGATATAATCCTCAAATCCCAGCCCAACCCACTTGTTGATCCCATAACGGATTTTAGCAATTTCCCCTCTTCTTTGGGTAAGAATTTTAGGGGAAGGATCTTAAGAGGACCATTTTTTTGTCTTTAAATGCGGACCAATCAATTTGAGGGGGTAAAAGGATGAATTTTTTGATGAAATTTGGTGAAAATGATCTCCATGATTAGTAGATCACCTCCACCAAATTTTATTGAAAAATTCAATCGGGAAGAGGGTTAATTAAAAAATTGATATATATGCGCTTTTTTGGCTGTTAAAATTTAAGATGTTTAGCTAACTTACTTCCCGGTTGAATTTTTTGATAAAATTTGGTAGAAATGATCTACTAATCATGGAGATCATCTTCACTAAGTTTCATACAAAAATTCTTCCGTTTACCCCTTTAAAATGATTGGTCCGCATTTAAGGACCAAATAAATGGTCCTCTTTAGATCTTTCCCCAATAATTTTATCTTCATCATATTGTTACACTTTTGGCAAATTATTTTTTTGATTTATTTTAAAACCTTTGTACTTCATGCAATTAATGTCAACACATAATTCTGATAAAAATTAAATTAAAATAAATTTAAACAAAGGAAATTAAAGGAGTTTTCGTAAGCAAGGCCACAAATTGTATTGATAAAAATTAAAATAAAATAAATTTAAACAAAGGAAGTTAAAGGAGTTTTGGTAAGCAAGGCCATAAATTGTGTTACATGTTGCCTTTTACTTAACTTTAGCAATACGTTCTAATTAGAGTTCAAAGTATCTAATCCAAAATTAATTAGTAATAGATAAAGTAGCTACTAGATCTTATATCTTGTTTCCGATGATTCAATTTTCCTATGTGAAATTTATAATTTCAACACGTGTTAAGAGAATTTAATTAGTAGGCTATAATATTGCATCACAACTATGGTTATAAATTATGGGTCATGTTGATGTGAATCCAAATTAAGGCACATGTCAAACATTTTATAAATTACAAGAATAAAATTTTAACATGTATTAATTTATGTAGAAATTATCATGCAGTTTATTACTATTATTATTATTATTATTATTATTATTATTATTATTAGGAATGTAAACATATGCCCTTAGGGCACATGTAACATTTTTCATAAACTATTAAGCTCTAGTACATAGTAGTGCAACGAGAATATTTTTCGCGTCACTTAATATATAATTATTTATTTTGTATAATAATATAAAATGTAAGTGAAAGAAAGTAAATTTTTGACCCTGCTTGTCACCCACTTATTACCATTTTCAAAGAATTTTAATGGGATTAATTGTACTTCATATTTTTTTTATTATACTTTATATATTTTTACATTTTTAAATTGAATAGGATGAATGAATCTCATAATGCACCATGTAGCCCCCCACCCCTCAACTCCAGTGGTTATAAATGCAAGCCAAAATAATTTTAACTGTTGTCGAGTCAATAATTGTTACGCACTATTATTTCCATGCAACTATTAACATTACATTGGGAAAAAAAAAGTATAATAAAAGGTCCATTAACCAAATATTAGCTTGTTTGAATTTAATTTTTCTTCGTATTTATATATCGCATCTTTGCAAAACTAAAGTTTGATAAATATTTTAAAGACCTATTTTATCTTTATTGTCTAGGGCCCCAATTTCTCTTAAACCATCTCTATACTTATGAATTAATGGATTCAATATATGTGGCAAATAGCCTAATTTTTTCTTTGCCATGACGTGTCTAGATTAGTTTTCATGCACTTTAATTAGTATTTGTCTAAAAAATAGTTGCCAATTGATAATCACTAAAATATTTCTACGACTGCCGAAACTTGATGCAAAAAGCCCATAGTGAAACCTAATATTAACTTACGGAACAGTGGCCATCAACATGCATCAAGGCCAGGTTGAAGGGACAATATATATATATATATTTTTTTTTAATTATATGATATGTGCCTCCTTTGATAATACAAAATATTTCACGAATGTAACATAAAAAAATAAATTGAATCAACGACAAGAAATAATATTTTATAAAATAAGTATCTAGTTTTCAACTACCACATGTACTCCCCCTATTTATTTTATTACATTTCATTTTTAAACACCAGAAATAATATTTAGTCTTTAATATCATATAACAAAATGCATTTGGTTGTCACCTTGAAATCGCCGAGAAATCTCCATGATCTTGTCATAATGTCATAGCGATAAAGATTACAAAAATAAAATTAATGTTTAACAATGGTATAAGCGGTAAAATACAAATAATAATTAGGCGTTGATTTAATCTTGGTCAAACTATTTATTTTAAAACAAAATTGTAAACCGAAGGCCTGACCAACAATGCAATACAGACAGTTATTTGTATAAAAATATCTTCCTAGCTTATTTCTCTTAATATTCATGCAAAAACTAGTGGTGCACTTTCATGACAGATGCTAAACATATAAAATATTCCACAAAATTCTTAAAAAAAATAAAATAAAGATCATTTCATAAAATGTTGGTCTACAAACAAAACTGTTCAGTATCAGAGCGGGGCTTCGTTTGTTTTCTAAACCATGTCAAACCCAAATGAGCCCAAGTAACACTACCTTTTTTTAAATTAATAAAGTAGAAGCCCAATCTTTATACTTTTAGGTTGACTAACTATATGTTTCGGAAAATACTATTGACAAAGCGTTTTTCACTAATTATAAAGTAAAATTAACATATTTAAAGTACCATGTATAGTTGTATAATGTATTATTTGTTTTAATATTAGTGAAAATTGTTTTGGTAATCGGATTACCCTATGTTTTATATATGTGATTGATAGATGAGAAAATAGATAGTAAGTGCCTCTTCCATAATTATATTGAAGCCAATAATAACACATTACTATTTCATGCTACATGGAAGACTTTCTCCTGTTGTTTTAGGCATAAGGATAATTTAAATCTTTATCTACTAGAATGATACATCCCTTTTTTTGAATAATTAATTATAGTCTTATTATAATATTTTATTTCTTTATTAACATTGATGGTCGCTAAGACTTACCAACCACTACCACTGTTAGAGCTCTAGCGACCATTGCCAGAGCTCCAACCAAGTCACTGGCAACCATTACCCACGCTCATGTGAGAATATTTGTACTAAAATTTACATCTTTAATTGCTTGTAAATTTGGCGCAAAAATAACCAAATTTATATATTAATTAATTGTTTACAAATTTAGTACAAAAATATATTTGTACTCAAGTCTATAACATTAATTGCTTGCGAATTTAATACAAAAATATATTTACACTAAAGTAAATATTATTTGCTTGTGGATTTAGTGCAAAAAATAAATTTGCATTACCTATGCCGGAACTCCAGTGAAGGTGATGATACTAGTGGCAACCGGTGATTAGTATAAAATTATTATTTTTTTAAAAGAAGAAGAAGAATAAGAAGAAATGGATGAATGATATTTTAGGTAAAGAAAAAAAAATGTCCTTATTTTAAAATAAAAAAATAAGTTTCCTTTTCTTTAAATATAATTATGAATGAAGCCATCTTAAAAACCTTTTGAATGATATAGGTACTCAAATTGAGAGGGAGGGAGAATGGCTAATCCACATTTATATTGTTAAAATAATTATCTTTTTTATTAAAGTATAATATTATTTTAAAAAATTATACTATATATTTATAAAGTTATACACTATTTTAACTATAGGTATAATTATTTTAGCGTAGTAACAAACTTATTCCAATGTCCAAAACTTTTAAACATGCGTGTTATTAACGGAGAAGGGTAATGAAGTAATAAATAAAGTCAGACTAACGACAAAGACTATGAGTGATCTGCTTTTAACAAATAAATTGTGCCACATGTTATTTTATTTCTTCTTCATGGTCGCTTTAATGTTCTCGTCCTCTTATTAATGATACTGCATTTTATCTAAAAATAAATAAATGTAACTACTAATTTTTAACAAAAAAAATATTAATTTCAACGTAATAAAATTAATGATATTTTTTATTAGAAGATTTAGTATATCAATTATTTCTCAAAAAAATAAAATAAACAACCACGAGACTTTTTAGTTTAAAAGATCTTCAAAAAGGTTAACCAAAAATCTATATTATTCATACCTTTATTCCAATATAATTTTGAGAAAGAACCTTTAAAATAGCAATTTATTAGGATATAATAAATATGCCAATTAAATACCAAAATTCAAGCATATGGAATGCTAACATAGTGGAAACCATGCCCAAGTTTGGGTCATGAAAACTCTGTTTTCCTTTCCTCTCCTCTCGTGATCGATAACCATGTGTATCCTTGTAACACTTGTATCAAAACAAATAAAAAAAATTAGTGACACAAACTTTTTCAAAACTTTATCGAAAAAAACTAATATTATTTACGGTCAATGATACAACGACTTTTTTATTGTAAATTTGGTAAATTAATTACATTAAAAAAAATTAAAAAATTCACCTATCAATTTGAGACATCCTAAGAGTATCTCCAATGCTAAAATAGATCTAAGACTTTTTATCAATGAACATGTCAACATGTTATAGAATATGGATCCTACGTGGCTTTACAAGTTACCTCATAGACATTTTAAGAAAAAAAACCTTCTCCAACGCTTTTATTTTGAAAAGATCATTAATCTTACGTATCACAAAACTTTAGTAAATTTAAAAACCTACAAAGAAAACCATATTCTAATGAGACCCTTGATTGGTTTTGTCCTCTTTTGCTCTGCCATAAGTCTAGGTTCCCCTGGTTCAAATAACCTCGGTTCATATTTTCGTAAGTTTATTAATGATTTCTTTTCCCTGTTTGCTTTTCTCGTTGTTTCATTTGAATGATAAGTTAATGTATAGATAAGATAAATCATAAACTTTCAATCCTCATTCGATGGTATACATTTCAATTGGGCACATTATAGTTCAATTGGGTATATATTGGATATGTGCAAAATATATGAATCACTTTAGTATCTACAATAATATTCAGCGAGTTCTTGTAGTCTTTAACAATATGTTTTAATGCTTGAATTATTATTGCAAATCCCAGCTCTTTCCATGCACCCTCACCAAAAAAGAAAGAAAATTATTACTCACCACGTCTCAATTTAAGAGTAGCTTTATTAAAAAAATTTACAAATTACCATCCATTTCGAGAGGTAAATGAACGAATTTGTTCATAAAACTTAGTGACAATGATGTCTATAATTATTAGATTATCTCCACCAAATTTTATCAAAAAAAATCAAATGGTAAGTG
The DNA here is from genome assembly GCA_021464415.1 of Lonicera japonica. Taxonomy (NCBI): domain Eukaryota; kingdom Viridiplantae; phylum Streptophyta; class Magnoliopsida; order Dipsacales; family Caprifoliaceae; genus Lonicera; species Lonicera japonica. The sequence goes on along the minus strand of CM038468.1, from coordinate 45,678,934 downwards.
GGTTAGTTAAAAATCTATACTTTCAACATCCCGAAATACGTATATATATATATATATCAATTTTTCAGTTAACTCACTTCCCGACTGAGTTTTTTTAAGAAATTTGGTAGAGATGATCTACACATTATTGAGATCATCTCCACTAACTTTCATGAAAAAATTCATTTGTTTACCACCTTGAAATGGAAGGTTCTTGAGTTAGTTAACTTAAGAATGATCCTTAAGAGAATGAGACTCTATAAATAGTACTCACTCAGTCTCAAATTAATTTTATGCATAAGTAATATATAAATATTACTTAGTTTATCTAAAATTAATATACAAACATGAAATTATGCATAAATGTAATCGTTTGTGCATTACAATCAGTTCTTTACCATGCTGTTGTAATTTATTTGAAAGTTGTATTTTATTTTTTGTATGTGTAAATGAATTTTCTTTGTCTTCAAATAAGTGTTAGTACAAATGTCTTGACCATCATATGAAAAACTTGATGAACGTGGGTAATGTAGTTTTCCATGTCGTCGGATTGCAAAAAAGCTAGACAATAAGCCAACCAATATGTACACTATTTTGTAGGCTCGATTATAACCCAATGTTTCTATCAACTTCAAAATCATATTCAATACGTCGATCTCCACCAAGTTTCGGGAAGCAATGAGCATATCGTCAACGTATAGGAATAAATAAATGAAATTATCATATTTGAGCCTTTTGAAGTAAAATAATGATCAAATTCGTTCCAAATAAACTTATGTGCGATCATAAATGTGTCAAACCTCTTATACCATTGACGCGAGGACTGCTTTAATCCGTATAACGACTTTCGAAGTTTGCATACATTATTTTCCTTACCAACAACTTTGAATCCTTCCGGCTGAGAGATATAGATCTCTTCCTTTAGGTCCTCATGTAAGAACGCAGTTTTGACACCGAGTTGTTCAAGTTCGAGATCAAATTCTGTTACCATAGCCAACAACGCTCGGATCGAGGTGTGCTTCACAACCGAAAAAAATACTTCATTGTAATCCACTCATTTCTTTTGCGCATAACCCTTGGTTACCAACCTTGTCTTGAAACAAACACCGGACCCTAAAGGCCCATTTTTCTTAGTGAAAACCCACTTGCACCCGATAGATTTCTTCCCCTTTAACAAATCGCATAGTTTCCAAATTCGTTTTTTCTGAGAGATTCCATCTCATCCTCCATATCCGCTTTCTACTTCGCATTCTTGCTATAGAATCCATAATTTTCCAATACGAAGTTGGCTCATTCCCATAACCTACTAATGCGTACACCATCATGTCTTCATACCCATATCGAACCGGTGCACGTCCAGCCCTAGACTCCCTTCTACTAGCCAAAGATGGTATTGTTTATTGTTGACCCGATTCTACTGCCAAAATCTCCGACCTCTCGCCGAGAATCGTCTTTTTTTCGTTGAACTCATCCACCGAATCTATAACCCGAGTATTAACCGGATTAATCACTTCTGTTGGTCGAAAAACAACCCTAGAAGGGGGTGAATAAGGTTTTAAAAACTTAATGCGGAATTAATTTTTTTTTAAAATATTTAAGCAAAGCAACTTAGCTAAGCAACAATATCAAAGAAATAATATATTTCAAGTAATCAATCCCAAGACAAGCAATAAATAGCAATAAAAAGAGAGCTTGAGTTTAGAGAGATTAAACCAATTTGAAGCTCGAGACTTTTTGTCCTCACGATTCGGTTTCCTAAACCATACGTCTGCGTTCGGTTAGTTTCTCGAGAATTTTCACTATTCAATCTTCTTCGGGTGAAGATCAAACCTCAATACAAATGTTGTTATGCACGCAACACTCACAATGTAGTTATACACACTACACTTTTCACAAGATATGCTCTTTTGCTCTACAAAGAGACAAACTCTCTTTTGAAATGAAGAATGAATTATTTGTGGTGATACACACTAATACAATAACTCTTAAGTGTATTTGAAGATTACAAATGAAGCTCACACTAGAGTTATCAAGATTGATCAAAAATATATAGCTCAAAAGATGAAAGATTGATCAAAATGTGTTCTTGAATATTTGTATATTTGATTATATGAATAGTAGAGTATTAGAATGATTCAAGGTATGTTAAAACATGTCTAAGACCTCATATATATAGCTTGCAAAACCATATGGCCGTTGGGGATGATTAAGAAAGGTTTTGGGTCAAAGGTATACATTTTCAAACTTTCCAACAGCTAGTTTTAACAAAAAAATTAAATTTGTTTTGATAATTTCTTCGAATTTGACCGTTGGATCATGTTCAAATTTTAGTCAAAAGTATTACGGGATGTTGTCTAACTACTGTAAAAATTTCAAAATGATCAGAATCCGGAAAGGCCTCCATCTTACCGTTAGATCAAAACTGTGCGAAAATTGAGCGAATATTAAATGTAAAATAAAAACGTTTTTGCAATTTAGCAATTTAGTTCCAAATACAATTATAATGATTTGTGAACCTCAAAGATATGTTTATAACATACCTATTTTTATCAGAGCTTAAAATATGATCATTTAAAATTAATATGAATTTATTTTGAAACTCGATCTTTGTAAAATGATGTTTTTCAAATAAATTCAATTTCAAGCTTATTTGAATCAATCTTTAAAAGATGCATGGATACGTTTGAGTTATAAGGATTTGAACAATAATATAACTTTACATAAATCTTAAGCACTCACTCAATTACTGAATTAACGAGTTTTCGAATGCTTTGATTTGTTTCTTCGAATTGATATTCACTTGAAACTTTTTCTTAAAAACTTTTTATATAATCTTTTGATCCTTTGTACTTCATGATTTGCATTGAGAGATTTGATCTTCCTTGTCTAGTCCAATGATCGAATAGTGAAAAAATGATCCTTGCCATGTTTTTCTTGAATTTTTCAAGTAAATGAACTATATACTTATATCAAGAAACATGTTAAATTACATATGATTGATTTATTGTTATTATCAAAATAAGATTAAGACCTTAGGTCAATAACTTTCGTTTCTACCATTATCTCGCTTTTCTTATTCTCCTTTTCAACTGGGATCGGAGAACCACCGTTTACTGACAAGGGTGTTTTGAGCATAGATGCCTCGTTAAACGTCACATCCCCACTAATTACGATTTTCTTGCTTTGGAGACACCACAATTTATAACATTTGACTCCATCATAAGGGCCTAAGAATATTGCCCTACGAGCCCTGGGGTCAATTTTCTCATCATGACTATGATAATAAGTCGGACATCAAAAAACGTAGACGTTGTCGTAATTAGCATGAGATCCGATCTACACCTCCATAAGTATTTTGTATTCCACTCCTGAGTATGACAAACGATTAACCAAGAATGTAGCACATGTGATACGAGCACCCGTTATCCAAGATTCATTCACTCAAAGAGTTAACCCGTGGAATCACAACCAACATACTCTCGAAGTCCTTATCTTTCGGTACCGTTATCACGTTTGCGTTCTCCACCACACATTTATTCTCTCCACCACCATTGGTTCTATTTGGACACTCCCAACGCACATGATCAGGTTTTCTGCACTCATGACAAATTATTTTACTCTTGTCAGTCGGTCCTCGAAAGTTCGACTATGAACTTCTCTGGTTTTCCCGTTTATTCTCATCGATTCTTCCCCTAGTGAATAGCATATCTGAGTTAGATTATTCTCTCTCCTTCAAGCGCTTTTCATTAGTCAAGACGATCGACGATACCAAAATGTAGGTCACATTTTTCTTCTCATATATAAGCATAGTGGTTAGATGATCATAGGATTTCGGGAGCGAATTAAGAAGCAGAATCGCTTTGTCCTCATCATCATTCTCGACATCTAACCCCTGCAAATATGAGATTATCTTGTTGAACCTGTAGAGATGATCATTCATGAATGTACCCTTCAAGAATTCATACCAGAATAACTTCTTCTTCAAGTACAGACGATTCTCAATAATATTCATTATATACTGATCCCCGAGCTTCTTCTAAATCACTGAGAAAAATGTTTCACACATCACATAGTACATCATGTTTGGAGTAAGGTGTAAATGAATTATACTATATACCTGCCTATCGTACTCAGCCCAATCGGCGTCGGACCACTCATCGGGTTTAACTTTATTCCCCCAACAATGCTCTATGCAAATCTTATTAGACAAGGATGTCGGACATCCTGCACCGCCACATCACAAAATTCATCTTCTTCCCGTCAATTCTCTCTATATCGAATTTAACCACAACCGTCACCTTAGGAGCAGATGCCCCTTTCAAAGGTAGTTTATCTACAGTCTTGGCATCCTCTTCCGGTATATCAAAAGTAGACATCTCTAACTATTACATAATTATCCCAATGAATGAACCTCACTCTGATACAAAATTATTGTGCTGAGATACAGCTAGAACAAGCTTTACCACAAGCATATGATCGACCGGACAATTATACGTATAATAATTAAAGAAACAAGTCCATTAATATTCAAAAAATACGAAAAATAAGAGATTAAAAACGAAAAAACTAACCAAGCACGCAAACAATTATGTGGTATCGGCAAAACCGCCACTAATCATCAGGTAATAACTATTATTGATGAAATCAATTCTGAGTACAACGCGCAAAGCAAACCCTAGCCGCTAATTAGAGCTCTCAGTATTATCTCTAAAAAATACTCTCTAATTTAGCTAGTAAACAATACAATACAACTCATAAATAAAACCTATGATAATGGTTCTATTTATAGGGTATAAATCCTATGGATCTAGGATTGCACAAAACCAAAACCTACTAGAAATTGGATAATACAAATTAAACTAGGATTTGGACAATACAAAGCCAATTAAGAATTGGATAATATAAAACTAAATAGGAATATGATTTCTATACAGAGCCAAATCTTCAATTCCCCTATATGTTCTCTCAAAGCATTCAAGATGCGGTTCCACGACATTTTGCTTGTTTGATCTTTACCAACAATTGAATTAATAGATATATAAAGCCATGCCTTTGTTAGTGCAATATTTTCCGCTATAGTCCAATTTCGACAAGGATGCACAAGTTGTGTTTGTTTGGAAATTTTGGAGGCCTTTATTTTTATCTTAGATGTTTTGGATGAATTACAAGTTTGAGATTCAAATGAAATATTTGGAGAATTTAAAAGATCTTGGAAAGAGAATGGAGATCCAAGATGTGGCTGTAAATGAGAAGGAAATGGAGCATTTAATGCATTAAATGGAACCGTCAGTTGAACTTGAAGGTTTAAGGGATATAATTAACTTGAAAATTGATTAAGTTGGGGAAATAGATTATATTCGGGTACATGGGCTTGTGGGCGAGAGGAGTGACCAGTATATTGAGAATTGGGAGAGTCATTTATAATTATAGGTTGAGTGTCATTGAAAAAATGTTAATGAGATTATGAGAATTGACGAGAGTCTTGCGAATCCATTTGAGACATTATATCTACAATATGAACAAGTGTGTGTCATATGGAAATATCATTTGGTATAATAGCCATAAATTTCAATCAATTTTTGAATGATATTTGTCTATCAAGTTTTATACTCATTAAATATGAAGGTACTATACTATAATCAAGAAGATCTATTGTAATTTAGTACCTGAAAAAGTATAATAATTGGATTAAAATCCATATAGGCAGCAAGAATTAACAAAGAAATAAGTGTCTTTGTCGTAACTTTATATAGTGCAATAATCGACAAAAACCATTATGTTATACTATATAGATTGGTGCTAATTATTGATTAATAACATAATTCATATATTTATATATAAGCACCCCCAAATAATAATATATGAATAATGTTTGAACTGTTAATAATTGCTAGATTCCACTTATGCAAAACTAGGGCACGAGGTAGAAGATCAACTAAACTTACCGATTTATCAAATATGAGATTTGTTTGCTTCTTCTGATTCACAATTGCCAAGCTTTGAGAACTTCGGTCAACCTTGATAGATTTTTATAAAATGCAATATCAAAAAATAGAGAAGGGATAGAGAATGAGTTGGGTGAATTTGGCGCAAATAGAGAAGGGATAGCAATGGGTTTCGTAAAATTGGCGTGGAATATGAAAAAATACGAGCGCCATATTTTTTTTTATCTTTTTAAAAATTTCTAAATTTTAACTAATATCTACCCTTTTATTTGCTGCATCAGCTTCATATTAAAAACATAAGTTTGCATTGGAGATTCAATTATTTACTCAATGTCTATGCTTCTTACATGGCACTTTATTTTTTTCTCGATCCAAGTTAGCATCGGAGATGCTTTAAAAATACAATTAGCAACATAAAGCCTTAAAAACTTGGTAGTGGTCTTGCATTATAAAGAGGAAGATTAAACTAATCATTGTCAAATATTATCCTATCATATCTCAAATACTCTCTATCTTATCCCAAGTAGCTTAGGTAAGAATTTTTATAAAGGGTGATTTTGTTTCTATCCACCAAATCTTGCAGTTAATCCACCCTTAAATTATGAAAATTTTAAATGAAGTTTCACAAAATTACCCTTTTTAAAATTGATTAGTATATCCACCAATTTTAATTAAATTATAATTGTATAACTTTAGATTCCTTTTTTATTAACATTCCTAATCTAAATATAATTCCTTTTAATTAACTTTCCTAATCTATATATAATTCCTTTTAATTAAATTCATCTTTACGTTTAAAAAAGTTTGAACGGTTTAAGGTTACTTCTACGCTTGTGTTGATCGAATAGATGCCATTTTCTCTCTCTCTCTCTCTCTCTCTCACACACACACACACGAAAACAGAGTGAAAGAATGACTAAGTATATATAGTGTGTATTATACATATATAAGAGGGGATGGCCAACTTTTCTAGCTTGCGTTGCAAATAAACCTTGTCCAGTAATTTACAATTTTTTTATGCATTAATCTTTTGGAACTCCCAACATTATAATTAATAATATAAGTATTTAGTCTGAAAGTTAGACATGATATAAGAAACTTGGTATAATTTAAATTTTTAATCTTCCGTATTGTGAGTTAGACTTACATAATACAAAAACCAAATTAGTTCAAGATTTTCGAAATTGTGGGTGTGGGTTTCTAAGGTTGGAATACAGATTTAGTGATTTAAATAATATGAAACTAATCTAGGGTTTGTGATATGATGAAGAAGAAGAAGAAGAGACACTAGGAGAATCGTTAAAACCGTAAGGGGAAAGGGGTTAAATTTTGTTTTTGTTATTTTACTGCAAAATTAATTAAAATTTATCCATCTAAATTTTTAAAGTGGTTATACTTATTAATTTAGTAGATATTTCTATATTAAATTATTATTTAAAATAATATTTATAAAATTAAATTCATAATATTTTTTTGCCAGTTCATCCACGCTCGCGGATTAACTTAATATGTAATGCGGATTAACTTAACAATGTGGATTAACTGCAAGATTTGGTGGATAGAAATAAAATCACCCTTTATAAACTACTCTCTTGGAATGTCATGTGTTGGCTAATTTGTTTAAAAGCAAAACTTGTTAAAGTTTGAAATAAAATACGCAATTTTTTTTTGATATATATACGGTATTATATTTAGTAATTTTTTAAATTTCAAATACATGATTATATTTTAGTCAAGCGATGTTTAATATATAACACATATAATAATGAGATAAACCATTTTACAAACCAAATTCAAAAGAATTCAAAGAAAGTTCCATTCACAGTCTTTTGAAATTAGTTAAAATCGACTGTCTGTCACCATCGCTAGCAAAACGTAAAGCAAACAAGGTAGATTTCCCAGAAAAATCCACTCACAAATCAACTGTCTGTCACCTACGTATACAATTTTCCGACAAAATCCAACCATATGATTACTGTTATTATTATTACCCATGAAATTACTCAGATTCTTCACACAACCACTTTTTTCCGGGAGAATTTAAGGAAAGAAAAGTCACATTCGGCCTTTTCTCGACAATCATTGACTTCAAAAAGTCGGTCTTCTTTGGCAAGGAAATGGGTTTCACACCCGCCTTTCAGAGGGTTTTATCTATTTCAAGGTAATCCTGTTTGGTTCCCTAGAAAATCAATTTCCAACTAAAGCTTTCTCTTTCTCTTTCGCTATTGATATCAATATTTGATTTTCCAGATAAGGGATTCTTTTGAGTTTGATAAAGTCACAATCATTTTCTCTTGCCTTCTGGGGTAAGTATTTATAACAGTAGAAATGTGTACTTGTAGGGCTGCATTTTCTTTGTAGAATGCTTTTGTTTTTATTCTTCTGTTTGTATTGAGATTTGAAGCCTACTAGTAAATATGTGCGGTGTGCCCTTTCTCTGTTTGTTTCAGTGGAAAATTTATCAACTAATAAGATTTGGATTAATGTTTTGATATTTAGGGCAATTAGCTTTTATCTCCTCTGATTTGGGAGATGGGTTTTTGTTAATTTTATTAGTATTTCTCTAACCCGGAGGTATATGCTATTGTTTGTTGCCCTTGTTGAACCTGAGCTATGTTACAAAAGTCTAACTTTTACATCTAAAAAGAAAATTAAGGGTCCGTTTGATGACAAATTGGAAAATGATAGGAAGAACAATTGATTTTTTTGTGAGAAGTTGGAAAACTAAGTTGAGTAACTGTTGAAGAATATGATATACATTGTTGGTCCACTGCCTAACAGCTTAAGCTTTTAGGAGAGATGGTTCCTAACTGTATCTTGGTGGGGGTGTATTACTAGTCTCATCCCTTCTAACTTCTCATAAAAAGTAATATATTGTTTTTCTAATAATTTTTCAACTTTGTTATCAAACGAACCCTAAGAGTTTGTTAATTGAGTATTTCTCAGTATTCAAACATGAAAAATAATAGTTTTAAACAAAAACATTGAAAAATTGCATCAGGCTGCTCAATCACCATCCCACTAGACTAAGTGGCCGCCTAGCTAGGCTAAGAGACTGGCCACAGCCTGGAGCCTAGATCAAGCCTAATAGGCCGTAAGCGGGGGTTTCAGAACACTTCTAAAATAAGACTTTCTTGTTTACTATTTCTTTACCTAGTATTGAAGTGAACAAACTGTAATTATTGACTTAACCAACTATTCATTCTTGAAGAGTTACTTTCTTTGAATTTTTGTAACTTCAGTTGACAACGAAAACCATTTTTCTCTTTTAGGGAAAGGAGAATGTGCACATTCAGTTCACGAGCTTGAGCCATAATCTTTTTTGGGATTCATAGTGTATTTGGTGTACAGTTATAACAATGGCAATGGAGCTCATACCAATTGGTACTCTATTGACTGTGATTACGAACCAGGTCATCAAAACAGCTAATGCCGCCAAGGATGTTATTTTCGAGAAAGAGAGTTTTAAGGTTCTATCGAGCCATCTCTTTGATATCGAGCCCGTTCTAAAGGAATTGCAGCAACAAAAGCTAAACGAATCGCCGGTTGCAAGGCAAGCTTTGGAGTTCCTTGAATCCGATGTCAAAAAGGCTAACAACTTGGTGGAGAAATACAAAAACCGTTCCCGTTTCTACTTGTTGGTCAAGTGCCGGAACATTGTCAAGGAGGTACAAGATGTTACGAGGGATATTGGAAGGTCTTTGGCTGCCTTATCACTTGCAAATGCTGAAGTCTTATCAGGGATATCGGACCAGGTGACTGAATCCTCGTTGAGATTTGAGAAGTCCTTTATTTTTTGGCTTATAATTTAGTTTCCTTTTTATAACTTCCCTTTTAGTTGATTGTCAACTAGGTAATATCATGACATCTTATCTAGAATTGTAGTAATTCATCCTATTGTTTTGGTTGTTTCACAAATAGATTTGAAGCACTTTAAGATGTCCTCTAATATAATTGGTGAAGTTTCTTAACTTTTAGCCAAATAAAAGCTTTGTAAAATGTTTTTAGTTGGTGAATGGAAGTTCGCTTTTAAGGGTCTTTCTTCTTACTCATAGAGTTTAAATATAGTACTTGTTTGGTTCGAGTTTTTGTTCGTTCCTTGAATCCAAAATGGTAATTTCGCATGGAAAGTTTGAGCCTCATCAACTTATGATTCAACCTCTTGAAATGGAGTATAAAATACTCCTAGGGTTTCGTAATTCATGTCAGGATTTGGAATCACAAGTTAAGTTGAAACTTTATGGGTCAATTTGATAAGAAGTTGGAAAATTATTGAAAATAATACTACTTTTATGGGAAGTTGGAACAAATATGACTGATTTGGTGAGATGTTCTTCATCATTCATATCAGCAATTTGAATCAAAACTTTATGTGTGAAATTACCATTTTCAGATTATAGGAGAGCACAAGAACTCGAAACAACTTTATGTGTGAAATTACCATTTTCAGATTATAGGAGAGCACAAGAACTCGAAACAAGCGAACACTTATGGTTTGATACTTTGAATCCTTTGTGTTATTCCTCACCACCTAATATTTTCCATCACCAGGTAAATAGGTTGCAAAATGAGATGCAAAGGGCCGAGTTCGAAGCTTCTCAATTCCAGCTCCAAATTGTAGACAAGTTAAATCAAGGCCTTACGGATCAAAAGCTAGATCAAGGATTTGCAAATGACATGCTCAAAGAAATAGCAAGGGCGGTTGGGGTGGAAGATGAACACTCGGAGATAAGCAAAGAGCTCAATAGCTTCAGAAGGGAAAAAGAAGAAGCCGAAGAAAGAAAAGAAAGGGCCGAAGTTTTTTTCTTGGAACAAGTTATTGAGTTGCTCTCTCGAGCCGATGCTGCAAGAGACTACGAGGAAGTGAAGAAGCAGTATATACAAAGGCTTCAAGGAATACAATCATATGATAACCGAATAGAGTATATTGAACCATATAAGCCTTTCATTTGTTGTATAAATAAAGTTGTGATGGTTGATCCTGTTTGCCTTTGCACTGGTACTGCATGTGAGAGAGCAGCCCTCGAAGATTGGTTTGACCGTGGAAAGAAAACTGATCCGGCAACAGACGAACTTCTTGAAGATTTATCTTATAGGTCTAATCTTCAACTCAGACAATCGATCCAGGAGTGGAAAGAACTCAATTATTGCCTTAAAATCAGATCTTGCAAGGCAAAATTGCTATCAGAGGTAGACTCGTCCGTGGGGGAGGCCCTTGGCCAAATGCAGGAGCTTATGAGAGAGAGTTCAATCAACAAATACTGGATTACCTTTGGTGGGCTTACTGAGATTATCATCTCTATTCTTGGAACCTCGCAAAATGAAGATGTGAAGAGAAAAATATTAATTACATTGAAGGACATTGTAGAAGGGCATCCAAGAAACAAGGTCAGCTATTTTAAATAATTTTCTTTTATAATAATGTGAACATGAAAAAATAAAAGAAAATTGCATGTATTTTAGCTCAACTTGCTGATCATTTCCTTTATTTCTTAGATTAGTTGAGCACTTAGCCTTTAGTCCACATGCTAAAGTTGGTTGAATTTTAGATTTTGTTGTATTAGAATCATCCTTGCTCTGAATGAATATTCATGTTTTGGTTATTTGTTAACTCTTGAGACATGTATTTCTTTTATAGGATTTATTGGTCGAGAATAAGGGATTGGATTATGTGATTCCATGCCTAGGGTGCGACGACTCAAGTATATCAAAGGCTGCGGTTGAGTTAACATATGAAATATTACGAGATAGGTCTGGTTGGAATGCGTGTTATTGCAGGAAAATCTCCCACCACTGTGGTGCAATACCTTTACTTGTTGCAATAAGGGAGTCAACTGAAAAGGCGGCGGAAATGTTGATGAAACTTTGCGATGAAGATGATGAGAACATTATTCAGGCTGCTAAAGCGGATTGGTATACACCACTTATTAATCAAATTATTGGAGGTTAGAAATTCCATTGTTTTCTAAAAGTTAATGTGCTTCCCTTTCTTAATGTCACGCGTATATATTTTGATAGATTTTATTGCTAAAATACAGAAGAATGAAACAAACACAAGTTGAATTTTGTTTATTTTACGACTTTTTTCCACTAATGCTCTCACATTTATATTAGCAAGATAATCTGATAAACAAAAACCCCATATGTACATGTGTTAGTTTTGACCAACCTTCCCTGTTTTAACAATCGCCGGTCCCTATAGAAATGCACATCAGCCCTAAAACGGAGTTTCGACCAAAATGCAAGTGTCCAATTCAACTAGCTAGAATCACAAGGAAGGCTTAGAATTAATTTATATGGATGGGAATTTGATGGAACGGGCATATAACAACGAGATTAATGACAATAATACAGAAAAGAATTACAAGTGTTACAATTGCAGAATATCATTGGGCATTACATCCCTCTGTCTAGAATATTTTAGGTAATTTTATTCAATCTTATATGAACCAAAATATTTGATGATACATAAAATTTACAGGGCCAGTGTCTTCGAGGATATTGATGGTGCGAGCGCTTGTTAGTTCGGAACTAAGCGAACTGAATCTAAAGCTTCTTGGCCAAGAAGGGCTAATACCAGCTTTGTTCGAAATGGCATTTGGGAATCTTGAATCTAAAGAACTATCCTTATCTATGCTTGTCAAGTTATCTGACTGTCGTGAAAACAAAATCCTTATTGCTGCTGCTGGTGGGGTTCCTCTTGTGTTGAAACTAATGTTCAGTTCCCCTATACGCACAGTCATTATCGCTAAATGCTTGGAAATCCTCGAGAAACTCTCTTCCCACGGTGATGGAATCAAATTCCTTGTTGATGAAAATGAAACACAACTTCCCCTAGAACCCGTCATTACATATTTGTTGGCTCTTCAAGAAAGTCCCAACTCATCCCATATTGTTCAAAGGCCGGCTTTGCGTGCACTTCTTGGAATTTGTCAGTCCGAAGCCGGGCTTGTTAAGACTGCAGTTCTCAAGGCCAATGGGGTTTCTTTAATACTTCCTCTTCTCGATGACTCAGATATTGTAATACGAGAAGCTGCAATAAATCTTCTTTTTCTCTTTTCCCAACACGAACCGCAAGGAGTTGTCGAGTACCTCCTAATGCCAAGAAGGCTTGAGGCTTTGGTGGGCTTACTAGAAAACGACGATAAAGGCGATGTACAAATGGCGGCTGCAGGTTTATTAGCCAACCTTCCAAAAGCCGAGAAAGATCTCACAAAGAAATTAATAGAAGTTGAGGGGCTTACAGCAATTATAAACATCTTGAAGTCGGGAACAATGGAAGCAAAAGAAAATGCACTAAGTGCTCTCTTTAGGTTCACCGATCCTACAAACCTCGAGTCCCAAAGGATTGTGGTTGAATTAGGAACGTACCCTTTGCTTGTGGACTTTCTTAAGATTGGTTCAATAACGGCCAAGGCAAGAGCCGCTGCTCTCATTGGCGATCTTTCTATGCGTAGCCCGGAACTCACTATTGCGCCCAAAAATGTGGGTTGTTGGTATTTTTGTAGACGTACGCGTGTCCCTAAATGCCCTGCACATGGTACCATATGCAGTGTGAGTAGTACATTTTGTTTGTTAGAGGCAAATGCTCTGTCTGGGCTAGTGGAACTTCTAAAAGGAGAGGTACACGCGACAGCTTATGAAGCGATTGGGACACTTTCGACCCTGGTAAGGGAGGAGTGTCCTAATAGAGGGGCTAGTGTCCTACACGAGAGTGGTGCGATAATTCCCACATTAGAGGTTTTAAGGTGGGGATCAGAGTCTTTGAAAGAGGAAGCTTTGGGGCTTTTGGAGAAGGTTTTCATGTCGAGGGAAATGGTGGATTTGTATGGTTTAACTGCAAGGTTACCGCTTGTTGAGTTCACGGGGCGGAGTATTTATGAGGATGGGCGAATTCAAAGGAAGGCGGCTCGAATCTTGTTGCTTATTGAACGCTATTCGAGATCGTCAACGTCTTTTACTACAAGTTAGCATTTGAATTCGACTGTTAACCAACTTCTTTCTCTTAGTTTCGGCCCTACAACTGCCAAACTCTTAGATGGCTTAAAATATGATTTACGTTCTTCTTCCACCACAATACCATTGACCCCTTTCAATTTGATTCACATTTTCCATTCCTCAAGCTTGATCAGAAAGGGTGACGGGGATTCATTTAATTGCTGTACATAGTTTTTGGTAAGGGGCAGAGCCAGAAATTTTAGTGCTCTAAAATAGTATAATATTTTTTGGCTTTTTGTAAGGTAGTAGCGTATTCGTTTAATTATTCCGTACATACTTTTTGTCCGGGTAGAGTCAGGAATTCTAGCAGTCTAAAATAATATATATATATATATATATATTTTGTGTGTGTGAGTTAGTAGGGTAGTCTATTACTTGGGAGTGCATTTAGCTACGTAGCAGAGACAGGCTTCGGAAAGGGTTTCGTTCTTTTAACTAAAGAACGGACTTTTTCTTTTTTGGCCATGTGGGGGTAAGTGATTGGAATTTTTGATGAAATTTGGTGGGCATGATCAAGTCCACCAAATTTCATTAAAAAACTCAATCAAAAAGTGGGTGAACATTTATATTTATGCGTGTATTTTGACAGTTGAAATTTTAGATTTTTAGATCACCTACTTTTTGGTTGAATTTTTTAATGGAGTTGATCTATTCATCATGAAAGTTATCGCCACCAAATTTAATTAAAAAATTCAATCACTCACCTCCTCAAAACTTACCTCATCAAAAGAGAAAGTCCGTATTTTAGTTAAAAGAATAAAACTCTTTTTAGAACTTGGTTGAGATATACTAATTTTATTTAAAAACATAAATTCAAAAATATTTTAAGTAAACAACTGGATTAATAATTTATTTTCTCAAAAGTCTACGTTAGATAAATTATATAGTGCATATCATTAATTTTCTCTCTATAAACACATTTTCAGTAATCAATTTTGACCAAATTTAGATAAGCAGAATGTCAACAATTTCATTGCACCATGTCCTTGGCTAAAGATAATAATGCAGTCAAGGCCCAGACAAGTTAAAGGATTTTAGAGGTGTAATATCTTGGGGCTGGGTTAACAACCAAAACATGATTTTCAACACCTATCGATTAGTACTAGGTCTTTATTTCAGAAGTTGGACTTGTGCTACAATCTCTCTCTCTCTCTCTCTCTCATATGCATTGTGAAAAATGAAGTTTTTGAAATTGTCTCCTTCACCAAGTTATTGCACCCATGAGTGAGGCACTTGAGTTGTATAATTACTACTGGGTATTGACACGTGATACAATTATTTGGGGATGTGTTTGGGTTAAAAATTTTAATTGTAATTCTATAGAATTATAAATAATTGTAATTTGTAAAATTATAATATAATTGTTTGGATTGTATGTAGTTTTATTTTGTTTATTTGGCTAATTTGTATTTTTTTTTTTAAATTCTAAAGAGCCAGTGACTTAAAGATCACTAGTTGATTAAGCTTCACTAACCATTTCTGTCCACTGTGTCACGGGTTGCCTCCCAACAGCACTCGTGTTCGACTACGCTTCATCAACACCGTGCATGCGCCCGAGCGCAGCACAGCCCAACAGGAGATCCAGCACCAGCACAACCAGGTCGTCAAGTGTCATATAGTTTTAGACTTGTGCTTAGGCTAGTTTTTTGGAGAAGTGTATTCTCATATGTAAATATTGTTTCCATGTAAATAAATCTAGGAATTTCCTTTGTAATTGTATTTTCATTTCCATTGTAAACATGTTCTTGTAACTTGTGTGAACCAACGTGCATCGCTACTACTTTGGTATTTTCATTAAGTGGTTATATGTGGGGATAAGACTATCTGCTTCACACCCGAGTTGCCTATCAGTGCACATTGTCTAGCACTCTATTTCAAGCTCTTACTTTCTTTCGTACTGTAATAGCTTTCCATGTAATCAAGTTTAATGCAATGAAGTGATTTCAATTTATGCTCAAGTTCTTTTCAAATTACTGTTGTTGCGTGTTGTTTGTTGATTGTAAATAAAATTCGATTGAACTCGATCGGGCTATCGGTTAGCACGGTCACTCACGCGGCCTCCTTTGTGCCATCAAATGACGCTCCGTGACAGTTGGTATCAGAGGGATTGTTTCGATTGCTGCCTTGTGAAGCATAATTTGTGTTACTTGCTACGTTACGATAGGAACTAATAGCCAGCGAATCGAAGCCCTCGAAAGGAATGTTGGCATACTGACGGAAAAGATGGGTGGAATACCCTCTCTTGTCGATCGTGTGCAAAGTTTGGAGACACTCACCCAAACTGTCCCACTTGGTGGCGCGTCGAGTAGCTCGTCCACGCTCGCAAACCGTATACAAGATTTGGAGGAGGGGCTCCAAAACCTTCAGGGAATCCTACCAGAAGGAAACTTTGGGGAGATGAGAGATGAGATGAGAGATGAAATCATTCAGATCAACCAGAAATTGACTCTCGTGTCTATGGTGGTTGCTAACTCACCAGTTGGGGGTGAGGAACGAATGAAGATGAAAGTGCCCGAACCTAAGGTGTTCACTGGTATTTGTGATGCTAGGGAATTGGAGAACTTTATCTTTGATATGTAACAGTATTTTCGCGCCACCAAAGTTAATGTAGAGGAAACAAAAGTATCCACCGCGTCCATGTATTTGTCCGCGGATGCTAAGTTGTGGTGGAGAAACCAGTGTTCTAAAAATCGGCATTTATCGCCGATAAATCAGAAATCGGCAAGGCGCCGATCGGATTATCTACAATCGGCTGAAAATATCGGCAGGGGAGAAATCGGAAATTTATCGGCAATTTATCGCTGATTTATCGCGATAAATCGTAATCAGCGATAAATTGAATTTTTTTTTATCGTTACCAAAGTAAACTACATCGTTTTCTCTCCTTCACTCGACGACTCCCACACCTCGACCTTGCCGTTTCTCTCTCTATCTCTTACCCGACCTTGCCGTCGTTCCTCTCTCTCACTCGACCTCGAAACAGTGAGGGGCGGAACGAGAAATAAAGAGAAAGGGGCGTAGTGAAAGAAGAAGATGAAGAGAGATGAAAGAAGAAGATGAAGAGAGATGGAAGAAGGAGATGAAGAGAGATGGAAGAAGGAGACGGCTGTGTTGTGGACCTTGTGGTATGACTTGTGAGAAAAGAGGCGTAGGTTTTAGGGTTAAAGAATAGCGGTTTTAATTTAAGTAAGTAGTGAATGACTTTATTACCTAATTACCCTTAGGTATATTGTAATTTACAAAATTACTAATAGACTAGTAAATAGGTGAGAAATTTCTTTTAAATGTTTACAATTACCCCCATAAGTTATTTTTATTTAGCATTTTATTCTATTAATGTCCATTTTGTTACTATTATATTTTATTTAGCATATTGTTATATAATATATTATTTAAAATATTATTTATATGGTGAACAGTGCATATCCGATTTTTTTCGATTTATCCCCGATAAAATGAAAAATCCCCACTCCCCACCTTGCCGATCGATTTCTGATTCACGATTTTTAGAACATTGGGGAAACAAATACAATAGTATTCAAGCAGGTGATTGCGAGATTAGCACCTGGGAGGACCTGAAAAGGGAACTACGTGCTCGATTCCTTCCGGAAAACACTTCACACAATGCTAGTCAGGAACTTCTGCAGACAAAGCACTCTGTAAGCATTAAGGAGTATGTGAATGCATTCATCACAATTATGTTAGATATCCACGACATGAACGATGCTGACATGCTTTTTTTTTTCATGATTGGATTGCAACCGTGGGCCAAGAATGAACTGAATCGAAGACAAGTTAAGACGTTACCCCAAGCCATATCAGCAGCCGAATGTTTGCAAGATTATAGTACGGGTCCCAAAGTTAACACTCCAAGAAATGGATAAGCGAAGAATGGGGGAGAGAAAAAGCAATCTTATCAAGCCAAACCTGATGGGGGAGGCAACGCGCCTTCTAGATCTTTCAACCAGCAAAATAATTTCAGAAATGGAAGCAAGTTCACGGGAAACTCCCAAACCAGCAACAATGGGAAGAATCCGTTCTTCCTTGGATTTTGTCATTTGTGCCACGGTGCCCATTTAATGGCCAATTGCCCAGACAAGCAAGTCCTAAATGCTCTCGTTGCTAGGTGTGGCGGCATATTTTCTAGGGCACTATCCACTTCGGGGCAACCCAACAAGACTCAGTCGAATGATCGTGCAGAGTCAGAAGAGGAAAGTGAGGAGTGTGAGGGAGCCTCATTGGGCGCTTACCAAAGATAGTTCACGCATTCTTGCAACGCGGTGACGGAGGAAGAGGAACCCCAACAGAAAGAGAAAATGGATTCCACCTCAAAAGGGGGGACAGTGTTGGGAAGAGCTTCCAAGGAAAGGGCTTAATGTATATTGATATCAAGATAAATGGGAAACCAATTCGGGCCATGGTGGACACAGGCGCAACGCACAACTATTTGGCCAGTACTGAAGTGGAGCGGTTATGCCTTATCTTAGAGAAATGAGTGGGTCGTGTAAAGGCCATTAACTCGGCTGCTCAACCGGTTGTTGGAATGGCGAAGTCGGTGTTAGTGATGGTAGGTCCTTATGAAGGGAGGACCAACTTCTCGGTTGTGGTGATAGATGACTTCAAAGTTATCCTAGGATTGGAGTTCTTAAGAGAAACCAAGGCGAGTGTTATGCCCTGCGCTAATAGCCTCATGATGCTTGGCAAGAATCCGTGTATCATCCCGGTGATGACCCCATCTAACAGTGGGAAGTTTCTCTCGGCGAAAGCATGATAACCCCACTTTCGTGGCAGCACTAAAATGGGATGAAATCCAGGAGACGTCAGGGCCTCTGCCGAAGTCTATTCGTCGGGTTTTAGTCGAGTCAGAAGATGTAATGCCCGATAACCTTTCGAAGAAGTTGTCTCCCCGTAGAGAAGTGGACCACCAGATCGAATTAGTGCCGGGTGCTAAGCCTCCAGTTCGCGCAGCTTATCGGATGTCCCAGCTTGAACTGGCCGAACTTTAAAAATAGCTAAAGGAATTATTGGATGCAGGTTTAGTGCAACCAGCCAAATCGCCGTACAGGGCCCCAATCATCTTTCAGAAGAAACAAGACGGTTCATTGAGAATGTGTGTCGATTACCGCGATCTCAACAAAGTAACCATCAGGAATAACTACCGGATCCCTCTTGTGGCCGATTGCTTTGACTAACTCAGCCGGGCAAAAGTTTTCACGAAGCTCGATCTCAGATCCGGGTATTGGAAAGTTCGCATTGCGGCAGGGGATGAGGGGAAAACCACATGCATCATCAGATATGGAGCTTATGAATTTCTTGTTATGCCATTTGGGCTAACCAATGCTCCAGCCACCTTCAGCACCTTGATGAATCAGGTTTTTAGGGACTACTTGGATGACTTTATCGTGGTTTATCTTGATGACATCGTTGTGTATAGCGAAAGCCTGAAAGAGCACCTGAAAAAGGCATTTGAGAGATTTCGAAAGCATGAGTTGTATCTCAAGTTGTCGAAGTGTTCTTTTGCGCAGAAACGTATCAAATTTCTTGGCCACATCATTGAACAAGGGATAGTGCAAATGGATCCGGTTAAGGTCCAGGTTATCCAAGAATGGCAAGCGCCCACTAATGTGTCGGAACTCCGTTCCTTTCTGGGACTGGCGAATTACTACAGGAAGTTTGTGAAAGGTTATTCCAGCATCGCAATGCCCTTAACAAAACTGTTGAAGAAGTCGAAAGTTTAGGACTAGTCGGTGGGGTGCCAAGCTGCCTTCAGTTCCTTAAAAAAGGCCATGTCGGAAGATCATGTTCTTGCTCTGCCCGATGTAACTAAGCCGTTTGAAGTGCACACGGATGCATCGGATGTAGCCCTAGGAGGGGTCCTAATGCAAGAAAGTCATCAAGTGGCTTACGAGAGTCAGAAGCTCAACGACACAGAGAGGAGGTACTTGGCCCATGAGAAAGAGCTACTCGTGGCTGTCCATTGTTTGAGATTATGGAGGCATTATCTCCTCGATTCTCGATTTCTAGTGAAAACGGATAATACAATAGTGAGCCATTTCCTCAGTCAACCGAAGTTGAATTCTAAACAAGCAAGGTGGCAAAGTTACTAGCTGAATTTAACTTTTGGCTAGAGTACAAAGTAGGTTCGACCAACAAGGTAGTCGATGCTCTGAGCCGCAGAGTTGTGTTCAACCAACAGGCCAATGCGTTCATCAATGCTATTCTTCGAATTGACAGTTAAGTTTCCACTAAAATTTGAAGAAACATTAAAGATGCTCTACCGCAAGATCCCGTTTTTGCTTAGCTATTGAAGATGATCAAAAAAGGAAAGACGCGACAGTTCTGGTTGGATGACGGGTTCATTTTGACAAAAAGAAATCGCATTTTTGTTCCTCGAGTAGTGGAGTTGAGGCGTACTCTTATTCGAGAATGTCATGACACATTATGGGCGGGACACCCTGGCCCTAAATGGAAGATGATGTGGAGAGTTATGTTAGAACTTGCCTGATTTGCCAACAAGACAAAATTGAGCGGAGACAGCCTGCAGGGTTATTGGAACCTCTACCCATCCCGGAACGACCTTGGGAGAGCATTTCGCTCGATTTCATATTAGGTCTGCCCAAAGTGGGGGACTTGACAACTATTCTTGTGGTCGTTGATCGTTTTTCAAAGTATGCCACTTTTATTGCGGTCCCAAAGAACACATCGGGGGACGAGACTGTACAACTATTCTTCAAGTATGTGGTTAAGTATTGGGAGATTCTTCGGAGCATCGTTAGTGATAGGGACTCACGATTCACTGAAATTTTTTGGAAGGAACTCTTCAAGGTTCTCGGCTCTAAGTTGTGTATGAGCTCTAGTTACCACTCTCAGTCTGATGGATAGACTGAAAGATACAACGCAATGCTTGAGGAATATCTACGCCACTTCGCTAGTGCAACACAACGAAATTGGGTCAAGTTATTGGACGTGGCTCAACTGTGCTTCAACGCCCAGAAAAACTCCGGGACAAGCAAGAGTGCCTTCAAAATCGTTACGGGACAACAGCCCATCCTTCCTCACACTGCCAACTCGATGCCAATTTTAAAATCTCCTAGAGCCCGGAATTTCTCAGAATAGTGGAAGCAAAATATTGAGTTGGCTCGTTCGCACCTAGAGAAGGCCACCTATCGAATGAAGAAGTATGCAGATCAGAAAAGGTGACCGTTAGAGTTCCAAGTAGGAGATCTCGTAATGGTGAAGCTCCTTCCACAAGATAGGAAGTTCTTGAGGGGTCGAGACCCACGCCTTCTGTAAAAATATGAGGGGCTGCTTAGGATTGTGAAGAAAATTGGAAAAGTGGCTTATCAAATTGAACCCCCTAGTTAGCTGAAGGTCCACCCAGTATTTCATGTCAGCATGCTAAAACCGTATTTTGCTGATACTACCGATCCATCCCGGGGGAGTGTCTAGTCGTCCAGGGCTAAAGCAGAGAGCAGAAGGAAAGCAGTCAGTGGAAGCCATCCTGGCCGATCGAGTTGTGACAGCTTCTCGCAAACAACACCAAGAGTTTCTTGTCAAATGGCCAGGAAGAGACCCAGAAGAGAACACTTGGGAAAGAGCATCATACCTATCGGCCTTCCAGGACCAGATCACAGCATACCTCAACCAGTCGACGGGGCGTCAACAGCTCTGGTGGGGGAGGATGTCACGGGTTGCCTCCCAACAGCACTCGTGACCGACTACGCTTCATCAACACCGTGCATGTGCCCGAGCGCAGCACGGCCCAATAGAAGATCCAGCACCAGCATAACCAGGTCGTCAAGCGTCATCTAGTTTTAGACTCGTGCTTAGGTTAGTTTTTTGGAAAAGTGTATTCTCATATGTAAATATTGTTTCCATGTAAATAGATCTAGGAATTTTCTTTGTAATTGTATTTTCATTTCTGTTGTAAACATGTTCTTGTAACTTGTGTGAGCTAACGTGCATTGCTACCACTTTGGTATTTTCATTAGTGGTTATATGTGGGTATAAGACTATCTGCCTCACACCCGAGTTGCCTACCAGTGCACGTTGTCTAGCACTCTGTTTCAAGCTCTTACTTTCTTTCGTACTGTAATAGCTTTCCATGTAATCAAGTTTAATACAATGAAGTGATTTCAATTTATGCTAAAGCTCTTTTCAAATTGCTGTTGTTGCATGTTGTTTGTTGATTGTAAATAAAATTCGATTGAACTCGACCGGGCTATCGGTTAGCACGGTCGCTCACGCGGCCTTCTTTGTGCCATCAAAGAATGCCCCGTGACACAGTGTCATGTCACAAGAGCTATTGACCCCCCATAAAGCAGTATTAATATATTTAAATTGAATTTTGAATAGAAATAAAATTCAAAGTATAAAAAAAATAAAAATAAAAGATTGCGTTGAAAAACTTCATGAATATTATATAATATATAAGGGGGTTGAATAACTGTTTAAAAAATAGATTGTGAACATGCATATATAGTTATGTTTATAAGTGAGTTTATGAATTGTTAATATTTATTCTATGTTATACTGTTACTATTATATATATATATATATGTGTGTGTGTGTGTGTGTGATATTAGAAAATGGGGTTTATTAGAAAACAAATTATGCAAAAGAATTAAAGAATAATATTTTTATAAATTAAGAAGCAATATTTTACTAAACTTAAAGGGTCCGTTTGGTTCGAATTTTTGATGATTCCTGAAATCCTAGATTCCATTCCAGATAAGATTCTGGTGTTTGGTTGGAGTTTTTGAAGGGAAAGGGGCTTTCCTAAGAAAACTAGATTCTTCCATTTCATTCATTTTTATTTCCTCCAAATTTGGGAGGAAAGTTTAGGATTCCAAAGGAATCCTCTTCTTCTTTTTTCCAGAAACTGGAAAAAAAAATCCAAAAAAAAAAAATTATATTTTTTTCCAGAAAACGAAAATATTTTTTTCCCAAAAAGTGAAGAAAAAAAAATTCCCAGAAAACAAAAATATTGTTTTTTCCAAAAAATGAAAAAAAATATATTTTTTCCCAGAAAACAAAAATATTATTTTTTTCCAGAAAATGAGAAAATTTATATTTTTTTCCAGTAAACGAAAATATTTTTTTTCCCAGAAAATGAAAAAAATTATATTTTTTATCCAAAATTTTTTCCAGAAAATGAAAAAATAAATATTTTTTGCCGATTTCATTCCTAAAACTCCAACCAAACGAGTACTTAATGGATTGGAATAAGGATGCCAGGAATAAAGGTTTTCTGGTATCTAGAATACCAATTACATTCCAAAAGTTCGAACTAAACGAGACCTAAAAGAAGTGCAATTAGAATAGATTTTTGAATTGCAATATTTCATGGTATCGTGCAAAATTAAATTTGCTCGGCATAATTTTTTAATAAATTATTATGTCTAGGTGTTTAATTGACGATGCTTTAGAGTTATTTTATCAAATTATAAATTTAAATCCATTTAATAAAACACACGTGATAATTTTTTGGGTTATACAACCATTCGTATTCAACCCGCATCACTTTACACACAACACTTGTAGACTTTCTCTTTCTCTCCATCCATCAAATTTTTCTGGTAGTCTAGTTAGAGGTGGCAATTAACGATGCTAATCGAACATGAACAATTAGGTAATTATTAATGCAGATATATGTAAGATTTCTTGTTGGGCTTCATGTTATTGAAAGGCAAAGACATGGTGCAATCCACTTTTCATTTACCGTGTCCTGATGCGTGTTGTTACATCTCCTTCGGGCTCTCTCGCGGATCTCACACCAAGCTCTCTTAATATGAGAAATTAGACAATGTTTTTGTTTTGATGTTTTTGATATGCCCCTATCTTCCATAGATTTCTTTTAGTGACGTTTTCCTTAACCGATTTTTAAGACAAGGCCCATTGTTCAGCGCATTTTAGGCAAAAATGTTCTTTTGGATTGGATTTTTTAAGAAAGATAACTCGAATGCAGCCACGTTAGAATCTGTTGCTGATTCCCAATGTGAACTTAATCAGACAAAATTCCATTTTTAACATAGTTCTAAATCATCATCAATCAATGTAATACACAATCAACAGATTACGAGGATTCCTAATATTAAAAGAAGGCATATCTAGACCTATTGAAATCCAATCTTCTTCTTCACCTCTCAAGATCTCAAACAGAAAGAACAAAACGCAAAATCCCCAAAACAAAAAAGAAACACTAATTCTTAGCCATGAAAAAACTGCACAATCAGTTTTTGAATTAAAAATAACCTAATTGTAAGATTGAAGATGTTAAATGCAAACGAGAGAGATAGAGAACTAGTGGCGGACGGTGTAGTGAGTAGGAGAAGGGGAGACTGGGAGCGGCGGTGTTCCTGGTTACGTAAGAAAAAGAAAAAGAGCAACCTATTTATAAATCACAAAAGAATATAAATATTATTTAAGATTTGTTTTACGTTTGTCTTTTGATCTAACCGTTTATATGTATCGTAGCATGTTGATAATTTAAAGTATAATTATAGTTATATCTAAATTTTAATTTATTTTTATACAAAAATTCAAATTTGTTTCTATCTTAATTAACTATTTATTTAGAAGAGAGGGGTTGGCCTAGTGGTATGCAACCTCCATCCTTGCCTTGAGGTTAATGGTTCGACTCATGGGGTGGGAGGAGAGAGTTTTTCTTTATTTGTAGGATTAAGGGAAAGACTTAAACCTTCCTTAATTTTTTATTTTTTTAAAAAAACTATCTATTTATGATTTAATAAGTTATGAAAAAGTACTTTTCATAATAAGCTATAGTGGATACTTTTTTTTATTTTGCATATTTTTATTGTATTTAGAGGTAATAATTCATTAAGTATTACTATATTAATTATATATACGATGATTGAGGAGAGGGGTTGGCCCAGTGGTATGCAACCTTTACTCTTGCCTTGAGGTCAAGGGTTTGACTCATGAGATGGGAGGGGAGAATTTTTCTTTATTTGTAGGATTAAGGGAGAGACTAAGACCTCCCTTAATTTAAAAAAAAAACACTATATATACGATGTTTAAAATGACATACACTTGATATTCTTGCTAATTTATGGCAAATAATGGTAATAATTATATACATATACACACCATAGTAAATACTCTATATTACTTAAAAAATCAAAATAAATATGAAAAAAATCTCAATTTGAACAATTAATCTTTATAAAATTAAAACGTTAAATCAGTAGATTCAAACATAAAAATGTCTTAATTTAAAGAAGTATCGACTAGAGGATTAGTTTTACCAATTAAAGTAACACCTTGTCGCTATCGTGCCCGTCTTTAACAGGTACATTAAAATAGATTTAACATCAGCTTTAATCTTGCATGATGCGTATCCTTTATTTAATTTTAATTTACTCAAATTTAATACTATTGCATATCATGAAACGAAAGAGAAATACGCATGTATTAAAATAATAACACAATACATTATACATGATGTTAGTATATATTGTGCATTATTTTAGGCCATTTATTATAGTTAATCTTCTGCGTATCCACATTTAGAAGATTGAGTATTAATTCGGAGATATTCTCTTTCTTTATTTTGTATATCTCTTAACCCTATATAAATGGTTCTCATTGTACACAGTTTATATCAAGAATACATTATATACAATACTTTTCATCTATTTTTGCTCTTCAATTGTTAATATGGTATCAGAGCATTGTTGATCATTTTGTCATCAAACCCAAAACATCCATGCAATTACAACCCGCACTCAACCCAAAATCATCATCTCTCCTAGCTTGACCTTTTGTGTATCCATAGTTAGAAGATTGAGTATTAATTCGGAGATATTTTCCATCATTGTTTTGTATCTCTCTTAACCCTATATTCTCATTATACACAGTTGATATCAATAATTCATTATATACAATACTTTTCATCTTTCTATTTTCCCTTCAATTGTTAACACATAATAATATTAGTATTGAGTAGTGGGATGGTAGGTACTTTCCACCATATGTTATGGTAAGTAACTCTCCAAATTTTTACATTTTTGTCGTATTTATGGGCAATGATTTGTCAAATATTATTATATTAACTATATATTTAATGATTAATATGATAAGTAGTTAATATTCTTACTAATTTGTGATAAATAATAGTATGGTGTAACGTATTATGGTATGCATGCACACACCATAGTGAATACTCTATATTACTTAAAAAATTAAAATAAATAATTTAAATTATGAAAAAAATTCTCAAATTGAACTGTTGGTCTTTTTAACATCATGTAAACATAACTAAAATATTAAATTATCAGCTTAAGATCTAAAGATGTGTTAATTTAGAGAAGTTTCCACCACATCCTATAGTAAAAAGTATCTACCATTCCACTACTTTATGTATACATAAGCCAATACTAATTAGGCCTCGCATAAATCATCTATATTCTCCATACTAATTCTTTAAAATATTTCTTAAAATTAGGCCTTACATAAATTATTCATCAATGTGCAAGACAATAAGCCAATTTTATTTTGGAAACCGAATATCTTTGTAGAGATTCACATGACAAGCACAAGCAAGCACCTATGTGTAGCATAAACATTTTTTATTTACTTCTATTACACACATACAGTGAAAGATGTTAAGCACACTCATGCACGTAAGAGGGAGAATCTAATTTGCTTTTACAAGTTTCAATTTGTAAGATAAATAAAATTTAAGTCCGACAGAAAATTTTATTGAAGATCTTTACACGACTAGCAGACATATTCAGGGGTGAAAGTTGGCTATCACTGAACCGATTTTATTATAATTTTGTATCATCAGCGTGTAAGGTTATAGAGGTGTAAGCCCTCAACAATCAACATAGCCATTAGGTCCAAAGTTAGAACCATTATGGTACGTATAATTGGGTAGGGCTGGCATTTTAAACTGAAAATCGAACCGAATGAGAGAAAAAATGAACCGAACATAACCGACTAAAATCGGTAACTAAAAGTAGGATACCGACCGATCTATGGTACGGTTGCAGTTTTTATATTCCTAAGGTTCGATAAAACCGAATCGAACTGACATTTTTTTTAATATATGTTCATTATCTGTTATGAGTGGTTGTTCTTCAATGTTAATATATGTTCATTATCTGTTATGAGTGGTTGTTCTTCAATGTTATGAGTCTCTTTTACTTTGTTTCTTTCAATTTTTTATACAAGTGGGTTGTTCTTTAAGTTATATACAAATTGAATGTTCAGTTGTTCTTCAATTTATATACTAATTGAATGTTCTGTTGTTCTTCAATTTATATACAAATGGCCGGGTTCCCTTTATATGTAGCTGGACAAGTGGGTTGTTCTTTAAGTTATATATAAATTAATTGTTCAGTTGTTCTTCAATTTATAAACAAATGGGTTATTTTTATATATAATGTGACAATTACGGTTTTACCGAAATACAGGTTGTAACCAAACCGAAAATTCAGTAACCTTATTATCCTCGGTTTGAAATCGATTTGTGTAATGGGACTACCGAAATTTTTGGTTCGGTGTGATAATTATGAGTTTTATTTGGTTATCTAACCGAATCCAACCCCAAATTGGGGATGGAGGGATATTTTTGGGTGTTTTTAAATGTACCCACATAATCCGTCTTCTCACTCCACTAAAAGTCAAAGTTACGTTAATTTTAACCTAAAAAATAGCGTAAAACCCTTTCTTTTCACCCCGCTTTCTATACTTTGAAAAAATCGCCACTAATTTATCTTTTCACCCATTTAAAGTTTTAAAAATTAAAAATTAATAAAAAATTACATTATTTCCAACAAACAAACATCTATTATTTTCACTTAATTACATACATCTCATAAATATATGCTTATAATAAGTATTCTCATAATTTTATATAGATTACTAGACTTTTATTTTTATTTTTATTTGCATCGGCACAATAACATTTTCAATGATGTTTTCTTAATTTATTCAATCTTTTTATTTGAGCATGCATGCAAGCAAAATTCAATAAAACTCATGTTAAGTTATTTAATGTTAAAGTTAAAAAAATATAGTGTTAACGCGTGTCTAATATGTCATAAATATATATATATATATATAAATATGTATTGTATGTTGTGTTTTTATTGTTTCAATATTTAATTTCTTAAAATTAATTGTAAAAAAATATTGAAAAAGGAAATAGTTTGGTGAGAAAATCTCTATCATTTTAATATTTTGTAAAGAAATCGTTTTCTTGAATCTCCGAAAAATTAAATATCATAGAAATCGAAAGTAACAAAATATGTTAATAAATGATTTATTTTTATGAAAACTATCTTATTTTTCCAATTATTTTTTTCCATTTTCACAAAAGATAACATATATTTTCAAACAACAAATTGATCTTTTAATATTTTTGAAGTAGTGAATTACGTATTATATTTACTTATTTGATAAAGATAAAAATAAAATTTGTAAATAAATTTGAAATATGAATAATAAACATTTAAGAAAAGATTATATAAAATATCATATAATTACTAAAACTTATTTATGAGAATTAATATTTTGTATCTTGGAGGTACTATTTAGATGAAATTTTTAATAAAATTTATTAAGAACGATGTAAATTTTATTATTATGTTTTATCTTAATGAAAAGTTTAATATTTTTACTTTTAGCGACGAAATTTTATCGTCCTTATATTATTTCAGTAAACTCACCTCACTACTGGGGTGAAGTGCAAGATTTTTTAAAGATTTGATGAGGTGAGAATAAAGTATTCTCATACTGGGGTGAAAAGATTGATTTTGTGGGTGCATTTAAGAACACCCATATTTTTTATGAGAGGAAAAATGAGAGAGCCAGGCTTCGTTTAATAATAACATGGAAAAGAAAATAAAAACACTTGATTTATAAAAGAAGTTGGAAAATAAGCTAAAGCGTGTCATGATATGCTCTTCATCTCATGCTCATTTTTATGAGTAGATGTCTTTCATCTTTCATTATTTTTTGTGAAAAATTTTTCTTCCTCTACCACCAAAGAATATTTCTCTACAGAAAAAATCACAAAGTAAGTAGACATCTCGCCACATATCTTAGCTTATTTTGCAATTTCTCACAAAAAACAACTATTTTTATTTTCTTTTTCCATATTACTATTAAACGAACCATTAGATGTCTATTTACTGCTAATAGGGAAAATACAAAATATTTATCGTAAATCGTAAATGTGTAACCTAAAGTTACCAAAATAAATAATGATTTTATAGAGACAGACACATCGATTATATTATGAACAATGTATGTATGTAATTATTAAGATTAGTATACATGTGTAATTTAATGCTTGAATTTATAGTAAATTACCAAAATGACCATTCAATTATACATCGAGTTTCAATTTACCCACTTAAATCCAAAAATAATAATTAATTGTTCATCATCATCATTAACATCTTCCTCATTCTCTCTCAACACCGCTAAACCCATTTCTTTCTCTCTCTCATAAACTGCCAACAAATCGACCTTTCTCTCACCCTCATTGCCATTGTCACCACTTTTCTTGTCTTTGGTGCCTCGTTTCCACATTCTCCTTCTTCTCCGGTGCCACACGACCTTGCACTACCACACCTTTATACACTGTATCCCGCACAATCAACATAACACCAGCACCGGGTTCACTACTACACCACCATCGTTAACGACATTCTAAGTTATACAAAAATGATTTTTTTAATTGTTAGATACATTGAAATCCACTAAAGATTAAGCAATAATGCTTCGCTAAAGACTGATGGGGAAATTGCCGGAGAACTTGTTGTCCTACAAATAAATGCTTTGGATGGTGTGGATACCCCATTTTACGATCCTTGGATGAAGACGTTTTTCGTTCTCTGGCAAGATATAATCAAACTTAGAAGACATAAAAAATTGAATATTGGCCTCGAAAAGCTCCAAAAAGTGGCATATTTAGACTCCCATGGCGTCGGGAAGTCTGACTTAAGGTCAAGGCTTGAAATCTGAAAAAAATGGCTCAGGAAATTCGGAGACCATAAAAGACCGATTGG
Organism: Lonicera japonica; assembly: GCA_021464415.1. Lineage (NCBI taxonomy): Eukaryota > Viridiplantae > Streptophyta > Magnoliopsida > Dipsacales > Caprifoliaceae > Lonicera > Lonicera japonica. The sequence continues at coordinate 45,648,969 of CM038468.1, read as the reverse complement.
GATCCATGTATGGCCGATCGGGTATCCATACAGACCGGTCGGTCTTAAGCTCACCCCAATTGGTTTTCGGCTAGGACAAGTCGGTCTACTGCGGGGGCGAGTGGGTCGTTGGCTCCCACATATCGATTTTGCTAGCAGGCAGATTGGTCTTCAATGGAAGTCTATGATTTTCCATTATATTTGGCCAGATTAGACAGAGAAACAAAAAGGGAGCCTCAGAAGAGAGGACAAAAGACTGAAGGACTAAGATCCAAAAGAAGAAGAGTTGCTGGAGCTTGAGACAAGGGAAGAGAGCAAAGGCTCAAAATTAGCTAGAAGAGAGATACACAACCTAGATATAAAGATAAGAACACGTTGTAACATCGTAGATACTTGAGTAAATACTCCGTACTAGGTTTATAGCGATCTATTCAAAATTCTTATACTAGTTTGAACTTGTAATACTATTTCAATATCAATCGAAACAAAAGCTTGTCTTCATAAAATGTATTATATTAACTTGTTTAAGTCAGTTTTAATCATATTGATTGCCTCCCATGCGTGTATAGAATCTGTGAATATTATATATGATTGTTAAGGTACTGCATGCTTATTAAGTGATTTGAAATTGGACATGTCAGATTGTATAAATTCACATAAATTGATTCTGGACTAGGTTAGAATTGTAATGCATTGATATACCTTTAATCTGGTTGTAAATCTCCATTTGGATGCTCCTTAAATATCAGAAAATAAGAAAATAATGCATACGACTATGGATGGTCGATCGGTCTTCAGTGTTTTATACCATTTTTCTCGTAATTTGTGCCATTCTTCCAACGTGTTAATAATAGTAATGCATATGTACATTTGGGCCTTAAGACAATAGACAATAGCGTAAAACATAAAAATAAGCATGTTCATTTAGAAGCTAAAAAGGCGATGTAGGTGCTTAACATCTTCCCATATTGTAACATAATACTTGAACTCACTCTGGTTGTATAGCCATCGTTGTACCCCAAAAGGGTACAAAACACACTTTTGTTCATTTTTTCGAAAAATGTACTAGTAACTCTAAACATTAAAAACACACGTTAAGTGTGCGCCCCCCCTCACTGGGGCGACGAGGGTTCCGTAGGGATTCTCACAGATGGATTTGAGGTTGGAAAAATCGGAGAGGATTTGGCCGAATAATTTATTAGAAAAGAGACTAAGCATATGGAGGTCAGTGAGGTTGCAAATTGTGCAAGGAGGAATTTGGCTAATGAGACCTACACTTGGGAAGCAGTGTATATAGGTGCGAAGATGTGAGGTAGTGTGGCTCTGGAGAAGAATAAGAGGGTGAAAACGAGGCACTGGAAACGAGGATGTGACAATGGTAATGTGTGTGAAAGAAAGGTCAATTTCTTGGTGGTTTATAAATGAGAGATAAAGAGAAATAGGTTTAGTGGTTTTGAGAGAGAGAGAGAATGAGGAAGATGTTAATGATGATGTCGAATAATTAATTAGTTAGGCTTTTCTTTTATTTTTCGGATTTGAGTGGGTAAATTGAAACTCAGTGTATAGTTGAGTGACCATTTTAGTAATTTACTAGAAAGGTCTATTTCTTGGTGGTTTATGAGAGAGAAAGATAGTGAGAGAGACAGAGAAATAGAGATAAATGGGTTTAGTGGTGTTGAGAGAGAGTGTGAGGAAGATGTTAATAATGATGATGAACAATTAATTAGCTAAGGTTTTCTTTCTTTTTGGATTTGAGTGGGTAAATTAAAACTCAATGTATAGTTGAATGGCTATTTTAGCAATTCACTTTTCTTTTCTTTTTTTTTTAAGTTAATGGTGCAATTTGGATGGAATTATGAGATTGAAACGGGCTTACAAGTTTAAGTAGTAAATTAGGATAAAACAAATATGAGCGGGTAAATTGAAACTAGGTGTATAGTTGAATGGCCGTTTTGGTAGTTTACTCTTGAATTTAATACGTGGCTGATTAATGACGAGATATGACATTTTTCAGGTCATGAACCTTTATGTTGCATAAAGGTACCCACATATGTTCACTAATGCAAAACTTTTAGGAGAGTGTATCTAATTCAGATTTTAATTTTTTTTATAGATTTTTTAAAATTCGTGTATTCTTCTAAATTTGTAAATTATTAATATATATAGAGTTTAACATATTTTAATAAATTTATATAGAATCTAACGAATTTTAATAAATCCATACAAAGTCTAACATATTTTAAGACTTAGACTCCATAGTATTTGTATATATTTTAATGAATTCATTGACTCTTCTAATTATAATTAAAAAAATTAAAGGACAAATAATAATAAAAAAAAATGATAACGACTTTAAAGCAATAAGAAAATTATAAGCCTGCCTCAAATGTTTTGGATCAAGTCTAATTTTTATTTATTTATAAAAATTTATATCTTCTGTCTGAAAAATTCATAAAAGAGGGAAAAAAATTAAAGTGGACGACATCTTTATAATTTCAGAAGAAGGTGATTAATTAGGTAATTAAAACCTTGAAAGTAACCGTATAGAATGCAAAAAAAAGGTTTTAGATATAATGAACATAGTGGAGGAGTTTAAATAGATTATAGAGATGAAAAAGAAATAATAATAAAGTTTGGAAGAAGAAGAAGACGTTTTAAATAAGGAGAATGGTGTGGAATGATTTAATAAGATTAGAGACAAAGAAAAAATAATACTTAGGGTTTGGGAGAAAGATGGAAGAGAAATCCATGTGAAGAGAACATTTGCTGGTGGATTTGTTATTCATAAAAATACTCTCAAACCTATAAATTTTTAAATCTTTCGACTATTTTTAATCTTAATTGAATACCGCAAGATTTTAAAAGATTTTTTAAAATCCTAATTGAATACCATAAGATTTTAAAAGACTTTTTAAAATCCTAATTAAATACACATAAACTTTACAAATTCAAAAAAATCCTACAAATTCTACATTGAATACATCTCCCTCCTTAATTATTAGGCCTTCAACAGTTTTATAATGCTTTAGCCATTGGTTAGATATTTTAACTAAAATAATTAATTAAATATTACTCTTGACAAATTAGATTATTGCTATTTTGACTCTAAAGCTTTCGTTAGTAGAGAAAATGAGTTTGAAAGCATACAATTCGAGGATGACTGAAGCTGTGAAAGCTGTGAATTAAGAAAGAGAATCTGGTGCGTTTACCGGGGTTTGTACACTCGTAGAGATGTTATGAGAGGATTTATGGATTTATTTGTCTTTTTAGAATAAAGTGGAGTGAGAAGGTTTTTTTTTTTTTTTTAAATTATTATTATACAAGTGAGAATAAGGTTTTTAATGAGATAAGTTACAAAGTGAGCGTGTGAAAATTATTTTAGTGAGTTCATTTAATAACTCTCATAAATAAGGATTGTTTTAGGTGGGTTTCCTTTCTCTGTCTACATTTCCCACTCAGTTGGCCCACAGTCGTGGAGCCAATCGCAGCCGACGGAGGTGAAGAACACGAGCAAAACAATTTTTTTTTTTTTTTTTAATGTTAACCCAAATATTTTTTTTGTAGTGTTAAAAATTAACTCCCACCATAGACCCAATATAACACTTATTAAATCCTCCAACTCAAACCCGTGACCATTTGTTAGACCTATCTTCTCTGGCAAGTTTCATTCCGGCAAAAAAAGGCTTGCCGGAGACCTCTCCGAGTTTTGATATGCCTGTGCAAGTTCTGGTGGACTTGGTGAAATTGATTTTTAAGGTTTGTTATTATGAGTAGTTGAAGATGTAATAATAGACGAAGAAAGGTTGTGAATTGGTGGGAAAGAGTGTTTTGATGATTTATGGTTGGTATCATTGGCGGAGTTAGGATTTGAACCAAGTGGCCGGGGGTGAAATTCAAAGCACACTAAATAATATTTAAAGTCTTAAAATTTTAACGCAAACATAATAACATTAATACTAATAGTTCATATAACTGAAATAGCAAATGCCAACAATTACGATAAATTACAATAACATTTTACGGTTTTTCATATTTTGAAAGTATTGCAATACTTCCTAAATCACAATAGAACTAATATTTAACAATTAGGGGTTTAGACCTAAATCTCATAATCTTCAACAACTAATCAAATAATCAATAGTTCAAGAAATACACTTAACATTATGCAATTAATAAATAAATACAACTAATCTAATGCAACTAATCAAGAAATAATATAATTCCTAATTTTGAAAAGTAGATCTAGAAATATTACTTAGGAGCGGAGGAGCTTGTGTGGAGAAATAAACAGTAAGAGAGTGGAGGTTAAGCAGCGGATAAGTGAAAGAAAGAGAGATGACTGAGGAGAGAGACCTTGAGGGTGTGAGAGGAATAAATTAAAGTGAGAAAGAAGAGTTTCGTGGATTTGGTTTAATAAAAGTTTTAAATTTTTTTACACTTTAGTACCCTAAAGTATATGTTTATGCATATAAGTTCTTATATAATTTTTTTTTAAAAAAAAATATCCCATATATAATAAACAAATTTAAAAATGGGGGCGCTCCCCCTTGCTTGTCCCTTAATAGCTCCGCTTATGGTTGGAATTGAAGTAATATGTAACAATTCGAACTCGTCCGTATTATTTCCAGATCAACAAAACCCAGCACACGGAGAAACCAATATAGGTAAAGAATTTGCCGGCCAAGTAAATCCAATGGTTATTAAATCTTCAGAGGAGGAATGGACAATATAATCTGCCAGAATCCATGTTCGGGAATGAGAGATTAGTAATAACTCCGAGAGAGATTAAAGAGGGTTTTAAGCTTTTGACGGAAAAAAGCTTTGTTGGTGAAGTTACTGTCGGAGAAGAGAGGTTTAAGGAATGGTCATGGATTTGGGTTTAGTTGGAGGGTTTATTGAGGTTTATATTAGGTATAAAGTGGGGGTCAACTTAAACACTGCAAAATATTATGTTGGGTTAACAAGTGGAATTGGTTTAAACAAAATTTCCCATCTATTCTATATATAAATAGGAATTGACTTAATTCGGTTATAACATTAAATTATGAGTTATTTATCGATGATGTGGTTCAAATCAGTAATCCTTATGTTAATAGAAACACTCTTAACGTAACTATATATATCACTACTACATTTTTTTTCTTCTAATTTTAATTTTACATTCTAAATTAAAATACGTGCGGCCATAGAAATGAAATGTATATATTGATGGAAATTGAACTGCAAAAAATATAAATAGGAAGGAATATACCAAATTTTAGCAATAGAGAAACACTAGGTTGAGCCGCTCTCTTTAAGACGTTTTGCAATTTCATTCGGTGGTTGTGCTAGCGGTTCATAAAGGTCATGCTGTCCTTAGGATACAACAACCCAGATTCCCTCTGTATTAATTTCATTTGCACGATGGGAAATCAGAAAAGCAACGCCCTTGATAATTAGCTCGGAATTGGTAAATTAATCTTGCTGAAGGCAAAAAAAAAATTTGAGAAGAAAATTTGTTTAGTGCTTAGAGAGAAGAAGAATATGAAATTTACTTTTCTTGGTATATTTGTTTCATAGATGAAGAAAGGATTTAAAAGGAAATTTTTTTTTGAATGTGCGTAACAAAAAAAGGAAATTGCATGGAGAGATAGTGGGAGCTATCCACTAAAACGGAACAAAAAGATTTAGGTGTTATTCATTTGCCACTTAAATATAAAAATTTAAATTTTTTAAATTTGATTAGTATAAAAAGTTGTTCAGTAACCTCAAAAATTAAGTGATCACTTAATTTTTACCACTTAAAATTTTCATTCAAATTTTTAAGTGGCAACTTTGCCACTTAAATCTGAAACTTAATTTTAAAGGGTGTAAAATGTCCATTTTACCTTCTTTCTTTTAACAAAATTACATACACATACACACACACGCACACGCACACACACTCTCTCTCTCTCTCTCTCTCCCCCCCCCCGTCTTTGTCTCTCTTTAATACCCACAACCACAATCACCATTCTCCCGTCCCTTCCCAACCCCCAACCACCAGCTCCAGTTCCACACAATTCCCCACCCCTGCTATTCCATCCCTAACCCCTCGTCTAGAAAAATCCCATAATACATATATTTATATACACACACAATTTAGATGTCATTTTTCACATATTCAAATATGAAATAAATATATATACATATATGTGTGTATACATATACATATATGTGTAACATATAAAGGGAAATTTCAGGGGGGGAGAGAGGTGAAATGGGGGATAGAAGGGGGAGTTGGGCAAAATGGACGGAGAGTGGGTAGAAGGTTGGGCTGTGGCACTACATGTGATGATGGATCAAAATAAAAGGGCAAAATTGTCATACTAAAAAAAATCCAGTTTTCAGATGTTTTATATTCAAACAAATAATATTTTTTCAGATACAATTTTTAGAACTAAACAAACAATATTTTTAGTTTTTTTTATCAAACGCCACCTTAATTAAAGTCTTTTTAAAATTCAATTTTGAAATTCAAAAAATGATTTAATAAATAAAAATTTTCAAATGAATTTTGTCCAAAAAAATAATATTTTACCCAAAGCTTTCAACTTTCAAAGCTGGTGACCGACCCACATCATTTAAATCCTCACCCAATAATGATTTAAATTGTGTTAACAGATAGATTAACAAGAAGTTTGTTTAAAATGTTGTTCAGTGTGTTATATGACAAGACATTTTTATTTTTTTCACAATAAGAACCCACAAATGTGGGAACACAAAAAGTAAGAAGAACTAACATCTCTAGAAATTAAAGATGCCAAACGAGACTTTATTGAAACAAGAACGAAATTACCAAACAGTAATAGGGAACACCGGGTTGAGTCGCGGACTAGGTCGCTCTTTTTAAGACATTTTGCGGGCTCTGCTCGGTGTTTGTGTTAGCAGTTCTGTATGGCCACGTTGTTCCCAGGATACAACAAGCCCAGACAATGTCTTGTCTCGATCTCCCTTGCACGATTGGAAATCAGAAACCTAAGTGCCTTTATATTTCGGCTGGAATTGGTAAACTAATCCCTGCTGGAGGCAAAAAAATTTTTAAGGTAATGTTTTTTTGTAAGCTCTTTATAGAAGATGATAATGGAGGAATTGTTTTTTTCCGTTGTTTTTGTCAAGAGAGACGAAAATAATTTTAAAGGAAAAAAATTATCGCACAGTTGCAACGAGAGAAAAAAACAGGTTGTGGGTAAGTGGGAGTTATCCAAACTCAACGACCTAAGGCTGAGTCAAAAACAATTCGAGATTCAAATAAAAAAGTAATTTTATTTTTAATAAATAAAATTTTTAAAAGCATTTGCCTAAACCCATAGCTGAGTCGGTGTGCGCGAGTGAACCGTGCTATACAAGTTTTTACTTAATAGTACAAAATTTTAATACCCAAAAAACTCAAACTATTAAGCAAATTCTCCCTTATAAAAATTCATGAAAACTTTTATATCCCTCCTGTGAGACTTAGTCAAACTAATAATGTACATTTAGTACTTGCTTTGGTTTTCCTTCTTCCATTTTTTCAAAATACACAAAACTTCAACGGACTCCAAAAACCCGCATCACGAGAACGCCTAGCAATCCAATTGGCAACTCTATTCGATGCACAGCAGAGAAGGAAGTAGAGGCTAGCACATCGAAAGACTTGAGGCAATTTCCTAGGGAGAAAACCCATCTACAGAATTACACCACGAAATAATAGAAGAACAATCGCTCTCGACACGAACATCAGAGAAACCAGACTTAACGCAATATATGCAAGCTTCATTCACCGCTAAAGCTTCGGCCACCAAACACAGAAGAAGGGGCCCTATGAGCAAACCCATCAGAAACAAAACCCCAAGCATCTCTGGCGACGCAAGCCACAGCCGCCCCTGAATTACTAACTGCTGCATCACAGTTGATTTTCAACCACCCCATCGAAGGATCCCACTTCCTTTGAGTAATTGAGCGCCAAATCTGCCACATGCCCCAGCCGATAACAAAGAACTGTCAAAAGACAAATTTGTTTCTCGCACACCACATGCAAAAACAAGCAAGGGCTCACTTCCCCATTACTACCGTGGTGATAACGAAGAATTTTAATATGACACATCATTGAACTACTAACTAATTAAATTAATGCTTTCCCTTTTCATTTCCATATACATATGAACTTGTGGAACAAAAGTAATCTCTTTCCCTTTTCTTATCTGTGGTTAATTTGGACTAGTAAATGGATATTCTGGAATTCGAATGTGTGGACATCTTATTTGAATGATTTTCTAAAAAGTGTGAATTTGGATACCAATCATAAATACATCTAATTACCTAATTATTCGCATTATATGTTTTCATGTCACAATATATTCAATTGCTACTGCCAAGATCAGTGGATATTGTTGGTAAAAATGGTAGAAAAACTATTTTCAAGCCATTTTGAGGGTAATTTTTAGTAAAACCTTACAATCGGTTGTCAAAGGTTATCATGGATTTATATCCTCCTTAGTGAGTGCATTAAAATCATATATTTATTTACTTAAAATTGTTATGAAGTAAATGAGAAATTGTCACCCAAATTGAATTACTTGAGATGAAAATTTGGAATGGAGAAATGTGAAGCCCCACATGTGAATTTTGCTAAAATATTGATGGGTTTATAAAGAATGACCTCTTAACAATGGTATAGAATTAAGAAAAAAATTCATTGAGCTTATGAGGGGCTGCAAATCACTATTTAATGAACCATGCCACTTGCTGGTTTGGGCACAAGGAGCCTGGTTTGGACGCTGTTTTGCACCTGGATTAATTTCTTTTATTTTTCTATTATGTTTGTAAGAGCACTTTGTGCCACTTAATTACGTGTCCTTCATTCGAAATGACAATTTCATCTTAATTTTGGTTACTTTTGCTTCTACTTGCTGGTTTGGGCACCAGAAGCAGATTGGCACTTTATTTCGCACCCGGATTAATTTATTTTCTATTTCTATAACGTTTTAAGAGCACATTGCGCCACCCAGTTACTTGCATACTACGTCCTTCTTTCGAAATGACAAATCTCATCTTAATTTCGGTACTTTTGAAGAAATCGATTGTTATGAAAATTATCTACTCTTCTATTGTAAAATTGAACATGCTAACTATGATTGTTACCTTTTAATTCGAGGCTTAACTACTGCATAGCGATGTTTATTTGGTGGCCCACGTTTGTTATTGAGACAGGCGAGAAGAAAACATAAGAATATATAAGAAATGTATAATTGTCAATAAATGATTAATTGTAATTATTTACTTTTATTTAATCTTGGTCAAGCTACGCATTTTACAATCAAATTGTTGATTAGGGTCCTGCTAACATCATAAAATAAAAAAAATATTTTCAGGAGTGGTACTGGATTTTTCAGAAGCACAAAAGGCCTAAAACCATTAATTGTGGGTTTGTAGGAAGATTCTTTTTCTTCCCATGGATGAGCAATGAAATTTTGTTTGTTGCAATATTTACTATTCTTTTTCTTTTCCATCTATATATAGATGAGTTTGTAATGTTATCTATCAGTTTGTATAACAAAACTATTTTTTAGTTTTGTTCCAATATAACTTTGGCGTTGGTTATCAATCGTTATTTTATATGTGGATATTCTGTTTGAATTTTTTTTTTTGAAAGTTGAATTAGGATAATAATTATTAATATAAATAAATATGTAAAAGTATGGTTGGCCCCACTATACCTCCGACCTGAACTTGATAAAGAATTAAATCTCCGTTTGATAGTAAAATAAAATATTGAAAGAAAAATAATTAATTTAAGTGAAAAGATGAAAAATAAGTTGAGAGATGTTAATAGATTAACTTTTATTTTTTAACTTTTTCCATGAATTTTTTTCTTTGAGTGGTAATAAAGATTTTTTTTTCACAAAACATAAAGAATGACAAAAAACATATACTCACAAAAATAAATATGAGATGGAGAGCATCTCACCACATACCTCAATTTATTTTACATCTTCTCACCTAAATTAATTATTTTTGTTTTTCATATTACTATTAAACATGAGTTTATAGGCCTTTCATTTGCAAGCAGAACTTCTAGTGACCCACATCGAAAGATATGGCAAGAGGTCTATGAAAAATGAATAAATTTAAAGCAATTTTAATTACTACTTGAGCGTCCTATTTACTAACGGTCCATTCTCATGGTACTCCAGTGACATTATCTTGGAGACTTGGACGGCCAACCAAAAAAGTTGAAAATTTTTGAGGCACTATTTTGTTGCATAAATTGATAGAAAAAGTGTTTTTATTTGTTGTAATTGAGCTTTGGGTACCGGAGTTTCTGAAAATTGAGTTTTAGGTACCATTTTACATTATTCCGTGAGTCAAACATGATTGACTGTTAACTCAAAAATTTTGTGACAAATATACCCTTGTTTAACATCAGAATTTCAATTCTAATTCTCATATCAATTTCTCTGCCTTGAAAATCTATTTTTTTTCATCAAATTTCACCTGGGCATGAATTAGCATAAGGAGGAAAATAAAAGAATGAAGAACAATTACATTTCCTCGTTGCAATTTCAAGGCCTGGTGCATTTTAAAACGAGTTACACTCCTTTCAATGTTATTTTCTTCTGCCATGAAACTTGAAAGTGGAAGGAATCAGCGTTTGGGCTGCTTTGAAGAAACAAGCGTGGAAATGGAAAGGAAAAAAAATAATAGAATAGACAATTCTTTAGAAAAACATATTACAAACATTATCTCCGGCCCCGCCTCACTGCTGCCACCACCACCACCGCCACTGCCGCCTTCTATCTTCCACAACTATTTTCATCTAAAAAGGCCAAGAAAAGAAACGTTCCTTCATCGCCATCGACGTTGCCACCATTCACGGCGGCGCGTGCATCAAGACCTAAAAAATAAAATGTACCTGTAATTACTCATAAGCCTCTATTACAGGTAAAGACAAGCAATTTCAACAGCGTGGAAGACAACTCAAGCAGCGGTCAGCGGTACTTTTTTTTTTCTCGTTGGTACTTCATTTCTTCTTAAATTGGTTCTATATTATCTTCTTCTTGTTCTTGCCAAGGGAATTTCTCTTTCTGTGAAGTGGTTTTAAGAGAGCATTTATCTTAAATTTAATCTAGAGAGCTTGGACCAGGTTTCCTCTTCTTCATTGTGGGGTTAATTTGTTGTTGGGTCTCAATTTGATTAGAACAATATACCTTGAAATTGAGGGTTTTGAAAGTGTTTGCAAAGTGGTTTTATTTGGAAAGATGAGAGAGAAATTAGAGAAATGAAGAGGAAGTGGCAAAGAAGAACCTGAAGCGGAAGTGAGAGAGAAAATGGAAGTGAAGGTTGGCCGATTGTGCATTGCAGCGGTGGAGGAATGTGGGACTGTGGGAGGGTTTTTATTTCTCTTTCTACATTTCTTTTTTATCTTGATTTGGGAAAAAAATTATTCCTAAGAGTGTTTGTTAATTCTTGAGGGCAATTTCGATATTTCAGATGTAAAATTGGAGAGAGTTAACAATCAACATTAGTAGACTCACGGAATGGTGTAAAATGGTACCTAAAGCTCAATTTTCAGAAACTTCGGTAGCCAAAGCTTAATTACGGAAAAACTTTGGTACCCAAAACCCAAATGACCCTTTTTAATATCTCGAGTCTTTTTTTTATTGACTATTATGCCCAAGTACAAAGGAAACATACAACTACTTTTTTGGAATTGGACTTGTTTTTTAATTTTTTGTTGGAGAGAGCAAGTTATACAATAGTTTTAATTTTTTGTTAAAGAGATCAAGTAACTTGCTCGAGAAAATGAATTAGTCAATTAAGCGGTAGGTTTATTTTATAGTCTTTAGGACAATCAGCGAAGTGAAAATGAGCATGTAAAACTTCAGCAAAGCAAAAATGATGATGTAAAACCAGCCAAGCAAAAGCAACTTCTTGAGCTTTTATTGGATTTTTCAAAACCACAACAAACTAACAAAGCCTTGGATTGATATATTTTTTTCATGTCGTTGAAAAAATCTTATTTTATGAGATAGAATATCTATATAATAAAGTAGAAGGAAAAAATGTATAAGGGATAATTTTTTTTAAGACTCTGATTGAATACGCTAATTTTAATGGTAAGTATGTTGTTTTTAGTTCAAATTTCAAATTAACCCTCATTATCTCTCTACTATAGATAAACATATATATATTTCTCTTATTGTTTTCATTACTTCTCTCTTTTTTAAACCTTCTTACTTCTCTTTCACACACTATCTCAAAGATTGGACCACTCAATTATATCAAAGTACCCTAACACAAGTTACCCCTAGTATTTTATATGATAGAATATAATATAAAATAGATGTAAATATGGTAAATTAGAGGGAAAACTTGTACACTTGTGCCTTTCATTAGGAAGGAGGACTTCTGTTGTCCCACATCGACAACACTGGCAAAGCGGTTGTGAAATCCATGTCTATAAACTGAAACCTAAATTCGGATAACCGTAGTAAAGGAGAAGTCCCTGATGGTGAACAATGGTTCGTTTGAATACACGCCACTAGCTGCTGCAATTGTTTTTGAAAGGTTTGACTTGATTTTGTGCTTGCTTAAGAATGGTGCCAACCCTCATCCGAATATACGTAGGCAGTTTTACAGCAGTTTTACCTTCTACACGAGCTTTGTCGAAAAGGCGATGTGGTGCTACCGTACGTGAAGGTGCTTGTAGAAGATTATAATGCTGATGTTAATTAAGAAAACTATGTAAATGTTGATAATTTTAATTGTTATTGTTTTATTTGTGTTTTTGATTTAATTATGATTGATTTTTTTGTATTATATTTTAGTTGAAGATGCTTTCGATTGAAGTTGCTTGTTATAGCCATTCTAGTAGTGTTAAGATATGTGACACTGTCCAGTACTTACGTTCCAAAACTATTCTTCCCAGAGGAAGGCTTTATTTTACTGCTACTAGGGATTTTGTTGCAAATAGAATTATTGAATCCATAAATAAATTGTTGGAGGATTCTCAACAACTTATTTCTGTTGGAAAAGCTGAAGAATCATGTGTTGTCCTTTCTTCTGTAAGTGTGCTTTGCATTGCCTATTAGCTATAATATATTTCACACTGATTTGTCATGTATAACGTACTTTAGTGACGTTATCTTGGACGGCCAGCCAAAAAAGTTGAAAATTTTTGTGGCTGTAATTTTCTTACCTTTGTTTTGATAAAAAAAATATGGGGGCTACATTAAATTGACTTGCGGGGTAATATTGTATTTTGTTGCATAAATTGATAGAAACAACGTTTTTATTATCTCGAGTCTTTTTTTATTGATTATTATGCTTACGTTCAAAGGAATCGTATAACTTTTTTTTTGGAATTGGATTTGTTTTTAAATTTTTTGTTGGAGAGAGAAAGTTATACAATAGTTTTAGTTTTTTGTTAAAGAGATCAAATAACTTGCTCGAGAAAATGAATTAGTCAATTTAGCAGTAGGTTTTTTTTAAAAAAAAATTAAGGGAGGTCTAAGTCTCTCCCTTAATCCTACAAATAAAGAAAAACCCTCCCCTCCCACCCCATGAGTCGAACCCTTGACCTCAAGGCAAGGGTGGAGGTTGCCTACCACTGGGCCAACCCCTCTCCTCCAATTTAGCAGTAGGTTTATGTTGTAGTCTTTAAGATAATCAACGAAGTGAAAATGAGCATTTCAAACTTTAGCAAAGCAAAAATGATGATGTAAAACTAGCCAAGCGAAAGTAACTTCTTGAGCTTTTGTTCGATTTTTCAAAACCACAACAAACTAACAAAGCCTTGCATTGATATATTTTTTTTATGTTGTTGAAAAAATCTTATTTTATGAGATAGAATATTTATATAATAAAGTAGAAGGAAAAAATGTATAAGGGATAAATTTTTTTAACACTATGATTGAATACGCTAATTTGAACAGTAAATATGTTGTTTTTAGTTCAAATTCAAATTAACCCTCATTATCTCTTTACTATAGATAAATATATATATTTCTCTTATCGCTTTCATTACTTCTCTTTCACACACTACCCCAACGATTAGACCACTCTATTATATTGAAGTGCCCTAACAAAAGTTACCTATAGTATTTTATATTATAGAATATAATATAGAATAGATGTAAATATGGTAAATTAGAGGGAAAACTTATACACTTGTGCCTTTCATTTGGAATGAGGACTTCTGTTGTCCTACATCGATAACACTGGCGAAGCGGTTGTGAAATCCATGTCTATAAACTGAAACATAAATTCGGCTGACCGTAGTAAAGGAGAAGTCCCTGATGGTGAACAATGGTTCGTTTGAATACACGCCACTCATTGCTGCAATTGCTTTTGAAAGGTTTGACTTGATTTTGTGTTTACTTGAGAACGGTGCCAGCCCTCATCCGGATATACCTAGGCAGTTTTACAGCAATTTTGCCCTATACATGAGCTTTGTCGAAGAGGCGATGTAGTAAAGTAGAAGATTATAATGCTGATGTTAATTAAGAAAACCATGTATGTGTCGATAATTTTAATTGTTATTGTTTTATTTGTGTTTTTGATTTAATTATGATTATTTTTTTTGTATTATATTTTAGTTGAAGATGCTTTCTATTGAAGTTGCTTGGTATAGCCACTCTAATAGTGTTGAGATATGTGAGACTGTCCAGTACTTACGTTCCAAAACTATTCCTCCCAGAGGAATGCTTTATTTTACTGCAACTAGGGGATTCAGTTGCAAATAGAATTATTGAATCCATAAATAAATTGTTGGAGGATTCTCAACAACTTATTTTTGTTGGAAAAGCTGAAGAAGCATGTGTTGTCCTTTCTTCTGTAAGTGTGCTTTGCATTGCCATTTGCCTATTAGCTATAATATATTCCACACTGATTTATTATGTAAAACGTACTTTAGTGACGTTATCTTTGACGGCCATCCAAAAAAGTTAAAAAAATTTTGTGGCTGTAATTTTCTTACCTTTGTTTTGATAAAAAAATATGGGGGCTACATTAAATTGACTTGCGGGGTAATAATGTATTTTGTTGCATAAATTGATAAAAAAACGTTTTATCATCTTGAGTCTTTTTTTTATTGACTATTATGCCCACGTACAAAGGTAACGTATAACTATTTTTTCGGAATTGGATTTGTTTTTTAATTTTTTGTTTGAGAGAGCATGTTATACAATAGTTTTAGTTTTTTGTTAAAGAGATCAATTAACTTGCTCGAGAAAATGAATGAATTAATTTAGCGGTAGGTTTATGTTGTAGTCTTTGGGATAATCAGCGAAGTGAAAATGAGCATGTAAAACTTCAGCAAAGCAAAAATAATGATGAAAAACCAGCCAAGCGAAAGCAACTTCTTGAGCTTTTGTTCGATTTTTCAAAACCACAACAAACTAACAAAGCCTTGGATTGATATTTTTTTATGTTGTTGAAAAGATCTTATTTTTGAGATAGAATATTTATATAATAAAGTAGAAGGAAAAAATGTATAAGGGATAATTTTTTTAAGACTCTAATTGAATACGCTAATTTGAACAGTAAATATGTTGTATTTAGTTCAAATTCCAAATTAACCTTCATTATCTCTCTACTATAGATAAATATATATATTTCTCTTATCGCTTTCATTACTTCTCTCTTTTTTAAACCTTCTTACTTCTCTTTCACACACTATCCCAAAGATTGGATCATTTAATTATATAGAAGTGCCCTCACACAAGTTACCCCTAATATTTTATATTATAGAATATAATATAGAATAGATGTAAATATGGTAAATTTGAGGGAAAACTTGTACACTTGTGCCTTTCATTTAGAAGGTGGACTTCTGTTGTTTAACATTGACAACACTGGAGAAGCGGTTGTGAAATCCATGTCTATAAAATATAACCTAAATAAGGCTAATAGTAGTAAAGGAGAAGTCATTGATGGTGAACAATGGTTCGTTTGAATACACGCCACTAGCTACTTCAATTGCTTTTGAAAGGTTTGACTTGATTTTGTGTTTACTTGAGAACAGTGACAACACTCATCCGGATATACGTAGGTAGTTTTACATCAGTTTTACCCTCTACATGAGCTTTGTCGAAGAGGCGATGTCGTGCTACCGTACGTGAAGGTGCTAGTGGAAGATTATAATATTGATGTTAATCAAGAAAACTATGTATGTATCGATAATTTTAATTGTGTTTTTGATTTAATTGTGATTGATTTTTTTGGTATTATATTTTAGTTGAAGATGCTTCTGATTGAAGTTGCTTGGTATTATATTTTAGTTGAAGATGCTTCTGATTAAAGTTGCTTGGTATTATATTTTAGTTGAAGATGCTTCTGATTAAAGTTGCTTGGTATAGCCACTATAGTTGTGTTGTGATATGTGACACTGTCCAGTATTTGCGTTTCAAAACTATTCCTCCCAGAGGAAGGCTTTATTTTACTGCTACTAGGGATTCAGTTGTAAATAGAATTATTGAATCCATAAATAAATTGTTGGATGATTTTCAATAACTTATTTATGTTAGAAAAGCTGAAGAAGCGTGTGTTGTCCTTTCTTCTGTAAGTGAGCTTTACCTTGCCTATTAGCTATAATATATTTCACATTGATTTGTTATGGATAATGTATTTCCATTTTGACTTTTAAAGGACAAAGCACAAAGAGAGCTCTTGATTTGGACCAAGAAGAAGCGCAAAAGAGATAGTGTTGAGGACCCTTTGATACAAAAAGTTGATGATCTCATTGGACTATTCTAAAATGACTAAACCAAGGATGACAAAACCATAGATGAATATTTTGCGGTAATGGATGAACTTGTGGCATTGGGTATATTAAATGAAGAACTTTATATTTCGGCCACGCAAGCATTTAGTGACGAAGCGGGTTATAGGAAGTTTTTCTTGAAGATACAAAGCAATGAACACAAACTAAACTTCATAAATAGGATAGTAGGAAATATTTGATTGGTTAGCATGTATTAGATTAGTTTCTTTGAAATGCTATTTTGGTTTAGTTCATGACCCTTTTGTTATCATGTCGGTTAAAGTAATTTTTTTGTCGGGATGCAATTTTAGCCTACTTTGTAATTTTTTTGTTGGCAAGTTATAATGTACTAAATGTACTTGGGCTCCTTTGTAAATTTTTTGTTGGCAAATTATGATGTACTAAATGTATTTGGGCTCCTTTATTTACAAAAAAAATTGTCTTTCGTTTATTTGGTTACTTTTTTATCTTACAAAGTACTATTTTTTTTTTTAAGTTGTTTATTTGTTTTAATATAAATTGTTCTTATGTTGTAGCAAAATAATAGCAAATCAATGTTTTTATATATATATTGCTGCAATTATTATTATAATTAGGCTTGTGAAGAGGATGAGACGTACTAAAGAAAGGTTGTGTACATCATCTCTTTCTAGGAAGTCATATATGTAAGAGCTTTTAAGTGGATTTTCTACGAATGTGTATGATTTATTTAGGATGACAATGGATACATTTATTGAGTTATGTGATAACTTTTGCGAAAAGGGTTGGCTTACTAATAGTAAGTACTTAGATGTAGAAGAAAACATGGCAATTTTTTTTATTCACTATTAGTCATAATTGTCGTAATCGATTGGTAAAAGAATGATTTCAACATTCTGGCCAAACAATTAGTAAGTATTTTCACGAGGTCTTTTGGGCAATGCTCACTTTTTCCAACAAATGATAGTCCCACATAAATTTAATGGTTTTGTTGAAGAAATTTGATATCATCGATGCCTTAGACTAGGACCATTCAAAGGGGTTGTAGGAGAGTTAGACAGCACATTAATAAATGCACATGTTCGAGTTGATAAACAAGTTCCTTTTAGATGAAGATGAGGAAATTATTGCTTTCAAAATGTCATAGCTATATGTGACTTTAACATGAAATTTACATACGTAATCACAGGATTGGAATGGATTGTGCACGATTCATGTGTCTTAAACGAGACTTTACGTGATTATAAAAACAAGTTTATGATGCCTCCTGAAGGTGATGTTCACTATTAATTATTTTTAAGTACTATAATTAGTTATTATTATATGCATTTAAGTTAAATAATTTTAAAATTCATATTTACTTTTATCTTTCTTTAATAATTGCAAGTATGTATTGTTTGTTTGATGCCGCATACACACACATAAAAGGTTTCATGTGTCTTTATAGAAGTACACACTATTGGTTGCCTGACTTCCGACGTGGTGGTAATACAATAGATAGAAAGGAGAAATTCAATCATGGAAAACTATGAACCCGTGCGGAGTGAATTAACCTAGGTGTATTATTCTCTGGTATATGCAGAATTTTTTTTTATTAATATAGCAGAATTTAAACTTAAGAGTTTACAAATTTTAATTCTGAAAGTTTGTTTAATCTTGTCTAGCATGCATACGTAAAGCAAATAATCAAGCATAATGAGGTATCCCTGTAGAGCAAGACTAATCCTCAACCAACAATTCCACTATAATAATCACCAAAGGTACATACTCGATTAATCACTAACCCACTTAGACGTACGATTCTTGAATTGCTCAAAAACAACTCTAGAAGTAACCTCTAGTGTAGTAGCTTCCTCCTCGAATCTCTTGATTTATAACACAACGTATCACACACCTCGGACTCACTCCAATCTATTTAACAGCCTTGCGCTTCAATAACAAGTTCGAAATCTTTTTTATTGAAAAAGAACAATTAGGCTGGTATGAAGAATTGATTCAAAACCTTAGGTGGTGTGATGTGAATATTGCTATTTGAAAAGTACAAATTTTGATGTAAAATGAGCGTCAATTGATATAAGACCATATGAGTTAATTTATAGAGAGTAAAGAGTCCAACTCCTAGTTGAAATAGGAAACATACCAAATTAACCTTGAATTTACGATAAAAAATAAGGATTTTTTGAGTTTGTCCTTTATTATTAATGCAAAACTCAATATACCCCCTATTTTACTAATCATTTGACCTACCCCATAGATTTTAATTGTTCTCTAATTATGTTAAATTTTTGTGCCACTGGACCATTATACCCTCATCTTCAACCTCTAAATCGCTCATCTTGTAGAGATCCCCAAATCACAATCAATCTTTCCCTGCCATTTTCCCCTCATCCTCGGTCAAGATTCATGGAGACCACATGTATGATGTATCATCCATTTACATACCACAATCATCATTCAGAAACAATAACAATATTCCATTTACAGCAAATGAAAGAAACAACAAAGATCAGCAAAATAAACATAAATGCAAAATGATTTACGTATGGTGCAAAATAGACACAATCATCATTCAAAACAATAACAAGATTCTATAAAGTTCTAAAATCAATAACTAACCAAGAAATCTAATATACTGAATCACGAATTGTTCAAATTCTAATATAATTTTATAGAAAAATTAAAGAATCAATCAAAGGATGTGCAGAACAAACACAATTTCACAAACGATTTAATGAAAAAACAGAGAAACAAAAGAAAATAGAGTATGAATTGGCACTCCATCAGCGATGAGAGATTTGCAGATGCTGAGCAAGGCAAGTAGACTCGGAACCTTAACTCCTTCACTCGCTATCTTCGCTTCTTTTGCCAAATTGACAATTGTCAAAACGGCGGTCTCGCTTGTCTTCACATCGTTTAATGCCATCCTAACCCTAACTCTCGATGAAACCATAAGAAAAAACTCTAAAGGCAATCTAGAGAGAGAAAGAGGTTCTCGTGGGAATGAGAAACGATTTTGGGATTTCTGGGTTTAGAGGTTGAAGATGAGGGTATAATGGTCCAATGGCACAAAAATTTAACAGAGTTAGAGAACAGTTAAAAGCTAGGGGGCTGAGTCAAAGGATTAGTAAAATAAGAGGTATGTTGAGTTTTGCATTAATAAAGGGGGTAAACTAAAAAAATCCCTAAAAAATAATGCCTAGAAAAATTCTTACCGGATCGGTCTAAGTTATCTAAAGCTAGACCGTCCACCATTGTAGAAAACTGAGGAATAACAGAAAGGTTCGACCGGTCCAACCGCAACTTCTGTGCCGGTTGAAAATTCGAAATTCAATTCCTTGAGGTTTTAAACGCCGTATCGGTCTAAATACAGTCACTGTATCGGTCTGAAAAGCAGGGCACTAATTTTTTTTTTGGAAAAACGTGTTGTAACTTATTTTCAAAATAAAATACATCACCACCTAAGTGAATCAATTATTTTTACCAAGCTTACCACTTTCAAACTTTCGTAATTGAATCTTGGTGGCTTTGATATGCTTGAAGTCTTCACTTTGAATTTGAATTTGACTAAAAAACTTACCTAGGAAACGGTGTTTTTGTTGATGGAATAAGGCCAACACTTATATACCTTACAAACTCCCCTTTGGCTATTTCGAGACAAAACACCATAATACCTATACATACTCAATGACCTAATAATTATAACGACGCGATCCCACACGCAATTACAATTACATTGAACCATTTGAGCCTAAACAAACATAAATTAGATACTTTAAACATGCCAACACCTCAAATTCCAGCTGCTGTATCACAATTAAACCTAAAACATCACAAACTCACAAACAACTTGAAAAGCATATGAATATACGAAGTAAAACAATTCTTAAACAAAAAATTTATATCCATGTCTTTATCTCGCCATAAACTAGATAACTAACCAATCAAAACAACCATTTTTTCTCCCTCTTTTTGTAATAGATATCTAAACACATGTCAGTCAAGATATAATAGAAATTAATACTTGCATTAAATATGAAAATATCCAAAGAAAGCAATAACGCAATAAGGTTTGATGCAACAAATACAAATATCCAAAAAGAAATAAGCATCAACCAAAACATGAAAGTAAACTAAGAAAGCAACAAGTTAAGTCCTAAATAAGGAACTTAGCTAATCTTTTCCGTTGTAGTTTGAAGCGGAACTTTCAATTGTGGACCCTATCGAAACGTCGCTTTCTTCTTCTTCAAAAAGATTCCCCAGCACCTCAGGTACACCTGCATTTTTATTAAAAGGTCCTGTAAAGCTATCCAACTCGAGATAAGAACTAATTTGGTGAATTTGATAACCCAATTTGACTTAATTGTGTGTCAAATTCACTTGATTACGACCAATGCAATCGATCTTCTTCAAAATACACCGCAACATTCCTTTGACACCTTTCTCCTCAGGTTGCTTGAACGACGGAGTGGAATAAGTGCGTTGACGAAAGGAGCCTTGAATGATTTTTCTTTTTGAACCAAATTCGCCTAAAGTTTTTATATTGATAAACAGACCGTCTTCATCATGATCAGAACGAACATAAGTGGGAGCTTAGGACAATGATTTCTTCCATGAAGTGAGATTGTAAGTTCCTCTAGAATTGCAAACTAAAGTTTTGAACATAAAGATAGGAACTTTCCATAAATTGAGGAGAATCTAGGTGATGAGAGAACCTAACACAAACCCGATTTTGGATGCTAGCTTGTCCCTCTTTGTGATGGGTGAGACACAAAAAAATCCTAGTAAATAACACCTCGGCTAAATCCATCGAGTAACCCCTACCAACGACATAAAGAAAAGTAGCATTTCTAGGACATGTCTCCGAATGATGAGAATTCGAAGAGATACAATAGTGGAAAATAGAATGAAGAATATGGTAGTTGGGCCTAAGAAAGCTAATGGAAACTCATATAAGGTTACCCTAAGAGTGTGTACTATCCACTAACTCATACAAAACATCATTCATATTAGGCATCGTAGAAACAAAGTATGGTTATTGGGGATTCTCAACAAGTGGAAGAGAATACAAGTCGCAAATAGATTGGGCGTCTATATGAACATCTACATCACGAACCTATGACACTATCCTATATGACTCATTAGGTAATTGAATGATAATGGCCTGAAGATAGAATTACCGAACCATGACGGATAGTAACCATGGTTTACCAAAATTGGTGCCCAATGATAGGAAGTGATCCAATTATATATATTGGGAGGAATGGATGGATTAGATTGGTGTGGACGAAAGGCTTCAATATTGAAAATCTTTTCACATGCAATGGGAACTTTGGCAATATGATTGCCAAAAGTTTGAGATTTTTTTTCAGAGTGGAATCGAGGGAAAAATTGACCGGAAACCAAATGAGATTCAGCCATGAATTGATTTTCCCCTAGAAAGGTTTGAGGATTCAGTAATCTTGCCTTTTCCTTTGCCCATGGATAGAGGAGGGAGCGATGAATCACCGCCGTGACAAGGGTGTTTGACAATGGGCCTTGTGGGTGACGATTAAGAGGAGAGTGAGATGATTTTGAGCCTTTGGGCTTCTTCTTAGAACCCTTGGTTCGATCCATGAAAATCAATGTAAAACAGAGCATGAAAAAGCCAAACCCCAAAAATAGAGACATAATGAGAAATGGAAGAAGAAAAATCCCTAGAAAGCAATAAAGATGAAAACTTATTAAACCTTATAGAAAATAGAGCTTGAATGGTAATGGAGAATGATGGCAACGGAGGAAGGCTAGGGTTTTATAAAGGGAGAAGAAGAGAGGATGAATTTCGGAATAATGGAGAGAATGAAGGGAGTGGGTGGTTTTATTTGAAGAAAATTTAATTTCGGTGCAAAGTTACGGATTTGCCTAAGGGAAATTTCGATATTCATAGGCACCAGATGCCAGACCGGTACAACTATTGCTAACTTAGACCAGTTCGATAGTTAAAATTGCCGGCACACTTGGTTTTCTATGAGATTTGATCGGTTTGAATGATTATGCAGTAATGAAATACATTTGATTAAGCATCTAATAAAATGCAATATATTAGCATATTTAAACCAACCAACGAAGAGTTCACATATAGGTCCCATAGTGCATAAATTTTTGGATCAAACAGAAAATTATTTGAAAACACTTGCGTCTAAAAAATTTGCACTCATATGAATGTAAGTTTAGAGAGCCTTTATGGCATTAGATTTTCAACTATTTGTCCTTTTTTTGGTCTCAATCCTCAATTTTTTTATATGATGAATTTATGCAAGCAATCATGTAATTTTGATGGAGCATTTCACCCCTAGTGGAGGCTAGCTATATACCATGTTGGGAACTTTCGGTTCTCCTTCCATTATAGCAGCCTTTTTCCATCCCCTCTACATTTTTTCTTCGTTTTTGCTTGACTTTTGATCACTCATTCCACGAATACAATATGCTCACAAATTTCAACCATATTACTTATACTTCTTTTCTCTAAAAGGAATATATATGAGTGCACAATTTTCATTTAAAGGAAACAAATAATGTCTAACGCATGTGATTGTCAAAAAATTTCATGGAGATCGTGCAGTGGAAAGTGAAAGGGAACTATAAACAGACTCTTATGTGGTTAATTAAACATACCATCAGTTATCAATAATTAGAAACATATAAATAATATTTCAAAAATGCATATAAGATGAACCGAACATAAATCACAATAAGTATAAGAGAACTCTTTACTTTTCTTTAATAAAGGGCGTATGAATTTTTGGGCAATACAATATTTTACAAAATAAATTAGAATTTCATCAAACTAGCAAACGGTATCTAAGCAATGAGCTAAACCGACCGATGCTAATCCTTCCAAACTTGTTTTATAAGACAAATATCGAAAGATTTTTGAAGATTATGAAAAGTGGTGCTAGGTAAGGGTTTTGTAAAAATATCTGCAAGTTGATTTTCAGTAGGAACATAGGACAATGACACGATTTTTTCTTCGACCAACTCACGAATGAAATGATATCTGATTTCGATGTGCTTAGTCCTAAGAATGATGAACATGATTTTCAGAAATTTGAATTGTACTAGTGTTGTTATAGTAGAGACCATAGTATTTTGAGTAATCCCATAATCACTCAACATTTGTCTCATCCATTGAAGTTGTGTGCAATAACTCCTGGCTGCAATGTACTCAGCCTCAACAGTGGATAAAGAGATGCAATTTTGCTTCTTGATATGCTAAGAAACAAGAGACGTCCCCATGAAAACCAACCACCAGACGTGTTTTTTCAGTCTTCTACATTCTCGGCCCAATTAGCGTCAGAATAGGTAAAAAGATGAGCATTAATATTGAAAGAATACCATATGCCATAACCTAGAGTTCCACTCACATATTTGATAATTCTTTTAACAGCCGTGAGATATGACTCTTTGAGATAAGCTTGAAATCGAGCACGTACACCAAAATTAAAGGCAATATCAGGACGACTAGGAGTTAGGTAAATGAGGCTACCTATTATACTACAAAATAAAGTTTGATATTCATTCTTGCCGTTAGTATCTTTGCATAGCTTTATACCAACACTCAGGGGAATACTAGCATGTTTTACGCTCTCTTGCATATTAGTTTGAGATATAAATATCCCATCATTTCGTTGATTTATTTAAAGACCTAGGAAGAAATTCAGTTCACCAACCATACTCATCTAGAATTAACTTTTCATGACATCAATGAATTCTTGAGTATGTTCGTCTATGGTGGATCCGAAGACTATATCATCCATATAGACTTGAGCTACCAAATTCCTTTATTTTTATATTGAACAAACAGAGTCTTATCTATGCTACCCCTAGTAAACCCTTTCCCTAAGAGATAAGAAGTTAACCACTCATCCCAAGCTCTAGGAGCTTGTTTCAAACCATAAAGGGCTTTTCGAATGTGATAGACATAGTCAGGGAATTTGGGATTTTAAAATCCTTCTAGTTGTTCAACAAATACTTCCTCTTATAAGTATCCTTTTAAGAATGCAATTTTGACATCCATTTAATAAAGCTTAAATTTGAGATGACAAGCTATGGCTAAAAAAAGTCTAATGGACTCTAACTTAGCTATAAAAGCAAAGGTTTCATCAAAATCTATGCCTTCTACTTGTGTGTAACCTTGAGTTACTAACCTCGCATTATTTCTAGCTATGGAACCATATTCATCTAATTTGTTATTAAAAATCCACTTGGTTTCGATGACATTGGTATCCTTATGACGAGGAACTAACTTCCACACTTGATTCTTTTTAAATTAAAACAATTCTTCTTGTATAGTCATGAACCAATTTTCATTAAAAACAGTTTCTTTGACGTTCTTGGGTTCAATTTGGGAAATATAACAGTGATTAACCATTTTGTTCTTGATTTGGGTACGTGTTTTGACACCGATAAAAGGATTTCTAATGATTTTGGAGGTATCGACATGTTAAAAACCCATAAAAGAGATACATCATCATCTGGTGATGAGGTTTCTCCCAAGTGAATTAATTATAAGTGAGCAGCCAGAGTGGAGTCAACATCCAAGGAGGATGATGCATTATCATTGCCATGAGCTTCGAACTCATCTTTACTTTTTGTCTCACTTTTAGATTCACTTTCGTCATTAAACTCGAACACATCTGTGAATTCTACTTATGGCTCATTGAACTTACACACAGCCATGTCAGCCTTGTCATCTACAACAATATTGATAGATTCGACAATTTTGTCTGTGTTTAGATTGAATACCTGATAAACTCGATTAGTAAGAGAATAGCCTTAAATATTCCTTCATCATTCTTGGAATCAAATTTTCCTAGATTTTCATGATCTTTAAGGTTGTAACATTTACTACTCAAGACACGAAAATAGGCTAAATTAGGTTTTTTACCATTCTAAATCTCATAGGGAGTTTGACTGGTACTTGGACAGAGATAAACTCTATTCACAGTGTGACAAGTAGTATTGAATGTTTTGTCTTAGAATTTCCTAGGAACTTGTTTTTTAAGGAGCATAGAATGAGCCATTTCTTGAATGGTTTTGTTCTTTCGTTCAACAATGCCATTTTGTTGTAGAGTACGAGGTGCAGATAATTCATGCTTAACTCCTTGTTGATCACAAATTTTGATAAGATTTGAATTTTTAAATTCTCTACCATTGTCACTGCAAATGCGGACAACGATGAGATTTTTTCTGATTTTGGATCAACCTAATAATACTGATGATAGAATCACTAGCATTTGACTTTTTTTGCAGGAATCGAACAAGGGAAAATCTGGAAAAGTCATCAACCATCACTAGTATGTATTTCTTGCCACCAAGACTCTCTGTTCTCATAGGACCCATAAGATCCATATGAATCAATTCTAAAATTCGAGAAGTGGCAAGAAATTTAGACTTCTTATGTGGACTATGGATTATTTCCTTTTTTGACACGTTCCACATACTTTAGATGAAAGTGTTCCTAGTGATGATAAGCCACATATTAGACCCTTTTTAGATATATTATTAAGATATTTGGAATTTATATGGCCTAATTGTTGATGCCACAACTCACCCTGATTAAGTTTAGCATTGTTGCAGACAGCGGTCAATTGAGGTAATATGAAATAGCAATTATCAGATGATCTTTCTTCCACGTAAAAAACACTTTCCATTAAAATTAAGAACCACACATTCTTTTGTAGCAAAGTTTACGGGAAGATTATTGTCACACAACTGGCTTATGCTAATGAGATTTGCTTTCAAACCTTCCACAAACAGAACTTCATTTAGAATTAGGAAACCAGGTATGGAAATAGATATTTTCCCAAGAACATTTGATTTACTCTCATCCCCAAACGTCACCGCACCATCCTTGTTCTCAATTATGTTAGAGAAAAGTGCTTGGTCTCCAATCATATGTCTAGAACAACCACTATCAAAATACTAAAGAGGTGTATTTTGTGCTTTGAGAGCAGTATGAAACACATAACACTTATTAGAGTCTTTCCTTACCCAGACTTGCTTGGATTTGGATTGATTTTGTGAAGGGGATTTGGTGTTATTGATTTTCTTGGACTTCCTTTTATTAAGATTATTTCTAGGGAAAAACATTATTTCTAGATTCTTAATAAGATATTCAGATTTTTTGACCAAGTATGTGAGATGCTCCTCAAAACTAGCCAGTGGGCCATAGTTTGATTGTGTGAAGGCATATTATGGACTCCTAAATTGATAACAATACTATTTTAAGTGACCCTCCTTATGACAATAAGTGCAAAATATGGCTGGATGGTTATCTTATTTTGAGTTTTCTTAGGCGTGGGTTTCTTAGCTTTGGAATTCTGAGGAATTGAATTATGAGATTTTAATGTCCTAGAATTTTGAGCTTTGGGAGTAGTTTTTTCTGTTTCTTGAGATTTCACAAATATAGGTTTTATTTAGGAAGTGGAAGGACTATATTTGTCAAAGCCTATATCTGCTCTATCATTCGAGTAGCGGATTGGTTATACCAAAATTTATCAAGTTTTTTTGACCTAGTCTTAAGTTTAACCTTAACAGATTTAGCCTCTTTTAACTTTGTTTCAAGATTTTGAATTTTAGATATGAGGCTTTCTTTGTCATTACCCAGGGAGGTAAGATTGGCTTTAAGCTTTTCGCTTTCTTTAAGGAGCGACACTTTGGAAGATTCAACCTCAGAAACTTTAAGCAAGAGTGCCTATTTCTCGGATTTTAATTATTTGATTAATCCTTCTCACTTTCTCAATATATTTTTTTTTCATTAAATTTTTAGCTTAGTGTTCAATTTGATGTTTCTTATCTTGGTCTTAATCTTCTTTTCGCACAGCTGGTCATAGGTGGATTGACGATCAAGTTCTTCTTTATGATCATCATCAGAAACATCTTCTGACCTACAAGAAGAGTTAGAATCGATGATTTGTTATTCTTTAGAATCAAAAGAAATTGAAGATTATCCTAGGCAATCGACAAAACCAGTGTATTGCTGCTCTTCATGGGATTGCGAACCTTCCTCGTCATCACTAAGGGTCACATTCATGGAACAATTATTTTGGTTTGCCTTTCTAAGCTTGTTGAGCTTTGTGGCACACTTCCAAGCATAATGACCTTTCGCATGGCATTCATATCACTCATCTTTTCTAGCGCAATTATTCCCAAGCTGTGATTTTGACCCCTTATTGCCTATTTGATTCAATGGTCCGATCCCCCTTTGTTATTATTTCCATTAAGTTTATTAAGACGATTATTGAACTTTTTATTCAACCTAAGAAATTTTTTAAAATTTTTGGCTAGAAGGGCCATCTCATCATCATTAAGGTCTAGGTCATCATCATCGTTGTCAACATTAGAATTATGAGATTGTTGAGCATTGAAGGCAATGTTCTTATCCTTCTTTTGAGATGATGATTTTAAGAGCACATCAGCTTCAAAGGTTTGAAGTGATCCTAAGAGTTTGTTTTCTTTTAATGAATTTAGATCATTGCTCTCTTCAATAGTAGTTATTTTGAGAATAAAATGATCTGAAAAAGACCTAAGTATTTTCTTAACAACTCGATGTTCAGGGATGATTTCATTGAGGTTGTATAGAGAATCTACTGTGTCTTTTAACAACTCGATCTCTTTGACAGTCTCTCACCTAAAGAGCAGGTTCGGGACCTTTGTTCTTGAAGAAGAACAATTAGGTTGGCATGAAGAATTGATTTAGAACCTTAGGTGGTGTGATGTGAAAATTGCTCTTTGAAAAGTATAAATTTTGATATAAAATGAGCGTTAATTAATATGAGACCATAAGAGTTAATTATAGAGAGCAAATAGTCCAACTCCTAGTTAAAATAAGAAACATGCAAAAACATGCAAAATTAACCTTAAATTTACAATAAAAAACAATGCGCAAAAAAATCCTTGCCGGACCGGTCCAAGTTATCTAAAGCTGGACCGGTCCACCATTGTGGAAAACTAAGGAACAACGAAATTGCCGGATCGGTCCAACCGCAGCTCCTGTACCGGTTTGAAATATGGAATTCATTTCCTTGAGATTTTAAATGCAGGACCGGTCCAAGTATAGTCATTATACCGGTCCAAAAAGTAGGGCACTAAATTTTTATTTGAAAAACGTGTTGTAACTTATTTTCAAAATAAAATACATCACCAGTTAAGTAAATCAATTATTTTTACCAAGCTTACCATTTCAAACTTTTACAATTGAATCTTGGTAGCTTGAAGTCTTCATGAACTTGACTAAAAAACTTACAAGCAAAATAGTGTTTTTGTTGACAGAATAAGGCCAACACTTATAGACCTTACAAATCATGAAATGTGATTGAAAGATCATTTGGTGTTTTGAAGGCAAGATTTGCAATACTACTTAAAATGCCTTCATATTCACTAAATGGCTATTTGGAAGGGTACTTCAAAGGTGCTAAAAGATTAAGGCAAGGAAATTCACTGTCCTTACATCTTTATTCTTATTATGGAAGCCTTTTCTTTTGTTCTTGAAGAGCATATTCAATATGATGGCTTTGTGTTTCACCTAAAATGTAAAAAGTTGAATATTAGTCACTTAGAGTTTGCTGATGATCTGTTTATCATGTATGGTCACACTGCCGAGTCCCTTCAGATTGTGAAGCATGCTATTGATGAGTTTGAGAATATGTTAGGGTTAAGGCCTAACTTGTAAAAGGGTCATATGTTTTTTACGGGGGTTAATGATGATGAGAAAGTTTTTTTTAGTGCTCCTATAAGAATGGAAGTTCAAGAATTGCTTATTAAGTATTTAGGCGTCCCTCTTATTTTTACAAGGTTGAAGGTTAGGGATTGTGAAGCTATAAAGGGGATAATTTTACTAAGGATTCAAAGTTGGGCTTCTAAATATCTCAGTAATACGAGGAGAGTTCATCTTGTTATCTCGATTTTGCATAGCATACAAGTTTATTGGAGCACTGTGTTTGTTCCTCCCAAAAAAGTGCTCAAATATATAGATTATGTTTTAAGAAATTTTATTTGGATTGGGGCTAAATTGAGGAAAAGTTGTGCCAAAGTTGTGTGGGAAAATGTGTGTTGCCCGAATTTGTGGCATTGTTCATGTCCTAATGATGCTTCATGGGCATGGAGAAAATTATTGAAATTAAGAAGTAAAGTTACTGGTTTTATTTACATTATAATTGGAAATGGTAGGGACACATGGTTCTGGTCAGATAATTGGCATTCTCTTGGCAATCTAGTTCAAAGATTTGGTACTATAATAGTTTATGACGCTGCGAGTGGATTGGATGCAAGGGCTGTTGATTTTATTAGTGATTATAGGTGGCAACTACCTGTCTTATCTACATATTTGAGACTGGTTTTTGATATGCTGCCTGCTAATCGGATGAATAGAAGTGATGAGGTTAAATAGGCTCTTACTGGGATCGGTGTGTTTAGTGTGAAATCAGCTTGGAATGCCTTTAGGGTATGCAAACATGAAGTGGAATGGTATAATCTTGTGTGGTATAAAGATTATATTCCTTGATGTAGTTTTATTGTGTGGGTCGTTACTAATGACATATTACGGACATTAGATAGACTAAAGAAGTGGGCTACAATTTCTGATGACATGTGTTATGTGGTATAGAAAGTGAATGCAGAGATCACTTGTTTTTTAATTGTGTTTATTCTAACTGGATATGGAAAGAAGCTCTTTGTAGAATGGGACAACAGTACACCTATTGAGACTAGAGTGCAGAGGAAAGAGTACTTATAAGATGGGTTGTAAGCAGCACTTTCAGAGCTAGAGTGGGCAGATTGGTGTTTAATATGAGTGTGTATTGCCGTTGGCACAGGGGCAAAGCCACACAGGGGCAGCCACACAGGGGGCAGGGGGCCTGCCGTCTGTTGGATTTCAAAATTTTTAATTAGATATGGGATTTTTTTGGGGAAAAAAATATAAGGACTTTTGTGCATAAAAATAAACTAGAGGGTATTTAATTATAAGGGGCAAAAATTTAGGGAACAATTTGAAAAGTATAAACTTAACAAATTAGAGCCCCGCAGCTGCTGCTTTATCTCTCAGGCTCTCAGCTTTTTCCTAATCTCACTGTCTCATTCTTCTTCTTCTTCTTCTTCTTCTTCTCCATTACACTACACAGTTACACCTCTAAGTCTCTTACATCTCCATTACACCGCACCATTACACGGCTGCACTAGACCATCATCGTCCACCAACTCACTGCCCACGACGCTGCGCAACGATCTATTTCAATTGTATGAACTATTATTATTAATCCTATTATGTTTGCGTTAAAATTTTAAGACTTTAAATATGATTTTGCGTATTTTGAATTTCGACCAAATTTCGCCCCCCGTTGCTCCAATTCGTGGCTTCGCCACTACTTTGGTAAGAGAGAAATCAAAGAATTTTTGACAGGAAATATAGGCATGTGTTTGATGTGTTGAAATAAATTGAGAGTTATATTTGAGCAAAGACTTGGAAATGGCATATCAAAAGGAGTTACGAGAATTGGCTAGTGTGCAAATATTGGGGTATAGATGATAGAATAATGATGTAGTTGTGTTAGGTAGTTTATGAATTGATTTCCTGGGGATGCCCCTCGTAAATATGTAGATTTTGGTTTGATTTATAAAATTTTGAACTTTACCCAAAGAAAAAAAAAACACTCTACTATATATTTATATGGATCATATTTGAATTAGATTATATATGATTTTTTTAAAGTTAAATATATTGGACAAGAAAAAAGCCCTCTACTATTATCTCAAAGAAAGGCGTCCAACCAACTAACAAATCATCTCATATAGTGGTATTACTGTGTGGTTGACATTAGAGTTTAGAAAGATATCATATTTAAGATTTAATTTTTATCGTTGTAATTAAGAAAATATCAAAGATTTTGTGTCTTTGAATAACAGACAATTTTTATTTAGTAGCTTCCTATTTTTTAAGACAAACGATAACATGCATACTTCAAACTTCATTTGCTTAAAAAAGCTTTCCTTATTTAAAATATTGTTATTTTATTTTGGCGTAAGTGCACTAAAATAATGTAATGATGGGACGAAAAGTCAGCTTTAATGACTTGTCTTTATGAAATTGGTCTATGCTTATTGCTATGAGAAACTGTGAGGCGCGCGTGTTTTTAGATAATTAAAGATACCAAAGTGGTTTTCCGTTTGAGCAAAATCAATGACAATTTGTAGGTATTTTAAAAGTTATTTAGAGCATCTTTAATATAATAATTAAAATTAAATAATTAAAATAATTTTAGTTATTTATTTAATAAATTATTAAAGTTAACAATGTAAAAAATTCATTACAAAAACATTACAAAAATTATATTAAATATTTTTATGCAGAGTAAAAAATCCATTCATATTTTTATAAACAAATTGTTTTTTTTAATTTAGAAATGAAAAGACACAAACACATACGACACCACTCTAACTTGATATTCATTTTGTGCCAAAATTTTAGCATTAATAAGCCCCGAGGTCTTTGTTAAAAAATTTAAACATTAATACAACTTAATCGTTAATTTATTGCCAGTTTTATTTATGTGTTTACAAAAAAGGGAAAGAAAAAAAAAAGATAATAATAAAAAAAATTAAAACATTATAATAAGATGATATGATAAATAAATAAATGTCGGAGGTGGGTTTCGTGTGGGTTTCAAGTCTTCGTCTCCGCTTCCTAGTCAGGTGGCCCAACTAATGAGGCCCAAATTTCCGACCAAAATCGTGAAGCCAATAGCAGCCGCAGAATGTGAGGTACACGCGCGAAGCATTTGGCAGAGACTTGGTTGGTTGGTTGGTTGGTTGGTTGGTTGGTAGAAGTTGCAACCAGAAATGCATTTAAGAGAGGAGTTTAATTTGGAGGGTTCAGTTTGTTGAATGGATTACACCTATCCCATCCAATATGTACCAGACAGTAATGATACGTATAAGCGATTACAAGTCCATTTTTGATGGGAATAAAATTGAATGGGGTTATGGGATTTTTAATGATAAAATAACATGTATCCACTTTTATCTAAAATTAATTTCTTTTTCATTTTTTCATTTAACTTAAATAGATAAAAATAGACACGTGTCGTTTTATCATTAGGACCCCATAACCTCATCCAATTTTGCCTCCATCTAAAATTTTTCCAAGCGATTACGGATATACTTTATTTTAGGGAGGAGAGAGAGGGACAGTCGGGCATTAAGAATTATATTTCAGATTTCTTAATTATCAACTAAGACTTTTATTACTTGATCTGTCCAATTAAACTAGCATGTATTATATACATTATCTGTCCAAAATACAATTACTTTCACAACTATGCAAGTGGTTGGGGTTTATATATGCTTAGCGGCGCAAGTGTCTTGTAAGGGACTCGAATCCAGGTGCTTAGTGGAGAGTGATCACCCATTTAACTTATACAAATGATAAACTACTTTTACAAGGAGAGAAAATGAAGCCTACAAGTTTTCATGTACATTTAATACTTAGCTGCTACTACTATATTATCTAATGTTTAATAATTTTATGTACACTTCAACAATAGCTATTACTACTATGACCAAATGATTTAATATTTTTAATTTATAAAAATCGAATTCGTAACTTTTTTATTATAATAATTGAATAAAAAAAATTCAATAAAATATAAAGTACGTCGTTGACAATCATAACTCCTATGACCGGGCCACAACGCTCAAGTGGTTACGATATGTATCATTGCTCTACAAGATATGGTCAAAAAGCAGGTACAATTCAAAACTTTTTGAAGGTCAAAAGGCAGCTAAGCTATGAAGTGTTACCCTTAGTGACATGCATTCATTCATTGGTGGATTTAATACACGCATCAACCACAAGGGTTGATTAGTTGATCACTCAATTTTTGTGTGGAGAACGATTTATGTATCTGGGAACATCTTAAGCTTAATTTCTCCCAAATTAAAAAGCTTTAGTGGCCGGTGGCTAGTGACTCGTGCAACTCTGCAATCGGAGTAGTTTTACATTTAATGTGATATAGAGATAATTCGTTGGACCAAATTAACATATTCAATATACATTAATTATTAAGTGTCTCTTCATGTATCACAAACAAAATGCCATTCATATATACATATCATTTTTTTGCACTATTTTCATTTGAAAACACAAATATTTCAATAAATTAATATATTATTAGCTTATCGATAAATTAATAAATTAAAATTTCATTTAAGTAAAATTGGCCTGTCCCGACCTTATTAATTTATAGATTTTTTAGTGCACTTGTTTAGGTCTTTTTTAAGAAAAAATGGCTTAGATTTGTTGCAAGAAATTAAAGAAAATTTGAGGAAATGAGTTCAAATTTGATTCACCACTGTGGTTGCCATTAATGGATGGGAGAGAATTTTCGGTGGGACAGGTTGATACGGTAATTCATAGAGAGAGAATCGTGGAAGAGGTGGTGCTTAGAGAGAGGATTCTCTGGAGAGAGGCGGAAGTTTATTAAATGTAAATTTTCATATTTGCCCTTTCCTCCGTTTTCTTAACCCCGTCAACAACTTGGTGTAAAGTTTAACAAAATTAACAGTTAGTGGTAAAAAATGCTACTCCCTCCGTCCCAAATTGCTTGTCCCTCTTTCCTTTTTTGGATGTTCCAAAATAAATGTCCACTTTCCATAAAAGATAAATGCATACCTATTTTGTCCTTTTGTACTTTTACTTTTCAAGTAAAAGTTTTGAATAAAGAAAAGGATAAAAAGGAAAAGTCAATGTAAATTAAGCAAAAAGTGCAATGATGATATTGAGTCTTTAATAAGTTGGATTTTCCAAAAGGCACCAGCAATTTGGGATGGAGGGAGTACTTGATAGGCAAATTGTTACTTGGACAATAGTTTAGCGGGCAAAGTGCCATTTACCTTTTATGAATTTCCAAATTTACCCTCAAATTCTGTCTATTTTTTAACCCCTTTAGCAATTTGAGGTAAAAGGCAACAATTTCAATAGTTTATGGGGAAAATTGCTAAAATTAATAGTTTGACTAGCAAAATGCCATTTGCATAATAGCTTAGGTGGGTAAATTACAATTTACCCTTACTTTTTTGAGAAATTTTACTATACGCTTTTAAAGTTGTATGTTACTACAATAATAAGTATAATTGTCTTAACAATATTACCACTTTTTTATTACAAGAATAAAAATTATATTAAAAGAATATATTATCATGTCACAAAGTCCATTCGTTCAATTCTTGTAAACTGCATCACGGTTCTCTTTAATTAATGCAAACTTTTCTAATCTAATGATATTCTTTTAAATTGAAAAGGTATATACTTTATTGGCCAAATTAATTTCCTTTTTCAGATTAATTCAAAACTTTTCTCCTTCTGTCCTTCCGATTGTCTGGCCAATGAAGCTGGTATGGAAGTCATGCCAAAATTCACTTAATAACTTATTGCTTGGTCTGTCCAAATAGATAACCAAAAAAATGAATAATAGCTTTATATCAATTTTTTTGTTCAATATGCTTCTGATCAAACTAACAATCAGACATTTACTTTTTGTACAAGTCAATTTCCTTTTTAAAAGTACTACTTAAACACTTTTATTGCATCTGAGGATATATTGCTAATTAAAGTTTAGCTTTCATTTAATTTGTCACATTACGCCCGAACGTGTAGGAAATTTGGAGCGTTTCATACTTTGCTAACCTCGCAAAGAATCCAAACAGCTGGGGGGATTTTGGCAGTTTCTATGTATCACTGGTGCAGTCGGGTGGGAGCTGGAATATGACCTTGTTTGCATCGCTAGCCTGGTTTATTTGGTTTGACAAAAATGAGCAGGGTGCAGGGTAAGGAGGGGCGCTCCGGGGCAGCTCTGGTTGCAGCTGCAGAAGCTTATGTAGGTGCTTTTTTGGCAGTTCTTGATGTCTTGGTTCTTCCCCCGATTTTGGCGGTAGCGGCTTGGTGTAAGCCCAAGGAGGGTGAGGTTAAAATAAATGTGGACACGGCGGTGAATCCCGTTTCGGAGATAACAGGACTAGGTATTATTTGTAGGAATTCTGTGGGTGTGGTTATCGGCGCACGAGCTATCCCCATTCGTTTTGCAATGGGTGTCGAGGCAGCTGAGGCTCTAGCAGTGCTCGAAGGTTTGAGGTTTGCGATCTCATTGGGTCTGCAAGCAATTGAAGTCAACAGTGATGCATTTCGCGTGGTAAAAATGCTTCTTGATAACTCTCCTCGAAGGGCGGATGCGGGGGTCTTTATTTTGGACGCTCTAGACCTTGCAAAATCTTTTTCTAAAGTGTCATATTTCCATGTTTTGCAGTCCGCAAATGAGGGGGCCAATTCTCTAGCGGCCTTCGCCGTTCGGGCCGACTCTTTTATGCTCTTGGGGGTCGGATGTCCCAAGTTGGCTCTAGACTTTTGTTTTGCATGATTTAATTTAGTTTCTGGTTGTTTTGATTTAAAAAATAAAATAAAATATATTTTCACCTAATTAAGCATGTCAATTTGGATTTAAGTTTTCCTTACAGAATGTGTAATGAAGTAAAAAATTTTGGCACTAATTTAAGTAAAAAGATGTAATTCGTGTTGGTTCACAAATTTACATATCAATGCCAAGTATATTTTTGAAGTAACTTTTTATAAATTATTTTAGATGTTTAGTATTAATTTTTCAGCCATATATATACACACGGAACTGCTACCCTTATTCTTTTTTGTTCAAACCGATATACCAATCAATTTTTAATTTTTTTTTTGTAAGGACAAGCCTTTTGTGCTGTGTATCTTGCTTCATGTCTAATTGGTACAACTTCAATTTATTAAACCATTAAAATACACAGTAAAAATGATCATTTATCTTAATTCATTAATAATAAGATAAAATGGTAAGAAAGGAGTATCGTTTATCAAAACAAAAAATAATAATTCATTATTCGATCTGTTGAGAGTATAATTATATTTTCTTCCTTAAAAAATTAATAGCCAAATAATTTTGACTTAATTATCAGAGAATTAGTACTCTTTTATTACTAAAAATACAGAGGGGGCTTGGCAACAAGCAATCACTGAGAATATTGTTTGGGCATTCACAATTGTTTACATCAATTTAAATTGAGCACCGCAACGTAGTTTTAAGAATAAAGGCATTACTCGATAATTTTAATCTAACGCCATGTGTACGAGACAAATTGACGGTGTGAAGAAGATTAGTTGAAGTTAGTGGGACGCTTTGATATTTTTAAGGAGTCCACTAGTTCGAGTGGTTATATGAGAGTAGTGGGTTATTGCGACTTTTATAAGCATGTGTTAAGAGTTGTTTCTCAAGACATATTTGAAATACTCCGACACATCAACAACCGAAGGAAGTCTTATTGTGTGACATTTATCTTTATATTCATGTCATTTACATTTCGGAATAAGTTTCTTATAATCAATATTGCTACGTAACACAAGTGATCATTTTTCCTTAATTGAGGCAATTTTGTTTAGTTATGGCATCTATTTTAATTAAATAAAATTTCCAAAAATTCTTTTAATTGAGGCAACAAATGAAACAGAATCACATAATTATGTTTGGTTATAAGTAGAATTAACTTTTGTCAAAACTCTTAAACCCTTAACCAACACGTCTCAACTGCACTACATTTTATATTATATTAACACTAAAGTGTCAAAATTAAACCAAACAGCAATATATGTTGGATTTCATATATTTAAACTCTGTTCCAGAGTTAATATGTAGAAAGAATTGATGTGAAATTTACCTACACTTTCCACATGGACAATTAAGTAAAGGAAGATTAATATGCTTGCCCACAAATTTATGTAATAATTAATGGGATAACTTGTTTATGAATAAGAGCATCTCCAGGAAGTTTTTCAAAAGACCAATGTGCAAAATTTTTGTAGAATCACATCAACTTTTTTTATTTTGAGAGACTCTTCAAAAGTACTCTACATATTAAAGTGCAATTTTTGGCTCTTCAAATTTAAAAAGTGAAGTTGATTCTTCAATTTATTAAAAAATATGAACAAAAATATTATATATGATTATTGAAGAGTGAAGAGTTTCTTGGAGTCAAAATTTTATACAAAGCAAAATGCTCTTTATTTGCCACATAACTCTGTATACTATAATTTAAAGAAAGAAAAAGAAGATTACTCCTCTCGGAGATACTATAACTTCGCCCCAGAATAACGTGAGAAATAATACTAAACTGAGAGAAATTATAGTTCATGAATTTAACATAGAGGTGCACGCATTAATAGAATAAATTATTAGGTCTTGTGTCAGTGTCTATAAAGATATAAAATGGAAGTGATAGGAAGATGTTACCACACTAAATTTTAGTGAATTTTCTATTTTACTTATACATTTATCCTTTTTTTTTTTCTTTTTTTTAAGTGAACTGGAACCCTAAGTTTTAGGGAAAAGTGAAGATCTCTTATTATGGAAAAAAAAATATACTTCTATGTTTTATTATATATTAAATTTATGCGTATATAAAAATAAGACTTGCATGTGTATCGCGTGTTTGTCTGTATCTAGTTATATAAAATTAAAAGGCATTTTGAAATTACTGAAATTATGTTAAATTTTTGTTTCTCTAATTTTATTCTTGTAAAGGGGTTACTTAAAAAAACAAATAAATTATTTTAACAAAAATAATAAGACTCAAACCTTTACTTTTTGCAAAGACATTAGCCCCTGTTTGGTATCTCATTATTTTTATTTTTTTTCCCAAATTTTAAAAACTCAATTCAAAATCAACTCTACTTTTACACTTTCCAAAATTTATTTCACTTTACTTTCTCTCTCTAAAAAATTTTTAAAACACCATAACTTTAAATTCAAAAATTAAAAGTAAATAAAAAATATATATTTAAAACATACTCGTCGAGATCTATAAAATAAGATCCATTGTAACTATTTTTTGAAATTTTTTTTATGAGATTTTTTAGTTGGTTAAAAAAAACTGAAACAAAAACCAAATTCACTTTGAACATACTTCTAAATTCTACCAAACACCATATTTTAAAAACTCAACTTAAAAACTTAACTCAAAACATCCACCAAACAACTCCTAAGGTTTTTCCGACTACTATGTCACTTACTACATTTTTTATTTAATTATATATAACTAAATCACAAATGTAAAAAATTGAATCTGTAGCCATATTAGTTGTAGCAGGACAAGTGATCTGTACACGCATGCCTCCTTATTGTATCAAATTAAAGTATTATGGAGTCGTGGGCATTTTATAAGTTGTATGAAACACTCTAAAAATTAAATAAGAAATTTGGGGCCTGACACGTGTCATGGGCACCTCGACGCTCTCTCACACACCAACAGCCACGTGTGTACAACTGGGCCTTCAAGAGTGGCAAACTAGAAAATAGTCAGGTAAAAGTAGGTTAAATGCGTCCATTTAAAAATTATGTACACCTCTCTCTCTCTCTCTCTCTCTCTGTCGAAGGCCCGCAATTTTCCCCTCTGGCATATTCAATGCACTAGGCGGGCTAACAATTAAAAGTTCGTTGGGGGTGGTTGCAACCCTCCTCCTCCCTCCTTTACCCCACGCCACCCCACCCCCACCCCACCCCGACCTCTATATGTATATATTTATCTCACACGCAAATTTTTTCTTTTAAACTCACCCAATCTTTTCTAAACAAAAAGAAAATACCCACTTAGTAAATATCTATATATACCCACTCCCTGTTCCCTCTTTCCCTTGTTTTTGCTTCTCCCTCTTCTCTTCATTATTTTGTCAAATAACATTTTCTTGTTTCAAATCGAAACTCCAAAATTTTCAACAATGGAGAACACAAACAATCTGCAATTAGGTTCGGCCTCGATCCGTCCACCTCGAAAGAAAACGCTCCCCAACTTTCTATTATCCGTTCGTCTCAAATATGTAAAACTCGGGTACCATTACTTAATCACACATGCGATGTACCTATTACTTGTGCCTCTATTGGGCGTAGTGTCTGTCAATCTTTCCACTCTTAGTGCGGAAGACTTGGGCCAATTATGGGACCATCTAAAGTTCAATTTAGTTACGGTGGTACTTTGTTCAGCTCTGATTGTCTTCATGGCCACCCTTTACTTTATGAGGCGCCCTAAAAAGGTCTATTTGGTAAATTTTGCGTGTTTTAAGCCCCAACCCGACGTGATGTGCCCCAGGGAACTTTTCATGGAGCGGTCTACCATTGCAGGGACCTTTAATGAAGAGAATTTGGCCTTTCAGAAGAAAATTCTTGAGAGGTCGGGTTTGGGGCAGAAGACTTATTTCCCTGAGGCGCTTTTGCGGATCCCACCTAACCCGTGTATGGCCGAGGCGAGGAAAGAGGCCGAAATGGTGATGTTTGGTGCCATTGATGAGCTTTTGGAGAAGACTGGGGTTAAGGCAAAGGATATTGGGATACTTGTGGTGAATTGCAGCTTGTTTAATCCGACCCCGTCTCTTTCGGCTATGGTGGTGAATCATTACAAGCTTAGGGGGAATATTTTGAGCTATAATCTTGGTGGGATGGGTTGTAGTGCTGGATTAATTTCAATTGACCTTGCCAAACAACTTTTACAGGTTTATTGCTAACTTACTCTATTTAGTAGTTTGTTCGAGTGAGTTTAGGGCCTCTAGAGTGAGAGTTATTGAAATCAATAGTTAAATCCGAATCGTTCATTTCAAGTTAAACGACTTAGATTTTAATAAAATACTGTTTTTCTAGTGATTTTTTTTTTCAAATATAAACTAAATGTCAAAATTTAAGTCATTTAAATTTAAATTAATTGTTTAGATTTATTCAATTTACATGTAGAGTGACGAAGACAGCTCAATACGTAATTTGTATTTGATTTGAAAAATTGCCTCGTCAGTTGTGTCACTTTTTAAATTCTGTAAAATTACTTTAGATATTTTTTTTCCTTTTGATGTGAGTAATAATTTTCTATATAATTTTATTGTATGCATTTGTTTGAAATTTGAAATAAGGTGGTCCAGTGTATTTTGGACCCACAATAGTTGGACAAAATATGGGTCACCATTTATGTGTCCTTCACAGCTGAGGTGAATTGACCTGTAACGAAATTTAAAACAAAAGGTTTGATTGTTAGACTTGATCCAATGAAAGTAAGTAATTAGTTTTCCCCATTTAGTTAGGGCAAAAAAAAAAAGTTCAAGTCATGTGGGACTTCGGTACAATATGACATTTTATTTTACAAAAATAGATAAAAAAAAACAGAAAGAAAAAAGAAAAATATCACATGTCTTGTTTGTAGAAATCTGTAACAAAGAAATATGCGCCGCACACATTATTTGAAAATATGTTGAACGTAAGTTGTCCTCAATGGCGGGGACATATTTTTGTGTGTTATTATTATTTTTTTTGGCCAAAACACAAACATATCACGGTGAAATAATGTGTCAATTAGCTGGCGCTGAACATTCTTGAACCATGCTAAAAAAAATGCCTGGAGACTCATTAATCATATGTTTATCATTGTTGTAACAGGTGCAACCCAACTCTTATGCCTTGGTTGTGAGTATGGAAAATATAACCCTGAACTGGTACTTTGGTAACAATCGGTCAATGCTTGTCTCAAATTGTCTCTTTCGAATGGGTGGCGCCGCAATCCTCCTTTCCAACCGATCATCCGATCGTCGTCGATCAAAGTATCAACTAATCCACACTGTACGAACCCACAAAGGCGCTGATGATAAATGTTATGGTTGTGTGTTTCAAGAAGAAGATGAAAACAAAAGCATTGGCGTTGCACTTTCAAAAGACCTAATGGCTGTAGCTGGTGAGGCTTTAAAGACAAATATCACAACTCTCGGGCCCTTAGTCCTTCCCATGTCCGAGCAACTTCTGTTTTTCGCGACCTTAGTCGCGAGAAAAGTTTTTAAAATGAAAATCAAGCCATATATTCCTGATTTTAAGCTTGCATTTGAGCATTTTTGTATTCATGCTGGAGGAAGAGCAGTGCTAGATGAGTTGGAGAAGAACCTTGAACTCACTGAGTGGCATATGGAGCCTTCACGAATGACTCTTAACCGATTTGGCAATACATCTAGTAGTTCATTGTGGTATGAATTGGCCTATTCTGAGGCTAAGGGGAGAATCAAAAAGGGTGATCGGACATGGCAAATTGCTTTTGGGTCCGGTTTCAAGTGTAACAGTGCTGTGTGGCGCGCTCTGAAGACCATTGATCCAGCCAAGGAGAAGAACCCTTGGATGGATGAGATTGATGAATTTCCGGTTCACGTGCCAAAAATTTCACCCGTTCTTTCTTAAATTTTTTATCTTTTCTGAGAGAGTGAAGTGTGTTGCTAGATTATAGAACATGATGGTGTTATGTTATTTTAGGAGAAGTCACAAGAGGCAATTTAACTCTTGTATTTCTCTGCCTACAGTTACGTTGAATGTACTTAATTCATTAGATTTACATTACATCAATTATTTAAAGTTGCATTAATTAAATTAGACTTAGTAGCGCCACCATATTAGGACACTCAATATTGGGTGGTTGGGTTTGAAATCGACTCAAAGTAAAATATACATTCTACACTCAAACTCGGGCCATATTTTATTACGAGCTCTGGGCTTAAGATCTAGTCAACCCATATAGATGCAGGTGATTAATTTTCAAGTGGGTGTGAGACTTTTGACTATATTTTAGGAGGTTTGTGACTTTTGATTAGAAATTGTTGCAATTTTACAAATATGTTTGTGCATATTTTAAGCGAGCCGGACTTATTAGTTATTATATATAGTTAGGTTGAGCTTCTTGATACTCGAGTTTAGCCCAAATTTAAATTTAAATTTAAAATTTTGTTCACACTCGACCTAGCTCAATTTCATTTATCACACGACCGTAAATTTAGCTAGCCGAATGGTAGGTTT
The DNA here is from genome assembly GCA_021464415.1 of Lonicera japonica. Classification (NCBI taxonomy): domain Eukaryota; kingdom Viridiplantae; phylum Streptophyta; class Magnoliopsida; order Dipsacales; family Caprifoliaceae; genus Lonicera; species Lonicera japonica. The sequence goes on along the minus strand of CM038468.1, from coordinate 45,606,330 downwards.
TGAACCTGTTAGACCCAATTAACGTTCCGATAACATATTAATGAGGCTTTACATATTTGTTTCAGGAATTTCCAATTATATGTATATATAAAAGCAGAAAGCTTTATGTTGCATTCATAGCTAGAGAGGTATCCCAAATATTTGAACTTGAACATGTAATTGCTTGATTTACTGTGAAACTACTTTGAAATAACATAAATGTAGGGTGCAAGTAAAATATCTCAAATATTTTTTTCATCTTAAAATTTATTGGGGTTTTTCGCAAAATGTCATGTTCTCCCGGCCCGTCCTAAATTACTAGATATTGGGCTTTCAAATTATAATTTAAAGGACATGGTATTCATTCAGAGTGCGAATAATCATAACCTCTCCTTTTGACATAATCACTTTATAATTTGGCATTGACTAATTATATATATATATATATATATAATACTTTTCCGGCACACAACGTGTGTTTGATTGGGATATAGTTACTTAAAACCAAAAAAGTTAAAAGAAAATGATAAGTAGCTCAATAGATAAGAAATAGCCATTTCCCGCAATAAGAATTTGAATCTCATTACTTAACATAAAGTACCAAAAAAAATTCAAAAATAAATAAATTTGAGAAGTAAAATCTCTTGAACAAAATATATATATATATATATATATTTCAAAACAGATGAAATGCCTTCTAGCTTTTGAGATAACTTAAGAGGATATAATTACTACTAGTTTAAGAGCATATTCTCCTGTGTATATGCGATTAGTAATTATTCACATTAAAAATACATAAAGATATTTGGTCTAGTGGTTAATTCATATGCTGGTGTTGAAGGTCTCAAATTCTTCCTTTTGCATTATTTTATAATTTTTGATGTAACACGTGGGCAACCCGTACACACACATATATAATTTGAAGAAAACTGTTAAATGCACCAACTCAAACCATTTTACTAGCTAAAACATTAACCAAGCTTTCAGTATAACTTCTTAGGTTAATTAGAAAAATGACCCTTAAAGTTTGACCCGAATCTCTCGCTCATCTCTAAAGCTCAATATTCGGTTGAAACATCCTTAAAGTTTCTAATTTTTCGTCACTTGTCCAAAACTGAATACCCCGTTAAAAAGATGGATGTAAAACGTGCGTGGTTGTCATGAGCCACTATTTTAAGGGGCATTTTTGGATACTTCAACCAAAATTAGAAACTTTAAGGACGTTTCAACATAAATTAGTAGCTTTAAGGATACTTCAACTGAAATTAGAAACTTTAAAGACACTTCAACAGAAAATTAAACTTTAGGGACGAACGAGATATTTGGGTCAAACTTTAGGAGTCATTTTTGCTAATTACCAAACTTCTTAAAAAACAAGAAAAAGGAAGTTAAGAGCCCATTTGACATGACCAAAGCATGCATATTGCATTTTATAATTTGTTTTGATAGATGCTGTTTTGTCTAAATAAGACAGTTTAGTAATTAGATATTTAGGCTATATTTTATTCCACGACTTGCATATTGCATATATATAATTTAAGTAGGAAGAAACCCTAAAAATGGATGAAAATAACTGAAACCTACGTACACATGGATGATCGATTATTATTAGTACAATTTTTGGAGCCACTTCAATTCACAAATAGCTGGAAAAATGCTGACAGCTTCACGAGGATCGAACGATTGTAAAGGATTCCAAATAAACGGGGGTTAGGTTAATTAGGTTTGATTTCTGATATTTTAGCTTAACTAATAAACTTATGTTAGTTGCTCTAAGTGCTAGTATATATATATATATATAGATGACTTATTTTGGAAGCAATCATGTTTCTTAAATGTAATTAATAAGATGAAGTACAAATGATGCATTTGACTACTGTTTCATAGTTCACACTATAATTAGTTCCGAAAAGTTGGCACTATATTTTTAATTTTTTTGGAAAAATAAAGTAAAGGCAATGATACAGGTGGAAAATTTGAAGGAAGGACCTTAACTTAAGGACTTTATTTACGGACTGTGCCATTTGACATACTTCCCAATAATTTTTTTTGATAAAATTTGGTGGAGATGTTCTTCATCATGTGTAGAACATCTCCACCAAATTTCATCAAAAAATTCAATCGGAAAGTGAGTTAACTATAGGATTTAAAAATATTGGTCCATAAATAGATATATAAAATTCAATATTTTTTCAACTCTGTAGTTAACCCACTTTTCGGATGAATTTTTTATGAAATTTGGTGGATATGTTCTACACATGATGAAGAACATCTCCACGAAATTTCATCAAAAAATTATATCATAAAAGTAAATGACCCGATCTGTAAATAAGGTCCTTAAGTTAAGGTCCTTACTTGAAATACACCCATGATATAGGTAACAACTAAATAAAAGTGCATTGGTCGTTATTTGGAGTCTATTTAAAACTTTAACTAATACACTTCTTAACATGTCGCTTGATGTATTAATATTTAGTTATTTAAGTTGGTATACATACAGGGGCGAAGCCACGTTAGGGTAGAAAGGTATTGACTCCCCTATTTTTCTTTTATAGGATCTATACTATTAATAAAGCGTGAGGAATGTTTTTGGTGTTTCAATTGAATTACTAAAATACATTGAATCAACCAAGATCAAGCCAAATGACAACTCACATGAATCAAATGAAAAGATACTAGGAGCTAATTATGTGCATAATTCTAGAGACAATCATGGACTTAATTATGTGGAGAATAATATATGATTGCCTTCAACAATTAAGGGTTCATTATACAATTAAGGGATCATATCCTTATTTATTTATTTCTTTGTAATGTATTGTTTTCCCATGCTCAGAATTCTCTACATATACTGCATTAATTATGTCCCTTTTCAATTAAGTAAGAAAGCATTAGTTATTAATTAATATATTGACTTCTTATTTTCTTTATGGTATCAGAGGGATCGACTTAGGAGTGAAAAACAAAGAATTCTACGGTAGCCTATTATTTTTTACTTCTATGGCCTCTTATTCCAAAATCTATCCCTATCCATCAACGATAAATGTTGGTAATTGTGTGTCCTTGAAACTCACATAAACCAATTTCTTATTATGGAAAACTCAGATATGAGTCTTATAGAAAGTCAAAATATGATCGGCTTCCTTAACGGAGAATTCTTTGAACCCACAAAGAGCTTAGTTGCAATAGAAGAAAATGGCAACAAGAAAATTGAAGCAAATCCAGATCATAGTGTCTGGAAATAATTTAATCATTTACTTCGTGCATGGATTGTTGGAACCTTATCTAAAGAGGTTTTAGGGCTGGTGGTTGGACTTTACACATTTGCCGAGGTATGGAATTCACTCTAGATTCATTCGATCAAGAATCACAAAAGCGAAAGTTATATTTACTTCAAAGATTGCAAATGTACACCAAAGTCGGTTTAAATATGGATGAGTACATTCGAATCTTCAAATATTATTGTGATCTAGCTATCGTTGGTAAACCCATTGATGACCAAAATTATGTTTTTCGTCTTATCATGGGGCTACGTAGTGGGTATGAATCATTTGTTACTTTCATGCTCAGACCACCTATTTTGCCTTATTGAGACATTTTTCCTCTCTTACAAGGACATGAGACTATGAAGAAATTTCATAATCCAAGCAACTCATCTTTTCCTGATCATAAATGGCCTTTGCCGGTGAATGTGTTTGAGGACCAAACAACTATCGCGGCTATAATAATAAAGGTAAGCATTCAATTGATTTTAGTTCGAAGGGTCAAAGATTCCGTCAAAGAAATTCTCAAGGTCCTAAAAGAGGCGCATATAATTAGATGGTTTTGACACTACAAAAGAGAAAACCCCTCTCAATGAAAATGATATACGGTGCTAGATTTGTAACAAGCCATGACATATTACTCTAGAATGTTGACAAATATTCAACCAAGTCTTTAACTGGATCCCTTGCAACAACCTCTCTGAATGAAAGTTCTGAGAACAGGTGGTACCCCGATACAGGTGCAACCTCTCACATGACCTTTGACTCAGGTAAGCTTTCATATTTAGATCCATACTATGCCTCAAATATAGTTTTTGTTGGTAATGGCAATTCATTAGAGATCTCTTATATTGGATCTGTAAATCTTGATATCGGTAACACCAAATTACGTATAAATAACGTATTAGTAGTACTTGAGATTAAAAAGAACCTTTTATGCATTAGTTAACTTACTTCCGATTATCCTTACACGGTTGAGTTTAATTCGCATGATTTTATGATAAAGGACAAGGGAACCAAGGCCGTGATTGCATCAGGAAATAAAAAAGAGGGATTATATGCTTTAAAGTCAAAAGAAAAAATAACTATATTTTCAACCAGATTTTGTTTAACAAGTGATGATATATGGCATCAAAGACTCGGCCATCCTCAATTTCAGGTAGTAGCTCTTTGGAAGAAAATTAAGCTTATAACAAGCACTAGTAACAATAAGGTTGATTCACTATGTAATAGTTGTTAAATCGCTAAAGTTTGTCGATTACCTTCAGTCTAATGATTTTTGTAGAGACTCGTTTCATGTTATTCACAGTGATTTATGGGGGCCCTCTCTTGTGACTTCGTTTAAGCACTTTCGTTATTATATGATTTTTGTTGATGAGCATACTCGATACACATGGTTTTACCCACTCAAATAAAAATCAAATTTCTTTTAATGATTTCTTATGTTTTAAAAATATGTTCAAACTTAGTTTGACAAGAAGATTCTAATTTTTCAATCAGATGGTGGCGGAGAATTCGCTAATATGAAGTTCAAAAATCATTTACTCATTAATGGGATTAAATATTAAGTCTCTTGTCTAAACACCCTTGAGCAAAATGGCTTCGCTGAACGTAGACACCGAAACATTACCGAGTTAAGCCTCACTATTATGCTTCATGCTAATGTCTCCAAAAGGTTTTGGGTCGAGGCATTTAGTACTGCTATTTGGCTAATTAATCGACAACCTTCGAATATATTTTTCAAAAATACCCAAATTATAGTTCTTTAAGGATTTTTGGCAACAAATACTTTCTCTATCTTCGGGCTTATGATAAAGATAAACTTGAACCTCGATCCCTTCCATTCATTTTCGTTGGTTATAGTGAACATTACAAAGGATGTCGTTGCTATATATTACCTACCAATAAATCGGGTTTATCTTTAACGACATGTTGTTTTTGATAAGATGGTTTTTATATTTAGTGAACCGAGCTCCCTCTATACTTCTTCAAGTGATGGTTCTTATTTAATTACATTTTTTGAATGGTTTTCAGGTTCTACAGAGGTAGATCAACAGCAATTCAATTACAACTTCAAATACTGATGTTGTTCTTGACTCATGCTTAGATAATAAAAATTCCCCGTCTTATGGTAAAAAAGATTTGTCATCAGAATCTCATGGTGTACCACACTTGTTTACTGTTTTTAATACTTCATCCACCACTTCCAATGCATGATTTAAATTCCTTTATACCTTCATAAAAAACCCCCCATTGTTAGTAGATTATAATATGGTCCCAATAGCACATCTTATGAGGACTCCTTAGAGACCTCTTCGCTGACCTTGACATAAACGTCCTTTACCTCTGTTACTGCCCCACCTTATGTTAATGAGCATATTTTTCCCACTAATTCTTATTTTTCACTACAAACCTCACCTCATATGGTAACACGTTCTAGTATCGAGATTGTTAAATTGAATCTAAAGTATTTTAATAACGCTTATTGTCTTCTGTCTCAGACGATTTCGTCCAAACCTCAATCTGTTTCTTCTGCAGTTAAACATCCAGGTTGGACTGTTGCTATGTTGGAAGAACTCTTTGCTCTTCATTAAAATCACACTTGGGATTTGGTTCCTCGATATCCTCAAATGAATATTGTTGGCTGTAAATGGATATTCAAAGCCAAGCTCAAGTCGGATGGTTCTTTGGAATGATTAAAGGCTCGTTTTGTTGCAAAAATGTTCAATCAAATATTGGGTATTGATTTTTTTGAATCATTTCTCTGATGATCAAACTTGCTACTATTCATCTTATCCTCACAATTGCCTTAGACAATCATTGGGAGATTCGACAATTATATATGAAAAATGCATTTCTTTATGGAATATTATCAAAGCCTGTTTTTATGGAACAACCACATGGTTTTCAAGATATCTCACCGCTAAATAATGTTTGGTTTTTAAAGCGTGCTCTCTTTGGTTTATGGCATGCACCTGGAGCTTGGTTCGATAAATTTAGCACATTTATTTTAGACCTTGGGTGTTTTGTAGCACTTCTGATTCCTCATTATTCATTTACCAAGGTTCTAATAGTATTATATATCTGCTCTTATATGTTAATGATATCATCATTATAGGTTCAAACTCTTCTGTTCTTCGTGCCCTTATTAATTGGCTTAGTATTGAATTTTCAATAAAGGATTTGGGTCAACTGCACTATTTTCTTAGCATATATGTAGAATTCTTCTATGATGGTTTATTTTTTAGTCAAGCAAAATATGCTTATGATCTTCTAAATCGTGCTCATATGTAAGGTTGCAAACCCATTCCTACACCTATGGTCAGAAAATTACATGCCAGCAACGATCATTTTGCTGACCCCTCATTCTATCGAAATATTGTGGGTGGTCTCTAATACCTCACTATCACCCGTCCTGACATTTCTTTTAGTGTCAACTATGTTTGCCAATTTATGCACCAGCCCATAATTCTCTATTTTCAGATGGTCAAGCGTATTCTTAGGTACATTAATTGGACTTTTTCTCATGGGCTTCGTATTTTAGTTAATTGTCCTATAACTCTATGCCTTCTTTGATGCCGATTGGGCAAGGTGTCCTACAACTTATCTTTCCACTATTGGGTTTTGCACATTTCTCGAAAGCAATTGCATATCTTGGTCCGCAAAAAAACAAACAATTATGGCTAAACCACTGAAGTTGAATATCGTGCCCAAGCCTCTGCCACTCCTGAACTTATATAGCTGACTTATTTTTTTTGTGATCTTAGTATTCGTCTTTCATTACTCCAATCTTGTATTGTGATAATATTTCCGCATTGTATCTCACGAATAACCCAGTTTTTCATGCTTGTACAAAACATATTGAGATATACTACATTTTATTATAGAAAAAGTTGTGAATGGTTCACTTGTTACGAAACATGTTGCCTCCTCCAATCAAGTTGTTGATGTTTTAACTAAGCCTTTACCGCATGCCATTCATGAAAACTTGTGTACCAAACTAAGCCTTTGCAGTTCTCTGCGTCATAGTTTGAAGGGGGATATTGAACTAGTGAAGATTAAGCCAATGACAATTCATATGAATTAAAGGAAAAAATAGCATGAGCTAATTCAGGGCATAATTTTAAAGACAATCATGGACTTAATTATGTAGAGAATAATATATGATTGCCTTCAACAATTAAGGGATCATATCCTTATTTCTTTATTTCATAGTAATGTATTGTTTTCCCATGCTCAGAATTCTCTATATATACTGTATTCATTCTGTCCCTTTTCAAGTAAGTGAGAAAGCATTAGCTGTCAATTAATGTATTGGCTTCTTATTTTCTTTAAAATACCCCTCTATGCTAAGAAAGTTAAAAAAAATACTTTACCACTTAAGCAAACACAATCTTTGTTATAAAGTTTTAATACTTGACCAAACCCCTTTTTTGGTATCTATATTCAATTATAAAAGGGCATTCTACATTCTCTTTCCTTTTTTCCTATTAGGGATAATTTAGGGAAAAAATTCTTTAAATATATACATACTCATATAATTAATATTATATAGTTATAATGGATTCGAGCAGATTAATTTGGATAAGGACATATTTGAGTCCCAATAGTGATCCAATTAATGTTTTTTTATCATGTTTGCGCTTAACATGACTTGAAGTTGCGTTATTTTTATGAAACAAAAATATAACCCACCGAATACATAACACGAGACGACAAATATGATTATAGTTTTTGGGTCCACACATTATAACACAAGTAGAAACAAGGATTTTCTGTAATTAAACACTATAAGACCTAATGAAGATGACAACACATGAATAGCGCAAGGTAGGGTCCTTATAAACACGTTATAACATGAGTGGAAATGTGGGTTTTCTATAATGAGTTAGGCTATAACGAGGGATTCCCTCACTTTAACAAAAAGAAGGGATGACCATTTAGGGGGTAAATCGATGAATTTTTTTTATGAAAATTTGTATAAATGATCTATATAATGAATAGATTACCTCCACAAAAATTCATAAAAAAATTCAACCTATAAGTGGGTGTTTTGAAAAATTGATATATATGTACATTTTCGACCGTTAAAATTTTTGATGAACATCTCACCCACTTATAGGTTGAATTTTTTTTTTTGAAATTTGGTGGAAGTGATCTACTCATAATATAGATCATCTCTACAAATTTTCATTAAAAAATTCATCGATTTACCCCTCTAAATAATCATCCCTTCTTTTTGTTAAAGTGAGGGAATCCCTCTTTATAGCTTAGCTCATAATAAGACCCAATTACACGACAATACACGATTAGCACAACATATCTCCAATTTTATTTCAAAATTTGGAAATGAACATAATTTTATATTAAAAATTATAAACATGGACAAGAATTCTTAAGTTAATTTCATGCAAATTTTGTACGTCTCATGTCGTTTCATCTCGTTTTCTAAAATTGTCACATTTAAGTCCAAACATTATTAATTGAGAGGGTTATAATTTTTTAATATAACACCCGTCTCGGTCAAGCCATGAATGGTACAAGTCGGGTGTAACACCCGTACCTTAATTAACACGATTAACCATGCAATTAAGGCTCAAAGTGTTACTAACCCATATTATACTAGTTAAACTGAGCAATATATTTATCAAACAATTTATTTAGATAATACATGACATAAATTACACTAATATCTACATTCATATGATTACATCATCATACTTAAATTATTGACAACATAGAACTAATAATTATACACGAACCATACACAATAAGGTATCAACAATACCCTAAACATCATTTAGCAAGATTGGCTAAACATAGTACTAATATTTACAAGAAAAACATTATAATATTAGAGCCATTTACGATGTTCCAAAACCCATCGCATCTTTTGTGTCTTTAACTTCACGTGTACCGACATTATTTAGAAAAAAAATGGACGACCCTATTGTTTAATAGAGGGTAAGGAGATATTGTTTTAAAAATATTATTGTAAAGCCAAACCATGAATAATTTATCAAAACATTATAATTATGAAATGCAATTTATCTCGTTATAATGCATACTCATGCTTATGTAATTTCACCTGTTAGGTGTTAACCCATAACGATAATACCTCTGGCAACTCATTCTGAAAAAAATATATCCGGTGTGCCAAGCTAGATTAATATAATGGAGTCGTCTCGCTCCCACAAAATATACCAAAATTAGATAAACAAATAGGACCATAATGTTCACAATATATACCATTCATATATCCGTAGTACTTTGCCAATGTCTAAATTTTCGGGCTCCTCATTGCTGACTTTAAACGGCCGGCTTCATTGCTGCCCCTGAGGGGTTTATGGATTTTCAACTCAAGGGTACCAAACCTTATTTATTTTACCTGCAAGTACTACTAATATATAATCTCCATCATAATCACAATATCATATATATTGAGATGTTGCAAAGAATATGATAATATAATGTAACCATTACTTCCACGAGGATGATATTAAGATAATAATATAAACCTACATAAGCTTGCGAAAATAATAAAGAATTCATATAGCATCTAAATTGAGATAGATAACAAAGCTCCGATATAGCCAAGAAGCTGTGTTGACATGCTTATGATGCAAATTCATGCTTATGATGCCTATAATCTCAATATTTAATAGACTATGCAAAATCATTTCCTATTTAACTAACAATTTTAAACGTTATGGTTTCACCCATAGTTAGCTTACAATTCAAATTCCTTAGAATTCGGTGGTGTATAAATATCCAACACATATTCTTTAATCTTTACTTTTATATCAATAATTTTCATGAATTAACAAGCTTTTAGGATAGGTAAACCTGTATTTACAAATTTATGTCACAATCACTCTCCCCAATCTACCCAATCTTGTCCACAATCACTCTCCATCTCTTAATAAAACCTAGCTATCCAAAAGAAAGCCCTTTTCAACAATATTCTCTTAATTATCTAAACGAACCCCCCTCTCTCCTTTGAGCATATAACAACAACATTCTCACTAGTCATTCCCCTTTCCACCAAAAGTATATTGCTATCCTCCCTCTTTTCGACAGTTCTCTCATGGCCGATCGCCTTTCCTCTCTCTTTGACAATGGTCAAGCATTCGGTTGCTACATGGCCTAATTTCTTCAGGTATTTTTCAAACCCTAGCTTTTAATTTTGGGGAACACTATGTATCTTCAAACCTTAGAAATACAATTCATGAAACCACTAAATTTAAACAAACTAAATCCTAAATTGATTAAAAAAAATCATATCAAATAACTTATAACTAAATAGAGTAAAGCTTTTGGGTAGCTTAATACTCTATAAAAAATGTAATTATTATTCTTGATTGCTTAATTATTTTGAAATAAAAATAATTTTGATAAATTTATCCCTAAGCCCCTAATTATAATTAGCTCTATCTAATAAAATTGTGCCCGAGTTACATAAAACATGATAAATTCGGTTATTTGTGTTCAAGTCTTGCAATACTTTCAAAATATGAAATTCCCTAAAATGCTAATGTAATTTTTGCAGTTTAATGTTTACATTGACTTGTATGAAATCGGTTTGGTTCCTATGCGGACCGGTGTGTATGCACCGGCTCCTTTAGCGACTTTTTTTTTTTGTTTTTTTCGTCACTAAAACATCTTTCCATTGTTATAGTGACAAAAAATCATCGCTAAAATATTTCTCCAATGTTTTAGTGACAAAAAATCATCGCTAAAGGTCCCGTGCGCACCAAAACCAGACCTTGTATGAAATACAAATGCTATTATGTTTGCATTAAAATGTTATAGCTATAAAGTTAGGTTTTTTGCGTCTTGAATTTTGGCCCCCCATTATTCAAATCCCGACCCCGCTCCTGTATACACATTATTACTAAAAATAATAATGGTAATGGTACTAAAACCAGAATAATGGAATCGTGCTTGTGGTGTTTCAGTGTCAGTTTAGATTATTATAACGTGGTATTTGAAGAATACATAATTGACCTTGAGGGTGTGAAGCCTTTATATGATAAGTATATAAATGTAAAAGTACTCAGGAATAATAATTATATGTATATAAATATTTGACATAAAAATTAATATAGCAACGTGTCAATTACTTAGCAGTTATAATGGATTGTGATAAAGTTTTTTGGGCACTATAAATAAATGTCAACAAAAAAGTTTTCTCGGCACTTTTTATGGTAGTCTGCAACAAGTGCCAACAAATGCTGTAAGTTTGTGGCACCTTACAACAAGTGCGACAATATTAATACTTTTTTCAGTATTTTATACAAAACGTCTAAAGTTTATGGCATTTTATACAAGATGCAGTAAATTTAGCATAACAAATGTCAACAATTCTAATTACTTTTTCGACATTTTGTATCAAATGTATAAAAAGTTGGTTTGTTATATTGAATGCCAGAAATTTATGATACTTTCCGATTAGCGAAAAGAAATTATTACAATGCAATAATTTTTGAAATAATTTAGCACAATGAAATTTATGCTAGAAATGTACAATGGGTTGATAATACTTTCTTGCATATTATTTCAAAATAATTTCTTATTTTATATTAGAATATTTAGGTAATTACGTGAAACTATTGTGATCAAATTTATTTGATTAATTTTAATTCTTTTACCATGAAAGAAAGATTTTTTTTAAATATATGTGTGCATGCTTGCACATCACATCAGTTGTATCGAAAATGAAAAATAGTTCAATATATTAATAATCTTATTTATTTAAATCAATATTATAGTTATACGAATTTGAATTAAATTGAAGTAAATAATATACAAAAATAAACAAAAATTGTCATACAATTTGAAACAGTTACAAAAAAATAATAATCTAAAAAGCTAATTCAATGAAGAAATGCCAAAAATCTTTTATAACATTGGCTTTTAGGTACTTAAACAAATATTGAAAAAAATGCCGCAAAAAGTTATACCGGCATTTTTAATCGGGTTATACTAATTTTGAGAAAAAACTAAACTTTTTTATAGTTATAATCTTGTAAAAATATCATAAGTCGGGCGGATAATTTCTTATACTTTAACATATGCTAGTTTTTTATTAGATGCATGAGGCTTGTGTTTTTTGTTAAATATAATCGCTACTCCTTCTCATTGTTAATAATATAAATATGGATATAAGATATACTCCTTTTTATCTCTAATCAAGAGTTTATATTTGATTTTATATTATTTAAAAATGCACTAATTTCATTACAATTATTGATTTAGAACAAATTTCTTTTTTCTCCATCGTTGACTTTTTATACATTAATTATTTAATAAAAATAAAAATTTAATTATTAATTTAAAACATTTGAAACAATAATATAAAAATTAATTTGAATCAGAGTATTTAAAAGGAGAACTTGATATAAATTTTTCTCTCCTTTTCCCTCTTTTGAAGTCCAGGGACATATTCCAATAATTGGACTAGTATTGCAACTCAGGCCAGTTGAGTCTTTTGTTGGGCCTATGGAATTCCCCTATACTTTTACAAGAATTTTGCGTATGGCCAACGTTCCAATTTTGGTTGTTATTTTCCTCTTCTTCTATATATACATATACATATATATTTTAAATATAAAGCGATGATTTTTATAAAATAATTACAATTACTATTACACAGTTTGCTCTTTTCATATATGCCCAACCCACAACCACCATTATAAATGATGGACATATAGCCACCACATGAGTGGTCACAATAATGAGTTCTATAATCACGTCCATGTGGATCCATCCCGGAATCTCCTTGTTATAAGATTCAAGAGGATGCCAACGGATTAAAAGAACGTTAAGATATGTTAAAAATCTTAACAAAACATTATAAATTGAAGCACACAAAATATTTCATCACGTTATTTTGTGCACATGCACTACACCAAATGTGGCTAATTGTCACGGCTCAAATCCGTGACAAACAATAATGGTCACGGTTTCAGTCCGTGACAATTAAGGATGTAACCATTCATCTGTTCACGGTTGGAACCCGTGATGTCTTTTATGGGTCAAGGCTCTGTTCGTGGAATATGAAAGTACATTTAACTAAATGTTCACGGCTAGCAACCGTGACTCATATTAAACATGGTCACAGACCATAACCGTGACCCTCTTTATTTCATCCCACACACATACTCCTCTATGAACACAGACCATTGACCATTATCGGTGTATTTTGAGTAAAACAACTAATACTAATGAAACTATAAAAGTCAACAAAACCATTAATTGTTTTTATAAAGATTTAACAAGTCTAAAAACAAGTATTTCATCCTTAAAAAGACTTTATATGACACAAAAAACAAGTCCTTCATCGTTCAAGTTAATTGCTAATTGTCCTAACACCCAAACATTTAACAAGTCCTCCATTCTTCAAGTTCTTCATCATCCTTCATTAAGGGAAAATGCGTAACAAGTCCTCCAACTGCAACAGGTAAAATCCTTCATTAGCATATCAACTTCATCTTAGATTTAGCAAGGAGTTTCTTGAAGGAATAAAAAAAGGCAAATGTGAGAGAGCAATATAATATGTTTGAAAGATCTATGGATTATATTATCGATCTTATTCATGATAATTGGGCGATCTCTAGCTGATTTAAATGTTACTGTTAAGCATTTTATTGATATTAATACCTATAGCTGGAATCTCAATCTCCTCCATAACACTATCCTATACTATATCATACTACTGATAAACTAAAAGTATACCATTGCCCTATTCCACCACCAAAAAACTATATATATATATATATCGCTAGCCAACCAATGTTATATTCAGGAACAAAACCATTAACACCAACCAGATTCTCCCTAAAATTAACGTAAACTTTTCCTAATATATAGAAGCTTATGATGGATTTATAACTCAACAAAATACATAGAAATCTGGCTGCCTTGCCATTTCCAACACATAAAGAATAGAAACATAATATCAATACACAGATGTGAAACAAATCTATAATAGCGTGAAGTTGAATTACCTGCCTATAGAGAAAATGCCACCAGAAAAAAAGAAAGAAAGTGGGTTTATGCTTGCACAAGTCAAAGGGTCAAAGTCTCTAATGGCATCTTTACCTTAACCTGTTAGTTAAACAAAAAGATAGTTCTACACATTAATATGCATGAATCACAAAATCAAATATATATATATATACGATTATAAAGACAAAGAAAATTAAAGAGAGAGACCATGATGGGAGAATAATGTAAGCTTTGAATAATTTACTAGACTACCGGTTCCAAATTTTCTACATCTTTACTAATCTTATCCAGCAGGAAAAAAAAAATAGAAAGTTAACATATAATTAAAAAGTAAAGGTGTTAAGCTTCAAAATTTCTTACATGCTCAATCATGTATCTTCTCAAGGTCGTTTAGAGGCCATGTGTGGTATGAATTGCATGCTTTAACCATTTGTCTGTTAGAAGGTTTTGTTTTATTATGTTCAAGAACTTGATATCAAGATGATATTTTTGAGTAGATACAAGACAAAGTTACACTTTAATGGCGACATTTATTTATGCTGGAACATTAATAAAGACAAGACATGCATGTTGGCATCATACAGGACGAAACCAAACACGAGTCTCTTCCATGCTGATATTTTTTTCGGTTTGAACATGAACGCATAAACTATTTCTCAGTAAACACGCACACATGTACCTAAGGGGAACATAAGGAAACAGTTCGAAGTCCTTTTGAACAAGCACAAGCATCCAAATTATCTTGACGATTTTAAACATCCTTTTGAACATAGGGTACTGAGATTTCGCTTTACGATTTTATTCACATCTAACAGACTTCTTTATATATTACTCTACGTAGCAAGTAATATCTCGATGATACATAGGGCCTAACAACAGAAACAAATGACTCCACAGAAAAGAAAAGAAATTCTAGATTACAAGGTGTCCGGAGAACCAAACACACCCTTCATCATTTTAAAAGGAAACAAAGGCTTTGATTTCTCTCATCAAACCAAATTAGACACACCACAAAGAATTTCTCAAACCAATTTCCTTCTTTTCTCTCATCAGCTCACCTTGTTGCATGTTATGCAGAAATATCATCGCGCTCATGTTTGCTAGCATTTCCTAATAAATACAAAAAAGAAAACGAGGCCTCTTATAAATATGAAACAAATCTATAATAGCGTGAAGTTGAATTACCTGCCTATAGAGAAAATGCCACCAGAAAAAAGGAAAGAAAGTGGGTCTATGCTTGCACAAGTCAAAGGGTCAAAGTCTTTAATGGCATCTTTACCTTAACCTGTTAGTTAAACAAAAAGATAGTTCTACACATTAATATGCATGAATCACAAAATCAAATATATATATATATATACGATTATAAAGATAAAGAAAATTAAAGAGAGAGACCATGATGGGAGAATAATGTAAGCTTTGAATAATTTACTAGACTACCGGTTCCAAATTTTTTACATTTTTACTAATCTTATCCAGCAGGAAAAAAAAATTAGAAAGTTAACATATAATTAAAAAGTAAAGGTGTTAAGCTTCAAAATTTCTTACATGCTCAATCATGTATCTTCTCAAGGTCGTTTAGAGGCCATGTGAGGTAAGAGCCTACAAATTCCCCAATTGTATCTGCGCACCCTTGATTGCCTAGGTATATCGTCTCCTTTTCCATACCCTCGTACATATAACACAAACTTTAGCTTCCGCAGCTACCAATGCACGAAAATGAACGAGAATCCCAGGAGTTACATCTACAATCTGACCCATTGCAATATTCTTCTTAGTTCATGTATGCTTAATATGGTAGTTACCCTTATGTGCTGGAATAGGAGCAACTTGAGTTGGGTTTGGAAATGATGAAGGAACTTGGGTAGGAGTTATTTGACTTGGGCCAAAAGTCGGAAAGTGAAATTGCTTTTGAGATTGGGTTTGCAATAGATTGATCATGAAATCCATCTTAGTAGAGAATGATACTTCCATGCTATCTAGCCTCGCATTTTTTTTTTCAATCATGTTAGTTTGACGCTCGATCACATCATTTTGTTGGCGCATCTTATCTTTCACTTTTTGAAACTCGGAAATTATAGGACGAGTTGCCTTTATCTTCGTTTTCGACACTTTGCTACCCACCCCACGAGTTCGTCCTCTTTTATCCTTCCCAAAAACCTTAGTCAAAGCATCGTAATCTATATCATTTTGGCCAGATTCATCCTGGATGCTTCTTAATTCTGAAATTTTTGCCTAATGAATTATTTAAAACAAACTTAGTCAAAAGTTATTATCATTACTTTTATGTGTATAAAATGAGCAAAGTTGTGTCCAACTCACTGCATCGTTAACAACGTTTGGATGAAATTGGCATGTCTTCTTATATTTGCTGGCATGAAGATAAAGATTCACCCGATTGGGCTCGAGGCCCTCATCCTCGGTCCCCACGGTTCTCTCCTACAAAGAAATATTTATATTACTAATTAATATATTTATTTATTAGTAACGAAGAAATATATTACAAAAAACTAACATATAAATATCCATGTACGTACTTGCCATTCTTCAGCAACCTGGGAATATGATTTTGAGCCCAACAAATGCACATCTCTCTTCTTAGACCTATTACCTTTGTTTTGAGCCCTTTGTGCAAGCTTTTGAGGTGTAGCCTCATGTTCAATGAATATGTTCCATGTAGCCAGTGGGATCTCCTCTTTTCTTGGAACTTTGTCTTTCAACGCCAAGATTTCATTTTTGCTCGTCCCGAGATAATTTTTACGAATGTTCTTTTTCCATGTCCTCCATTGTTCCGCTGCTTGCCCCAATACCCTATCTTTATGATAAATAGGGATTTCAAACGACTGTATGAGGGTTTCCCAAAGGTCATTTTTTTTTGCATCAGGTATCTCTTTCCAATTATCATAAACAACACTAAAAATTACTTTTGTAAGAGCTAAAGATCGAGCTTGCATTTTTGCCTTGTGCTCGCCAATTGGATTTCCTTCTATGTCAAATGTGACCACAAGTCTACTTTTCACAACCTCCGATTGATTGATAGTATGAACCGATGATTGTCGAGATGAAGAACCAACGCCGGAAGACATTTCTACATGTAAAAGGCAGCATACATTAGAACTAATGAATCAACATATATATATACACATACATTATAAATATGAGAGTTAGTATACAAAAAAAATATGAGAATTTATTCTAAAACATTAAATGACAAGAAAAATTACAATTCATATTAGAAACTTTAAGAGTCCAAATGATTTATATAACATACAAGTAAAAGAAAAATTACAATTCATATTAGAAACTTTAAGAGTCCAAATGATTTATATAACATACAAGTAAAAGAAAACTCCAATTCAATTCAGAAACTTTAATAGTCCAAATGATTTATATAACATACAAGTAAAAGAAAACTACAATTCAATTAAAAAACTTCAAGCGTCCAAATGATCAAGAAAAGCAACCAAATTTGGATTTTCGTCGAGAATAGATTGATATTCTCTAGGGACCTCTAATGCATCCGCCTTTGTAGTCAAATGTTTTGGGGAGCTTAAGACCACAGACCATTGACCATTATCGGTGTACTTTGAGTAAAACACTTGCTTGATATTTTGGAAGGCGCAAACAAAAGGTTCGTCATTAATATTATCCTTGCGCTTCATCTTCGTCAAATCTACCATTACCATGTTTGTCGCTTGGTCCAACTTGCATGCATTTTTATCCCCCACTCTCACCCAGTCACAGTAAAACACAATCACCTTGAAACTTGAATAATCCAATTCTAAAATCTGTTGGACAACTCCATAAAATGTTAATTCAGTTTCTTTAGGATTCTTATCTCTTGAACTAGCTATACAAGAAGTAAGGGCTTTAATTGAAATTCCACTGTTTTGTTTTCCAACAAGATGTTCCTCGCGTGGGTATGAAGAAAATACATATCCATTGACACGATATCTTCGAAATTCTTGTGCATGAAAATCAGGCCCTCTTGCTAGACGCGCAAGCTTTGACTTGGAATCACCATTTCTTGATAGCTGAATTAAGTAAATGAATTGTATTAGGGCTATGCTACTAAAATGACATTATTAGAACCAATCGATGATACGCCTAATCGCTGAATTAAGTAAATGATATTTCTTGATATCATTACCATACCGAACTAACCAGATGTATACTAAAATTAACATTTGTGCATATGCTCTATGTAATTTAAATTAAGAAAATACAATAAAAAATAAGTAGTGATGTATATAGTGGTAAAATCAGCTTTGCTACTTTAAATTCTGTGTGTTTGAGTCTCAAAAAGGAAAGAATTATGATATATTTGTAATCACTGGTGCATCATTTATCTATATATATATATAATACTAAACGTTGGAAGCATTTTATCTATATATGCACATACACACGATCTAATTTAAAATGGGAAAAATAAAATAAAAGAGAAAGTGTCATAGCCACGGTGTTCTCTCTTTTAATTATTTAACTAAAAATTAAAACACCCACAGTAGGTTTATATGAACTTTTAAAAAAGTTAAATATTGATTCGATGGTTAAAACTTATATTTGCTGTGGTAAAGATTATATGGGTTCCAATACGGTTACTTAAATGCTATTTAGAACAAAATTAAGAATCCAAATTTAATGTCATAATAGCTAGTGTTTTTTTTTTTTTTCAAAGGAGAAGATTGCAACAATTAAATAAAGAGGCCAAAGTTGAGTGCAAAAAGAATTCACCATAGTTAGACCGTACCAAATCCTAGCTGAATCTATATTTTAGCAGCCCTAACAAATTGGGACTTTTATAACAGCATACAAATACAATTAAATACTAAAATCACCAAATTCAATCCTGTAATAATTATAAAAAGAGTTCTGATAGGCCGGGGGGCGGACCAACAAAGGGATATTGTGTTCCCAGCTTGAATTTTGTAAAACTAGATTTTCGTGTACAAGTTTATTTTTTATTAGAAAATAATTATAAATGACATTTATGGGTCTGTCCTTGCCATAAATGATCATTTTTTTAGAGATTTAGTTTAAAGGATAATTGTTGTAATGAAGGACAATCTTTTTTAATCAAGGACAAAATAATTTTTATTTTGTTATTTCAATTAATTAAATTGAATTGCAATACTACCCTTCTTATAGATAAATACAAGAAAATCAATATACTTTTAAATTTAAAATTAAATAATTAAAAATAAATTCAAACCAATTCAAATAAATATCATAAGAAATTCAAAAAAGAAAATAACGTAAGACATATTAAGAAATTCAAATCAATTTAGACACGAGCATTTTACCAGACGGTTAGACACAGACATTTTACCATTATAATTCCAGACATATTGTATTAGTTATTTCAGTAAGGCATATTAAACATTACTATTTTAGATATATTGTACTTTTTATCAGTTTTTTTTTTGACAGGCTACTTTTTATCAGTTCAAACATTACCATTTTAGACATATTAATATATATTTTTTATTGTAGTTATATCTTTTCAATTTTTTGCCAGACATTATAATGGTAAGTTGCTCCTTACCAATTATTGTGGAATTTTTATAATTCATTTTAGTTAGATATATTATTTTTCACCGTTGAATTTATGAATATATATACTAAGAGCTTCATTTTTGAAGACATAAGTTGTATTATGCTTGTGTTCCCAATTATTTATGCTCAAGGTAATTATTATCATAAGATATCATAATACACCATATTTTAGTATTGATAAAAACTATATTATATATATATATATATATATGTGTAATTGAATAAATTTGCAAATATAGATTTATATCCACATGGACAATGGAAGTGCAAACTTGTATAATGTGTAGGATTCAATTATTTATTATAGTCTCCATGTAGCCAAGATTTAGTTTAGATGGGGCCCACTTAGTATTTGTGTTGTGCATTTCATTATATATATTTGAGTAGATGATTGGGTTGGTTTTATGCATACATGTTTTTATAGCATATTTGAATATGGGCTCAGTTAACTCCTTTAGGTTTTTGTTGGGCCGTTGTTCTTAGATCTGTTTTTCATACTCATTGTCCATACCCATTGCTCAGTTAACTCCTTTGGATATGGTATCTTTAAGATTTTGATGTGTTTATCATGCCCATTAATGTCCATATCCAGGCCCATTACTTGTTACCCACCCCGTGCTATTTTCTGAGTAAAAATCATTCTTGTACATTAGTATCCTCAATTTTTAAATCTAAGTATTTCTTTGAGTTCTTTTTTGTATCCATCCCTAAAATCGTATATTGATCGTAAAACTGGCCTTTATGCAGCCCTTCTCCCTCGTCAGCATAAATAATCACCATTGGTATCATTTATTATTATTTTGCACTGTCTTATTTTTTATCCATCCTCTTTGATCGTTTGTGATCATATTGCTCCCAACCACTTTGTTTATTATTGTTTTTTTGTATTTATATATAAGGTTATATTCAGGGTGTATCTTTTAGTTTTTCAGCCACCTGTGATCATTGCCCTTCAAATCATGTATTATTTTCTTGCAGATAATAATTATGTCACAACAATCAAAGAGATGTTGAATACGCACGTCTTTCAATGATTTTATCAAGTTTGTTATTCATTTCAATATATTCTCACACCTGTTTTATAATGTTAATTACACACATTTTTTTTTCAGATGTTTATCAAAGTTATCAAAGTTTATCTCGTGCTCAGACATATTCAGAGTTCCATTTGATTGTTGGTTAGTTTCAAAAATTATGTTATCTTGTTGTTGAATTTTGGATAGGGCTGGGACCGGTTCGGTTCCTAGCCAATTTTCGAAGAACCGTTAACTGAACCATTAAATTATAACGGTTCAGTTCTAAGTATAAAAAGTGAACAACCGTTTAAGAATCGAACCGGTTCTAACGATTTGGTTCCTCCGGTTTATTGGTTAACCATTAACAAAAGAAAAACCAAAATATTAACGGTTACTCGGTTCTTCTGGTTTATTGGTTAACCATTAACAAGAGAAAAATTGAAATATTAACGATTATTGGAAAGAAATAACGGTTATTGTAAAGAAATAACGGTTCTAATGGTTCTAACGGTTCGGTTCGGTTCTTAAGCATTGGAATAAAGCTTAGAAAGAAAAGTTCAATAATAATGGTTATTGAAAAGAAATTATATACCGAACCGTTAAAAAATGACAAGAACCGAACCATTAAAAAAATTAGCAAATTTTGAAGAACCGAACCGAACCGATTTTTATCGGTTCGGTCAGGGACGGTTCTTCGGTTCCCAGTTCTATTTTCCCAGCCCTAATTTTGGATATGATGCTTTAGATTTAAAATTTTAAATTCAGTTGTAAATTGTTAAGTTTTTATCCATATATTTATTTCATTTTTTCAATTTACTTTTGCATTATTTTAAAAGGGGTAATTGTGGAAACTTCAATTAATTTTATTTTTATTTAATTGTTTATTATTGTGTCCTTGATCAAAGGAAAAAAAGTGTGTCCTTTTACAAAGAGAATGAGAGGTTTGTCCTTTATTAAAAAAAAGCCCTTTATTTATGGATTTTTAAAAAAAAATAATAAATAGGGTAGTGATCTGAGAGCTATGTTCTCATAAAAGAATAATTGTTTTGACATTATAAATACCTTTAAAGAATTAAAAGAGGCCTTTTTTTAAGTAAACAAAAAAAAAGTGCATACATTAGCAATTTCAATACCTTTGAATGTTTATACAAACATAGAGCCTTTTACAGACGGTCCTTATTTTAATAAATTAAGGATAAGCTATTTTGAGATATAAGTACAATAATTTTTTAATGAAATTTTATGAAAATTATCTCTATAATGAGTATACCATTTCCACCAAATTCGTCAAAGAATCAATTTATAAATTGCGTATGAACATATTATATTTCAATAGATGAGAATATACATTTTTATCACACTCAGTTAAGGTTTTAATTTTTTGATAAAATTTTGTGAAAATGATATACTCAATGTAGTGATAATCTACATCAAGTTGCATGAAAAAAATAATCCGTTTATACAAGGAATTTTATTTTCAGAAGGACCAATTAGTTTAAGGACC
Source organism: Lonicera japonica (assembly GCA_021464415.1). Classification (NCBI taxonomy): domain Eukaryota; kingdom Viridiplantae; phylum Streptophyta; class Magnoliopsida; order Dipsacales; family Caprifoliaceae; genus Lonicera; species Lonicera japonica. The sequence continues at coordinate 45,583,999 of CM038468.1, read as the reverse complement.
ATATATTATGTTTGGATTGGGAGTTTTGAGTTAATAAATGGATGATTTTTTTAAGAAACTTGGTGGATATAATCTCCATCACTAGTAAATCATTTATACCAAATTTCATAAAAAAAATTCAACAAGAAATTGGTTTGTTCGAAAAATTGATATATATAGATATGTGCTTGTGTGTGTGCGTGCACGCGCAAAAATTTGGTAGAAGTAATCTAGTCATAATATAGAACTAAGTTATAAAGGATTCCCTTGTTTTAGCTAAAAGAAGAGATGCCTATTTAAAAGGGTAAATAGAAGATTTTATTTATTTACTTTGTAATGATTTATATAGCGAATAGATCACATCCACCAAATTTCATTAAAAAAACAACCTAGATATGGATGTATTGAAAAATTGGTATATATGTGCAATTTTTGATCATTGAAATATTTGATGATCATCTCAGTCATTTCAAGGTTGAATTTTTTGAAGGGGTAAACATATGATTTTTTTTGACGAAATTATATATATAGCTAACTACACATGCACACATGAATGGCTCTATGTGTTATTAAACAAAGGAACAAGGAATGCATTTGTCCCCCCATTAAATTTTAAAATTTTGTTATTTTAGTGGTAAATTTGGATATATCTAATTAAGCAGAAGTGATCAAGTGAATGCTAGAATTTTTTCATATTTTATATAATAGTAGATATAAGTTATGTCGTCTTTTAATGTTGATAACAAAGGAGCTATTTCACAAAGTTTTATGTAATATACAATTGTTGTATATAATTTTCATGTGAGTGGATTAGTTTATTAGTAAGGATGCCTACCCGAATTCGAGAGATTCTGAGTTTGAGTCACATTTGCTGTTTAGGGGGGGAGGCGTTATTTGTTATGTAATAAAATGAAGGAACTTAAACCCCGTTTCTTTTATATATATTTTTCATATAAAAAGAAAAGAAAATATAAGAAACTAGTTAGCTAGCTATGTGGTGACACCGCGAAAATGTTGCGTTGCATTAACCTAAGCGTAGGCCCGTCAAGTAATAATATAGTCTCAGTAGATCCAAGTGTCAGTCCACAGGAATAGTTGGAAAAATGTGGAATATATTACAGATTAATGAATGTTTTGATTTTGTAAAGTGGTTGATTTTGAAATAATGTAAATATAAAACGGTTGTAAAAATGCTAAGAAAACACTAAGGTATATATGGAAGTTATTTTCAATACAAGATAAGGTGATTACAATATTATACAAAGGTTTCAAATACATTATTCTAAAGAACCACGACCCACAATATCTGCTTTCAGCCGCATTTCATGTGATAGTCGTCATGGGTCCGCTCTATACCATTTATAATGACTCGGTTCCATGCCTAGTAAGATATTGTCCGCTTTGGCACACAGCCACATGGTTTTGTTTTTGGCTGGAGTCACTAAGATACCACCAAAAGGCCTGTCACTAATGGGAATTTGTTGGGTGCACATATATAACACTTCAAGTTTCCCCCTCTTTCTGATGTGGGATTTTACATCCTCCCCCATGGGGACCAACGCCCTCGTCGGCACAACGTACTCTATGGGGCCTGCTTTGATACCATCTATAACAACTCAGGCCCCGACCCTAATAAGATATTGTCCACTTTGTCACAAAACCGCATGGTTTTGTTTTTGGTAGGAGTCACAAAGGCACTCCTAAAAGGCTTCTTGCTAATTAGGAAATTGTAACAACCTAAAATATCCCACATCGGTAGTGTAATGGAAAGATCTTTATATTAGCAAGATGCCTTTTAGGAGTGTCTTGGTGACTCCCACCAAAAACAAAACCGTGCAACTCTGTGCTAAATCGAACAATATCTTACTAAGCTTGGAACTGGGTCGTTACAGATGGTATAGAGGGGACCCATGACCACTACCACATAAAGTCCAGATATTGTAGGTTGTGATTCTACGGCTGACAACGAGGTAGAATCGCTGGATGCGGCTAGCTAGAGCCGAGATTATTTGTGTGTGACCCCAGCTTGACGAGGATGCCAGGGGTTTAATGAGTAGAGATTGTAACGACCCAAAATATCCCAAATCAGTAGTTTAATGGGAAGATCCTTATATTAACAAGAAGCCTTTTGGGGGTGTCTTTATGATTCCTGCCAAAAACAAAACCATGCGGTTCTGTGCCAAAGCGGACAACATCTTGGTAGGCTTGAAACCGGGTCGTTACATATTTTATATGTTATTTTCAAATCCAATTTTGGTCTTTAACTTAATAATACGTTTCTTTGTTTACAAATTAGATTTGAGATACTCGTAAATTTATCAAGGTAGAGACCATATATGATCACTTTCAAGAATGATTGCAAGTTATATACATATCAATAGTAATTGGTATACTATTAGAGTTTAATGATATTTGATTGTTGTTGTGAGTTTATATTGTTTGATTTTATTTTATAAGTAGTGCCTAAGAATTAAAGGTTGTAGATTAGCAATTTTATAGACATGTATTATATAAATTGTCAATTTTATAAAATAGAAGTAAATAAAAGATGAGTTATTATTCAAAATATTTTGTACATTTATGTTGTGTTGACATATTCTCCTACCAATTAAATTAAGTTTTATTATGTTTTGTGTGACTATTACCACAATTGTAAAGTTACAATATATTACACATTTACATAGATGTTTTTATTATGGCGATTAAATAAAACTTTTGAATAAATGTTCATATGAGTTATGAATTTGGATTAGGAGGAATTGTGATATTTTTAAAGGTATCTTCACACCAAAATTCTATAAAAATGTGGGAGTGACGTATATGTACATGTGTATTCTATTGTCTTCTCTATAAAATACAATATTAAGGGACAAATTGTGTTTTCTAAAAATTTTGTATAGTTATGAGACATGAGTTTAACATTGTTCTAGAATATGAGAACTTCTAAAAAAGTTTAATTTTTACAAGTTTTAGTACTTGACATGTTCAAGTTAAACAATTTTAAACTTTTTGTTTATAAATTTTATGTCTTCAAAATATTGAGGAAATTAAACTTGAGATACATGTGATATATTGTGAAATTTTAAATCTTATGTTGAGTTACTACAAAATATATTTTAAGAAATTTGTTGCATGTAAGCCCATATAGGGAGTCACTAAAGTACCCAACTTTTGTGATTGAAGATCCCATGAAAGAGGTTCAATATGGTAAAAATAGCCTATAGAGCACGACTCATTAAGAAAAATCACTGTTGTATGAGAGGGTGTCTCATTCCCATCTCTATGGTGACAGTATTTTATGTGTGATATTTAGATAGGGTTATAGTACTCTTAATGAATTCAAGGTGAGCATACTCTCGCAAGGTATTGTCATGCATACATTTAGAAAATTCACCTAAGTGATAGCCGTTGTAAGGCCGCGACCGTCAGATTTAGACTAATCTCTAAAACTCTTATGAGAATTAAGATAGTGCATATGGCTATTAATAACGCAAACCCACAAGAACCAAATCCTATATCACATATTATGTGTGTGTTACAATGGAAGTTTCACCAAAGGGGCATAATTCACGGCTAGTCCATTATAGCTCCCAAGTTGTCAACAATAAGGTCTGGAAGGCTACTACACCCATTGCACAATATTAAGTTGCCCTATTATATTTTGTACTATGTTTTCAAAGTCATAAATCTTGTGGGGAATTTGCAAGAGGAATGAAGTGTTTTAAATCTTATTGTCCCATTATAGATTATAGTCATGATACTGACCATTGCTAGAGAAGCTGAAGGATGAGATTGAGAAGCTCATTCAAAGATGTCTGTTTCATCAATAAGTGAGAAGAAAAGAGGATAGACCTCCAAAATATGATAGAAATAAAACTATTAAAGAAATCCTCATGATAGAAGGCGGGTCATCATATCCTTCAGCGGATTCGATAATAGGGCTCACAAAGCCTTTGTCAAAAGAGTGCGAGCATGCCGGTCAAAGGTGAAAATGTTCCATTTCTAACTTACAAAGTAGATGAAAATGGAGGAGTCAAGCCTCATGTTTACAAGCAAAGACCTAGAAGGGATGGAAACCCCTCATGATGATCCTTTGGTAGTCACAGCCTTGGTAAAAAACCATAACATCCACCGAATATTGGTAGACACTGGTGCAACTTCCAATCTGATGTACTATAGCACTTTGAAAGCAATGGGCCTCACCCAAGACCACTTAGTAGCTTTAAATACCACTTTGGTTGATTTTTCTGAAGAAAGAAGTAAAACCATGTATTTTTTAAAATGAGTAAATATTTATTAGATTGGTTCGGTTATATATATATATATATTTATTTATTGTACAAAAGAAAATGATAACCATAGATAAGGTAAATTTGAATTTTGAATTGGTTTCAATTTTAGATAGTGGATAAATGGGTGCTTGATTATCTCCTTATTTATAATTTCAGTTAATTATCTTTTATTCTATATTTTAATTTTATTATTATTATTATATATAAACTATAATCTAGAATATTCCATTATATATAGATGTGTACTTTGTGGTAACGAAAAAAGGAAGAACATGAGAGAGAAAAGGAAAAAGAAATAAAATAAGAGAAGTGTCCGAGCGGATTAAAAAAAGAAGGAAAAGTGGAGTTGCCGAGTGGTGGAGGAAGGGGAAAAAATAAATAATAAAGAAAAAAAGAAAGAAAAAAAAAGAGAGAGAGAGAGAGAGAGAAGAATTTTATGGTGCTTGTTGATCCATTCGCAATATGAGGTAGGGGATAATATTCTATTGAGTGCCTACTTAATTTTATTCATTTTTCAGTTACATCAATATGAATATTTGCTTATAATTATTTTATGTGTGTTTGTTGCTCTTACATTATAGTGTGATAATACATTGTGTACTTATTGTTATACAATGATATTGATATTTGTTTCATGCTTGTTATGAATAAATCGAGTAAAGCCCACATATTATGATGAACCTATTGGGATTCATGCTCACCCCACACTAGATTGTTTTGCAGGACTGATGTTGATTGAGCATGGTCCTTGAATTTCTAAAATTTTTGCCGTTGATTTCATTTAAAAAATTATATTGAGATTAATTATCTTGTTGTATTTGGAAGGGGAGCGTATAGATCCTCTGGCCTCTATTTTTTTTTATGTATCTGTTGATTATTGTAAAAGGATTTTTGATTTTTGTAAATTGAATTTAGATAATTAAATTTAAAAATTATTTATTTTCTACTCAAAATTCTTTTATTTTATTAAAAATTTCTCATTTGCATCCCAAAAATTGAGTCGTGACAAAAGAGCTAACACTATAGGGGTTATCAAAATCTCTGTAACATTAGGTACAACTCCACAACAGGTGGCCATAATGGCTGAATTCTTAGTGCTTGATAGCTTGTGCACCTACAATACTATTTTGGGGAGGGAAGTCTTAACGAAATCAGGTTTAATATCCATATACCACGAGAAGTTAAAGTTTCCAACCTCTCATGGTGTGGGAAAAGTCAAAGGCGCAACCAAGCAAACGCCAGGTCATGCGTATGCAGTATTTTAGAAGACTAAAGTACTACATATCTAACGATGGCAGAAAATAGCCCTTAGCTAGAAGGGAAAGGCTAGAAATTGACACGTTGGATCTTAGAAACGAAAAAAATGAACTAAGGGGAAAACCACCGGAAGAGTTGGAAGACATGGTCCTAGATTCAAGCAAACCTGATCCAGTCTTATACATCAGTAGCCAGCTCGATCCATAGAGCAAGGCAGAGTTGTCACTTTGCTTAAAGCAAAATGCTGATGTATTTGCTTGGAGCCATAACGACATGAAAGATCTTAACCCCGACGTAATGGTTCACTGGTTAAACAATGACCGCACCTTTAAATCTGTCAAAAAAAAAAGGGACCTTTGCAGCTGAAAGGATTGAGGCTGCAAGGGATGACGTCCAAATCCTTTCAGCTGCAAGAGATGACGTCTAAAAACTGCTCAAAGCAAGGTTCATAAGCGTTCAAAAAATAAAAATATTATGATATATAATGCTAAACGTTGGAAGTATTTTATCTATAATAAGCACACACACATGATCTAATTTAAAATGGAAAAATAAAATAGAAGAAAGTGTCATTACGGCAGCGTTCTCTTTTTTAATTGCTTGACTAGCTAGAAATTGAAGCACACACATTTAGTTTATGTGAACTAAAAAAGTTAAATATTGACTCGAAGGTTAAAACTTATATTTGCTAGCTGTGATAAAGATTATAAGAGTTCGAACATGGTTACTTAAATGCTACTTAGAAGAAAATGAGGGAAGGAACAAAATTAATAATCCAAATTTAATGAAATAATGGCTTGTGTCATTTATTAATTTTTTTTTCAAAGGAGAAGACTGCAACAATTAAATAAAGCGGCCAAAGTACAGTGCAAAGAGAATTAACCGTAGTTAGACCAAATCCTAGCTGAATCTATATTTTGGCAGCCCTAACCAATTGGGACTTTTATTATTTTTTTTTGGTCTTTACCGAGCAGTGTTCCAAGTCCGGGCCAGCTTACGCGCACCTCGACCCCTTGACTATTCTGCTCCGCTCCAGGGAGCTCGCACAAGACGGTAAAGAGCGTGGCCCAAGTGAGTTTTCTGCAAGTGCCGAGAATCGATCCGGCTACCAACCGGTCGATCAAGGACTTGCGGTAGCCAACCCCCGGGGTTAATTGGGACTTTTATAACATCATACAAATACAGCTAAATATTAAAATCACCAAACCCGATCCTATAATAATTATAAAAAGAGTTCTGCTAGACCTAGGGGCGGACCAACATAGGGATTTTGTGACCCCAACTTGAATTTTTTTAAATTAGATTTTCATCTGCACGTTTATTAACAGATTTTTAAAAAAATTAATAAATAGGGTGGCGATCGAGAGCTATATTGCTCTTCAATTTATAAGCTGCATATGAACATAATATTATTTCAGTGGATGAAAATATATTATATGTATGTCACATTTTTTTCACACTCACTTGTGGTTTTAATTTTTTGATAAAATTTTGTGAAAATAATTTACACAGTATAGTAATAATCTACATCAAGTTGCATGAAAAAAAAATTATATAAGGGAAAAATTTTCATAAGAACCAAGTTTAAGGACCATTATGTAAGGATTGGGAATTTTGAGTGACTAAATGGATGAGTTGTTTTATTTTATTTTCTTTTTTTTTTTCATTTTTTTATATAACTTGGTGGAGATGATCTCAATCGTTAGTACATCAATTCCACAAAAATTTTAAAAAAAATCAACTAAGAATTAGTTTATCTAAAAAATTGATATATATATATATGTGTGTGTGTGTGTGTGTCTGTGCGCGCGCGTGCGCGCGCAGAAATTTGGTATATGTAATGAAGTTAAATTATAAAGAGGAATTTTATCATTTTAATGAAAAGAAGAAATGCCCATTTGTAGGGGTAAACAAAAGATTTTTATTTTATTTTTTAGAGATAATCTATATAGTGATTAGATTACCTTTAGCAAATTTCATAAAAAAAGAAATCAACCTAAAAGTGGGTGCATTGAAAATTTGATATATATGTACATTTTCAACCGTAAAATTTTTTGATAATCATTCCACCCGCTTTAAGGTTGAATTTTTTCACGATAAACGAATGACTTTTTTAACGAAATTATATATATATATATATAGCGAACCTGCACACACTGGAGTGGCTCTATGTTCTATTAAACTGGGGAACATGGGGCTCATTTGCGCCCATTAAATTTTAAAATTTTGTTATTTTAGTGGTAAATTTGGATATATCTAATTAGGCAGAAGTGATCAAGTGAATGCTAAAATGTTGTCGTACTTTATCTACAACTAGTAATGCCCGTGCGAGTGTTCACAAAATTTTATGTGATATACCATTGTTGTATGTAATTTTTGGTGCGAGTGGTTTAACTTATTGGTAAAGACACTCATTTAGATTCGAGTGATCTTGAGTTTGAGTCACATCTGGAGTGGGATATGAGTGTTTTCTTTGTTATGTAGGAAAAGGAAAAAACTTAAGGGGTGTATTCAATTTAGATTTTAAAAGATTTCAACTGACTTTTTAAAATCTATGAATTTTGTTAAGTCCATTGATTGTTTTAAATCCTTATGGAATCTGACATATTTTAATGTATAGATTCTTTTGCATTTATGCAAATTTTAATAAGTCGATCGATTTTTGCAAATTTTAAAAAGTTTATCAAAAAAATAAAAAATCAAAAGACAAACAATAAAATAAATTATTTCCTTTCTAATAAAGGCTCTGTGCCAATCTTATTCAAATAAATAAATAAATATAATTAATTAATTACGAGTTTAAAGTAACATTATCAAAAATGTAAATATAATTAACGAAATAAATTATAAAAATTCATACTGCTCCATTCAAACATCATTATGATTATCATAAACCTCTTCATTCTCATTGTTGTCCTCTTGATTTCCATTCTCATTATTTTATGGTCACCTATTTACTAAAAAAAAATCAAGGCAACAATTTTTTATGGTTTTCTTAAAATCATTAATTAAATTTTACACTTGATATTATGTCTTGTTTATATGTTATTATTTTTATTTCATACTAGTTATTCAATTCTTAGTATATACATATTCATTAATGAATTTAATAACATTTGTTAAGCACTATAATTACGTGCAACGCACGTGCGTAAAAACTAATTATAATAAAAAAAATTAAAAGATAAATAATAAAAGAATTTTGATTACAACTTTAAAGTAATAAGCAAATTATAAATTCACTGCAAACAGTTTGGATTGAGTCTAAAAATCCAATGGATTGATTTTTTTTGCCATTTCTATTCGATTTTTATCTTCTGTCTAAAAAAATTCATAAAATGAGAGAAAAAAAATAAGGGGGCGACATCTTTATAGTTTCGAAAAAATATAACTAATTGGATAATTAAAACTTTAAAAGTAGCCGTATCTAAATAAAAAAAAAGACTTTAGATAAAGTGAATGAATTAGAGGGATTTAAATAAATTATAGAGACGAAAAAAATGTAATACATATGATTTGAAAAAAGAAGAGGTTTTAGATAGAGAGAATGGAGTGAAAGGGTTTAATTGATTATAGAGATAAGAAGAAATAATATCTAAGGTTGGGAGAAAGATGGAAAAGAAATCCATGTGAAATCTTTCACTTGAAGAGAAGATTTATTGATGGATTTGTTATTCATAAAAACATTTCAAAATTCATAAAAATCTATCCATTTATAAAATCCTTCAAAGTTTATTGAGTTTTGAATACCATAAGATTTTAAAAGACTAATTTTAATCCTAATTGAATACCACAAGATTTTAAAAGACTTTTTAAAATCATAATTAAATACCACAAGATTTTAAAAGACTTTTTAAAATTAGATACACTTCCTTGAATACACTCCCTTAAACTCCGCTTTCCTTTCTTGCATAAAGGAAAAAAAGAAAAAGAAAAGAGACTAGTTAGCTAGTTAGCTAGCTATGTGGATATGTAGTTCCCATTAGCTAGCTACGTTTCAGAATTCCTCCATCCCTTTGACTTTTTTAGTATCCCTTACTTTTATTTCTTTAGTAAATGTAGCCGTGAAAACGAAAAGTCTTTAGCAGCTTCCTATTGCGTGCGTTAGGGTTATAACTAGCTAGACAGGCTTAATCTGCAACTAATTTTCGATTCTCCTCTAACTTTAATTCAAGAAAGAAAGAGCATATATAGTTTGTTTTCAAGAAAAAAATTAAATCATAAAAAACACGCAAAGAAAAAAGTTATATATATATATATAGATGGATGGATGGGTATTGTTACTTTGCACCTTATATTTTGAACCATATTTACGTTTGCACCTTATATTTCATTTTCTTTAGTTTGTATTTGCACCCCATTCTTAATAAAGTCTGTTAATTGCTATTGAATCATATTTTTTTCACAGCCATAAAGTCCTTATAAATTCTCACACTATATTTTGCTTCAAATTTTTAGAAAAACATTAATTTTAAAGTAATTCATATTTAAAAATATAATAATTATCAATTTGTGAATTCTACAAAATTTAAACGATGCATTTAAGACGGATAAAATATTCATTTCAGAATCACATGCTATTGCTAACTAGCACGCTAGGAATAAATAGTGGTAGCTAGTTCGATTTGATCTTATCAAATGTGAAATTGAAAATATATTTAATGAGCCTAGTGGAATACGTAATATTTTTCTATCATATTTTTACACTTACTCACTTTTCAATTGATATATTTATAGTAGTGAAATGCAATGGCGTAACCAGAGAAATATGATTAGTGGAGTTATTAAATAATGTATCGCCAAATTTCATACTAATTGTAATGATTAAACTATCAATCAAAAATAATGAGAATGAACAATGGTATTTGGCCCAAAAAAGCAAAATCCAATAAGTAGAGTAAATGAATCTCCTATCACTCATGACTTTCTTGCAAGGTTTGATATTGAAGTGTATATTTGTAGTCAAAATGCATTTAAGATACAATTTTTTGGCGAATTGCATTTTTCATGGAAAATATTTTTAAGCCATGCTTTCCGTTCAACACTTAAATTCGAGCTGCCCTCCAAGACCGATAAACCGTCACAAACCTGTCATAAAAAGTATTTGTGACAGAATTTTGTTGTCACCAAGTTCTTGTGACCCCCCTAACTTGTAATGCTTCGAAAACTGTCGCAAAGCCGTCACAAATGCATTTTTGTGACGGATTTTTACCTTTTGTGTCGGTTTTTCACCCGTCACAAAAGACCATTTTTCTTGTAAAATTATGAAGGATGAAATGCATTTACTCATAAAATGAGCATGAAATAAAACACATCTTATCATATACTTATACTTGTTTTCTAACTTCAAACTAAACCAAGTGTTTTTGTTTTTATTTTTCATATTGTTATCAAACAGAATCTTAGTGTTCCAAAACCTATGCACCACTTGTATAGTTGTAAGAGAAGTTATCTCTTGGTTCAGAGCCAAGCTCAAATTCACAAACAAGAATTAGTTCCATATTAATTGAAATGTGGGAACATCTCATGGCAAAAAAAAAATGGTTAGTTAAAAGTAGGTTAAATAAATCAATTTAAGGAAGTACACCACTCTCACGAAAGCCCACTATTTTCCCGTTTGGCATATTTAACGTACTTGGCGAGTTGACAATTAAAAAGTTCGTTGGGTAGCTGCAACGGTGTAACCCTAATCTCCTCTCCTTTTGTTTAGACATAGGCAGCTTGTAGGTATAGTGATTTTTTATTTTTGTAGGGATCCTTGAGTAAACTTTGAGGGAATGATTCAGGAATTTGGCCATTGATGCATTGAAATTATCTTAAAATTAATGTTCTGAAAAGTGCTAGGCAAATTTAAGGCAGTCATACAGTGCAGTGGGGTCTTGGTGAGTGGGTCTCTGTTTTTTTTTTTAGATATAAAAGTATATAATACTTGTATAATGCCAATGCCAAAACAAGTGAACTATAATTATTAGGTCCACTGTCGAAAACAAAATTAAACCACATGTTCCTATCCTCATGAAATTATTAATTTATTTCAAGTAAAAAAAATAGTGAAAAGAAAAGACAATAATAAAAGAAAAATAAGAAGAAAGTTCCGGACAGATTTAAGGAAGTAAGGTTGCCAAAACAAGCTCTTCTTCTTTTATGACTTTTAATTTTTGCGGTTGATAATGTTAGTTAATTTATCCACCCAACCCAGCCCAATTAGGCGTAAGCCTAAATCTGCTTAATTCATTCTGGGCACTAATGGGGGGCGCCCAACACCGCCTAGCACCCGCCTAACCCACATTTTAAAACATTTGTGTTAGGTTAAGAGTTAAGATTACTTATCTCTCAATTGATTAAGAGAATGTGCCTTGATTTTTTTTTCCCCAATTACTTTTGCGACCCAATTAATTTATCTGTGAATCGGTTGAGTATTCCAAGATAATTGAGTAGGTACAATTATCTAAATATTATAAGTAAAGGGGTGTCGTATTTAATTTACAAAATAGTGGAATGGTAGATTCTTTCTATCATAAGTTATGGTGGGTACTTCTCTAAATTAACACATTTTTAGGCCTTCGAGCTGTTGATTTAACATTTTATATTTACAAGATGCAAAAAAATCAACCATTCAATTTGAGAATTTTTTTCATAACTGAAATTATTTATTTTGATATTTTAAGTAATATAGAGTATTCACTATGGTCTGTGTATATATATCATAATAAATTACACCACACTATTATTCACCACAAATTAACAAGAATATATGTATTAATCATCCCTAAAGAATTTAGAATACAAAAGTTTTTATGAGAGAAAAAAAAAAGGTCCTTAAATTATCTTGCTATGTTCTTAAACAGTATTACTTTATAATTATTAGTTTTTATGAGAGAAAAAAAAGGGTCCTTAAACAGTATTACTTTAATACAAGTAAAAGAAGATGGTAAAAATTAAACTAACTTATTTATATGTGCCCTAATTAAAAAGGGTATGTGTCCATACCATTAACCTATATCTTATTAGATCCATTCATGATTTTTTTAGGTTAAATTAATCAGCTTTTGTTCTTTTGTTGGTTTTTCTCTTAAAGAAGAAGAAAGACAAATATATACCTACAAACTATAATCTTGGCATATTGCAAACAATGGGATATAGACTACATAAATACAAAAAAAAAAAAAAAAAAAAAAAAAAAAACCAAACAAACAAACAATATAGTGAGAATCGTTATCTTTCTCAGTTAGCTTATTTTTATGTTAATTTCTAGTATGTACAAAAAAAAAATTTTAAAAAATTATTTTGCTTGTGTTTTGACCCCTCTAAATTTGAAAATTTGGATATGCCATGGTTACAATATATATTAGTGGTAACAATACGAGGGACTTACCACCAAGTGTTGTGGCCTAATGGTAAGGGAGGTCGTTGTTTTCATTTCGACCTACCCTCCTCCAAGACAAGGTGTGGTTAAACCTATGCACCACTTGTACAGTTATAGGAGAGGTTATCTCTTGGGCCAATGTTTATCTCAGATTCACAAGCAAAAAATTAGTCCCATATCTACTATAATGTGAAAACATCTCATGGCAAACTAAAAAAGAAAACAAAATAGTTAGTTGAAAGTAGATTAAAATTAAATAAGTCCACTATTTTCCCATATGACATATTCAATGTACTCGGCGGGTTAACGATTAAAAAATGTTTGTTTTGAATTTGCAATTCAACCATTGAGGTATTGTGTTAAGAGTTACGATTACTTATCTCTCAATTGATTATGTGAATGTGTCTTAGGTTTTTTTTGCCCCAATTACTTTTGCGACCTAATTGATTTTACTATGAATCGGTTGAATATTTCGAGATAACTGAGTAGGTTGAATTATATAAATATTATAAGTAAAGGGGCATCATATTAAATTTACATTTGTTATCATTACTTCACAAAAGTATTAATTGAGATTTTTCTTTCTCTTTTTTTTGTAAAATTATAAGAGCTTCTAATCCGGCTTCGACCTTTTATGTTAAGAGTTAAGATTACTTACCTCTCAATTTATATTTATTATCATGACCCACTAATCATGGAGTTCAACTATACCAAGTTTTATGCAAAACTCACTCATTTACCCTCCTCAAAAACACCAATTCGTACGGAATGATTCTTAAATTTGGTTCTTATGGGAAATACAATCTCTTTGTCAATATATATACCGCCATTCTCCATAAAGGGCTTATTCTTTTAGCTAAAGAATATACTTTCCCTTTTTAGGTGATGATTAAATTTTTTTGATGAAATTTGGTAGATTTAATCTCCATGATGAATAATAGATTAATTCCACCAAATTTCATAAAAAAAATTAAAAAAAAAAATCAATCGCAAAGTAGCTAAACTAAAAATATAAAAGTTTCAATGGCCATAAATGCAAATATATTCAATTTTTAGATTAGCCCTTCTTGGATAATTGTTTTGATGAAATTTAATGTATTTGATCGATCTACACATTATAGAAATTAACCCTCACCAAATTTACCCATGGTTAATCACTTGTAATTTTACATTTTTATTTTACTTGGTATTATTCAAACCCCCATTAATTTGAAATTTTCACAACACTGCCTTGCATGTGACCCCCTCCCCCCCATTTATACACATGCTCACACAAAAAAAATTTCTTTTGAAGTCACCCAATCTATTTCAAAACACAAAAACACCCACTTAGTCCCTATATATACCCACTTTCCTTTCCATATATTTCCCCTGCTTTTGCCTCTCCCCTCTTGCCTTCATTATTTTGTCAAGCAACATTTTTGTTCCAAATTATCTATTTTCAACAATGGAGAACACGAACAACCTGAATCCGGAACTAGGTTCGGCCTCAATCAAACCACCCCAAAAATATACTTTCCCCAATTTCCTGTTATCCATCCGCCTCAAATACATAAAACTCGGCTACCATTACTTAATCAAACATGCAATGTACCTATTAATATTGCCTCTATTAGGCGTAGTCTCAGTCAATCTATCTATCCTTAGTGCAGAAGATTTGGCCCAATTATGGAACCACCCAAGTTTCAATTTAGTCACAGTGATCCTGTTTTCAGCTCTTGTTGTCTTCATGACCACCCTTTTCTTTAAGTGCCGCCCCAAGAAAGTCTATTTGGTAGATTTCGCGTGTTTTAAGCCCCAACCAGAACTGATGTGCCCTAGGGAAGTTTTTATGGAGAACTCTACCATGGCAGGGATCTTTAATGAAGAGAATTTGGCCTTTCAGAAGAAAATTCTTGAGAGGTCGGGTTTGGGGCAGAGGACTTATTTCCCCGACGCGCTTTTACAGATCCCACGTAACCCCTGTATGGCTGAGGCTAGGAAAGAGGCTGAAATGGTGATGTTTGGTGCCATTGATGAGCTTTTGGAGAAGACCGGGGTTAAGGCAAAGGATATTGGGATACTTGTGGTGAATTGCAGCTTGTCTAATCCGACCCCGTCTCTTTCTGCTATGGTGGTAAATCATTACAAGCTTAGGGGGAATATTTTGAGCTATAATCTTGGCGGGATGGGTTGTAGTGCTGGATTAATTTCGATTGACCTTGCCAAACAAATTTTACAGGTCTATTGCTTATTTACTCTATTTAGTAGTTTGTTCGTGTGAGTATGATTGAAATTAATAGGTAAATATGGATTATTTGTCTAAAGTTAAAATGACTTGGATTTTAACAAGACACTGTTTTTCTGGTGAGAAATACTTTTAGACATAAATTATCTGTCAAAATTTAATTCAAATAATTTTAAACTAGCTGTATAGATCTCTTGAACTTACCTCTAGTGTGATGTAGACAGGCCGGATACATAATCTAGTATTTGATTCAAGAAAGTGCGCTATAAAGTGAAAGTATCACATGGGACTTTGGTAAGAGCAAAAATATGCTCAAGTCACGCGAAACTTTGGCACAATGTGACGTTTCATTTTATAGAAATTAAAAAAAAATATATAATAAAAAATGGATTACAAAGTGTTTTGTTTATGGAAACTTTTGTAACATAAAATTTGCATCGCACGTTAGTACGTTGAATGTAAGTTGTCCTCAATGGTGGCAACACACTTTTTCTTTCTTTCTTTTTTTTGGAAGGGGGGTGCAAAATACAGATACAACATGTGAAACTCCTTATCAATTAGCTGTAGAGCTGAACATTTATTCTTGAACTTTGGTACAATGAGACGTTTCATTTTATTAAAAAAAGAAAAAAAAAGAACTTTAAAAAATTAAAAATTTATCACATGTC
Source organism: Lonicera japonica (assembly GCA_021464415.1). Lineage (NCBI taxonomy): Eukaryota > Viridiplantae > Streptophyta > Magnoliopsida > Dipsacales > Caprifoliaceae > Lonicera > Lonicera japonica. Next base: position 45,568,210 of record CM038468.1, on the reverse strand, counting down.
TTTTTTATAGAAAGTTTTGTAATGAAGAAATTTACGTCATATGTTATTTGAAAATATGTTGAATGTAAGTTGTCCTTAATGGTGGGGACATGAGTGTTTTTTTTTTCAATGGCCAAAACACAAATATAACACATGAAAATTTGAGTCAATTAGCAGGAGCTGAACATTTATCCTTGAACCACGCTAATAAAATGTTTGGAGACTCATTAATTATATATTTATCATTGTTGTAACAGGTGCAACCCAACTCTTACGCTTTGGTTGTGAGTACCGAAAATATAACCATGAACTGGTACTTTGGTAATAATCGGTCAATGCTTGTCTCAAATTGTATATTTCGGATGGGTGGCACTGCAATCCTCCTTTCCAACAGATCATCTGATTGTCATCGATCAAAATATCAACTAATCCACACTGTACGTACCCACAAAGGCGCTGATGATAAATGTTATAGTTGCGTGTTCCAAAAAGAAGATGAAAACAAAAAAGTTGGCGTGGAACTCACAAAAGACCTAATGGCTGTAGCTGGCGAGGCCTTAAAGACAAATATCACAACTCTCGGGCCCTTAGTCCTTCCCATGTCTGAGCAACTCCTGTTTTTTGCATCCTTAGTCGCGAGAAAAGTCTTCAAAATGAAGATCAAGCCATATAATCCTGATTTTAAGCTTGCGTTTAAGCATTTTTGTATTCATGCCGGAGGAAGAGCAGTGCTAGATGAGTTAGAGAAGAACCTTGAACTCACTAAATGGCATATGGAACCTTCACGAATGACTCTTTATCGATTTGGAAATACGTCTAGTAGTTCACTGTGGTATGAATTGGCTTATTTGGAGGCTAAGGGGAGGATCAAAAAAGGTGATCGGATGTGGCAAATTGCTTTTGGGTCCGGTTTCAAGTGTAACAGTGCCATATGGTGTGCGTTAAGGACCATCGATCCAGCCAAAGAAAAGAACCCTTGGACGGACGAGATTGATGAATTTCCGGTTCACATGTCGAAAATTTCGCCACTTCTTTCTTGAAAATCGTATCTTTTGTGAGGGAGTGAAGTGTGTTGCTGGATTATATGGAACATGATGGTGTTATGTCATTTTAGGAGAATACACAAGTGGCAGTTTTACCTCTTGTATTTCTCCGCCTATTACGTTGAATGTACTAATTACCTATTACGTTGAATGTACTAATTAATTCACTAGTTTCACTTCATGTCAAGTACTTAAAGTTGCATGAAATTAGAATTAGAAGAGCTTAAAATAACACAATTAGGCCCGTCAATATATCGGGAATCGGGTTTGAGATTGTTTAAAATTAGTTTAAATTATTTTGAGTTTGCTCAAGTTCAAATTCGACATGATATATAATTCACTTTCTATGTTCAAATTCAAGCCATATCTTGTTACAAGCTTTAGCCTCGAGTTCCAATCAATCTCTATAAATAGATATGCTTAATTTTAAAAAGGATTCAACGCTTTTGACTATATTATAGAACATGAACAGAGCCAGGATGCAAATTCAGAGTACGCCAAATTATTACTAAAATATAAAAAAATTGGAGTGATATTTATATACACTTTTATTTTGTAACCCTAATACCATATTTGCCCCAACACCACACTTTGTAACACAATACTCTTTCTAATTGATTTTTGTACGAAGTTTTTAATATTGATATAATATAATTGCTTGCTTTTGATTCTAAAAAAACCTTTGTTGATAAGAGCACCATATAATGGACACCCAACTTAAAAAATATGAAGAAAAAAAAGTGAACAAAATTAAATTTTATTAGGTACATTTTTCACGACTAATAAGATATATAGTTAAGAATGTAATAGGCGCAACCCACTAGGATCCTATACACTAGTTGTGAGCATGGAAAATATGACCCTAAACTGTTACCGTCACAAATGTACCCATAAGGGTGCTTACGCGCCATAACTATTATAATTGTGTGGTCAAGAAGAAGATGAAAATATTTTAGTACTTTAATTGCGAAAAAGATCTCCTAAGATGTAGATCAAGCCATATAATCCTAATTTTAAGCTCGCTTTTAAGCATTTCAATGTGGATGCCCATATATGGAAGAGTGGTGTTGCATGAGATAGAGAAGCACCTTGAGTTCATAGAGTAGTATATGGATCCTCCACGAATGACTCTTTATAGATTTGCCAATACTTCTATAAGTTAATTATGGTATGAATTGGCCTATTCTAAAGCTAAAAGGAGGATTAGAATTAAAATTAAAGGCGACATGATATGGCATATTGCTTTTGGGTCTCGTTTTAAGTGTATGCCTAAACGTGGTTTGGCTCGCCTTAAGGATAATTAATTCAGTTTAAAAGAAGAACCCTTGGGTGGATGAGATTGACGACTTTTCAGTTGATATGCCTAAACTTGCACCTCTTGGTTCTTGAATAACAATACTAATATCTGGAAATGGGGTAAAATGTTTTGTGTGACAATATTTTTCACAAAAAATCTAGAGAATAATTTTATTTTATTTTGAAATAAGGGTCTGGTTTTTATTAGTCTTCTTAAATAAGGGTTTGTGTTATCAATTGTGTTTTAAAATGAGGGATTTGACTGAAATTGTGTTTTGTGCACTCATAACTTTATAATCCAAAATATTTAATATAAATTTGTTTTGCATGAAGTGTTTATATTTTTTTAGCAAGTATATTCTTATATGTCACTTTTGTAACTCTAAATTAATGTCAAATAAACCCCCAACACGTAGTAATTTATTAAAAAACAACGAGTGCAAACTTAACTTTGAATAACCCAAAAAATTATCATGTGTATTTTATTATTAAATGTGTTTTAAATTTGTAATTTGTTGAAATAACTCCAAAGAACTGACAATTAATTAATTAATAATAGTAATATGCTAAAAAAAACATTCAATGCAAACATAATTTTGCACGATACCATAAAAAATTACAATTAGAAAATCTACTGCAAATTTAACGTTGCAGTCATTTTGTAGTTTGGTCAAATATAGACCCTTTATTTACAAAAATATTATTCCTTGGTTATTTTGCAAAAAACTTTTTCAAACAAGCCCCATTTTTCAATAAGGAGGGATTAACCTTGTTGCTATCTTACAAAATAAGGATAGGTATTTCACTCGGCATAGGTTATACTTAGTTGTACAACATAATTAAGATAGGATAAGATAGGCTATCCCTCTCCGTAATCAAGAGTTTATGTATGACTATAATTTGTACTTAAGGAATGCATTAATTTCATTAAAATCACTGATTTAGAACAAATCTTTCTTTTTTGCTATCGTGAGTTTTGAATTTTTATTTTTTTTTAACTTTATTAAAATAAAAGAGCGGCTTCCTTTAGACCGGGTGTCCCTCCATCTTCTTCCCTGTATTCTCTTTTGAGTTTTGATACTTTGATTATTATTAAAAAACAGAATATTAAAATATTGAATTCTTAATCTAAAACCGAAAGAGTAGTTCTATAAATATTTCGTTGTTCCTCTTTTCTTATAACTCCAAGTCTACGGACCTTTTCCTTTAATTGGGCTAGTATTGCAAGTCAGGCCCGTTGAGCCTTTTGTTGGGCAAACCTTCCAGTGTTTTTTTTAAGTATACATGATATTGTATACATTTGCATTATGAAAATTAAATTAAAATTATATAAACAATTAGCAGTGACGTAGTGGTAAAATCACTTTTGCTAATTGCGTAATTTTCTTTTTTATAATATTAGACATTGTAGTATTTTTTTAAAAATGTTTTAATTGTTAGTGTTCACTTAGCTTTTGATTATATTAAATGCGGACACACATGTATTGTGTAAAAAAAAGCATGTAAGAATTTAGCTTGAATCTGCATGGGAAAAAAGCATGAATATTCAATATATTGAAAATTATCAGTATTATAAAAACACCAAAGTAAATTAACACAGCATAATGTATATATATATAATAAAATTATTTTGGCATGAAATTGCAATATTTAAGACTTGGACAGTTATTTCCGTCTTGGACTATATATATAACAATTAATATTTCAAGAAAATCTATAAAATTAAATATTTCTTTTAGTACGTACGTGATTTAGTAGATATGTCTTAATTAAGTGATGGAAACTTGGTGAGTTTACTAACAGAAATACAAATGCAAAACGTAAGTATGTATAGTTTCAAGAAAACAAAATTTTATGTTACATAACTATATCAAGTTTGTGATCCTAACAAATCTAAATTAGATAAACAAGAATATAAATAAATAAATATATATATATATATAGAGAGAGAGAGAGAGATGAGCTTATTTTGACAAAACATGAAATATGGAAAGCATTAGAACGTTGAGAGAGAGATTAAGAACAAATACATGTTAAAAGTAGAATAGTCTATCAAATAGGTGTCAATGCAATGACGTGTGTTGTGTCATAATGCATTTTACTACTATTTTATATGATTTGATTTAATGGAAAAAATGGAATAGTCTCAAAGTCCCAAAATGAAAATAATTTACTAAAGGAATACAATCTGGTAAAGTTTGCAATAGAAATTAAGTTGGTTTTTTTTTTCTTTGATCTTTAAGTTAAATGTGTTTTTACAGAAAAGGGTCAAAAATTCTAGTTAGTTTCAGTTCTTTAACTCCAAACATGAATCCAAATGGTATTGCATGTACTTCGTCAATCCAAACATGCTCTTAATTCAGAGAAGCAACCAAGAATTAAATCATAATTTTGCTTGATGATCATACCACATTATTAATATTTAAAAGAAAGAATACTTACTAAAAGAAAAGAATAAAATATTAATAGCAAAGGAAAACCGGCATAGACGGTTTGGTCAAAATATTTCCACGAGTAACAACAATCACAAAATTTGTAGCGCACTTTTTTATAATCATATTAAAGTATTTGCCAGAGTTTACGATTGAAAGTATTCAATATCTCGTTGCTTATGTCGATAACATGAGAGTTCATAAAGTTTTACGTAATATAACATTGTTGTATGTATAATTATTGTGAAATCCACAAAATGCCCACGGAACTAATTAGCTACCTACGTAGCTGGGTAGTTCCCATTAGCTAGGTTTCAGTGTTCCTCCATCCCTTTGAGTATACCTTGAAAATTCTGAAATTATGCATGTGGAATTTGTAGATCGTATTGTCTAGGTTGATTTTAGGAATTTTATCAAAAATAATTTGAAGTTTGATAAGCGGAATTAAAATCCTAATTGTCTAGTTCAATTTTACGTTATCAAAACATGTTTTGTGTTTCCTAACGATTATATCAATCAAACAATCACACAACACCAGGAAGTTACGAGGTATCCTTGCTTGCGTAGGACTAATCCTTGGGCCTAACTGGCAGTACTTCACTATATGAAAATGAAGTTATAAGACATGAACTGACTTACAAGAACTAGCTCCGAGGCTACCTATGCAGTTGTCTCATCACCTCTTGATCGACGAATCATCACTGCAGCTCGGACCGGCAAATGCTTCACAACGTCTTTCGATTTCTCTATCTCAAAAAGCCCTTAACGATCTTGATATAATCCTTCATTGTCGACTGCGATCTCCCTTATCGCGTTAGCCACTTCTTACTTCAATAGCAACCGAAGCTTCTCCACTCGACCCGACTTCAATCGCAGTCAAAGCCACTTTTGCAAGACCTCTCTTGAACATTTTGAAACCCTAGAAAAAGAAAGGATGGGGATCTAATATGGCTTGAACAAAATCAAAGCGGTGCATAAAACTCTCAAAAAACAATTCTTACTTTTTGAAGTTTTTAGCCTTAAAAAGCCTTTCTAAAATCGTGTTAGAATTATGTGTTTTTGAACCTCAATGATGGATTATATATATAGGAAAATATCAAGTCCAAATCCTCTTTGGAATAGGTTTAAAGCACTTAAAAACAACTTTATGCGATAAAAAAATACTTGCTAAGATTTTTATAGCCGAACCAATCCAAACCTAAACAATTGTACTAGTCTAAAATTGGAAATTCAAATCCATGGAAAATTTATATGCCTGACCGATCCACCATAAAAAGAACTTGTCCGGCATATATATATTTTTCCCCTTTTTATGATGTATTTCGATTTTTCTCGTCTTCTCTAATTTTTTGTCGTTTTACGTCTGTTCAAGCTTCGATTCAACCCAAATTTTAGAAACAACTAATGGAACATTTAGATATAAAAAAAAAATTCCTCATTTATTTGTCTCGAGAGAATATAACGGGCTCAAACAATCTTTATAAAAACTCAAAAATCAAGTTTGATTCAAAAAAAATTCCATTTTTGATTTTGACGCTTAACCACCATCTAGACTTGAATCAAACCATATATCTTACCTACTTATCGAAAATCCTGGAACTATGTATGGTGTATCTGATAAGTTTGGTGAGCTTTCATTAATTGTCGCATCTTCAAATCTTTGATTCAATTCAAACAATTATAACGGAAAAAGTATTTTTGGCATTGCAATTAAACCAACTAAAAATATAAACCTAACAATCTCCACATGTGGCTATTCTGATGACAAAACATATACATCCTATACAGGCGCTTTGATGCATTGTTTATAACAACCCTATTACAAACTCTATATCGAATTAGTTAGTTACAATAACAAGATTCATATATATGCCTAACTCAAAGTCTTGATCTGGGTTACAGCACTTCAAGAAATAAAAGAGCAAGCTGGAAGATCAAACCTGTAAATCCTAAAAACTAAAGTTCAACAAACACCTTGAGAAGTATTGGCGTAAAAAGATAACAATAATAAAATACTAATTAACGCAAATTATCCTCAAAATATTCTTATTTTACTACTCCCCCTCACATATGCATTCTCCCCCTTTATCTATGTCCCTTAACAATTTTCGCCTGAGGATATATGAACTTTTCTCCCCCATTTCTGTCATGGGAATAGACAAAGCAACGAGCATGAAAAGCAGCAAAGCGTATAATAAACAAACAAGAATCATGAATAACATATAAACAAACAAAAAGATCCTAACCAGCAAAGATATCCAATAATCTCAAATATTGAGAAACTCTTCATCACCAACTCTCATATATCTTGGGACTTGGTTTAGAGTTTTGAGAGCAAAATTGACCCAAAAAAAATTCTAGCATAAATACTTGACATGCATTGCTACGTAATACGTATCAAATCCGAAAAATATTAATTAAACTCAAAACATGTGATTTCCATTAACATGATACATGTACTATTATGGATGGCAATAAAACCCAACCCGGCAAGTTTTTGATCCAACACAACCTAAATAGAGCGGGTTCAGGGCGGGGTTTTTTAACACCGAGGCGGGTTTGGATTTTGAAATAAAAAACTAGTATGGGTTCAACCAGCCCCACCCCGAATAGTATTTTTTTCTTAAATAACCTTATAATATAGTACAATTACCACAGCTTATGGCAGGTCAAGCGGGGCAGGTTTATGCATACACCACCTGGGGCAAGTTTGAGTTTTAAAAAATAAACCCGTACTGAGTCGAGACAAGGTTCGGGTTGGGCAGGTTTATAAGTAAGCTAGGTTCGGGTTTGGCCAAACCTACCCCAAACCCAACCCGTTGCCATCCCTATGTATTATGCATATAATAACTCATCAACAATTCAACATATACACGTTAAGCAACATAAAGTACAAATATATATCACTTTGTGCTATGAATATGGATCATATAAGGCGCTAATCAAATAATATGATTTTTAAAACACTATCACTTCTATATACAAGAAAATTTAGAAAACCTTTAACCCAATGTTATTTAACCAATTCTTTTCTACCCCAGAAGCAATCTTTTTTTGTAAAAAATACACAATGTTATATTAAAATTGTGATTTTTTTTGTAAGCATCTTGTTGTTTGACGGAGACTTTCTCCCCTTGTGAAGGCCAGCTATTTTCATTTGGAGTTTTTAGTTATCCTTCCTCTATAATTGCCCTTCTTTATCCCTTCTACATTTTTTTTCACATGCTTATCTTTTATTTTTCACTAAAAAATAACAACACCAATATCTCAATACACTTATCTCTATGGTTTTCTTAGACTATATATCCCTAAATAAATAGTATATGGAAGATTCTGAAGGTTCAAATTAAAAGCAATAGCCTAACCACGGATTTCTTAATATGCATCAATGTAGATCGTGCAGTATATTATGTGAGATATACAAAAATAATTTTATGTGATTGAAAGAGCAAACTATCGATTATCAAATTGTCAGCGCATTATATACATATATCTCTAAATTAAGCATATAAACAAGAAAATCTAAAGATATCCGAAAATAGAAAATAATTATAATCACATCGCATGCAAATAATAAATTTCAAAAATAGTTTGGCAATATCGCAATAAAAAATCAAAAACAAAAATCAACTTTGCTTCGGTACCTACACAAGGGGCTAAAACTGACTGAAGTAACAAACTTACCTAGCATAAATGTCCATCCAGCCAATTCTATGTTAGGCGGACTCCCTATATCCTAAGTATGTGGAATTATCTATTCCAAGACCTAAATCTTCTTAATCCTTGCATTCCTATTCCTCTTGTGTCCCTTAGTTTGTCTAACACTTTAATCATTATAAATACATAATGACTTAAGCTCATTAATGATTCTCCTAGACATATTTAGTAAAACCTTAACCCTATCTTGCACATTGATCTTCTTAGTTTGCATTGGTTTAGGTTTAGCATATGGGAACTATCTACTCGTATAAGGTACATGCCTTGGTATATAGGAATTATATTGCCTTGTTCACGTTCTTAGGCTTGTCTTTTATATGCTTTGGTTTTCCCTCCATGGATTGTCAACAAATATCTCTAAAATGACCCTTATAACTCCAGAAGTTACACAAAAACAGTTTAGGAAGGGTGTGCTTGTGATTTTTAAAAACCTGGTCATGTTGGTCATTCTTTTCAAAACTTATTCCACCATTTTTTAATTTTTTTTTTTGAAAATTTCTTTTAACTAAAAATTGCTTCTCTTTTTGAAGATTTTTCTTCAAACTTGGCTTACAAGGAGCTTTTGCTTGAAAACCATTAGACTTTGCTCCATTCGATTCAACGAAACTAGACTTTTGACTAGTGGAAACTACAAAGATGGGCTTGGTTTGAATTTTAGTATCAAATTTTGAAAATCCAAGTCCTTATTTGTTATATCAATTTTTTTTTATTTAAAAGCATATTTTTCAAGTTTCTTTGAACTATCTTCAAACCCAACTTTAACATGTAAAGCATTATCAAGTTATTGAGTTAGGTCGAAAATTTGATTTTTAAAGTTTTTAAATTTATCCTTATAATTTAAATTTAATTTCTTTAAAAAATCAACTAAGTTCGTCAAATCGGATTTTTCTTTTTCAAGTTGCTTAGTTTCTTTAAAAATTCAATCTTCTCAGCCTTTGATACTTCAAAACTTGCTCGGTCCAATTTTAAATCATTATGCTCTTTGTCAAAAAAAAATTCGTTGGACCCAAGTTTTGAGTTTACAACGAAAATTTTTGACATTCTACTAAAAGAACGTCATACGCCATTTAAATATTAGAAAAATCTTCCTCTTCAACATGGTTAATTAAAACCTCTTAGATTTCATAAAACTCGTTATGGATAATGAGTCTGGAAAAAAATAGATCAAATGCAACAATTAGACAATAAGCCTATATACGAAACCCTAATAAAATAAATGAATCTCCTCTTATACCAATTCAAAATAAGTAAGGTTGGGTTAAACCCAATTTGACTAAAAAATTATGGTGAACTTTTCATATTTTTGGCATAATTTTTCATTCGAAACTCTAATTTGAATGATCTTTATATTAATAAAAGAGGACTCAAAGATTTACAACTTTTTTCTTTAAAGTTTTTCCAACTTCTAAACTGAATAATACCATAAATTCATCAAAAATAGCAGTCTACCAAAACACTACAAATTTTGTTATGAGCAGATTAGTTAATTGGCTTTACACTTAGTTATGACCCTTAAGAACTGGAAATAAGTCTTAGTCAAAATAAGAAAATTGTAGAATGGATCAAAATATAACTAGTGGCACAAATGGGGAGTCATTTGAATATCGTATGAGTAAGTTATGGCTTTAAATTTGGAGAAAAACTCATTTTGTCGTTAAGGTCAATTTTCACTGTTGGACTACCAAATTCAACTACCGCTTTTTGAAACATGTTTTAACTACGCATCTGTAATATCACTATGCATGCACGTGTACTATAATTAATATACAAAAGCTATATGTATTATAAAAGTACGCTCAAAATTGAATTTGACAACTCAAAGCCATGAAGGAGAATAAATTACGCTTACGGATAATTTAACATCTCATAACTCAATCGGGTCATCCGATACATAATGCAACTATGCACTCAAGTCCAATCAAATTAATTGGATGGGTAGGAGGTGTTCAAACCATAAAAATCATCCCAGGTCTAAAACTAGCTGCCCAAAGTACAATTATAAGGATTTACCGGGCGGTGGAGGCACTAGCATTACACTGAAGGGTCTTACATTGCAAAATTGTTTATCTACATTAAGGAAATACCCTTTAATGACTGTATTTTGAGTCTTGTAACCTATTTCTCGGCTATCGTAACTTTTGTGACGAATTATAAATTCCATCACCAGAGGAATACATTAAGTGACAAAACACAATTCTTTGTCACTAAAAGTGCACCTTTTGTGACTAAAATAGATAATTAATTCATCACAAAACTCTCGTCATTAATTGAACAATCTGTTGTAGTTATACATAATTGATTAGTTACAAAATTAAGTTCGTTTTGATTTATAATTTGAGAAAATATATGACTATGAGAGTTGATTACTTTGTAACATATTATTTTATTAGACTTTGTGTGGATTAATTTGAGGATTTATGGTGGTTTAATTATGTTCATTATATATTTTTGTTTTATATAAGGGGTCTCTCCGTAGGGCAGAAAATAATACCAAAATTATCTTTATCTTGTTGAAGGAAATTACACGTAGTGTGCTATGGTCTAGATAGAATATGTGTTAGGGATTTTACTATGTAACTTATGTATTATGGGCCATATTAGGCTTTCTTGTAAACCATATGTACTATTGTATTCATGCCCTATTTAATGGAGTTATCTAATGAAAGGCGTAACTCAATTATTCCCACAACACGTTATTAGCAGGCTCAGAGCTAATAATCCTAACCCTACGAAAACTCTCGCCGCCAGCCGTCATCACCATTGGTCTCCTCTCTTTTCGCCAACCTCCAAGGTATGTATGAATCCTTGATTATATATATATATATATATATATGTTTAAGTGCGAATTGATTATATATATGTTTAAGAATTTAATTTAAAGTTTTTCTCTTCGAGCATCAAAGAGACGAGAAAATATATATATATATATACCACGCACCTACATATTTTAGTTTGGCAGACCCTCCATATTTTGTGATATTGATTTGATTCCATGGATTTAAATGTGGTAAATTTACTAGTTTCGTTAAAAGAAGAGTTATATTAATATTTATTCATTATATTAAGAGTTATATAGATTTAGTGCATCTGATCATCCCATGTGCTTGTGTATTTTATTATGACATCAGTTTTAAAAACTACATATTAAAGATGTTATATAAGTATACTATAATTAATATACAAAAGCTATGCAAGCACGTGTACTATAGTTAATATACAAAAGCTATATGTATTATAAAAGTACGCTCAAAATTGAATTTGACAACTCAAAGCCATGAAGGAGAATAAATCACGCTTACGGATAATTTAACATCTCATAACTCAATCGGGTCATCCGATACATAATGCAACTATGCACTCAAGTCCAATCAAATTAATTGGATGGGCAGGAGGTGTTCAAACCATAAAAATCATCCCAGGTCTAAAACTCGCTGCCCAAAGTGCAATTATAAGGATTTACCGGGCGGTGGAGGCACTAGCATTACACTAAAGGTTCTTACATTGCAAAATTGTTTATCTACATTAAGGAAATACCCTTTAATGACTGTATTTTGAGTTTTGTAACCTATTTCTCGGCTATCGTAACTTTTGTGACGAATTATAAATTCCATCACCAGAGGAATACATTAAGTGACGAAACACAATTCTTTGTCACTAAAGGTGCACCTTTTGTGACTAAAATAGATAATTAATTCATCACAAAACTCTCGTCATTAATTGAACAATTTGTTGTAGTTATACATAATTGATTAGTTACAAAATTAAGTTCGTTTGATTTATAATTTGAGAAAATATATGACTATGAGAGTTGATTACTTTGTAACATATTATTTTATTAGGCTTTGTGTGGATTAATTTGAGAATTTATGGTGGTTTAATTATGTTCATTATATATTTTTGTTTTATACAAAGGGTCTCTCCGTAGGGTAGAAAATAATACCAAAATTATCTTTATCTTGTTGAAGGAAATTACACGTAGTGTGCTATGGTCTAGATAGAATATGTGTTAGGGATTTTACTATGTAACTTATGTATTATGGGCCATATTAGGCTTTCTTGTAAACTCTATGTACTATTGTATTCATGCCCTATTTAAGGGAGTTATCTAATGAAAGGCGTAACTCAATTATTCCCACAACACGTTATTAGCAGGCTCAGAGCTAATAATCTTAACCCTACGAAAACCCTCGCCGCCAGCCGTCATCACCATTGGTCTCCTCTCTTTTCGCCAACCTCCAAGGTATGTATGAATCCTTGATTATATATATATATATGTGTGTGTGTGTGTGTGTTTAAGTGCGAATTGATTATATATATGTTTAAGAATTTAATTTAAAGTTTTTCTCTTCGAGCATCAAAGAGACGAGAAAAAATATATATATATATATACCACGCACCTACATATTTTAGTTTGGCAGACCCTCCATATTTTGTGATATTGATTTGATTCAATGGATTTTATGTATTGTTTATAGGTAGAGAGTTTATATTATGTTTTATTTATGCCGAGACTAACAATAATAACACTAATGAGTATTAATTATCATCCTACTAAGAAAATTAGATTATTACCTATATTCTTAATTGTTTTGTTTAGTACGCCATGATAATGAAAGCTCATGTGCATTATTTTTACTTTGATAAAATATCTCATATATAGCATCGAAAAATGTATGTGACCATACTAATCTAGTTTTGAAACATAATTCACAATCATGGAAAATAAATTATCATGGATGGACTCATGATTATGCTTCTTGTATATCAAAAGATGTCTGACCCAACTCGACCCAAGTTTAATATATTTGACTCAGAAGCACTTGAGTATCATAGATGGATATTCTAATATGGAAATCTCTTTTGTGGCAAAAGAACAATTTATCACAAGTGAAACCCCCAAACACCCAACAAACAAAGAAACGTCTGATAAGGTAAAAGTAAATACCTTGATATTTTTTAGGTGACGTGTAAATCTCGATTTATGTTGAGGATATCTTTAGTTGATAACTCATAAAGAACTAGGAAAAAAAGGGACATCTTGGAAATATCAATGACACTATTTTCCCATTTATGACAATACAATGTGATGAAATTCATTTGCTAGGGCAATAATTTCAACAAAGATACATTGCGCTTAAAAGTACGTCTTAACTTTTCCACCCTCCCTATTTTAACTCTTATACTAATGAACCAGTATAACCAACATTGTTATTCTTTTGAGCAATAATACTACTTGTAGGGATAAAAAAAGTTCTCAAAGCCAATTATAGCAATGTTAATGGTGGAAAGACATCCAATGTAAAGGGAATTGACTGTGTTAACCATAACCTTCATGGCTCTAATGCACAACGTGAAAAGAGACGTGGGAGTTGTGGTACGGGTCGTGGAGGCTCTTCCAAAATATGGCGAAAAAATGTTACTGGACACTGATATAAGAACTGCCATGCAAGCGATAAATTATTAGCTAGTTACAAGAGATATCTAGAGTCTAAAGAACAATAATCTTATTTTATAAATGAAAAATGTAATGACGTTGATGTCAGCTTCACAATCGTAGACTTTAGTGGCAAGAAGGACTTTGCTCAGTCAATGGATGCACCCGATTTTGACTGATCTGACTTACTCACTTTATTTTTTTGAGATAGTTGAATAATTATATTGCCTAATGATTATGCCTTCAAGTATATTTGCTGGATTAGATTTCTAAACAAGATATTGGATTAATTACCGTTAGTTTTTTTCAAATTTTATTCTAAAGTAATTGAATTTGTTCGTTTTATTACTACATAGTTCGGAGTTTATACTCGATTTCAATACTGTAAAAATGAATCGAGGATAACTTTAATGATTGGTTGATAGTGGAAACACCATAACCATCCAACGAAATAGGAAATTAATAACCTATAATACATATGTGACTATGGTGATTAAATCATCATAAAAGCGAACAACTGCTCAACCATTTTGTTACTACAATGGTGTTTAAAGCCACATATGCTTTATATGCACCCAAAGCGACCCGAACTTTTTAATGATATTTGTACCAATAGTAATCATACAAAAATCAAATATAAGAATAGAACAAAAATATATTTATTTTATCTCTAAACAAATGTGCAAAGAAACGCATTTTAAAGAAACTTATGAGTTATTCTAATGGAATGTACCGCACTACAATAAGGATGGTCGAATTTTATGATGTTACCAACGATGTACTATGGGACATTGACTCATACAGGCTTTGGTATGCTTGCATAGTGCACCTTGGTCATGATGATCCGTGTGTTAAAGTACTTATATAGACATCCTCTCTTCTGAGTGACAAATAAATTGGACAAAAATCCAACACATTGCAACATGTTAATACTAGCAATGCTCAAAATCAATTCTTGACTTTCGAAGTACTAGAAACAATATCCCCCTTCCCATTATGCCTCATTGACCATGTCAAAGGAACGACATCAGATTTTTCAAAGCCTGCTCTTTAGCAAAAATAGGATTGAGACCCTTCTATGCTAAAGATACAAAATAAAATATACCATTCTTAGAAAGAATATAATGATATATTTGTGAATTAATCCATCCAGAATGCTGAACCATTCAAAGCACTTTATGGATCTGGTGGATAATTCGACATTCTGATCACACGTCAAATAATTGTCTACAAGAAATGCTGCATTTATAAACCTCTTAGCACAAATTATACGCTTAAGGGCTCACCACCCTGATTACTGTATCATATTTATAAGACTCGATAAAGCTGGAGAGTTTACATCAAAAGTACCTGATGATTATTGCATAAAATCGAAATAAAGAATCTTGTTCCCCATGTGCATATGCAAAAAAGTCTCACAAAAATAACCATCAACAGGATATAGATGGTAGATAGGGCATTGGTTATGCGCACCATATAGCTTATATATGTCCGGGGTTTATGCAATATTGCACGCAGCTTTACTTATTTGTTTCAATGCTTAATATTAAACAACTACTATATGCGTACCAATTGGTAACTGAATATTAGCCTAATATTTTACGCATATGTGCCGATTGCGCCCCCACATCCCACTAAATAGGGCTCGCTGAGATAATTAAGTTTTAACGTTAAATAAAAATCATCAACGATAATCCGCCATTTGGAATCCTTGTCAGGCAATCTTTTTACCGCTAAGAATAGCGGATTGTCACTTTGATGAGACAGTCTTCCCGTCGTTAGGGGGAGAAAGAAAAAGAAATTTTTAAGGGAACGACATAAATTGTCATGGTCCCCACTCTGTCTCATTTTGATC
Source organism: Lonicera japonica (assembly GCA_021464415.1). Classification (NCBI taxonomy): domain Eukaryota; kingdom Viridiplantae; phylum Streptophyta; class Magnoliopsida; order Dipsacales; family Caprifoliaceae; genus Lonicera; species Lonicera japonica. The sequence continues at coordinate 45,552,454 of CM038468.1, read as the reverse complement.
CCCACACACATCACAATATATAGTGAAGTGAAAAAGAATAATCGATCTTTAAAATGTAACAGATTCGATGCCTGGTGCATTTACTGATATCGAAAAGTGATGAGATCAAACATACCAGCTGCAATATGCTTGCAAGGTTAGAAGACCCCAACAAAAGGCACAGTGTCGCAGAAAGAGACATTGCAACCACACTTAGTGGAGGTGTGGTTTAGGCCATAACTCCCTAAAGGAATAAAAGGAGGCCACGTGGTTCGACAAATACTCATACAAAAGAAGAGGTGGAATAAGGTACAAATTGATCAATTAATCATTAATGTAAAAGCCCATTTTATGAGATTATCTCTAATTATACTTATGTCCATGAATCATTACTGGGGGACGCCTTGAAGTTATATATGATTTCAGATAATAAATAAATATCAATGGGTTAAGAAAGGGCATATGAGTTAATGGAAAGATTCTCCATATGCATTAATGACACACTATTGCTCAAGGAATCAAAGAGCACGATGATGTCGAACTTCGCTCTATTGCAAAATGTCAACAAAGGGCAAAATTGACATAAATAAAAATAGGCAATCCAGACGAATTAGATTCTTTGGCAAAAAAATAGGTATTTGGTCCGGTAGTGCTAATCGCGCCAAGTGTAAAGCATGTAGAACATAAACAATTATTTGCATAAAGCGTAAATGAGAAAAAAAAAGTCTTAAAGTAAAATGCTCACCTTGTGACGCAAGGTTTTTCACAAATGCTCTGGAATTGCCTAAACGTTATAAACGTTTCACTACTTAGTTAGCGTGGTAGTTTTCGAATGACTAAAAATGCAGCTCATGGATATGGTTATTACATATCTTTATGGGGATCTTGATTATATATGAAAGTACTTGATGGTCTTATATTACTCAAGTCAAGTGACTCTAAACCACGGAGTGCGTTTGCAATTTGGTTGAAATGCTCACTTTAAGGATTAAAATAATCGGGATGGATGTGGTATACCCGTCTAAGTGACTACTTAATTGGGAAGGGACATAAGAACGATGAATTATGCCCTTGCGTATTCATAAAGAAACAAGTTCTGGATGCATTATTGTAGTTATATATGTTGATGGTATAAACATATAGATACTCTTAATGAATTAAGAGAAATTGCAAGCTACTTGAAATCCAAAATTTGAGATAAATAATATTGGGAAAGCTCGAATTTTGTTTAGATCTTAATATAGAATATCGAGCTTGTGGAATAGTAATCCACTAGTCTACATACGTTCAAAAGATAATCAGATAATTTAACCTGGACAAAACGCATTCTACTAGCACTCCCATAATCGATTGAAGTTTAGATCAAAAGAAAGATCAATTTCGTACAAAGGAAGATTACAAAAATGTGTTGGGAGATGAAACTTCCTATCTAAGTACAATATGCGCATTATTGCACTTAACACATTATACTCGACCAGATATAACGTTCTCATTGAACTTGTTAGCTAAATTTAGCTTAACACCAACGCAGCGTCACTAGAACGGTATCAAAATATTTTTCGATATCTAAAAGGAACCATTGACTTAAGATTGTTTTTTTTCTACAGAGATGCAAAAGGAATTGTAGATGACTCGACAATTTCTAAAGTAAATATTGATGTTAAAAAGGCTAGCCCCTATATTAAAACCCCAAATGATGTTTTAGTTGGTTTTGCTGATGCAAGGTACCTCTCTAACCCACATAAAGGTCGTTCCCAAAATGGTTATGTATTCACTATTGGGAATACAACAATATCTTGGAGATCAACTAAGCAAACCCTTGTGGCTACCTCCTCGAACCACTCTGAGATCATCGTTCTATATGAGGCGATTCATGAGTGTATATGGTTAAGGGCTATCATTACACATATTCGAAGGACTAGTGGTTTAAGTTCTACCACTGAAGAGCCTACTTGCATTTATGAAGACAGTGCAGCTTACATCGAACAAATGAAGCTATGTTATATTAAGGGTGATAATACAAAAACATATTTTCAAAGTTTTCCATAATCAGCAACAACAAGTTGTAAGGAGAATACGACAAACTGGTTCACCAAGTCTTTGCCCAAGGTCATATTTAAAAAGTATGTGAAAAACATAGGGGTGCTTAGACCTTCCCAATTCCCATGATAAAAAAAATGATTAATGGAAAGTGTGAAATATGATGGAACTTTCACACATACGTTGTACTCTTTTCCTTAAACCAAGGTTCATTTTTCCCACTGAGTTTTGTTATTTGGTAAGGTTTTTAACGAGGCAACGATACATGCATAAGCTTTTCAAATTCCTTGATTAATGTAAACGTCAGGGGGATGTGTAAACTTGAGGGCGAGTCTAACATCCACACGATATTACGTTATACTCTTTTCCTTAAACCAAGGTTTATTTTTTCCACTAGATTTTGCTACTTGGTAAGGTTTTTAATGAGGTAACGATACGTGCAAACTCTATTGATCTAAGTAAGGATCAAATGAAAATATAAACTAAATGGAGGAAGTATAACATTATTGTCATAATGTTGTACTCTTTTTCCTTCGATCAAGGTTATTTTTCCCACAGGGTTTTTGTTACTTGACAAGGTTTTAATGAGGCAATAAGACATGTACCATTCTATCTCCAACTCAGCACAAGGGGGAGTGTTGAAGGAAATTACACGTAATATGTTATCATCTAGATATAATATGTATTAAGGATTTTACTATGTAACTTATGTATTATGAGCCATATTAGGCTTTCTCGTAAACCCTATGTACTATTGTATCCATTCCCTATTTAAGGGTGTTATCTAATGAAAGGCGTAACTCAATTATTCCCACAATATATCTCTCAAATCTGCTGTCATTTTAAATTAGTACTTCATACATACTTTTGTGAGTTTTGGGCAACATTATTAGACTCGTTCACACATCTCTTCACGTCGAGGAGATATTAATAAAATGACTTAGGTGGTGTTTTGTAAGAAAACTGAAAACTGAAAATTGAAAAAGCTGTTTGTTTAGTTCTGAAAATTGTATCTGAAAAAATGTTGTTTGTTTGAATACAACACATCTGAAAACTAAATTTTTTTTAGTATGACAATTTTTGCTTTCATTATTTTATAAAGTTCCATGAATATATGTATGTATATGCGTCTGTGTGTGTATGTATATGCCTCTGCGTGTGTATATTTGTTCATGCTGGGGGAGGGGGTGTGTGTGAGAGAGAGAGATCACCTGCAGAGACGAGCAGAAGAGAGAGATTGCTATGTAATTTTGTTAAAAGAAAGAGGGTAAAATTTTATACCTTTTAAAATTAAGTTTCAGATTTAAGTAGCAAAGTTGCTATGAAAATTTTAAGTTTTAAGTGGTAAAAATTAAGTGGCCACTAAATTTTTTGGGTTATCAAACAACTTTTTAGTCATGACTTTTTATAAGAGATATTTCTTCAGTCTTACTATTTTCTTATAAATTTGTGATTTAAATATCAATATTATTTTGTTATTTAATTTCAATAAATTTTGAAAAAATATACCAAGATCGAATCATGATCACAAAATAGTTCCTAATCAATGTTATCATTTAAAGAAATCATATATTAATATCACTAAGAGTAATTAAATTAAATATTAACTCATTGTCCAAAAGTAGTATAGCATTGAAGTCATCACAATTGTTAATATTTTGATGAACAACATTACCATAACAACACAAAAAAGAGTGTATCTTCAAACAAAATTTATATACTAATATGGAATATATATCATCACAAGTATCTCATGTCAGCATTTTAAAAAGGGTGGTGATATTGGCACCCCCGAAAGTACTTAGTAACACTCCCACTTTAATTCGGTCATTCGCAACCGAGTAAAGTGTCTATTATTCGGTTGTTGAGGACCGAATATAGGTTTATATATTCGATTCTTGACAACCAAGTAAGGCATTTTCAAATTTTTTCAAATTTTTGCAAGTTTATATTCGGTCCTTTACAACCGAATAACGTATACGTTATTCGGTTGTTAAGGACCGAATGAAAAGTGGGAGTGTTTTCAAGAGATTTTGAGGGTGCCAACATCACCACCCTTTAAAAAATACGCTAACTTTATCTTTAATTGAGATTCCACTACCATGTTTTTTTGTAAAGAAATAATTAACTATTATTTAAGGAAAAGAAATATTTTGCAAAGTACACTACTTACATAATATATATTTACATATTCATGTACTCTTTTTTTTAGAGCTATATGTGCAGTACTTAGTTGAAGAGGACTTGACTCCTCTCTATTGTTCATTTGGTTCAATTTTATTTAAGGGAGTCTAGTTCGATAATTAAACGAATGAATTTTTTTCATAAAATTTTGGTAGAGATGATCTTTATAATGAATAGATCATATTCACAAAATTTCATTAAAAAATTCAAATCGAAAGTGGACGCGATAAAAATTTAACATTCAAATTCTAAATCATCATCTCACCTATTTCTAAATTGAATCGTTTCATAAAATTTTGTGGAAATGATCTACTTATCATAGAGATCATCTCTATAAAGTTTCATGAAAAAATTCATCCATTTAGTTATCGAACTAGACCTCCTTGGACAGAATTAGACCGAAAGGTAATGGAGAGAAGCCAACTCCAATCAAACACAAGTTCTCATTTTCCATGAAAAATGCTCATTTTCCATGAAAAATGTTACCAATCAAGCACACCCTGAAATGAAAATGCAACACTATTTGTTTGACTTTGGGACTTTAAGCTAAAATTACTGTTTAATTCACGAACTTTTATTAAGGCGGTGGTGGTATTTTATTTTTTTTAGTCTAAATTTTAAATTAAAGTCTAAATAATGAATCTTGAAATTTTGTTCGTCTCTTGTGCAAATATAATATCAAAACACACCTCTTGTGCAAATATAATATCAAAACATACATTAAAATATTACTTTAATTATTTTTCCCTTTTTTGTATCTCGTAGAGTATGACCAAAGCCTTAGCTTAGCTGAGGACAAAAATTGTATTATACCACCATTAAAACTTCACTAATAACATTTTTGGTGAATTAAATAATAATAATAAAAAGCCTCGTAATGATTTAGAGGCATCAAAATTAACAAACTTCTTAGCTCACCTTTGAAGTTTGAATTTTTGTATTTAAAGTTAATTAGGACGTTCAAAGCAAACAAGCCCTAAATATATATATAAAAATAAGAGTTATTTATACTTTACTCTTATAAAATTTGATTGATTTTTTATTTTTGTTCATGAATTTCTTTTGTGCCATACTCATCCTTAAAATTTGATCTCATTTTCAGTTTAGTCTAAAATTCAACTTGCCTTTTTTTTTCCCTGGACAGAAAATGCCATATGCAACTGACATTGCTTGAAGATCAAAGTGACAAATGACATTTTTCATCCAAATTAAAACCCAACGGTGGATTGGGTTTTGGGCTAAAGTGAAAATAGGAACAAAAATTCAAGGATGGGCATGATACAAATTAAATTTCATGAACAAAAGTGCAAAAATGATCAAACTTTAAGAGACTAAATTATAAATGACTCAAAAATTAAATTCAATCTACAGACTAAATGCAGAAACCGCCGAAAAATGTAAGGTACTGATGAACGGATTTTCCACTACTGTATGAGTATGATTCCAACAAATATACCAAGCTTTTGACATATTCCCTCCTCCTTAAATCGGTAGGTTGATTTTTTTGTTTAAAGTTTAAACTATAATAGTACCTGATCTCACAATAAAATAATAATAATAATAAAAAAGAGTAAGTATTTTTTTACGTTAACGAGTTAAATTATTGTTTATTTAAAATTTACCATTATAAAAATGGACATATCAATTTGAGAGGGAGGGAGTAACCACGAATGCTACTCTTACTAAGTTTTGACAATTTTTTTGTAAAAAGATAGAAATCAATTAGCTGCTTCTCAATTTTGGCTCCATAACAGAACTAACCAACCCACCAACAAACACCCCCTATATATAAATTCTCTCATCCCGCCATCTATAACTATAATTGATATTTCAGTCCAATTCTGTGATAACGCAAAAAATGGGAGATGAGAAGAAAGTAAACCTTGATCAGATAACACCATCTTCTGTGAAACTCAAAGATGTGAAGCTTGCTTACTATTACATAATAACCTACTCCAAGTACCTATTGCTCACACCCCCCTCCTTGTTACTATCTCACTTCATCTTTCAACTTACACCACTAAAGACTTGTTCATTTTGTTGAATCACCTCAAGCAAAATCTTGTCCTGGTAATTGTACGTTCAACCACTCTATTCTTATTAGCAGTCATCTACATTCAAAAACGTCCGAGGAACGTTTACTTAGTGAATTTCGCCTGTTACAAGCCAAGCGACTCCCTTATGTGCCCTATCGAAAGTTACTTAGGGAAAGCCAGTAAGATCTTCAATGAAGAACACGTAGCTTTCCAAAAGAAGATTATCGAGAGGTCAGGGTTGCGTCCAAAGGCTTACTTCCCAGAAGCGTTCTTTAGAGAGCCAGCCGACCCTAGCTTCACTGACGCGAGGAAGGAGGTGGAGATGCTGGCGTTTGGAGCTATCGATGAGCTTTTAGCGAAAACGGGTGTAAATGCCAAGGATATTGGGGTCCTTGTTGTGAGTTCGGGTAATTTTTGTCCAACCCCGTCTGTTTCTGCCATGGTCGTCAACCATTACAAGCTTAGAAGCAATATTTTGAGCTACAATATTACGGGCATGGGGTGTAGTGCCGGAATTATTTCCATAAACCTTGTCAGGCAACTTTTCCAGGTTCGTCTACTTTTTTGGCTTGTTTGATTCAATATTTAAACCATTCCGGAAATGCTAAATTCCATTCCGAAACGATTCTCGCGTTTAGTTCAAGTTTTGGGTCCGGAATAAATTATTCAAGGAACCAAACTTTCCCCCAAGTTCTCCCATTTAAATTATAAAGAATAAGTCATTACCAGTGAGCATCTTTTTTAATTTTTCTTTTTAAAACTAAAATAACTCTCTTCCTTATGAATAAATAATTATTTTTCCATCCGTGTATTAAAATATTGTTTGGAACTTTTATCTTTTCTTTTTTCTTCTTGTAATTTTTTTTTAAAATTACAAAAATTCTACTTTTTGTAGGATAGTTATTAGTTAGGCATGTGTAATTTTTGTAATTCAATATAGTAATTGTCCATTTTGAAAAATTAGTAGGAGATGTCTTTTCATCTTATAAAAGGAAGTGCATTTTTGTAATTCATACTTTATTCCATTCCTATTCCCGATTGAACCAAACATCAGCACCAGGAAAAAAAACTTTTCAAGAATCAAGTATGCCCATTCTATTCCCAAAACTCGAACCAAACGAGCCCTTTGTGTGCTTCGAGCTTTAGCTTTTCTGGAAGTTTAAATTGGTAAGAATGCGTTTAAAGTATTACCGGATATGTTGAAAAATAGGATTTGCTTGAAAAAATTCTGCAAAAGAAAAAGGGAATATTATTTTTATAAATTAAGAGCTTATATTTAACCAAATTTTAAAGAGAATATATGCAAGTAAACTTTGTGGTGGATTTTTTATGAAATCGTGCAAAATTAAGTTTGCACTACATGTTTTTTAGCACATTATTATAAATAAGTGTTTAATTGGCAGTGTTTCAGAATAATTTAAAAAATTTACACATTTAAAACTCATTTATTAATAAAATGCACATAAGTTTTTTTTCAGGGTTATGCAAAGTTTGTTTTCTAAAATATTACTATATATTTGGATTTAAATTTTTGCATAATTTTTTTTGGATTACAAAGTTAAGTTTGCAAAAATACAATTTTGGTCAAAACCCTCGTTTTAAAACACCATTGATAAATAGTCTTTATTTTAAAAAAATAATAAAAATTAGGCTCTTATTTCCTAAAAAAAGAAAAATTTGTAAATTTTTTTGCAAAAATATTGCCGCGTTCATTTCAAACCCAATAAGATATTGTCCTTTTTGAGCCTAAACCCTCACAGTTATGCTTTTTTTCAAAAGACTTCTTATTAGGAAGGATTAACAACCACACATATATAACACAACATCAGTTCACCACATATAGGCAATATGGGTTGAACATCCATGTGTAGTCACATGGGATTGAATTGTTATATCTGATATATACTCAAGAAAATCACAATCTCATAAATAGACATTATATGTATGTCGATAAATGATATATGTACATCTATGATAGATCAAAAGAGTAAGATAAGAGCCGGGAATTAAAAGAAACAAATATTTAGTAAAACATATTAGAAACAGATTTATTTTTAATATTTTTTTCATTTTTTGGATTGTACGTATGTCTCACAGGAATTCAGATGATTTTCTTGTTGAGCAAATGTTATGAACTAAAGCTACATAAATTTATATTTTTTTTTATTTACCAATTTATCAATGTCACAGGTGCATTCCAATTGCTACGCCCTAGTGGTGTGCCTGGATTCTACAACCCAAGGTTGGTACATAGGCAGTAATCGATCAATGCTGGTTCCAAATTGTATTTTTTGCATGGGTAGCGCCGCAATTCTCCTATCAAACCGATCATCTGACCACTGTTCAAAGTATAAACTCGTTCAAATAGTGGGCACCCACAGGGGCAGTGATGATAAATCGTATGGGGCAGTGTATCAAGGAGAAGACGAAGACAAGAGAATCGGTACTACACTATCGAAAGACATAACGTCTGTTGCTGGAGAAGCCTTGAAAACAAATATATCGACACTTGGACCGTTAGTTCTTCCACTATATGAGCAGCTCCTATTTTTTGGAACATTAATTGCAAAGAAGGTCTTCAAAATGAAGATCAAATCCTACGTTCCAGATTTTAAGCTTGCCTTCGAGCATTTTTGCATTCATGCAGGAAGCAAAGCGGTATTAGATGCGATAAAGAAAAATCTATAACTCACTGAATGGCATATGGAGCCTTCAAGAATGACTTTTTATACGTTTGGCAACACCTCTGCTAGCTCATTGTGGTATAATATGGCTTATACAGAGGGAAAAGGGCGGGTGAAAAGGGGTAATCGGATCTGCATATTGGATTTGGGTCAGGTTTTAAGTCTTATAGTGTTGTGTGGCAGGCTCTGAAGAATGTTGATCCGGCAGAGGAGAAGAATCCTTGGATGGATGAGATTAATGAATTTCATGTCCATGTTTCCTAGAGTGCAAACTATTAGCTCTTGAACATTTCATTTTCTTGTATGTAAATAAATCTTGAAATTTTTGCTTAAACTTTTTTAATTTAATTAAGTATTCTTAATTTCCTACAAATAAAATTGCATCGGGTTTTGTCATCTTAAGTTATCATTTTCATGTCAATGATATATAGGTCAATCCATACATGTAGTATTCTTTTTTTGGTTACAAAGGAAAACAGAAAGAAAAACAACAGCAGAAAAGAAACTAAAGTTACACAGCAGCCCACTGAGAGCTTCTACCATACTCAGTTCCCCTCATGTCATATTTCATCTCTTCACCAACTTCATTTGGGGGTATGAGCATTTTAACTTCTTGCCCGATCTGTTCGCTTCTCATATGAACAAGGGCATCTGCACATTTGTTAGCCTGTCGGGGGATATGCACAATCCGGGAATCCATTTCAGAAATTAAGGCTTTACAATCCTCAATGAGAATTCTGTTTGGATGGTTTTCAATGTCTTTGTTTTCTTTGAAAAGGTTCACAGCATTAAGGCAATCTGTTTCAATGGTGATGCTTTTCTAGTTTTTCTCTTTGCACAACTTGAGGGCGTGCCTCAATCCCCACAGTTCTGCTTTGAGCGCGTCTGCATAGCCAATATAACCGTAGAAACCTTCAACCCACTTTCCTTTGTCAATCCTAACAAGACCTCCAAATCCACCTCTATGGTCTTCTAGCGAACTGCTCCCATCCGTATTGATTTTAATGCAACCTGCAAGGGGTAAGTTCCAACAAATGAGTATATTTTTATGGTAAGCGGGGTTTTGGGAATTAATCCCAAAAGCTCCACTATATTTTCATTCAAAAGATTATCATTAAATTGAAGCTCATTCGCATTTTCCAAATATGCCAAATTGTTGAAGCAAAGACAACACCCTAGTACATATTATCAATGTGTTCATCTTTTCTTTTCAAATTTGCTTTAAGCCAAATGTGGAAATTAGTATCTCTCGGGTTATAATATTCCACCCCTAACACAAGACTCCACACTATTCTAGCACGTAAGCACACCGAAAAAGGTGATTGGCACTATCTTCTATACCACATTGTTTGTAAGTTGAATTTTGAGAAATACCACGTCTCATACACATTTGATTATGGAGAATTCTATCCACTTTGACAAACAATAAGAATTGAATGATTTTCATAAGAAGTTTGAGCTTCCAAAGCCATTTCCAATTCCGGTCTATATTAGTGATAATACCTTCTCTAACAAGGATGTGCATGTAGCATGACCTTATAAAGAATTTACCATTACCAGATAATCCTTAAGAATGAGTGTCTTTCTTTTCAACAATAGTAGAGATAGGGAGAGGCGTAGTAAGAACTTCACTAACACCCACCATTGGAATAATGGTAGCTATTTTTGCATATCCCAAGTAGCCTCAAAATTGATAATATTATTAACCGTAAAGCTCTCAGGCACATTAACATTTTGCCCCCATCTCTTTTTAAAACTATCTTTGTAGCACCACCAATATTCCCAAAGAGAAGTGATAGTAATTGATAGCCTCGGAAAGGATATCCTTTGAATCATGGATTCCTCGCCAAATATGCGAACTCCCTTGACCTTTTTTCCAATTTCTTGGATTAGGAGGGATTTTGTATTTATTTTTCATAACTTTAATTCATAAAGGATCCTTCTCATTTATCACACGCCACCCAAGCTTAGAAAGGCTAGCTTTATTATTCTTGACATAAGATCGAATGCCTAAGCCACCATATTTCTTAGGCGTGCAAACTTTTCTCCACTTAACAAGGTGAATTTTATTTTTGTCAGCTTTTTGCCCCCACAAAAAATTCATGTTCACCTTATCAATTCTATTGCAAACATTTTTCAGATTTTTATAGTTTGCATAATATAGTTTAGAAACGTAGAGGTAACAGCTTGGATAAGAGTCATCCTTCCCGCAATAGAAATGACACTCGCTTTCCACCCACTAAGCTTACGCTGCATCTTATCAATGATATGATCAAAATGACTTTTCCGAACTCTCCCATGAATCAAAGGAACCCCCAAATAAATACCCAAATCCTTGGTACACACCATACCACAAATACGGCTGAACGACGCAGCTTGCCTTTGGTCCACATTTGGGGACACATAGAGTTTAGATTTGTCAAAATTAACTCCTTGCCTTGAGTGACTACAAAAAGTATTGAGGATATCCATCACCACCCTACAATTATTTTCCTCCGCCTTAGCAAAGAGGATAAGATCATCTGCAAACATTAGGTGTGAGATAGTAACACCCGAGTTGGCTGCCTTGATACCAGCCCACCTATTACCCTCCACCTTGTCATTAATTAAATTAGAGAGGTATTTAAGGCACAAAACAAACAAATAGGGGGAGAGCGGGTCACCTTGTCTAAGGCCCCTACCATTGGAGAGAGGTTGTAAAGGTTCTTTATTCCATAAAATAGAAGTCTCCCCTTAAGTCAGACAGCAACACAAGTTTTATCCAATTTTTATCAAAATTAAAATACTCCAAGCATTTTTTAAGAAAATTCCAAGAAATTTTATCATAAGCTTTTTCTAAGTCAATTTTGAAAATAATACCCCCCCTCTTTACAACCTTTTTTCTCAAGAGTGTAGAAAATCTCTTAGGTGCTAATGATGTTATCCGTCGTTTGACACCCTGGAATAAAGCTAGCTTGGGTTGACCCTACAATTTTTTTTTAAATCGGTCTAATTCTATTAACAATGACTTTAGTAACAATTTTGTAAATGACATTGCAAAGCGTAATTGGTTTAAAGAAATTAATAAACTCTGGGTTTTCAATCTTAGGAATAAAAATGATAAAACACTTATTCAAATCTTTAGGAAATGACCAATTTTCAAAACAAAGTTTCACGAAATTAAAAACTACCATACTCATGTTATCCTAAAAGTATTGAAAAAAATTTGGCTAAAAACCGTCTAGAACCGGGGCTTTCCAAGGTTTCATGCAAAAAACAGCCTTTCTTACTTCAAGAAAACATATAGGAGCTGTGATAAACATATTGTCTCTGTAGTTAACCTTCGGGCAGAGGGGGAAACCAAATGTCCTCCACAAAGAGAGATTTGTCACATCTAAAGAGGGCATTGAAATAATCAACAATGTGATTAGCAAGGGCATTGGGTTCTTCCACTCATTCCCCATCAACTTTCAATTTTTCAATTTTATTTTTCTTCCAAGGAATGATCGTAGATATGTGGAAAAATTGGTATTTCTATCCCCTTGAGATAGTCAATTCACTCTAGATTTTTTATACCAAATACTTTCCTCCTCTCTAAGAATATTCCTAAGATCATTTTTGAGGTTACGTTCAAGAATATCTAAATTATGAGAGAAGCTACGCTCCTGAGCCATTTGGATGCCCTTCAACCGAGCTTTAATTTTATTCTTTTTATAGAAAATATTACCAAAAACCTATTTATTCCATTTCATATAACAATCCTTAAAGTTATTTAAATTAGAGTTAAGCGAAATATTGTTAACCCAAGTATTTTTAAAAACATCAATGAAGTTCAGATGGTTCAACCAAGCTTTAAGGAAACAGAAAGGGTTTTTTTAGAAGACCTGTTGAAATTCAAGTTACCTTCTGGTAGTATAAGCATTGGGCAGTGATTCGAGTAAGATCTAGGTAAATTAGTAACAGAAGCTTCAGGGAATTTAAGCCTCCAAGTCGAGCTAGCGAAAGCACAGTCCAATCTCATAAAAGTGTTTACTAGACCGCCTCGGTTGTTTGACCAAGTAAGCCTAGGCCCGTTATAACCGAGATCCACCAAGTTGCAATTATTAATATTATTCAAAAAAATACCTGACCGAGTAGTATTCGAGCCCCGAGTGAAACTCTTCATCTTCGAGCTATTCATATGGTCATCAAAATCCCATGTGACCAGCCACATGAGGTTGCAACTTTAAGCTAACATATGTAAATTGGTCTAGACATAGTCCCGTAAGGTGTGGTTAGGACTAACGTAGACAGCTGACATAAACCAATCTTCAAAATTTGTTTTAATCACTAAAAGATGAATAACTTGATTAGAAATATGTATAGGTTAAAGGTTTACTGCAGTTGGTTTCCAAAGAACCCAAATACATCATGTTCTGCCAATAGGGTCCGAATACGCCGAGTTCAGAAGGCCAAATTGGTGAAAGAAATTGCCTATAGTACTGAAACAAACTTTGGTTTCCATAAAAACCACAATATCTGGGTGGTGGTCACGACACATATCTTTCATACTATCTTTGAAACTTTGATTCCTCGCACCGTGTCAATTCCAGAATATCATCTTTATAACAAAACAATCTGATAGGAACGGAAGTGGGCACTCAATCGGTCATTCGGTGATCAATCTCACCCGGTGTTGTGTCTCATCTGTCGTCGACGTTGACGTAATCTAAGCCAATGGTTCCATGGTCTGATCCCTTAAAAGTTCTCCATATTCATAGAGATTTGTACTTGGTGTGAGAATCCCGACAAGACACCCACCTGACGCCGTTCAGCGCATGGCTTAATTTCGAACCGGTTTTAAAGTCGCTAGTACGTTTTTCGAGAAAAATGGACAAAAGTCTATTTTTGTACCTTTTGTAGTACAATGCAGTCTGTGCAACCAGATTAAATTCGGGAATTATGTTAAGACTCGGGAAAGTGTCGAGCACCCGCGTCGCCCTTTCGGCTTCTAAATGAACATGCTAATTTTATCATTATTTTTATCTTCCCCTATTATTTTTAAGGCCTAAATAACATAAATATCAAATTTACTAGAATGTAGGAATGATGGCACAAATTTCGAGACAAAAACTGGCAAAAATGAACAAAGACCGATCGGTCATACCACATAGTGCACTGATTTTTTATGTTTTGAAGTCTAAAAGGCATGCGAAGATGATTTAAAACCAGATTTGAGATATACGAATGTATTTACAGTGTATTATCAATCCAGAATTAATTTATATGTCATACTAGTCATTATTGTCCAATTTCGGCTTAAATAACATATACGCAATGTTTATATTATTTACAACATCCAAAACAGTTTATATATACATGTATGGGGAAACATTTGAATATATAAGAAGATGAATTTGACAAATTAACATAATATCATGATTCCGAAGACAAAGCTTTTTGTTTCAATTGATATTAAGAACGTATTACAAACTAGTTTAAAAATTTTGGATACAATTTGTTCATATCTTTAGATCTAATTTCTATCTATCTCGAGCCTTTGCTCGCTTCCCGGGTTTTGCAGCCTTTTTGGCTTGTCCTGCTCTCTTACGAACCTCTCTAGCGCTCTACCCCTATTCAGGGGTTCTTCCTGCTTCTTTGTGTTATGTTTTTCTGTTAATATAGTGCTGGAATTGGCTTCTCACATGGAAGACCAATTGGGATAGCCCGAAAACTGACTCGTTGGATAAAAAGACCGATTCGGTTCAACTAAATATCGATCCGTGCATATCAATAACCGATCGATTATATTCGGGACTGATCGATCTCTTTCACCAAAGACCAATCCATAATGCTTAAAAACCGATTGAAATAGGCCGATAACTGATCAGTTGCGAAGTGTATTCGTGAAGACCGATTGAAAGCGGCTGAAGACCGATCGGTATAGGTTAAAAATCGATCAAAAATGGGGGAAGACCGATCGAATAGGGTGACAGCCGAACTGTATGGGGTGAAGACCGATTGGGATGGGGTGAAGATCAATCGATCTTCTATCTCTTAATAATCATAAATTTAATGCTTGATCTCCTAGCTCGAGTATGATATCTTTGGCCAAGTATGCCCCTTTTTGGAACTGTCCATGACCCATATTCGACTTTTGATATTGTTTGAGTCTGCTTGTACTTTGTCGAAGTGTGACCAGCCTTTTATTCCAAGGGTCGTAAAATGGGGTGTCCACACTTGGTTGATGCTCCATATTACCTTCACCAACAAGATCTCATTTTTTACTGCTTTCATCGGAAAAGCTGCTGTGTTCTTGATACTTTGTAGGTGGATATTGGTTTCGTGATAGGGATTTGAGTGTGGTTCCTTTTCTTTCGTTGTTTCGGTCGATTTGAACCTGAACTAGATGTCATTTTTGATTTGGTGGTTTGTGGTATAGTCGGTGATAGTAGCAGGGTTTAGTATAGGTGTGGTTAATGAGGTTTTGGTTAATATGAATAATCGGTTGAAAGATTGATGCTGAGTGGTTTTCTATTGCCTTATCCTTTTGTGGTTTTCCATTAATGGATTTCCCAAGGCTATATTTTTTCAATCCTCCACTGACAGCTTTCTTTCCCCCAGCCTTAATTCCTGCAGTCCTCATGCTTTGTGCATGCTCTTGGTTTACTCATCATCTTCCTTGTGAAAACAATAAATTAGAACTATTAGGTCCATTTGAACTATAAGGCATATTCTTATTAATATTATTTATATTGTAGTTCTTTTTATTATATTTCGAACTCGACCCCACTTGTGTGCTTTCCTCAAAAGCCTTCATTTTTCCCTTTTTCGTTTCTTTTCTTATTTGCATGGTCTTTATTAGACCCTGCTAAAGAACCAAACCTGTTGTGCGTATTAACCCCACTAGAATTCCATTTATATTAGTTTTTTATAGCCCTGCAGCTTGCCTTCTTTTTGACCTGGATTGGGCCAACATCCAAGGTCCAAAACTAGAGTTGCTTTGATCTATATTATCTATTTCTTACCTCTCTTGGGGTTTGATGCCACAGGTCCCCTTTCCATATTGCCTTGGCTATTACTCACACCCCTACTTCCACTGTCATTATTTCCATTGTTCTCACCTCCACTGTTAACACTTGTAGCCATATCTACATGTTTCGATGGAGGTTTTTCACGGCATAATTCACTTCTATGCCCCACTTTACCACAACTGAAACATAAAGAGTGTAGAAATTCATATTCTACAAGATATTTTTTGCCCTCAACCATGTAAGCCAAAATCAATGGCTTAACAAGGCCACCCACAACACAAGCTCTGGTAAATTTCCCTCTATTAGAGATTACCTTGATAATATCTATCTTCACCGGCTTTTTAATTTTTTTTTAAAATATAATATAATGAGATAGTATCATAATACTCAATTGGGAGTTGCGAGAGTCTACACCAGATGGCCATGGATATTTCCTTCGCCTCGGAAGGTTTGAAATTTGGTTCCCACATCCTCACAGTGAGGTAGTGGTTCATGATTATCCACGGGCCACCGGTGTAAACTTGATTGCAATCCTCAATATTAGCAAAGCTAACAGGGAAAAATCCCTCCCCTAAATCAATTATAGTAAAGTTGTTTGGTAATCGCCACAGAGCTTTTGCTCTGTTACACAAAGCCTTATACCCAATGCTTTTCCACAACAACTTCAAAATTAAAGAATCCTTCCACTTTTGGTGGATTTTCCTTAAAAGTTTTGGGGGAAAAACAACAATGGGCAACATAGGATCTTCCTCTATGGGGTTAGAGTTTAGATTTATATTTTTGGATTCAGAAATAGGTTCCTCCATTTCCTCCTCCCCCTCCACATTCTCATTCCAATTTTCCATACAATCATCAAACATGATCTCTTTAAGGAGATCGTTTAAGACCGCCTCTTTATAGGAGATGGGTGAAACTCTCATTGAAACATTTTTTACCATTGCTGTGTTCGCCGGAGGTGTTTCACAGGCTTCTATAGATGAGTTACTTTCTAGATTCTGCCTTCCAGAAGATACCAGCGCTTTTAGATCTAAAGGACGGTGCTTATTTTTGACTTTTTTGTTGCTTCTTTGCAAGTGGTCTTCTTCTTCAATAGATCTAGCGCTAGCTGGTTGTGTGAACTTGAAGATCGGGGTTGTAGAAATTGGATCTACAGAGTCATGTCGTGTTATATTAGTTAATAGCTCGACCCATACATAGTGTTAAGTGCACACATAAATTGAGCCGATAGAACTTGCACCTGACAAATGGCTCGATCCCCATGCATACCCCACAAATCTGCAGGTAAAACTTGCACCTGAAAATCGGCTCAGTCCCCCATACCCTACATTTAGCCTAATCAAATTTGCAGTCCAAATTCCACTTCAAAATTTCTAAGGGCACACTAATCAATTGGTTTCTATTTAAGAAATTGTTAATGTATATAATTCATGTAATCCAAGTAATTAATGAGTTTTAATTGTAGTACATGCATTGTTTAAAAGCGGTGTTATTTACATCCTCCCATTTATGTCACAAACACCACCATCCAAAATTTAATTAAAAACACATTTTAACACCACCTTATTTGTCACAAACACTCCTTTCCATTGCGTGATGTTAAGTGGGTGCTTATAAACACACTATCCTCATGTGAGCTAAGTTTATGTAAGTGCACTAACTTCTCAATATATATATATATATATATATGTCAGTTCAGTCATTGTGCCTTGTGCACATTTTTTATGACATTATTCTTCATAAAACAAACGTCCATTATTCTTCCCTTTGATTTATATTTTTCTTTTCAAATGGGCTATACTTGAATTATATGTACCGCAGGTTCAAAATAAGATAAATTATGACATAAGTAAATATTATATATGTAAACTTTTATTTTTATTTTATTGATTTACATCAATAAGAATCAAACTCTTGACTTCTTCCTAAACCTTATTACATATTAGCACTACCGCTGCAATTCAATAAACTATTGAATAAGATAAAATAGATTTGAAAAATGAGTAAACTATGACATATATGTTACGTCTTTATATCTTGTGATAAAATAAATTTATTTATTTTAAACAGTGACAAAATATGTTTTAAGCTTCCAAACATTGAACAGTCAACTACTTTATAATCCCATGACATACTCTTTATTAGAATACTCCATATAATTGTAAACTTTGAGTTGAGAGAGGGACGTAGTAAATTATATTCAATAACAAGAGAAAATGCGCAAATACGAGTAGACGTTCTGCTAGTAAATAATTGTTTCGTGTCAAACTCGTATTTATAATCTTGTAAGTTTTGTCTTGTCAAAAAAATATTTTTATACTCTGTTTCAAAACAAGATAAAAAAAGTTAGAAAAAAAAAGATTAATTTATTTAAAAAGTTTAAAAAAAAAGTTGAGGGATGTATTGAGGTATTATTTTACTTTTGTATTTTTTCTTTTAAAAAAAATATGAGGAAGCCTAAAAATTACATAATGGAACTAGGCCAGCCGAATCAACCGGCCCACAGCCGAGTTAAACCCAAAACCATAACCATTTGGTATAAATTGGACATAATGGTTCCACTGATCAGCCGAGATGGTCATGTTGTTGCCCAAGATGGTTGTAGTGTTAGTTGAGATGGCCGCCTTCACAAATTAAGTAGGAGTGCATGACACTTGTAAAGTAAAAGAATCATTAAGTATGTATAAACATGGGGACGCTATAAAGTGTTAAAATAGTGTCTAAATTTTGCTCTTTATAGTTAATTTACTATTTATCTTAATGAAACATTGTAATCCTAATTATATACGTATAAATAAAAAAAAATATGGCTCATTACAATTTACAAGGGATCTAATCCTAAATTCTAGGTCATTGGCAACAATGGTAGTTTGTATAATACTCATTATTAATGGCCAATCTTATTTATATCCTCCAAATATGTCATGTACACCTCTCTAGAATTTAACTTAAGCAAATTTTAATACCTCCTTATTTATCACAAACACCTCCCTCCATTGCCTAGTGTCAAGCGAAGGTTTAGCAACACACTCCTCTTATTATAACCAAATTTATGTGAGTGCCCTCACATCTCATTAAATGGACCTTATTTGAAAAACATTGCAACACTCTATTGCCTAATGTTAGGCGAGTTCTTACCAACAAACTCTCCCAAAATAGGTTGAGTGTATGAAACTACATTCACCTTTCATTAGGCGGGCCTTATGGAGGTGTTAGTGATAATAAATTTACCGTAGGTGGTGTTTGTGACTAGGGGGGGTTTGTGACAAAAATGAGCGTAAATTAGCTACCCTTATAAATTGCCTTTGAACTAATAGAAAAAATGCACACGGGAAGATGTATTGCCGGATTAACATAAAAGTTACTAGAGGAACCAACTTTACAACAAAAAATCCTGGTCCTCTTTGTTATTCTCCAGTCATTGTTTCATTGAGATTGCTTTAAACTTTCCTTGTCGTAAGTTCCAAAATTTTTGGCAAATATAGAACCCAATTTGAAATAATATTTTCATAGCATGTCAGTCAACCATAGTACTGAATTAACATAGAACAAAAGATCTAATATAACAAACATATTTACAATTCCGATTAATTAAAATTAGATAGATGCAAAATATAACCGTTCGATATAAATAATTCTTTCTACAAATTCAAAGCGTATAAAACTTGACCTCAACTTTGAATAAAAAAAAATTAAAAATATGGTTCGATATATAGATATATATATTTTTAAGAACTAAATATGTTGGGATTTTATATTTACAAACTTATTTATAGTGTGAATAACCATACACTTTTCTTTTACACAAGGTTTATTAAAAGTATAAAAATTAAAGTAGCATTTCTCGATAAAAATTACATGATATAAATTAAATTAAACTTAACCAAAATGGATAGAAATAAAATTAAACTTAACAAAAAAATAGAATATTAAGTAATTTTACATACTTATATATATTTATATAAAAATTAAAGTAGCATTTCTCGATAAAAATTACATGATATAAATTAAATTAAACTTAACCAAAATGGATAGAAATAAAATTAAACTTAACAAAAAAATAGAATATTAAGTAATTTTACGTACATATATATATATATATATATATTTTATTTTCAGATAAATATTTTCATTTGTTAATTGAATGTCACATACTAAAATTACGTCTTGGGGAAAACAAGTTGGGGTTGAGAAGTATTCTACATTTTTTTATAATATTCATTTATTAAAAAAATTGAAAGAAATGAATGATGAGCAGTCCATTTATATTCATTTGAGAGAAATGAGGTAACAAGGATGGGAAAATAAAATATTTGTATAAAATTTTGAATTAAAGAGCCCACTCATCGACTCGCATCTCTCATTTAATTTCTTACTTATCTCACTCTCGGGTTCTCTCTTCTCTCTCATCCCTCTTTCTTTTATTTCTTCACCACAACTCCTCGACTGCTCCGCTCTTTTATACCGCCATCACTCCACGCCACCACCACTTCACCTACACACCGTAAAATGATATTATAATTTCTCGTAATTGTCTACATTTATTATCTTAGTTGTATGAACTATTATTATTAATGTTATTATGTGTGCGTTAAAATTTTAAAACTTTAAATATAATTTAATATATTTTGAATTTCGTCCTCACTTACTCGAAATTCTGACTCTACCATTGTGTATAAAGATATTTTGGAAAACAAAACACTATTAAAATGGCAGTCTGGAAAATGCATTAATTAGTGAACAGTACGTTTGCTACTTTTGTAATAAATTTTGTTATATTGTATAGTTTTAAAAAAAGTGATGATCACTATTTAATAATATTAATTTTGTAAAAACTTCTAATATATATGACATTCACAGGTAGAGTGCGATACAGAACTAATTATTAATAATCCAAGTTCTTATCAACTTATTGTAGGAAAGATATAATAATAAACAAAGGTACATATCAACTATTTTATCAATCATTACTTAGATAAGAGTTGTTGGCCTGTTAACTTTTGTGCAAAATATTTTTGGCCTGTTAATTTGTGCAAAATATTTGACAAAACTGAGGCTACGGAGAAGCTTCCATCTTTTCTGTCTCCATTATTGGAATCAGTGGAAATACGTGAAGTACAATGATTAAGAAAAACATATGTCCTTTACCTAGTGGATTGGAACAAATTAAAATAAATAAATAAACAAATAAATCTCTTTTTATAGTTATTATATACTTTCTTCGCCCCAAATTGTTAGTCTTTTTTAAAAAATCTAACTTATTAAAAATTTAATATTATTATTGCACTTTTCATTTAATTTATATTGACTTTCGCTTTTTATTTTTTTCTTTATTTAAAATTTTTACTTAAAAAGTGAAAGTACAAAAGGGCAAAATAAGTATATATTTATCTTTTATAAAAAGTGGACATTTATTTTGAGACATCCAAAAAAAAAAACCAGTAATTTGGAACGGAGGGAGTATGTCATTATGTCTCATCTAATGTAGAATATTTATTTATAAAAAATACATTTGACCCTTTATTATAGATTATATGAAAATTAACTTTTTCCTTTGATACAAGGATGGATGTAGCCAATTCCTAAAGAGAGAAAAAAATTACCATCTAATTTCTAAATTTAAAATTTTTTTAGGTATCATTTTTATAGATAATATTTTTTTTTAAAATGTTGTCCCTAAGAAATTAGTATTTATACCCCAAAAAAAAGTATCAATTGGATTCTTTTGCCCAAAGATACTCTTTTTTTGTATATGTTGCCAAGAAAAATAATATATATCACTAAGAAAGATTAGTATATATCTCCAAATCCGAGTCATCTCTTAGCAATTAGGATATGCGCCTCGGAAATTAGTATTTACACTAAACAAAATAATATCTCTTTATTTAAGTCTGAGTACTCGCCAAAAGCACATACCAAATCTCAAGAACAACAGCTTTGAAAAATTAAAAAGTGAAGGATCGCGTCTTAAAATTAAACTTAAAAATCCAATCTTAAAAGCCCTAAAAAAAGAGAGGAATTTACAACAATAAGTCCATAATATATTCAACCTAAAACCTCTATGTGTTAGAACAAAAAATAGTAAAATATGCTATCAAGTCACGTCAATAATATTATTTTTCTAAATTAAAATATTAAAATCAAAACGAAATTTACAATTTAAAAGAAAAGGAATATATAAAGAAATTATAATGTCATGCATTCTTTATCGACCCTACCACGAGCCATGTTATAATTCTTCACTAATTAAATCACAAAATCTTTCAACTTTTTAGTAGGTCCCTCGTACCCGTGACCAATTTGTATCTATTTGATATAAAATGACAATAACTACAATATAGTGGCGGTTCACTAGTTAGTTATTATAGGTTCAAAACATTGGGTTAAATTAGGAGTTTTTCATGTTAAATCTTAGTATATGTAAAAATTTTAATGACTAGAGTTGGCATCCTCTGCGAATGAGATTAATCGAGATACTTGAAAGTTAGTCCAAACACCCTTAATATAAATTATATATACATATATATATTTACCGCTTGTATATATAACGTTCTTTAAAAAATTGTAAGTCCAAAAGGACTTCAAAATCATACCTTTTGTATTCAGTTGGTTCAAAAACGAGAAAAGATATAAACGAAGCTTGAATTTATAACTTTTTATGCAAATAATCTCATTTACTTTTTATACAATAAGGTGAAGTACGTGGGCCTTTTCGCCACGCACATTAGTTGGGCCGTCACCGCTATCAATAATAGTAAAACCACATTTATATTGATCGAAGTTCGGATCACTTTATTACAAAGACAATGGATATACCATCAAACCACAAGGCTTCAAGGGTTGGTCAGGTGGTAAGCAAGATGCAATCTTTAAAAGTCATACCACAAGCAATGTCTTGTGCATTTCTTAATCCCAATGTGGATTATTTGCATTTAACCAAAATGAAGCCCTTTTACCCAAAAAAAAAAATATGTTTAATATATATATCTTAATGAAAATGAGTATAAAGGGACAAACTCATGGTATAAAAGAGGTGTTGTGGCGAATTCGACAACTAATTGTGATGCCCCGAATCCCATTAAGAGGATTTCACCTCCGGGACCAAGACATGGATTTTTAAGCTCTCACGTAGGAACTATGTTTCGTTAACCTGCCGTCTGTGTATAGCAACGGTAATTAACAAGCTCCTGGAGGGTAAATCCTCTTAACGGAATTCAGGGCGTCACACCAACTGTACCAAATCAAGCCAAACCATTTTGTTAAAAATCGAGTCAAAGAAGTACCAAAACCAAACCAAAAGTAAATAGATTCGATTAGGTTTTAGGTTTAGCATTTGACCTGAACCAATCGGATTTTCTAAATATTACATAATTTTATTTTATTTTAAAATCCTAATGGTTCCAAGCAAGGGCACATTTAATTTTTAATTAAGGCACGCAAACTTAAGTAAATACAATTTTTTTACTGTACTATATTTAGTATGGGCACATCATAATTAACAAAAACACTTCGTTTAAACTTTATTTTCTATCTTCTTCGCCTTTAATTCTTTTCTTAATTTTTATCAACTTTAATGCCATTAATTGACTTAGCGAATTTTACTTGTTTGTAGTTAAAATGAGTGCTTTAAATCTACATTTTTTAACAATTTTTTTTTACTTTGCAGCACCTAGCAAGCTTGATTAATCTACTTTAAAATGTTATTAAATTGCTCTAAAAATGTCATTCATATTCTAGTTTAAGTTTCGTTTTTTTTCCTTATAAATATAACGCACGTTTGTACGTTGAGTTGAATATTTACAACATAAAATAAGAATATTTTTTATTTAAGTTGATTATCAATAGCAAATAAATGACCAACATTCTCAATAAACAATAAACCAACATTTAGTGAAACTTCATTCTTTCCCCTTACCTTTTTTATTTTTAATTTCTTTATTAAAATACAATAATTATTCCTAAACAATTTTCTAATATAAATAATTTTCCAACAATTTTTGAAACCTTGTTATATTTGAAAAATTTTCAAGGTATCTAAAATTTAAATAATTAAATACTAGATGCATATCATATAACAAGTCGTAAATAGGGTTGTTCTGTTTTGCATTTTTTTTAAAATATTATTTTACATAATTCCAACCATTGTAAGTGCAGGAAATTTTGATTTTCTTTTTTCATAATTATTAATAACTTTTTAAATTTGATTGAATTTACTTTATCATTAAATATTTATGGTAAGGATTTTAAAAATTTGTTGTAGAGATGTGCCCTAAATAAAAGAAGTAAAGAACGTTAAGAAAATACTTTCACCAGATTAATGTGCTCAAACTAAAAATTAGACGTGTCCTACCAACACTCAATCCTAATTATTATTTTTTTGGTTTCCCACGGGATGTCCGGGCCAGCTTTCGCCCACCCCGACTAATTTCGTTCGCGGTTCGTGACTGCCGCTGGCCAAACATTATGTTGGCCACTTTCACTCTCATTTGTCCCGCACCATCTACACACCCAATCATAATCGCGACTTTCTCTGCATTTTCTCACCTCTATCATCAATCCTTTCACAAGTCACCGTCAACTTGCAATTCGATAATTAAAAAAACATAAAAACCAAATAAATTTGAACTAAAGAGTTCAATTCAAATTTAGATATGTTAACTTCAAAAACCAAAGCGAACAAAAACGAAATTTAAATAATTCGATTCAGTTATAGTGTTCAAAAATTTCATCTCATCCGAAACCCAAAACACCCAATGCTATAAATTATGTTTATTGTCTATTGAAAATAAGTAGCAATCCACTTTCTAAGTTATTTTTTTTTAAGTAGAATTTTATTCACCCTCCTTTAAAACAGGTTATCATAATTTTTATATTTAATTTGCGAATACAATAAAATAATAATAAAATAATTATAGTGAATTTTACACTTTTATTATATTCTCCGATCAAATACGAACCCACCATAATCCTCGGAAGAGGTTTAACAAAGCCTTACTCTACTCTCTTTTTTCCCACTTTTACATTAGTATCCACAAGTTTTGGGTAAAGGCACACCCAAAATAATCGAAAATAAACAAAAACCCTCTCTTGCTCTCACCAGCTCTTATTATAAATAAAGAGCGCACCCAAAGGTCGAACCAGCACAGACAAAAAAGATCATCTGTTCGAAACCCTTTCTTCTCTTCAAGATTCATTTGCAACCCACAAAATCCGTATTCTCTATAAACATTGAATTATACTTCTTTCAGGTAATTCATTTCATGCGGCATTTTCTGCTTTTGTTCGAATTCTTTCTTTTGTAATTCTGCTTCAAATGTGATTATTAATTATTTTATTTTATTTAATGTTTTTCTTTTTCTAGCATTATGATTCATGTATGGGTTTTTCATAGTCGGTTCCTAGGTTTTTATTAGGGCTCAATTCTTTTTTTCTGGGTTCGGTTTCTTTTGTTTTGTGAGATACTAAATGCTCTGTTTCGTTACATACTGAATGCTCTGTTTTTTAATATTCCTTGTACTTGACAGAAATATTTGTTCTAGTCTATTTGTTATCTCCACTGCTTTTACCATATTCCTAGGATGTTTTAGTCCTTCAGCATACATTTTTGCTATATGTGTTATATTATTCACCTTCGTTTAGTTTTTCTCATGGTGTTTTTTGGCCCAATTCGAAGTTTTGGATTTGTAGCAAAATTATGTACAAATTCGAACTAAACTTTCACCAATTCCAATTTTGAATCTTGGGTTTTGAAGGTTGTATCTCAAAACAAAACATTGTTCTAACTACTTGGAGTCAGCTACATGAACAGTATTCATCCACCCAAGTTATCTTATGAAGCTGGAACATAGTACATTTTAAAAAATCTTTTGTCGGTTAGGGTTTTGTTTGTTTTTCTTTGATGCTTTGATGAGTTGCAAATCATTGTGTCTCTAAATTAAAGTGTTTGTTAACATTTTGTGTGTCTACACATATATAATTTGATAAATGAACCCTCACAACCTTTTTTTTATACCAACCTCAACAGTATGGGAAGCACCGAGTATGGAGCATACACTTACAAGGACCTCGAGAGGGAACCCTACTGGCCATCAGAGAAGCTCCGAATCTCCATAACCGGAGCTGGTGGGTTCATTGCTTCGCACATTGCGAGGCGTTTGAAGAGCGAGGGGCATTACATCATTGCTTCCGATTGGAAGAAAAACGAGCACATGACTGAAGACATGTTCTGTCAAGAGTTTCATCTTGTGGATCTAAGGGTGATGGATAATTGTCTTAAAGTCACTAGAGATGTTGATCATGTGTTTAATCTCGCTGCCGATATGGGTGGTATGGGCTTCATTCAGTCCAACCACTCGGTCATCATGTATAATAACACAATGATCAGCTTTAACGTGCTCGAGGCTGCAAGGATCAATGGTGTTAAGAGGTGTGTCATTATTTGTTACTCCCTCTGTCCTAAAGTAAGAATCCTTGTTTGACTTTGGCACTTTCTAAGGATGCACTTGTTTAAATCTAATCAACGGGTTTGAAAAGAACTTGTTTCATGGCCTGTGTTTTGATATGTTGATTGTGTTCTGAAAAGGAAATTGGACTCTTAGTTTGGGGGAGGGGAGGGGGTTATTACTTTTTCGTATAAAAGAGAGGACTATCTTACAAAGTTGAATCTCATTGGATATGTGGCATGTGAGAATGAAAATATTAAGCTATAGCAAGTTGTACTATGAGAATTGAATTTTTCTGGAAACTTTATGCAATCAAACAACACTGAAAAATGAAAAATATGGAATCTTGGGCACTTTCCGTACGGCTGCTTGTTATATCAACTTATTCCAAGGTTCGAAATATGTATCTGAATATCGGGTTTTCTATATGGTGTGTAGGTTGTTTTATGCTTCTAGTGCTTGCATTTACCCTGAATTTAAGCAGTTGGAAACTAATGTGAGCTTGAAGGAGTCCGACGCTTGGCCTGCTGAGGTTTGTCCCTTAGCTTTATCTAGACTTGCTCTGATTACGGACATTCATGTTTTGTTTTGTAATATGATATCAGCATTTATTTAGTATTGCTACGAAGAATTTTGGAGATAATTTTATTTCTGTAAATGTAGCCTCAAGATGCCTATGGCCTAGAGAAACTGGCAACTGAGGAATTGTGCAAGCACTACACTAAAGACTTTGGAATCGAATGCCGGATTGGACGTTTCCATAACATCTATGGACCCTTTGGAACATGGAAAGGTACGTTTTTAAGGTGCAATTATTTGTTTATAGGACCCAACATTTTGCCTTCTTACTCATTTCTGTTAATTTTGTGTTACTTGATCAAATTTTATTACAACAGGTGGAAGAGAGAAAGCTCCTGCTGCATTCTGTAGGAAAGCACTTACTGCCACGGATAAGTTTGAGATGTGGGGAGATGGGCTTCAAACCCGTTCTTTCACCTTCGTTGATGAATGTGTCGAAGGTGTTCTTAGGTAAAACTTCTTTGTCGAGTGAATGCTTATCTTCTTGAATTTTTAACACTAATGTGTTTAAGGGTCTGTTTGATAAAAAGCTAGAAAATTAATTGAAAATGCACTAAATTTTATGAGAATTTTTAGAAAAAGATTAGTAATGGGGGGCAATAAATATTCTTATATGAATTCTATATCTATTCAGGTTGACAAAGTCAGATTTCAGAGAGCCAGTGAACATTGGAAGTGATGAGATGGTAAGCATGAACGAAATGGCCGAGATTATCCTCAGCTTTGAAAGCAAGAACCTTCCTATCCACCACATTCCTGGCCCGGAGGGGGTCCGGGGTCGAAACTCAGACAACACCCTCATTAAGGAGAAGCTGGGGTGGGCTCCGACAATGAAACTAAAGGTACCACACCCATTGGGTAGTAGTACTTTTGGCTCTATGTATTGTACCAACCCACTTGCTTGAAAGTTATAAACGTATCCTCCATTCATATTTTGATATTGATGTAGGATGGACTGAGAGTCACGTATTTTTGGATCAAGGAACAAATTGAAAAAGAGAAATCTCAGGGTATTGATCTGTCGGTTTATGGGTCGTCGAAAGTTGTGGGCACACAAGCACCGGTCCAGCTTGGCACTCTTCGTGCTGCTGATGGCAAAGAATGAAGAAAATGAAGGTTCATGTTTTTATGATAAGCGTGACCGAATTTCACAATGCAATTTATGAATATATATATATATTTGTGGATTGCAAGTTACTATGTGATATTTTTTTTTCTGGTATTTGGCTATATAAGATTATAAGTATTGATTTATGCGTGGGAGATGATGCCTCTTCTGTTCTATGTAATTTAAGGTTTCTTTGGAGGCGGAGATATTGTTGTTATGTATCATGTTATTGCTTTGAGAACTATAAGTTGGTCCCATCAATTATCATCAATGAATTATGGTTTATTTTAGCTCTTGTTTGTTAATTTTTTTTGGACGTGAATTTTGTATGAAGGTTTTTTGTGAAGTGAAGTCACTATCTGGGAGGCATTGTAGTAGTTAAATGTCGAAATCAAATATTAATCATTTTCAAATTTTTGGTTGGAAGATGAGGAAGAAGGAAATCTCACACGTTTATGCAGAAATTGATGCAACTTTAAAAGAAGTGTAAAAGTGAAATTTTGGACTTCTAATTCAGGAGGGAAGGAGTGTACGACAAAATCCTTGCACAATTTCAAAATTCAAAGTTTATGTACGTTACTCAAAAGTTAACTACTACAAACATATATATATATACACACACTATTAATTAATAATTTTTGATAAACGACTCAAACTCAAAAATCTTAAATAAAATAAACAGAAATTTTTACAACTCGATTAAACACCTATTTATGTATTTTACAAATCTATACATAATATGGAAAATCACTAAATATAATAGTGCACACGGATTGAGTGTGCCGGTAATTCTAGTGTATATATATTGATATTAAAATCGTGCACAACTTTCAACATATATAATTGGCACTACGTCTCCCTATGAATAATATCAGCAATTATACAACCCAATTGCCGCAGTTGAGAAGTAGATTATCTTTATATATATGTATTTATAGACTAGCTTATTCTTAGAAGAAACATTACAAACTTGCTGATACCCTTTAAAATTTTCGAGCTTAAACAAAGGACTTTTTTTTAATATCAAACACATGAATATTTGTATGTTTGTTAATACTCATCAAAACATATACCTAGCTTAATATCTTCAGCCACATTTATGTCTTGAATTAAGAGTTCAATTTAATTTTTACATATTTTTCTTTCTACATGATCGATATATAATTAATGGCAAAACTTATTTTAATTGTCATAGGATAATACATTTTATTAAGAGGAATATTATTTCATGTAGCATGCGAACAACCACTTCACGTATTCTTTTTTGAAGGACATGGATATCATGGCGAAAACTGAATCCACCCATCGTTTTTTTTTTCAAGGGAATATATAGGATGTTAGGTATGAATAAGAGTGGAGAGGGTAGGGTAGGGAAGGGAAGTTGAGACTTCCAAGGATTTTAAGGCAGAATCGTATCGGTTTGAAGTTTGAACTACAACCCAAATTTATAATTTTGCAGCTTTATTTTTGTTTAAATTTTTTATATACAAGTTTGACGTATTAATTAGATGAATTTGTAGGGTCTCAGTTATACTGTTTTAGTTGTTTTTTAGTTTACCAATTAAGCTATTTAAAATCGTTTAATTTGTCTTTCAGAAGTTATTATATTATTATTTGTACGGTTATTAAAATGAATGAATATAATATTTGTATATTAAGTTCACCGGACATTAAATACGACCGACTTAAAATCATTTTTAATTATATAATTACAATTATTTAAAATAAAATAAAAAAAAACCTCATAAAAAATTTCGTAATACATATATTACATTAAAATAAACAAATTTACATCTAATTAGAATCGGTAACGATTTAGATATTTTGCATAAAATATTTAAGTTCAATTCCGCTACAAGCTAGCTAGCGGTCCCTCTTGATAAATTTTGTGATACGCCTTAATCTTGAATTGTGTTTGACTAATTTAAAAGTAAAAGTAAATGTAAATATAAATTGGACAGTCACATAACTGATTAACGACCAAGAGTGAAATTTTTTTTTTTTTTTTTTTGTTTTGGTGGAATGAGGAAACAAAAATCCAAAACAATCATTTTTTTTGGTTACACGGGAAAAAAGAAAATATAAACAAAACAAAAACACATCAATCTCCTTTACGTACGGTAGGCAACTCCTTGCAGGCCGGCCTTCAATAGTTGCACTAGTTCATTGGTTGGCAGTAAGATCCTCATATATTGCTCTCCTTGCGTGCGGCCCAGCTTGGAGAGGTAGTCCGCACACATGTTGCCATCTCTCAGAACATGAACTAGCTCCAAGTGCATATTCTCCTTCAGTTTCTTGCATGTTGAAGAGATTAACCACCGTGAGAGAATTCGTTTCCACAATGGCTTCAAGCCAAGCTCTGTCGTTGGCCAACTTCATTGCCCTTCTTATTCCCCATAGCTCTGCTTGTAAAGGAGTAGCGTACCCAATTCTTCTAGCAAAACCTTCGATCCACCTTCCAAAACTATCTCTAACCAGCCCCCCGTATGTAGCCCATCCAAAATCTCCAAACATACTCCCATCAGTGTCAATTTTGATTGTACCTGTTAGAGGAAGAGAGAATTTAATCAGCTCATTATTTCTACTAGTACAAGCAGCAGTAATATGCAAGAACGCATGATGATTATCCATGGCAAATTTAATACATTTGTGTGCAATGTAGTTGGGTTCCATGTTTACTTAATTAAATTGTCTCTCATTTCTGTTTTTCCAAAGCTCCCAGATGGTAATCCCTAAAATAGATGTCCAAGGAGTATTTAAATCATATTTAAACGCATCATCCTTAGCATTAATATCTAGCCACTCATTTAAATTGGCAATTGTGTTCAACCACAATCATATGTATAGACTACAGCCCTTTTTTGGTCTAACATGGTTTGGTTAACTAAGCCAGAAAGTCAACAATGATTAGTTCTGACTACCCTGATAATGGTACGTAATTTTCTTTGCTTGTAATTGACATCTTAATTTTTCTTTTTAAGAATTCTCGATCACAAACAATGGTTTCCTGTGATTAATATAAAATAAGGTGGCGATACTGACACACTTCAATATATTCTATAACACTTTCTTTTAGAAAATACAATTGTTTTACTAATGACACATGCCACATTTATACCTAAATCATTAATCCCATTACTTAACAACTCTTTTCTTCATTATCATCATTATTAATCCAAATCAACATCCCTCTCTACTACGGCCACCACCATTTTCTTCATCATTATTCAAATTTTTAGAACGATAAAAACTGAAATTATACAGCAATACTTAAAAAAGATGTTCATGAAGTTTTACTTGGCCCATTCTTGCCGAGGGTATAATGGTTTACTCGGCAGGTAACTGCGAGTATCTTGTGCTTAAATTTTTATTTTTTTTTACCCAACACTTGCTTAGTTGGTATGGGTCAAATAAATGTACACATATTCGGATGACATAGGCTGAGTTAGTGTAAAAGTTTTTTTAAAAAAAATAAAAATCAGTTGTACTCGGGGGGCATAGGCCGAGTCGATCTTCACAAGAGAGTGAATAAAGTCTACTAAAGATGATGCATTTACAAGGTGGAAGAGGTGGTGAAGAGGGATATATATATATATATATATTATGTGTGTGTGTGTATGTGCCCGCCGGCACATTGGGTCAAGCCCAAGGTACTAACCGGGCCTATCGGTCCGCACACATAGTAATAATATTGTCCTTAACTTAAACACATTTGGGCCACAGGTGTGGGGTTTTATCTTTAAAGGTCTCGTTACTGTGTGGTAACTCTCCACCACTTATATACTCATGTTGAGTTCTACAATTTTTTCATGTAGGATCAATGGTTTGAGTCAACAATTCTCAACAATCTCCACCTTGGATCAAACCACTTCATCATGGCTCCACTTTAGACTAACACCGGTCCACCTGGCTTCACCTGGGCCTATACCATAGTCCACATTGAATCCACCTTTAAACTATCCATGTAGATCACCACTCAACAATTTCAATAAAACCGTCCACTTTCGATCAATACACATATCTCGTGGTACACTTTATTTCACCTTACTCGAGGTACCTGCTCTATCAAGTCCATCAACCGGGACACTTTTTATAGTGACTTATTACCTTAGTGTGAACACCTCATTTTACGACCCCCACAAGAATTCTGCACTCCAAAAAAATAAGCACGCATGCATGTACGAGAATTTCTAGATGCACACTTACTATGTACGTGTGATACAGGTTAAAGAAAGGAAGCCGAAAAGATGCCCGGATGAGAAGTTACGAGAATTACAATAAATTTGTCTAAACTGAAAATCGTCAAAACTCCTAGAAACTTGTGAAAGGAATTTTTCATTTCTGATCATTCTCAAACTTTTGAGGGTTGTTAGACATTACCATAAGGAGTAGCATAATCAAAAATCAACTTGATCCTACGGTGGGATCTCCGAAAATTCGAAAACCATGAATTTGTTTCGGGTGATCAAATGGAGACCTTCTCGAAGTTAAAATGATCTGAAGTTTGGTCAGTATATAGGTCTTATTTTGGGAAAGAACATATTCAAAATTTAGATTTGTTCGGACATGGGATCATCAAGAATTAATTTGTCTATCATGCAATTCTAGTCGAAATGTCCTTCGTAGAAAATTAAATTAAATAGAAGGCCTTCCCGAATTCTGATCGACCTTAAATTTGGTTACAAGCTAGAAAACATTTGGAGGGAAAATATATCCAAAATTCAGGAAAATCCAACGGTTAGAAGTTTACTTATTGTACAAACAAGTGACCTTGTCTACAAGAAGTACCTTTCCTACGCGGGAACAAACTCTTTGTACCAATCCAAGGAGAGTGAGTCCTTTCCGAACTCCGATCGTCTTTAAATTTGTACAGGATAAAGAAGACTTATATTTTCAATACATATCCAAAAATCAGCATGATCCAACGGTTAGAACTTGACTTGTCGTTCAAACAAGTGACATTGTCTACAACAAGTACATTTCCTACGCGGAAACAAACTCTTTGTACCAATATAGAGCAAAAGGGAACCTTCCCGAAATCTGATCGACCTTAAATTTTTATACAATCTAGAAGACTTCTATTCTCAACACATATCCAAAAATCAGAATAATCCAATAGTGGAAAGGCTTCGCGATAAGCTCCAAGAGTTTTGGTTGCAATGTCTTTTCTTGCTCTCCAAGCATTTTTTCAACTATAAATAGACATCCCCTCCATTTATATTTTTCATCAACAATCAAGGGAAATTTTGTGGTACACATCAAGAGACCCTTATTCTCTCCCTCCAAGAGAGCTCAGGTATAATTTTCTCTCTCTTCTTTTATTTATTCGTCAGTCTTATAATTCATATTCTTGTCTGCATAATTTTTATCACTTGATAGCTTTTCAAAACCCTTTTTCAAATTGTTTTTCAAAACTTAAGGCGTATAATAAACCCTAATCCAATTCCAAAATAGTATTATTATTTTCTTACTTTTTCAAAAGCATGGATTAGCGGTATTGTTATACGAAGGAATCGATAATTGCTATATATCCAATTTAACTCATAGATTGCGGTGTATATATGATAAATACTCAATTATGAGAGCACTATTGCCATCTATACCAGTTTAATCAATGGACTATGGTACACGATCAGTCAACTCGCCTTATATAATATTGAATATAAGATTCCACATCGAATAAGTTTTCGAAGAACCCAAAGTTTTACAAAATCACTTATTTCATTGCATCTACTATTGTCAAACTCTCTTTTCCAAATCGCACACACACACACACACACTATTTTCAAAATCATGGGCGAACTAGGAAACACATCGTTTTCATCTCATCCCTAAAATCCCAATTTCTAAGGCAAGCACGGAAAGCTGTAAAGTAATAGCAATAGCATGCAAGAACTGAATTGTAGCACACGCATATCCTACTCAAGAGATCCGAAAGGGCGAATTGGGTGCCTAACACCTTCCCGATTCGTAACTTAATTCCCGAACCTTCGAATCAACTAGTTTCACATACATTGTGTATAAGAGGATATTTAATCCATAAATACGTCTCTTTTACATAAACCTTTTTTGTTTGTTTAGTAAAACAAACTAGGCGACTCTTATTCTTTTCAAAAATCGATTTTCAAAGCAACAACGGAATCGCCGCCCACGAGGACCCCGGGCGTCGAGACCGCGGTTCTCACACTTAGGCTCTACCAAGTTTTTCCTGACTCCACTGAGTCCAGTTACCGATACTACTTCACAAGTGCGTAGATTCATCATCGACCTCTAATACCAATTATTGTACCCGCTGGTACATTTGATCAGGCCCGAGGCACCAACCAGGCCAGCAGGTCCGCGCACATAATAACGATATTGTCCCCAAGCTAAAGACATTTAGGCCATAGGTGTGAGGTTTTATCTTAAAAGGCTTCCTTACTATATGGTGACTCTCCCCCACTTATATACCCATATTGAGTTTTACAATTTTTTCATCTGCGATCAATGGTTTGAGCTATCCATTCTTAACAATCTCCACCTTGGATCAAATTAGTTCACCATGGCTCCACCTTGGACTAAAACCGGTCCACCTGTCTCCACCTAAACTTATACCTTAGTCCAACCATTTTCAACAATCTGCACCTCGGATTAAATTAGTCCACCATGACTCCACCTTAGACTAACACCGGTACACCTGGCTCCACCTGCACCTACTATAGTTCACCTGTAATCCACCTTTGAGCTGTCCATGTAGATCACCACTCAATAATGTTCCACCTGCACCTATATCATAATCCACCTTGAATCTACCTTTGAACTGTCCATATAGATCACTACTCAACAATGTCTGTAAGATCGTTTTTTGTAGTGAGTGATCACCTTAGACTCTACTGAGTTCTTCTTGACTTCACCGAATCCAGCTACTAGTACTACTTCACAAATGCGTGGATTCACCATCGACCTCTTATACCAATTGTTCTGCCTTCTGGTCCACGTACATAGTAACGATATTGTCCGCAACTTAAACACATTTGGGCCACAGGTATAGGTTTTATCTTAAAAGGCCCCGTTACTATGTGGTGACTCTCCCCCACTTATATACTCATGTTGAGTTCTACAATTTTTTCATGTGAGATCAATGGTTTGAGCCGACCATTCTTAACAATTACTCATTAGTAGTTTACCTATAAAATATTATATTTAAGGTATATTATGATAGAATATTGCTATTGATACACATTATTTTGTTTTCTAATACTCCTTCTTTTGAAAAAAAAAAGGTTATATTCTATTGA
Source organism: Lonicera japonica (assembly GCA_021464415.1). Lineage (NCBI taxonomy): Eukaryota > Viridiplantae > Streptophyta > Magnoliopsida > Dipsacales > Caprifoliaceae > Lonicera > Lonicera japonica. The sequence continues at coordinate 45,517,136 of CM038468.1, read as the reverse complement.
TACACCCTACATTTTTCCTTTTTATAATTAATGATTAAAATATGAAAAATAATAAAGGCACATGTTAAAGTTACTATAATTGAAAATAATAAAATCTTGTATAAGAATTTGTGTAATATTTAATGCATGTTGGGAGTTAATTATTTCTAAAAATAGGTACTTAACATGTGCTCTTAGGCAACACGTTAACATAACCCTTAAAATATCAAACTAAAATTATTACTAATTTATAACTCTAAATCACTTAAACCCAAATTATTAACCTCATCAATTAAAAACCCTTTTATTCATCGTCATCATCGTTCATCCAAATCATCAACCGTCTTCGCCGTCGCCGTCGCTGCCGCCACAACCATCATTAATATTTAGTTTTTTTCATTTTTAAAAACTCACCACCATCTTTTTTCTTCTTCGTCATCTGAAAAAGCATGTGGGCTAGCGCATGCAGATGCAAATTAACAAATTAACCATAAGTTTGTTATTTAGAGGTTGGAATTTCAAAAATTAATTTTAATCGAATAAAAAAATTAATCCTAAAAGTCTATAGATTTTAATTCTGAAAAACAAGTTTAATCTTTTCTAGCATGCAGCAATTAATAAAATAATTAAACAGATAAGCAAATACCATAATTAACGAGGTTTCTTTCAGTGCGGGACTAATCATCAATAATCCACTATATGCGCAAAAGTTTACGGACTTGATTAATCTCAAATCGTACAGACTTGGACAATTCGAATCGCACAAGCTGCCTACAAAGTTTTCACATTCTACGCGTGTAGTCCTCCTATCCAAATTGCACGAACATGTTCACAATGAATCATACGCACTTTGAGATCTAATTTGTTCTTTAAAAAAATGATTGCTTTGGCATGAATAAAAAGTCATAAGGTAATTTTATGTTTTGAGGTTTTAATCTCTTCTAAGGTTTGAAAATCGCTCTCAAAACATGTGTAAAAAGATGTGTTCAAATCCCTTACCCTATAAGTCTTTTTATATAAAAATGTAGAGACCAACCCCTTTTAGAAAAATGTTTTATTTATAACTAGAGAAGCATAAGTTAAAATCCTTTTTAAAAATAGGAAACTTGCTTTAAAAAGGAAATTTGTAATAAAAATTACTCTGCCAGATTTTCATGCCAGATCGATCCAAGCCCAAAGATGTGTACCAATTTGAATTAAAAGAATTTAATTCCTTGAAAAACTCATGTGCCGAACTGGTCCAACTTAGAAGACCTGTACTCGTTTGAATTTTTCAAAACTCTTTGAAAAATTTAAAAACTTATGAATTTGATTCAAAAACACTTTGAATTTAGCCTTTATAAAAATTACCACCTTACGAATAATTAAATTCAAATGCCAATGCTCACCGTATCTATCTTAATGTAATCCTTCAATACAACGCTTCGGTAGTTTGGCTTACTTATAATTCTTCAGATATAATCTCGAACAACTCAAACAACTTACAAGCAAACGTGTTTTTGTTGAAGGAAGAAAGCCAACGTAAACTTAGACTTTACATCATCGTCATTCAATTTTAGAACGATAAAAACTAGGATACATATATAGTACAAAAAAATTATATAAAGTTTGACTAAGCCCATTCCCACTGAGGGTATATTAGTTTACTCAGCAAGTGGTAGCCATCTTGTGCTTAATTTTTTTTTTACCCAACACTCACTCGACCATGTTATTCCAATAAGTGTATACTTACTTGGTAGACCTAGGCCAAGTTAGTATACTTCATACTCGGTTGACATGGTCCGAGTTAGTGTAAAAGTTCAAAAAAAAATGCCATTCATACTTGTTCCTTCACCATCAATTAAATGGCATTCCACTCAGTGTAATACAACCGAGCACATGGAGCTTAAATCGATTACGAGTAACCGAGCACACATTCATTCATGACAACAAATATGAGTATTGCATAGTACCGAGCAAGATGAGATTTGAGTAATCGGTGGTACTGAGCAAGATGAGATTTGAGAACTTCAAATGTTGAATTCATTTGATTATTTGTGGAAGAAGAAGTTGGAAGGTGATTTGTAAGGTGTGGTGGAGTGGTTTGATTTGAGGAATATGAATTGGAAAAAGAAGGGGCTGCGGCAGTGAAATGATTTGTAAAAGTAGATGGAACAAGAAGATTGAAAATGAGAGTTTTGTGGTGGGTGGAGTGATTTGGTTTGTGTTTTTTTTTTGAATTTTGTAATAGAGAATGGAGTGGTGGAGTGAGTGGTGTGGGATTAATTATATTATTTTAATAATATGTTAATTATATAATTAATATTATTAATATTGACTAATCAAAAAATTCAATATGAAGTGTTAAGAGTGTTAAGAGGAGTGAATATGTACTTATAGAGTATTAGAGATAGATGATGGAGTGATAGGAAGAAATGATGTGTTAATAAAAGCCCCCCTTTTTTAACAACATAAATTTGCACACTTATTTTATGTACTCTTTATGTTACACATTAAAAGTCCTATTTTAATTTTAATATTTTTTTAGAAAAAAAAATATTAATTTCAATATAATCAATATTCAATCATACACTTTATTTTATATTAAGTAATTTAGTATATTGATTGAGAAAATAAATTTAGTTTAAGATCTTTCAAAAAACAAGAAGAAGAAGAAGAAGAAGAAGAAGAAGAAGAAAGCGGGACTATTGAGATATAGGGGTCGAATAGTATTTATTTATGTACTTCGATTAATATACAAAGCATTATCTAATTAGGATAAACATGTTTAATTTTGCAGTTAGAAATTCACGATCAATCACAATCCTTGAGTACATAATACATATAGGGTTAATAATATTTAATTTTTTTGCTATCTAACTTTGATACCTAAAGAACCAATCAATCCAGAGGTTATTAGTTTTAATTTGTAGCTACATTTGCTCTCTCTTTCCTTGGTGGCTGGACTACTAATCTCCACCATCTCCTCAAAAATATTAAGTTGGTACTCGAAAAGATTTAGATATGAGGGAAATCTCTTTTAAGTCATCAACTTGGCCTCATTTGTTTATTTTGATATGAATTTGGTGATTGATTATGCAAATCTTTTTATCACTTTATATAAAACAAATGAAAATTTTTTGGGGAGAATAATTAGAGTGAGCTTTCCTTAATTTTAAGTTAACGCAATTTAAAAGTGGTCCGTGAAAAGTTGAGGCGATAAATAAAGTGGGCCCTTAGAAATTTTATCAAACTTTAGTTTTTGCATAAATGAAGTATAGAAGTATCAGAAAAAAAAATATCCAGATTAAACTTGATCCAAAGTAGTTAAATATGTGGTACTTCACACAGGGCGCCACAGTTCAATCTCCCTCCCTAAGAATCCTCTCCCAAAAATTATCTGCATCTATCATAGTTTATATATTTATATATATAAAAGTATGGAAAAAAAATTAAGTTCAAACAACTTTATCCTTTTTTTAAAGCGAAACAATCTATTATATGTATATATAAGAATATCACTAAGACATTTTTTTTCACTTTAATTACTATAAAAAAAATTATCTCTTTATGTTATATAATATGGGGGCACTTTCTTGCGGTGGAACCATACGCAACTCTCTCTTTATGGTAAGGCCACCTCAGATGTGACTAGAATGACGCTATGCATTGGAACTCCCAAGAATGGATGAAATGTATAATTAGTTCTGAAAATTTTTAAAATGGTTAAATCACTGTAATTATTTAATATGTAAGGGAGGTGATTTGTAATTAAAAGAGAGGTCTGTATAATTATTCCATAAGATTAAAATAAGAACAATTCTATATTTATTGGATATTTTTACCATGTATTCTTATCAGCATGTTTTATATGAGTTGTACCTTCATAACATACAACAAACTATAACTCATGTAACACACCTAACTAGTAAAAATAGGTGGTAAAAATTATAATTAAAAAAAGTATTTTCCTTGAAATAAATCGAGAGTAATTTATGAAAGCATAACAATACTTTTCTTTGCCTTGTTTTCTTATCAACGGCATTAAATAACATACAATGGACTACACTGAGAATACATTCTCCATTTTAAATTAAAAGTTTGATTCTGATTTTTTATATTTTTTCTTGAATATATAAATTTCAAGTTAAATCAACTGTCAGTGATATCTATATACACACATCTTATTTATTATTGTAAAATTTTGTACATTAGCTATATTATGGAAAAATAAAATTCTTAAGGTGCGTTTGATAAAAAAAAGTTGAAAAATGATTGGAACCACAATTAACTTTTATCTATAGTTAAAAAAAGAGAGGAGTGATTTGGTGAATTGTTTTATTAGTTTTGGACTTTCCATATGGAATTAAAAAAAAATGAATGTTAGGTAAGAAAAAAAATCATAGA